>OX336388.2:2003502903-2004773243 GCA_946902985.2 Meconema thalassinum
TCGGATGCTTGGTGCATCGTAAAATTAGGTATGGTAAACATGAGTCAATACACCAATCATTTATAAAACTCTTCACCGTACTTTTCATACAGTAGAAGGGTGGATATAGAGAAAGACATCTCAAAATACGTGCTAAAATAGGCGAAATATAAAAATTATCCTAGAAGGACGACCAAAGCATATGTTGCACTTCTCAATGTGAGACAAAAAATTCGCGAGTCTATAAGGGGTCTCCGAAAACCACATTATAAGGCCCTTAAATTAACAGTGTGTGTGATATTCCCAGAAAATTAACTTCGTTCTGATAAACTTATGAAGGAATTACAAGCCGCTAACCATTGCAACAGTAGCTCAATTGATAATGTCTGGTGCGTCTCTAAAAGCAACAGTACTTAAAAGGGATGTAAAACCAATAACATTGTTATTATTATTATTATTATTATAATGTCTGGTGTTAACACCGAACACCGTTCGAAGAACGGGTACTTCTGGTAGTCTATCTATATATTTAAAACACTAACGTGATTTTTGTTACCGCGAGATTGAGAAAAACGGCTGAACCGATCGACTTCGTAAACCACGCTGACGGTTATATGTTATATGTTACAGAATATTTTAAAATTATTAAAGGAAAATGTAATATTTGTGGCAATTGCGCGTGCGCACAATGGCGTTCCTTCACGAGAGAAATGGTGGATAAAAGATCCACCCCATCGTAGTGTGATCTTTGTTTATGAGAATTAAAAAGGGGGAAATATCGTTTATGATGAACTTCAACTGGCAGTTGATTGCGTTTGTTGTTTACGTATCTTAATATTGCACTCTCACACCGCTGTCTGGGTGACTCAGGGACTATCGTTGCGGACAATGAAATACATTTTGCATCGTCGAAGGAGTTCGAATCCCACTTCGGACATATTGTATTTATGTTTCCGAATTGTTCCTTCTTGGTATTGGTATTGCATTGTCTAAATATATTTTACTTTTATCATTTTAAATGATCCAGTCGACTTCGTCGTTTCGTTACGGTGATGTCACGAAAAGTACCGAGAATGCACTGACGTGTGTGACGTCATAGTACCGCTTGGTGCATGTGTACCGAGTTCACTGGTGAGCTCTGACGTTACGAGACGGTAACGACACGGCGAGCGTGACGTCATCCAGCCAGCTCCCTCCTTTCACCGTGCGCTCCCACTCCCTCGTGACTTGTAACTTTCTAGCGTTCTGATTGTTTCTTGATCATCTAACATGTCAAAAGTCTTTGGATTCGAGCGAAGCGAGAAGCCTCCAGCCTTTCTAGCATTTTTCAGCATTTGTAGCATTTAAAATGATATAAAGTTCAGTCTTTCAGACGAACTGTCTCTTTTCTTATTCCCGTCAAGTAAAGAATTCTCCATGATTTACGTTGCCATATATTTTTAAATTAATAAATAAAAAGAGCCACAATCACTTTCGGCATGAAATACAATTGGTGAACATAATTAATTTGGTGGACTCGGACATCGTGGTCACTCAGCCCTGTGTTCGTTGGTGTGTGTGTAAAATTGTTGATAACCTGTGTTATTGTCATGGCTGTATTAATGTGTGCATTTGTAATTAAGGTGGGGAATGGGGAGTTGACGGCCGAAGCTTTAAGTTAGGAACTATCCCGGTATTTGCCTGGAGTGGAAGTGGGGAACCATGTAAAACCACGCCCAAGATTGTTGTGGTGGGAATCGAACCTTCCTCTTCTTAGTTTCGTCTCTAGAGTGCGCCCCGTTAGAGATCTAAGACCAGAATTAAATTTCTTGGCAGAGCAGGGATCGAACCTGGAATCCGAGGTGATTGCCCAGAATGTAGCCTTCCCTGTGGGCTTACCTGTGTTAATACGAATTTTGACATGCTCGGGACATATAGTTCTAAAACTGCCTCCATTGCGGTGGCTGTGCTCATTCCAGGGTGAAGAGATTCAATGCTCCCTTGCCTAATTTACTGTCATGGAAATGCAAAGGACTGGACCCACAACAGTTGATGGAAATTGCTTATTTAGAGCAGTTTCGTACAGTTTATAACAAAATGAAGAACGTCATCCTGAGCTGCGCTTGCGAGCTATTGCAAAAAATGGTTGCAGGCAGGGATTTTATTATTGGCGATCAGTCTCATCGCATTCTCGTCCGCAACCAAGTTGAGTATGAAAGTCTCTGAACTTCATTGTATAAGCGAATATTATTGTTTATTGAATATCTGTTTAGAGTACATAACAATGAATCTAATCACGCTGTAGATTTTGGCAATGGAAGTATTATTTGCCATTTAATATTTGACGGCTGCGTTGATGCAGGCCACTATAGTGTTATTTAATATGACGTTAATTTGGGGAGAAAAGCTACTATAAATAAACCCATTTAATGAAAAGAACATTAGCCGCAAAAAAGTGGGAAATCGGAGAAAATACGCAGCTACGTTTAAAATCCAATATAAATATGCCATTTCAGAAGCAATTCCATACATTCTGCCGTGCAGTGTAGGGTTCATGAAGAACAAATGCAAACATTGTTCTGCCCTGTATTTCTCTTGCGAGATATCTACGCTTGGTTACTTTGACTTTTACTGCTGTAATGGTAAAATTGATCTGACTAAATATAAAATATGTGACAGGCTGCAACAATTTTTCACTCGAGATGATATCTCAAGTAATTTCATAGAGAATAGTCGGCAATACAACAATGCTCTGTCCTTCGATTCATTTGGTGCCAATGTTGTTGTGCCACATGCATACTGTCCATATTGTTTTAAAATGTATGGAATTGCTCGTCATCGCATTTCTTCGTTATATTCAAAAAATATAAGCGACGGTTCTTGCGGCCAATTGTATATAATAGACTCCTCGGTAGCTAATCGAGTCGGATCTGCAAAATAGTGAATTCTTGCAAAACAATACCTATAAATTAAATTGCAATCCAGCTGACGATATTGGATTAGCATGGCTCATAATATAGTATGGAGCCCCAATGGCAAATATTCATTCATTAATGTGAGTGAATCGACTTCTAAACGTACGGTAACGACATTATTCCTTTTTGTGGACGAGACCTCAGGTTCTATCGCAGTCCCTAAAAAAAGGAATGAAGACTTCAGGTAGATTTTGCCTGTTGTGCCGCACGCTTCTCTCCAATCAGTTATTCACAATTGTATTAAATACTCTTCTCTCTGGCCCTTCACCAAAATACGCCGCTTACATAAAAACATGCGATCGAAACCAGATGAAATGGAATTTTCTGATTTTTGCTACATGTTAACGGAGACTACTCCTCTGTGGATAGTGATGAATCAAATGTTACTGAATTACCAGCCAGACTTTCAACGAATGAGGATATCGTGACTGAGATTTACGGCGAAACACATAATAAATTTCTCCAACGTTTGCATTCTTACACTAAAAAATGAACAAAATAATGGAATTAATTTATAAGTCATTGAAATTCTATCCAGTAGTTCAAAAACATTCACCAGCGTTAACAGTTTTTTTTGTCGTGTAGCCTCCTGAGAGGCCGAGTGCAGGTCTTTCTAGTCGACGCCCGTGGGCGACCTGCGCGTCGGGATGAGAGATGAGATGAATGGATGAAAGTGGGCAAGGATGTGGAAGGAAGCGGCCGTGGCCTATCAGAAGGTACTGTTCCAGCATTTGCCTGGTGTTGAAAATGGGAAACCACGGAAAACCATTTCAAGGACAGCCGACAGTTGGGCTCGAACCCACGCGTCTACCGAGTCAGCAGAGAGCTTGGCCCCATGACCTAACGCCGCGCTTTAGCCAGCGTAGCCACTACTGTCGGTGTTAACAGATTAAATACTGAAGATAAAAGCCAGCTACTCCAGTTTCCTACAGAATTCTTCAATTACTTGGAATTTAGTGGCTCGCCTCTACAAACTCCAAACGTTTGACCCAGAGTCATGCTCCTTCGAAATCTGAACGTTTCCCAAAGGATCCTAAATGCAACCATATTAATTATAAGAAATATTTATGAAAATTGCTTGTATTTGAAAATAATAAGTGCAGTTAAAATAAGTCAGACAGGTGTAATCCTTCAACTTGATTTAACATCATCCGATAAAACACTACCATTTTCTCTTAAGAGGCAACAATTTCAATTCGCTGGGCACACTTTATCAAAATCAATAAAGCTCAAGGGGAAATGCTGGAACGTATGGATCTCAATTTACCTGAAATCCAATATGTTTGGCATATATTGATGGAGTGCACCAAGTGAACCTATATTGGAGAATTTCGTGACTTCCTGAACGCTACACCAGAAGCTCTTAATTACATAAGTCATATAGACTTATCTTTGTAGTACTCTGTTTTCTATTCATATTTTACTGATGTGTATATGCCATACGATAAATAAACTAGTAGTTCCGTGAAGAACTATACAGCCTATTTTCATTTATCCTACTCATGCCAATTGCCTCTATCAACACACAAAATTTCAGTTTGATTGTTGTAATAGATTCGTAGATATTGAGAACCGTCTAAATATTTCAGATGGTCGCCATGTTGGATTTTTATTTATGTACTATTACATGAAGATTATTGTGTAGGTGTGGTATTCAAACGTCAATCGCATGATTAGGATACATGAAGTTAAAACGAGATTTTAAAATTCCGCACAGCTGCCATCTTGTGGTAATGAAAACAATTTAAATAAACTAGATGCCAGTGGATTAACATTTGTATAAGCATTTACTGTACAAAGTTCCACTGCACTCGGATGGTTATATCGCGAGAAACGTCCACTTAAATATGTATATTTCGCGTCGCCGCCATGATGGATTGGTGCCCAACCAGGTTATTAAAAGTCCTATAGATGAACTTATGTTAATAGTCTCTATTAACATTAAAAAAATCAGTTTGATTGCTGTAAATGATTCGTAGATACTGAGAACCGTCTAAATATTTCGGATGGTCGCCATTTTGGATTGTTGTATGTATAGGCCATATTGTTATGTACCATAAAAACAATTATTGCGTAGCTTCATTATTCAAATGTTCACTTCGATCGCATGATTACGACACAAGAGACAAAAACTTAATTTTGAAATTTCGCACAGCTGCCATCTTGTGATTATGAAAACAATTGAAATAAATTAGATGCCAGTGGATTAAAATTTGTATAAGCATTTAACGTGCAAAGTTTCACTGCACTTGGATGGTCAAATCGCGAGAAATGTGCATTTAAATTTGTATACTTCGCGTCGCCGCCATGTTGGATTTGTGCTCACCAGGTTACTGAAAGTCCTATAGGTGAACTTATGTTCATAGCCTCTATAAACATAAAAAAACAGTTTGATTGCTGTAAAAGATTCGTAGATATTGAGTACAGTCTAAATATTTCGTGTGCTCGCCATTTTGGATTGTTATATGTATTGGCCATAGAGTTATGTACCATTAAGGGAAAATTATTGCGGAGCTTCATTATTCAAACTTTAACTTCGATTGCATAATTACGACACAAGAAATAAAAACTTAATTTTAAAATTACGCACTGCCGCCATCATGAACTAAATTAGATGGCAGTGCATTACAATATGTATAATCATTTACGGTACCACATTTCACTGCGCTCAGAGAGTTAAATCACGAGACAAGTCTATTAAAATGCTAGAAAGTTACAATGCAATAAATTCCAAACGGCGAAGAAAAAGAGGATTTTGAAGACCACACATATTAGACTTACACTAAAAAATGATCAACGAAAATAATATTTCATATCGGATAAGAAAAGATAGCCATGTCAGCTAGAATGAAGAGGTTTTGGGAGAGGAGGAAGATGACGACAGGTAAATGCCCTGTCAATCAGAAGATGACTGAAATGTATTTGGTTTGATTTAAGTGCTCTAATGTGGGCGTCAACTATGTTAGTTAACACAACAGAAACAGAAAATATACAAAGTTTGAAGTAATTCTAGAGTCGTCAACTGTTAACAATAGTTGGTATTAATCTTACACTTACTCAAAATACTAACCAAATTTCGGCGTAAATTTGTACGAACAACGTAAGCACCACCAATAGGTGATTAAAGAAGTTTAAGAACGCTCCTGTAGTGCCATCTGTTAGTAAAATGAGATAGACTACCAACGTGAAACTTATTATTGAAGAACTCTCAATACACGAATGCAATTTGGACCAATCTGTAAACAAACGGTCAAACCGCATGCGTGAAAAAAGCATTCGTGTCATGTGTGTTCACAATGTGCCGCACATTGCCCCTAGAAAGCCAGAGTGTCGTTAGCAACATTTACAGTAGCGGAGTTTATGATACTATTAAATCGAATGAGCCATACATGTGTGTTGTGTATTTAAGGCAGTGCACATGTTCTCTGTCCTGAGATAATAGTTTATTTCTGCAAAGCTACCACATCTTACATTCGAGACAATCTGTTTGAACATATTTTAATCTTGATCAACCTCTACACTTCCTCCTATAACTAACTTTGCTATTCATGCGTGCTATGGAGGCGGCCGTGGCCTTACGTTAGGAACCATCTCATTTGCCTGGAGTAGAAGTTGGATACCACGGACAACCACTTTCAGGATGGCTGAGGTGGGAATCAAACCCTCCTCTTTTCAGTTTAACCTCACGAGGCTGAGCGTACCCCGTTCCAGTCCTTACACCAGAATTAAAATTTCTTGGCAGAGCCGGGAATCGACCATGGACCTCCGGGACACCAGTCCAGAAAGCTCACCGCTACACCACGAGGTGGTCAAATGATATCTCAATAGGTGTTTCTGATCTCTTCACACGACATTCCTATATTCGTTTCCTTCTTTTTACGAATACATTATTGATTTCAAAATGTATTCTTTCCTGAATATTGTGTCCATACCGTTTATACTTACAGGTAGAATATTAAAATGACATAAACGTGACCATGATAGCCCGATTCCTTAATGATGATGTAATTATAATAACATTTATGTTCGACCCTGACTATTATATGTCAGAAACCTGCACTGTAATCAGGCTCATTATAACACTATTTTTCATTATGAATCAGTTTCTCCCACCAATCAGAGCTCAAGAAACAGTTGTTTCACCAATAGCATATCACCTGCGCTGAGTTCCACGGCCTTCTAATTTAAAATTCACTGCGTGGCCTAGTGTCATTGTAGAGTAATCGAGGAGGCGATGATCAAATACAAGGCATTCTCTGCGTCTCATGCGCTCTGTTCAGTACATAAAACTGGCGAAATCTCGACAGATATTTATGGATATTTATGTTCGAACATAAAATAGTTATAATAATTATCGTCGAACATAAACAGTCGTATGCAACTCGCCTATAATGGTAATTATGACACTCGTATGGAAATTATAATACTCGCTACGCTCGTGTTATAAACATACTCGTGTCTTAATTATTGCCATTATAGGCTCGTTGCATAATGTACTATTATATAACCAACTGTCAATATATGCTTCGTGCCAACTAAATAACCAATACATTTCTTGCCCTTTCATAACATTACCTCGTAACACTCATTTCAACGTTTTCATTCCATTATTTTCTCTACCAAACTATCAGTTATAACCTAACTATTTCAACTTATTTATTTTCACATCCACATCTCTTCTATTCCAAGCTGTTTTTTATCAAGACACTTTCATGTTTTTCTTAACACATATTGTAACAGATCTGGGTTTGTAAATTTTAATTTTATTAGTTTTTGGAAGAAGCATATTTTTAGAATCCTCTGTAAAAACCCCAGGAGAAACGACACACTGGATAGCCACTGTCAGTGCCGGGGTTAGAACCTTCGATCTCCGGACTTAATGCAGCTCCTCATCGTGGTCGTGATGGGCGATTTAACGCGCACTGCTAAGCAGTGGAGTGAAAAACTTTTACCTTTACAATTAAGCCCTGTCAAGAATAAAATCTAGCGTAATCACCATCGTTAATTTTCATCACATTGTAACTTTTAACCAAAGTGACTTAATCGACATTCCTGTTTTCTATGGATGGTATTTTGACTCATTTAAAAAACAATTCCATTTAGGATTCTTTGTCGTAGATCAGACGGTAGAACGTCAGACTGGTGAGCTGCTGACAATCAACATCCTGGCCGTTAAATATCCCCAGTACTTTCCAAACTCACTCCAAGCAAATGCTGCTATGTGCGCCTACTTTGTCAACTCCATGTTCCTGAATATTTGAGTCACACAATTAAAACAACACGTGTTATTAGACCTACACATAAGTGAATAACAGACACACTAGTTAAATTATTAAAAGCGTAAAGGAATACTGGAACTTTCTTCTAGAGCAGGGGTTCCCAACCTGGGGGGGGGGGGGGCTTTATCAAGGAGGGCGTGAAGTGATTTCCGAATTAAGTTTTTTAAGTCGAATACTACAATTTAGTTAAATAAACATTTTTCGAATCTCTCCAGGTGATTGTCGCACCAAGCCAATCGTTCAAAAGCACTGGTAATTGCCAACTGTCGGCACAAACCTATGCAGAGCCGCGTGTTTGGAGGTGAAAAGGAATTTGCTGTGTTGTAAGGAGCAAAATTATGCCAATTTTATCGTCTCGTTGGCATATCTTTGTGATTTCTTTGAAGCTTTGAACAGTTTGAACTTACATTTTCAAAGACATATTTATGCGAGTCAGGATTTTCAACGCTGAGGGTCATAGAAACAAAGCAGCGCTGTCGGCTTGATGTTGCAAGTGATCTCCGCTGTGCTCTGTCAAGTATCAAACCAAACATACCGAATCTTACCAAGAGAAAACAGTGTCAACCCTCTCAATGACATTTGTTGACTAATTTAAGGATTCCATTGAAAAAGGAGGCAAGATTCCTTCGAAATGTCTGGTATCTAATTTAATTTCTCACGGCATTAGCCCAAAAACCATGAATTATTTGTATAATTTAAGGATTTGTTGTAAAAGTGTGTTCTCTGTATTGTGCTAAAATGAAGTTAGTATGTAATAGATAGGCCTATTCCATTATGTAGTGTTATTAGGTTAGGTCTATATCCTCCGCGTCAATCGAAGAGGATATAGAAGCGATGAGTGATGGGGAGGGGGCCGGGAGGGTGCGGGGTGGGGGTGGGGGGAGGGTGAAGGAGGGGGGGGGGGGGGAGGTTGGGGGCGATGAACTTCCGTATCTGAAAAGGGTTGCGTCAACTGACAAAGGTTGGGGACCATTGTTCTAGAGGATCCTTAAAGTGCCGGTAAACCTCCTGAAAAGGGTCGCTTACACTTAAGCACCATTAAATGCTAACCTCCTAATCTCTTCACTCTCTCATTATGCTATTTCTTCCATTCTGCTGTCCATGCAGAGGTGGCTCTCATTCGGTGTTTTGCAGCAAAAAGATGTTTGTTCAACGACGTTATGAATCCAGGTCTGTCCCATAAAATTTCGTATGTTACGTTGATTTCTTGAAGGTCATTTTCAATTTTTATTATCCAGTTATTCTTGCCTTTTAATGACGAGGCATGATTAAATATCCTTTTAGTAAGTCTATCATTATTATTATTATTATTATTATTATTTATGTCATTATTTATTATCATTCTATATTATTTATTTATCTATCATATGGCTTTTGGTGCCGGGAGTGTCCGAGGACATGTTCGGCTCGCCAGAGGCTGTAGCTGCTTCAAGCGGACATCCATAGGGTAAGCTACACGTTACGTTCAATTTCAAGTAGTTCCAACTTTCGCTACCAGATTTCACTGATACCTAGTGGTGAACATTGGAACTTTGATAGAGCATTCCAACGAAATCCAATCTAGAAATTTAGCTTCACACAAGTTTAGTCCGTGGAAGGATCGTTTACATGCCATAAATCTATGACATGGGACTGCCGGCTTTACTTCCCCTCCGAAGAAAGGCATACTGAAGGATTTTAACGCTCTTAAAAATCCGACGACTTCGGCCGGGTTTGAACCAGCTAACTTGGTCACAGCAGTTCAGCATGCTACCAACTACGCCACCGTAGCCGCTATTTATTTACTTATTATCAGAATAAGCAGGAATAGTATTAGTAGAGGTACTAGCAGCAGTAGTAAGAACAGACGTTGTTCTCCAAATAACTCTCCTAGTAGACCGAATCCCAATGGTAGGACACATTAACATTCCAAACTTCCCTCCGCAGAGTAAGGCGACGTATTTATGGCACATACATCTCCTTGTGACCATGTTGAAACACACTGCTGTAATCAACACATGAATATGTCTCCGTATACTGCAGCCAGATGGAGCAATGAAATGTGCTTCCTGGTCCACCACAACTACAATCTGGACACTGCAGACCTCCCAATTACTAAGGCTTGACATCTAAGTATCTACATTATGATCATAGCCAGTGTTTAAGATGGATACATACACCAAGTTTCATCAAACCTTACAATATGTGCCCGCACACCAACGTGGCCAAGTGATCTACGGTACTCTCCGGGGATAGATTGGGCTGCAGGTGTTCTGAGATCCAAAGTTTCAATCCAGAAAGTTTGTCTGTTAATCCCAATTTACATTTCACAGAACCAAACAATGAAAATTATCCGTATGCGATCTATCTGTTTAGTGAATCCTCAAGGAACCTCAAAGCTAACTAAAAATGGCATAAAAATCACCCAATCGTTAGAATCGAAATAGGTAATCAGGAATCACCAACCAACTAACGCTCAAAGAGAGAAAAAGGAAGGGAGTTAGTAGTTTTGCGTGACCGTTAATCTCGCGATGATGAGGCACGGGACCTCCTTTTTACGTGGAATCCGAAGCACAGGACATGGCATTTCACTTTGAAAATCTCACATGCATTAACTGGGTTACCAGTGGTTACCAGTCCTCAGTAATATCGCATCTCCTCATATCACAAGACAGAAAAATCGAGTTCATCTTTGGTCCAGAACACAGAAGAATCGGACATTTCCAATCCATGATGACGTTCAACAGTTGGGCCCTTCTAGACTGAAATCCCGTAAGCTTGCATGGAAACCAGCGTTAAAACTAACAAACCGCAATTTCAAAGCCAATACTAGCTGGCAGACTGAGTGGACATGAGCTCCTCCAAGAGGCATGCTGGGAACCCAACTACAAAACTCTCTGGTTTCAAATTGTCGAGACTTACCTGGAGTAGACTCAATCGTATTAGATGTGGTGTGGGAAGAAGTGCTTCTGTTTCTTACTACATACTTGGGGTTGGAAAGATTCGCAATACTGTGACTGTGATGTCATTCCGCAGACATTGGAATACATAGTGTTTGATTGTCCCTGCCGAGCGTTTCCGGGGAGTCTGGAGGATTTAAATTGTAATACTCCAGAAGCAGTGGATTGGCTAAATAGACAGGATGTTGATTTATATAAAATTTTCAACTTTATTAGTCATATGTCTTGTTGTCATATTGTTCGGATGTTTGTGACACTGTATTCATGTCTTTGTTTTCTATACTGTGTTAGCATCATACGATAAATTCATAAATAAAAACTGGGAATCGAACTCGGTCCGCCATGGCGAGAGGCCAACAACTTGACCATCGCGCCACCACGCCCTCTTTAATGAGAGAGGTACGAGGCCTACGAACCAACCAGACCCTATAACTTCAAATCTATCGTTGCTATGGGGTTAATACCTTTCGGTGGTCGCGAGACACGTAACAAGACCCGGAATCGAAGTGTTGGGTTCTATTCCTCGCTCTTCCAAGAAATGTAATTCTGGTCTGAGAGCTGGAATGGGGGTACAGAACTGAGAAGAGGTACTATAGGTTTAATTCCCACCTCCGCCATCCAGGAAGTGATTTTCCGTGGGTTCCCAGCAGCGTTTTACTCCAGGCATGTGCCGGGGAGTTTACTAACGTTAGGAGATGTCCGCTTCCATTCCAAATCCTAGCTTCAATTACACACACTTCTACAGCCCTCACAATGACACAGACCATAACAGATTACATACACACCCAAATATACGGGGCTACATGAGCACGATGTCGGAAACCCCGAAATGAATTAACAATAACTAAAGAAGGGTAAACAAACAACAAGCATTCGGATACATTAGTTATCGAACTGTGTGAAACACGATAGGCCTACATACTTCAAACTCCGAAGAATTCGCAAAAAGGAGACAAGTTTTAAACTGTACACAGGCTATGTACACTGTAAGCTTTGCCATTTACCCAACCTTCCATTGGTGGAAGCAGAATACAAGTTCATTCATTTCCTGTTTCATTTGTTCGAAACAGATTAATTACCATGTCATAGATAAACATGTCTTCTTCTAATCTGACTACCTTGTGGTGTAGCAACTAGCATTCTCGGTTGTAGCCCCGGAGGTCCGGGTTCGATCCCCAACTCTGCCAAGAAATGTATTTCTCGTCGGAGGGCTGGAACAGGGTACACTCAACCACGTGAGGAAAAACTGTAAGATGTAGGTTCGATTCCCACCTCTGGCCATTCTGGAAGTGGTTTTGCGTGGTTTCCCATTTCTACACCAGTGAAATGCCGGGATGGTCCCTAACTTAAGGCCACGGCAACCTCCTTCCCAATCCTCATCTGAATTAACTTACAATTACACACACTAGTATAGCCATTAGAATGGCACAAGTCATGAGACAAATGCTGCACACAACCAAGTGCACGGGGATGATTGGCCACGATGTCCATGATGAAGAAACAACAACATCGTCTGAACCACCATGTATAATAGATATGTTTATAAATTTACTATCGCACAATAAACCCTTTTCTTGGCTAGAGCTTAACGTAAGGGCGTCTAGAAGACCCACTGTCCTGGTCTAATGTTGCGCGCTAATGCGCCACACATTTGGTAAACAGTTGTATTTATGCGGGATGAATGTGTGTGTGTCAGACCTAGCGGGTGAAAATTGCTCTTTATAATCTTTGTTCCGGGTGTGAAAATATTAGCGCAGCGCTTATAGCACCGTACTGAGGGAGATTATAAAACAGCGTATGAGCGGGGTTTAAGCTGTAATCACAAACCTCTATCTCACTTAAAATAGACTCACGCAAGTACGCATTTAATGTGCCACGGCTAATACGAATTGCTGGATGTTTCTTTTTATTTCCGATAAGCAAATTTGATCAATAACTGGCATCAATCATTGAAAAGCCTCGAAATTCTATTCACAGAAAATATAAATGTGTGCAGGAAACAGCTCAATGCATTTCCATCATAGTTTTATAGATTGCAAACACCTTTACTTCATTGATCTGATAAATACTTAATGTAGCCTATGCATTACCTACTACGGGAGAATTTTCAACACGACGGTTGCATTAAAGCGGAAAATACATAACCTAACACTGTTTGGCAAGTTTAAAGAGGAACATCTGATACCGTAATTCCAATTCAAGAATCCCGTTTTTTCTTCTAAACGTTTTGGACAATTATTAGAATTGCCACATATCCATATAAGGCATTTCAACCACAGGACATGGCATTTCACTTCGAAAATCTCACATGTATTGGCTCATTTAAGACATTGCAATTTCAATCACAACATTTTTTAAAAGCCTACTTTCTATTTTTGCAAAAAAATGAAAGTAGACTTATGAGATCAACACAGGACGAAAAAAGTGTGTCTGTCTGTGTGTGTGTGTGTATGTGTGTGTGTATATATGTGTGCGTGTGTGTGTGAGTGTGTCTGAAAGTCTGTCCCCCCCCTATCAATTCGAACACGGTGAACGCGAATTGAATGAAATTTGGTACAAAGGTAGCACTAGCAAAGGATTCCTCAGTGTCATGTTTTATATCGCCGCCAGCTTGACGGAAATGTAATGGCGGCCACACAAATGTTCAAAGCTTAAATTAAATTACGACTAACCAAATCATCCGATCTCTACCAAATTTTGCAACAACATACCTTTATGGAGGAAGCATCCTTTGACCAAATTAATAGGTCATTAGCCTAATAGTTTGCGGATGGCGGCCATTTTTGTGTCAAAACCATTCTCCCTATTAATTCAAACATGGTGAAACCGAATGGAACGAAATTTGGTACAGAGGTAGCACTGGCAAAGGGCACCTCAGTGTCATGTTTTATATCGCCGCCATATTGACGGAAACGTAATGGCGGCCACACAAATGTTCAAAGCTAAAATCAAATTACGATTAACCTAATCAACCGATCTCTACCAAATTTTGCAACAACACACCTTTATGGAGGAAGCATTCTTTGACCAATCTAATAGGTCATTAACTTAATAGTTTGCGGATGGCGGCCATTTTTGTGTCAAAACCATTCTCCCTATTAATTCAAACATGGTGAAACCGAATGGAACGAAATTGGGTACAGAGGTAGCACTAGCAAAGGGCACCTCAGTGTAATGTTTTATATCGCCGCCATCTTGACGGAAACGTAATGGCGGCCACACAAATGTTCAAAGCTTTAATCAAATTACGACTAACCTAATCATCCGATCTCCACCAAATTTTGCAACAACATACCTTTATGGAGGAAGTATCCTTTGACCAAATTAATAGGTCATTAGCCTAATAGTTTGCGGATGGCGGCCATTTTTGTGTCAAAACCATTCTCCCTATTAATTCAAACATGGTGAAACCGAATGGAACGAAATTTGGTACGGAGGTAGCACTGGCAAAGGGAACCTCAGTGTCATGTTTTATATCGCCGCCATCTTGACAGAAACGTAATGGCGGCCACACAAACGTTCAAAGCTTAAATCAAATTACGACTAACATAATCATCCGATCTCTACCAAATTTTCAACAACATACCTTTATGGAGGGAGCATTCTTTGACCAATCTAATAGGTCATTAGCCTAATAGTTTGCGGATGGCGGCCATCTTTGTATCAAAATCGATTCCCCCTATTAATTCGAACACGGTGAAACCGAATGGAACGAAATTTGGTACAGACGTAGCACTAGCATAGGGCACATCAGTGTCATGTTTTATATCGCCGCCATCTTGATGGAAACGTAATGGCGGCCACACAAATGTTCAAACCTAAAATGATTCATGTTTAATATCCCTACGGCACGTTGTATTTCAACAAGCTACTACAACCAACATTCAATTACACTCCTTGAAAAGGACAAAGAGTTATAACAATAACCATGCATTTAGGAGAAAGTAGGCTATATGTTCTTTACTGAACATCTTGTTTTTTCCTTTGTTTCGTTTTATTTCAATATGTTTTCATAATTACGATATGCTCAATGTTTGGTACGACTTTTTGAGAAACAATCAAGATTGAAAATGGCTTGGCAAAAACAAATCAAAGACAGGTCGAAGAATTTGCTAGGCCTTGAAATCTTGAAAACAGACAAACAGCCATACTCAAACGCTACGTTACTTATTCCTGCGATCAAATGACACCTACAGCTAGCAAAATAAGGAACATCGCACCATGACCGTTTGGCGTTCGACCGATCACACCACAGCGAAGGCAGTACAGGAGGGAATGAGACCGGAAAGCGAGGAAACCATCGCTGAAAGGCCATCCCACAGTGGGTCAAAATCGAAATCTAGGAGGAAAAAATTATTTATTTTCATAATTAAAAAACTAAAATGTAATACTTCTACCGCATTCTCATATAATTGCCTCTCACTGTTCTGGGATATAAACGCATCTTAGTGTAAATCTGTCACCACTGATCGAGCAGTCTGAATTGGAGGGTGAATGTAAGTGGCTGTGATTTGGTTGTCTTTGTTGTTAGTGTGATGATTTAAGATCGAACATGCAGCTGAAGGTAACGTGTTTCAGTTATTAATGGGCGTAAGTGTTATGTAATTTTAGCTATATTTGAATTATATAATATTTATCGATTATTTTTAAAATTATATTTTCACTTAGATTTTCAGTATGTCGCGTCACTCTGCGTCACTTTCTAGTTAATGTTAAAATGTAGATAAAGTCTTGTAGTTTACTCCTGTTATAAAATTGTTTGCATCTTTTTGCAACTTACTTAGTTATTTTACGTTTTAGAAGATGCCGGGCAACCAGTTCTCACACGTTTACAACTGTTTGAAGCACTGGGTTCGACGATTATGTCAAACGTGGACCTTTGTGACTTAGTTAAAAGTAAATTAGGAGTAGAAAATTGTTCTGAAGAGATAACTGAATGCTCTATCCAACTCCTAGTCATAGACAATTTCTTGCATGTGTAGACGAGCTCAAAAAGGTCTAACTGATGTTTATAATGAAATAAACAAATTATATACGTTGCTTTCACTCTAAATTCATGATTAAAACGTAAAAATAATTTTGTCCCCCTAGATTTCGATTTTGACCCACTGTGCATCCCTGCTTGAAGCACGCTGGCGTGCTGTATAGACACATCTAGATGAGATGGAGGGAAGTCAGGTTGGTTGGTTGCGACAACGCGGTCATGTAACCCCCGTGTACTTTGGTGTGAGCAGAATCTGTCAGATTACCGGTGTTAGTTGTGATGGCTGTATTAGTGTGTGTTATCAGCAGCGGATTAACTTTCAAATAGTTCCTACTTTTGCTACCAAATGCTACCATCCACGACACCTAGCAGCGGACTTGGCGACTAGATGCCATCGCAACTAACACGTGGTGACGAACGTTGAAACTTACATAGCGTTAATCAAATCTAACCTACAAATTTTAGCTTTACACAAGTGTAGTTAATGGAAGGTTCATTTACATGCCATAAATCTATGATATGGGTCCGCCGGCTTTACTTCCCTTCCGAAGGAAGGCATACTGAGGGGTTTTTAACGCTCTTAAAACAAATCCGACGACTTCGGCTGTGTTTGAATCCGCGATCTTGGGCATAGAAGCTCAGCATGCTACCAACTAACACACCGAAGCCGCAGAGAGAAGTCACAAGCGCACTGTGCGATATAAGGATGTCCTACAGTACATTTCAAATCCAAAAGAAAAGATACAGTCAGTCTGAGAGACTAGAGTACCAGACTTTATATCATTTCAAATAACGCATGCTACAAATGCTACACATGTTAGAAAGGCTCAGGAGGGCTTCTCGCTTCGCTTGAAGCCCCAGGAGTCTTTCAACAGACTCCATTACCCATTAACTTAGGCTTCCCGTGCACTCAGCTGCATAACGTCACGCACTCACCGTCTCCGTATCGCATAACGCCAGACCTCAGGAGTAAACTCAGACTCAACAGACTCCATTACCCTTTAGGCTTCCCGCGTGGGGGGCTGCATGACGCCACGCACTCGCCGTCTCCGTATCGCATAATACCAGACCCCAGGAGTAAACTCAGACTCAACGGACTCCATTACCCTTTAACTTAGGCTTCCCGCGCGGGGGCTACATGACGTCACGCACTCGCCGTCTCCGTTCGCATAACGCCAGATCCCAGGAGTAAACTCAGACTCGGTGCATATGCACTGAACAACATGATGACGTCATACAAGCCGTAACCGTGACGCATAACGATAGACCTAAGCATAACGATGAAGTCGACAAGATCATTTGACATGATAAAATATACCGCATGGTAGTACGTCCCGTTGCTTTATAAAATGTCGAATGCTGACTAGCAGACAAAGCCAATACATGGAATTGCATGTGCTCCGTTAGTCAATGAGCCATACTCTGCTCGATCATATCAAGAACGACACAGTTCGCCAGCAAATGAGCATTTCACTCATCAGGAGGTTCGGGATAGGCGTCACCAATGGTATGGTCATGTCCTACTTGCTGCACCTGGATCAGTCTCCAATTCTGCCGCTATTTTGTAGCTGTTGTTGATTCATTTGAGGGACTTGTACAGTACATCGTGGTGATTTAGCCCTGTGTACTTGTGTGTGTGTGTGTGTGTGTGTAGTATCTGTCTGATAACCTGTGGCATTGTGATAGCTGTGCTAGTGTGTGTGTTTATAATTAAGGTGAGGATTGGGAAGGAAGTGGCTGTGGTCCTGAGTTTGGAACCAACCCGGCATTTGACTCGAGTAGATGTGGGAAACCACGGAAAACCACTTCCAGGATGGATGAGGTATGAATCAAACCCACCTCAGTTTTGCCTTACGAGGCTGAGTTGACCCCATTCCAGCCTTCAGAACAGAATTAAACTTATTGGCAGAGCCGGGAATCAAACCCGGACTCCAGAGCGACAGCCAAGAATTCTAGCCAGTACACTACAAGGTGATTGTTCTATTTCGAAATCAAAGGGCAGCGTCCACGCGGACGTCCGAAGCAACGCTGGCTAGATAAAGTAAATGCTGACTCGACTGTCGATTCAACACCAAACGACGCCCAGGATCCGGAAAAAGGTAGGCAGACTCTACCCCAGCAGAAAAAACAACCAAAGACAACCAAACTTTGCGTCGTTTACACCAAGTGCGTCACCATCAGTACAGTACAGTACATCCATCCTGCCCCCGCACCCGTGGCGATCGTGCTTAAGTTCAGTATTTGACCCCCGAGCGTTGACCGTTGTGTGTTAACTATCGATCACAAACAAATAATCCACTCCAATAAATTCCTTACCTTAATTCCATTCTCTGCATCAGGGCCATTCACACAGCGCTCCCCGAGCGCTAGCGCTCCGGCCGCGCTCTAAGCCAGTGCTCCGAGCGCTCTGGTGGAAGGTAGTGTAGTTTCGGTATTGGTGGGTGAAGCTAGGCTGGTTGAGCACGTGGTCTGCCCGCCACGCCGAAGTGAGCAATATTCGGCTCAACGTACATTTGTGAGCGTTTCTTTTCGGTTCTTAAGCTAGCCAAAAGTAAAAATCGTGCAGCGATGAGCGATAGAAACTTGCGCAATTGTTTACGAATAGCTGTGTCCAGAAATAGGGGGCTGCGTGGCGCAGTCGGTAGAGGCGCTGAGCTTCTAACTGAAAGGGAGTGGGTTCGATCCCCACCCAGGCAGTGGATTTTAGAAACGAAACTACCACTTTCGGAAACGAAAATAGCCCTGGGGTTCACTCAACCTACACCAGAAATGAGTACCAGGATAATTCTTGGGAGCAAAGACCGCCGGGCGTGGAGCTGACAACTCCATCCCATCTAGTGCCGATGTCACAAACAGTGGAAGCCTCTACCTTCCACTACTCCCAGGGCTTCCATGGCCTGTACAGAGTTGACTTTACTTTTTGTGTCCAGAAATAGTGAACCCAATTTAGAGGAGATTGTTTCCTCAAAAACTAAAAGCTCGTAAAAACGTCGGAACAAAGGTCTATCAAGGTCTGTACTATCTGTTCAAATGAGTAAAGGGTTGTTGAATTTCAGTTTGAAATATATCGCAATATTCTTTACTTAACACTTGAGTTCGTTTCCTGCAAATTCCATACATCGGAGTGCCATTCGATTTGTATATGCAGTATATTTTTTATGACAAAACTGCCCCATCATTATGATGTCAACAAACCCACAAAAGCACGACTGTACGTACGTATCTATTTAGCGCGGTCCGAACATCGCCCGTCTCCTCGCTGCCACAGTTTAGTCATGACGAATAGAAGGACTAGTGTGAGGACTCCGCCATTATAGCACGGTAGTTCGTGGTCCCGCCGCTACAAGCACTGCAAGCGATAATGTCCAACAACGTGTCCTGTTGTTGGGTCGAGCCGGGTCTTAGAAAAGTGCGCGAGAAGTTACTGTGTTAGATATTTGTGTGAATTAAATTGAATTTTCTTTGCATTCAGTTCTTAAATTCAGTTCATTGTGTCTTGTGTACATCAGCGTTTTGTGTTGTGAACTTCAAACGTATTTCTTATGCGGCTTTGTTAATTTAATAGTTCAACATGCCGTACTGTTTTTTGCCTGGCTGGAAGTCAGGGTATGGTAGAGTAGTTGACGATATACGATATTTTTCCCCACCGAAGAATAAAAATCAATTTGAAAAATGGGCCAGAACTATTCCACGAAAGGATACGGAGTTAACGCGTATTAGAATTTGTCAAATTCATTTCTCTGATGATTTGATAGTAAAATCAGGTAATTTTATAGTGAATGGTGAAGAAGTGGAAATCTCTCGTGTGTGGTGGAAGTTACGTCCTGGAGCAGTGCATCATTTTCCCTCTAATTTACCGAAGTAGTGAGAATAAGTCCCGTAAAGCTCCCAGCAGAAAAAAGAATCTCGACACCACCAGAAAAAGAAGAAAGAAGATTGAAGATGGGAGTGGAGCAACGAGTGAGGCATTAAAAGGTCAGTCCAATGTTGATAAGAATTTGGGTCATTCTAGTGTACTTACTGAAAAGGCGCCTAAAGTATGCTAACCGTAATTTAATTCGCGTTAGATCCTGCCTCAACTCGGCAAAATCGATAATTAATTTGCTGGAGAAGCAGGTTCGAAATGCACAGGCATTTAATTACAAAGATAACGAACACCTTAGCAAGAAGGAAAAGATAATAGACACTATGCCAGGAAAAATCTCCCAATGGAATGAGGTACAGCAATGAATTCATTTTAGTGTTCATTGTTGAGAATAAAATCACCGATTTAGTCATTGTCGGCGACATAATCTCTTGCCTCTGCCTTCAGAAAGTCACTTGAGAAAACTTTGTCAAGGACTTAAGTGGCCTTATGGAGTTAATACGCATAGTATAAATGCTATTTCAGACTATTTTAAGGAAGAAAAGAATGATAATTCACGTTACGGTGTAGTAATTTTCGAAGAAGAGAAGCTAAGAGAAAAAATCGAGTTAAATAGCTTTTCTGATCAAGTAGTTGGATTAGTTGATTTAGGTGAACACACACCTGACCTCCAGAAGAACGTACTTGCAAATCACGCTCTAGTGTTCATGTTCGTACCTTTCATGCATATATTGGGTACAGCCAGTTGCTGTTTATGCAAGCAGAAATGCCACTCCAGGGGAAATTCTCGCAAAAATTCTAATATAGGTGATTTTGCAGTTAGAAGAGGCTGGGGCGAGGGTGGCTGGCTTTACTTGTGATGGTAGTCAATCAAATAAAAAGGCCAGGAATTCGTTAGGACTCAGTGCAAGACAAGCTCTCTACAACCTCACATCCTTATTAATCCTGCAGATGATACGAGAAAGATTCTCCGACAGTATACTCCAGGAATCTGTGCGTTCCGTAGTTCTTATTTCCGTGAATTATATTTTCCATTGTGCCCTGCCATGCTATTTTAATTGTAACCGCGAATTACTTTTTAAAAGAGTATTAGTTACAAAGTAATTCGTTTCCCTTAGCACAATCCCAAAGACCAGCTGACCCCGGCAATGTGGAACTTGCCCACTCTAGCGCTGCCTGGCGGGGCGCGCTTGAACTTCAGGAGTCTTCTCACTTTCTCCTTCTATTCGTCATGGTTTAGTGGTGGTAGGGGAAGGAGCGCTAGTCTGACTGCCCAGTGCTCCCCGAGCGCTGCCACGCTCTCAGAATGCAATGGAGCGCAATGGCTGGATGACCCCGCTCTACAACCTCCTGAAGGTCCGAAGTTTCGAAATTTAGTCTGTAAATCCAGATGTAAGCTCTAACCAGGTACTACACATCAGGCGTAGTAACAATATAATTTCATAGTATGATTTTTATGGATGTATCTTTTGAATTTTGATATTTTAGAGCTACAATTTCCCACTTTTCTGTTATTCTGTTGGACTTAAGGTAACGTATTACATTTATCCACCTCTCTTCCGTGCTATTGTCATCTCTTAAACTTGTTTTCACCATCAGAAGAAATATGGTGTACAGGATTTATTTAGTGCCGGAATCTATTTTCGGTATACATTACAGTGGTGGCTGAAGGTTTCATCTCTCTTCATATTATTCCGCGTCACTGTGATTAAGGCATTAAGACTTGTAATTTTCAACACCTTTCTGTTTCTGATTTCCCCCGTGGTTGTTTTCTACTTACCTGCTACAGGAAGATGTAGATTGCGGCGTCCATTCACATGCAGACCACCCGAACAATGTCGCCTTTTATTAAAATTTCCCAGTCCCAGAATACAAGGAACAAGAATAGTTGCAGTGTTTGTTCCTCCAAATTAATGACATTCTCACAGAAATTTGTAATTGGCTGTTTAACCTCAGGTTCAAATGAGAGCATAAGAAAGCAGAATAGAAAGATTGTATTCTCAGTACAAGTGTTGTTTAAAAATTGCTGTTTTAAGTCATCACGTCCATTGGCTCAGATTCCACGAGAATAGATAACTTCTTGGCTTGTAACCAGGCCACATAAAACCACAAACGTCTTTGTTTCTAATGTAATTTAACCCCTAAGTAGTAACGTTTAAGTTTTGGTACATTAATGCTAACGTGGGGTACTGTATGCTCCATAACTTAAATCGCAATATTTTGGTTTTCGACTAATTTTAATACATCAAAAATGCGTATATATAAAATAAAACATACAAAGCACTGATATTTTACACTATTATAATAATCATATTATACAGGCCTACATACACTGAAAATCATCAAAAGTTTCAGATTAGATTTTTTTCGTTCGTATTTCTCTCATGTCCTTCTCATACCGCACACTGCCTGCAAATCACTAGTTTGTATTCTAAGTACAATGCTCTAGTTTTAGTAAGTGTTGTTTAAAAATTGCTGTTTTAATTCATCAAAGCAAATGACTGTAGTTGATGATAAACAAACAAAAAGACACTATACCGCTGAAAAGTTCCACGAACACTAACGTGGGAAATAGCATGCCCCAGAACATCGATAAAACAGCGATTCGGCCAAGGTGCATCAAGGTCACTGCGCAGTTGGAGACTGTTGAGCGGTGGAGATAATTTAGTCGAGACTGAGCCAAATCAGGGCTGCCAATCCACAATTAGAGAGAAAATAAGTTTCTCTGGGGTACTCAGTGCTCCACGTTACTATTCCAGGGTTAATGAAAGACCTTTGTCGCCATCGTAGTCGTAAATAATTAATAGGACCTATATCCCTATAGCTCACTTCAAAATTACAAAATTGCAATAAATTCCGATCGACTGAAGTTCTTGTAAAAAAATAATATAGTACTAAAATAAATGCTTTATTTTTCTGTCGGTCAACAGGATTCTACTCAATTGTAATGGGTATTTCCCTAAACCTGAAACAACATGAGATTAATAACATCACTTGAATGACCAGATACGATCATCGAGCAATCATTATCAGATCCTTTACAGGTAGGCCGTTAAATCTATGTCTGCAAGTATGTGGGTGATGGTATTTACAATTTATGTAGTTACTGCAATGCAGAGGTGTGCATGTTATTAGACACGACGCCAGTTTCCTAAGAACATATTTATACTTTTCACGGCTTAATGCACTAAATATGTTTGCAAGGCGGTGGAATTACTTACAATGTTTAACCATCAGTCTTAATTATATTTTATTTTAAGAAACTCAAAGTAAAATTATTTTCTAGAATTTCTACTAACACAGGAGCTTTGTTCAGCAACATGCCACAGGTTTTGTTTTGATTATGTCACTCTACTTTTCATGTGAAATTAGAGCCGAGGGTTTTAGAGTCATTTTACTGATAATTCGCTCTTGAACTATTCAAAGATTCATGAACTATGAGGGTATATATATTCCAAAGTCAATGAAATATATAAATCGGGCCAAACTCAGGTATCCCTCGGAGTAGCCAATTCTGAAAGTTTTCAGACACAATTCCTTATGGGAAAAGGTTAGATTTCGTCGGAACGCTCTATCAAAGTTCCAACGTTCACCACTAGGTATCATTGATATCTGGTAGCGAAAGTTGGAACTACTTGAAATTGAACAGAACTTGTAGCTCACCCTAAGGGTGTGCGCTGGAAGCAGTTACAGACTCAGTCAAGCCGAACATGTCCTCGGACACTCCAGACACTAAAAGCCATACGATAAATAAATAAATAAATGAATAATGGGAAAAGGTGTAAGTCGATAAGGGAGAAATATTACTAAGTAGTGTTACAAAGCATGCCGAAAAATTGTCAATAAAAATATTTGGAATAACACATTATGACTGATTTTAATTCTTCATTTGATTCCAATAATTTGCACACCTCTGTATATGCTTGCGTAACTTATCAAAATTTGTTAGTTATGTGATTTTTATCATTACAAATGATCTTGTCGACTTCATCGTTATGCTTAGGTCTACCGTTATACGTCACGGTTACGGCGTGTATGACGTCATCATGTTGTTCAGTGCATATGCACCGAGTCTGAGTTTACTCCTGTGGTCTGGCGTTATGCGAACGGAGACGGCGAGTACATGACGTCATGCAGCAGAGTGCACGGGAAGCCTGTGTTAATGGGTAAAGGAGTGTTGAAATAGTCCTGGGAGAAGCCCTCCTGAGCCTTTCTTACATGTGTGGCATTTGTAGCATGCGTCATTTGAAATGATATAAAGTCTAGTCTCTCAGACTGACTGTATATTTTTGTTAAGATATTGTTAGTGGTTATTGACCGTCAAGTTAGTGTGATATCTGTGATTGTTAGAGAATGCTCAGGTTGGAATTGAAATTTTCAGGGAAACACCCATTACAATTGGCTACAATCGTGTTAACCGTCTGGAAAGCATTAATCTCGATTACACTGAAGAATGGCCTCCAACACGATAATGCTTTGTTTATAGTGGATAATATGGAACAATGTTTTAATGATTCTCGGATATCAAGAGGAACAACATTACGGTATATTCTTTACTGCACCCATGAATCTAAAGGGCTTCTCGGACTACCTTAAATATTTGTATGCCGTAAAAATACAGAATACACGTCCAATAACTTTCCTGTCTTATTTATTTCACGAAATCCCCTGTTCTCTATACAAACTCTAAATGGGAAAGGGTGTGTTTAGCCCCACGAAGCATGATATACCCTGGATAGCGCTACACCCTCAAGGGTTCACGGCTGGTGAGTTTGAGAATAGGAAACCGAATAATTCCTAAGCTGGATCTGTTTTCCCTCCTTTAGCAGTGACTTTGGGGTTGACTGTCTCCTATCCCCCCCCCCCCCCAATTCATATCTGCCTTTCATGGCCCTACGTCCTCCAAGACCCTCAATACAAATTCTTCGAGGGTTGAGGACATTTATTTTTCCCTTTCATTTATTTACTATATTCCTTACTTTGACCATCTTTTATCTGTTTTGCAAGTTAGATTAATGCAGTTCTAGCTGTAGTTGTTTATAATAGAGCATAGGCGGGAATGGAAATCATCTCTTCTCATTTTTGCCTCACAAGGCTGCGTGTACCCTGTTTCAACTCTCAGAACAAAGAATAATTTATTTGCAGAGCCGGGTAGCAAACCCTTCACCTCTGTATCCAGAATCTCAATACGTACCGAAATAAATCAGAAACCTCTATGGACATCAAATTGGCAGGTGAAAAGCTGAAGGAAGTAGGAGACTTATGTTACTTCGGAAGCGAAATAACCAGTGATGGACGAAGCAAAGATGATATAAAAAGTAGGTTGACTCAGGCAAGGAAAGCCTTTCTACAAAAAAGGAATCTGTTGACATCGAATATAGATTTAGGTATTAGGAAGTCATTTTTGAAAACCTCTGTCTGGAGCGTGGCACTCTATGGAAGTGAAATTTGGACTATTGGTGCAGCAGAAAAGAGGAGAATTGAAGCATTTGAAATGTGGTGTTACAAGAGAATGATGAAGATCAGATGGGTAGATAGGGTGACAAACGAAGAGGTATTAAGACGAGTGGGAGAGGAGAGATGTTTATGGCGTCTGCTAATGAAGAGAAGATATAGGTTGGTAGGGCACATACTAAGACACCGAGGAATACCAAGCTTAGTTATGGAAGGAAGGGTTGAGGACAAGAACAGTAGGGGTAGACCATGGTTAGAATATGTTAAACAGATTGCTTCGGATGTAGGGTGTGGAGCTATGTAGAGATGAAACGATTAGCTCAAGACAGGGAGACATGGAGAGCTGCATCAACCCAGTCAAAAGACTGTTGACTCAAACAACAACCACCTTGAAAGTACAGAAGGTAGGCTAGTTAGAAATAGAAATCAGAAGAAAATCAATTTCCTCAGTTATACTCTCGAGGCGGACTGAAGCCTACCGCATTATAATCTTCAGAGAAGAATCAAATTGCTTGGCAGAAACGGAAATGGAACCCAGGGCCGTATGAACAGCAATATCAATAAGTTCCCTTAGACCACGAAAGGTGACTTAGGTGTTAGTTCTGTCACGTAGAGTGTTTTAAATGTACATCCCAAGTAAATTATAGCAGCATATTTCAAGAATATTCTGTACGTATTTGACTGACTCAATTATGTATATCCTTCCACTTTTTTATAATTAATGTACAAGTCTACGCCATAAAGTTTAACTACCTTTTGTAGCAGTGTAAAAAGGTGATACCTTGTGAATCTCGGTTTGAACCGTAAACAGTAGCTGATAAATCATACAAGCAGAAGTTACAAGGAAGTTCAGAGACATGTAGCAGGGTTCAGTTTAAATATTCAACAGAAGCGACCATATGTTCCGGCGAGGAAGTTGGCCCGATGTTCACTTTCATTCCAAAACAGCAAGCAGCACTCAGCCACTTGTGTTCATGCACTTCGCTAGCTACAGTGATGCGCATGGTGTTCATCAATACGATCTAATTATAAAACTGTACAGGTTTTCCAGAGTTATGGTGTTCAATTGGAAATAATGTGCTGTGAATGCACTAGAACAGAGATGGCCACATTGTGCGTATGTTCACGGAGACAGAGAGTGTTGCTCGCTTGCGTTATAGAAGTTATAGCTTAGGCCTAAACGATCCAACTCCCCCGCGATGTCAAGCCAAGCAATGGCATATTTCTCTCCTGAGACAAATAGGTGCGGGAGGAGAAGAAAGAGAAATGTACAGCTAGATGGAATAACTTTGCGCACCAGGTAGGGAGGGCTCTTCACGCGAGCAAACTTTCTGGCGGATCCGGCACTAGAACGTGTGCATTTTGATATTGTTTCACCTATTTCAACTGCCGTGTGTACTGATACGTTAAGGATGTTTCAATTTAGCTACAGAGAGTACAGTACCTTGGTCGTAAGAATATAAATTCTTATATTTCATGCCAGAGCAGGGGTCTGCTGGCGAATTCGCCCTACGAAGCCATATGATATGGCCCGCAAAGTCTTAGTTTATGTTGGTCATTACATACCGAATAACAAGGTTTTCAGTAAGGAACATATAGCCTACGTTCTCCAAAATGCATGGGTATATTCATTACTCATTGTCCTTTTCAAGGAGTATAATTGAATGTTGTTTGTAGCCTAGTAGCTTGTAGAATAACAACGTGCTATATTCTACCTTGATTGACTTAATCCTCACCTGAATTATAAATACACACACTAATACAGCCATCACAATGACACAGGTTAGCAGACAAAATTCAACACTCACCAAAGTACACGGGGCTACACGACCATGATGTCACAAAGCCCTTAAAGAATCAACAACAACAACAACAACAACAGGCTCTACCTTGGATCAAGGATAACGAATTTTAATCACTGTAGCCCAGTGTTGAAATATGAGGTGTTATATATAATATTTTCGATTGCAAATACACACTATATAGCCTATGCTTATGATATAAGGCGTGAGTAGTTATAAATCAATACATATAAAATGAATCAAGTAAAAAAAATTAAGCCACTAGGATTTGAACCTCTAGCCTTCAAATGAGGAGTATAACACGCCACCACGCTGCTTCACATGCCAACTACGCCGAGCTACGTTAACAACAGCCTTAGTATAACTGCCTATCTTATTTTTGGCTTGGAATGAACGATTTCATTAGCGTTTTCTGCCTACTTTGTAAACCATTTGACATTAAATTTGTATTATTTAGTTCAGTACATTCCTGGAACAAGCTACTAAAATTTGAACTGCAAACAATAGCCTCCATTTTGAACCAACCGGACGGCACGGCGCAGCTCGATACGGCAAGTTTGGCCTGAACTGTTAGTCATTTTTATGGTGTAATATTCTATTATACCTAGGTATTATAAGATGATAATATCCTACGGGTCACCACCTTGAGGAAAGTTTAAACCACCCTCTGTACGATAAATGGCTTTAGAGAGGCCCGGCTTTGTTGAATCGATAGTAACGATGGGGCTATAATACTTGAAAGATTCATACGTCCACCGTCTTGAAACTATTTGGATGGTGACCTTGCAGTTTCGGCAAAAGACACTTCCCACATTAAGGTACATTATTGTAAAATTTGGTATGGATCGGATGAATATGTTAGTCGTAATTTGATTTAAGCTTAGAACATTTGGGTGGTCGCCATTTCTTTTTTCGTTATGATGGCGGCGATATACAACATGACACTGAGTTATCCCTTGCTAGTGCTACCTCTGTACCAAAGATGGTTCGATTTGGTTTCGTTGTTTTTGAATTGATAGAGGGGATTGATTTGCACACATACACGGCCGCTATCTTCAAACTATTGCGCTGATGACCTTGTTGTTTAGTAAAAGGACGCTTCCCTCATGAAGGTATGTTGTTGCAAAATTTAGTAGAGAGCAGATGATTACAGTAGGTTAGTCGTAATTTTATTTCAGCTTTGAACATTTGGGTGGCCACCATTACGTTTCCGTCAAGATGGCGGCTATATAAAACATGCCACTGAGGTGTCATTTGCAAATTTCGTTCAATTCAGTTTCGTCATGTTTGAATTGATAGGGGAGGGGAGGGGGGGGGGACGACGACCACAGATATGCCCTCACACACACACACAAAAAAATGACAACTTTTGGCCTGTGTAGATCTCATAAGTCTACTTTCATTTCTTGCAAAAATCGAAAGTAGGCTAAAAACAGTAAGCATTACATGTGTTTCTACGTACAAGAAAAATCATAATCAACCAAATGAACCAGCAATGCATATAAGACTTAAATTTAAAACTACAGGGTGATGAAAAATGTATAAGTGGGAAATGCTCAGGTTGAAAAGTAGATCAAAACAAATTAATAATTATCCAAGACCAAGTTAAAGCATAAAACTTTGCCCATTTTCGGTTTTGTATTTGTAAGAGTATATCAAACGTAAACCCTTGCTTTCCCTGTTGACAACATGTGTTCAAGTAACGGACCTCATTGCTGCTGAGTTTCAAGAGTGATTTGTCGAAATTCATCATTGTTCGAATGAAATTACATTGTTTCAAAATCCCTTTGTAGTGGATTTCCTTGAAGGCCCAGAAAATTGACAAAATTTTAGAATTTAAAAGTACTAGTTGCAGGTACCACAGTTTATGTATGCCGCAGAGACCCCCTTGATGAACAGAAAAGGCACCATGGATGACCTGGAGAAAGCCGAAAGACGTATCCTCAGGAAAATCCATGGCCCGAGATTGCTCCCAGATGGAACCTACCGTTTGAAATCTAATTCTGACCTGTATCGACAGTTAGAATCAGCCAATACCAGTATGCGACGTAGGAGGCTAAAGTTCTATGGGCACCTACAACGAATGAACAGCAACAGGCTTACTAAGAAGATCTTCTCCTTGGTTAAAAGCTACAAGACTGGAAGCCTGTGGCTTAATGAAGTACTAAAGGACTTGGATTCGGCTGGAATTGCTGACCTTGATGTAGAAGATCGTTCTAAATTTTGTGCTATGGTAGAATCTTGGACCCCACCACCTAGAGTCTCTAAATGTCGGAAGCCCCTTTCGCAGGAGAGAAAGGAGAAATTATCAGCAGGGCTCAAGAGATATTGGGAACGGAAAAGAGCATCGAAGAACTAGTCATAAGAGCTCCGTAGTGGGCTTAAATCAATACTAATAATAGTTGCAGGTATGTGCGGCCCGCAAGCTTTTGAAGCTTTGACTGTTGGGCATGTGGATATGAAACCATTACCGACCCATGTTATAAACTATTATGTTTTGTTGCTGTAGGTTTCCCTGACGCACTAAGGTCTACATCGATCTGTCTGCTGCAAAATGTAATATATTACTATTTCCGTAACTCATTTGGAACTCCATGGAAACATATTTCTTGCAATAAGCCATTAGAATTCAAGTAGGCAGACTTTTCTGAAATGATTTTAAAATCTTTAGAGTTTATGAGTGAATGATTTAATGAATACATGAATAAACAAATAAATAAATGAACGAAGTAATGAATGATTGAATGGATAAATAGAATTTGTAATGCCCAGTGAAAAAATAAACCAAAATCAAATAACATATTATGAAATATATGCATAGGTTACGGTGAGTATGTTGAGTCGATATTCACTTTGATTCCACAACAATAATCAACACTCAGCCACATGTGTTCATGCGTGTCGGTAGCTACTGGGATGTGCATGAGTTCATCACTCAGATCCAATTATTAAATTGTGCATCTTTTGAAGTGTTTTAACACTTAGTTGGAGGAAATGAGCCATAAATGTACTAGATGGTGCATTATTTGGTATCAAATTTTTTGAAAGTGAATATAAAATTATAGTGTTGTATTTCATATCCAATCACTGTATACTTTGGTCGTTGTTTCCACAACCCTGAAGCGTTTAATTCTAAGGTCTCTCTGTCTGAAGCAATGCTGTTTATAATGCTTATCTTAGGGGCTGCAACATCGTGTTCATATAACTCAGTGAATTTGTATGTGTGTGTGTGTGGGTGTGTGTGTGGAATTTGTATGGTAACCTGTGTTATAGTGATGGGTGTACTAGGACATTTATTTGTAAATTGGGGATAGAATTGAGAAGGAGGCGGCCGTCACCTTAATTTAGGAACCATCACAGCATTTGCATGGTGTAGAAGTGGGGAACCACGGAAAACCACTTCCAGGATGGTGAGGTGGGATTTGAACCCTCCTCTTCTCAGTTTTGCCTCGCGAGGCTAAGTGTTCCCCCTTCAATCCAACACACCCGAATTAAAATTTGTTGGAAATCGAACCCGGACCTTTGAGGTGGCTGCCGAGAACGCTAGCCGCTACACCACGAAGTGGTCGAGTCCGAAGCAAAATTGTGTATTTTTCAAATTCAAATCATTTAAAACTCAGCAATTTTTCTGGGTTTGTGCCGTGTATTGTGTGGAGTTTTGCATATGACACCAAGTTGGCTCATCGGCGGGCTCTTGGTGTCCCCGCCTGGACCCCCACAGGAGTAGCGAACTGCGCGACACCTCCTTTTTTATGCAGCGCACTTGCGCCACTTCACTGCGAGAGCTAAAAGCTCAAGCAGCCTTTACGTCCCTATGAAGGCTTCCAAAAAGATGGTACATTGGCTTTTACGGCCAGTGAATTAAAACTCAGCAATTCTTCTAAGTTTGTGCCGTGTATTGTGTGGGGTTTCGCCTAGGAAACCAAGCTGGCTCATCAGCGGGCTTTTGGTGTCCCCACCCTGACACCCACAGGAGTAGCGAACTGCGCGCTACCTCCCTTTTTATGCAGCGCACCTGCGCCACTTCACTGCTAGAAGTTTGAGAAATTTGAGAAACTGTAAGGAGTAATTAAGGTACTTTCAATCGTACTACTTCAGGCTTCCCTATACCACAGTTACCTACACTATTACATATAAGTATGCATGGCTGATATCCTAGATGACCGTACCCTTCAACGGAAGCAACATTAAATAAACTTTTGAAGTATGTTCTTGAATGCTTCGCCTCAACAGTGGATGCACAAAATTAAACATAGTAAATGTAAGCCTACTGTATATTGTAGACGGTTATGAGAATACAGTGTTGAGCTGCCAGCAAAGTAAACATCTTCCAGGGTTAACTGCAAATGGAGCTTAAATAAGAGTCCGGGGACACGGTATGCTTGCTAAACAAACAGAGTAACGCTGATTACATGACTCGCAATGGACTAGACTCAGTTTATGGCTTTATAATGGAGGCAACATATGTGGTGCTTCCTGGTTAGATCAATGAGCGCTACACTAATCGACAACAGGTCCTTTCAAATGGTTAAATAAATAAAATATTATAACCTGCCTTGCACTGAGTTCTGGATAAAGTTGAGACATACAGTAATTATATTCGATTGATAAACTAGACTGCTCACTGAATTCTTGAGAAATTCAAGTATATATTGTACCCTTAGAAAATAAAGCATAATCACAAGACTCGTATTTCGGGGTCATCATTGGTTCTTGTGATTGTGTAAAGAGATTTAGTGCTTCAAATAATTTCTAGGATTCATAAAGTATACTTAATATTAAAAAGCCATTAAAACAACAGGATCTACTAACAAATGAAATTTAATATGTGAATCAAAGACAAAAAAACAATTAATAACAATCCAGCCTTAAAATTGGTTCACAGGCAACGTGAACATACTTACACTGACTAGCCTGGCATACCATGGTGACATGGCATGACTGCTGTCAACAAGTGTTGTGACTACAATGTCACTTAATCAAATGTAACATAAGTTACGGATCACATACGATCCCAAAATAACAAATAACAATACAAGAATTTAATATATATGAGTGGCACGCGTGTTAAGACAAACTAAAGAAATGAGTACTTTGACGGGCATTCATTTTCGACCAAACAGTAGGTTCGGTTATGGACTCCGTTCTGCGAAGGCGAGTAACAGGAATATGGGAACAACAATTTACAATTTACAATTTAAATACACTACTGACACACTCTAAACTTAAATTAACACAACCAAATACACGTGCGTATTTTTTGAACAAGGGCTGCGGAATCATCGTCTTATACCACAAGACAATAGGAAAGCACTACGTGGTATGAACAAGCTTGGCCGGTTGCCAAATAATATCTACAATGAATACAATGGCCTAGGAATATGAGCCAACAACAACAAATACAAATTTAAATTACGCCGAGAAAATGGGCGTTAAAACACATGGACAAATAAGTCGTAGACATGATAAGAATCTTCGGATTGACAGCATGGCAACTCCCCAATTTAAACCAAATAAAATAACCTCAAATCATCAGGCTTTAAAGCAAACATTACGTGTCATAACAGGGCTGAAGACAGCTAGAACTGTTATCGCAACATCTGAGACAGTGGCAGGTTCAACCTCCCCTCTCGTAGTAATATGTGTGTCACGCTAAATATAGATTCTTGCCCTAGCCAGAGTACAGCGACCTTTGCCTACACGGCAACCTGTAAAACGCGCAATAACATTCATAGCACAAATATCTCAAAACATCCTCTCCGGGATTTTCAAGAACAACTTCCCCTGGTCAATCTTAGTCCCTTGGGTACTAAATTGCCGGGATTAGCGCTGCTGTCGAGATTGGCCTAGCCTCCTCCACAATCACACTAATAATTCCAAATACTCGTGACACACTTTTATGATCTCGTCGCAGCAATAGAACCCAGCACACTCTCAGATGACAAGACACAAATTTTGTCCAAATGACAATAAAGAAAATAATTACTTGAATCAGAATTTGCCTGTGTCATCAAAGCAACAAAACACACTAAATTCCCCCCAAAGTCTAGTTTTACATTAATCTTAATTAAGTCAATTTATCACTGTCGTTCCTGCGTTCTTATTCATGAATGTAACTTTTACTTATGCGTTAATCGTATGCGGCCATTTCGCTATACAATTTACGTACCCATTAACACAATATTTAAATTACAAAATTACTGTACAACACAATTGTCACGCAATGTCAAAAATTACTATACGCATGTCAGTAAAAAATCAAACCCTAAATTTAAATTAAACCGCAATAAAATTAAATCTGTCCAAAGTTCCTCATATCTCTCGCGATCCCTTTCGTCCAAAAGCAAATAATTCAATTTAGTACTCATCACTTAAGTAGCATTCCAGAGGCTCCCCGCCCCCGTCGTCTCCCATCATAGGCCTTATTGGCCTATAACACTCATGGTGATGGAGGATGAATCTTGTTGCCTTCGTTCCATGGTCGTCATCTTCCCGCTTGAAAACACAATAAAAATAAAGTTTAACTGTTAGCTATCTGCGTTATGAGTATTTTATTTCCTCATAGAGTCCTATGCAGATCGTAGACTTGCCCTATACTTGTGGCTATTTACCACTTCACTATTTTGAAAATTAACAACTTAGTTGCCGAACATCCAACTAGAATTTTAACTTAGACCGTGATGAAGACGTCTAAATTGACTGTCAAAGAATAATTAGGAGTGAACGCGCTTCTAGCTCAGACACAATTTATATACAAAAATCGACAAACTTCCCGTGGTGGGAGTAATTGCTCCTCGATATTTTAATAATGGGCCTATAATTATGTGTGACCCCTCAAAAAGCTTGTAATTTATCACAGGTTGCGAATCTGCCGTCGTGCACACAATCTGATCGCTAGATTTTATATAACAGAATTGGCGCACGAATCACCCTGATGCTAGGCTATAGCGTCGTCTTTTCTCATTCGCAGGTCCTGATAGCGTCGGAGTAGCGACCTTTCAAATCCCGCCCTTATTTTGACGTCACGACCCTTCTCCTCTCACTCACTCCCTGTCGTTGACAAATCATCCTGGCTTGGTTGTGCGCATGTATGCAGCAACGTTACACCTGCCTTCTCAGAAGAATAATCATAGCGTTGATTGTGAAATTGACGTTAGCTTCCTTAGAGCACGTAGCCCTTCCTGCCAAGTCCAGTTTGCTTGCTACATAAATTTTAGTTAAATATCCAGCATATAATGTATTTAGTATTTCCAGCATTTTAATAAATATGAAACATTATTATTGGACACAATGATAAGGGTTCAATATATCGAGTTGGGATATTATGTTACCCGCTGAAATCTGGAAGAAGTTAGAATATTAAATTACCCTAATTTCGAATTTTGTATAAACTGAAAGTAGACTTATGAGATCTACACGGCCTAAATATCCGTGTGTTTGCGTGTGTGTGTCTGTCCCCTCTTACAATTAAACCACGACAGAACCAAATTGAACCAAATTTGGTACAGAGGTAGCACAAGCAAGAGGCACCTCATCGCCATGTTCTCTAACACCACCTTCTTAACGAAAACAGAATGGCGGTCACACAAATGTTCAAAGGTTACATCAAATTACTACTAAATTAATCATCGCAGCTGTACCATTTTTTTTAAAACATAACCTTCATGTGGGAAGGGACTGGCTCCCAAACTATAAGGTCATCAGCTAAATAAGTGTAATTATAATTTATTTTCGTTTATGTATTGACTAAGGCGGATATACTATTTGTTTACGAATTAACTGTCCACTGATTCTCTGTGTTTTGTTGGCTGAATATCTTCGCTGTTACATATATGTTTTTAGTTTTGCTCAACATTTTCCTGTGACCTACTTATATGGTGCACCATATTAAGTTAAATAGCCAATTATTTTTGAGTGCTACGCTATCTTATATCTTTCTTCGATTATTTGTCTTGGCTGATGAAGGGGATAAAAGCAATTAATCCCCGAAACATGTACCAGGAGCAAGTGTAATTATAATTTATTTTCGTTTATGTATTTACTAAGGCGGATATACTATTTGTTGTTAAAACTATTTAGTACGTCAATACGGAACCATCATGGAAACTAGTTTAAATAATAGAATTACTGTATATTAACGAAATTCTTAAGTTACGAGCCTATAAGTTCCTTCGTATCCAATGGAAAGAAAAGTAAAAGTGGAGTAGTTCTCGTTTGGATGAGAATATCTATAACTTGACATACTCCATTTTTGCATCGTTGAAGAACGCAGGAAAAGTGCAAAAGGAAGCATCAATTATAACTAATGTAGTTACCTTTTGGATGGTCAACTACGAAGTGAGATTAGTTTCTTACTGAATGAGAGTAACATGAACTGGGACTAGCTCTAAAATTTAGAATGCCGTACTTAATGACAGGAAGTACACCCTATCTTCACAATGTTATATTTGCCTAATTCATGTTCTCAATTATCAAAGACAATGCACAGAAGGCAATAGAAGTTAAACACCGAAAAACTGTAGCTTTTTGCGTACTTAATTATATTTTATAAAAGCGTTAACCAAAAAAATTTTTTTTGAATTTTCTTTCCTTTTCTTAGAGGTCAATTTTAATTTAAAAAAAATTATTTTGTAGTACCATAATTTTTAAACTATATAAGGCAGAAGTATGAACGGCAGTCAGTATGTATGTTCAACCCCAAGAAAAAGATGTGAGGGAAGTTTCAAGTTCCTAGCACTTGTGGTTCTAAGGAAAAGTAACATAAAGTTAAAAAAAAAAGAACAAGATGTTCAGTAAAGAACATATAGCCTACTTTCTCCAAAATCATGGGTATTGTTATAACACTTTGTCCTTTTCAAGGAGTATAATTGAATATTGGTTGTAGTAGCTTGCTGAAATACTTGTTATACGGATATTAAACATGAATATGAGGTGCCCTTTGCTAGTGCCTCCTCTGTACAACATTTATTTCAATTCGGTTTCACCGTGTTTGAATTGATATAATGAAACGATTTTCACCCTTATATGGCCGCTATCTGCAAACTATTGGGCTGAAGACTTTGTAGTTCAGTCAAGAGATGCATCCCACACAAAGGTATGTTGTTGCAAAATTTGGTAGAGATCAAATGATTAGTTTGGTCGTAATTTGATTTAAGCTTATACCATTTGGGTGGCCGCCATTTCTTTTCAGTCAAGATCGCGGCGAAATAATACATGACACTGAGGTGTCCATTGCTAGTGCTACCTCTGTACCAAATTTCGTTCAATTCGGTTTCACCGTGTTTGAATAGATAGGGGGAATCGATTGGCACACATACATGGCCGCCATCCGCAAATTATTAGGCAGATGACCTCGTGGTTTGGTCAAAAGATTCTTCATACAAAAAGGTATAATGTTGCAAAATTTGGTCGAGATCAGATATTTAGGTTGGTCGTAATTGATTTAAGCTTTTAACATTTGGGTGGCCACCATTACGTTTTCGTCAAGATGGCGGCGATATAAAACGTGACACTGAAGTGTCCTTTGCTAATGCTACCTCTGTACCAAATTTCGTTTAATTCCGTTTCACCGTGTTTGAGAAGATAGGGGGAATTGATTTGCACACGAACATGGCCGCCGTCCGCAAATTATTGGGCAGATGACCTCGTAGTTTGGTCAAAAGATTCTTCATACGTAAAGGCATAATGTTACAAAATTTAGGAGAGATCATATGAACAGGTTGGTCGTAATTTTATTTAAGCTTTGTATATTTGGGTGGCAGCCATTACGTTTAAGTCAAGATGGCGGCGATAAAAACATGATACTCAGGTGCCCTTTGCTAGTGCTACCCCTGTACCAAATTTCGTTCAATTCCGTTTCACCGTGTTTAAAAAGATAGGGAATCCGATTTGCACACAAACATGGCCGCCATCCGCAAAATATTTGGCAGATGACCTCGTAGTTTGGTCAATCGATTCCTCATACATAAAGGTATAATGTTACAAAATTTGGTAGAGAACAGATGAATAGGATGGTCGTAATTTGATTTAAGCTTTGAACATTTGGGAGGCCGCCATTACGTTTGCGACAAGATGGCGGTCATATAAAACATGACACTGAGATGCCCGTTGCTAGTGCTACCTTAGTACCAAATTTCGTGCAATTCCGTTTCACCGTGTATGAATAGATAGGGGAAATCGATTTGCACACAAACATGGCCGCCATCCGCAAATTATTGGGCAGATATCCTCGTAGTTTGGTCAAAATATTGTTCATACATTAAGGTATAACGTTACAAGACTTGGTAGAGATCAGATGGAAAGGTTGGTCTTAATTTGATTTAAGCATTTGAACATTTGGGTGGCCGCCATTACGTTTACGTCAAGATGGCGGCGATATAAAACATGACACTGAGGTGCTCTTTGCTTGTGCTACCTGTGTACCAAATTTCGTTCAATTCGGATTCACCGCGTTCGAATTGATAGGGGGGGTGGGACAGACATTCAGAGTACACACACACACTCACACACACACACAGACAGACACACAAATTTTGGCCCTGTATTGATCTCATAAGTCTACTTTCATTTTTTGCAAAAATCGAAAGTAGGCTAATAGTTGGATTGAAACAATGATGATACACCTTAGTGCATTTCCGGCCGAAATTACGGATCACCTGGATTTACACAGATCAGCTGAAAACAGTTGTAAGAGGAAACTTAGAAGCCATTTATTGTTGCCTTATTAACAATATTGGTATTGCAAATTTTTTATCTATCAGCTGAAAAAGTTGCAATTTCGGCAGTTATAAGCTCATTATTGAATTACCACTCCTTAAAAACTCGTCACTTATATTAATAGGCACAGTGAGCTTCGTTCTTGATACATTACGCCTTACTGCAGGAGATTTTGTCTCACTGTTTTTGGAGATGAACCTGCATTATCCAACCTCACAATCATTGGTGCATCATTATCGTTACTATTTATATTTTATCTCCTGATTACTATTAATTTCACATGTATGCTTACACCTTTTTATTCCTACAGAGTGTTTCTTAAATATTCTATTTGACAGCGTCCTTCTAAAAAAAATGTTTGGTTCACAACCAAAACAAACTAACACATGTGATTTCCATAAACAACGCAAAACAAACAAATGACGAGCGGAAACCGTTGCTACGCAATGTAGCCACAACATTCTCCCACCAGATCGCACTACTACACCGCGAAATTAGAAATTAGAGAATTTATTTAAAAAAAATATGCACACCTTCTCATAAAGATGGGCGTAACCAAACGTGTCAAGTTGGCATTTAAATGCGATATGAACTGTTAGAAACGACTGTTATCAACATAACAACTGAAATATTATTTGACATGTTTCAGATTACTAAAATTAACAAATTGGAACAACAAAAAATACACACTTTTGCAATTATTGGTGTACCCTCTCCTGGCAGCAGTATGGATTGTCCCTCTTTTCAGAAAATGGTTCTGAGGCACCTATAATGCAAGGAGGTTGTCGTTGCGACGTACGGGCATTTATTACTACCTTAGTTCAAACAAATACCGCATCGTCTTCAACTCCCTGGAAGCGTCTCTGGTCTGAAAACTAGGATACCAAAGCTTTAACTTCGTGACATATTGTGAAATGTCCAATTTCTAGTAGGATTCTCTCAGGCCACATATTGATCCTGCTGTGCGAGCTTGCGAACAAAGCGTATCCTGCTTCTTCTTTCTGTGCGGGAGGAAAGTAAACCGGCTGCTCAAACAATAAGAGACAAAGCGATGCTCGTTACAAAGTCAGCCGAAAGCAGAGGATCTTTTAGGTCTCTTTACACTTTTAATTAGACCACCTCCGACGTATTCTCTACCTGCCTGTGAAATCAGGCTTAGTGGCCAATTGCTAAAAGAGCACTGCCTTGAATTCATTAAGACTCTAAGTGACAGGACTCAATATCTGAAAGAACACGGGAAACTTCAATCTCCACCAGCAGTACTTTGAGTGCTTCCCAAAGTATCAGTGTGTTTAGTCTCAAGGCCACCCAATGCACAAATTTGGGATTAGTATCTTGTTAAGGAGAATCCATGCTTTAATTTAGGTGCCATCACGACATTTGGTTGGAGTAGAAGTGGGAAACCACAGACAGTAGCTTAGCTAAGATCGATCAAGGTAGGTTGGTTGGATGGTTTCTTAGTTTAGGGGCTACGACAACGCGGTGATGTAGCCACGTGCACTTTGAGTGTGTGTAGAATCTGTCTGTTAACCGTGTTAGTTGTGATGACTGTATTAGTGTGTGTTATCTGTTTTTAAATTCAAGTAAGGACTGCAGACGATAATTTCAAGTAGTTCCTACTTTTGCTACCAAATGCTACCGTATACGACAAGTAGCTGTGAACTTGGCTACTAGATGCCATCGAACCAGCACCTGGTGACGAACGTTGGAACTTAAGAGCGTAATTCATAACTAACCTACAAATTTTGTTTCACACAATTGAAATTAGTGGATGGTTCTATAACATGCAATAAATCTATGACATGGGCCCGCCAGCTTTACTTCCCTTACGAAGGAAGGATTACTGTGGGATTTTTAAGACTCTTAAAAAATCTGACGACTTTGGTTGGGTTTGAACCCGTGACCTTGGGCGTAGTAGCACAGTATGCTAACAACTACGCCACCGAAGCCACCTAAGATCGACCAATGGGTGGGATTATAATAACTGGGGGATACCATAATTCGGGGAAATGCAGGGTACAGTAAAAAGAAGCAACTCCGCTATCTCAGACTCAAGAAGTTGACAACGATCTCCTAATTAGTGTTAATGTACCCACACTATTTTCTAGGTCTTTATTATTATAAATTATAACAAGATTATATATAGAGAAGCTTGCCACGGTGGGTGAGTGGTTAACATGTCGGATTACCAACCCCATGCTTGCAGGTTCGCCCCTGGCCGTGGTAAGTGATTTTTGCAAGGCGACAAAAATCACGACATGGATGTCATACGTTGTTGGCATGTTAAAGAACCCATTTGAATTCAGTACGCCGTGTTCAATGGAAAAATTAATCTCGGGATTTTACGCCAACACCAAGTTCCTCCATTCTCTACTAGAAAGCGCTGTAGTGTCAAGGAGCTTAGATATCTAACCTCCTTGACTGTCAGAGCGTTCAAAGGAACGACGAAATTCGACATGCAAGTTGCCCTCTGGGTGTCAATTAACAAAGCTTGCACCCGGCACCCGAGGCATTACGATATTATTATTATTATTATTTTTATTTTTATTATTATTATTATTATTATTATTATTATTATTATTATTATTATATGTAGAGATTTGAAGCCATTCTTTTTCAGTGTTGTCTATACAAATTGTCTTATAGAATCCTAAATTGCCCCATTTAATGTTGTGATAATTAACTAATACATGTAATTTTTTCCAGGAGGGTGTTTACATATTTATATCTTGTACCCCGCCCATTCATTGGGCACAATTGTGTTGACCGACTGAAGAGCTACAAAAGACAACTAGATTATATACAACTTCCCTCCCGCTAAGAAACGAAAGAAAGCTAATTGTCCCGCTAGGTGGGATTGGAATTATCTGGGACTAAGCTCTGTTTGAACAACCTATATTTAACGGGGAAAAAGGCAGCTTCGGTAGCGTAGTTGGTAGCATGCTGAGCTTCTATGCCCAAGATAGCACGTTCACACCCGGCCGAAGCCATCGGATTTTTTAAGAGCGTTAAAAATCCCTCAGTATGTTTTCCTTCGGAGGGGGAGTAAAGCCGGCGGTCCCATGTCATAGATTTATGGCATGGTAAAGAACCTTCCACTAATTACACCTGTGTGAAGCTAAATTGGATAGGTTAAGAATGTAAACAACGCTCTTAGGTTTCTACGTTCGTTGCCAAGAGTCGACTGCGGTGGCCTCTGGTAGCCAAGTTCCGAACTAGGCCTAGTAGTAGTTGATGGTGGCGTTTGGTGGCAAATGTAGGAACTATTTGAAAAATTCTATGTTGCAGTCTGTACTTAAATTTAAAAACAGATACACACACTAATACAGCCATCACAATTAACACCGGTTATCAGACAGATTCTACACACACCCAAAGTACACAGGGCTACATGACCGCGTTGTCGCAGCCCCTAAACTGATGAACCAACCAACCAACGGCGAATAAGCTATATTGGACTGAGTTATGCGTTGTCATGAAGACATGTGTAGCCTCAACGAGCAGCGTAAGCCGACAACATAACATCAGCAAGCAGCCACGCCGTGGTGGTGATACAGAAACGAATCACAACCATACCTATTTTTACAAAGGATGAGTTATAAACTGAAGTGTCATTATTTAATTTAAGGAATGTTTATTTATCTCCTTGATTATCATTAGTTATTTAGAAAAATCCAAAATAGAGGGGGAGAAGGGGGATTTCTAACCCCCAAGTAACACCCTTCTACCTCCCCCCCCCCCCTGACTAAGCCACTGACCACAGAAAACCTCTTCAAGGATGGCTGAGATGAAAATCGAACGCAATTTTTGTTGTTCTGTCTCACAAGGCTGAGTGTACCCCGTTCCAGCCCTCAGACCGGAATTAAATGTCTTATCAGAGCCCAGGATCGAAACCGAAACTCCATCAAGAATACTAGTCACTATGCCACGAGGTAGACTTTTGGATTTCTGAAGCTTAGTTCGGTAACTTGCTCCTTAAATTCAATATTCCTTCTCATTAACATGCAGCGTGGTGACAACAGTTTAGAAGTTTTAATTTGATTCATTATCTTTTGGGTTTACGTGTTTTCAACTACACGCTGTTTGCAGGCATTTATTGCACTCGGAGGAACTTTATTAACTCGACCTTCAAACGCAGTAACATAGAACGTCTACGTACAACATTCCACGTGCCTCTAGTACGAGATGCTGATAAGAACACGTACGTAAACATCAATAACTCGTTCAAACTTTGCATACTTGTTGGTCAGAAGAGAAGAAATGTACCTTTGATAGTATTCCTCTATTAAATTCATTTGGGCCATGCCTACAGACACTTGCGAGATCTAGAGCAGCCCTGGTTGATGCAAGCGCCGAACACCCACATCCTCCCTAAACAATCGCACTTCTTCGACCATATCTCTTACTCATGTTCTATTAAAACGATCACGGGAAAGTTGATTAAGTTACCTAATTGCTATGAAATAATGCACTGGATCAATAATAATAATAATAATAATAATAATAATAATAATAATAATGAACACACAGATAGACTCACAAACATGTTTAAAAAACGCAGACTAACTTTCTACGGGCACATACAGAGAATGAACAACAATAGACTTACAAAGAAGATCTTTGAAGTAGTAAACGGTTCAAGCACGAAACCAAATTGCTTTCATGATATAGATGAAGAACAAGCCTCCGAGGCTTAGGCGCCAGCACGCCGGCCTCTCACCGTTGGGTCCGTGGCTCAAATCCCGGTCACTCCATGTGAAATTTGTGCTGGACAAAGCGGAAGCAGACAGGATTTTCTCTGGGTACTCCGGTTTTCCCTGTCACAAATTTCATTCCAGCAACACTCTCCGATATCATTTAATTTCATCTGTAATTCATTTAATCATTTCCACAGGGGAGTGCGACAGGCTTCGGCAGCCGGCACAGTTCAGTTCATATCCTCGCCGCTATATGGGGGATTCATTCATTCCATTCCCTGACCCGGTCGGTCGACTGAAGCAGGCTGTGGATTTTTCAATAATAATGTTAGGCCTATTGGTCTTCCGTCTCTTCTAACTACTGTGGCTTTTAGAAACGCTGGGGTGTCGAAAGTTTGTCCCGAAGGGGATCATTAACGTGCTAGTAGTCTACTGATATGGCTTCCTTACATTTAAGCACCCTCAATGCCAACTGACTGCGCCAGGATTCGATCCTGAAATCTTGGACAGAGCAGGAATGAACGTTAACTCAACGACACGCACCAACTCAATATATACTTGAGCAAAGATTTTTGTGTTGTATATATGTAGGGCATATTTTAAATAGTAATCGTGTGATTTCGTGAACATGCTGGAAATGCCTTGGTCAGAGGCACAGCACAACCACGCCCCTCGAAGAGTTTTGGTAACGGAATGGACTAGTAGAAAATATGAAAACGGCTTCTGTATATTCTGGAACTTCTTCATCAATTATGCTGAATATGTGAAAAAAGGATAAATAAGTTACTCGTACATTACAAAGCAAGTCTTGGTTTTGTACCAATGTAGGTTATATGTTCGTATTACCTTTTATACCTTACTGACAGATCATCCTAATTCCACGGTTTATTTTACAGAGACGTTGAATTCCATACAGAATAGTGTGTTTCTTTATCATGGAATATCTAGTTTTAGTCCATAGGTGAAGACAAGGAACAGTGAATTGATTGATATATAGGCGGTTTCGGTGGCATAGTTGATAGAATGCTGAGCTTCTATGCCCAAGATCGCGGGTTCAAACCCGGCCGAAGTTGTCGGAATTCTTAAGAGCGTTAAAGATCCCTCAGTTTGCCTTCCTTCGGAGGGGAAGTAAAGCCGGCGGGTCCATGTCATAGATGTATGGCCTTCCACTAACTACAATTGTTTGAAGCAAAATTTGCAAGTTAGAATTTATTAACGCTCTATTAAGTTCCAAAGTTCGCCGCCATGGGCTGGTTGCTGGTAACGAAGTTCATAGCTAGGTGTCGTTGACGGCAGCATTTGGAAGCAAAAGTAGGATCTACTTGAAATTGATCGACCGCAGCCCTTACCTGAATTACAGATAACACACATTAATACAGACATCACAATTAACATCGGTTATCAGACAAATTCTTCACACACCCAAAGTACACGGGACTACACTACCGCGTTGTCGCAGCCCCTAAACTGAGGATTCAACCAACCTGTGAATTAATAAGATTGGTAATTAACCAACGTCGGGTTCTGCCCGTGCCTAACACAGTATCCTACTTGGATAAACTGAAGCTGAGTTTATCACATCCAACGAAGAAAACAAACCAGACTCATTGACAATTTTCACGATACGAATCGTAGTTTATGGACAAGCAAAGCGGATATAATCCAAAGGGTAGTTCAATTCCCGGCCGGGAGGTAGGGAGTTTTAATGTTCTATGGTTAATTCGCCTGGCTCACGGACTAGGTGTTTGTGACGTCGCAATAAAGAATGAAATACAGTTAAAGAGAAAAATTACGATGAAAGAAGTAAAGTAAAAATTAAAATTTGAAAGTTATCCAAAATAACAAGAAAACCAATAAGAATGGTTAATAAAAACATAAAGATGTAATAAATGAAGGATTGCACTGCATGAGGTACTATAAGCTAGCGCTCATAATCAAATACACAAAGGGGAACCGAAAATGGGCCAAATTGCTTACGGTACGTTTTATTTAACAATATGCAGTGTTTCATGGAAGTTGATACTTCGGTCGTACAATTTACTAATGAGTATCTAAACGAAATACCAATAGGTATTTAATAAATTGATTACACTTTGGTCAATACATTTTAATTCATATACATTAATTTTTATCAGTTTCGGCCATATTATGGCCTTCTTCAGTAATTGTTTTTAAGAAGAAAAAATGAAACTTTTTAAATTACGAGCAATGTTTTCAAATAATAAATTACTTGCGTTTCATCTATGAAACATTTATAAAAATTAGTTAAAACACATCTGTAATGAATGTGGGCTTTAATTTGATGATAATATAACAAGTAGTTCCGTGAAGAACTATACAGCCTATTTTCATATATCCTACTTATGTTAATTGCCACTATGAACATACAAAATTTCAGCATGATTGCTGTAACAGATTCGTAGATATTGAGAACCGACTAAATAATTCGGATGGTCACCATGTTGGATTTTATATATGTAGGTCCTAGAGTTATGTACTGTTACATGGAGATTAGTGTGGACTTGTAGCATTCAAACTTCAATCGCATGATTAGGACAAAAGAAGTAACAATGAGATTTTAAAATTTCGCACAGCTGCCATCTTGTGGTTATGGAAACAATTGAAATAAATTAGATGTCAGTGGATTAACATTCGTATAAGGATTTAGGCTACTGTACCAAGTTTCACTGCACTCGGATGGTTAAATTGCGAGAAACGTCCATGTGAATATTTATACTTCGCGTCGCTGCCATGTTGGATTTGTGATCACCAGGTTATTTAAAGTCCTATAGGTGAACTTAAGTTCATAGCCCCTATAAACATAAAATAATTCAGTTTGATTGCTATAATAGATTCGTAGATATTCAGAGCTGTCTAAATAGTTCGGATGTTCGCCATCTTGGATTGTTAAATGTATTGGCCATAGAGTCATGAACCATTAAAGGAAAATTATTGCGTAGGTTCTTTATTCAAACTTTCACATCGATCGCATGATTACGACAAAAGAAATAAAAACTAAATTTTAAAATTCGCAAAGCCGCCATCTTGAGGTTATGCAAAAAATTGAACTAAATTAGATACCACCGTATTACCATGTGTATAAACATTCCCTGTTCCAGATTTCATTGCGGTTGGAACATTAAATCGCGAGAAAGGTATATTTAAAGCTTTAAAATTCGCTTGGCCGCCATGTTCGTTTTGTAGTTATCCGGTTTTTGAAAGTCTTATAGATGAACTTCTAGTAGTGCCCTTTATCTCCGTACAAAATTTCAGGGTGATACCGCTAATAGTTTCAATGATATAAAATGCCGGTGAAATATTTCGCACATCCGCCATCTTGTGGTTATGTAAACAATTGAACGATGTTAGATGTCGGTGCATTACATTGTGTATACACATATAGTGTACCATGTTTTATGGCGTTTGGTTGGTAAAATCGCGAGAAACGTCTATTTAAAAGTCGCAAATTCGCGTGGCCGCCATGTTGGTTTTGTAGTTACCAGTTTTTCAAAAGTCACATAGAAGAACTTCTAGTAGTTCCCTTTATCACCGTAATAAATTCGAGGGTGATATTGGGAATAGTTTCGTAGATATTGAATGCTGGTGAAATATTTCGCACAGCCGCCATGTTGGATTGGTGAGACGTAACAAAATTTGAAGGGCACGGTCGGGGTCGCCCGAAATAGTGCTGTGAACTTACCGAGTTTCATTGAAATCGCTCCAGCCGTTTAAAAGTTATTAGGGACACACACACACACACACACACACGCACACACACACACACGGACAAAAGGTGATCTCATAAGCCTATTTCTTCAAAATTGAAAGTAGGCTAAAAATGGTTTTCGAAAAATGATATATATCTACATAGTTGGTGTTTCTATATTCATATAAAATAGACTTAAACAGGGTGGGATTTCTATGAGATGAATAAAGGCTCTTCGCGGAGTGGATCCTGTAAGCAAATGAGTTGAATTGAAGAAACGAAAAAGCAGGAGTCCTATGAAACGTATTAAAAGATCTGTTAAAAACGAAATATAAGAATTAATTCATGTGATTATAACTTACATACTGTAGGTTGGAATATGTACAGTATTTTTCTTCTTGTTCCAAAGGAAATTTTGAAGTGATATGGAAATGTTAATTACCATTAGACCCTCAGCTTGAAACTTGCCTAGCAACAGTTAAAAATTAGTTTGCATGAGTGTTCTGTTCACACGGAAGTTGAAGACTCACCCATCTTGTACACAGGATATACGGATTTGAGTCCCGAGAGTGGTCTAATTTTCAGTTCTAACACTTCAAATTCATTTGCTTTAATTATGTCGTTTTATAAGGGCCATTTATATATAAGCTTTCGGTTAACAACGTTAAATCTAACAAAGAAAATGAAATCCACAGCCTGCTTCCAGTCTCCGACCGTGTCGGGAATGGAATGAATGAAGCCCCCATCTAGCGGCGAGGATATGAACTGTGCCGGCTGCCGAGGCCTGACGCACTCCTCTGGGGATATGATTAAATGAATGACAGATGAAATGAAATGATAGTGGAGAGTGTTGCTGGAATGAAATTTTGACAGGGAAAACCGGAGTACCCGGAGAAAAACCTGTCTGCCTCCATTTTGTCCAGCACAGATCTCACATGGAGTGACCGGGATTGGAACCACGGACCCAGCGGTGAGAGGCCAGCGTGCGGCCGCCTAAGCCACGGAGTCTTCTTCTTAATTACCCATTGTTCACAACATTGAAGGACTGGCTCTGTGGCGCAGCGGTACCGTTCTCGCCTTCTGCGACCAAGGTTGCAGGATCCAATCCTGGCGAAGTCAGTTGATATTCGAGGGTGCGCAAATCTGAGGGATCCATGTCAGTAGATTTACTGGCACGTTAACAATCCCCTTCGGAGCAAAATTTTGGCACCCTGGTGTCTCTAAAATCCTCAGTAGTTAAAAGAGACGTAAAACCAACAGGCCTAACATTTTTATATTCCCAAAATGGAAATATTATACGACATTATTCAGTGTTGCCCAAAAAATCTATTGCTCTAGATATTTTCGGTCGGTCAACATGGATCTGCCCAGCTACAATTAAATACATAGTGCTTGAAATAAGTTTGTTGTTTTGTTGTTGGCTATTTTAGGGGCTGCAACATCGTGGTCTTATGGCCTCATGTATTTGTGTGTGTGGGTGTGTGGAATTTGTGTGATAACCTGTGTTATTGTGATGGCTGTACTAGCGTGTGTATTTGTAAATTGGGGATATGATCGCGAAAGAGGATGCCGTGGTCTTAAGTTAGGAACCATCCCAGCATTTGCCTGGTATAGAACTGAGGAAATCACGGAAAACCATTTCCAGTATGGCTGAGGTGGGAATCGAACCCTCCTCTTCTCAGATTTGCCTCATGAGGCTGAATGTACCCCGTCCCAGCCTTCACACAGCCAAGAACGCTAGACATTACACCACGAGGGGGTCTGCAATAAATTACTGTACATGAGTTAATTATACACTTTATGTTCGACCCTCACTATTATGTGTCAGAAAACTGTATCATAATTAGGCTCATTATAACAATATTTTTCATTATGAAACAGTTTCTCCCACCAATCAGAGCTCAAGAAACAGTTGTTTGACCAATTAGGTAAGGATTCCTTCGCGTATCCGCTCAAAATCCAACATGTCTATATACACACATCAAAAAAAGTTTTGCATCACCTCGGTTCCAAGAGTTCCGGAACCGTTAAATACAAAGGGAATAGAGATCAACACAAACAACATTTCAGCTCGTTTTATTGCTCATGAGACCCACACATTGCATGTTGTACCATCATACAGCTAGACTTTCAGCATTTGTGGTCCAGATTGCAGTACACACCACTACCTCTAATACCCAGTAGCACGTCCTCTTGCATTGATGCATGCCTGTATTCGCCGTGGCATACTATCCACAAGTTCATCAAGACACTGTTGGTCCAAATTGTCCCACTCCTCAACGACAATTCGGCGTAAATCTCTCAGAGTGGTTGGTGGGTCAAGACGTCCATAAACAGCCCTTTTCAACATATCCCAGGCATGTTCGATAGGGTTCATGTCTGGCGAACATGCTGGCCACTGTAGTCGAGCGATGTCGTTATCTTGAAGGAACGCATTCACAAGATGTGCACGATGAGGTCGAGAATTGTCGTCCATGAAGACAAATGCCTCTCCAATATTCTGCCGATATGGTTGCACTATGGGTCGGAGGATGTCATTCAGGTATCGTAAAGCCGTTTCGGAGCCTTCCATGACCACCAGTGGCGTACGTCGGCCCCACATAATGCCACCCCAAAACATCAGGGAACCACCACCTTGCTGCACTCGCTGGACAGTGTGTCTAAGACGTTCAGCCTGACCAGGGTGCCTCCAAACACGTCTCCGACGATTGTCTGGTTGAAGGCATATGCGACACTCATCGGTGAAGAGAACGTGATGCCAATTCCGTGGGGTCCATTCAGCATGTTGTTGGGCCCATCTGTACCGCGCTGCATGGTGTCGGGGTTGCAAAGCTGGACCTCGCCATGGACGTCGGGAGTGAAGTTGCGCATCATGCAGCCTATTGCGCACAGTTTGAGTTGAAACACGACGTCCTGTGGCTGAACGAAACGCATTATTCAACATGGTGGCATTGCTGTCAGGGTTCCTCCGAGCGGCAATCCGTAAGTAGCGGTCATCCACTACAGTAGTAGCCCTTGGGCGGCCTGAGCGAGGCCTGTCATCGACAGTTCCTGTATCTCTGTACCTCCTCCATGTCCGAACAACATCGCTTTGGTTCACTCTGAGACGCCTGGAAACTTCCCTTGTTGAGAGCCCTTCTTGACACAAAGTAACAATGCGGACGCGATCGAACTGCGGTATTGACCTTCTAGGCATGGTAGAACTACAGACAACATGAGCAGCGTACCTTCGTCCTGGTGGAATGACTGGAACTGATCGGCTGTCGTACCCCCTCCGTCTAATAGGCCCTGCTCATGCATGGTTGTTTACATCTTTGAGCAGTTTTAGTGACATCTATGAACAGTCAAAGGGACTGTATCTTGGATACAATATACACAGTCAACGTCTATATGCCGGAGATCTGGGAACCGAGGTGATGCAAAACTTTTTTTGATGTGTGTACATTACTGAAAGTGCACCGTGCATATGTTCGCGTAAATAAACTGCCGAATATGAGACTAGAAATAGCACAGTATGTACCTTAATATCCCCAACACCAATTTCAACATAGCACATTGCTTTCAAACGACTTCAGTGACAGTTTGACTGAATGCAGATGCACATCGGCAGGCTGTAAACATTGCCAAGCACACAGAGCGCATGCGTCGGTCAGAGCACTTGGAAAACAGAGATATCCTACCCAGTGCTTGCACTCTGATCACAAAATTCTAGTGACTGAATCTCAACAGATATTTATGAATATTTATGTTAAAACATATAATAAAGTTATAATTATCGTCGAACATAAACAGTCGTATGCAACTCGCCTATAATGGTAATTAAGACACTCGTATGGAAATTATAAAAATCTCTTACGCTCGTTTTATAAACATACTCGTGTCTTAATTATTGCCATTATAGGCTCGTTGCATAATGTACTATTATGTTCGACGATGTCGAAATGTAAATATTATATGTCAGAAAACTGTATCATAATGAGGGTCATTATAACACTAATTTTCATTATGAAACAGTTTCTCCCACCAATCAGAGCTCATGAAACAGTTGTGTGACCAATTAGATAAGGATAGCAACGTACCTGCGCTGACTTCCACGGCCTTCTATTTTAAATTTCACTGCGTGGCTTCTAGTGTCACAGTGGGGTATTCGAAGGGGCCATGGTATTCTCTGCGTCCCATGCGCTCTGTTCAGTACATATAACTGGCGAAATCTCGACAGATATTTATGAATATTTATATTCGAACATAAAATAGTTATAATTATCGTCGAACTTAAATAGCCTATAATGGCAATAATTAAGACACGAGTATGTATATAAAACGAGTGGAGCGAGTTTTATAATTTCCATACGAGTGTCTTAATTACCATTATAGGCGAGTTACATAATGTACTAATAATAGAACACTTCTCACAGAAATGTGAGAGAAATTAATTGCAACTAGGAAGTTAATTGTAACTGCCCGCCAAATCTTACTGGGCACACTCATTTTTACCGACTGAAGAGCTACAACTGACAATGTTCTCAATGAATGTTATTGTCTGTATGCTCCTCAGTTGTTAATCTTGTGGGCTAAGGGGTGAGGTGGTCAGTCATTAGCACCCCAGGACATGTACCACTTTACTCCAAGTGTACATTTTGTCGCCCTCAGTGAGACCGAATTGAATGCGCCTCTCTCTGCTTGTCGCCCGCCTACCCTCACTCCATCCTATTCATAGCGCAATGGCATCAATGGCTTTTACTCGTGAATTGGTCGCTTCCAGAAAATCAATCAGACGTTGAAAATTACATGACAACTCAGTAACTTAACTGAGTCTTTTGTTAATTTTCACCAATTCACAATGTCGCGTCAATTAGCTATTAACGGCATTATAAAGTTCATGTTCGACCATGGCAAAATGCAAATATTATATGTCAGAAAACTGTACTATAATGAGGGTCATTAGAGTACAAGTTTTAAATATGATACAGTTTCTCCCACCTATCAGAGCTCAAGAAACTGTTGTGTGACCAATTAGGCAAGGATAACTTCGGGCATGCGCTCAAAATCCAACATGTCGGAGATGAATTACATGATTTGAAAGTTCAAATTGGATATCGGATCAACCATTGTAGTTACAATCCCAAACACAAAGACAAAATCAGCACGAACCTTTACGGTAACAAGAAAATACTATGTCATTTGCAATAAATTTATGAATCTACGTCCAGAAGTTAGCTACGCAGCATCTTTCTATATAAATTACCGACATGGAAAGGCACCGTCCCATATGTTCGCGTAAATAAACTGGCGAATATGAGACAAGAAATAGCACTGCACCTTAATATCCCCAACCACAATTTCTACACAGATCATTGCTTTCAAACAACTTCGGTGACAATATTAGTGAATGCTAGTACTGATCGGCACTAGTCATCATGCAGGCTGTAAACAATAGCATTGCCAAGCAAAGTAAATGGTCTTTGCTTTCGAAGCTCCTTGACCCCCGTATGCACTCTTTTCAGTCAGCAAAGCCAGCGCGCCCTGTTCACTAACTGAAGTGAACTGAAGCCCACAGATATTTATGAATATTTATGTTAAAACAAATAATAAAGTTATATCGTCGAACATAAACAGTCGTATGCAACTCGCCTATAATGGTAATTAAAACAAGAGTATGTTTATAAAACGAGCGTAGCTAGCATGGAAATTATAAAACTCGCTACGCACGTTTTATATACATAGGCTACTCGTGTCATAATTATTGCCATTATACAGGCTCGTTGCATAATGTAGGCCTACTAATAAATGCTGAAAACCCAAACACGTAGCTGAGTACATTAAACCACGTTCCCCGTGTTCAGGACGTAGCTGTACATTGAGAGATCAATGTATCGAATACATGGTTGGGTTGGTTTCTTAGTTTAGGGGATGCGACAACGCGGTCACGTAGCCCCGTGTACTTTGTGTGAGTGTAGAATTTGTCTGAAAACCGGTGTTAATTGTGATGGCTGTATTAGTGTGTGTTATCTGTAATTCGAAGGAAGGAAGGAAGCTTGTAGTTTAACGTGACCGTTAATCTTGAGATCATGAGCCACGGGACCTGCTTTTTACGTGGAATCCGAACCACAGGACATGGCATTTCACTTCGAAAATCTCAAATGCATTGACCGTGAATGTCTGTAATTCAGGTAGAAGGATCTCAGACAATTAATGTTTTCAAGTAGTTCCTACTTTTACTACCAAATGCTCCCGTCCACGACATAAAGCTGCAGACATGGCTACTAAATGCCATCGCAGTCAGCACCTGGCAGAGAACGTTGGAACTAATATAGCGTTATCAAACTAACCACCACGTTTTAGCTTCCACAGGTGTAGTTAGAGGAAGGTTCTTTTTCATGCCATAAATCTATGACATGAGACTGCCGGCTTTACTTCCCCTCCGAAGGAAGGCATACTGAGGGATTAGAAGGCTCTAAAAACATCCGACGTTTTCGGCCGGGTTTGAACCCGCGATCTTGGCCATAGAAGCTCAGCATGCTAACAACTACGCCACCGAAGCCGCTTGGGAGGGGGGGGGGGGTGAGGGATTGGGGGGGGGGGTCGAATAGAGTTTGCATTGTAAGTGTGATTTCTCCACAAATTAATATTAGTATTATTAATATTATTGCTAATCCCAGGGCATCTATCGTAATTCTAGATCTAGTTAATTGCAGTTATTACCCGACCGAGGCGCGTGGATACTCGGATACAATGGTAGTTAGCACGGTGACGTAAGCGCTCTGCACAGAAATACCATCCAGTATGGATTAGTTCATTTATTGTTAGCTGGGTCACATGCTTATGATGGAGCATAAAGCAACCAAAGTTATTCATAAAGAAGTACCGAGTATTGTATCCAATGTTATTAAGAGGAGCTACAAATCCCCCAAACAATATTGCATCAACCTTTCCCATTTCGTCACATCAAAGTGTATTAGCATCCTTTCGATTTTTGCAAAAAATGAAAGTAGACTTATGAGATCAACACAGGGCGAAAAAAAGTGTGTCTGTCTGTGTGTGTGTGTGTATGTGTGTGTGTGAGTCTGTGTATGTGTGTGTGGGTGGGTGAGTGCGTGTACTCTGATTGTCTGACACCCCCCCCCCCACCCCTATCAATTCGAACACGGTGAACGCGAATTGAACGAAATTAGGTACAAAGGTAGTAGTATCAAAGGACACCTCAGTGTCATGTTTTATATCGCCGCCATCTTGATGGAAACGTAATGGCGGCCACACAAATGTTCAAAGCTTAAATCAAATTACGACTAACCTAATCATCCGATCTCTACCAAATTTTGCAACAACATACCGTTATGGAGGAAGCATCCTTTGATTAAATTAATAGGTCATTACCCTAATAGTTTGCGGATGGCGGCCATATTTGTGTCAAAATAGATTCCCCCTATTAATTCAAACACGGTGAAACCGAATGGAACGAAATTTGGCACAGTGGTAGCACTAGCAAAGGACACCTCAGTGTCATGTTTTATATCGCCGCCATCTTTGCAGAAACGTAATGGCGGCCACACAAATGTTCAAAGCTTAAATCAAATTACGACTAACATAATCATCCGATCTCTACTAAATGTTGCAACAACATACCTTTATGGAGGGAGCATCTTTTGACCAATCTAATAGGTCATTAGTCTAATAGTTTGCGGATGGCGGCCATCTTTGTGTCAAAATCGATTCCCCCTATTAATTCGAACACGGTGAAACCGAATGGAACGAAATTTGGTATAGAGGTAGCACTAGCAAAGGGCACCTCAGTGTCATGTTTTACATCGGCGCCATCTTGACAGAAACGTAATGGTGGCCACACAAATGTTCAAAGCTTAAATCAAATTACGATTAACCTAATCATCCGATATCTACCAAATTTTGCAACAACATACCTTTATGGAGGGAGCATCCTTTGATCAAACTAATAGGTCATTAGCCTAATATTTTGCGGATGGCGGCCACCTTTGTGTGAAAATCGATTCCCCCTATCAATTCGAACACGGTGAAACCAAATGGAACGAAGTTTGGTACAGAGGTAGCACTAGCAAAGGGCACCTCAGTGTCATGTTTTATATCACCGCCATCTTGACGGAAACGTAATCGTGGCCACCCAAATGTTAAAAGCTAAAATGTAATTACGACCAACCTAATAATCTAGTCTCTACTAAATTTTGCAACAACATATCTTTATGTGGGAAGCATATTTGGACCAAACTGCAAGATCATCAGCCCAATAATTTGCAGATGGTGGCCAAGTATGTGTGCAAATCGATTCCCCCTATCAATTCAAACACGGTGAAACCGAATTGAACGAAATTTGGTACAGAGGTAGCACTAGCAAAGGGCACCTCAGTGTCATGTTTTATATCGCCGCCATCTTGACGGAAACGGAATGACGGCCACCCAAATTTTAAAAGCTTAAATCAAATTACGACCATCCTAATCATTTGATCTCTACCAGATTTTGCAACAACATGCCTTTTTGTGGAAAGCATCTTATGACTGACTACAAGGTCATCAGCCCAATAGTTTGCAAATAGCGGCCATGTATGTGTGCAAATCCATTCCCCATATCAATTCAAACGCGGTGAAACCGAATTGAATGTATTTTTTACAGAGGTTGCACTATGAAAGGGCACCTCATATTCATGTTTAATATCCGTATAGCACACGTTGTATTTCAACAAGCTACTACAACCAACATTCAATTATACTCCTTGAAACGGACAAAGAGTTATAACAATACCCATGCATTTAGGAGAAAGTAGGCTACATGTTCTTTACTGAACATCTTGTTTTTTAAATACAATGTCCATCATCTTTTTTACTACATCAGCAAATTCTCGACTCAGATGTTCTACATTATCAATAAAATTTCCAAACTTTCACATAGTGAACTCTGCGAGTTTTGGAGCCTTTTGAGTTATTTTCTGTTTGCATGAAAATTATGTTTAATATAATTACGTAATTACTCACACTTTTGTCACAGACAACTGTTTACGTGGATTCGATTGAGGCTGCATCTTCAGAGTCCATGGCATGCAGAACGTCCTTAATAGGTTCCACAGTATATACTATTCGACCGCTTGCAGTCACGTACCCAACCTAGTCAGAGTAGCTTGGATGGCAATGAGACTTCAGGGTACATTTCATTCGAAAGATTAGCTCTTCTATGGGCTTTGAAAAAATATCACTGTGTAAATAAACAAACAAACAAACAAACAAACAATCTCGTGCTGTAAGTTACCACTTCTGCCACACAATGAAAGGCATGCGCTACAAAATTTCAATGCGTCGTTTTGGAACATACGCCACATAATAATCTCCAGGTTTTATTATGAAGGTTGGTATCGATATTAAAGTGTAACACTTCATAATACATAACCCTTTAATTACTACGCACGGACGTGTACGTGCACTACACAATGGGTTAGATGGCTGATGAACGTACTGTTACGTTTACGATATATAACACTTAAAAACCGACGTTTCAAGACAACTACTTGTCCATTTATGAAGGTTTGTCAAGAAAGAAAGAAAGAAAGAAAGAAAGAAAGAAAGAGTAAACAATGGCATAGCCGCCATAGATAAATCTTTCGTTTAGTTCTGCGGTCGTCGCGGGTGTTCACTTCATGTGGCTGGCCACTTTATTTTTCGGTGGGGGGGGGGGGGGCGAAAGAGTACCCGCTCCCCCCGCGTTGCACCCGACCTTACTACTGGTGCCTCCGACATGCAATTAATCTACGATAGTAGAAGAGAAAGCATAGGGGGTTGGATAGAAAGGAATGTCTTTAGGACTTGGTGCCTGTCCCATCGCGGTCGCGATCTACCAGGCATAATTAGCATATATTAACATTGGTATATATTATATATGAGCACATATAAATATGTGCTCATATATAAGGGTAAGATTGTAGGGCCAGGGAAAACCGCATAGGCAGAAAGGAAAGATTGCCTACACGTAAAACCTGGCGGCTTGGTTATTGCCACATGCAAGGATAATGTGGGTATGGAAATGAGTAGGTATGTTAGTTGGGAGAAGGTATCATGCACCAGATCCATGTCCGTCTTCTCGCCAGTTCGTCTCCGGGGAATCCGATAGATCTCGGCACTGCTGGGATCAGCGCGGGCCTTGCCGGCTACCGAGCAATGGTACAAGTATCCGAAGAACCAGCGCCACTACCCGATCTCCATGGGGTCCCTGGTACCGAGCCTCCGTCACCGGAGAGTGGAGGGGGGGCCTCACCTGCCGAAGCAGGGGCCTAGTGGGCGGTCCATGGGAACGAGCCACCTTCCTCTCTGCCCTTGCCATGGACCTGTAGACAGGGCAACTGCGATGGGATGACGGATGGTCACCCATGCAGTTGGCGCACACCGGCGCGTCCCGCGGCACCGTGCAGCCGGTGTGGTGGTGGCCACCTGAGCACCGGTTACAACGGACTGGAGAGCCGCAGGATCCCTGGGAGTGGCCCCATCTCAGACAGCGGAAACACTGTAAAAGCTGGCCTGAGCGGGGCTTCATACGACCTGATTGTAGCGGCTGTTCCTGGCTGCGGCTGGTGGCCTCGCGGCGTCCTGGCTCTCCTTCCTGGGGGCGCTGCGGGCGCTGGTCCTCTGGGCTGCTGCGCTTCGTCTTCTTCCGCTCCTTTCGGGCCGTCCTGGTGGCCCCGGCCGTCTCTGGAGTCCCCTGCCTGGCGGTGATGGCGGGCGCGAGTTGCCCCGCTAAAGGCCCCACCTGGGGCTCCGGTTGCTGCACCTCCTAGATGGCGGGCGCGGGTTGCCCCGCTAATGGCCCCGCCTGAGGCTCTGGCTGATGCTCCTCCTGGGTGGCGGGCGCGAGTTGCCCCGCTAATGGCCCCACCTGAGGGTCCGTCTGGGTTGTGGCCTCCACTGTCCTCTCGCTGCTGGACTGGAGGACGACGCCGGGAAAGTGCTGCTGCGCGATGCCTGGGATGATCACCACCTGCCAGATGTGTGCCAGCTGCTGGAGGTACTGGTCGAAGGTCCCGATCAGGTATGGCCTGACGAGGATTCCGGAGTAAGAGTAGGCTTCGATGTCCTCGCGGACAGGTTCAGTCCCTCCCGTGATGGCGTGGTGGGCCATATCCAGGATATACCTGATGCGGCTGGCTTCCTCTCCCGGCGGTTCTGAAGGCCTGTAATAGACAAACATAGCCCGGAGGCTGGGGTCGTAGCCACTTGCTTGCTCGGAGCCTGGGGAAGTGGCCCCAGGGTGCCCTTGCACGGTGTCCGAGCTCACATCGCTCGCCCAGCTGAACCTGGCGTCCGGGCTACTGCTGATGTCCGGTCGCGGGGAGCTAGCCGGTCCTGGCGTCCGACTCTTCTCGGACTCGGCTAGCTCAGAGGGCCCAGGGGAGGCGTCGGTTGACTCGGACCGCAGGGACACCTGCGATATGTCCGGGCTACCTGTGCTCCCCGGGCCGGGAGCTACTCCAGCGTTGAGTGCGCCAGCCGGGCTGTGAGGCACCCCTACCTCTTCAACGGCTGGCGGCTTCTGCGCCGCTGGCGTCTTCTCACCAAGGGCCTGCTGGCGTGCCCGCGTGACCGGAGGAGAGGGCCCTGTGGAGGTTAACTCCCCACCCAAGGAGCCTGCCGATCGTGGCACTCTACCTCTCCGGGCGCGGTTGCGCCTGCCCTGCCCCTGGCTGGCTCGCCGGTCCTCAGCTGCTTCCTCCACTCGATGGCCCCGCTGCTCGTAGTCTCCATTCTGGTGAGCTGTTAACACAACTTTGCTGGTCTGCTGCTGCCTCTGGCAAGGTGTCCTTCCTCTAACGATTCAGAGACAACCTCTGTGGCTGGCCACAACACGTCTTGTTTTATAAACAGTAATGGCGGATTGATCTCAAAGGCTGAATGAAGATAAAATAGTTCAATTTGTTACTAATACCGACTCAGCTTTTAATGTCAATGACTGCAGTATATCTGAGGATGAGTGTTTTTCTGCAAATATTAATGATATATCACATAGTAAATAAAGTGAATGTTGGCGGCTTCGGTGACGCTGAACTTCTATGCTCAAGATTGCGGGTTCAAACCCGGCCGAAGTCGTCGGATTTTTTAAGAGCGTTAGAAATCCCTCAGAATGCCTTCCTTCGGAGGGGAAGTAAAGCCGGCGGTCCCATGTCATAGATTTATGGCATGTTAAAGAACCTTCCACTAATTACACTTGTGTGAAGCAAAATTATAGGTTGGAATTGACTAACGCTCTTAGGTTCCAACGTTCGTCGCCAGGAGCCGACTGAGGTGGCATCTAGTAACCAAGTTCAGAACTAGTTGTTGTTGATGGTGGTGTTTGGTAGCAAAAGTAGGAACTACTTGAAATTGAATGTCTGCAATCCTTACTTGAATTAAAAATAGATAACACACACTAATACAGCCATCAAAATTGACACCGGTTTTATCAGACAGATTGTACACATACCCAATTTACACGGGGCTACATGACCGCGTTGTCTCAGCCCCTAAATTGAGGAACTAACCAACCAATGTGAATGTGCTACGATAGCAAAAATTATGGTTTAGGTGTCAATTTTAATTTGTAATTATATTTGTTTTATAATATAGGCCTAATAGCTGAGGTTTTACACTAATATAACCAATATAATTGTGTTATAAAGCCCAGCCCTCCCTCAACCTTCCCTTCCCTAGCCTATATGCTGTTTCCGTTTCTATACGTATTTGCCGAGGGCAGATATTATGAACCAGTGTATTGTGTTACATTCCCGCTCCCCTCCTCCCAACCACCCCTACTACTCTTGTACACGCCGTTCCCTTTTCTAGCCTACATGTACTGTATTTGCCGAGAGTATACTGTATTATACCAGCCAGTATATTGCAAGATATTCTGGTATACAGAAATGAGTTTGAAAACACTTGAGAAAAACGCAGTTCATGTACTGAACCGACATGTTTAGAACCAAGTAGTTACTGGGTTAACGTAAGGTGTGACATCGCTATAAAAAGCAACACTTTATCATACTTAACGCCCTCTGGCCAAAAGGATATCCATAGCCTTATTGGATAGTTTTGATGATGCACTTATCTAGAACACAGTGTAGCATAATCAAATTACAATAATCTTCACCAATGATTACCTTACCAACTGCTTGCTATGCTGGGTGAGTGGTTATCGTGTCGGACTACAAACCCCAAGCTTGCAGGTTCGCTACTGGCCATGGTAAGTAATCTTTGAAGGGCGACAAAAATATCGATACGCATGTCATATGATTTTGGCATGTTAAAGAACCCATTTGAATTCAGTAGGCCGTGTTCATAATTGCAAAATTAATCTCGGGATTTTCCGCCAACACTAAATTCCTCAATTCTCTACTAGAAAGCGCTATAGTGTCAAAGAGTTTAGATATCTACTGACTTTCATAGCTCTTCAAGGAGTGTTAAAATTCGGCATGCAAGCTGCCTTCTGGGCGTCAATTAACAAAGCTTGCACCCGACACCCGAGGCCATACGATATTATTGTTTTTATTATTACCTTACCAACTAGCCTGCCTTCTTTGTCTGTGGTCTCGCCTTTGGAAACCTAAATTGGAAAGACTCAAATTTCACCTCATATCTTCCAAACAGTTTCATCGTATATGGCTGAACAATAGTTTTCCTGATCATTGGCTCATCCAGGACAGTTTGTTTAGTACATTTCTCCTGGATTTCCCCGAAGCATCATCGCTTAGTTTGGAGACCTTGATATCGGAAGATGTGCGAACACAGCAGAGAATCGTGTGGAACTCTGACCCAGTGGCGTAACTACGGGGTGTGATTAGGGGGATCAATCACCCTCCCAGAGTCAATTAATTTAAAAAAAAAGTGACAGTCAGTCTGAAGGACTAGACTTTGTATCATTTTAAATGCTACAAATGCTGAAAAATGCTAGAATGGCTGGAGGCTTCTCGTTTCGCTCAAAGCCAAAGACTCTTGACATGTTAGAAAAGTATCTGCATAATACTTTTCTTGCTTTATAATACTTTACCTTGTTTCAAATTTCTTGCGAACGGCAAGTGCAAACCAAGGGCAAAGCAAGGTCAAGCGCGCGGAGGGAGATGGCTGGATGACGTGCCCCTTCCATCCAGTCTAAAAAACACTTATAGTGGGCGATGTATTGAAGATAGAGATATGCTTTCGCGGACTTTTTTTGTAGAACATTTCATACTGACCAATTCTTACGTTCATGGTATATTATTTTTAACGGTTTGCCCAGCGTAAGCTTAAGAAGCACACGGACGCCAAGTTTGTTTTTGACTTTTTCACTGAAATCGTTACTGCATGGCTTCCTTTGATCATACATACATTATTTTCTACAGAATCTTTCCTAGAGATATCCTTTACAGAATGGTGAAAACCGCGTCAACATCCATCCAGTGGTTCTCGAGATTACCCGTGACATCCAAGAATCAGGGATTTTGTCTTATACTAACGATGTAGAGATTGTCGGGGAACACATGCACCAAGCGGTGCTATGACGTCACACAACTCAGTGCATCTAGGTACATTTCGTCCCGTCACCGTAACGTAACGCCAGACCCCAGCGTAACGACGAAGTCGACAAGATCATTTAAAATAATAAAACGTGGTGTGATGAAATGTTTATTAACAACTAGCTGAAGCACCCGTTCTTCGCTACGTGTCATAAATAAATTAAAATGTGAAGGTGACAGTTAAAACTGGGGATAGGCGAGGTGCTGCGCAGAGGGAGATTAAGGATGGAATATTTTGTCCAACTACACCACTCGTCGTTGACTGTGTTTAATAGCACAAATTTATGTTTTACTCTCTAACCGTTGGAGATACACGAAAAGAGATAGCGACCTTTCGGATAGGAAATTAAATTTTAACCCTCGTACATGCCATCAACAGTTTGCTATTTCCTAGCGTTCTCTTTTCATATAAAATGGAAATATGACAGTTTGAAAACAAAGAGTGAAGTGACGTCACTAAAATGGTTGCCATCTTTAAAAAGTGCAAAATATCGAAATCAAACGTAGCCTATGTGTTAAGCAAGTAAATCAGCTACTTCCATGTAAAATTTCATGTAAATCGGACCAGTGGTTCTCGCGTGATTGAGTAATACACAGACACAGATACACAACATCTCAATTTTAGCCTACTTTCGTTTTTTGCAAAAAATGAAAGTAGACTTATGAGATCAACACAGGGCGAAAAAGTGTGTCTGTCTGTGTGTGTGTATGTATGTGTGTTAGTCTGTGTGTGTGTAGTGTGTGTGTGTGTGAGTGTGTGTACTCTGAATGTCTGTCCCCCCCCTATCAATTCGAACACGGTGAACGCGAATTGAACGAAATTTGGTACAAAGGTAGCACTATCAAAGGACACCTCAGTGTCATGTTTTCTATCGCCGCCATCTTGATGGAAACGTAATGGCGGCCACACAAATGTTCAAAGCTTAAATCAAATTACGACTAACCTAATCATCCGATCTCTACCAAATTTTGCAACAACATACCTTTATGGAGGAAGCATCCTTGGACCAAATTAATAGGTCATTAGCCTAATAGTTTGCGGATGGCGGTCATCTTTGTGTGAAAATCGATTCCCCCTATTAATTCGAACACGGTGAAACCGAATGGAACGAAATTTGGTACACAGGTAGTACTAGCAAAGGGCACCTCAGTGTCATATTTCATATCACCGCCATCTTGACGGAAACGTAATGGCGGCCACACAAATGTTCAAAGCTGAAATCAAATTACGACTAACCTAATCATCCGATCTCTACCAAATTTTGCAACAACATACCTTTATGAAGGAGGCATCCTTTGACAAAATGAACAGGTCATTAGCCTAATAGTTTGCGGATGGCGGCCATATTTGTGTCAAAATAGATTCCCCCTATTAATTCAAACACGGTGAAACCAAATGGAAGGAAATTTGGTACAGAGGTAGCACTAGCAAAGGCACCTCAGTGTCATGTTTATATCGCCGCCATCTTGACAGAAACGTGATGGCGGCCACACAAATGTTCAAAGCTTAAATAAAATTACGACTAACATAATCATCTGATCTCTACCAAATTTTGCAACAACATACCTTTTTATAGGGAGCATCGTTAGACCAATCTAATAGGTCATTAGCCTAATAGTTTGCGGATGGCGGCCATCTTTGTGTCAAAATCGATTCCCCCTATTAATTCGAACACGGTGAAACCGAATGGAACGAAATTTGGTACAGAGGTAGCACTAGCAAAGGGCACCTCAGTGTCATGTTTTATATCGCCGCCAACTTGACGGAAACGTAATGGCGGCCACACAAATGTTCAAAGCTTAAATCAAATTACGATTAACCTAATCATCCGATCTCTACCAAATTTTTTAACAACATACCTTTATGGAGGGGGCATCCTTTGACCAAACTAATAGTTCATTAGCCTAATATTTTGCGGATGGCGGCCATCTTTGTGTGATAATCGTTTCCCCCTATCAATTCGAACACGGTTAAACCGAATAGAACGAAATTTGGTGCAGAGGTAGCACTAGCAAAGGGCGCCTCAGTGTCATGTTTTATATCACCGCCATCTTGACGGAAACGTAATCGCGGCCATCCAAATGTAAAAAGCTAAAATGTAATTACGACCAACCTAATAATCTAGTCTCTACCAAATTTTGCAACAACATATCTTTATGTAGGAAGCATATTCTGACCAAACTGCAAGATCATCAGCCCAATAGTTTGCAGATGGTGGCCAAGTATGTGTGCAAATCGATTCCCCCTATCAATTCAAACACGGTGAAACCGAATGGAACGATATTTGGTACAGAGGTAGCACTAGCAAAGGGCACCTCAGCGTCATGTTTTTATATCGCCGCCATCTTGACGGAAACGGAATGACGGCCACCCAAATGTTAAAAGCTTAAATCAAATTACGACCATCCTAATAATTTGATCTCTACCAGATTTTGCAACAACATGCCTTTTTGTGGAAAGCATCTTATGACTGACTACAAGGTCATCAGCCCAATAGTTTGCAAATAGCGGCCATGTATGTGAGCAAATCGATTCCCCATATCAATTCAAACACGGTGAAATATTTTACAGAGGTAGCACTAGGAAAGGGCACATGATATTCATATTTAATATCCCTATAGCACGTTGTATATCAACAAGCTACTACAACCAACATTCAATTATACTCCTTGAAAAGGACAAAGAATTATAACAATACCCATGCATTTAGGAGAAAGTAGGCTATATGTTCTTTACTGAACATCTTGTTATATATTAGTATAGATGATGCCAATTTTCTGATTGATGACAAACGACTGGATTATGTACGTTTATATTAACTAATTTGAGAACATTTCCCTTTACTCGGCTAAAATACAGGGTGTATTTGATATGATGGAAGTCCTTTACACTGGTGGTAGAAGATGGTATTCTAAGCAAATATCTTCATGAAATTAAGTCGGATCTTAATTAGTGTAGGTGGAATTAAATCACAAAAATCGTCGGTCAGTATCTTGGAAACGGGCTTTCACTTCGTTCCCCTCAGCAGCAGAGCTGACTTCTCCCCGTCTCCCTCCCCTCCTACGCTGAGGAATGTTGACCAGAGTCTGCAGTTGAGTGACCTCCTCGCCTTGTCTGCCAATGACATTGAAATACACAAACCGAGCCTATGAACAGCTGATTCACACCTTCATGGGGAGTGGCTACATGACTAGTGATGGTGGATCTGTCTAGGATTTTTCCAGCTTCATGAACTATGCATAGAAAATAGAAATCCTAAAGATTTAGTAAATTAATTTAAGGAACTGTTGGTCTATCTTTGTGTGAAGATAGTGCAACAACTGTAATAAACTTATTAATAATACTAATAATAGTAATAGTAGGCTTTTAGACACACTAACTTCTTTTATGTTTCTTTTTGGTATGTCGAGTTGCCAGACTTTAATGTACGTAGGATTTCTTGTATGTGCCATGAAATCCATGGAGATGATCTTATTAGATCCCATTCATTTACTACATGACTGAACGTAGATCGCACCCTCGGGATGGTTAGCACTCTACCACCAGAACTACACATGCTGACTCTTATTATTATTATTATTATTATTATTATAAGACTATTATTATTATTATTATTATTATTATTATTATTATTATTATTATAACACTGTATTATAACAATGAATTTGTATTTTATTTTCATTTTCGTGTATTTTCATATGTATTTACATTGTTGATGGACCAATAAATCAATCCTCCCTCCCCCCCCTCTCCAGTTAATGGCCACCCGAGGGCTGGAGATGGGATGGGACAATTCACAATATGAACATGTGGTACCATACTAGTATTAAATCTTGGAAGTAGGTTTCCATGGGTTCCCACTTCTACCCCAGGCAAATGTCGGGATTGTTCCTAACTTCAGGCCACGGCCGCCTTCTTCTCAATAATCATAACCGCTGGCAGTGCAGCCCATGAAGGGCCTAGGCCTACCAAGCGACCGCTGTCCAGCCATTTGGCCTGCAGATATTAGGGTGACGCGTGGTCAGTGCATCGGGTCCCCTCGGCCATTAATCTTGATTTTCCTGACTCGGGCACTGCCTCACTGTCAGACAGCTACTTAATTGCCCTCACGAGGCTTAGTGCACTGCGTTACAGCCCTCACGTCAGTTTCTAATATCCCTGATGGAGCCAGGAATCGAACCCAGGGCCTCCAGGTGAGAGGCAGTTGCACTGCCCCAACACTACAGGGCCGGCGCCTTCTTCCGAATCCTCACCTGAATTACAAATACCCACATTACTACAGAAACCACAAAACATAGGTTATCACACAAATTCTACCCACACCCAGCTACATGGGGCTAAATGACCAAAATCGCCAAGCCTCTCAAACAAAACATCAAGTTTTTTACTTCCGTCCTAAATGCCTAGTTCTGAACAGACTGCGGGATGTCGGAATTTTGTCACACTGCATTTCATTAAGAGAATGTTTTTAGTATTTTCAGAAACTAGTCAACAGAAGGTCCGACACGGACGCCAATGATACATCAGGGCTGAGTATCGAAATTATTTTATACATGAACATCAATCAATGAATTCCACACTTACAAAGTAGGCTACACAATACTACCGGTCCTGACGTCCCAAGCCATTGCGTGCGTCGTCAACAACAACAACAACAAGAACAACGGCAATGCACATTTTCTTACGAGACGGTAGAGCTCATCCTCATAACAGCTGATAGCCTACCACCCCTCAAGTCAACCGGTAAGTTCAATGCTCCGATTACGTAACAACTTCCCCTTCGCGCGTCGTCACATCTGGCTCCACCTCGTTTCCCCAGCCAGCCGCACGACTTTCTGCCTGATTAGTTTCTGAAATAACTAAAAACATTGACTTTTTAATGATTAATTATCAATTTCAAGATAGGTGACAAATTTTTTACCTAGGAAGCTTAGAATAGTCTCTTCTATCACCAGTGTAACAGACTTCCATCATATCAAATACACCCTGTATATATAGTGTTGAATATAGGTGCAAATAAAACGTGTAGGTTTGCATTCATTAATTATGTCTTATTTTTAGTTAGTTAGTTATTGTTGTTTTAAGGGGAGGAACTACGAAGTCATTTTCTCCTTGTCTTATTTTTACCCCCCACAAAGAAAAAACAATAATTGACACAAAAAACACAAAAATACAACACAAAACACAAAACCAAAAAGCACAATATCAAAAACGAAAAACAAAACCAGAAAACAACAGAAACAAAAAGAAAAAGAAAAAAAGAAATGCAAAGCCTAAACAAACATAATGAACAAGTAGTTCCGTGAAGAACTATACAGCCTATTTTCATATATCCTACTTATGTTATCTGCCACTATCAAAATTTCAGTTTGATTGCTGTAATAGATTCGTAGATATTGAGAAGCGACTAAATATTTCGGAAGGTCACCATGTTGGATTTTATATATGTAGGTCCTAGAGTTATGTACTGTCACATGAAGATTATTGTGTTCGTGTAGCATTCAAATTTCAATCGCACGATTAGGACACAAGGAGTAACAAGGAGATTTTAAAATTTCGCACAGCTGCCATCTTGTGGTTATGAAACAATTGAAATAAATTAGATGCCAGTGGATTAACATTCGTATGAGGATTTACTGTACCAAGTTTCACTGCACTAGGATGGTTAAATTGTGAGAAACGTCAATGTGAATATTTATACTTTGCGTCGCCGCCATGTTGGACGTCTTGTGATCACCAGGTTATTGAAAGTCCTATAGGTGAACTTATGTTCATAGTCCCTATGAACATAAAGAAATTCAGTTTGATTGCTATAATAGATTCGTAAATATTCAGAGCCGTCTAAATATTTCGGATGATCGCCATGTAGGATTGTTAAATGTATAGGCCATAGAGTCATGTGCCATTAAAGGAAAATTATTTCCTAGGTTCATTATGCAAGCTTTCACTTCGATCGCATGATTACGACACAAAAAAATAAAAACTTAATTTTAAAATTCGCACAGCCGCCATTTCGAGGTTATGTAAACAATTGAACTAAATTGGATAACAGTGCATTACAGTGTGTATAAACATTTCTTGTACCAGATTTCATTGCGTTTGGAACATTAAATCGCGAGAAAGGTATATTATATTTTTAAATTCGCTTGGCCGCCATGTTCGTTTTGTAGTTAACCGGTCTTGGAAAGTCTTATAGATGTACTTCCAGTAGTGCCCTTTATCTCCGTAAAAAATTTCAGGGTGATACCGCTAATAGTTTCAGAGATATAGAATGCCGGTGAAATAATTCGCACATCCGCCATCTTGTGGTTATGTAAACAATTGAACGAAGTTTGATATCGGTGCATTACAGGGTGTATTAACATATACTGTACCAAGTTTTATTGTGTTAGGTTGGTTAAATCGCGAGAAACGTCTTTTTAAACGTCGCAAATTCGTGTGGCCGCCATGTTGGTTTTGTAGTTAGCAGTTTTTCAAAAGTCACATAGGTGAACTACTAGTAGTTCCCTTTATCACCGTAAAAAAATCCAAGGTGATATCGGGAATAGTTTCGGAGATATTGAATGCTGGTGAAATATTTCGCACAGCCGCCATTTTGGATTGGTGAGACGTAACAAAATTTAAAAGGCACGGTCGTTGTCACCCCGAATAGTGCTATGAACTTACCCAGTTTCATTGAAATCGCTCCAGCCGTATAGAAGTTATTAGGTGGGGACACACACACACCTCTCACACACACACACGCACACACACAGACACACGGACAAAAGGTGATCTCATAAGCCTATTTTTTCAAAATTGAAAATAGGCTAAAAATAATGAAAGCAAATAGACCTACAATATGAAAAGCAAAAGTTAGTACAAAAACAAAACCATAAAACGCTCTTATTGCTTATTAGTTCTGTCTTCACTACGCTCATCCCCTTCCAGAAGCAAATTCTAGTTATTCCACTGCTCTGACCAGACACTTGAAATTGAATCGGTCATTTCTAAAAGGCCCCATGTGCACGGAGACTAGTTTTGAGAAAAACACAAAAATATGTTTTACATTTAAACTATTGATTTGAGACCAACAATTTTTGCTACATTACATATCCCTGTCATTATAGCTGTTTCGTCATAACATTTGTTTGGTTTTGTTCACTAGGAAGGACGGAATAAGCTTCCAAACTCTGCAAAATAAGGGTCTTTTAGAAATGACTCTCAAGAGTCAATATTGTTACGGCTGTGAGTTCGTTTCATCGCTCGCCGCATGAGTCAAAACTGCCCCAGGGCTGGGCTGCTCTCCCTCTGTGTATTGCATGCGCGTTACGCAACGGACTGCGAAGTGAAAGGGATGGTCCAGAATTTTCGTGACACCACCAGTGAAGGAAATGTCGAGAAGCCGTGTGTCCTGGACGATTCTAGAATTTATTGAGTCACCAGCCTGCTATATAAGCGGCTTCAACAGTGAGGGGACCGAGTTTTCTGTGGGTGTGTGTTTCTGAGCTAGAGCGATTATCCTGAGCGACAGAAGTGTGGTGACGAAGTGCCGTGCGAGTTACGAAATCCAGTGACATTGTTTCTCCCAGCTTGTGAACAGCGTGCAGCAAGTGCTCGTAAGTAACTGTAGTCGGCGTACATAACGGAGAGGAGCAGGTAGTTTCTGTCATGGCCACCGTACTCATTAGACGGATTAACTTCTGTGGTTTGTTGACAAGTGAAAGAGCAAGAGCTCTCCACAAGCAAGAGACTTGAGGAAACTGGAGTAAGGTTCCTATTGCTTGTATTTGCTGATGAGTAGTGTAATTTTCTGGCCGCAATAAAGTTAATTATTTCTTTAAGCAGTAATTGGTTTTGTGCTTCCTACCCACCGTAATCCAGTTAACAAAAGTGCCACTAGGGGGGTGGCACGTAACAACTGGTGTCAGAAGCCGGATTACGAACTCAAGCACAACACCTGACGGTCCTGGTTTCAAAACCCGATCAGGTCATTTTCTCTAATTTTCATGTGAGTGCATGCCCTTTACAAGACAAACAACTAAAATGGAGGCGCAATTGGCAGCATTGCTAGAAAAGTTAAATGGCATGGAAACCAAGATAGAAGACGGCCAGAAGAAGATGGAGGACGGCCAGAAGAATTTAACCAAGGACCTAACTGCCAAATTAGAAGATGGCAAGTAGAAGCTAGAAGACAGCCAGAAAAGTTTAGCCGAGGACCTAACTTCCAAATTAGAAGACGGTCAGAATAAGCTAGCAGAGGACCTAACCGCCAAATTTCTGGATGGCCAGAAAAATCTGGAAGAGTGTCTGCTGACGAAATTACAGGAAAGTCAAAAGAAATTGGAACAGGGTCTGCGTCAGGATGTCAACACCGTCTGCCAGGGCCTACGTGAGGAAGTCACAGCAGTAGAAAAGAAGTTCGACGCCTTACAAGAGGAAGTTGCCGAACTGCGCCAACGCCCACTGACGGGGGTGGAAGAAAAATTCAACGCTTTACAAAAGGAAGTTGCCGAGCTGCGCCGACGCCCGCCCACAGGTACACCGGGAATATCAGGAACGGGACAGAGCAGAGTGACGCCCCCAACCTTCGACGGAAAGGTCCCGTGGAGCACCTATTTACGTCAGTTCGAGGCAGTCTGTTCAATAAACAACTGGAACAGCACGGAAAAGGCTACAGCTCTCATTGTAGCGCTGAGAGGGGACGCCCTTAACGTCCTTCAGGCCATCCCGACTGGATCCCAGGACTACGCTTCACTAATCGCCAATATGGAGTCCCGATATGGAGATAGCCATCTTCAGCAGGCCTACCAGATGAAGCTCCGGACCAGGGTACAAAAGAACGCGGAAACCCTGCAGGAGTTCGAGATGGACATCGCACGTCTCGTAAGGCTCGCCTACCCAACAGCACCTGCCGACTTTCTGGAGCAGATAGCGACGCAGACTTTCACCGACGGGCTACGGGACTCGGACACTCAACAGGCGCTGCGACTCGCGCGCAATAAGACCCTGACAGATGCGCTGAGCCACGCACTTCAGTTCGAGACGGCAAAACAGGCATCCAGAATGCACGTGCGGGTGCGTCAAGTGGACGTCGACGAACCAGTAAAAACCAACGAGACCAAGCCCCTGGCCGACGAATTAATGGAGGCGCTAAGCCGTTTCTTCGATAGTCGCGGCACCACCAGCAACGACACAGCCGGAAGGCAACCGGAGAGGCGGCCCGGAAGAGGACTACCGACCTGCTGGACCTGCGGTAAGAAAGGCCACTGAGCAAGGACTGCGGTGATTGCCGCCGCCGAGGGTATCCGACGGGAAATCAGTCGTCTGAAAACTGCGCGACCCAGGGAAACGAGTATTAGCCAGCCTTGGGGGGCAAAGGTTGGCTTGTGACAGTCGTCAAGCCCCGGCAGTCCAGGTTCGTGTGACGAAGTTACGGAGGGACAATAGCAGCCTGATGGTCGACGGAGTCGTCAACGGAGAAAGCTGGCCCATGCTAATCGACACGGGAGCATCGAGGACCATCGTCAGTCCCAAGGTGATCCCGAAGTGGAGAGTGCAACCCACACAAAGGAACCTCCAGCTAATAACCGCGACCGGAGAGACCGCACCGGTACATGGCGAAGCATCACTGGAGTTCGTCATTGGTCGACGGGCGATAAAGCATCCAGTGTTTGTGGCTGACGTATCAAATGAAGTGATCATCGGACTGGACTTCCTGGACCAGAACAACATCATCTTGGATCTGAGTACCAACACTCTGCACTTCGGAGGTGAGGAACTTGCTTTGCAACCTGCGCACGAGTCCATCACCGCACGACGAGTAAGGCTGAGAGAAGACGTCATCGTTCCCGCCAGGACGGAGGTCAGCGCTGCCGTAATTGTCGACGGAACTGCTGAGGGAGTGGCGGCTGTCATCGAGCCAAAATATGAGGACATCCAGACAAAAGGATTGCTAGTTGCCAAGACTCTCAACAACACGACGTCTCGGCCGTACGTCCGCCTGTCCAACCTGAACGACTACGACATTACGGTTCACCGGGACACCAACCTAGGAGTCTGCGAGCCCGTTACCTGGATTGCCCTCATCACAGATACGACAGACGGACACCTGCAGACGGACAATCGAAGAAGACGCACACTGCCAGAAGAACTACAGAAGCTGTACCAAGGATCCCAGGACCATTTAGACGAGGAACAATCACGCCAACTTCAGGACCTGCTACGCGAATTCCAGGACGTCTTCTCCGTGGGGAGCAAAGACTTCGGCAGGACAAGCTTGGTTCAGCACAGAATCGACGTTGGGGACAGCGCACCGATTAGGGCCCCATTCCGACGTGTCCTGCTCGCCAAGCAAGCCGAAGTCGACCGGATGGTAGAAGAGATGAAGGAGCAAGAGGTGATGGAGCCATCACATAGTCCTTGGAGTACTCCGGTCGTGCTAGTGAAGAAGAAGGACGGTTCCACCAGGTTCTGCGTGGATTACAGGCGGGTGAATGACGTCACGAAGAAGGACAGCTACCCTCTACCCCGGATCGACGACACCCTGGACACCATATCAGGGTCGAGATGGTTCTCCACCTTGGATTTGAAGAGTGGCTACTGGCAGGTGGAGGTCCACCCTAAGGACCGCGAGAAAACTGCGTTTTCTGTGGGCAGCGGGCTCTGGCAATTCACCGTCATGCCATTCGGTCTGTGCAACGCCCCTGCGACCTTCGAAAGGCTAATGGAGTCCATTCTGAGGGGACTACACTGGAAGACCTGCCTGGTCTACCTAGACGACGTCATCGTTTTGGGGAGAAGCTTCGAGGAGCACTACAGCAACCTGAAGGAGATCTTGTTGAAGCTACGCGCTGCCCAGCTGAAGTTGAGCCCCAAGAAGTGTCAGCCCTTCCAGAAGCGGGTCCAGTACCTTGGGCATATCGTCTCCGAGGAAGGGGTGCGCACCGACTCAGAGAAGACCGCAGCTGTGAGGGAGTGGCCAGTTCCGAAGGACAAGTCCCAACTACGAAGCTTCCTGGGACTCTGCACTTACTACCGTCGCTTCGTGAGATTATTCGCCGACATCGCCAAACCTTTACATCGACTGACTGAGAAGGACCAACTCCTCGCGTGGACAGCAGAATGCCACAGTGCCTTCGAACAACTCAAGCAGGCTCTGTGCACCGCGCCTATTCTGGCCTACCCCAGACCTGGAACAAGGTTCATCGTCGATACCGATGCCAGCGACTTTGCCATAGGGGGAATCCTGTCGCAAGTAGTGGACGGCGAGGAGAGAGTTGTGGCCTACTTCAGCAAGGCCTTGTCAAAGCCAGAAAGGAACTACTGCGTCACAAGGAAGGAGCTGCTCGCCATCGTGAAGACCATTGAACACTTCCACAAGTACCTGTACGGGCAAGAATTTCTCATCAGGACCGACCATGCATCCCTGCGGTGGCTCCTGAACTTCAAGCAGCCCGAGGGTCAACTCGCGCGGTGGTTAGAGAGGCTTCAACAGTACAACTTCGAGATTCAGCACAGGAAAGGCCAACTGCATTCTAACGCCGACGCCCTGTCACGAAGACCGTGCCCCGAAGACTGCAACTTCTGTGCCCGAAGGGAGGAGAACACCGGGATACAGTGCCGAAGGACTACCGTGGAACTTCAAGAGAGCTGGAGCCGCGAATCTTTCACGCGGGCACAAGCAGAAGATGATGACCTGGGACTGATAGCCGAATGGAAGAGGGCCTGTGTCCCCAGACCCGAGTGGAACATTGTGAGTGACTGCAGCCCAAAGTTTAAGTCTTACTGGGCAGAGTGGGACTCGCTGATTGTAAGGGATGGCTTCATCTGCCGCACCTGGGAGAGCACCGACGGGAAGACATCTCGGGAACAAGTCGTCGTTCCAAACGCTAGGACGGAGGAAGTCCTGAAGGAAGTTCATGGAGGATCATCTGGTGGACACCTAGGGATAAAGAAGACCCTCGAGAAGCTGAGAGAGCGGTTCTACTGAATCGGATGCCGAACAGACGTGGAGAACCACTGCGCGAGGTGCCACGATTGCGCAGCCAGCAAGGGCCCAGGACGAAGACGACGGGGTCCACTGAAGACCTACAACGTGGGCGGCCCCATGGAGAGAGTGGCCATCGATGTTGCTGGGCCATTCCCGTTAAGCGAGGCAGGGAACCGCTACATACTAGTCGTCAGCGACTACTTTACCAAATGGCCGGAGTCGTATGCGCTCCCTAACCAAGAAGCCGCGACGATTGCAGAGGCCCTGGTGAAGGAATTCGTCAGCCGGTACGGAGTACCCCTGGAGCTGCACTCCGACCAAGGGAGGAACTTCGAGTCGCAGGTGTTCCAGAACCTATGCCAGCTGCTGGGAATCCGGAAGACAAGGACAACGCCGCTACACCCTCAGTCCGACGGGATGGTAGAGCGATTCAATCGCACCACCGAGAACCATCTCCGAATAGTCGTCAGCGAGCACCAGAGGGATTGGGACAAGCATCTTCCACTATTTCTCCTGGCCTACCGCGCCGCCGTGCATGAAGCCACCGGGTGCACACCAGCCCTGGCCATGTTTGGGAGGGAGCTCCGTCTGCCTGTCGATCTTGCCTTCGGCCGACCTGGGAATGATCCGGTCCCGGTAAGCCAGTATTGTCAAGAACTGGTCGACCAACTGGAGGACGTGCACGCGTTCGCGAGGAGGAAAATGCGGATCGTGACCGACTGAATGAAGACCCGATACGACCAGCAGACGGATGCCAGCGGATTCCATGAGGATGACCTGGTCTGGCTCTTCAACCCATTACGGAAGAAAGGCCTGTCACCCAAACTGCAGAAGTCCTGGGAGGGCCCGTACCGAGTCGTGCAACGGATCAACGATGTCGTCTACAGGATCCAGCGGAGCCCGAGGGCGAAGATGAATATCGTGCATCGAGATCGCCTGGCAGCCTACGGAGGGACACAGACGGGCCAATGATTGATCGGGACGATCAGCCTTTTAGGAAGGGGGTGGTGTTACGGCTGTGAGTTCGTTTCATCGCTCGCCGCATGAGTCAAAACTGCCCCAGGGCTGGGCTGCTCTCCCTCAGTGTATTGCATGCGCGTTACGCAACGGACTGCGAAGTGAAAGGGATGGTCCAGAATCTTCGTGACACCACCAGTGAAGGAAATGTCGAGAAGCCGTGTGTCCTGGCCGATTCTAGAATTTATTGAGTCACCAGCCTGCTATATAAGCGGCTTCAACAGTGAGGGGACCGAGTTTACTGTGGGTGTGTGTTTCTGAGCTAGAGCGATTATCCTGAGCGACAGAAGTGTGGTGACGAAGTGCCGTGCGAGTTACGAAATCCAGTGACATTGTTTCTCCCAGCTTGTGAACAGCGTGCAGCAAGTGCTCGTAAGTGACTGTAGTCGGCGAACATAACGGAGAGGAGCAGGTGGTTTCTGTCAAGGCCACCGTACTCATTAGGACGGATTAACTTCTGTGGTTTGTTGACAAGTGAAAGGGCAAGAGCTCTCCACAAGCAAGAGACTTGAGGAAACTGGAGTAAGGTTCCTATTGCTTGTATTTGCTGATGAGCAGTGTAATTTTCTGGCCGCAAAAAAGTTAATTATTTCTTTAAGCAGTAATTGGTGTTGTGCTTCCTACCCACCGTAATCCAGTTAACAAAAGTGCCACTAGGGGGGTGGCAGGTAACAATATTTATTTGTACTAAATGTTTAATATTCTTGTGGTTATTTGTTTGTTTAATGATCACATGTGTTAAAATTGCTAAAAACTTTATTTTGTAATGTTATCATTCTCTAATGTGCACATTTTATTTACATATAATGTTATTTCATAACACGGAGTAGCATCTTTGTGTATGGCTCTAGTTGTCTTGTGTTGTCCACTTCAATAAATCGTCATAATACTCCACCTATTCATGTGGGATGTACGTCATAACTTTCTTGATGCCTTATATCTTCTATCTTGTTTGGGTTAATGGGAACACATCCGTCCTACACAGGGCACTAATCTCGCCAATATTGTTGTATACCTACAAAACTTCCACACGTATAGCCAACTTGAAACCCAATTTTCTTATAATAATTCAGAAATGATTTTGCTCATCCCCTGGCGTAAGGGTGGATCATATCAAAAATTCTTTCACACAGAAGATTTTAGAGGACTATTGACCATTTTAATCTGTTTTGATATTATGCCTATTAAGGGAGGTATGATTGTTCTCTCAAAACTCCATTTTATCTCACCCCTTTGGTCTTTGGTAGGTTTTATCAAAAACCTTCACTGAGATAGGCTTTTGGTCGTTATCTGAAGAATAGAACCATTGCATCTATTTCTAGCTTGCTCTGGTTCCTTGCTAAATTGCCCCTTCTACCGCAGAAAGGGCTCTTAAGAAATGCCTGTAAATAGCACTCCCATCCTGTGACTACACTAAAAGGAAGAAAGAGGTATTTTCAGCATGGAATGGTGTGTTTACCTGAGCCTCCGTGGCTTAGGCGGCAGCACGCCGGCTTCTCACCGCTGGATCCGTGGTTCAAATCCCGGCCACTCCATGTGAGATCTGTGCTGGACAAAACGGAGGCAGGCAGGTTTTTCTCCGGGTACTCCGGTTTTCCCTGTCACAATTTCATTCCAGCAACACTCTCCACTATCATTTCATTTCATCTGTCATTCATTTAATCATTGCCCCAGAGGAGTGCGACAGGATTCGGCAGCCGGCACACTTCATATCCTCGCCGCTAGATGGGGGCTTCATTCATTCCATTCCTGACCCTGTCAGAGACTGGAAGCAGGCTGTGGATTTTCATTTTCAATGGTGTGTTTACCTCTAAAGAACCCCAAACCATGCTTAACTCATTTTCACCAAATATGTCACAAAGGGCCTTTTAGAAATGACCGATTCAATTGTTGGTTGTGTCAGAAACAGTTGTCTCGGCTTGGAATTGTACAGTTTGTAAGACTGATAACGTATTACCAGTTGAAATGTGTTGTTGCTCTAGGAACCAGTGAGTAGTCGTCACTAAACACAGACACGAATAACAAAATAATATCCTGTCAATATGACAAACCATCCTTGCATAGTAATACGTAAATTTGTAATTTTTTAATTGGTTGACTGTGATAAGCCTGAAGTTTAGTTACCGGTAGTTAGTTAGTTATTGTTCCACCCCTTAAAATAACAATAACTAACTAACTAAACTTCAGGCTTATTCGTGGCTTCGATCGAGGCTGCATTTTCAGAGTCCATGGCATGTAGAACGTTCTTAACAGATTCTAGAGTAGGCTATATATTTAGCATGATATTCAACCACTTGCAACCTCGGATGTAGGTGTGACATCTGTGTAGAAGTTAAACGAAACGGACAGTGGGTGTGGAGTGTTGCATCAAACGTCTTCCATAAATATGTATTTTCTGAAATTTTCTGACGACATTGTTATCTTAGACGATTCACCAGATGATTATGAATGAGTTTCTTGGTATGAACATAGTCTTTACGAAAGAATTTATGATGAAAGTCAAAAATACAAAACAAGTATAATGGAATGAAGAAACACTTATTGGCATCGAATTGGCAGACAAAATGCTAAAAGAAGTTGGAGAATTCTCATACTTGGGAAGCAAATTAGGTAGTGCATAATGAATATGTTAGCACAGGCAAGGGCAGCTTTTCTACAGAAAATAATTGTGTTGACATTAGAAATTTATTTTTGAATATCGGTAACGATGGGTGGAGAAACTTGGGCTGTTGGTGCAACAGAAAACAGAAGAATAAAATAATTTGAAATGTGGTGTTGCAGAAGAATGATGAAGTTTAGATGGACAGATAGAGTAACAAATGAAGTGGTATTGGTACGAATGCGGTAGGGGGACGTTTCAGGTCATTGCTAACGTAAACAAGACATACATTGGTGTGGCACCACTAAGGCACCCCGAAAAGGTAAACTTACTTATGGAAGGATAGGTTGAGGAGATGAACTGTAGGAGTTGGCCAAGGTTAGAATATGTTAAACTGATTGCCTCGGAAGTAGTAATAAATAATCTTATTGGTTTTACGTCCCTTTTAACTACACTGGCTTTTAGAGACGCCGGGGTGCCGGAATTTTGCTCTGAAGGGGATCTTTAACGTGCCAGTAAATCTACGGACACGGCTCCCTCGCATTTGCGCACCCTCAAATGCCAGTTGACTGCGCCAGGATACGAACCTGCAACCTTGGGCCCAGCAAGCAAGAACGTTACCCCCTGAGCCACGCAGCCAGCCTCTCGGATGTAGGGTGTGATAGCTATTTACGGAAAAACTATTGGCTCAGGACAAGGGACACGGAGTGCTGCATCAAAGCAGTCTAACGACCGTAGACTCAAACACACAACTGAACATATTTTACGTGTGTATAGTGGTAACTTAATTTGACTCTAAGATCCGTCTAATTGCTAATTCCAAATGTGGATGACCGGTTGTGAACTAGATGGAGGTACGACACTATGGATGGGAACGCCTGAATTACGAGATTATCGAAAAACCACTGACACTTTGCACGATTTAACGAGAATCTCGGTAAATCACAGTTCTGATTCATCGTTGCTCAAGTACTGGAAAGAGTGAGAACGTTTACTGTGGAATACGTAGTTGGCCTGTTCCTAGGTAATTGTATACTTTGTTAAATGTCATGGGACCCTCTAAAATAGGCTAAGTTAGCAAGTTCTCCTCGTAAGCCTCAAACTTACTTCCTTGGTGGAGATTAAACTGCTAGAAGCAGCACGTGTGCAGTCTTTGGCATAATTAGAGTAATGAGTCAGGTGTTCTCTCGCAGAGAATGCAGCAAAATCATCCCGAAACAGATTCTAACATACACGCTTCATGCTATCTTCTTCTTTCTTTAATGGGGTACTATCTGACTGCATGGCGCAGCGGTAAGGTTTTTGACTGCTGTGCCGATCGTTGTGAGATAGAATCCCCGCGCAGCCATTTGGCTTTTGAGGGTTTTCCTGCCTTAAATGCGATATTCCCTTCAGTGTGAAATCCCACCTGCCCTAAAACCGCTGTAGTTAAACTACTAAAATCAGATAATATGTATTATTATCTTTTTGTGTAAACTCACCTGCATAGCCGAGTAGTATACGACATAGGCTACACTATAAGTGAACAGGGTAGCTTGGGTTCAATGATCCAGGATTCACATTCCGATGCTGACAGCACCATCTACTAGCAACCAGTTGAACTACAGTATGCGGGAGCAATCGACGGCCTACTAGATGCGAGTTGTATTTTTTTGCCTCATTTTTCTATATTTATTGCTTTTGAGTTCTGATAAGTTATACAATTGAGCGTTATATTGTGCATTTTGCAATGGAAAATGTAGCTGAAGGATATCTGAAGATACTGTAGAAGTGTAGCACATCAGAAGAGGCCTTTTTTGCAGCAATGTCAAAATTACAGATAGCTATGTGGAGTCTCAACCTCCATTTGGAGACGACGCTTTAAAAGAAGAGAGAGAATCCGTTAATATTAACCTCTGAAAATATCGGGCTTGCTTGTACGTGCTAACTGACTGAAGTCAATTTCCCGCATATTTTATATTTTATTTTAATTGTTAGTAACCTGAGATCATGGAGATAATGCGGCGATTTAATGGCTAATTATTCATTTTTTTTTGTTTTCGTTTAGAAATTCTAGTCACACTAAATACAATTCAGAACATTGGATTCCAAACGGGTACATATTGGGCTCGATAAATAGTTCTGAGTACAGCACATGTGAGGCGATTGGCCTTTGAAATGTAAGATTTGAAAATGAGACCACTGGTGAGGATCGAAGTGGAATAACCTATATCCTGAGCTGGTGCGTAAATCGATTCCACCTCGAATAGTTCACAACTGAGGTGTTTTATTTAATCCGTTTCTGATCTACCGGCCGAAGCTATGGAACGCTATGCAGCCATTGATCAAATCTAAATATTCATACTTAGCCTGGGGATGATCCCGCACTCTGACAGGTATTATCTAAAATATATGTTTAACATTTTAGATTCATAACAACGATTATGGTGTACGACGCTTTATCCCGGATTCACGCCCCGATGGAATCCTCATTCTCTACTATTACGCTTCAAATTACCATATTGTGATAGATTTTAAAGCAATAATGCCTGTAGCAGCCAGAAGTGTGTTGTTGAATTTAATTCTTTCCTGTATATGTATTGGAGTTAACCCTTCGTTAGTCGCGCTGGATCTTATAGCCCCATGGGTTTCTTAATCCTAATATCTTGCTTAACAATAAACCTGCATTGTTAATGACTTCGGACATCATGCACATTAACTTTGGTAGTACTTGACTGAAGTGAAAATCTAATCAGTCTTACGTCAACTCCACAAACGTGGCATAAGTCAGCTGATGTCTCCTTTAGGATGGCGAACCCCAGTGCGCCAGTTCATGTTTACACTTTACCACAGCTGCCAAACATGTCTATTAACGGACAGCAGTGAGGATATAAATGGTTGTGCATTTTAATTAAGTACTATACAGTACGTACATTAGAACATTAAAGTGTGGTAGCTGTATACAGTAGAGATGAAAGGATTATCTCAGGACAGGGAAGCATGGAGGGCTGAATTACATCAGTCAAAACGACTGAAGACTCAAACAACAACATCATTTTAACAGCACTGGCGAATTTTGAAATAACTTGGAGTGGTCACTTGTTCTCACTCTCTAGCTATTCTATCAACAATTGTAAACCACAAAATAATGTAAGATGATTTTAGTTTTTGAATGTCAATGACCGTCTTGAGACAAGTTTCCTAATTTTGGTGACTTGAAGATAGCCTACACGTTAAATGCTCCATTGTTGAGAAAACATACAAAAATGTCCTAGGTTGCAAAATATGCTTACTAGGACAGTAATGAGGAAATTCTAGCTATTCTAATTTATTGAAAAACGGATTTACATTGAATTATTTATTGGTTTTGTATACTTTGAGTTAATCTATTCCTTAATGTTTAGTTCAATATGGATTTAAACATAATGCACTGTATATTCTTATAACTTAAGTCTAAGGCATATTTGTCATTTATGAACACATATATAGTCTTAAAAACTACAATAATCCACAATAAGATTCGAAACAATAGTATGGATCCATCAGATCTAGCGCGACTAACGACGTTACAAATCACTGCACGGCTTACGGAGGGTTAATTAAGATCTCTTATGACCCCTAACCTTTTATGTACCACAACACGCATTGCAAATTTCTCTTCTGAGTAACATAGAGAATCTTTGGGATCCTTTCCCTATCTCAACTTTGTTATTATTGTTTTTTTTTTTAATTATTTTTAATATTAAATTTACGTTCAGGAACTTTCAGTCGATTACTCTGATTATGAACGTATCACGGCTAATATAGATGTCGTTTTTAGGAGAAATGATCTCTTTTACTGCTGTTTATAATGAACTACAGTGCCTGTGTAGCGTAGTATCCCACAATTGCTTGTACAGCACAACGCCGCATTGAATTCAACATAGCTGTTATGTACGAGAACTGTAACAAATTCATGAAAAGTTACTTACTACAACTGCACAAAGTTCAAAGCATAGCAGGGGGATTATTTCACCACGTTGCAAAAGAACGAAGGATGAAATCCAACAGAAACCACAACAAAGCAATTAAAATACGTAGAAGATATGAATAACAAAGGAAACATCAAAGTAAACCTCACCACAAAGTAGAATCTGTTCCTCACTAGATATTATCCAGAAAAGTAATGCCGTAGCTCTCATGTTTTATTATTGCTCAGCCCAACCTTTAATGTATTTTATAGTCAGTAAAGAGTTCACTATGAGACTGCCATAAAATGTCTCAGTTCCTCAATCAACGACACAAACAAATAAAACTTACTTGAAACCACTCTTTTTTCCATAAGAATTACTTCACATTATTCTCAAGTATACAATGTTATTAAAATAGTTTTGAAAACAAACTCAAAGAGGCAATGAAAGCTAAATGCTAATCGTCCAATGCGGAAAGAATAAATTTCGTTCTCCGGTTCGTTTGAATTTTGAATTTGAATTTATTCATAAAGAAATGCCACTGAGGCTTAAGAGCCCCTTTATGTAGCGTATACGCTACAATGTTCTGGCCTGAAATTTTGTAATAAGAAACTAAACCTAGCTTAACAACTAACAGAGCAAAATATAGAATACACTTATTATTAAACAAACCAATTAGCAAACATTTTATACAAGATGAATAATGCAAATTAGAATATAAGAAATAAACAAATAACCTACCTAATTTATTATTAAATCTATTGGAAAAAATATAGTACGTTATGAATTATGATATGATCTATTATTGAGTGAGTTTTGGGCATAAGGTGAAATTAATCACTATGAATGTAATGTTTTCACGTTTATGTGTCCTAACCTCATTGGAAGAGTTCTGAAGAAATGAAATGAATGAATATAATAGCAGACAACTGGTGAGCTAATGTAGTAAAAATTATCAAGAAAATTGTAATGTGGTGCAACCCGGTGTTGAACGGGAGTGGCGGTATTCTAACCTGGGCTCTCCTAACTTCAGTACCATATTACAGTGGTCAAACATGCCTAAATGTGCTCGACTACGATGCTGGGTGCGTAAAAGTATGTTTAATAACAAGGGATCATTAAATGAATTCATAAATATACAAATTAATTAATAAATAAAATAAATGAATAAATAATTATGTAAATAAATAAAAAAGTAAATAAATTAACGGATAATTTACGAGATATGGTTCTTGATTCACCCTGTACCGAAAATTATCTTTGCCGCAATGAGGTCCAGTATTAACGAATTTACCTCTGGGTTTGATTATTTAGTGTCCTGCAAATTCTTGGAATATTTCCCACTGGAGTGTTCCCTTTTCTAAATCTACAGAGATGTAGACGCATACTTATTCTCCAGTATTTGTTTTGTTCGTTCCACGAAAGTAACGTTGAATAAATATTTGAAGACCCCAATTTGAAGACTGGAAGAAGGGAGAAGTTTGATTTCCTTAGTTTGTACAGAGCTTAAATCAGCTAAGTACACGTCGCACCAAGCACTGCCTGGGCCTGCTTTATGCATACAGCAAAGTGCGATATTCATTTGTCACCATACAACGGCGAGCCAGCTCGTTACACCTCGGTGGGAGATTACGATACATCAATAAATTTCACCATGCTGCTGCCATTCACAATTAGTGTTTCGTGCTACCTCTCAGATATTTTACATCTACCAGCTCTGACGCTCTCTTCGATTTTAACACAAAATGTTACATATCGCTGTTTGAGATATTCGCTATTAATTGTGCTTAAGCACAGAGGAATGCAGACCGTCATTGAACTTTTGTCTATACTATCTACTTATTATTTTCTTTTCAATCGAATTGAGCCACTATAGATTACGAGCTTACAATCAATATCATTTCCAGTGTTTAACTCTTGTTCGTCTGCCAGCTTTGATGTCCAGCCTGTATCTCTTGAGCTCATCTCTTAATACCTTCTTCCAGTCTTTTGAAAGAGGTCCTCTCCGTCTTAAGATAACTGCTTCTAACTTAAAACCCCGATCGTTTATGACCATTTGTACATAAAAGTGTGGTGCTTTTCAGTCGGTCAACACGATTGTACCCAAATGAGATGGCCTATTCCCTAATCCTGAAAAATATACATGAGATTAATAAATACACTTGAATGACCAGTTTCTATCGTCAAGCGATCATCATCAGATCCAACACACTTAGGCAATACAAGCTATGTCTGAAAATATGGGTGAACGTATTTACAATATGTACACTTATTTAGTTGCAGTATTGGTAATGCAACTCCAGAGGAGTGCGTCAGGCCTCGGCAGCCGGCACAGTTCATATCCTCGCCGCTAGATGGGGGCTTCATTCATTCCATTCCTGACCCGGTTGGAGACTGGAAGCAGGCTGTGGATTTTTCATTATTAATGCAACTTGTCAGTATTTCTTAGTAGTGATGTTTTGTTGAGATGCTGGAAGTGGTGTCTGACCTCCGGAATTTGCCTGTTTGGGGTATGTGGTGTTTGTAAATGGTCAATTCTGATTGTACAGGCTACTTATATTTGTATATATTCATTCATGTTCATGATTTTGTCTTCCGGAATACCGAATTTTGTAAGATCTTTTACACATTCTTACAAGGAAAGTATCAGGTAAGACAGGTCGAAACCTATCTTGAAACTTTGTGGATGCAATCGTTGTACTATAAGAGGACAGCGTGCGGAAAAACAGCCGCTAGATTGAACTGCAAGGCTCCGAAATCGTACCTGACATCCTGCTACGCAGGCAAAATGGCTGAGTCGCGTGGCGTGGCGTATATGCTGACTGGAGCGTGTGGCTACTTCCCACCAGCCTTGAGTGCCTGGACCGTCAGGGCTGTCAGTTCCAACATGTACGGAACTCGCTACCTCCCATTGACTTATATGAGAGATTCGCCACATGATTTCGGAGCCTTGCAGTTCAATCTGGTGGCTCATTTTTCCGCACGCTGTCCTCTGATAGTACAACGATTGCGTCCACAACCTTTCAAGGTAGATTTCGACCTGTCTTACCTCATACAACCCTTGTTAGAACTATCACATTGTTGTTGTTGTTTTATCTTTGGTTTTATGAAGTTCCATATTTTCTTTGACGGCCGATCATCGGACATTCTGAACATGAGCCCACGGAATAACAATATTTTCTTGATATTATGACGGATTATTTCGTTAACCCTCTTTAAAATGTTTCAAACGAGAGCGCCATTAACTCATCTGTTGCCCAACAATGTTCTAAATAAGCTGCGTTCTATCTATGCAAGTAGATGTTTAAAGGATACCAAATTGAAAATGAAACAGAAATATCATTTCGAGACGTTAAGGGATACTGTGACTGAATTTTTCAACTTCCACTTTTATATCAGAATGAGTTGAAATTTAAACTGCATACTTAGATTAGTAACACTAAGTCACATACAAAATTTGAAAACAATTGGATGAAATGTAATTGATTTTTTACTAATTATATTATTAAAATATACCGTGTGATCAAAATGCTCCATGCGCATTAGAATTTGTGTAAAACGCTTGATATTTACATTACATATACATAAAACTATTCTACATATTATAACATTGAGACATTTCACGAAAGTGAAACACGTATGCTGTCAGATAAATTTTTTCTTGCTGTGCAATCATGTTTTATGAATTTTGATAATTTTTCTGAATATCCAGTGTTTTTTTTTGTAAAATTGGTGAATACCTCATGCACATGGAGCATTTTGATTACCTAAAAATGTCGTTTGGGGATAAAAGCATTTTTTTTTATAAAATCGCATGCTATATTAACCATTTTGGCTCACCCAATGAAATTTTTGGAAAAAAAAAACTGAAAAATACAATGATTTGTTGTAGAGATAAAGAGCATAAAGACCTTTCGTTTGAGTTAACCGACGATTTTCTAGGATTGCTAGTTTTAAAAGTATAGCCTATTTTCTAAGATTTGCCTTCCATCTTCTTTTTACGCAGGGGAGATTGAAAAATGTCGCTGAGCCTTTAAAAAAGGCAGTGCATGAAACCTTTTTTACTGAAATGATCCAGAGGGGTCCATAGGAGATATATATATATATATATATATATATATATATATATATATATATGAGAAAAACACAAAAAAAACAGTTATTTTGTTATTTTTGCGTAAAAACTCAGTCCTAGTTTCCCGTAAATGTTAACTCTATTTCAATATTAATATGTGCTATAAATTTACAGACCAGTCACGGTGGCCAGGAGCACTAACATGCTGGTTCGTGCCTTGCTGGAATCGGGAGTCCATGGGGGTAAAATCCCACCTCGGTCGCCTGAAAATAGTAATGGTTGAATCTCATTTTCACAACCAGGAAAATGCTGGGATGGTTTCCTTCAACTGGTCCATGGCTGACTTCCTTCCAAAATCCCTCCCTGCCTTCATTAGACTCAGCTGGGCGACCAGCTTGCCAACATCCCCAGTTGTATCTGCTGACAAAGCGTGTTCAGCTCTCAGAGACCGTCCTTGTGACTTAAGAAGAATGATCTCTCACAGGGTCGGTGGGTGAAGCCGAGCTGGGAGGATAAGCGATTAAATAAATAAATAAATACATAAATAAATGAAAAAATAAATAAATAAATAAATACATTTATATAAACGTGGCTCTCCTGGTTTAGAATCTCGAGATATCGCTCTAGAGTAAACTTAATAAATTCCTTCGGAGGCGAAGTAAAGCCGGCGGTCCCATGTCATAGATTTATGGCTTGATAAAGAACCTTCCACTAATTACACTTGTGTGAAGCTAAATTATAGGTTAGATTTGACTGATGCTCTGAGGCTCTAACGTTCGTTGCCAGGAGCCGACTGCGGTGGCATCTAGTAACCAAGTTCAGAACTAGTTAGTCGTTGACGGCGGCGTTTGGTAGCAAACGTTGGAACTAATTGAAATTACTGTCTGCAGTCCTTACTTGAATTAAAAACAGATAACACACACTAATACAGTCAGCACATATAACACCGGTTATCAGACAGATTCTACACACACCCGAAGTCCACGGGGCTACATGACCGCGTTGTCGCAGCCTCTAAACTGAGGAAGCAACCAACCTTAATATAAGGATGTTAACAATTCAGTAATTGAAGGTTTAATTTTAAAACTCGGGTTTTACAAGAGTAATTTTCATCCCGCCTCATGGATTAATACAACGTTATTCACAATAAAATGTCGTAGCCTATTCATTTGAATGCATATTGCATGATGAAGATAAACACTGTTTCTGCGTAGTTAGTAAATGACGCCGTCAGAATATTTCTGACCCGTGTGAGTATGTACCAATTTGCTGAATTGCAGTCCTCATATTATGACGCTTTAACAGGAGTTAACGCCTTGTCAACTGTGTCTGTCAACGCAAGAGTGCTAATGATAACTGCGCATTAATGAAACAGGAAACACGCTTTGCTCTTGTTTTACCCAAATTTGCACACAGTTCGCAGTTCAGTGACGACTACAATTCACTGTTACGCAACAGTAGAAATACGCGACAACTGTGACAACTATTATCGCTATTACCAATTTATAATTTACACCAAAAATTTATGTTCAGCAGAGCTCACGGGGAAAATACTGAAAGAGAGAAACTTAAATTTACTAATTAAGGTACAGTAATTGATAATTTGAGGAACTAGAAAAGACATAACTTCAAATCCTTATTTACAACAATTTGTTATTGAAATATTCAGATCTGTCTGTTGAGTAAGACTTGAAAATGTAAGCGCAGTTGAGATTCGATACTGAATCTCCTGCTATCCGGGCAGGGCAATATTCAGATCAATTAGTGAAGAGTACACTTCTAGGCTGATATATGAATGATTCCCTGTATTACAAGTTACACTCTAAACAATTCATATACGAGACCTTCCTGAAACCATTCCTTCGGAGTGCTGCATACCCATGCCTGTACAGCAACCATGCACAGATTTCTTCATGTTCCCGAACAGGTGATAATAACTTGGAGCCAAGTCGGGAGAGTATGGTGGGTGACGCAGAACCGTGAATCCTATATGATCAATGGCAGCGGTGGTCTCTCGGCTAGTGTACAGAAGCACACCTTTAGCCCATTTTCCTGACCGCTTAGTTTGAATGGCTCGACGTAAGCGCTTAAGGGTTGCCACATTTGCTGCACTGTTAATCGTGGTCCCCAATTCTAGCCAGTCAAAGAGGATGGTTCCCTTTGTGTCCCAGAACACTGTCGCCATTCGCTTGCCAACTGATTGACATGTTCGACATTTCTTTGGCGGTGGACTGCCCCTATGCTTCCATCGCATCGATTGTTGTTTCGTTAGTGGCTCGTGGTAATGGAGACATGTAGCATCACCAGTCACAAGCCTAGCCATGACGTCGGCTGGATCTTTTCTGGAGAGACTGACACATCGATGGCAAAAGTGCATAAAATTACAAGGAGATTTTGAGAAGGTGGACGTATCAACTGATGTGTAATGTACTTCATTTGGGTAGCAAAAATAAAGTGTAAAACAATTTAGAACGCCCTTCGTACCAGCATGGACGTGTTCGGCCTTTGTGGGGTATATACATGTTTTTGCAGCTATTCGAACAAATGCAGCGATAATTGGTCGGCAAGAGGGTTATGACTAGGGCCCGGATTTTTAGGTGGCTTAAACCTTCACTTTAGATTTCGTGTATGCTAAAAATAGGTTATTTTAGGTTTTTCTTCCTTGATCAATACAGGGAGCAATAATTTTCTGTTTTTCTTATTTCTGTGAAATTTATTTATGAACTTATTTCACAAAAGTTTATTGTCACTTGTGCCGGGCTCCTCTCCGTGTTCTTTCCTGTCTGCCTCTCTTGGTCAACTCTTGTTCTCTTCCGACCGGGACGGTATTATGGTATCCGACGCCTAGGGAGTCTCTTCCTTTCCTGCCTTAATTGACCCTTGTCTCATCTTTCCGCGAGGGGTCAGCCTTCCTTTTCTTTTCATGTTATCTCCTGTCTTCTACTCAAGGCCCTGAAGGAGGCAGGGTGCATGTAGCCCCACCACTTCCGGTTCACCCTGGATATTTCTACACACTCAGGGGCTCACGGCTGGTGAGTTCAGGAGTTGGCGACCCCGAAGGATTCCTGAGCTGAGTCGGTTTTTCCCCCTTTTTCAACTGCCTTTCATGGCTCTCCTTCATTTCAAGTCCCTCATTCCTCATTCTTCGAGGGTTGAGGACATTTCATTTCTTCCTCTCTTTTATATGCCTTATCCTTTATTTGTTTACCATTTCTTCTTCTAGTATGTAAGTCCGTAGTTAGTATTAGTTGTAGTTCTCATTCTCATCTCATCACTCTCACCCAAACCATTAGGGGCCGATAACCTAGATGTTAGCCCCTTTAAAACAGCAATTATCATCATCATCGTACTGCATTTAACGCTAGTAACCTGACCTATCTCAGTCCTACTGCTTGTAATCGCGGTGGAATTAATTTTACGATGCATTTCAATGGGGAAATAACATTCTTTATTTGAAAAAGGCAAAACAGCTATGTAGGTTACTTTAGGTGTCAACCCCTCATTTAGTTTTATTTAGATGAAATGAAATTCACATACTCTGCTCCAGGAAGTGCGAAACGAACATATATGTTGAATTTTGTGAATTACATAGGTAGGAAAAAATAGGTAAAAACCTAAGGATCCGGGCCCTAGTTATGACTTATGACTTTGACGGATCTCGATGTTAGTAGTCGCAATTCTCTGAATCAGTCTTTATAAGAACACCACAATCCATCACAACTCCTGTTTAGAAGGAACACTGTCTCATGTTATTTTATTAATGTTAAATGCTATAAAGTTGAACGCTGAAGGAGTTTTGAACTTATATTGAAACATGTGCGTTTACATATTAATGAACTACATATTTTAGTATTGACAAGGCGGATTATCATAAATGTTTTCAGTCACTGAATTCTCACATTTAATGCACCTGAATATGTGGTAACGACCGTAGCTCATCACGCAGAACGTGCAAATAATATGCTTCTGACACTGGATGGAAATGATTCGTGCTGCGCATTTTGTGGTGGATGCCGTGCATATTTCTAGTAATGATGTATTGAATTGAAATATACAAACCACTTTTCGATAATATAACAACTTTTGTGTTCGACGACGTCGAAATGTAGGCTACATATTATAGGCCTACTGTATGTCAGAAAACTGTATAATAATGAGGGTCATTATAACACTATTTTTCATCATGAAACAGTTTCTCCCACCAATCAGAGCTCAAGAAACAGTTGTGTGACCAATTATGTAAGGATAGCATCGCACCTGCGCTGACTTTCACGGCCTCCTATTTTAAATTTCACTGCGTGGCTGGTGTCAGTGGGGTATTCGAGGAGGCCATGGTCCTATACAAGGTATTCTATGCGTCCCATGCGCTCTGTTCAGTACATAAAACTGGCGAAATATCGACAGATATTTATGAATATTTATGTTGAACATTAAGTAGTTATAATTATCGTCGAACATAAAGAGTCGTATGCTACTCGCCTATAATGGTAATTAAGACACTCGTATGGAAATTATAAATCTCGTTTCGCTCATTTTATAAACATACTCATGTCGTAATTATTGCTATTATAGGCTCGTTGCATAATGCACTAACACACATTAGGATTTGGTTGGTCACGTACAATATGTGACTCAAGGGGCGGAAAAGCGGCCGGTCCTAATCCCCTGTCGTTGCGTGAGTGCGGTTGGGAGGTGTCCCAGATTGCTAGGAGTGTAAATAATATCTATATCATGAAAATAGTGCAACATAAACAAAGAATCACACAGAGTACTCCAAGAAAAACTTAGGATAGTAGAAAGTTCTGTTCGTGGTCTGACTAGCAGTAATGTACAGGTTGGGTGGAGTTTAGCTGGACAGTCAGGAACATATTATTCTCTAGGTCAGGACGCGTTGAAGGACGTGAACAACATATACTGAAAGGTGCATGATTTAGCGCGATAAGAATGGTTTAGTGGCATTTTTTAAACATGCCTAGCAGGCGAATCGTTGGTTCTATGACTTTGGGATTGCACCATGCTCTGCAGCATAAACACTGGGGTGGATCTGCATACGGCGAGTGTTCCTCAAAAAATTCCATTTTACGACAATCACTTTCAGGAAGGCTATTTGTCATGTCCAGGCCGGCAATATCGCATTAAGTGTCACGTGTGCATTCATGTCTTATCTTACTGGGAAGAATATTCAGAACTCTGTTCTTCCCAATCTGTGGGAACTGGTTGTGCAAGTTATCTCCCCTCTGTGGAATTGACTTTAACTTATCAGTTGTCCGCGAGACCTAACTCGGTGAATATCAGCTGCTCTGTCAGTCCAGTGGCACTTCCTCGATCCGGTCTTGTACATATCCTAAGCCATGCTCCTTTTACTATACGTTTTTCACGTCTTTCGGTGCTTCCTGAACTGGGGAATGGTGTGTTCTCGGATAATGGTTCTAACTGCACCCACCATGCATATAAAGTACTGTAAGTTGTGGAAAATATCCTTCTGTCAGTGTTTCAGCCTTGACACGGATTTCTAGAATGATAGCCAAATATTTGCATTTGGGCCTTTTTAAATACACCATAAACAACCTGAGAAACACACACACCGAATGTTTATTGTACCCTCTTTGTGTGCAAGTGAGTTTAAATACTGCTGAATATTTCCACTGTATCTTTTGAAAATGGGTTTCATCGTCTTCAGACCGGGGCCTCATGAAAATAAAATATATAATCCTCCGTGATGCAAAATTATTCTTTTCATTTAAGTATGATTTCTATAATTCATAACAGCCACATTATTTTGACTTACGGTTGAAGGTGAAGCAAGAATACAGACACAGAGAACTGGGCCCAGCGAGTGTTGATCCCTCTTGCTATTTATATTTATGAGGGAGGCTTACAGGCGTTAAAAACATCAAAACAATCCAGGCCTGGACTAAACTAGGAAGAGTGAGCAGATTTAGGTTGGGAGGCTTGTCTCCAATACTTAACTCAATAAAAACAAGTTCATTCTTTCTGTTGACTACGATAACAAAGAAATATACGTTCATGACAATACTTACAAGGGATGTTGTTGTTGATATTTTTGTTGATTTATTTAGGAGCTTTTCGACATCATTGTTATGTAGGCCTATATACTAGCTTGGGTGTGTGTGTGTGTAATGTACCTGATAACCTGTGCCATTCTGATGCCTGTAGTAGTATGTGTATCGTCAATGATAACCTCGTTGAAACGTTACTTATGGAACAAATCACAAGGAAAACGCCACCAGAGGTATTTCAATCCCAAATTTATTTGGGCCAGCACCATAAAGGACTAGGGGTTGACTAGCTGAAATGAGAGGGATTGTGGACTTCTCAAACCAATCGTATTATGTTTGAAATTCCCAGAAGCTTATAAACGGTGAGAGGCCCTACGCTTCATGCTGTAGGTAGCGCTTGTAGCAGTGCGATGGCTGGTGAGGAAAAACGAACACCCTCCTGGGCTGATCTTATTAGTCTCACTCATGCATTCAACTTCGCAGAATTTTGCTCTATTTAGGAATGTTTTGAGTGAATTCGGTGGCAAGAGATCAACAAATAATCTTTTCTTGTGAAGAATCAGCGAGATCGATAAACTCAAGTTCGCGATAATTTCCGAGTTAATATCGTATAAGAATACTTGCATTTCTTCCATAAAATATTAGCTTCTATATATTCCCCTAAAGCAGTTTCATTTTTGGATCAAAATTTAGCAAATGCCCATTCTACTGTATTTGGAAGTACGTAAACACTAGCAATAATAACAGACTCTATAAAACCAATATTAGTTTGTTGGATAATGATCTTTACGGGCTAAAGAGGTATGGTTTACCAAACAATAAAGTTACTAAAACTCAGCAATTTTTCTAGGTTTATGCCATGTCTTGTGTGGGGTTTCGCCTAGGAACACCAAGCTGGCTCATCTACTGTTTAAGAATTCAAACCTTATTATATAGGCATCATGAAATGTAACGTTAATCTCAATAGAGTACAATACATTTGGAAAATATTTATCGTACATACCTAAAGGGCCGGCCCCGTGGTGTTGGGGTAGCGCGCCTGCCTCTCACCCGGAGGCCCCGGGTTCGATCCCCGGTTCCGTCAGGGATTTTAAAACTGACGTGAGGGTTGGAACGGGGTGCACTCAGCCTCGTGAGGACAATTGAGTAGCTGTCTGACAGTGAGACAGCGCCCCGATCACGAATACCAAGATTAACGGCCGAGGGGACCCGACGCGCTGATCACGCGTCACCCCAATATCTGCAGGCCAAATGGCTGGGCAGCGGTCGCTTGGTCGGCCTTAGCCCGTCATGGGCTGGATAGTGCCAGGGGTTGATATGTTGTTGACATACCTAAAGGTACAATATTCTGAAGACGTTCTCCACCCCACCAGAATTATATAATACACTTACAGCCTTCAAACTGCTATACAGGCGGTGAATTCGTTCTGTGTAAGTGAAAGAAAGAGGCAAGTAAAGTGCCATTATCTGCAGATCCTAAATATCTGAGAATTTTGCTCGGCTCTGGCAGCATCTGGTGGGGAAGAGCACAACCGGAAATGTCCGGAAACTCCAACTTTGAATGCGCTCTGCATAAAAATGGCTCAATTTAGCTTTGCGATACAGCATTACAATTGGGATCCTCTCCATGCAGCACAAGGACTGGCAAAATCACTTGAGAGAGAATGCATATTCACTGGATCAAAGGAAAACAGGTTGAAATGAGCACCATTCAAAGTACTCCTTCCGAAACAGAATCACTTCTTATTTGACGTCAAAGGAGGATACTAGAATGTATATCAGCCTAACAGCTTAGGTAATAGTTCAAGGAGCAACATTCCGTAGGAGATTAAAGACTCAGCAGTCTGATAACAGAGATGTATTATTATTGTTGTTGTTTAGGGGGCGGAACTACGAGGTCATCTGCCCCATAACAGAGAAGGTTTGATGAATTAATTTCCGGTATGCATTCTATGTTGGTTTCTTTTGTATCAGAATGATTGGCAGAAGAGTAGAAATATATACATGCATATAGAGATTTCAAATGTTTTCATAAACACAAGATGGCGGCTGTGCGAAATTTTAAAGTTTCTATTTTCTTAATTTATCTTTTGTACTAATCATGCGATTGAAGTTTGAATAATGAATCTACGCAATAATCTTCATCTTAATAGTACATAACTCTATGGGCTGCATGTATAAGAATCCAAAATGGTGACCATCCGAAATATTTAGACGGTTGTCAATATCTACGAATCTATTACAGGAATCAAACTGAAATTTTGTATGCTGATAGAGGCATATATAGGATATATGAAAATAGGCTGTTTAATTCTTCACGGAACTACTTGTTATATAATTATGAATTGCAGCCGAAAGGCCATTTTTGATTGAACGCCCGATGGCTCCCTACAAGTTCAATTTCAAGTAGTTCCAATATGATTAACATAGGCTATTCTAACCTTGGTCTACCCCTACAATTTTTGTCCTCGACCTTCCCTTCCATAACTAAGTGTGCTATTCCTGGGTGTATTAGTATGTGTCCTACAAACCTATCTCTTCTCTTCATTAGCAGTCGCCTGAAACATCTCTCCTCTCTCACTCGCCTTAATATCTCTTAGCTTTTTACTCTATGCTTCTATTCTCCTTTATTCTCAACAGTTTAACTTCCTTAGAGTGCCACGCTCTATCCAAAGGCTTTAAAAATGGCTTCCTACTACCGAAATCTATGTCAATAATGAATCTACGCAATAATCTTCATCTTAATAGTACATAACTCTATGGCCTGCATGTATAAGAATCCAAAATGGTGACCATCCGAAATATTTAGACGGTTGTCAATATCTACGAATCTATTACAGGAATCAAACTGACATTTTGTATGCTGATAGAGGCATATATAGGATATATGAAAATAGGCTGTTTAATTCTTCACGGAACTACTTGTTATATAATTATGAATTGCAGCCGAGAGGCCATTTTTGATTGAACGCCCGAGGGCTCCCTACAAGTTCAATTTCAAGTAGTTCCAATATGATTAACATAGGCTATTCTAACCTTGGTCTACCCCTACAATTTTTGCCCTCGACCTTCCCTTCCATAACTAAGTGTGCTATTCCTGGGTGTATTAGTATGTGTCCTACAAACCTATCTCTTCTCTTCATTAGCAGTCGCCTGAAACATCTCTCCTCTCTCACTCGCCTTAATATCTCTTAGCTTTTTACTCTATGCTTCTATTCTCCTTTATTCTCCACAGTTTAACTTCCTTAGAATGCCACGCTCTATCCAAAGGCTTTAAAAATGGCTTCCTACTACCGAAATCTATGTCAATATTTGAAGTACTGGAATTGAATCCCAGGACACTGGAGGGCCTGGTAATTAAGCGTCTATATTATGAGAGGGTCCATTGATTCATTGGTATGAAATACATAAGAGCTCGTAAGAATTAAGTATATTTAATTTTTTTACCTACTTTCTTACTTCCTTACAACTTAAAGGGGCTGTGGTTGTCTTATAGAGAATGGAAGATTTCTTTTCCCTTCGCTTAGAGTCCCAACCCTGTCATCTAAGTTCATCGGGTTCCGTATCTAAAAGCAAGTGATTTATTTCGGAAAGCGTCTACATTTAACTTTCTCATTTAGTATTCCACTGCTTCTGTTATGGAAATTAGGCCTCGGAAGAACAGTACCTGTTCCTTGAACTGAATAAACGATTAACTTAAATATGTTAATACTCTTGAAAATAATAAAGAGGCAATCTTAAAACAAGTCCTTTAATTAAACTCGTTACAGACATCGCACGCCTCTTTGTCGGAAACCACTGTCAGATCTCAAGCGCCTCACCTCGCAGACTGTTCCTGCATGTTTAATTGTATTCATTTTAATTGCATTGCAAATGAATCCATGAAACATAAGCAAGTGGAAGTGGATGTGGTGTGGCAATTGGTCTGATAAGTGGAGTTGAATGTCATGTCAGATAGCGTGGTACAAAGGGCCGCTCTTCGGTAACACCTTCCGGGCTGTGATGTGTCGAATTTTAACGAAACTAATTGAGCGTGCAGTATAGTTACAAGAAGCCATTTGCTGTGAGAGAGTAAGTGAACAGGCTGAATGCATAATGTAAGGGAAGGAAATGGAAACCCGTGGGAGACAACACGGTTGCAATATATGGTTTATGTTCACATTCTTCCCCCTCCTTCCACCCACAAAGTCTCATGAGACTAGGACACCACCTGGGGTCCAACACAATGAGAAACAAACTTTACGGTGGACGATACAATTTAACAGTTTTGATACGTCAATGAAAAATTCAGCATTCAGAATTTCATACGATAATAATAAAATAATAATATCGTATGGCCTCGGATGCCGGGAGCAAGCTTTGTTATTTGCCGACCAGAGGGCAGATTTCATGTCAAATTTTGTTGTTCCTTGGAGCACTATGAAAGTCAAGGAGGTTAGATATCTAAGCTCCTTGACACTCGAGCGCTTTCTAGTAGAGAATGGAGGAACTCTTTGTGTTGGCGGAAAATCCCGAGATTAATTTTGCCATAATGCACACGACCTACAGAATTCAAATGGGTTCTTTAACATGCCAACATCGTAAGACATGTGTGTCGTGATTTTTGTCGCCTTTCAAAAATCACTTACCACGGCCAGCAGCGAACCTGCAAGCTTGGGGTTGGTAGCCCGATACGGTAATCACTCACCCACCGTGGCAAGAATTTCATACGATAGAGTTAATTATATGTGAATTGCATTCAATGGCCATAGCTGGATATTTTTGATTGAACTCCCTAGGGCTCCCAACAAGTTCAATTTCAAATAAGTTAGTTTCATCTCTGGCTACAAGATGCTAATGTCGCTAACACGTAGCGGCGAACGTTGTAACTTGATAGAGCGTTTCTAAATAGCCAAATTTAAACTACAAATTTTGCTACACATTACCAATTGCAGTGGTAGGTTCCTTTACGTGCCATAAATCTATGACTTGGGCCCGCCGGCTTTACTTCCCCTCCGAAGGGGTATAGTGTGATCAATACACATTATACATCTTCAGTACTGTAAAACATTTTCGTAATATCAACATGACTTTGATGAACTTTAGCCGTCTGCCCCACTCTGGTTTTGGGATTGCATTTTGGGTACAATCGATTTGCATTTAGGGGAGCATGATGGCGCAGTGTCTTAGCTACTCGTCTTTCACCCGGACGGCCGGGGTTCGAATCCCGGTGACAGAAGGGTGGATTTATTTATTTATTTATTTATCGTATGGCTTTTAGTTCCGGGAGTGTCCAAGGACATGTTAGACTCGTCTGAGTCTGTAGCTGCTTCCAGCGGACACCCTTAGGTTGTGCTACAAGTTCCGTTCAATTTCAAGTAGTTCCAACTTTCCCTACCAGATATCAACGATACCTAGTGGTGAACGTTGGAACGTTAGTTAGTTAGTTAGTTAGTTAGTTATTGTTGTTTTAAGAGGCGCAACTACGAGGTCATCTGCCCCTCTTAACACAGATTAAAGATTACAAATTTGGAATTGATTTAAAATTTTGAGGTGGACACCTAAATTCGAAAAGACTTATAATTAATGTAACCAAAAAAAAAGATGTTCAGTAAAGAACATATAGCCTACTTTCTCCTAAATGCATGGGTATTGTTATAACTCTTTGTCCTTTTCAATGAGTATAATTGAATGTTGGATGTAGTAGCTTGTTGAAATACAACATGCTATACGGATATTAAACATGAATATGAGGTGCCCTTTGCTAGTGCTACCTCTGTTCGTTCAATTCGGTTTTACCGTGTTTGAAAAGATAGGGGGAATCGATTTTCACACATACATGGCCACCATCCGCAAATTATTGGGCTGATGACCTTGTAGTTTGGTCAAAAGATTCTTCGTACATAAAGGTATAATGTTGCAAAAAAAAAAATTGTTAGAGATCTGATCGTTAGGTTGGTCGTAATTTGATTTAAGCTTTGAACATTTGGGTGGCCGCCATTACGTTTCCGTCAAGATGGCGGCGATATAATACATGACACTGAGGTGCCCTTTTCTAGTGCTACCTCTGTACCAAATTTTGTTCAATTTGGTTTCATCGTGTTCGAAATGATAGGGGGGACACAGACATTCAGAGTACATACACTCACAGACACACAGACTCACAGACACACACACACACAGACACACAATTTTTCGCCCTGTGTTGATCTCATAAGTCTACTTTCATTTTTTGCAAAAATCGAAAGTAGGCTAATAAGTATAAAAATAAACAAAAATTACAGGAAAACAAAAAATATCATTCAAAAACGAACAAGTCGTTGAGTCAATGCGCACTGGAATTTTCACCTGAAAAATCACATGACGTCAGGAAGGGCAACCGGCCTTAAATCCCCGGCCAAAACCAAAATGAGCCTGGTTGGCTCCGGCGACCCCAATTAATTGGGTAAAGCCGAAGAAAGTTTTAATCGATTGGCTTTTAATGCATAAAACCCTTATTAGTAGATTAGGCTCATTTCTCATGTCCACATTAAGCACCAATGTGCGTGTAGGCCTACCACATGTGTTATAAGCCTTTACGGACAAACACACACCTTATTTGTGCCTTATGACCCTGACCCACTTGCTTGTATTAGAAGCTATAATTTTCATCCAACAGTGATCTAATCTAGTAATGGCCAATGGAATCGTCCAAAAAGTCGTCTAACATAGAGGGTCTTTATATTTGTTTGGCTAACACTTTCTCGCTCAGGCGCTCCGCCAGTGACTCCTCAGTTGCCGGCTGCCGCGTGCGCGTATGTACGGCAGAGTCTGTGCTTACAATCAGTATAAAGCATTTTTACTCACCATGTTTACTGTAGATTCTAAAAAAGTTCCCCATCTGCTAGCAAACATAATGAGCATCTACTTATGAAGATTCCGGTTATTCCAGTTACTTTAGCTTCACTAAGGAAATAACGAACTTTACGTCAATTTTTATCGTTTACTGAACTCGTACGTTTGAATCTCTTAGCCAGTTGTATTATTGTGATTGTGTATAGTGCTGTAATGACTTTTGTGAAATATTCCTTACTTGAACGTGCATATCTGCACAATACGTACCGGTAGACTACATAAAGTGCAGAAAATCGTGCGCTAGAGCAAGAAAAAGTTTCGAGTGAAATTTCCAGGGAGACAATAAAACAACTGGCTTATTTGAGATTCAAACGTACAGGTTCAGTAAATAATAAAAATAGACGTTAAGGTCGTTATTTCCGTACTGAAGCTAAATTAACCGGATTAACCAGAAACTTCATAAGAAGAAGCCGATTATGTTTGGCAGTGGATGGTGAACATTTTCAGAATCTACTGTAAACATGGTGAGTAAAAATGCATGATACTGATTTTAAGCACCGTATTCTGCCGAACATACGCGCGCGTGGCAGCCGCCAACTGAGCCGTCATTGGCGGAGCGCGTGAGCGAGAATGTCATAGCCAAGCAAATATAAAGACCATGTAGTAACAACCATTGGTTTCACGATGGTTTCTAACTTAGTAGCGTTTAGGGGCAGATAACCTTGATGTTCCTCCCCTAAAAATAACAATCACTAACCTAACAGAGAGCAATTGTTTTCTAACACCGTGGTTTTAAAAGGGTGCAGTGCTATTTTCCAATTAAATTGAACAACTAAAAGTAATTTATGAACTTTCGTAACTCTCGACCAAACCACGCACTTCACAAGTGACTGCATCCGCATGTAGCGACGCACTGTTTGTAACCTCCTACAGCAGAGTGACATAGCGGCAGTTTAAAGCACAACTTCAAACAAACGAACATCCACGTCCGTACGGTCATCCGTAATGTCACTAACTATGAAAATAACCTAGTTACGTAGCCTACTGTAGGTATCGCGGTATGTGCTTGAACCGTAAAATCCACTAGCTTGATGTACCGTAAAGTATAAAGTGCTTACTAACATTGGAATTTAAAGCAAAAGATCAATGTTATAACTTCCTTTGTGTTAGGGTTATTTATTTATCGTATGGCTTTTAGTGCCGGGAGTGTCCGTGGACATGTTCCGCTCACCAGAGGCTGTAGCTGCTTCAAGCGGATACCCGTAGGGTGAGCTACAAGTTCCTTTAAATTTTAAGTAGTTCCAACTTCCTCTACCAGATGTCACTGTTACCTAGTGGTGAACGTTGGAACTTTGATAGAGCGTTCCGACGAAATCTAACCGAGAAATTTAGCTTCGCACAAGTTTAGTCTGTGGGAGGATCATTTAGGCTACATGCCATACATCTAAGACATGGAACCGCCGGCTTTACTTCCCCTCCGAAGGAAGGCATACTGAAGGATTTTAACGCTCTTAAAAAATCCGACGACTTCGGCCGGGTTTGAACCCGCTATCTTGGGCACAGCAGTTCAGCATGCTACCAACTATGTCACCGAAGCCAATAGGGTGAAACAACAAGAAACATAGAGTAGTACTGAAGAGTATCAATCATCCCTACTCCTGGTCGGAGACAGAGTTGAAGAGGTCTCTGTATGAACTCACTCCACGGCTCAAAAATGATATCAAAGTAAATTCTACTCTGCCTGTCTTTAACAGAACTGCGTAAAAAAGAAGGAATGTCACGAATGGAATAATGTAGCCAGCCTGTTATCCGGCTCGTGTGTGGGACGAAGGGGATGTGTTAATGCCTCGCCGTGAGTTATGTTATGTTAGATGGATAGCCTATGTTTATCGCGGTGACAACCAAGAAATTTGTAGCAGTCTCCTGCAATTTTATCGCATTATCTAAGCAAGGGATCTTTCGATCGAATGGTTATTTGCATTTCATTTTTTGTAACTTAATTGCCAATGAGTTTCGTAAGATACGTTTATAAAATAATACTAATAGTTTAAAAACAGAGCGAAAAACAAATAAGGGCATCCTCATAATTCCGTCATCCTTTACGACTACCTTGTCCTAATTTTATTGCAGGCATGCCTTCTGGAGTACTTATGAACGAATTTTCATAAATTTCACTCATATAGCTTTGTCTCCAAACCGTAAGGAAAGACAAACATTAAACCTTTGAACTTAGGGTATATTTGGTCATTATCCTACACCTCATTCCAGATAAATATAATTTTTTAGGTACAATTTAAAAATGTACTGGAAAGAAGCTTACTTAATTGCCTACTAGCTCAAATACCCGTTCATCGAACGGCCTCTTGTACTTGCTGGCGGGAAACATTCACACATTCGTAAAATAGTCAAGATTATTATCGTGTTGGAAGCCATTTTTCAGTGTTGCCTTATTCATCGAAATTTAATATTTTTCAGTTGGTTAACATGATTGTACCCAATTGTAATGGGCGGTTCCTAATCCCGAAAACAATTTACATGAGAATAATAAATACTTTACTAGAAGACCCGTGCTGCTCCGCAGCATTCACTTCAACAATCCTACAGCACTTCTGTCCATATGACATGTGCACGTGTTCATGCTAGTGACCTGAACAGACATTTACGGTACCATCGCTTTTGGGTAAATGATGAATTAGACTTACGAGATCAAATGTCCTCTGTGTGTGTGTGCCACTGTTTACCCAGCGTCTTAAAAGGCGCACGGACGTCAGCATCCAGACGCAATTCTGAAAAGCCGAGTTGAACAGCTAACTCCAAACACATAAGCTATACTCTTCTCTGAAGTACGTGGGTTGGCAACCACGGGACCCCAGCTGAGTCCGGCATTGCTTCCACTTACTTGTGCCGAGCTCCTCTCCGTCTTCTTTACTGTCGACATCCCTTGGTCAACTCTTGTTCTTTTCCGACCCCGACGGTATTAGGGTATCTGAGGCCTAGGGAGTTTTTCACTTTCCTGCCTTAATTGGCCCTTGTCTCAACTTTCCTGATCCCTCCTTCTTCGAGAGGTCAGAAATCTTGTTTTCTTTTCATTATATTTCCTTTTCTCTTTATGATTCCGCACTGTTTCTGGTTAATTGGCTCCCGTCTATCTAAATTCCATTTAGCGATTTATTTTGCATCCACACTCCATTTTGTAGGTGTTTTCAGTCTACGTTGCATTTTGTAAGTCTTTTCGATCTACAGTAAATTGCATTTTGCTAGTGTTTTCAACCTCCATTGCAGTTTGTAAGGATCGACAATCTAAATTGCCTTTTAGTAAGTCTTTCAATATAGGGGATGGGACTTTGGTGAGTATTTTGAATTTCAATTGCATTTCGTATTTTCAACAAAACCGCTTTTTGCGCGTACTTTGAATCTAAATTGCATTTTGTATGGTGGTCATTTTGCAGGTATTTTGATTCTCAATTGCATTTTGTGGGTATTTTGAATCTAAATTACATTTTGTAAGTATTTTCAATCTAAATTGCATTCTGTAAGTATTGCCCATCCAATTAATTAGTTTGAATCTACAATGCATTTTGTAAGCATTTTCAATTTCAATTGCATTTTGTAAGCATTTTCAATTTCAATTGCATTTTGTAAGTATTTTGAATTTCAATTGAACTTCGTAATTTTTTGGAATCTGAAATGCGCTTTTTTCAATCTAAATTGCATTGTGTATTTTCAATTTCAATTGCATTTTGTAAGTATTTTGAACCTCAATTGCATTTTGTACGTATTTTCAAACTCATTTGCATTTTGTAAGTATTTTGAATTTCACTTGCATTCTGTAAGTAAAGTATTTCGAGTCTACATTGATTTGTGTACGTATGTTGAACCTAACCTATATTTTGTGCGTCATTAACAATCTATTCTTTTTGGGAGTATTTTCGTTCTAAATTCCCTTTTGTAAGTATTACCACTCTCCATTTTGTGAGTAGTTTCAATCTGAGTTCCTTTTTGTAAGTATTTTCCTTCTCACTTAATTTTCGTTCTAGTTTCCACTTCATTGTCATTTTTGCTATCACCCAGACCATTAGGGGCCGATAACCTAAATGTTAGGCCCCTTAAATCAACAATTATCATCATCATCTCTGAAGTATTAACTCGACTCAACTCGACAGTTTGATGCTGGCTGAAGGTAGGGTGATAGGTCGCTGGCAAGCTCGTAAACTCACTCTGAAGCTAGTAATTTAAATTTCCACTGAATGGAGATTGCTTGAAGAAATGAAAACGTAAGAACACTTACAGTGGTCGATGTGGGAGCCGTCGCGATCTTTCCTGCAGAACTTTTCGTGCTGAAAATTCTCAGAGTATATCGATATTCTTAACGGTTTACCCAGCGTAAGCTTAAAAGACACATAGACGTTAGGTTTTTCTTGAACTCCATTCACTGAAATCGTAACTGCTCGGCCTCTTTCGGTCATAAATATTTTTTTCCTACCTAATCCTAATCTTAATCGAGAAATCCTTCACAGAATGGTGAAAACCGCATCAAAATCCATCAAGTTGCTCTCGAGATTACCCGTTACATCCAAGAATTGGGAACTTGGTTTTATACTAAGTAGATAGATATATCCACACAATTTAATGCTACAGCGGTACAATTTGGTGATCTCTCTACTTATGATACCAATGGTATACATTAAAATAAAAGATGGGTCTCTTATATTTGAATTTAGAGATTTACCGTAACTCTTGGGTAACATAATTATAAAGGTGTGCAAATTAATAGAATTAAATAAATAATTTTAATTAGTCATAATTTCTTTTATTCAAAATCATTTTATTGACCAACTTATTTTGTTGTCCTACTTAGTCGTGTTTCCTCTCCCGTGGAATTACACCTTTTCCCATAAGGAATTGCGTCTGGAAACTTTCAGATTATTAGATTCCGAGGGATATCTGAGCTGGGTCTGTTTTCAATTTTTCATTGACTTTAGAATTTAAGTCAGTTGATGTCAATGCATGGTTCATGAAACTTTGAATAGTTAATTAGGGTTCATCACTTAAAAGACCCCAAATCCCTCCGCTCTAAATTCACAGGAAAAGTAGAGTGAAGTAATAAAAACGAAACGTGAGGCATTTTGCATTTGCAAGGCTCCTCTGTTAAAGAAAATTCTAAGAAAACATTTTAATTTGAGTTTCTTAAATGAAAATATAATTAGGAGTCTTGGTTAAACATTTGAAATAATTTCATCGCCTTGTAAACATACTTAGTGCATTAAACTGTCAAAAGTAAAAATGCAATTTTGGAAAACTGACATCGAAACTAATAATTTGCACACTTCTGTAAAGACAGCTATCGCCTCCACCCCTACAGATAGAGTAGCAAGTAAAGGCGATTGATGAGAAATGAAAAGATAACTCACACAAAAGGAATTAATATTTATTAAGCTGTAAATTTGATTGAGTATATCTTTGTTATAGAACTGAGGGAATGAAATAACATGATGTAGGATATTAGTCACCGATGTAGGACAATGGCACTTTTTTACCATTACCACAGGACAGTTATCGTATTAGGGATGCGGACGTCCTTGTATAATTGTTATTTTAACTGTGCCAAGTTTGCTGAGGTCTGTGCTCCTCTGCAACATTCGTTTCAACATTCTAATAGTACTTCCTTCCATCGACATTCGCTGTTCACTTGCCTTTTGGTTCTATTTTACCTTTGACGTCATGAACGGATTTTGCTCGCGATAGTGCGACATACAGTTGTCCATGGCTAAACACCGGTTGAGGTAAATAAATGCCTACTTGATCTAGTGGTTGACCTTGAGCTTTATTGATAGTTATACAAAAAGCCAAACGTACTGGAAACTGCCTCCTTTTGAAGGAAAATGGCATAGAAGTATCTGATGGCGTAAGGTCAAGGGGAGGAAGTAGGACATGGTTTCCAACATTTACGCCAGTAATAATTTCGCGGTGTAAGCAATTGTCATGCATGTTCCGAACCAACAGTCTAGTACCGTTCAGCAGACCTTGGTTAACATTAATATTTTTCAACAAAATCACAATTGAGCCCTCTTTTAGTCGAAGGATATGAGGTGGCAATCCACTTATATCTATGCTGTCTAAACATTCCGTTGGGAATTGTAGAAGTTCACTCTCATCTTCAGTAATCAAATTATTCACACTGATGTAAGTTCCCGATGATCCTGGGATTAGCTCTAAAACTTTGTCATTGATTTCTTTACAGTGTTCATTTTTAGGTGCTAAAAGTGCTATTTTTGAAAAGCGTGAAATATTTTTCAGCGTGGAAACTTCGTTTCCATATATTTCAGTGATGATATCAGTTTTAACAATGATGGAGGGTGGTAAGTCGACTAATTATGAATTTTCTCCATCGACGTGAGGGTTTTCACCGTTACCAATTTGTATCAAGAAGTTTGCAAAGTCACGTTGATCTGTATCCACTCGCATATTTTTGTTGAGTTTTAAATGTTCGAATAAAGGCCACAAAAGAGAGAACCTTACTGACATTTTGACTGATGCTGCTTTAGATGCGTGAGGCACAACAGGCAACCTGCCTGAAATCTCCACCTAAGATGATAATTTTTCCTCCGAAAGGCACATCGTTATTCATGATGTCCTTGAGCAGCCGATTTACACACAACAACGCGTGCTTATTAGCCATAGGGACTTCCAGATGATAAGTTTTGCTGAACGAATATAAAAAGCTTCCTTGCTGTAAACTTTTATTCCTGATACAGAACCTTCATGTAAATGTAGAGGTAACTTGAACTGGCTGTGTACAGTGCGCCCCTGAGATAGTAACATTGCAGCAATACCAGTCCATGCAACAGAAACTACATTTAAGCCCAAATTTGTACAACTGTGAATCAAGCATTAGTAAAGAAATCTTTTCCCGGTGCCCCCTGGACCGTCAATGAAATATGCATTACTCATCCTTCCTTTTCTGTTTCGTACTAACCCCAAAATTTCTGTAATTATAGCCGTTTGGTTTCCATTTGCTTGGTTTGTCATCCGACTTAATTGATCCCCATTAAGTTTTGGATAATTCATAGGTAAATTTGTCTGAGGGAAATTATCAATAATAGCTGGCAATTCGAGAGAAGTAATGGGGAGACCATGGAGCTTTAATGTATTAGAAATATATATAAGAGTGGACTGATATGCAATGTTAGGTTCGTGAAACTACAGATAATCTTCTGATAATGAATTCTCGAAAATGTCCCATAACTGTCTTACATTTGAAGGGGTCTGAATGATACATATGTAAGAAAACAGTTGTCGTAACTGAGAAGGCATCTGAAATTGTGGCGCTTCTGCCAAACAACGCTGCCATTCAGAATCATTAATCAGTAAACCTCGCTCCTTAGCTGTATCTTTAAAAGTAGAATAGACAACGGCTTTGTATGTTCGTAGATCCTGGAAGCTGGTAGCACCTATGACGTGAAGCAATAACAGGTGTAAACAATCTATCTGTTTCTGTATGCGAAACATTATACATTCTGCCTATAGTTTATGAAACATTTTTTCTTTTTTGCCATTGGCAGTTGCTCTTATTCCAGATGTAATGTATTGGTGTTTCAGGATGTATTGTGCCCATTTAGCAAGAAATATGCCAATCACAGTATACCAGCGTAGCTCAATTCGGAATTTCGGGGCAGCGGTAAGTTCCCCCACTCTGTGACTCACATATTTTGGATTAATTAGAGGATACACTTGCAAAAATAACAACAAAATCAACTCCTATTTAAACACATTTAATTAATAAAATTAATGGCGCTACAAACATTTTAACAATTTAATTACTGACCCAAATATCAACTGCTTGTTCCAAATGAACAAGGGATCACAAATATAAACAAATATTGTATTCAAAACCTGTGGCTTCCACATAAACCAACAATTCTTACTTAGTCTCACTTCCATAAAGCACTAACATTAAGTTTACATAACTCCGAGCTCGTTGGCTCCATGCATTTACATTATTAAGGTGTCATTCTTGTACACCTCCCACTATCCTTTATATTCTCTTATATCTCAAAAAAAAAACCAAATATATAATTATATTTAAAATCTATGTTAATTATCTAACTCAATATTTTGGGCATGTCCACACATTCAGTTGTTATCATCTCTCTTTATTTCACAAATATATTAAGGTAATCAGAAAATCAATTGTGTACTCCAGAGCGTGAAGGTACTTGACATAGTCAAAAAACTATAGTTACTCCCGAACTCAGTTGCCTTCAATCAACTCGTGGAATCCCACGTCCATACATTATTACAATAGGGATTGTTATTTATCTCTTATGTCTTAATAGACCATTATCATATAAGAAACTACGATCTGAACCGGCAAACGAAAATATCCATCTACTGGGACCTCGGTTCATCGCCCGGGTCGTTAACAGCTTTAAACACTCCTGGTGTATTCATTTCTCTTTCCAACAGCTTACGAGACGGTCTCTGTTCCTTCTCGCTTTAAGAGAGCTAGACTCTACTACTTGGGGTGCGATTTATGACACGTTAGGGTGACGGCGACTCCCTGTCTGATCCAACGTTAGTAGCTATTTCCAAGGCTTTCAAAACAAACCTTCCCATTATATCCAGTTCTGGGGAGACCGGGCTTTATTGTACCGTATACATTCAAACAACTATTCTTTGGTTCACAGACCATTTTCGTATCCTTGGCATTTATTAATTATGAGAGGGTCCTCATTGATTGGGAAGATTAATACACATACGACGACGGAGAATTACAGGGGCTTTTATCATAAGAAGATCCTGCATTCGAATCTCTTCAAGTGCCTCGGGATCCAATCCCTTACAGAGGACTTATACAAAATGCGATTTAGAGTCGGCCGTGGCCCATATGACATACGCTCAATAATACCATATATTAGCTCCCTTTTTAAATACATACACAATGCCTCGTGATACTATGTCACAAATAGAGGACTTATACAATTATCAATTCACTGCAATCAACTACCCTCCATAAGTAATGTACCAAGTATTTTAACCACTACGCGTTCCTAGCGTGACACTTTAATATTATATTTGCGCTCATTATGCGCTATGCATTATTTTAAGCCGAAATTGTCTTCCCAAGAACTGATAAAATCTCTTTAGTAACAATTCATATTATTTTTATTCACATATTAATCTTTCCGTTGTCGATAAATCGCTCCCTGTTTAAAATATTCCATTGAAACTCATCTCTTACACATACGTTAAGGCTTAACGTTCTTATATTCATATCAATTTATTTGATTTTTAGTTAACATTTCCATATTTAATTATTATTATTATCTTTATTCTTTATACAAGCTCAAAAGCTATTTCTTTCATATCTCAACTTTACTTTATTTCAATGTCTTTCATGATAATTAATGATATTTCGCTTGCTCTTATGACATTTGTTAAATACATTAACCCTTTATTCACATATTTCCTCTACGGGATTTATTCTTTACATAATTATTTATAATTTCTCAATTTATTTTATTCTTGTTCAGACCGTGTTCTTGATTATTCAGTATTTATTTATTAATACACATCCCTTTCACTCAAAAACTCCGGTGGTTTTGTACACAATCAATTTCTGACACCAAAATAGAATGAATTTAGTACTCACATGTTTCCAGATCATCCCATGATCTTTAATCTGGTGCGGTGCTGCATTTTTAGGCCCACTTTGACCTTTTTACTCCATATTAAAGGTATTCATCTTACTTAAAAACACTTTTTGATATACATTTAAAACACTTAACATTGACGACATTTTTATATACTGATGTGTTCCCTTGGAACACATAATAAACACTAAAAATATTAATTTAACACACAATCTTGATTATTTTACACTTCACAATTCTCGATCACTAGGCCGTATTTCTGAGCCTATCACACGTGATCTTCCTAAATTCCCGTTTCCAAGGGTGAAATTTATTCGATGTCGGCTTCCTATCCTGCAGAATGCGAAAGTCCCGAAACATCTACTGTTCCCTGGAGTCCAATTCTGCTACTCCTATCCTGGATAACCGGCTATTTATCTAGCTTGAACGGCTTCTTTGTAGCTCTGTCTATTGATCCTAACGAAAGTCTATACGGATCGAGGTCTCCTCTAAGACCTATAGATTCAGTTTATAGCAGCTAGCACTTCTCGATTCTAGTACTATTAGAATTGTTCGCTTGCTTTCTGGAGATAATGTTTACAGTCTCCTATCGTCTTTATTTGAACTGTTTTATTATTCTGTTCTTCCCTTTTAGGTTTCTTTAATTTAAATAACAGTTTATCTGTCTGGTACGATACTTCCGTACGTTATGATCTATTCGTTCGTACATTTAACGACCTATCGCCTTTAAGTCCGGTGTTCGCGGCCTGCTCTGACTATATCTTACGAATTTTCACTTTAACTTGTATACAGTCGGGCCTAAATCCTATAATTAGGATTTTCCTAATATTTCACTACGGCGATACTTTAAAATTTCGTCTTGACCACTCCTGGATGGAGGCAAGCAAGTCGTTAATACTGTGACGCCTGTGGCTATCAGATCTTACTTTTGCGGTGTAACGCAGCGTTTCTCCCCTCACGGAGTACTGGTAGCTGTTTTCGATGTAACGCAGAGTTACGTCCCCTCACGGACTGTCGGAATGACTACTTCTACGTCGTGGTGCAGCACTTCCCCTCACGGAGTGCTCGTAGGACTGCATGATTGGCTTGGAAACGCCCGAAGCTTTATACTATTTTACTACAAAAAATAAGATTCTAGCCTTTTCTGTGGTCAACTTCTAAAATAATGGTGCCACAAATGTAAAAATTATACCTTCCGAAGGCTCTTCTTCTCAATGTCAAATGATCTTATTGCACCTAAGAATCGATCGTGCAATTCGGAGATATTAATTAATTTCTCGTCCTCAATTGTGTGGGTGTTGCATTCCTTTTGCTCTCTCCCCTCCACAGAGGCTTAGGTAATTCCCCAATGACGTCGTCTTACGTCGGCAGTTTTTTTCTGCACAATTATTAAATGGTTTCTTTTTACTGAAAAATCTCTCATTCAAAATGATTCACTGTACTGTGCTTGTTTACTCATTATTATGCTCGTAAACGTGTTAATTTTAATTATTCCTCTTCTGGTGCATAAGCGGCGTTGTCAATTTCCAGCAACGTCAGCTTGAATTCCGATTCAGGCTTCCTTGTCTATCACGGTGGAAATTTCCATTCAGTTATTAATACTCGTGACCAGCCCTCTCTTGAATGTCGAGTGGGGTGATCTCATCTAAGGAACATCTGTCCCTAGTCGCTTGCACAATGTTAAGCTATAATCCTGGCTTAAAATCTCTCTCCGTTCCTTTAGGAAACTGTACGTTTCTTTCATTTCTTCCTTAAGGACATGGGTTCGACCGTCATGGACCCTATGGCCCATGGGTTCATCTCTCCCCTCCTTAGGTAAATAAATTTTCGAAAATTCTTGAGGAAATTTATTTCAATTTAATTTTGTATTTCTTTATTCGTCGAAGCCATCATAACGTCATCCGTATTTACTGTTGTTTTTACTTCTTTTAAGTCGTATCCGGTAATTGTGTAGGTCGGGTATGCTCTGTCCCTACCCTTTCTTTCTTTCTTTATTTGTCTGGACTTTAAGTTCCCAGAACCTCATTCTCCCTTACGGGTTTGGTCTATCCCTACCCGTTTCCTTATTTCATCATTTTCTTTTCTTAAATTGGAATTTTCTTCTTCAATAAATTCAATTATTTCTTTAATTTCCCAATATACTTTCTCCAATTCGCATTCGCACTCGAATGCTTGAGCTCTATTTTCTATTTCTTCCTTATTCTTGTTTATGTCAAAAGTGGATTCATCTCTAAATATTTCCATGACCAGGGCTTGTTCATTTTCTTCATCAAAATCTTCGGGAGGGTAATATAATTTCAAATTTGCTGAATTCATAGTCACTTCGTGATCCGTTTCACAGTGCCGAATTCTATATGCGTTATTCCTCAAATCTCTGATTATCTGATATGGTCCGTGGTACATTTTCTGGAACTTCTTGTACACACGGTTCCCTGGATCCGAAATGGCTGGTCTTTTCACTAACACCATTTCTCCTGCTAATAATGGTCGATGATACCTCTTATGCCTATTTCTTCTCTGCCTCCTGTCGGCTTGAGCTTTTAGATGCTCAAAGGCTCTCCTAATTCGTACATCTCTTCCCGGCTGAGCGTCTGCTGGCCTAGGAATTACCAGATTCCAAGGTCTTTCTGGTTGCTCATTCCGATGTAACGTTATGGGTATCTCTCCTGTGGATTCATGGATTGTATTATTTATACAAAATTCAATAATATCCAAAATATCTATCCACATCCAATTTTCTTCGGCACAGTATATTCTACAGTACTTGGCCGTTTCTCTCATAACTCTCTCTACAGGGTTTGCCTCAGGATGGCGAATACTTGACAAAATTTGACGTATTCCAAGTCTTTCTAATTCTCGTCTGAACTCTACACTGGTGAAACAACTGCCGTGATCCGACAACAAATTCTCAGGTTTCCCCAGAATCGGTATCACTTTTTCTTTAAGTCGTTTTAACACCTGTTTGGTACTAGTCTTCTGTATGGGAGCAAGGACAACCATTTTAGTGAAGACATCCATAGCCACCATTATGTGTCGATTTCCTCTTCTTGCCTTTGGCAAAGGTCCAAAATTATCAATAGATATGATTTGGCCGGGCCTTTCGGGCAACAATGGTATAGGCTTCTGTCTCATCAAAAATGCATTAGGTTTAATCCTTTGACATAGATCACATGTCTTTAGCGTGTCCCTTACAGTTTCTCTCAGTCTCGGCCATATAAATGCTTCTTTCAGCATCGAGACTGTTTTGTCGACTCCCATATGTCCGAACGATCTATGGGCTAACCATACTATTTTCCTCTGCAAAATTGCAGGTACAACAATCCTTAATTTCGTATGGTCAGAGTCCACAAACTTATATAATAACCCATTATAAAACGTGTAGTCCTGTGCTATCTTCTCAGCTTCCGTGTACGCTGGTGTTCCTCTTATCAAGCTTCCCTCAAGGAATGATATGAGCATGTTCATCCATGGATCCTCCCGTTGTCTTTGACTAATGCTTCTTAACTCATTAAGAGTACGCTGATCCCTGTCTTCCAAATCTATAGCCATTACTTCCTCTTCTATGGACTCTGGCTGTCTACTTAAGTAGTCTGGAACTATGTTTTCCTTTCCTGGGCAGTACTCTATCTTGACATCAAATTGTTGAATATATAAAGCCCAACGCATCAACCTTTGACTGGATAAATCAGTCTTCATCAGAAAGGTTAAGGCTTTATGATCCGTCCTTAGAATGACCTGAAACCCATATACGATCTTCCGCCAATATTGCAACGCGTGCAATATCGCTAACAGCTCGATCTCGCTGATCGTATAATTTTTCTCGTGTGGTTTCAATCTCCTACTTGTGAAAGCTAGATGGTTCTTCTTATCAGGGTTTTCCTGGTTCTCCTGATATAGCATTGCCCCTATTCCAATCTGGGATGCGTCTGTCTGAATGATAAATCTCTGATTAAAATCAGGATATCCTAGCTTCACGTAATTTAAGAGCATTTCCTTGGCCTCCACGAATGCTTTTTCTGCTTCCTCCGTCCATTTCCACTTGCCCCCCTTCTTCAGAAGGTCCTGTAGTGGTGCAACAGTTTTGGTGTATGATGGACAATGTCCTGAGAAGAACCCAATCAATCCCAAAAACTGGCGAACGTTCTTCACTTTCAAAGGCCTTGGAAAATCTCTTATCGATTCCAATTTGCATGGATTTGGTTTAACACCATCCTTGTCAATCACATGCCCTAAAAATGTCACTTGCCTTTGACAGAAGTTCGATTTCTTTAAATTTATCTTAAAATTTGCCCTTCTTAGGTCTTCTAATAATTTCTTCAAATTTTCTAAATGTTCCTCAATGTTCTCCGAGGTAAGCAAAATGTCATCTACGTATCGGATAGTGCAATCTTTCACTTCCTCTGACAGGTTTCGATCAAGCGCTCTTATTAATGCCAATCCTGGAGTCTTTAATCCAAACGGACATCTTCTAAAGCAGTATGTTTGTTGATCGAACTGAAATCCAGTCAACAAGCTGGTTTTCTCTTCCAGTTCGAGATGATGATACGAAGAAGTCATGTCAATATTTGTAAAAATCTTCTTGCCTTTAAACTTCCTCAGTATTTCTTTTATGGGTGGTGCCGAATCATTTTCTGGTATGATTTTTGCATTTAAATTTCTGGCATCTAAACACACCCTCACTGAGCCATCCGGTTTACTCACAATCACTAATGGACTAACATATGGTGTCGCCATCTTTTCTATAACACCTGCATTTATCATCTCCTGCAGTGTTTTCTTGGTTTGTGGGTAATGTTTTTCCGCAACCGGGTATGGTTTTTGTTTGAACGGTGCCCAATCGTTGACTTGGAACGCGTATTTAAAATTTTCAATCTTCCCTGGCTTGGAATCAAATACGTCCCTATAATCCAATAATAATTTCTTTAATTGTTCCTTAATTTCGAGGCTGACTTTAGCTTCCTCCACTTTTCCTGATAGGTTGGTCTCGAACTCATTTTCCACATTATCTTCGAGTTCTATGTTGAGGACTTCAAATATTTTTTCTATGTCCTTATAATCTTCCTCAATCACTTCTTCCATATGCCATACCTGTTCTGCTATTTTCGCATCCTGTTCCTGTAGGTTAATGTTTTGCTCATCCACATCCTCTCTTTGAATTCTAATGCAATTTTGCGCTAGGTCTATAATGACCTTGTTCTCACGGATAAAATCAATACCTAATATGACATTATACGGTAATTGATTTACCAGCAAAAAGCACTGCGAAATTTCAGCGTTACCCATGATTAAATCAATGTATACCTGAAATTTACATGTCAAAGATTTTTCAGGGATAATTCCCTTAATCTTTACACTTGACGTGGGAATTTTTAGTACTCGGCCGCTTGTTTCCAATTCATTTAACAGGGTTTGTGTAATTAGACTTATTGTGGATCCAGTATCAATCAATGCTCTGACCAGTAATCCTTCTATCCTAAGCATAATTATAGGTAGTTCTCTTTTAACAGGTGGGATTCCTTCCACATCCTCGTTAATTAGTTCATCTGGTCTGGCTATCCAATTTACAATTTCTACCTCCTCCCAGCTCCTGGTATGTTTCCACTTTTGACAATTTAAATTTGGAGTTTTTTTTTATCCTGAGGGCTCCCTTTTCCCTCATTCTTTAGCTGAGCTTGTAGTTCCAAGCTTTGAGCTCCGTCTAGTCGGTCGGGTGATTTCCGGTTCTTGATTGCCTCACTCCAACGGACTTTTTGCCTATCAGGTTCATCTGGTCTTTCGTTCATATAACGAAGACTCTCCTGATATCTTTCTTCTATTTCGGCCCGATATTCATCATCCCTATCGTCTGGCCTTACATTCCTCCTGGGATAATTCTCCCATTTCTTTCTATTGTCCGGCCTTTGCTGGTTATTGTTATAGGGTCGGCTTTCCTGTTGCCTATAACCCGTCATTCTAGGATTTCTTCCTCGATATCCTCCCCGGTAATATGGCTGTATCCTTCTAGGCTCCTGGTGCCCATACTCTCGATCTCGTCCTTGAGTATCCGTACTGGTGGACTGATTCCTGGTCGCTGGTTTTTCTCCAGTTTCCTGACTGCTAGCCATGTGTACTTGCTCAGTTTGTCTTTGATGCCGAGGTGTTACGTGCGAAGTCGTCATATCTAACTGACGTAATACGCTTTCCACTTCCACAGCACTTCTGGCTTTGGATGAGATTAGCAGCCTCTGAATCTCATATGGAAGCTGTCTTGCAATGGCGGCACACAGGTCGTTTTCTGCCGGAGCAATATCCAGTTCGCGGAATTTACACAGCTGAGCAGTGAAAAATTCCGAGTATTTAGTGGGTGCATTGGTGCTGTACTTCCTAGAGTACAGATCTAGTCTTAAATTTTCTTGGACATCTGCTGCCCAATATCGCTTTAAAAATGCTTCCCTAAAGCCTTCCACCGTATCAAAAGTGTATCTGAAGCTTCTGAACCAGGTGAGACAATCACCTGCCAACAGCTTTTCAATAGCTCTCAGTCTCCGATCCTGAGGAACCTTCATTTCATTTAGATACTCTGCCACTTCTTTTAGCCAGTATTTTGGAGTAATAGACATGTTATTACCCGTAAACTTTACTGGTCTGTCCTCATTAGATTTAATAATGTTTATTATTTGGCCATTTGTCTGATTCGTGTACGGGGTTGACATCGCCATTGGATATCCTGGGTTCTTATAAGGGCTCTCCCCTCCTAAGTCCCTCTCCGTATCTGTGCCTTGTTCACGGGAATCTACCCATCCTGTCTTTGGAAACTCCTCCTGATTTTCGAATTCTAACTTCCTTTCTCTTCGGGCACTTTCTTCATTTGCCATGAGTTGGATTTCCATTTGACTGTTCTTATGTTCAGTCCTCTCCAATCGGGATCTTAATTCATTCTGAATTCTTTCTTGATTCCTTTTAATATCTTCCTCTACCTTTTTGGATTGGAATTTCTCATCCCTGTAACTATCCCTGAATTCATTTAGTTTTTCTTCTACCTCTTTCTTAAAGATCATGACCCTTTGGTCTATAATTTCTGGCTTAATGTCACCTATGGTCTCCAGGCCCTCTCGTATCTCATTTATTTGCTTCTCCACTTCTTTTCGTCCTTTGACCATATCTATTTTTCATTCCTTCAAGCCTTCTCTCAGTTTTCTCTTGACTCTTATACAATTTCATCATTTCATCTTGGACCTGATTAACTTCCTTATTGGTTTTTCCTACATGAACCTTTAATGTTCCGATGGTTTCCTGAACCTCATTAATACCCTGACTTATTTCATTTATTTTATGGGTGTTATCCTTATTTTCGTCCTCTCGTTGTTTTCTTTCACCCTGGAGATGCCCCTCGTAGATACCTAATCTTCGATTTATTTCACCCACATACTTCTTTAAGTTATCATCTACCTGCCCGGTAAACAGCTCAAATTGATCTTTCATATTCCGCGCATCCTTTATATTTTGATTTTTCATCTCAGTTACCTCAGTCTGAACTACACTGATTTTGTCCTCGAGGGTCCCTACTTTCTCCTCAACCCCTTCAAATCTATCTCCTAGCTTATTCACGCTTTGTTTTATTTCCTCCCGGGAGGCCTCACAAATATGGCTGTTAAATTTTATCTGAGCTTTCAATGCTTTCTGCACACCTTGGATCTGGGTTACAAGTTTTTCCTCACATGCCTTTACATTTTTTTTACAAGATTCTTCCATGCTATTTAATTTAGTTTCTATAGAACCAAATTTATTTTCCATGGTATCAATTTTATTCCCTATCCTTTTAAAATTATCTTGGCACTCCTTTTTGGATTCTATACTATTTTTTTCTATAGTACTTATCTGGGTTCTCAATCCTGCATTAAACGTGTTGCTCTCAGTTTGCAATGCCTTTAACTTGTCCCCAAATGCTTTATCCAATGTTTGAAATTTGGAATCTATGTTTCCTTCTATACTTTCTCGGAGTTCATCTGACCCCTGTTTTATTCCCCCTTTTAATTCATTTAACTTATTCCCAAAATCAGTATCAAAACCTTGGAATTTGTTATTTATTTTATCTATCTCAGCCTTTACTTCATTGTTCATTGTTACACAGTTAGCCTCGATAGCTTCTAACTTAGTTTCCATGGTATTACTTTTAACTCCGATAGCTTCTAATTTAATCCCCATGTTAGCACTATCAGTTTTTATTGACTCCAAACTTTCATTTATGGATTCGAACACTTTGTTATTTTCATCCTTTTGGAGACTCAATGTATTATCTATTGTTCCCAATTTATTGTTCATGGTCTCCCACTTTTCTTTGCTATCAGCTTTTATAGCGTTCAAAAGTTCCTGCCTCTCTTCCCTATTCTCTTTTTTTGCATCTTCCGTACTTTGCGTACTTATTTTTATTATCTCGTCCCTATTCTTTTGGAAATGTTCATCCAAACACTCCTTTAACTCCATCATCGTCACCATCTTTTCTAATATAAAAATACAGTGGGCCCCTAATGCCACCACACTAGTACATGCTTGAGAGATGATACTCTGAATCGGTGTGTCCCAATTTCTTTTAAAATATTACTTTGGTACGGGTATTCACTTACAACGTACCCTTTTGATACTTTTACTCAATTTCATAAACCTTTATGGAAGTATTCAAAATTCAAAATTTCGAAAAACCATTTTTTTCAAAAAAATGAAAATTTTGATTTTTCGAGAAAACTCGGGTTTTCCCTAGGAAAACTCATCCCTGCGTACTGGGCGCCAAAAAGAGTAAGGTTATTTGCTAGGGGGTTTAATAATATAATTCAGGGCTGCTCGGTATGAGTTTCCAGGGACCCATGCGGTCAGTTAATATTTTACGTTGTAGCTATTCCTGTAATTACTTTAATTTTACCTGATATGACCGACTTAGGTGTTCCTCTAGTTATTAATCCAGCACATTATTTATATATCCCCATGTGCCCATTTAGCAAGAAATATGCCAATCACAGTATACCAGCGTAGCTCAATTCGGAATTTCGGGGCAGCGGTAAGTTCCCCCACTCTGTGACTCACATATTTTGGATTAATTAGAGGATACACTTGCAAAAATAACAACAAAATCAACTCCTATTTAAACACATTTAATTAATAAAATTAATGGCGCTACAAACATTTTAACAATTTAATTAATGACCCAAATATCAACTGCTTGTTCCAAATGAACAAGGGATCACAAATATAAACAAATATTGTATTCAAAACCTGTGGCTTCCACATAAACCAACAATTCTTACTTAGTCTCACTTCCATAAAGCACTAACATTAAGTTTACATAACTCCGAGCTCGTTGGCTCCATGCATTTACATTATTAAGGTGTCATTCTTGTACACCTCCCACTATCCTTTATATTCTCTTATATCTCAAAAAAAAAAAAAACCAAATATATAATTATATTTAAAATCTATGTTAATTATCTAACTCAATATTTTGGGCATGTCCACACATTCAGTTGTTATCATCTCTCTTTATTTCACAAATATATTAAGGTAATCAGAAAATCAATTGTGTACTCCAGAGCGTGAAGGTACTTGACATAGTCAAAAAACTATAGTTACTCCCGAACTCAGTTGCCTTCAATCAACTCGTGGAATCCCACGTCCATACATTATTACAATAGGGATTGTTATTTATCTCTTATGTCTTAATAGACCATTATCATATAAGAAACTACGATCTGAACCGGCAAACGAAAATATCCATCTACTAGGACCTCGGTTCATCGCCCGGGTCGTTAACAGCTTTAAACACTCCTGGTGTATTCATTTCTCTTTCCAACAGCTTACGAGACGGTCTCTGTTCCTTCTCGCTTTAAGAGAGCTAGACTCTACTACTTGGGGTGCGATTTATGACACGTTAGGGTGACGGCGACTCCCTGTCTGACCCAACGTTAGTAGCTATTTCCAAGGCTTTCAAAACAAACCTTCCCATTATATCCAGTTCTGGGGAGACCGGGCTTTATTGTACCGTATACATTCAAACAACTATTCTTTGGTTCACAGACCATTTTCGTATCCTTGGCATTTATTAATTATGAGAGGGTCCTCATTGATTGGGAAGATTAATACACATACGACGACGGAGAATTACAGGGGCTTTTATCATAAGAAGATCCTGCATTCGAATCTCTTCAAGTGCCTCGGGATCCAATCCCTTACAGAGGACTTATACAAAATGCGATTTAGAGTCGGCCGTGGCCCATATGACATACGCTCAATAATACCATATATTAGCTCCCTTTTTAAATACATACACAATGCCTCGTGATACTATGTCACAAATAGAGGACTTATACAATTATCAATTCACTGCAATCAACTACCCTCCATAAGTAATGTACCAAGTATTTTAACCACTACGCGTTCCTAGCGTGACACTTTAATATTATATTTGCGCTCATTATGCGCTATGCATTATTTTAAGCCGAAATTGTCTTCCCAAGAACTGATAAAATCTCTTTAGTAACAATTCATATTATTTTTATTCACATATTAATCTTTCCGTTGTCGATAAATCGCTCCCTGTTTAAAATATTCCATTGAAACTCATCTCTTACACATACGTTAAGGCTTAACGTTCTTATATTCATATCAATTTATTTGATTTTTAGTTAACATTTCCATATTTAATTATTATTATTATCTTTATTCTTTATACAAGCTCAAAAGCTATTTCTTTCATATCTCAACTTTACTTTATTTCAATGTCTTTCATGATAATTAATGATATTTCGCTTGCTCTTATGACATTTGTTAAATACATTAACCCTTTATTCACATATTTCCTCTACGGGATTTATTCTTTACATAATTATTTATAATTTCTCAATTTATTTTATTCTTGTTCAGACCGTGTTCTTGATTATTCAGTATTTATTTATTAATACACATCCCTTTCACTCAAAAACTCCGGTGGTTTTGTACACAATCAATTTCTGACACCAAAATAGAATGAATTTAGTACTCACATGTTTCCAGATCATCCCATGATCTTTAATCTGGTGCGGTGCTGCATTTTTAGGCCCACTTTGACCTTTTTACTCCATATTAAAGGTATTCATCTTACTTAAAAACACTTTTTGATATACATTTAAAACACTTAACATTGACGACATTTTTATATACTGATGTGTTCCCTTGGAACACATAATAAACACTAAAAATATTAATTTAACACACAATCTTGATTATTTTACACTTCACAATTCTCGATCACTAGGCCGTATTTCTGAGCCTATCACACGTGATCTTCCTAAATTCCCGTTTCCAAGGGTGAAATTTATTCGATGTCGGCTTCCTATCCTGCAGAATGCGAAAGTCCCGAAACATCTACTGTTCCCTGGAGTCCAATTCTGCTACTCCTATCCTGGATAACCGGCTATTTATCTAGCTTGAACGGCTTCTTTGTAGCTCTGTCTATTGATCCTAACGAAAGTCTATACGGATCGAGGTCTCCTCTAAGACCTATAGATTCAGTTTATAGCAGCTAGCACTTCTCGATTCTAGTACTATTAGAATTGTTCGCTTGCTTTCTGGAGATAATGTTTATAGTCTCCTATCGTCTTTATTTGAACTGTTTTATTATTCTGTTCTTCCCTTTTAGGTTTCTTTAATTTAAATAACAGTTTATCTGTCTGGTACGATACTTCCGTACGTTATGATCTATTCGTTCGTACATTTAACGACCTATCGCCTTTAAGTCCGGTGTTCGCGGCCTGCTCTGACTATATCTTACGAATTTTCACTTTAACTTGTATACAGTCGGGCCTAAATCCTATAATTAGGATTTTCCTAATATTTCACTACGGCGATACTTTTAAATTTCGTCTTGACCACTCCTGGATGGAGGCAAGCAAGTCGTTAATACTGTGACGCCTGTGGCTATCAGATCTTACTTTTGCGGTGTAACGCAGCGTTTCTCCCCTCACGGAGTACTGGTAGCTGTTTTCGATGTAACGCAGAGTTACGTCCCCTCACGGACTGTCGGAATGACTACTTCTACGTCGTGGTGCAGCACTTCCCCTCACGGAGTGCTCGTAGGACTGCATGATTGGCTTGGAAACGCCCGAAGCTTTATACTATTTTACTACAAAAAATAAGATTCTAGCCTTTTCTGTGGTCAACTTCTAAAATAATGGTGCCACAAATGTAAAAATTATACCTTCCGAAGGCTCTTCTTCTCAATGTCAAATGATCTTATTGCACCTAAGAATCGATCGTGCAATTCGGAGATATTAATTAATTTCTCGTCCTCAATTGTGTGGGTGTTGCATTCCTTTTGCTCTCTCCCCTCCACAGAGGCTTAGGTAATTCCCCAATGACGTCGTCTTACGTCGGCAGTTTTTTTCTGCACAATTATTAAATGGTTTCTTTTTACTGAAAAATCTCTCATTCAAAATGATTCACTGTACTGTGCTTGTTTACTCATTATTATGCTCGTAAACGTGTTAATTTTAATTATTCCTCTTCTGGTGCATAAGCGGCGTTGTCAATTTCCAGCAACGTCAGCTTGAATTCCGATTCAGGCTTCCTTGTCTATCACGGTGGAAATTTCCATTCAGTTATTAATACTCGTGACCAGCCCTCTCTTGAATGTCGAGTGGGGTGATCTCATCTAAGGAACATCTGTCCCTAGTCGCTTGCACAATGTTAAGCTATAATCCTGGCTTAAAATCTCTCTCCGTTCCTTTAGGAAACTGTACGTTTCTTTCATTTCTTCCTTAAGGACATGGGTTCGACCGTCATGGACCCTATGGCCCATGGGTTCAGTATATACGGACTTCTGGCTTGCGATTCTTGATTTAACTTGAACCACGCTAGTAATTCCGTGTTGCGCAACTGTGCTTGAAGTAAAATATCAGGAGCGTTATCTTTTTAAAAATAGATATTTTGCAAGTTTGGCAAGTGAACTGGTAATCGCACGATGGAATGTGACTGTTCATGCATGTGAAATGAAAATATCCTGTATGCGGCTTCTGTTGGACCAACATATCTCACATATCACCGTTTCGCCTTCAGGACATATATTAACATAGCAGCAGTCATGACCTTTATACAAATACTTGTGGATGTATTTAACACTCCGAACACTTGAGCATATTTCAACATTAATTTGAGTTTGAAAGTAAAGTAAACGAAATTGATTGTAGGGAACAATGAATCGACTATCGATTTCAATGTCTGTGCCTCGAATTGTTTTTATAATAATCGATTATTTCTTCTCCTATACGAAGGATAACCATAGGCATTATCTTGAGTCTCTTCCTTAAACTGTTTAGGGAAATCTTTCTTACACACGCCATCTTTCATACAGACTGAAGAAGGATTCAAAATCCGCGAGGGCCATGTACAATATGACGCCTTACCAACTCGTATAGCGCTTCATCCTCGAGATATGGTATTTCGGCTGACACCACACTGTCAATGTCAGAAATTTCTCGAAACTTACAACCTTCCGTTAATGTTAATAGTAAATGGATGTGCGGGAGACCTCGTTTTTGAATTTCCACTGTATAGAGATATGGTTTTACCGAAAATTTCCTTAACATTAATCAATCGTAGCAATTCCTTTACTTTGCAATGGAAAACTCTCACTACAATATCAGGCCTATTATTAGCCGTTTCCCAAGGATGAATGCTGTTAAGTATTTCTGGCCAGTCCGCATTATATAACAGGTGAACGTAATGAATCAATCTGGCTTTCCAAACTTCCTCACTATCGCTATCGCATCCTGATAATTTTGCATCATATTCCTTGGGCTACCTATAAAAGAAGATGGCAGAACTTCAATATGACCGATTCTGAGATTTTCATTTTCTGCTCGTACATGCAAGGCGTCTGCTAAACCGGCATATGTATCAACTCGGAACTTCGTTTGTTGATGACGTATATATTTTAACCGCTCACCTTCCATACAATAGTAGTAATCCACGAATAAATATCCATTTTGTAAACTTGAGCAGCTGCAACTAACTCAACATGACCTCCATGAATACCATTCAGAGACATATACATTTTGTAATCATCGCTCGTATTGATAGCAGTTTCGTACATATCACTGTTGCCAACAATAAAGGAAGAATAATTATTCCACTTATCTGTAACATGTTTTACTATTCGCTTTCTAACCTGTGTAAATAAACTCTGATTGTTGTACTCACAATATGCCAATGACCTGAACAGACAATTACCGTCACCTTTAATCTTTATAACATTTGTAATTGAGTGTCGCCTCTCATTCATCATAATATGATTCATTGTTTTGATTGAGCACACAACCTATAAGGACGAATGATGAAACGAAAAGAAGACAGTTTGTAGCTGGTGAGACCAAATACTATAACAGAAAGATCGGATACACAATACAAAATGGTGGTTCCAACATTCGACTGTAGCGGCATCTTCGTGAAGTTAGTTATCTTTCGTATCCAGTATTTGTTGTCATTCAAAGAGATGTTGACATGACAGTGTCGTTAGCAAAATGGCTGATTATTTTGCATGAGCATTTCATTCTCAAAGTAATCCATTCTTTGAGAAGTTTTAATTAAATTATGTGCACAGAATCCCCGTTTGCTTATTGTATGGATACAGGCGACATTAGCGCCCGAGTGGAACAGGTAGAAGTTAACGATATCATGTATGGATACATGCGACGTTAGCGCCCGAGTGGAGCAGGTAGAAGTTAACGATATCATGACGTTAATATCAAGTTAGATTTGTTATTTCGGTGGCGTTGAATATTATGATACAGTGTTAGTCGTTGTCGCCTAGCGACAATATGTCCGTCAAGTCATTCGATTCTATTTTCGTGTGACCTTGGAGGAAGTAATATTCGCAATTATTTTAATACACGGATGATATAATCAATAAGGCGGGTATCTATCGAGAGTGCGTGACAGGCATTACATTTTAAGACAACAAACGTCGTCGTAGCGCAAATACTTCCCGAGATATTTCAATTTTAGTAAAGGGTGAAATTTTATGAAAACTATTTTAATATATAAGATTTGTATCTACTTATTTTTTTATTTGGTTATCTTATCCCTTCAGATTGTCACCTCGCTATAGGACGGACCACCAAGCTAGACAAAATATAAAACTCCTTGTAGTCCAGAGAAACTGCTATCCAACTCCTTGCCTTATTTAATTCCTCTTCATTCATTTAATTCCTCTGATTTATCTTATCTCAACCACGACCCTATAATAACGGTAGTAATGTGGTGTAGAAATACACTGCTTTTCTCCAATCTGATGGATATACGCTATAATATTTATTAATATTTATAATATCTATTAATATCATATATATTTCTCATTACACTTCGATACTTACGGTATTACCATGTTATCAATTAAATCCGTGTCTTAACCAACAGCACCGAAATAAATATTATGAACACAGCATTTCGTGACAGTGATGATGAGGAGAGAAAACCAAGTTGGTCTTCGAAACTATAGATTTCAAAACAGAAGGAAAACAAAAACTCAGCAATTCTTCTAGGTTTGTGCCGTGTCTTGTGTGGGGTTTCGCCTAGGACACCAAGCTGGCTCATCGGCGGGCTCTTGGTGTCCCTGCCCGGACCCCCACTGGAGTGACGAACTGCGTGCCACCTCTCTTTATATTAGGTGCAACTGCACCACTTGACTACGAGAAGTAAAACCTCAAGCAGCCTTAACCTCCCTATGAAGGCTTCCAAAAAGATGGTATATTGGCTTTCACGCCCGGTGAATTAAAACTCAGCAATTCTTCTAGGTTTGTGCCGTGTCTTGTCTTGTGTGGGGTTTCGCCTAGGACACCAAGCTGGCTCATCGGCGGGCTCTTGGTGTCCCCGCCCGGACCCCCACTGGAGTGACGAACTGCGTGCCACCTCCCTTTATATTAGGTGCAACTGCACCACTTGACTACGAGAAGTAAAACCTCAAGCAGCCTTAACCTCCCTATGAAGGCTTCCAAAAAGATGGTATATTGGCTTTCACGGCCGGTGAATTAAAACTCAGCAATTCTTCTAGGTTTGTGCCGTGTCTTGTGTGGGGTTTCGCTTAGGACACCAAGCTGGCTCATCGGCGGGCTCTTGGTGTCCCCGCCAGGACCCCCACTGGAGTGACGAACTGCGCGCCACCTCCCTTTATATTAGGTGCAACTGCACCACTTAACTACGAGAAGTAAAACCTCAAGCAGCCTTAACCTCCCTATGAAGGCTTCGGAAAAGATGGTATATTGGCTTTCACGGCCGGTGAATTAAAACTCAGCAATTCTTGTAGGTTTGTGCCGTGTCTTGGTGGGGTTTCGCCTAGGACACCAAGCTGGCTCTTCGGCGGGCTCTTGGTGTCCCCGCCCGGACCCCCACTGGAGTGACGAACTGCGCGCCACCTCCCTTTATATTAGGTGCAACTGCACCACTTGACTACGAGAAGTAAAACCTCAAGCAGCCTTAACCTCCCTATGAAGGCTTCCAAAAAGATGGTATATTGGCTTTCACGCCCGGTGAATTAAAACTCAGCAATTCTTCTAGGTTTGTGCCGTGTCTTGTCTTGTGTGGGGTTTCGCCTAGGACACCAAGCTGGCTCATCGGCGGGCTCTTGGTGTCACCGTCCGGACCCCCACTGCAGTGACGAACTGCGCGCCACCTCCCTTTATATTAGGTGCAACTGCACCACTTGACTACGAGAAGTAATACGTCAAGCAGCCTTAACCTCCCTATGAAGGCTTCCAAAAAGATGGTATATTGGCTTTCACGGCCGGTGAATTAAAACTCAGTAATTCTTCTAGGTTTGTGCCGTGTCTTGTGTGGGGTTTCGCCTAGGACACCAAGCTGGCTCATCGGCGGGCTCTTGGTGTCCCCGCCCGAACCACCACTGGAGTGAAGAACTGCGCGCCACCTCCCTTTATATTAGGTGCAACTGCACCACTTGACTACGAGAAGTAATATAAAGGGAGGTGGCCCGCAGTTCGTCACTCCAGTGGGGGTCCGGGCAGGACACCAAGAGCCCGTCGATGAGCCAGCTTGGTGTCCTAGGCGAAACCCTACACAAGACACGGCACAAACCTAGAAGAATTGCTGAGTTTTAATTCACCGGCCGTGAAAGCCAATATACCATCTTTTGGATGCCTTCATAGGGAGGTTAAGGCTGCTTGAGGTTTTACTTCTCGTAGTCAAGTGGTGCAGTTGCACCTAATATTGTACCCGATACCTATTTTAGGCTATCGGCTACGCCAGCTGACATTAAGCTGTAGTTGAGGTTTTGGAAAGCAAGCCGATAAGATAGCGCATCGATCGCGTCAAGAAGAAAGCCAAGATGACGTAGGAGGTCAAGAATCAAGGAGGCATTGAAATCTGTGAGAAGATAGAATTATTAATAAAGATGTGAAGCTTTATTGAAATATATATGGGATTATAATAAGTTAAAACAACTTAGAAGAGTATATATGACATGCATTATATGTGGAAATAATTTTATGGAAATAAGTTATTGTATAACAGAACAGCCGAGAGGAGTCGGGTTCGAGACTATCTTCGTGACGTAGGAGCACCGTGGTGGGGAGAATTAGCCACGTGCCGCACGGGGCTCATAAGCTGGAACACAGCGCTTAGCAGTTCAGTTGGGCTCAATGAGGCGAGCAGTACAGAGCAGCTCTATAGCACAGCGAGACGGGCATTGAAGGTCACGCAACACACGTAAACCGTCACGGCAAGTGTAGGCGACATTTCTCGCATCACCGAGCAACAGAGGCCGAGCGGGTCGTTGATACAGGCGACCTAGCCGAGAAGACAATTGTAGATAGCCGGGGTATTTCAAAACCACACTGATCGCATATGAAGACTTTATTTCAAGCTTCATTTCGACGTTGTTCGAACACAGGCTTTCACAAATAACATTATAACCATGCTGTTATATAATACATTCAAACGACTTTTTACTATTTCAAGTAAACTGAATGTTTAGCATAGGCTCTGATGAACATTACAGCGTGCATATATAAGAATTTTATCTTATACAATTTTCATGGATTACAAATTATAGACAGATACAGGGTGTATCGTAATCTTGTACACTATCTAGTAAAATTTTTATTTTACTCAAGTAGAACTTTGCAGTAAGTTGAGAGTGGACTTACAATTCTCAAACTGAACATTTATCGGAACAGTGGCGTATATTAGAAGAAGAGTAGGGGGTCCGCTGTTTCCATGAACTTTTCGAGAAGGAGTTGGACGATATCCGCTATGGGTAATTCGAGGTTCAACATGATCGAGTAAACGTGAATAGAGACAAGATGGCACCACAGAGCGATGGATTCGGTTCCTGACGAGAGGAGTCCAACAGCTGATTCGCTTGGGATTTCGAAGGAAATCGTCATTTCATGGATGAAATGATATTCACGCCGATCTTACGAGAAATCTTTAGGTAGGGAAAATCGACGATCTTGGAAATTATATTACAACTGATAATGAAAGGTATTGTAAGAGTTCTATCTACCTGATACGATTATTTTCATGAATACTGGGCACACATGTATATTTTTCTAATAGGAGTGATTTGATTATTAAGACATGGTTTGAATTTATATACTTCGAATTTGCTAGAATATGGAGTGACCATATGATATGGCAGGCATCATTATTCGATATTCTCACCGTTGTTTGGCTTTATTAAGAAGATGTTTGGTCTTATAGACATTTTTCCAGCTAGGATATTTTTCATGAATAGTTTTTTTGAGTAACGAGTATTTCGAACTCGTGATCTGCAATTGATTATCAGAAACTACTTCGTCAGTTCATTGCATACTAGCGAGTGTGTATTATTCATCAGTAGGGATTTTTTTTCCATTGGATTGTTTGGAGATATTAAGAAGTTATTCACTTTAGTGAATGAACGTCGCTTTTATATGACAACTAGAAACTTGTTGATTCCTTTCTGGTACATTCATTCATATAGTCCACGAGGTGGGGTCCTTCGTATTTATACGATTGTATGGTGGCTACTCACCTTACCCACCGTTTAGGGAACTATCATCCAAGTCGACGGGGCGAGGTCCTTCGTATTTATACGATTGCACGGTGGTTACACATCTTACTCGCCATTGAGGAACTCATTTTATCATCCGAATGTACACGAGATGTAAGTGAATTAAACAAGGAACTACTAGTCACATATCAGTCGAGATTTTGTTAAATAAAGTAACGATAAATGTCAACAGGATTGCATTTAGTAATTCTTGTTTGCCAATCCAATATTTTGTTGCTATACTCTTTTGAGAGTAATTTCAGTTTAACAGCTATTACAGCTGATGCTTTGATGATTTTTATAATTGTGTTTGATACCTTTGAGAAGGATTTAAAGTAATTTAATCTTGTAAGATTAATCATTAATGGTCATAATTATTTTAAGGCAGATCAGTATTGCAGATTTTGATGTGAGAGATTATAGCACATTGGTGTTTTTCTACGATGTGAATTATGAAACTTGTGAAAGAGAATTTATGCTATTTGAAAGCAAATATTAAATTACTGAAGTAATGTTTTTCCAATTGTTTAAGAAGTTGTCTAGATATGATCAGAATAATTACAGTCATTGGAGATTATGTGCGTTAATAATTTGAAGCCATTTATATATTTTTGTAGATCATGCAACGTGGTTAAATGAAGTTTGTGATAGGCATTTTGTGGAATTTGCCATTTGATAGTTGCAACGTTGATAATGTATTTTGAAGCGGACATGAGGTTGTTGTACCCTGTCTAGCGTATTTGTTGAGATTCATGCTGTATGTGCTGAATATTTATGGAGTTTTTGTAGCAATTCTTATATTCAAATGTGATATTTGGAATATTGAAGAAATATAATGTCGTTGTGGATAGTTAGATCCAACGTGATGTCGTGGAGACAATAATATTTTTGGCATGATAATTAAATACGAGATATAACTTGGAAGTAATAAAACTGTAAGACAACATTCTATAAACCTTATTAAACAATTTGTTAGGAAATTAAACAAATAAATGAAGTTGATAATACAAGATTTTCTGAAAATAATAATTAATGAAATAATAATCTGAGATTTAGGCATGTTAACGATCTGACCTAATGAAATAAAAATCAGAATGACTAGATGAAATAATAAACTAAATAACCAGATGATTGAAATTTAAATAAGTTGATAAATTAAATTTTGAAATAAATCGATGAATTAAATAAGTGGATGAATTAAAGATTGAATTAATTAAACTGATTGAAATGAATTATTAGACGATTGTAATGATGATGAATAACTGAATTAGAAGGTGATGATTAATTAAAGAAGCTGATGATTAATGAATTTTTATGGAATTAAATAAATTTAATTGAGAGATAATTCGAAGGAATTGCAACTTGAAATGTGAATTTAAATGAGGTAATGGTGATGAATTAACGATTCTGACAGGAATATTTGGAATTTTGAAGTGAGAATTAATGTGAGAAATATTTAATTTGATAATAATGATGAGGATGACCAATGAGAATTTGAATTTTCTGTAATTCACAGATAAGAGATTAATGACGATGTAAATAATGTAAATTAATTATTCAATGTTTAGGAACATTTGATTAACATGTTCTACGTTCAAATTATACCATGCAAACCATAATTTATGTGATATTTAATATGAGTGATTATTATATGTGTATGTTTAGGCAGATTAGTAACTTAATTAAATCCACATTGATGTTAAATTAAAGAGAATTAGGTCTCAGGTTTCACAAATGTCAGTGACGAAAGACATAGTGCGACAGTGATCCTGAGAACCCAAGAGAACTTTATACATTTTTCTTGATAAGTGGATTGAAATAATTTTGCATTAGAAAGGAGATGGTTCGATTTTTTGGACAATGACAATTTAACTTTGCATTCGACCATACTCTTAGGTAGGAATTATATTTAAAATGTCTGTCTGACTTTCAAAGTAAAATAAATTTGTTTTTATCTTAGTTGTGATCTGATGATGGTGTGATGTTCCTTTTTCTTTCCTTGTCTTGAGTAAGGCTTATCCGGAAAGGAAGTGGTTTTGCTAGGAATTCAGTTGATGGCGCCCATTTATATTTGAATTATTTTTATTAACTTAAGCCCGTAACGACCCTAGAGATACTTTGTCTCGTGAAACCCACTGTTTTTTCAAGAAACTCAGCTGAATTTCCGACACATTCCTTATTTGACTAGAGGTTCATTTAACTCCGCTCTGTCCTGGAACTCCAGGGATGTGATGTTATAGCAGATGGGTCATCGCATCCCCAGGACGAACGGGTACAGAGAGAGAGGGAGAATTGGCTTTATCCAACTAGTGGGGCTTTTCGATTTTGTTAATTCTATGGAATCACATCAGATTTAGATTACTGAGAGATTGATCTCAAGTTCATTTAAGTGTGTTACAAAATTTATTATACTTAGTCAGACAATGTACTTGTGTGCCCAATCCAGTGTTCATGTTAATCGTATTAGTAATATCATGTTAGTTATAAGATATTTTTCCCTATACCCAAGTGAATGCAGGAATTGAGACATCGTGATGTGTTGTTGTCTAACGTCTCTATATAATTCTATATTGAAATATAATTATGTTGCCAGAGGATTTAGCGAAGGTGTTAGGAGAGTTACAGACGGGTATGTCTGGAATTGCAGAAACCATTTCTAAGATGGAAACTGAAGTTAAAGAGCAAATTAATAATTCAGAAGCTAGATTAGAAGCTAAATGTAAAGAGAATGTACAAGCATTACAGGCTAATAGCGAAGGCAATCTGAAGGATAATTTAAAGTCATTAGAGACTAGATTGCAGTCAACTAATGAAGATAATTTAAAATTATTAGAAACAAGATTACAGTCAAATAGCAAAGATGAGTTGATGTTATTAGAGACTAGGCTACAGTCAAATAGTGAAGCTAACTTGAAACATAACTTTAAATCGTTGGAAGAGAAATTACAATCTCGTAGTGAAGAAACTAATACTGAATTAGAAAATAAGTTAACCAGATTAGAGAATAGTTTAACTTTGAAGAACAATGAGATGTTGAAAACTTTACAATTAGACATCATTGCAGTAAACATGAAAGGAGAGGAAAATGTTCAGATATTAAGGAAAAATATTATCGAGTTAGAAAGTAGAGGGGAAGAAAATATTTTTACTTTAAGAACAGACGTTATGACCATACAGAAAGACATTAAGTCAGATGTATCGAAGTTGAGATTCGACATCGATGGTTTAGTGGCAGATGTAGGAAAAATTCAAGATTGGTCTACCGAAGTATCTTTCGAGACTAAGATTAAGAGTCTAGAAACGAATCTAGGTAACGAAATAAAAGATTTGAAGACAGTAATTGGGACCATTAAAGATGAAGTCTTGGGAGAGGTCAATTCTAATATAAAGTCGTTAGAAAATCAATTGCAGAAGGATATTAGAAAGATAGACGACGATATAGAGCAAAAGGTTAACGAAAACTTAACTTTATTTAAAAATAGAGTCGGAGCAATTGTTGAGGAACGATATAATGAGGTCGATGCCGAAGCAAAAGAGAAACGTGACGGGTTAGATGAAAAATTAATCGCAGGTATGGCAAACTTAGAAGTTAGGTTTACGGAAAGCAAGGAAGCGATGAAATTAGATTCAACACTATTTAGAACAGATGTTGATCTGTTGAAAGAACAAGTCGCGTTAGTGAAGAACACGTGCGAAGGAAAGATTGACAAGTTGAGGAACGATCTAGACGAAAGTAACAAGACGCAGGACGTTACATCGTTAGATGAGTTGAAGACTCAGGTCAAGAGATTAGCAGAAGACAGGATGACGAAACTAGAATCCATAGTTAACAGTTTTACCAGTCATAATGTGACATCAGGGGAAACATTGATAAATCAAACAGCGATAGACCGCAGTATGACGAATCAAGACACGAGCATGGTAGAAGACCGTCAAATGCAACCGAATGTGACATTCGAAAGGGTCAGTTCAACCCCTCAGGAGAATCCAAGTTCGAGTAGGAGTACGTCGAGTCCAAGTGAACGATACTCAGGTCCAGTCACAATTATAAGGAACCTAGATGACAAACCGAGAAAGTTTTCGGGAAATACAGGAGTTACACCAGTAGAATTTCTGCGAGATATTCGAGACTACATGGCGGAACACAGGGTAGCCAAAGAAAGAGAGCTAAGGATAGTAGAACGCGCCTTAGATGGATCTGCACTTACGTGGTTTAGAGCGTTCAGAAGCAACTTTGCGAACATGGAGCAATTTGCCATGGCTTTCTTGAGGAGATTCTGGAGTGCCGAGGATCAACTCAACGTAAGAGCGGAGATGTACTCTAAACGCTATTCTACGTCACATCCGACGCATTACGCCAACTACTTCACGTCACAACTGGCTAAATTACAGTTCCTTATTCCTCCATTGCCAGAAGAAGAGCTTTTGCAAGCTATAGCGCGACAGTTACCGATAGAGGTACAGCGATCTTTGATAGCATCGGGAGCCAATACGCTGGAACATTATGATGATATATTGCGGCGATTGGATTATACGAGCGCACAGGTTACACCGAGAAGTAATAGGAACGACAACAGAAACACGCAAGAAGTAAATGCGGTAGTCGTGGACAATGCAGTTCAAACGGACAGAAGGGATTCCTGGGAAAACCGACGGAACGATGGGAATCGAGGAAACATCCGTAACGCAAGAGGAAATGATCGATATAGAGGACCATATGAAAGGCCATACGATCAAGAAGCGAGAGATAGCCGGTATAGGAATTATAACCAAAATTCCAGGTATCAGGACAGGAATCGGTATAATAACAGATATCGGGGAAGGAATAACTGGAACCAAGGTCAACAGTTTAATAGAAACGACCGACAGGAAGGCCGAAGAAACGATCCTAAAGACAGAAGGGACAATCGTGGACATGAAAGGTCAAGACAAGAGGATAGACAGCCTAGTGCACCACTCGAGGAGACAGTGAGAGATGTCAATCGAGCCAGCACAAGTGAAGAAAGAAGGAATAAACGTCAGAATAACACAGAATCAAGGTGTTAATCATTGGAAATCATCATTATAGAGAGTCAGAAAGTACCATCATGCTGAGTAAAGGAAATTGTAGAGCTATCGTGTACATGTATAATATATTGAATGCCTGAGAGTGTTTTTTTTTTCTCAATCCTGATAAAAAAAGGAGATGTACGGGAGAGATGTACCCGATACCTATTTTAGGCTATCGGCTACGCCAGCTGACATTAAGCTGTAGTTGAGGTTTTGGAAAGCAAGCCGATAAGATAGCGCATCGATCGCGTCAAGAAGAAAGCCAAGATGACGTAGGAGGTCAAGAATCAAGGAGGCATTGAAATCTGTGAGAAGATAGAATTATTAATAAAGATGTGAAGCTTTATTGAAATATATATGGGATTATAATAAGTTAAAACAACTTAGAAGAGTATATATGACATGCATTATATGTGGAAATAATTTTATGGAAATAAGTTATTGTATAACAGAACAGCCGAGAGGAGTCGGGTTCGAGACTATCTTCGTGACGTAGGAGCACCGTGGTGGGGAGAATTAGCCACGTGCCGCACGGGGCTCATAAGCTGGAACACAGCGCTTAGCAGTTCAGTTGGGCTCAATGAGGCGAGCAGTACAGAGCAGCTCTATAGCACAGCGAGACGGGCATTGAAGGTCACGAAACACACGTAAACCGTCACGGCAAGTGTAGGCGACATTTCTCGCATCACCGAGCAACAGAGGCCGAGCGGGTCGTTGATACAGGCGACCTAGCCGAGAAGACAATTGTAGATAGCCGGGGTATTTCAAAACCACACTGATCGCATATAAAGACTTTATTTCAAGCTTCATTTCGACGTTGTTCGAACACAGGCTTTCACAAATAACATTATAACCATGCTGTTATATAATACATTCAAACGACTTTTTACTATTTCAAGTAAACTGAATGTTTAGCATAGGCTCTGATGAACATTACAGCGTGCATATATAAGAATTTTATCTTATACAATTTTCATGGATTACAAATTATAGACAGATACAGGGTGTATCGTAATCTTGTACACTATCTAGTAAAATTTTTATTTTACTCAAGTAGAACTTTGCAGTAAGTTGAGAGTGGACTTACAATTCTCAAACTGAACATTTATCGGAACAGTGGCGTATATTAGAAGAAGAGTAGGGGGTCCGCTGTTTCCATGAACTTTTCGAGAAGGAGTTGGACGATATCCGCTATGGGTAATTCGAGGTTCAACATGATCGAGTAAACGTGAATAGAGACAAGATGGCACCACAGAGCGATGGATTCGGTTCCTGACGAGAGGAGTCCAACAGCTGATTCGCTTGGGATTTCGAAGGAAATCGTCATTTCATGGATGAAATGATATTCACGCCGATCTTACGAGAAATCTTTAGGTAGGGAAAATCGACGATCTTGGAAATTATATTACAACTGATAATGAAAGGTATTGTAAGAGTTCTATCTACCTGATACGATTATTTTCATGAATACTGGGCACACATGTATATTTTTCTAATAGGAGTGATTTGATTATTAAGACATGGTTTGAATTTATATACTTCGAATTTGCTAGAATATGGAGTGACCATATGATATGGCAGGCATCATTATTCGATATTCTCACCGTTGTTTGGCTTTATTAAGAAGATGTTTGGTCTTATAGACATTTTTCCAGCTAGGATATTTTTCATGAATAGTTTTTTTGAGTAACGAGTATTTCGAACTCGTGATCTGCAATTGATTATCAGAAACTACTTCGTCAGTTCATTGCATACTAGCGAGTGTGTATTATTCATCAGTAGGGATTTTTTTTCCATTGGATTGTTTGGAGATATTAAGAAGTTATTCACTTTAGTGAATGAACGTCGCTTTTATATGACAACTAGAAACTTGTTGATTCCTTTCTGGTACATTCATTCATATAGTCCACGAGGTGGGGTCCTTCGTATTTATACGATTGTATGGTGGCTACTCACCTTACCCACCGTTTAGGGAACTATCATCCAAGTCGACGGGGCGAGGTCCTTCGTATTTATACGATTGCACGGTGGTTACACATCTTACTCGCCATTGAGGAACTCATTTTATCATCCGAATGTACACGAGATGTAAGTGAATTAAACAAGGAACTACTAGTCACATATCAGTCGAGATTTTGTTAAATAAAGTAACGATAAATGTCAACAGGATTGCATTTAGTAATTCTTGTTTGCCAATCCAATATTTTGTTGCTATACTCTTTTGAGAGTAATTTCAGTTTAACAGATATTACAGCTGATGCTTTGATGATTTTTATAATTGTGTTTGATACCTTTGAGAAGGATTTAAAGTAATTTAATCTTGTAAGATTAATCATTAATGGTCATAATTATTTTAAGGCAGATCAGTATTGCAGATTTTGATGTGAGAGATTATAGCACATTGGTGTTTTTCTACGATGTGAATTATGAAACTTGTGAAAGAGAATTTATGCTATTTGAAAGCAAATATTAAATTACTGAAGTAATGTTTTTCCAATTGTTTAAGAAGTTGTCTAGATATGATCAGAATAATTACAGTCATTGGAGATTATGTGCGTTAATAATTTGAAGCCATTTATATATTTTTGTAGATCATGCAACGTGGTTAAATGAAGTTTGTGATAGGCATTTTGTGGAATTTGCCATTTGATAGTTGCAACGTTGATAATGTATTTTGAAGCGGACATGAGGTTGTTGTACCCTGTCTAGCGTATTTGTTGAGATTCATGCTGTATGTGCTGAATATTTATGGAGTTTTTGTAGCAATTCTTATATTCAAATGTGATATTTGGAATATTGAAGAAATATAATGTCGTTGTGGATAGTTAGATCCAACGTGATGTCGTGGAGACAATAATATTTTTGGCATGATAATTAAATACGAGATATAACTTGGAAGTAATAAAACTGTAAGACAACATTCTATAAACCTTATTAAACAATTTGTTAGGAAATTAAACAAATAAATGAAGTTGATAATACAAGATTTTCTGAAAATAATAATTAATGAAATAATAATCTGAGATTTAGGCATGTTAACGATCTGACCTAATGAAATAAAAATCAGAATGACTAGATGAAATAATAAACTAAATAACCAGATGATTGAAATTTAAATAAGTTGATAAATTAAATTTTGAAATAAATCGATGAATTAAATAAGTGGATGAATTAAAGATTGAATTAATTAAACTGATTGAAATGAATTATTAGACGATTGTAATGATGATGAATAACTGAATTAGAAGGTGATGATTAATTAAAGAAGCTGATGATTAATGAATTTTTATGGAATTAAATAAATTTAATTGAGAGATAATTCGAAGGAATTGCAACTTGAAATGTGAATTTAAATGAGGTAATGGTGATGAATTAACGATTCTGACAGGAATATTTGGAATTTTGAAGTGAGAATTAATGTGAGAAATATTTAATTTGATAATAATGATGAGGATGACCAATGAGAATTTGAATTTTCTGTAATTCACAGATAAGAGATTAATGACGATGTAAATAATGTAAATTAATTATTCAATGTTTAGGAACATTTGATTAACATGTTCTACGTTCAAATTATACCATGCAAACCATAATTTATGTGATATTTAATATGAGTGATTATTATATGTGTATGTTTAGGCAGATTAGTAACTTAATTAAATCCACATTGATGTTAAATTAAAGAGAATTAGGTCTCAGGTTTCACAAATGTCAGTGACGAAAGACATAGTGCGACAGTGATCCTGAGAACCCAAGAGAACTTTATACATTTTTCTTGATAAGTGGATTGAAATAATTTTGCATTAGAAAGGAGATGGTTCGATTTTTTGGACAATGACAATTTAACTTTGCATTCGACCATACTCTTAGGTAGGAATTATATTTAAAATGTCTGTCTGACTTTCAAAGTAAAATAAATTTGTTTTTATCTTAGTTGTGATCTGATGATGGTGTGATGTTCCTTTTTCTTTCCTTGTCTTGAGTAAGGCTTATCCGGAAAGGAAGTGGTTTTGCTAGGAATTCAGTTGATGGCGCCCATTTATATTTGAATTATTTTTATTAACTTAAGCCCGTAACGACCCTAGAGATACTTTGTCTCGTGAAACCCACTGTTTTTTCAAGAAACTCAGCTGAATTTCCGACACATTCCTTATTTGACTAGAGGTTCATTTAACTCCGCTCTGTCCTGGAACTCCAGGGATGTGATGTTATAGCAGATGGGTCATAGCATCCCCAGGACGAACGGGTACAATATAAAGGGAGGTGGCGCGCAGTTCGTCACTCCAGTGGGGTCCAGGCGGGGACACCAAGAGCCCGCCGATGAGCCAGCTTGGTGTCCTAGGCGAAACCCCACACAAGACACGGCACAAACCTAGAAGAATTGCTGAGTTTTAATTCACCGGCAGTGAAAACCAATATACCATCTTTTTGGATGCCTTCATTGGGAGGTTAAGGCAGCTTGAGGTTTTACTTCTTGTAGTCAATTGGTGCAGTTGCACCTAATATAAAGGGAGGTGGCGCGCAGTTCATCACTCCAGTGGTGGTCTGGGCGGGGACACCAAGAGCCCGCCGATGAGCCATCTTGGTGTCCTAGGCGAAACCCCACACAAGACACGGCACAAACCTAGAAGAATTGCTGAGTTTTAATTCACCGGCCGTGAAAGCCAATATACCATCTTTTCCGAAGCCTTCATAGGGAGGTTAAGGCTGCTTGAGGTTTTACTTCTCGTAGTCAAGTGGTGCAGTTGCACCTAATATAAAGGGAGGTGGCGCGCAGTTCGTCACTCCAGTGGGGGTCCGGGCGGGGACACCAAGTGCCCGCCGATGAGCCAGCTTGGTGTCCTAGGCGAAACCCCACACAAGACACGGCGCGAACCTAGAAGAATTGCTGAGTTTTAATTCACCGGGCGTGAAAGCCAATATACCATCTTTTTGGAAGCCTTCATAGGGAGGTTAAGGCCGCTTGAGCTTTTAGTTCTCGCAGTCGAGTGGTGCAGTTGCACCTAATATAAAGGGAGGTGGCGCGCAGTTCTTCACTCCAGTGGTGGTCCGGGCGGGGACACCAAGAGCCCGCCGATGAGCCAGCTTGGTGTCCTAGGCGAAACCCCACACAAGACACGGCACAAACCTAGAAGAATTGCTGAGTTATAATTCACCGGCCGTGAAAGCCAATATACCATATTTTGGAAGCCTTCATAGGGAGGTTAAGGCTGCTTGAGGTTTTACTTCTCGTAGTCAAGTGGTGCAGTTGCACCTAATATAAAGGGAGGTGGCGCGCAGTTCAACACTCCAGTGGGGGTCCGGGCGGGGACACCAAGAGCCCGCCGATGAGCCAGCTTGGTGTCCTAAGCGAAACCCCACACAAGACACGGCACATACCTAGAAGAATTGCTGAGTTTTAATTCACCGGCCGTGAAAGCCAATATACCATCTTTTTAGAAGGAAAACACTTTGAAATAACAGAATGGAAGGATTGTGTTTTTCATGTGTACTTGAGTCTTCAGTCTTTTGACGGGTTTGACGCAGCCCTCTATGCTCCCTGTCCTGAACTAATCGTTTCATCCCTACATTCTTGGTCTACCTCTACAGTTCTTGTCCTCGACCCTTCCTTCCATAACTAAGCTTGCTATTCCTGGGTGACTTAGTAAGTGTCCTACCAACCTATCTCTTCTCTTCATTAGCAGTCACCAGAAACATTTCCTTTCTCCCACTCGTCTTAATACCTCTGCATTTTTAACCCTATCTACCCATCTGATCTTCATCATTCTTCTGTAACACCACACACCAAGCGCTTCAATTCTCCTGTTTTCTGCTGCACCAATAGTCCGAGTATTATGGAAAACACCTTCAGCTCAAGTTACGAGAATTCTTCGAACATGATAAAGAAGAAAATTTCATTTCCTCTTAATTATAATATCCAAATACAAATGTATAAAAGTGTAGAAGTAGACTACTCGTATTTCATTCATCATCACTTCTAATTGGCGGCTTCGGTGGCGTAGTTAATAGCATGCAGAGCTTCTATGCCCAAGTTCACGGGTTCAAACCCGGCCGAAGTCGTCGGATTTTTTTAAAGAGCGTTAAAGATGCCTCAGTATGCCTTCCTTCGAAGGGGAAGTAAAGCCGGCGGTCCCATATCATAGATTTCTGGCATGATAAAGAACCTTCCACTAATTACACTTTTGTGAAGCTAAATTATAAGTTAAATTTTACTAACGCTCTAAGGTTCCAACGTTCGCCAAGGGCCGACTGCAGTGGCATCTAATAACCAAGTTCAGAACTAGTTGGTCGTTGACGGTGGCGTTTAGTAGCAAAAGAGGGAACTACTTAAAAATTCAATGTCTGCAGTCCTTACTTAAATTACGAACAGATAACTCACACTAATACAGCCATCACAATTAACACCGGTTATCAGACAGATTCTACACACACCCAAACTATAAGGGGCTACATGACCGCGTTGTCGCAGCCCCTAAACTGAGGAACCAACCAACCATCACTAACAATTGCCTTCAACGATCAACCATAGCATAGCACTGGGGGAAAGCGTGAGAATTGTAAGTGTTCGTTAATCTCAAGCTTTTAACCCAAAGGGCAACTTTCTTGCGTGAAGTCTGAACCACCATATGTGTCATCTCAACTACAAACTCTAATATGCATTATCGGGGAATCGAACACAGGAATCTTTGTGACATTGTCGCAGCCGCAGCCGCAGCTGCAGCCGCTGCGTCTCTACGTCTTTAACATTGAGTGGCCTCTGCTTCTTAATTCACAATGCCTCTTCCTAATCCACAACTGAGTAAGGAAACGCTGCACGGTGGTAATTGCATCACTATCAATTCGCTTAAATGGTGGTAACAAATAGTCAGTCATAGTATCTTCAAAATATACGAATGATAACTAACAAATACAGTACATCGTGAATATCAGAACGTCCAATATTCATACATCAAAGTGGAACATTTTACGAGACTGAAGGTCTTGACTCATTTCCAGTATCAAAGGTCAATAGACTTACACCGATTCTTCATTAAAACGCTGCCGCCTAAAGAAAAAATGACGTCACAACTGCCATAACAGATCCCCCAATTAACGAAGATTTAAAAACAGCTCAATCAGTATTAGATACAACATATTATGTACTTAAGTCCTACTATTCGCTAGAGTGTCAGAATCACCCTTAAGAAAAGTGTCATAGCCAGTATAATAGTAGGCTACATTATGCAACAAGCTTATAATGGCAATAATTAAGACACGAGTATGTTTATAAAACGAGCGAAGCGAGTTTTAAAATTTCCATACCAGTGTCTTAATTACCATCATAGGCGAGTTTTATACGACTGTTTATGTTCGACGATAATCATAACTATTTTATTTTCGAACATAAATATTCATAAATGTCTGTCGAGATTTGGCCAGTTTTATGAAATGAACATAGCGCATGGGACGCAGAGATTACATTGTATTCGACCATGGCCTCCTCGAATACCCCTCTATGACACTACCCATGCAGTGAAATTTAAAATAGAAGGCCGTGGAAGTCAACGTAGGTGCGATGCTATCCTTGCCTACTGTAATAGGTCACACAACTGTTTCTTGAGCTCTTTTTGGTGGGAGAAACTGTATCATAATGAAAACTTGTACTATAATGAGCCTCATTATAGAACAGTTTTCTGACATATAATATTTACATTTGACATCGTCGAACATAAAGTTAATTATTATTATTATTTTAAGGGATGGAACAGTAATATCATCTTACCCTTACCTGTATAAAAACAGACCCCATAAAAGAATTAAATTAAGTTAATGTAGCACAAAACGGACATTTATTCAAGCTCGAATGTTAAAATATTCTCATAGAGTATAAAATGAGATGTATCTGGATACTCTACGACAACGCCGATATTTTGTCTATTTTAGTCTGCCCGAGTGTCAAAAATGGTCAAAATCAGAAGAACATGCTATATTTCGAAACGGCGACAGTCCTCTACATGATCCGGGTATAAACAGTATGTTCTTGCTAATTTTCAGCTTGATCGGTCGGGTAGTTTTTGCGTTAAAGATAGACAGGCAGACATTTTATATATTAGTGTACATATATAGATATCCATCAATCACGTAAGTTATTTCATTTTCTCCATTCCTTGGTTACCATTCATTTAAGGAGTCTGTTTTAGAAACGTTTTACCGCATGAGGTGGTATCCATTTAGCCCTATCTTTGTTCCATCATGGTGTGTATCCGTTCCTTCTTGCACGTGGGGCCCAGGTGGTCATATAGATTACTCGGCTTAAGTTATAATTGAGGTTATAAATATGGAAGATGCGAATACGTAGCCAGTGCTAACATCCCGTCTTGGTGAGATTGAGCCTGTTACGTGTGCCCACGTCATTCCAAGCACGTCCTCTGCTTTCTCTCTGGGATTTATCCATCACATTTAGCTCTCAGCAGGGAGGCTGGAGCAATGCACAAACAATGCACCGCGCATGTGCAGAATCATCAATGTACAGGGTTGTCTGCTATCCTTGAGGTAATAAAGCTCCTTTAATGCTAAGGTAATTTTAAGGGTAAACTCTATTCCGTGTATCAATCTTCGTTCCTACCCTCATTATAACTTCATTACAGGAATGTATTTATCTACACAGACAGTCAATCAACAGAATTACTCTTTAGTTGGTCAACAGAAAAATGCCCAAATATGATGAAATATAATAACAATTTCCTGTGTGACTTAGTGATGGTTGGTTAGTTCCTAAGTTTAGGGATTGCGACAACGCAGTCATGTAGCCCCGTGTACTTTGGGTGTGTGTAGAATTTGTCTGATAACCGGTGTTAATTGTGATGACTGTATTAGTGTTATCTGTTTTTTTTAATGCAAGTAAGGACTGCAGACTTTTGAATTTTTCAAATAGTTCCTACTTTTGCCGCCAAACGCCACCGTCAACGACTACTAGTTCAGAACTTAGCTACAAGACGCCACTGCAGACGGTCTTGGCAACGAACGTAGGAACCTAAGAGCGTTGTTTACATTCTTAACCTATACAATTTAGCTTCACACAGGTGTAATTAGTGGAAGGTTCTTTAACATGCCATAAATCTTTGACATGGGACCGCCGGCTTTACTTTCCCTCCGAAGGAAGGCATACTGAGGGATTTTTTACGCTCTTCAAAAATCCAACGACTTCGGCCAGATTTGAACCCGCGATCTTGGGCTTCGAAGCTCAGCTTGCTACCAACTACGCTACAGAAGCCGCCAAACTTAGTGACTTGATCAGCATGAATGTGTTGGATGTTAAGTGAGTAAATGGTTGCGATATCGATTGCAATAGTTCTCTTCTGCAGTTTAACAATAAAAATAATATCCAATCTATTTGCCAATATCTCTCGATCAATTATCTCTGACCTGTCCCAGAGTAGCTTGTGCGTATCGTTCTACAGAAGAACACCAGGAATCTATACTAATATAATAAAGCTGATGAGTTTGTGTGTTTGTGTGTTTATGTGTTTAAACGCGCTAATCTCTGGAACTACCAGTCGGATTCGAAAAATTCTTTTTGTATATGATAGCCTGATTCAAGAGGAATAGTTTAGGCTATGTTAAATTTCGGACAGACCACTCCGTTCCCCGCATTTAGGCCCTTTTGCACAAGTCTACACCGTTTCACCGATCTAATAATTTGACGGACATATTGTCGCTAGGCGACAACGACTAACACTGTATCATGATAGTCAACGCCGCACCATTGATGGACAGGTTGTCACTAGGCAACAACGATTTACTCTGTATCATGATAGTCCGGTAAAATTTGCTAAATGGGAAAACTGACCGATTGGCAATCAAGGATTTTATTGGACTGTAGTATTCTCTATGCACAGTTAATATTTCATTTGCGGGGCTTAGACATCGTGGTCTTGTTGCCCCGTGTACATGGGTGTGTGTGTAGAATTTATGTGATTACCTGCGTTATTGAGATTGTTGCACTAGCATGTGTAAATACGGTACGAAGCTCAATGTTGGTTCGTCTGTTATTTATACAAATATACACCGTTTCACCGATCTGAACCAACATTTGTATACATACCCTTTGGAACCCTGCGAGTAACACTGTTTACATGAAATTTTCGGACAGACCACTCCATTCCCTGCATTTAGGCCCTTTGGCACAAATCTACACCGTTTCACCGACCTGAAACAAAATGAGTATTCTTACCCTTTTGAAACCTGCGAGTAACATTTAGAACAACAGACAAAATGAACTTGAAAACTAAGTTTTAAGGTCCTAGAACCATTCATGTCCGTATAGTGTAACTGTAAGAATATTTTAATGAGTCAATTGTTGGCTGGCAATGCGAGCTGCATCACGTCGCCCCTACCAGAATTGCGAAAATAGTTACAACTTGCGCTGCTTATAAATTGGAGTCACTGGGAGTAATTATTGCAAGAAGATTTCTTAGGCCCCGTAAAACAGTTATCATCATGAAAATATATGCCTCTGTATAAGTGCGATAGTGTTGGTGCAGTACATAGAGGTAATCAGCTGCAATAAGCGTTGGTGCTTTCAAATTTACTTTCATTTATTCAGATCCTTATCCTTGAGCGGAATGTGGCGATGAATGACACTATTGCTACTTCAGGAGCTCGGGACAGCCGAAGTTTTCCAAAGTGCTCTGATTATTTTCCTATGGCACTATGTGACAAAAGACGACACTATTGATCTCTACGTTTCTAATAGCCAATGAGATATAGGCCATAGGCAGTGTCTTTTATGTCACATACTCCTATTTCTAACAATATTTTTCAATTCGTTTGTTAATTACATGTGTCAGTACTGTAGTAAGTAAATAGCCGTTTCCATATTCATTATTGTCATTATCATTACGGGAAAAGACCTGAATCTTACGTCCAATATACTGTACTAATTATCACCCCCACCACCTCCACAAAAAGTTATATTTTTAAAATATGTTTTCCTGTCAATTTAAGTATTATATGCCAGTTCTGTAGTAGTATTCATTATCATCCATAAAACAAACAAATCCACCGGGCGAAGTCGGGCACTATTGCTAGTATATTGATATTTCGGCAGAACATTATTAATTAATATTAAATTATTTTTATTGTTATGATTATTATCTATACTAATATACTAATGCTGAAGAGTTTGTTTGTTTGTGTGTTTATGTGTTTAAAAGCGCTAATCTCTGGAACTACCAGTCGGATTCGAAAAATTCTTTTTTATATGATAGCCGGATTCAAGAGGAATAGTTTACCCTATGTAGCTTTTGGCTGTACCTCACAGGTAACCTTAAAGATTGTTGTTTGTTCAGTAAGTCGGAAGAACAAGCGCTCCAGAACGGCTTCAATATTACCGAAATCTATTGTTGCCATGTAATGCGGGCTGCATCACGTCGCCCCTGCTAATGTTCTGGTGCAGAATTGCGAGCTGCTTATAAATTAATTGCAGTCACGGGGAGTAATTAGTGCGAAAATATTTCTTAGGCCCCTTAAAATAATTATCATCATGGCAATAGTATGCCTCTGTATAAGGGCGATGGTGTTGGTGCAGTAGCCTATACTGAGGTTATCAGCTGCAATAAGCGTTGGTGCTTTCAAATTTACTTTCATTTATTGCGATCCTTATCCTTGAGCGCTCCAGATCTATAAAACAAATAAATCCACTGGGCGAAGCCGGGAATTACTGCTAGTTATATATATTCGGTCGTTTGGGCCACCTATGGACCACGGTGCTTGTGTTTTAGCTGTTGTCTGCCACTTCTAGTGTTTTTGGTGGAGAGATTGGCGGCTGCTTTCTTGCTGAAATCTTGAGCCATTCTATTGGACCAGAAATCTTTCATTTTCTTGCAGAACTCTACCTTACGTTCCTTGGACCATTTGCGGAACGCGTTGGGGGAGCTTCTATAATGGATGTGAGGAAAGGCATGGTTTCAACTGTCAGACGGTGGCGACTCCTGCCATTTATTGTGTCTTGCTGAATATTAAGTTCAGCAAGATCCTTCTTAATTTGTTTGATCCACAAGGACCCAGTGGCTTTACCCTTCTTGGCTACTTTGAAGATCTTATAAGAGAGCCTGTGGTGGTCCATTCTGTACAGATGGCCGTAGAAAGTCAGGCGTCTCCTTCTGATGGCATCGGTGAGAGTTTCCTGGTGTTAGTAGAGTTCGCAATTTGGTTTGTACCATCGTCTTCCATCTGGAAAGATCCTTAGTCCCACTAAATTTAGCCTACTTTTCACATTTTGCAAAAATGAGGAAAAAGTAGACTTATGAGATTGGGCAAATGTGTGTCTGTCTGTCTGTCCTTCTGTCTGTCTGTCTGGCTGGCTGGCTGTGTGTGTGTCCCCTCTATCAACTCCTAAACGGCTGCAGCAATCGAAACAAAATTTGGTAGGAGTAAAGACATATACCTGAACATATCACGGCCATATTGGAAAATGATGTCAGTGCTACCAACTGCTGAAAAATCGCAATTGAATTTTGAGCTCCATGTTGGATATCATGGAAGATATGAATGGGAGCTGTTTCAAAATTGGCACACGTATAGATAATGGTATTGCAGTTTAATTTCCAGGAGGCCATACATGGCAGTGTTGCCAAAATGATAATAAGCCTGCTGATAGGTCAAAATTTTAAATGCATATAACTTCTACGCTATCAATTAGATTTCAACCAAATTTCGTATGTGCTTTGTGTACATAAACAGATATGAATGAGCTTAATCTTAAGAGCCACCAGGGCTGCCAACTGTTAATAAATGCTCTCAAATTTTTAAATCCAAGTACCCATATATCAGAAAGTATGCAAGTTGACAGCATTAAACTATGCACACGTATAGTACCTGGCATTCTATATTAATTTGGACTAACTTATATACGTCAGTGCTACCAACATGATTCTAAGCATGCTGAAAGATCCAAATTTAAATACATATAACTCCTACACTATCATTTGGATTTTAACCAAATTTCGTGTGTGCTATGTGTACCATAACATATAGGACTATGCCGATTCTTAAGAGTAACCAAGGCTGCCAACTGTTAATAAATACTGTCTCTATTTTTGTTACCCTAATATCAATATATCAGAAAGTATGCAAGCCAATAGCTCTAAACTTTGCACACGTATAGTACCTGGCATTCTAGATTAATTTGGAGTAACTAACATACGTCTGTACTGCCAACATGATTCTAAGTCTGCTAATAGGTCAAATTTAAAATGCATGTAACTTCTGTACCAACAAATGGATTTCATTCAAAATTGACACAACAATAGAACATATTATTTCTGACCAATACATGTATGTCATTGTTGCCAACATGATTTTACGTGCGCTGTTAGATCCATTGTTTAACTGTATGTAACGTCCATGCTATCCATTGGACTTCAACCAAATTTTGTATTCTGTACCTTAAGAGATGGAACTAAGAATATATTCAGTCACCAGGGCTGCCAACTGTAGTTCTCCATTAGGCTACATTATGCCAGGTGTACAGTATTTCTAACTAATTAGATATTTCGATAATACCAACTTAATTTCGTCATTATTCTAGATAGATCCATATAGATTAATCATTGGCATGAATCTTAAATTTTAAGAAAAGTAGGCTCTTTAGTTCGTCACGGAACTTCTTGTTCACTATGATTATTATTATTATTATTAAGATTATTATTTATTTTACGCATGCGCTTAAACGTTCTCAGCATATTTGCAGGAATGAAAACATTTACTATCGCAGATATACATCATAAGGAGCTAATATTCGGTTGCTGCATTCCGTAATAGACTTACATTTTTTAGCCTACTTTTCACATTTTGCAAAAATGAGGAAAAAGTAGTATTTATTAAGAGATCGGGAAAATGTGTGTCTGTCTGTATGTCTGTCCTTCTATCTGTCTGACTGTGTGTGACTCCTAAACGGCTGCAGCAATCGAAACAAAACTTGATAGGAGTAAAGATCTATACCTGAATATCTCACGGCCATATTTGAAAATGATGTCAGTGCGACCAACTGCTGAAAAATCGCAACTAAAATTTGAGCTCCATGTTGGATATCTTGTAAGGTATGAATGGGAGCTATTTCAAAATTGGCACACGTATAGATGATGACAATGCAGTTTAATTTCCAGGAGGCCATACATTGCAGCGTTGCCAAAATGATTATAAGCCTGCTGATAGGTCCAATTTTAAATGCATATAACTTCTACACTATCAATTGAATTACAACCAAATTTCGTATGTGCTATGTGTACATAAACAGATATGACTGAGCGTATTCTTAAGGACCACCAGGGCAGCCAAATGTTAATAAATGCTCTCAATTTTTTAAATCCAAATATCCATGTATCAGAAAGTATTCAAGCCGACAGCTTTAAACTATGCACACGTTTAGTACCTGGCATTCTATATTAATTTGGAGTAACTTATATACGTCAGTGCTACCAACATGATTCTAAGCCTACTGGGAGGTCCAACTTTAAATACATGTAACTTCTATACTATCATTTGAATTTCAACCAAATTTCGTGTGTGCTATGTGTACCATGAAAGATGTGACTATGCCGATTCTTAAGAGTAACCAGGACTGCCAACGGTTAGTAAATACAGTCTCTATTTTTGTTACCCTAATATCTATATATCAGAAAGTATGCAAGCCAATAGCTCTAAACTTTGCACACGTGTAGTGCCTGGCATTCTAGATTAATTTGGGGGTAGTTAATATATGGCAGTGCTGCCAACATGATTCTAAGCCTGCTGATAGGTCCAATTTTAAAATGCATCTAACTTCTATAATAACTAATGGATTTCATTCAAAATTGACACAACAATAGATCATATTATTTCAGATTATTTCTGACCAATACATGTATGTCATTGTTGCCAACATGATTTTATGCGCGCTCTTAGATTCAATGCTTAACTGCATGTAACGTCCATGCTGTCCATTGGACTTCAACCAAATTTTGTATTCTGTACCTTAAGAGATGGAATTAAGAATATATTCAGTCACCAGGGCTGGCAACTGTAGTTCTCTATTAGGCCACATTATGCCAAGTATACAGTATTTCTAACTAATTAGAAATTTCGATATTACCAACGTAATTTCTTCATTATTCTAGATAGATTAATCATTGGCATGAATCTTAAATTTTAAGAAAAGTAGGCTCTTTAGTTCGTCACGGAACTTTTTGTTCCCTTACTCCTTCAGGCTTGATTACCCAAGAAGCGCCTCACTATGCGACACGTCTAAAGGATGACTGTCTTCTGCATCAGCTTAAAGGCGGGTTCACGAGAAGTCATGAAGCGGGCGAGAGCACTACTTGTTTTGACCATGCGTCACGACTTTCTTATTCAATTTAAGAACCCACGACCTTGTTCAGATCACACGGACGAAGTGTTCTCGCTGGTCGTAAGTTTCTCTCTCGTTGTTCAATCATGGCAGAACGCGAAGCTGCGAAAAAATACGACTGAAGCGGTCGTGCTCACTACCGACCAGTCGGAGATTTCACGCCCCACCTTCTCGAGGGCGAGCACGACCCCCACTCCCACCATCACTGGTTCACACGAGGTCATGTCCACGACTGGCTGACCGACCAGTAGTGCTCTCGCCCGCTTCACGACTCCGTGTGAACCCACCTTAAAAAGTCCAGGGTCTAACTTCAAATCTGTGAGAGATTCCTTAAAGTTTTTCGGAATCCTGTGCTGGAGATGATGATAGGAACTGCCCTGAATTTTTTCATGTGCCATTGCTTCCTGATCAGTTCTGAATGCTTTGTGTATTTTGACAGATATTCAACAAATTTTGTTAGCATGTTGCCACTGTTTGGGATTGCCCCACCTATGAAGGTGGTGTGCCTCATGCATTTGTCAACAAGAACCAGGTCTCATCACAAGGTTATGTTGTCATTTTCATTGTACGGCACTTTCTCGTGGCTCAGCTGTTGAAGGTGTATAACCAGTTATTGGTGTACTATTTGGCAACAAAATCGTGTGTCATTCTATATTCTGTCCCTGCGACATGGCGGCAAACTGAAATAATATGCTGAACAGTCTCTGATGTTGCGCAACAGTATCTGAAATGGTCATATTGCTTAGATGCATCCTTGATAATGAACTTTAGGTAGTTTCTTATGGGGAATAATAATAATAATTATTAATAATAATAATTATTATTACTGAGCCTCCGTGGCTTAGGCTGCAGTACGCCGGCCTCTCACCACTGAGTTCGTGGTTCAAATCCCGGTCACTCCATGTGAGATCTGTGCTGGACAAAACGGGGGCAGACAGGTTTTTCTCCGGGTACTCCGGTTTTCCCTGTCAAAAATTGCATTCCAGCAACATTCTCCTCTATCATTTCATTTCATCTGTCATTAATTAATCAATGCCTCAGACGAGTGCGACAGGCTTCGGCAGCCGGCACACTTCATATCCTCGCCGCTAGATGGGGGCTTCATTCACTCCATCCCTGACCCGGTAGGATGACTGGAACAGGCTGTGGATTTTTCAAAATTATTATTCCATCAATTACATTTTTGTCAATGAATTTCTGGCGATAATAGCAATATGTTGCAGTGAACGTACTTAAATAAGTGTTACCCCTCAGGTATGTTTGAAATTGCTAGTGTGAGTGTTTACACCATGATTCATATTGAACTGGATAGTATATCATTCCTGTCTGGGCAATTCATAGCGTCAATGTTATTTCAATAATGGTGAATATACAGTGTTGATATGTTAAATATCTTGGAGAATGACATTGCCAGGGTCGTATCCATCACATTTCTTCGCTCGTCGACCAACTCTGAAGTGAAGGCAATCCCCAGAGCGGTATGTGGTGAAATATGAGTATCACTTTATCTCATCCGATCTCGACGCTTAATGCCACGGACTTACAGTTCCACGAAATGTCCCCAATGTCCTTTTCTACTACTTTTTGTTATATATATTTCTCCCGTCTGCCTTCTAGTGCTCCTTTTTCTGAACTTGGCGTGTTGAACTTCTCAAAGACATATAAAAGTCGTGAAAATGGCCCGGTGATATATACCTAAGTGAAAAGAGACAAAGGACAAAGAGGGCTGAGAGAATTCGGTCACAATTTATGAGATGGATAAATGGATCGTTCGAGTAATATTTACATACTATATCTTTAAAATTCAAAACGTTGGGCAATTCATCAATTGTATCAAAAATATATTAGGAATATTTCACCAGGTGCGAATTGTAATGCTCGAGAAAAGCAACAAAAATAATCTTATGATATTGATTTGCTGCATGGATAGTGGAATAGATAAACCAATCTAGAATAGCTTTTATTATACAGGTTAGCATTATTGGCTGTCACCGAGGAGGCCAGGGTTCGATTCCCGGCGTTGCCAAGAAATTGAATTCTGGTCTGAGAACTGGAACGGGGTACACTCAGCATCGTGAGGCAAAACTGAGGAGAGGTGGGTATGATTACCATCTCAGCCATCCTGGAAGTGCTTTTCCTTGGTTTCCCACTTTTACTCCAGCCATATACCAGGATGGTTCCTAACTTAAGGCCAAGGCTGCTTCCTTCCCAAACCTCATATGCATTACAAAAGAAGGCACTAATACAGCCATCACAATAACATAGGTTAACATAATAATTCCACACACAGTACACAGAGCTAAATGACTGCGATGTCCAAGCCCTTCAAATGAAGTAACAACAACATTATATTTGGTGGAAGGTGCCTAATGTGCAAACTGATATGTGCATTCTCAATATTGCCCAGTGCGGTCACTTGTTTCGCCCCCCAGGGGCTCACTTCTAGTGGGACGTCGGTTGGCGACCACGGGGCCCCAGCTGAGTCCGGCATTGCTTCCACTTAATTGTGCCGGGCTCCTCTCCGTCTTCTTTCCTGTTGACCTCACTTGGTCAACTCTTGCTCTCTTCCGACCCAGACGGTATTAGGGTATCCGAGGCCTAGGGAGTCTCCTCCATTCCCGCCTTAATTGGCCCTTGTCCCATCTTTTCTGATACCCTCCTTCTGCGAGGGGTCAGCCTTCTTTATGTTTTCCTGTTATCTCCTGCCTTCTGCTCAAGGCCCTCAAGGAGGCAGAGTGTATGTAGCCCCACCATTTCTGGTGTACTCTGGATATTGCTAAACCCTCAAGCAGTGGCGTGGCGTGGATTTTTTTCGAGGGTAAGCTGTGAAGAAGACAAAGTATTGGCTTACACCATAGAGCAACTTCAGCACTTGGTTCTAGCGACGCCCTTGTCAATGTCGAGGTTGATGTCTGAAGTAGCAACAACTACTCAACCGTACACACATAATTATTATGAGACCTTCACATTTTAAAAAATTAACAAATTGTAATACAGCACAGGTCATTTCAATTTCAATTTCAGATATGCCAATCCATGTAGCTGCATTAAGGGTGGAGTAAATTATTCAGCAGGGTTGGTGAGCTTTTCTGATCGTGTGTCATTTGACGATTGAACAGTGTGGCAGTTTGTGCTTTTGTTGTTCGCATTTCTTGGTCTAAGGAGCTAAACGCTCAGGTTATTACCCGTAAATTTTCTATTATGACTGGCTGCGTGGCTCAGCGGCAACGTTCTCGCCTGCTGAGCTCAAGATAGCGGGATGGAATCCTGGCGCAGTCAGTCGCCATTTGAGGGTGCGTAAATGCGAAGGAGGCGAGTAAGTAGATTTACTGGTACGTTAAAGACTCCCTTCGGGGCAAAATTCCGGCATCCCAGCGTCTCAAAAAGCCTCAGTAGTTAACAGGGACGTAAAAACAATAACATTATTATTTTCTATTATGGGACCTAAGTGATCATTAAAATAATAAACATGCTACTAGTAATAGATAACCTTGTGACATTGTATTGCATGTTCGGTTAATATTTCTTTGCAGATATTCCTCAAATTATACTGACGTAGGCCTTCACGGCCAGTGTAGGTATCTTCAGAGTAGCCCAACAACCCGAAAAGTTGCTCTGAATATCATTCAAATTAGGCCTATTTTCAAAGAGTTGGTGTAAAGGATAGATCATTTTAAATGTACGCCTACATCCGTATAATTTTAATAATATTTTAAAGACATATCACATTATTTAAAAAATAGTTGTTGCTTATTGCGTTAGAAAAGAAGTTGCCATTGATGAAAAAAAATATTACGTAAAACACGATTCAAATATAATAATTTGAAAAATATGCATTTCAAAGGAAAGCATTCACTAAATTATCGAGATCATTTCTTAGAAGCAAGCGATTTCTCCGACGAGAAATAGAAATATTAGAAGTGAAGTGAATATGTATTTGCCATCCCTATTGTGCAGTCTCAATTTTGAAATATCCATGCACCAAGAGTACAAACTAAAAGGATATTAACGTAGGCTACTACTTGCTAAACATGATAATTTATGACGTACGGTAATTTGTTCAACTATGCACTAAAACACAATAATATCTAGTTACGGTACCGTAAACTAAATTTTGCTAATCGCACTAAAATACATACAGTTGTGAGTATACCGGACGAAGCAGAAATGCAACTAACGCACCCATCAAAGGTGGGGTCTGGTGGTCAGAAACTTCCTCCGCGCGATGTAGGGTGGCGACTAGGGAAGCGCGCAGTGCTGGTGTTCCAAGCTCACGAGGGCAAGCTCGGTAAGCTGTCCGAATCGAAGCAGACCCTGCTACCAGCGTTGACTTGTTTTGACGACAGCCCTGTGGCTATGGAATGCCACACCCCCTGTCTTAGCCAATCAAGGACGACCTGACGTTCTTAGTGTACCACTCCATCGGCCATAGTGGTGTTCCGGGCCAGAAGGCTCCTAGAGGTACACAAGCCTTTGTCATAGCAACCGGCCGCGCTCTTTCTCTACAAATTAGTGGAGGGCGATCGTGAAGAACTGGGATAGAGAACGAGGAACTTCATTCAAAGCGGCGATTTTGCTGTTCGTCGCGCTTTCGAAAGTCATAATATAAACTTCATTTTTATGAGAATATGCTAGGTAAGCGGTGCTTACCCCGTGGTATTGGAGAAAACGCCACTGCCGTCAAGGGATCACGGCTTGTGAGTTCGGGAGTTGGCGACCCCGTGGTATTCCTGAGCTGGTTCCGATTTTCTCACTTTTTTTCCATTACCTCTGAGGCGGACCCTCTCTTCTTTCCCTTTCCTATCTGCCTTTCATGGCTCTCCTTCCTTCCAAGTCCCTCAATCCACCTTCTTCGAGGATTGAGGGCATTTATTTTCCTCCTGTCCTTTATTTGCCTTATTCTCCTTTTCTTTTCCATTTCTTCGTCTAGTATATAAGTTAATCAAGAGTTTAGTGCTTTTCAGTCGGTCAACACGAATGTACCCAAAAGAGATGGGTTATGCCCTAATCCTGAAATAAATTACATGAGATTAATAAAACACTAGGATGACCAGTTTCGATCGTCAAGCGATCATCATCAGATCCAATACACTTAGGCTATAAAATCTATGTTTGAAATACAGGTGAAAATATTTACAATATGTACAATTATTTAGTTGCAGTATTGGTACTGCAACTGTCAGTGTATGCTAAATGCAGTATATATGTTAGGTGAAATGCTAAATGGTGATGGCTATCCGGAGATTGTACTTTAGAGAGATAATATGGTTGTAAACTATGGTTAAACTATAAAATTTTTAGGCTAACTACTTATCTGATTGTCTTCCGTACTACAGCTATTCGCAGTTTCCGTGCTCACTTGAACTCGCTGTGCGGTCGAGTTCAAGTGAGCACGGAAACTGCGAATAGCTGTAGTACGGAAGACAATCAGATAAGTAGTTAGCCTAAAAATTTTATAGTTTAACCATAGTTTACAACCATATTATCTCTCTAAAGTACAATCTCCGGATAGCCATCACCATTTAGCATTTCACCTAACATATATACTGCATTTAGCATACACTGACAGTTGCAGTACCAATACTGCAACTAAATAATTGTACATATTGTAAATATTTTCACCTGTATTTCAAACATAGATTTTATAGCCTAAGTGTATTGGATCTGATGATGATCGCTTGACGATCGAAACTGGTCATCCTAGTGTTTTATTAATCTCATGTAATTTATTTCAGGATTAGGGCATAACCCATCTCTTTTGGGTACATTCGTGTTGACCGACTGAAAAGCACTAAACTCTTGTTTATTAAGGCAACACTGAAAATATGGCTTCAAACACCACAATATAAGTTAATAGTTAGTTTTAGTTTTTTGTTTACATTTCATTATCATCTTCACGATCACCCAAACCATTAGGGGCCGAAGACCTAAATGTTATGCCCCTTAAAACAACAATTATCATCATCATCACTTGTTTTGGTAATGGATAGATTAGTAGAAAACAATTAAACTCACATAGTTGGAGGGATTTGCCAAGTTTATGGTCGAAGACACGCTACCCATGGTAATACAAGTAGATAGACGAAATGTATCTGAATAATTCCGACTGGGTATTCTTAGTATTAAGGTTTGGTAGGTTAAGAATAACATTAGGCCTACATATGCATTCATGGATAGACTACATGTTTGTTTCAGGCTGTTTTTTCACATGACCCAGTAATTTGGATTATATTGTGGTAAATTACAAAAAACGTTGCAATACCAATGGTTAATAAGGTTATACATAATTCAGTAATATTATTTTTCAGGTAGAGTGAGAAAATAATTGCTACTGCCAGCTCAATTTAATTGGGCACACTCGTGTTGACCGAGAGAAAAGCAATTTTCTAAATAGATTACTTAGGCAAGACTGAAAATGGCTTTAAGTGCCTCATTATCGTTCATCTTATACACTTAAGTCGAACATGAAGCCAATATAACAGAAATAAAGTGCTTTACGCGATTTCCTCCCGCCGTTTTTAATCGGAATTGGCGATAGGTAACCTTCTGATTGGTGCCTGCACTTCAATTATGAAGTATTTCATCAGAATCTAAAGTTATGTCTGGCTGGTGTAGAATATAACACGCAATGGCAGACTGAATCTTGAGAAGAGTAAAACAGCGAACTGAATGGTGCTATAAAATAAAGACGCCCAGCTGTTTTATTGAAAGGTTTGACACTGGGAGAGAGAGTTTTAGTAGCAACATGTGACAAATCCTACACTCGTATATTACACGAATAACAGAGACATTTATACACGATTGGGCCAATCCGCCTGTCCCACCGTGGAAACATTCTGTTTGGTTTGCGTGGGACACAACACTAAATCATTATTTCAATAAGACACGGTGATATTTCCCTTAAATCTGGTTAGTTGTTCCTCGGTTTAGGGGCTACGACAACGCGGTCATGTAGCCCCCTGTACTTTGGGTGTGTGTAGAATTTGTGTGATAACCAGTGTTAATTGTGATGACTGTATTAGTGTGTGTAAGTAAGGACTGCAGACATTCGATTTTCAAGTAGTTACAACTTTTGCTACCAAACGCCACGGTCAATGACCAACTAGTTTTGAACTTGGTTACTAGATGCCACCGCAGTCGGCTTCTGGAGACGAACGTTGGAACCTAATAGCGTCAGTCAAATCTAACCTATAATTTAGCTTCACACAAGTGTAATTAGTGGAAGGTTCTTTATTATGCCATAAATCTATGACATAGGACCGCCGGCTTTACCTCCCCTCCGAAGGAAGGCATACTGAGGGATTTTTAACGCTCTTAAAATTCCAACAACTTCGGCCAGGTTTGAACCCGCAACCTTGGGTATAGACGCTCAGCATGCTACCAACTACGCCACCGAAGCCGCCCCCTTACCCCGTTTCTGCGTGAATTATTTTTTTGACATAAACTAATTAAGATTAGTACCAAAATATGTTTATAGAGTATTTCAACAGTATTTTAATGAAATTTGTTTAAAACAGAGTGTAACATGGATAATACATCATGTGCCATATATGGCACGCTAGGCAGATTATACAATATAATTATCTATTTGAAATAAATTACAACACTGTTCTTTCTCTCTAGTTTGTTTGCCTCCAATGCCTTATTTGGTATGATATGGCACAATAATCACTATACACAGACCTATTGCACATTTGATGAACATGGTGTGGGGACGACCTTGTCAGTTTTCAGCAACACAGTGTTTCTGTTTCTTATCAAGAACCATGAGCACCAAATGGTTTATCCCGCCATACCTGATGTCCTATGTTATTATGCAGATATACCCTGGGGAGTTCGTAGGATGACCTGGTCCTCTGGGTATTGTGGGTTCGATCCAGGTAGTACTGCACAATATGTCTTCTAAATTGTAGCTGACACAGAGCAACCTCCGTTTTCTGGTAGAGGACCCAAGCATTGTCAATGGACACATCTATCAACCACGTAAATGTATGCCACCACGACTTTTTCTCTGGGATGTGTATTCTATACATTCCAATGTTTTCTTCCATTTGGTCAGTTCCGCCCATATGCTGCTTATATTTTCAAAATGCACGTGGCCAAGGGGCAACAATTCTCTTTTTCTTCCCTGTTTAGAGTACCGAAACATGCCAGAAACTGATCAACATACTTTGTCGAAGCAATAGTGACAGAAGAGTTGTCCTGCCATCGTATGATGATTGTTCCATTATCCTCACTACTCCTGTACTCATAGTAACCCCTGTGTTCCTAACTAACCATTTGCTTCGACGGGATCACTTCACTGTTTTTGAGGATGCGATTGTAGCGGATTGTTCCTGTACCACCACATCCTCGGTCTCGTAAGCGAGTTTTTAACCCAGCAGAGGTGAATATGTAGTCAAAATAGAACCTGAATCCAAGGGACATCACTTTCTATGAAAACTCGTCTGCAAATTTGAATCAAGGGCGCCGCAGCTTTACCAGAAACTTTCACGTATTGTTGATTTTTACTAGGATTTTGCTCTAGGTACGCTTCACAATTTACAAGGTGCCCTTGGATACTACTCAAAACCAAATCTTGTACACAAATCTAACAAGCTAGTCTTTTAGGAATTGTTTACAGCCATGTCTTCCATAATATATTACCATGCATTCGTCATGTGACCGGTTTTGTTCTGGATAAAAATTGGAAATAAATTTCACTTTTAGTGCGTCTATGAGTGGCTGTAGTATCCACATCTTCTTCTTTCTTCGAATGAGCCAACTGGACTGCATTTTATCACAATAATTGTTTTTATTTGTACAGTACCGTGAAAGACGCGTCACAGAAGAAGGTATGCGTTTACCAAATTTGGTAAAGATCCGATGATTAGTTTGGTCATAATTTAATTTTAAGTTTTGACCATTTGGTTGGCCGCCATTACGTTTTGGTAAAGATGGCGGCAATATCAAACATGACACTGAGGAGCCCTTTGATAGTGCTACCTCTGTACCTAATTTCCTTCATTTCCATCTTATTACTCCTCTGGTGTCCATGTACAGCCAAACTAAACCTATCGAAAAGTAAAGTGTCTAATCTGCCTAGTGTGCCATATGTGTCACGGCTATATATGTTTGTAAATAGCTCAGTCAATTATGAACAATCAGACAAAGCATCATAATGTACTGAAACGTTGGACTTCACAGTACGTATCATGAAAAGAAAGTTCCGCAGAATAATTTATATTGTTCATAAATAATTGCATACCATTTTTTCTCCTAACATTATTCTATGTTTATGAATTCATTTCTTTTCATCAAGGCGCGCACTTCTCACTTCAATAATGCAATGCTACAACAAAGAACGCAGCTGATAGGTAATGCAGTTGAGTCACACAGTATATGCAACAAGTAAGTGTAACCAACAACAGAAAAATAAAATTCTCTTAATTTCAAGTGATAATCGTACCAAAATTGCAGCGTGCCATATATGGCACGCTAGGCTGAAACGGGTTAAATCTCTCACACATATTTCTTTATCTAATTATGTTCCCGTGGTGACTAAATAGTACGTAGCAGTAATTAACAGGGCTAGGAATGGGGTATGTGCCTAACCCGATATTTAACTATGGGGAGTGTGAAAAACCCTGGGGCAAATCTCACTCAGAATAGCCACAACAGCGCCGGAGTTCGAAACTCTAATCTCTGAACTTGCTACAACTGCTCCTCAGGGTCGTGGTGACCATTTTAATGCGCATGGCTACTCAGCGGGGTAGTTTGTATTTTTTTGTATGTATCTCCTCCATATGGGTGTCTGAAAGACTAGTCCATCTACATAAATTTTTGTTTGAATGTAGACCCTAATACCAAGCTCAGTCCTTTCTACTTTTCGTTGCCAGTCGTAGGTAAAACGTAATGGCATAATAGCAATCGCTGATTAATAACTCGTAAAGCACTAATCCAATTTGCACTATGCTGAAGTTCTATGCCCATGATCGTGGGTTCAAACCCAGCCGAAGACGTCGGATTTTTAAGAGCGTTAAAAAGCCATCAGTATGCCTTTCTTCGGAGGGGAAGTAAAGCCGGTGGCCCTATGTCATAGATTTATGGCATGTTCAAGAACCTTCCACTAATTACACCTGTGTGAAGCTAAATTAGGTTAAACATGCAAACAACGCTCAGGTTCCTACGTTCGTCGCCAGGAGCTGACTGCGGTGGCGTCTAGTAGCAAAGATCTGAACTAGTGTTCGTTGACGGTGGCGTTTGGAGGCAAAAGTAGGAACTACTTGAAAAACTCAAAGTCTGCAGTCCTTACATGAATTGAGAAACTGATAACACACACTAATACAGTCATCACAATTAACACCGGTTATCAGACAAATTCTACGCACACCCAAAATACACGGGGCTACATGACCGCGTTGTCGCAGCCCCTAAACTGAGGAACCAACCAACCAACCAACAATTCGCACGAAACTGTGTACGAGGGAGGAAGTGCCTATAGGACGTCTCGGATATATGTGATTTTGATGAGAAGAACGTGTATGATCTGTTTTGCATTTTTACGTTGGGAGATAATGCCCGTTGGGAAAAGAAATTGATGTGTGTGTCAAACGGAATCTAAGGAATGACGGAATGTTACATGAATCGCTGTGTACTAGAGTGGAATCACAGTCATGAAATGTAATCCTAAATGTGGCTACAGGCAAGTCTAATATTTATGGCTGAAAGATATAGCTTGTTATCGGTTTTGTTGCTTTTTAGGGGCTGCGACATCGTGGCCATATAGCCCCGTGTACTTAAGTGTGTGTGTGTGTGTGTGGAGATTTTCTGATAGCCTGAGTCACTGTGGTGTCGGTACAAGTGTGTGCATTTGTAATTAAGAGATGGATTTTGGTAGGAGTCGGCCGTGGCCTTAAGTTAAGAGTAGAAATGTTAAACCACGGTAAACCACTTCTAAAATGGCTGAGGTGGGAATCGAACCCGTCTCTTCTCAGTTTTGCCTCACAAATATGAGTGAACCCCGTTCCAGTCCCTAGACCAGAATTCAAGTTTTAGGGAGAGCCGGTAATCAAACCAGTACCTCCAGTGTTACAGCTAAGAATGCTAGCCAATATACCACTAGAGCTGGTCTTGACATCCAACTACACGGGTATAATGTTAAAGATACTTGAATCTTCTAAAATAACTTATCAACGACATCAATAATAAAAATTTTAAACTGTAATAAACCCCTTTCTTGAAGGGCAAGAAAGTAATATAAAATGGGACAATGTCACAGGACACATAACTAATCTACTGTTCGATAACGTATTATCACTTTACGGAGTGAAGGAAATGAGGTAGGCCGCAGGCATGTGTTCACATAAATACCAACTAGAGGGTGTGATAATATCCACGTGGCTATTACTGCGTCATTATTCATGCTTCCATTCGGAAATCTCCGGTCACACTGTCCGCGAGAGTTCGTCCAATTAGTTAAGTGTTAATGCGACAGGTGCAAATGAATCCCCGTCAGCGCCCAACTTCATCAACAGCTAGGAGCTGCACATGTTATTGGCTTGTCCAATAACACATCGCGCCACCAACAGCATTAATCACGCAACCCGTTTGTTCCGATAGGCTTTTTGTCCTTGGTGTTGAAATCTGTGCTTTGTATTGTTTAGAAACAGAAGGTGCTTGCTTGCTTGCTTGCTTGTTTGGATTCTTAATCAACTCCGCAGTTTAGTCATGTGTGCGATTGTTTATTCACACACTAGGGTAACAAAGTGACTTGGAAGTCTGAATATTGAAGGTTCGATCCCCGGCTCTCATAGCGACCTTCCTGATTGTGATTTCTCTGGTTTCGTCAACACTCACTCCATGCAAATACTAGGAAGGTACCTCATGTCAAGTCCCAGGGCACCAATTCCTATCCTGTACCGATGTTGTTGTATGAGTTTTCAGTCTTTAGACTTGTTTGATGCAGATCTCTATGGCTCCCTGTCCTGAGCTAATCGTTTCATCTCTACATAGCTACCACACCTTACATCCAAAGAAATCTGCTTGACATATTCTAACCTTGGACTACCCCTAAAGTTCTTGTCCTCGATTCTTCCTTCCATAACTAAGTTTGCTATTCCTGGGTGGCTTTGTATGCGTCCCACCAACCGATTTCTTCTCTTCATTAGCAGTCGCCAGAAATATCTCTCCCACTCGTCATGGCAGCAGTGGCAGGCAGATATTCATAATGAAGAGGTAGCTGCTAAGTTAGAAATGAAAACGCTAAATGAAGCTGTTCGTATGACCCGACTCAGATAGTGGGGTTTCCGATATGAAGATGGACTTGATGTCCACTCGTTTCAACTTTCACATGGTCCGCATTTATTCGGCTAAGTTTGAATATTTTATTTTTCCGTGCAAAAGGGAGTTGAACATAATTGTTCAGTGGAACAGCTACATCTATAAATATAACTGTTTTATGCTTCTTGTCTAGTACATGAATGCCAGGCCGATTTGCTGGGATTTCGCGGCCTGCGCGTATATATATATATTTTTAGCGTATGGCTTTTAGTGCCGGGAGTGTCCGAGGACATGTTCGGCTCACCAGTTTTGTAGCTGCTTCGAGACGGACACCCAATGGGTGAGCTACAAGTACCGTTGGTGAGGAAAGTTGGAATGAAGGACGAGGAGTTGGAAGGTAGCGGCTGTGGCCTTCCTTCCGGCATTTGCCTGGAAGGAAGATGGGAAACCACAGAAGACCATCTTCAAGGTTGCCGGCGGGGGGATTCGAAACTCCTCGCCTCCCGGATGTGAGCGACTGCCAGGAGTCATGCCGTAACGACCACGGCTAACTCACCCGGTTGCGCGTATAATATGACGATTGTTATTATTGTTATTCTTCTTCTTCTTCTTTCTTCGATTCGGCCAACTAGGGACCACGTCAGTTCAACTGTCTCTTCTTCCGAGCTCTAACTACCGCCCAGTGTTCCCGCATTCGTCCCCGGTGTTGGTCTTTCCTCTCTTGGGACCACGCCTCCCTGTCTTCAACTTCGGCTTTTCCAGGAAACTTTTGTGCGTACGTAGTTTTTCCTGAATTGGAACACGCTCCTGGATATTTTTAGGGGAAATTTCCATTTCACGTAGATCTTTCTCAACTTCCATAATCCATGCCTCTCTTGTTTTCTTATCTTTGAATGTACGTCAATATCCGTGTTGATATCCTGCCTGGGTTCATTCGTGTCACGTGACTATAAAAGGAAATCCTTCTCTTTCGAATCGTGCCACTGATCTTCTCCACAAGCTTGGACAATTCGTGGTTGTGACGCCTTCTGTACTTGCTGTTTTCTTTGATGGGACCCTGGATTTTCCTCAAAATCTTCCTTTCTTTAGCCTCTAGGTTTTCCATTAGACCTTTCTTGTTCATTATTAGAGTCTCAGCCGCATACAGAGCCTCTGGTCGAATAACAGTGCAGTAATGTCCAATTTTGGTGTTTAAGGATATCGATCTCTTATTGTAGATGTCTTTAGTCAGATTGTATGCCATTTCCATTTTATTAATGCGTGACATGAAGGCTTCCTTCTCTGATAGGTAGGGCTCTATCCATTCACGGAGGTATTTAAACTTTCCTGCCTTCTGAACTTTTCCTAGTCCGACCTCCAATCCCCTGGGTGCTGATTTTATGTTTGTCATTATTAGGGCTCGGATTTTTAGGTGCTAAAATAGGGAAAATATTTTTTTTATGTATTAAAATTACCTGAAATATGTGACAAAAATGTAAAAATATTTAATTATAATTTAGTTTATTAATGCCAATATAAACAATAATGCAATTTATTCTATGTTTCACTAACTGCTGAACCTTTACAACACAGAACGAGATACATCTTCAGGTTGTCCATCACAAATGACCGACGATTATCGCGAAACATTTCTTCTGAAGGCGTGAAACTGTGGCATTATGTTTCTTGCCCTCGAGGTGTTTTGTAACTTGAGATCTCGGTTCAGCCTTGATTGCTTTCCCACGTGGTTGGCAGAACAGAACGACCCCATCAGAAGTAAAATTACCCTTAAATTCTGCAACATTCTGCTGCAGACGATAACTAGTAGTTGCTTTTACTTTAGGCATCCCCGGCTTCCACAGTGAGTGGGACAGGGCGACATGATAAGAAAAACACAGCTGCAAGCTAACATACGCTCTGCATGAATATTAGATAGCTCACAGGTTCTTCCCCGTTGAAATAACACACAACAAAAATGTAATAAACTGAAAGATCTAACATACTGATTTTAAGAAATGTACACATTATGTATTTTTATGTGCTAATAAGTGAAAAGCAGTAATTTATATATTTATAGACAAAATGTTTAAAATATGTATTTACATAAAAAATATTTATTTACCTAAAAATCCGAGCCCTAGTCATTATTATTACTATTATTATTATTATTATTATTAATACTTTATCGTATTGGAAACTATTTTTCAGTGTTACATTAGAAAACGAAATTATACTTTTCAGTCGGTCAACACAATTGCACCCTTTTGTAATGGCTGTTGTGCTCTAAAGCTGAAAATATATACATGAGATTAATCAATACACTCGGATGACCAGTTTTAATTAATCTCATGTAATGTTTTCAGGATTAGGGCATAACACCCAAGACAAATGGGTACATTCGTGTTGACCGACAGAAATTTATAAATTTCGTATAATTAATCTTCTTCTTCTTGCTTACCTTTTGTCCCGCCTAGCTGCAGGGTCCACTATATGGATACGTTGTCACCATTTGTTCCTGTCTGGACCATGTCAGGATGAAGGTGTTGGTTCTTCAGATCTCTATGTAGCGCATCATCTCACCGTTGCTACGGTCTTCCCTTAGGTCTCTTGCCGACAACTTGTATAGTGTAGCCAGTCTTTGCAATTGTGTCCGCTTTCTCTCGTAGAACATGCCCAAACCAGCACAGACGGAACTCCCGCATCTTATTACTGATTGGTGCAACCCCAAACCGTTTCCTAATGTTGTCATTGGAAGCATGATCCAATTTGCTGACACCCGCTGTCCATCGCAACACCTCGTTCCCCATAACGCCCAAGCGACGTTCTGTCACTGTTGTTGTCGGCCAACACTCGGATCCGTACAATGCGACAGGACGGATGACATTACGATAGATCTTTGACTTTAAGTTGTCCTTCATCCTTCGATCGCAGGTGATTCCAGTTGTCGTTCGCCACTTCATCCAAGCTGCGCTGATTCTCGTAATTTTACGTATAATTAATAGTATGCAAATATTAAGACTAAATGTCTTGAGAAATTTAAAATTGTCTTGAAGTGGCAGATGCTAGTGGAAAAACTGAGATTTAATGATAAGTTACAAATGTTAAAGTTTTTCAGTCGATTAACACGATTGTACCAAATTTTAATTGGGTGTTTCCCTAAACCCGAAAAATAAATGTACATGAGATTAAGAAACACTTTGACAACCAGTTTCGATCGTTAAGCGATCATCATCAGAGCCTTTACACTTAAGCTATTACATTATTGTCTACAAGTATGTGGGTGATGGTATTTATATAGCCTACATTTATTTAGTTACAGTAGTTATTAAAATAGCGTAACATGTCACGATTGTTAGTTATATGTGATTTTTTGCCTATTCTCATTTTATGAAAAAAATAGGCTTATGAGATCACCTACTGTCCGCGTGTGTGATGGTGTGTTTGTCCCCCCTAATAACTTCTAAACGGCTGGAGCGATTTCAATGAAACTCGGTAAGATCATAGCACCATTCCGGCCGACCCCGACCGTGCCTTTCAAGTTTTATTGTGTCTCACCAATTCAACATGGCGGCTGTGCGAAATATTTCACCAGCATTCAGTATCTCCGAAACTATTACCGATATCACCCTGAAATATTGTACGGTAATAGAGGGCACTACTATAAGTTCACCTATGAGACTTTCAAAAAATCTGGGAACTAAAAACCAACATAGCGACCAAGCAAATTTGAGACTTTTAAATAGACTTTTCTCGCGATTTGGACAACCAAATGTAATGAAACTTGGTACAACAAATGTTTATACACATTTTAAAGTACTGGCATCTAATTTAGTTCAATTGTTTACATAACCTCAAAATGGCGGATGGGCGAAATATTACACTGGCATTTTATATCTCCGAAACTATTACAGATATCACCCTGAATGTTTGTACGATGATAAAGGAAACTGCTGAAAGTATATCCATGAAACTTTCAAAAACCTGTAAAGTACAAAACGAACATGGCGGCCAAGCAAAGTTGAAACATTTTTAATAGACGTTTCTCGTGATTTAACCATCTGAGTGCAGTGAAATGTGGTACAGTAAATGATTATACGTATTGTAATGCACTGGCATCTAATTTAGTTCAATTGTATACATAACCTCAAGATGGCGGCTGTGCAAAATTTTAAAATTATTTTTTTATTTCTTGTACCGTAATCATGCGATCGAAGTGAAAGATTGAATAATGAAGCTACGCAATAAATTTACTTTAATGGTACATAACTCTATGGCCTATACATATAACAATCCGAAAAGGCGATCATCCGAATACATTTGACGGTTCTCAATATCTACGAATCTTTTTCAGCAATCAAACTGATTTTTTAATGTACATAGAGGCTATGAACATAAGTTCACCTATTGGACTTTCAGTAACCTGGTAAGCACAAATCCAACATGGCGGCGACGCGAAATATAAATATTAAAATGGACGTTTCTCGCTATATAACCATCCGAGTGCAGTGAAACTTTGCACGTTAAATGCTTATACACATTTTAATCCACGGGCATCTAATTTATTTCAATTGCTTTCATAACCACAAGACGGCAGCTGTGCGAAATTTTAAAATCTCGTTTTTAATTCTTGTGTCCTAATCATGCGATTGAAGTCTGAATACCACACGTACACAATAATCTTCATGTAATAGTACAAAAATAAAAATACAACCTGGCGACCATCTGAAATATTTAGACGGTTCTCAATATCTACGAATATATCACAACAATCAAACTGAGATTTTCTATGTTGATAGAGGCAATTAACATGAGTAGGATATATGAAAATAGGCTGTATAGTTCTTCACGGAACTACTTGTTAAAATTTGAATTTACTGTATTAATCTCATGTACATTTTCTTCAGGTTTAGGGTAACACCCATTACAATTGGGTAAAATCGTGTGACCGACTGAAGAACATTTATTTTTGATTACTAAGGCAACACTGGCTTCCAACATGATACATTACACCCGCCATATGTTATTATATTCAGCATTTAGCTACCGACAGTGGTGGCTACTCTTCCAAAAGCGCAGCGTTCGGTCATGGGGTCAAGCTCTCTGCTGATTCGGTAGACGCGTGGGTTCGAACTCCACCGTTGGCCGTCCATGAAATGGTTTTCCGTGGTTTCCCATTTTCAACTCCAGGCAAATACTGGGACGGTACCTTCTGACAGGCCACGACCGCTTCCTTCCACATCCTTGCCCAGTTTCATTCACCATCATTCATTTCATATCTCATTAACTCCTTTCATGAGGTTGGCGTCAGGAAGGCCATCCGGACTTAAAAACCATCCGCCACAAAGACTTCCATCGCATATCATCCCCGACCCCGTTGGAAAACGGGAATAATAAGGGGTAGACATATATTCAGCATTTAGCTACCACGTTCTGTTTGAAATCCGAGTCTCGTCTTATTTTTCGTTAAAAGCTCTCGTCAGCAGCTCCTTAGATATAGCCTACCATGGTGTTAGCATGGAAACTCTTAGCAACATTAGAACTTTGCTGCTAAGTCTTCTTCCCTATCTCTGATATTGGTATTGAAAGCTTTGTCTCCTTCCACATTATTTCATTATTTTCTCTCCTTATTCAACGTATAATAGCATATTCAAGCTCTTCTGCCCTTTCATACTCTACATATTCATTCAAACTTCGTGCTTACCCTGTTTCTCTGAAGCCAGTTACACATCAAAGCTCCTAACATTGTTGTTGATGGATAACTTTGATACAAAAGTTTCCTTTCATTTGCAACGTACTGAACCTCCTCTTTCTATATTACTTGATTCCTCATTCACACATTTTCATTTCCTACTTTAGTATTTCCCATCACCTTAGTTTTGAAAGCCTGCAATCCCCCTCCCAGCCATTGAGTTCTCAAGTACATCTAGAGTAAGCCAAGCCATTCTATTTTTCCGTTCTCCTGAAACTTTTGATTTTTCCTTAATACTCTCTGTCTTCCCCTAATCGGACGTAAAACATATGCTAATAATTTTGCAGCACGTAGAAACTATTGTACTCTCCCGGAAACGGCAAACAGTACAGACTTCCCCAGTTATGAATATCCTACTTTAAATATGTCATTCTCATGCTGGGAGCCGCCCTGTTAACATCTACTTGATACTGTTGTTGTTGATTAAGGGGTTTTGCGACATCGTGGTTATGTAGGCCCGTGTACGTGGATGTGTGTGGAGTTTGTCTGATAACCTGCGTAATTGCGATGGCAGTATTAGTGTGTGTATTTGTAATGAGGAATGGAAATGAAGCGGCCGTTTCATTGATTGCTTTTGTGAGGATTATATGTATATGGCTAAGGAGCCCCATTTTTTGCATGCAATCCGCTCTTTTACACTAATTAGCATTACATTAAATAATATTACAAAACATCTACTTTCTTTATTAGGAATATTCTACCATACAGTAGTTTTCATTCAACCCAAAAATACTCTACTCCTCCTCAAATTTCGGTCTTCAGCATCTTCATCAGTTAAGCCTCTGGTAGCCATGCTGCTCTTTACACCATCCATCCATTGTTCTCTTGGTTTACGCCGTTTCCGTTTGCCTTCAGCTTGCCAATGTAACATTATGTTTGGAATTCTACTATTCTGCATCCTTTTCACATGTCCAAACCATTGTGAAAAATCCACAGCCTGCTTCCAGTCTCCGACCGGGTCAGGAATGGAATGAATGGAGCCCCCATCTAGCGGCGAGGATATGGACTGTGCCGGCTGCCGAGGCCTGACGCACTCCTCTGGGGCAATGATTAAATGAATGACAGATGAAATGAAATGATAGTGGAGAGTGTTGCTGGAATGAAATTTGACAGGGAAAACCGGAGTACCCGGAGAAAAACCTGTCTGCCTCCGTTCTGTCCAGCACAGATCTCACTTGGAGTGACCGGGATTCGAACCACGGACCCAGCGGTGAGAGGCCGGCGTGCTGCCGCCTAAGCCACGGAGGCTTCCCAAGCCAATGTAATAAATATAATAATAAATAGTATAATAAATAACTATTAATAATAATAATATGAACTAATAATATTACATATATTAATTATGCCGTGGCCTGCAGTTTGGAACCATCACGGCATTTGCCAGGAGTAGAAGTGGGAAACCAGAGAAAACCACTTCCAAGATGATGGAGGTGGGAATCGAACCAGCCTCTTCTAAGTTTTGCCTCACGAGGCTGAGTGTACCACGTTCCAGCCCTCAGACCAGATTTAAATATTTTTGGCAGAGCCGGGAATCGAACTCGGGTATCCGCGGTGACATCTCCTTGAAACGATGGGCGGGAATGATCTCACCCGAGGGTTTGTCAAATGTCTAGCATTCTCGCTGGACAGGGAAGGTACACGTGATAGGCGAAATAATAATAATAATAATAATAATAATGATAATAATAATAATAATAATAATAATAACAGTAAAACAAAAAATAATAATTTAATTTAATTTCTAGCCACTGCTTTGTGCTAAATGTTTTAATTTCATTTTTATTAGCCTATTTTCAATTTTGAAAAAATAGGCTTATGAGATCACCTTTTGTCCGTGTGTGTGTGTGTGTGTGATTCGTGTGTGTGTCCCCCCCTAATAAAATCTAAATGACAGGAGCGATTTCAATGAAACTCGGAATGTTCATAGCACTATTCCCGGCGACCTCGACCGTGCCCTTCAAATTTTGTTACGTCTCACCAATCCAACATGGCGACTGTGCGAATTATTTCACCAGCATTCAATATCTCCAAAACTATTACCGATATTACCCTGACATTTTCTATGGTGATAGAGGGAACTACTAGAAGTTCACTTATGTGACTTTTGAAAACCTGGTAACTACAAAACCAACATGGAGGCCAAGCGAATGTGCGACTTTTAAATAGACGTTTCTCGTGATTTGACCAACCAAACGCAATGAAACTTGGTACAGTATATGTTTATATACATTGTAATGCACAGACATCTAACTTCGTTCAATTGTTTACATAATCACAAGATGGCGGATGTGCGAAATATTTCACCGGTATTCTATATCTCTGAAACTATTAGCGGTATCTTCCTAAAATTTTGTACGGAGATAAAGGGCACTACTGGAAGTCCATCTATAAGACTTTCAAAAACCGGTTAATTACAAAACGAACATGGCGGCCAAGCGAATTTGAAAATTTTAAATAGACCTTTCTCGCGATTTAATGTTCCAAGCGCACTGAAACCTGGTACAGGAAATATTTATACACATTGTAATCCACTGGTATCTAATTTAGTTCAATTGTTTACATAACCTCAAGATGGCGGCAGTGCGAATTTTAAAATTAAGTTTTTATTTCTTGTGATGTAGTCATGCGATCGAAGTGAAAGTTTGAATAATGAACCTACGCAATAATTTTCCTTTAATGCTACATGACTCTATGGCCTATACTGAACCCATGTGCCATAGGGTCCATGGAAGGTCGAACCCATGTCCTTAAGGAAGAAATGAAAGAAACGTATAGTTTTCTAAAGGAACGGAGAGAGATTTTAAGCCAGGATTATAGCTTAACATTGTGCAAGCGACTAGGGACAGATGTTCCTTAGATGAGATCACCCCACTCGACATTCAAGAGAGGGCTGGTCACGAGTATAAATAACCGAGTGGAAATTTCCACCGTGATAGACAAGGAAGCCTGAATCGGAATTCGAGCTGACGTTGCTGGAAATTGACAACGCCGCTTATGCGCCAGGAGAGGAATAATTAAATTTAAAACGTTTACGAGCATAATAATGAGTAAACAAGTACAGTACAGTGAATCATTTTGAATGAGAGATTTTTCAGTAAAGAGAAACCATTTAATATTTGCGCAGAAAAAAACTGCTAACGTAAGACGACGTCATTGGGGAAGTACAACGGCCTCTGTGGAGGGGTTAGAGCAAAAGAAATACAACACCCACACAATTGAGGACGAGAAATTAATTAATATCTCCGAATTGCACGATCGATTCTTAGGTGCGATAAGATCATTTGACATTGAGAAGACGAGCTTTCGGAAGGTATAATTTTTATATTTGTGGCACCATTATTTTAGAAGTTGACCACAGAAAAGGCTAGAGTCTTATTTTTTTGTAGTAAAATAGTATAAAGCTTCGGGGTTTACCAAGCCAACCATGCAGTTTCAGACAGCCCGAGGGGGCGTCACTGTGTCACATCGAATGCAGTTCACGACACACTCCGTGAGGGGAGGTGCTGTATCACATCATGCAGTTTCAAACGGCCTGAGGGCACGTCACTGTGTCACGATCATCATTGAATGCAGTCTTGAACAGCCCGAGGGGGTGTTGCCACGCATCATCGCAGTACGAATCCGTCCAGGAGGACGTGAAGTTATATCAGCACTTGCAGTCATACGAGCACTCCGTGAGGGGAAGTGCTGCACCACGACGTAGAAGTAGTCATTCCGACAGTCCGTGAGGGGACGTAATTCTGCGTTACATCGAAAACAGCTACCAGTACTCCTTGAGGGGAGAAACGTCGTGTTATACCGCAGAAGTAAGATCCGATAGCCACAGGCGTCGCAGTATTAACGACTTGCTTGCCTCCATAAGGAGTGGTCAAGACGAAATTTTAAAGTATCGCCGTAGTGAAATATTAGGAAAATCCTAATTATAGGATTTAGGCCCGACTGTATACAAGTTAAAGTGAAAATTCGTAAGAGATAGTCAGAGCAGGCTGCGAACGTCGGACTTAAAGGCGATAGGTCGTTAAATGTACGAACGAATAAATCATAAAGTACGGAAGTATCGTACCAGACAGATAAACTGTTATGTAAATTGAAGAACCCTAAAAGGGAAGATCAGAATAAGGTTCGGAACGTATATCAGAAACGTAGGAGTGTTAAAACAGTTCAAATAAAGAAGATAGGAGACTATAAACATTATCTCCAGAAAGCAGGCGAACTATTCCAACAATACTAGAATCGAGAAGTGTTAGCTGCTATAGACTAAATCTATAGGTCTTTGAGAGGAGACCTCGATCTGTATAGACTTTCGTTAGGATCGATAGACAGATCTACATAGAAGCCGTTCAAGCTAGACAAATAGCCGGTGATCCAGGATAGGAGTAGCAGAATTTGACTCAAGGGAACAGTAGATGTTTCGAGACTTTCGCATTCTGCAGGATAGAAGCCGACATCGAATAAATATCACCCTTGGAAACGGGAATTTAAGAAGATCACGTGTGATAGGCTCAGAAATACGGCCTAGTGATCGAGAATTGTGAAGTGTAAAATAATCAAGATTGTGTGTTAAATTACTATTTTTAGTGTTTATTATGTGTTCAAAAGGGACACATCAGTATATAAAAATGTCGTCAATGTTAAGTGTTTTAAATATATGTCAAAAAGTGTTTTTACGTAAGATGAATTCCTTTAATATGGAGTAAAAGTTCAAAGTGGGCCCAAAAATGAAGCACCGCACCAGATTAAAGATCATGGGATGATCTGGAAACATGTGAGTACTAAATTCATTTTTATTTTGGTGTCAGAAATTGATTGTGTACAAACCCACCGGAGTTTTTGAGTAAAAGGGATGTGTTTTAATAAATAAATACTGAATAATTAAGAACACGGTCTGAACAATAATATAAATAAAATTGAGAAATTATAAATAATTATGTAAAGAATAAATCCCGTAGAGGAAATATGTGAATAAAGGGTTAATGCATTTAACAAATGTCATAAGAACAAGCGAAATATCATTAATTATCAAGAAAGATATTGAAATAAAGTAAAGTTGAGATATGAAAGAAATAGCTTTTGAGCTTGTATAAAGAATAAAGATAATAATAATAATAATTAAATATGGAAATGTTAAATAAAAATCAAATAAATTGATATGAACATAAGAGCGTTAAGCCTTAATGTATGTGTAAGAGATGATGTTATATGGAATATTTTAAAACAGGGAGCGATTTATCGACAACGGAAAGATTAATATGTGAATTAAAATAATATGAATTGTTACTAAAGAGATTTATCAGTTCTTGGGAAGACATTTTCGGCTTAAAATAATGCATAGCGCATAATGAGCGCAAATATAATATTAAAGTGTCACGCTAGGAACGCGTAGTGGTTAAAATACTTGGTACATTACTTATGGAGGGTAGTTGGTTGCAGTGAATTGATAATTGTATAAGTCCTCTATTTGTGACATAGTATCACGAGGCATTGTGTATGTATTTAAAAAGGGAGCTAATATATGGTATTATTGAGCGTATGTCATATGGGCCACGGCCGACTCTAAATCGCATTTTGTATAAGTCCTCTGTAAGGGATTGGTTCCCGAGGCACGTGGAGAGATTCGAAGGCAGAATCTTCTTATGATAAAAGCCCCTTAAATTCTCCGTCGTCGTATGTGTATTAATCTTCCCAATCAATGAGGACCCTCTCATAATTAATACTGCCAAGGTTACGAAAATGGTCTTTGAACCAAAGAATAGTTGTTGAATGAATACGGTACAGTAAAGCCCGGTCTCCCCAGAACTGGATATAATGGGAAGGTTTGTTTTGAAAGCCTTGGAAATAAGCTACTAACGTTGGGTCAGACAGGGAGTCGCCGTCACCCCTACGTGTCATAAATCGCACCCCAAGTAGTAGGGTCTAGCTCTCTTAAAGCGAGAGGGAACAGAGACCGTCTTGTAAGCTGTTGTAAAGAAAATGAATACACCAGGAGTGTTTAATGTTGTTAACGACCCGGGCGTTGAACCGAGGTCCTTGTAGATGGATATTTCGTTTGCCGGTTCAGATCGTAGTTTCTTATATGATAATGGTCTACTAAGACATAAGAGATAAATAACAATCCCTATTGTAATAATGTATGGACGTGGGATTCCACGAGTTGATTGAAGGCAACTGAGTTCGGGAGTAACTATAGTTTTTTGACTGTGTCAAGTACCTTCACGCTCTGGAGTACACAATTGATTTTCTGATTACCTTAATATATTTGTGAAATAAAGAGAGATGATAACAACTGAATGTGTGGACATGCCCAAAATATTGAGTTAGATAATTAACCTAGATTTTTAAATATAATTATATATTTGTTTTTGAGAGATAAAAAAATATAAAAAAAATAATAATGTTTGAGGTGTACAAGAATGACACCATAATAATGTAAATGCATGGAGCCAAAGAGCTCGGAGTTATGTAAACTTAATGTTAGTGCTTTATGGAAGTGAGACTAAGTAAGAATTGTGGGTTTATGAGGACCCACATATTTAAAACAACATTTGTGTTATCTTATGGACTCCGTGTTTATTTTGAACCGGAGTAGTTTTAATTTGTGTAGTGGCTTCAACGTGGGGCCTTCAGAAAGAATTTGTTAAAGTGTTTTCCAACGTGGGGCCTGTATGATTTTAGCAAAATAATTGATTTTGGCGCCCAGTACGCAGGGCTGAGTTTTCCGAGGGAAAACCCGAGTTTTCTCGAAAAATCAAAATTTTCATTTTTTGAAAAAAAAAATGGTTTTTCGAAATTTTGAATTTTAAATACTTCCATAAAGGGTTATGAAATTGAATAAGAGTATCAAAAGGGTACGTTGTAAGTGAATACCCGTACCAAAGTAAAATTTTAAAGAAATTGGGACACACTAATTCAGAGTATCATCTCTCAAACATGTACTAGTGTGGTGGCATTAGTGGCCCACTGTATTTTAATATGATGTTGTTAAGTGAAGAGAGGCGGAGGCTCTCTGAGAATGTAAGGGCCGAGAGCCCAGAGAAAGGTAAAACTACAGGTGAGAAAGAGTACCCAAGTAAAGAAATTATAAATGTTTCTGTAGAAAGCATGCGTGCACCTGGAGACATAGTTACACGAAGAGAAGGTAACATGTCTGCAGACAATAGGGTAAATGTTGAGCCTTTAGAGCTCGGAAAGGAAAAGGAAATTTGTAAACCAATTCCAAGGGAAAATGTAATTGATATTGATAAGAATAAAGATAATACAAAGTCTCACGTAGTAATGCCGGTTCAAGTAGGCTCAGAAAACGAAGGGGAAAAGAGCGATAGTACTGACGTTCAGGATCAGGAAAAGGTAGAAATGGCGGAATGGGATGAAATAAAAGAATTCTTGGATATAATTGTAGAAATACGAGGCGAGCATTACAGGATGAAGAATGAACTTTGGAACTTAAAAGGTCATGAATTAAGAATAAAGGAAGGAATTGAAGAACAAAGAGATAGAATCTCTGAAAGAATGGAGGAGATAGACAAACTTCGTAAGAGGACGAGTAAAAATTGGTATAGGATACCTAAAAAGGAATTAGAGGAATTGTGCAAAGAAATTCCTAATGTTAAATGGTCGTTAAGAGAAACGAAGAGGGAATTTGCGAAACGTATGGAGAAGGAAGGAAAAATAGAATTAGCTCCGTGGGAACAGATAGTTACATTTGTTGAGGAAGTAAGTGAAATAGGGAATAAATTATGGAAAATGAGAGACGCATGGGATGAGATATGGTGGAAGATCCCTTACAAAGAGCGCGACCGAAAAAAGTATGTTGAGGAACAGAAAGATTGGATAAGGAAGGAGAAGAATAAGCTGTACCGTTTCAGTATGAGCATGTATGATGAACAAGATATAATCAGCGTTCAGGAGTTAGCTGAAGTAAGACAGGTCAAAATTCCAGAATATCAAGAAATATTAGAGGATGCTCAGGAGAGATATGAGGAATGCATGTTGGAGCAAAATCGTCAGGCAAATGAAATAGTTGCCCAAGCTGAAAAACAAGTTGATATTAAAGAAGAGAAACAAGAAATAGAAATTATAATGACTCCAGTGGAAACTGAGGAAACTTTGGAGATCCTTCCAGAGAAACCAATGGAAACTCAGGAAGAAATCATAACTCCCGAACAGGAGGATAGTCAAAAGGAAAATGAGCTCCAAACTGAAGAGACTCATTTTTATGAAAAGGTCGAGCTGGAAGAACAAGAAGTAATCTCGGAACAGTAGATACTAAAGGAATTGATAGTCGAAGAAACGGAAATGATAATTCCAGAAGAAATAGAGAAATTAGATGAAACAAATATAGAAACTATCAACGAAGCACCGATGGAAACAGAGGTTCAAGATTTCACAGAAAGGGAAAAGGAAAACTTCGAAGAAATGCAGGACCAGGAAAATAAAAGGGCATTAAAGGAAGAAGAGGAAAAATTGAAAGCCCAGATCCTCGAATTAATGATTAAATGTCAGGAATGCCAACGACAGAAAAGAGGACTGGAAAGAGATGCAAATAAGAGCCCAGAAACCCTAAAGGAAAAGGATGAGATTGGTGGAAACAATGAAAAAATGAGAGGAGACGTCTCTGAAGAAAATCAATACAGAAGAACACCGCCATTGATAGTTGGTGTACCAGGAAATGGATACCCCATGGAAACAATGAAAGGAGGTGGAATAATAAACGATGCCTTAGAGGAAGAGGATGCCCAGGCATATGTCAGCTGGAAACTCCGAAGGAAGAAAAGGAATGAAAGAAAGAAAAAATGGAAGAAGGGAGATAAAAGAAGAGCACGTTTATGGACAAGGATGAAGGGAAGACGGAGATGGTTTATAAAGCAAAAGAGATACAGAGTGTGGAAAAGAAGGAATAAAACTTATATAGAAATAAGGAAACGAGAGAATATGGAATGTAAGGAAAGAAGAGTAAGGGATGAAGAGAGTCAGGAAGAGGCTGAGGTCATAAAGAAAATAGAGCATTATATTAGAGCTATAGAAAGATGTGAAGGGAATGAAGAAAGAACGATGCATTGTTTAAAACAATTGTATAACTTACCAATAAACGTTCAATATCTGGAGAAGACTGGAATTGGCAAGGTTGTAAATAGTATGAGAAAAAGAAACGGTTTGGTAGGAGATGTATCCCGAGCCTTGATAAAACTTTGGAAGGAAATGGTAATGGAAGACCAAAGTGATGAAGAAGAAGGCGAAAGTGAAGAAAGGGAAAGAGAGACTATGGAAATAGAAGAGAATGAAATTGACGAAGAATTCGAAGGTGAAGAGAAAGAAGTCGATGAAATAAAAATAGATGAGAATGAGAATGAAGAAGAAGAAGAAGAAGAAGAAGAACAAGAGATGATAGGATACGAAAGTATGGAATTGACAAACTCCATCATTTATTATCAGAAAGCCATTGAAAGGTGTATGGGAAATGAAAATGTTTTGTTACATTGTTTAAGCATATTAAAACACTTACCCATAACTGTTCGCCAGTTAATAGAAACGAATGTGGTAGAGACGGTTGAAAGTATTCACGAACAAGGAGGGGATGTGAATATACGAGCGCAAGAATTGCTGATAAAATGGGAAAATGAAATGATAGAAGATTTAAGAGCAGGAGGGGAAGAAGTTATGGAAATGGAAGATATGCTCGAGGAAGACCCTGAAGAAGAAGAAGAAGAAGAGGATGAGGAAGAAGAACAAGGAGAAATGATAATAACGGGAGACGTAAGATGGAGACATAAAGGATAAGAAGAGGGTTATCCCATTGGAACAAACGGGTAAAGATATTTGCAACCGTCAAAGAATACGAGAAATAAGTATAATATTTGTTGAAATACCATCTCAAAGAGATAAGAGGAAGGGGGAAGAGAACCAGAAAGAGTCAGGTGAAGTCAGACTGAGCTCTTAAAATTTCGAATGAAATGTAACAGACTTGAAGTCTGAGAACTGTAATGAATTAAGTTACGGGTAAAGCTATTTGTACCCGCAAGATAATTAACATAAAATCATTTAGTTGAAGAAATATAATGAATAGAGAACAGACCGATTTGAAGTCTGTCCTGAGAAAAGAAGAAAGGGAACCAATTGTTGACTCGAGTTTGGAGAAGCATGCGCCAGACGAGGGAAGAGAGTTGTAAACATCGAACGTGACAAGAGATTTATGGCCTGAGTGGAGTCGACCACTAGGGAATAAATGAATGAATGGGAACTCTTGAAGACCCAACCTAAACACAGACTAGAAAGGAGAGGAACTTTAAAGAAGTAATTGATTTTATTGAAAGGGAAAATTTAAATGTAATAAAGGAGAAAGAAAGGGTAAAGATAGAGCATACCCAACCTACACAATTAGTGGAAGGAACTTTAAGGAAATAGAACAACAGTAAATACGGATGACGTTATGATGGTTTCGACGAATAAAGAAATACAAATTAAATTGAAATAAATTTCCTCAAGAATTTTTGAAAATTTATTTACCTAAGGAGGGGAGAAATGAACCCATGTGCCATAGGGTCCATGGAAGGTCGAACCCATGTCCTTAAGGAAGAAATGAAAGAAACGTATAGTTTCCTAAAGGAACGGAGAGAGATTTTAAGCCAGGATTATAGCTTAACATTGTGCAAGCGACTAGGGACAGATGTTCCTTAGATGAGATCACCCCACTCGACATTCAAGAGAGGGCTGGTCACGAGTATAAATAACCGAGTGGAAATTTCCACCGTGATAGACAAGGAAGCCTGGATCGGAATTCGAGCTGACGTTGCTGGAAATTGACAACGCCGCTTATGCGCCAGGAGAGGAATAATTAAATTTAAAACGTTTACGAGCATAATAATGAGTAAACAAGTACAGTACAGTGAATCATTTTGAATGAGAGATTTTTCAGTAAAGAGAAACCATTTAATATTTGCGCAGAAAAAAACTGCTAACGTAAGACGACGTCATTGGGGAAGTACCACGGCCTCTGTGGAGGGGTTAGAGCAAAAGAAATACAACACCCACACAATTGAGGACGAGAAATTAATTAATATCTCCGAATTGCACGATCGATTCTTAGGTGCGATAAGATCATTTGACATTGAGAAGACGAGCTTTCGGAAGGTATAATTTTTATATTTGTGGCACCATTATTTTAGAAGTTGACCACAGAAAAGGCTAGAGTCTTATTTTTTTGTAGTAAAATAGTATAAAGCTTCGGGGTTTACCAAGCCAACCATGCAGTTTCAGACAGCCCGAGGGGGCGTCACTGTGTCACATCGAATGCAGTTCACGACAGACTCCGTGAGGGGAGGTGCTGTATCACATCATGCAGTTTCAAACGGCCTGAGGGCACGTCACTGTGTCACGATCATCATTGAATGCAGTCTTGAACAGCCCGAGGGGGTGTTGCCACGCATCATCGCAGTACGAATCCGTCCAGGAGGACGTGAAGTTATATCAGCACTTGCAGTCATACGAGCACTCCGTGAGGGGAAGTGCTGCACCACGACGTAGAAGTAGTCATTCCGACAGTCCGTGAGGGGACGTAATTCTGCGTTACATCGAAAACAGCTACCAGTACTCCTTGAGGGGAGAAACGTCGTGTTATACCGCAGAAGTAAGATCCGATAGCCACAGGCGTCGCAGTATTAACGACTTGCTTGCCTCCATAAGGAGTGGTCAAGACGAAATTTTAAAGTATCGCCGTAGTGAAATATTAGGAAAATCCTAATTATAGGATTTAGGCCCGACTGTATACAAGTTAAAGTGAAAATTCGTAAGAGATAGTCAGAGCAGGCTGCGAACGTCGGACTTAAAGGCGATAGGTCGTTAAATGTACGAACGAATAAATCATAAAGTACGGAAGTATCGTACCAGACAGATAAACTGTTATGTAAATTGAAGAACCCTAAAAGGGAAGATCAGAATAAGGTTCGGAACGTATATCAGAAACGTAGGAGTGTTAAAACAGTTCAAATAAAGAAGATAGGAGACTATAAACATTATCTCCAGAAAGCAGGCGAACTATTCCAACAATACTAGAATCGAGAAGTGTTAGCTGCTATAGACTAAATCTATAGGTTTTTGAGAGGAGACCTCGATCTGTATAGACTTTCGTTAGGATCGATAGACAGATCTACATAGAAGCCGTTCAAGCTAGACAAATAGCCGGTGATCCAGGATAGGAGTAGCAGAATTTGACTCAAGGGAACAGTAGATGTTTCGAGACTTTCGCATTCTGCAGGATAGAAGCCGACATCGAATAAATATCACCCTTGGAAACGGGAATTTAAGAAGATCACGTGTGATAGGCTCAGAAATACGGCCTAGTGATCGAGAATTGTGAAGTGTAAAATAATCAAGATTGTGTGTTAAATTACTATTTTTAGTGTTTATTATGTGTTCAAAAGGGACACATCAGTATATAAAAATGTCGTCAATGTTAAGTGTTTTAAATATATGTCAAAAAGTGTTTTTACGTAAGATGAATTCCTTTAATATGGAGTAAAAGTTCAAAGTGGGCCCAAAAATGAAGCACCGCACCAGATTAAAGATCATGGGATGATCTGGAAACATGTGAGTACTAAATTCATTTTTATTTTGGTGTCAGAAATTGATTGTGTACAAACCCACCGGAGTTTTTGAGTAAAAGGGATGTGTTTTAATAAATAAATACTGAATAATTAAGAACACGGTCTGAACAATAATATAAATAAAATTGAGAAATTATAAATAATTATGTAAAGAATAAATCCCGTAGAGGAAATATGTGAATAAAGGGTTAATGCATTTAACAAATGTCATAAGAACAAGCGAAATATCATTAATTATCAAGAAAGATATTGAAATAAAGTAAAGTTGAGATATGAAAGAAATAGCTTTTGAGCTTGTATAAAGAATAAAGATAATAATAATAATAATTAAATATGGAAATGTTAAATAAAAATCAAATAAATTGATATGAACATAAGAGCGTTAAGCCTTAATGTATGTGTAAGAGATGATGTTATATGGAATATTTTAAAACAGGGAGCGATTTATCGACAACGGAAAGATTAATATGTGAATTAAAATAATATGAATTGTTACTAAAGAGATTTATCAGTTCTTGGGAAGACATTTTCGGCTTAAAATAATGCATAGCGCATAATGAGCGCAAATATAATATTAAAGTGTCACGCTAGGAACGCGTAGTGGTTAAAATACTTGGTACATTACTTATGGAGGGTAGTTGGTTGCAGTGAATTGATAATTGTATAAGTCCTCTATTTGTGACATAGTATCACGAGGCATTGTGTATGTATTTAAAAAGGGAGCTAATATATGGTATTATTGAGCGTATGTCATATGGGCCACGGCCGACTCTAAATCGCATTTTGTATAAGTCCTCTGTAAGGGATTGGTTCCCGAGGCACGTGGAGAGATTCGAAGGCAGAATCTTCTTATGATAAAAGCCCCTTAAATTCTCCGTCGTCGTATGTGTATTAATCTTCCCAATCAATGAGGACCCTCTCATAATTAATACTGCCAATGTTACGAAAATGGTCTTTGAACCAAAGAATAGTTGTTGAATGAATACGGTACAGTAAAGCCCGGTCTCCCCAGAACTGGATATAATGGGAAGGTTTGTTTTGAAAGCCTTGGAAATAAGCTACTAACGTTGGGTCAGACAGGGAGTCGCCGTCACCCCTACGTGTCATAAATCGCACCCCAAGTAGTAGGGTCTACCTCTCTTAAAGCGAGAGGGAACAGAGACCGTCTTGTAAGCTGTTGTAAAGAAAATGAATACACCAGGAGTGTTTAATGTTGTTAACGACCCGGGCGTTGAACCGAGGTCCTTGTAGATGGATATTTCGTTTGCCGGTTCTGATCGTAGTTTCTTATATGATAATGGTCTACTAAGACATAAGAGATAAATAACAATCCCTATTGTAATAATGTATGGACGTGGGATTCCACGAGTTGATTGAAGGCAACTGAGTTCGGGAGTAACTATAGTTTTTTGACTGTGTCAAGTACCTTCACGCTCTGGAGTACACAATTGATTTTCTGATTACCTTAATATATTTGTGAAATAAAGAGAGATGATAACAACTGAATGTGTGGACATGCCCAAAATATTGAGTTAGATAATTAACCTAGATTTTTAAATATAATTATATATTTGTTTTTGAGAGATAAAAAAATAAAAAAAAATAATAATGTTTGAGGTGTACAAGAATGACACCATAATAATGTAAATGCATGGAGCCAAAGAGCTCGGAGTTATGTAAACTTAATGTTAGTGCTTTATGGAAGTGAGACTAAGTAAGAATTGTTGGTTTATGTGGAAACCACAAGTTTGAATACAATATTTGTTTATATTTTTGATTCCTTGTTAATTTGGAACAAGCAGTTGATTTATTGGGTCAGTAATTAAATTGTTAAAGTGTTTGTAGCGCCATTAATTTTATTAATTAAATGTGTTTAAATAGGAGTTGATTTTGTTGTTATTTTTGCAAGTGTATCCTCTAATTAATCCAAAATATGTGAGTCACAGAGTGGGGGAACTTACCGCTGCCCCGAAATCCCGAATTGAGCTACGCTGGTGTACTGTGATTGGCATATTTCTTGCTAAATGGGCACAATACATTTAACAATCCAACATGGCGACCATCCGAAATATTTAGACGATACTGAATATCTACGAATCTATTTTAGCAATCAAACTTTTTTTTTAATGTTCATAGGGGCTATGAACTTAAGTTCACCTATAGGACTTTAAATAACCTGGTGATCACAAATCCAACATGGCGGTGACGCGAATTATAAATATTCACATGGACGTTTCTCGCAATTTAACCATCCGAGTGCAGTGAAACTTGGTACAGTAAATCCTTATACGAATGTTAATCCACTGGCATCTAATTTATTTCAGTTGTTTCCATAACCTCAAGATGGCAGTTGTGAAAATTTTTTTAATCTCCTTGGTTTTTCTTGTGTCCTAATTATGCGATTGAAGTTTGAATACTACACGTTCACAATAATCTTCATGTAACAGTACTTAACTCTAGGACCTACATATATAAAATCCAACATGGCGACCATCCGAAATATTTAGTCGGTTCTCAATATCTACGAATCTATTACAGCAATCAAACAGAAATTGTGTATGTTGATAGTGGCAATTAACATAAGTAGGATATATGAAAATAGTCTGTATAGTTCTTCACGGAACTACTTGTTTTTATTTTGCAACCATCGGCTTTGCTGGCGTAGTCGGTAGCATGCTGAACGGCTATGCCCAAGATCGCGGGTTTGAACCCGGCCGAAGTCGTCGGATTTTCAAGAGCGTTAATATTCTTCAGTATGCCTCCCTTTGGAGGAGAAGTAAAGCCGGCGTGTCCATAGAGTTTTGGCATGAAAAAGAACGTACCACTGCAAATAATTGGTAGTGTGTAGCTAAATTTGTAGGTTATTTGGTTTAGAATCTCTCTAACAAGTTCCATCGTTCGCCGTTGGGTGACAGTGGCGTCTTGTAGCTTAATTTGAAATTGAATTTTCATCCAACTTCATTCACTTCATCTCTCATGAACTCCTCTCGTGTGGTTGACGTCACGGCATATATATATCCGTATTAATAATTGTTGATGTTATTATTATAATTGTATTATTATTACTGTATTATTATAATTAGCATATTATTACCGACAGTAGTGGCTACGCGGGCTAAAGCGCTGCGTTAGGTCAAGGGGCCAAGCTCTCTGCTGACTCGGTAGACGCGTGGGTTCGAGCCCCACCGTCGGCTGTCCTTGAAATGGTTTTTCGAGGTTTCCCATTTTCAACACCAGGCAAATGCTGGGGAAGTACCTTCTGACAGGCCACGGCCGCTTCCTTCCACATCCTTGCCCAGTTTCATTCATCTTCATCCATTCCATCTCTCATCCCGACGCGCAGGTCGCCCACGGGCGTCGACTAGAAAGACCTGAACTCGGCCTCTCAGGAGGCTACACGACAAAAAAAAAGCATATTATTATTATTATTATTATGCTGTAAAGTCTAAGATATGTAACTTCCGTGTCTTAAGTATTAGTGTATGCTTTAATCTCTCCTTTGTGGTCTTGTTTGCATTTTGAAGTAGGGTGTTTCTTTCTCTACAATACCATATATCTTGGCAATTACTGATATTACACTACCGGTATGTAACACATCTTTTGTCCTTGGAAAGTAAATGCTATTTTCTAATTGCTTATGTCTGAAAAGGTAGGAAAAACATAATTATTCATGTCAAACTTTGCTTTCGTGAGCAGACATTGATATTTGTGATATTAACGTATTTTCATTTATTTTACCACTTCTCTTAATCAAAACTTGCAAAGACACAAAGAAAGAGAAATATTATGTTGAATGCAATTAAAATGCTTGGATCATAGTAAAATAAATACCAGCATATATTTAGAAGTGTGTTGCTTTTCCACATGAGCAAAGCAACGTTTATGGAACATAATGACCATGTTCCATACTTTGGGGGCATAAACAATCGAGAAATATCACTTTCAACACAAGGACAAACAAAGGGATAAAATTTGTTACATAGTGTTATTAGTAGACTATTTTTATTATTATTATTATTATTATTATTATTATTATTATTATTATTATTATTCGGTATTAATAACCTATTAAGTGGAGTAATAAACATTAAGCAAGAATCATTGCTTAACTTCACGTCATATCCTACTACCCACACCAATGAGGAAGTGGTTCGATCAACATTCCGAGTTTAACTGAGTATAGAGGGCAGAGATAATGCAATCAGTGAAGTAGGGCTTACGACACTGATGACGCCGTCATCATGTAGCCTTTCGGGATTTAGTCTCGACAGAAATGAGATGTCGATACTGACGCAAAGATTTGAATCGCCCGTTAAAATACATGATCCAGGAAATCTCATACTGTTATCTCATATCGACATCACGATCCTTGCATTACGCGTTGAACGTCTATGCTTGTACTAAATCACACCTTGATATTCCTTGCATTGTCACAAACTAGACATAGCTAGTATTCCGCGTGCACCTCGTGGTGTAGTGGCTAGCATTCCTGGAAGTCATCCTGGAGGTACGGGTTCAATTCTTGTCTCTGCCAAGAAATTCGAATTCTGGTGAGAGGGGGGAGGGGTTCGATACAGCCATCCTGAAAGTGGTTTTCGTTGGTTTACTACTTCTGAATGATGTCTAAATTAAGACGGAACAACAACAACAACAAACACTATTGTGACATTTATTGACATGAAAGGAAGAATAGAAGAGCTGTGTCTCAACTCAGGAATTTCATTTCTTATTCTTCGGTGGTACAGTGGCAGAGTGTCTGCCTCATAATCCCAAGATCGTGGGCTCGATTCTCTGCCCCTCGCCCGTGGTACTACAGCCCATCCGGGTCCTAGGCCTAGCAAGCGATCGCTGCCCAGCCTTTTAGCCTGTGGATTGTAGGGTTACGCATGTTCAGCTCGTCAGGTTTTCTTGGCCGTTAATCTTGGTGTCGTGACCGGGGCACCATCTCAATGTCTGACAGCTACTCAATTGTCCTCACGAGGATGAGTGCACTCCGTTCCATCCATCACGTCAGATAATCGTTTCATCTATATATAGCTACCACACGTCACATCCGAGGCAATCCGCTTTTAGGTAGATTTCATTAGAAAGCTAACTATTGCAATGGGTACCATGTTTCGACTTCCGGAAAATTTCGACATATCTTCGCGTTTCACATCCCCCAGACCCCAAAAACACCGTCAGTTCAAAAGTTTATATATAATTTATGTATGTATCAATCTATCTATATATATATATATATATCAGTTCCTTGTGGACACGATAACTGCCGTAATTTTGCACCAATCACTTTGAATTTTTTACATAATATGTATCCCTATAAAATCTCGGTCGAGTTCGTTAATGGAAAAAATCGGTCGAAGGGGGTGAAAATGGGGGGCTTTTTTCGATAAAGTGAAATTTCGCTATAACTCGGTTAATACGAGAAATATCGAATCCATTCAAAGTTCATAATATGTATCGGATAAGTGCCAAAAATTTATGTCAAATAAGTTTTTTGATAGCACCAACCATTGACCAAAGGGGTGGAAAAAAGTGGGTTTTTCGGGAAACATTAATCATATCTCTCTTAATAGGCACAATATCAAAACCTTACAAAATGGGAAATATTCCCCTAATAATTACCTAAAACTTTTGTCTGAAAGAATTTTTGATATGACCCACCATTACGCCAAGGGATGAGAAAAATGATTTCGGAATTTAAAAAAATGCCAAGTGCCATCAGAGGTTACCATAACAACGCTTTTAAATTGATAAGGGATGATCTATCAGAGGTTGCCAAGACAACGCCATTGACGAGATCACATTCATTTTTAGCCTACTTTTCACACTTTTCAAAAATTAGGAAAAAGTAGACTTATAAGATATATCCGGGAAAATGTGTCTGTCCTTCTGTCTGTCTCTCTGTCTGTCCTTCTCTCTTTCTGGATGTGTGTGTGTGTGTGTGTGTCCCTATCAACTCCTAAACGGCTGCAGCAATCGACACCAAATTTAGTATGAGTAAAGATGTATACCGGAATATCTCTGGCCCATATTTGAAAAAGATGCCAGTGCTACCAACTGCTAAAAAAACGCACTAGAAATTTGAGCTCCATGTTGGATATCTTGGAAGGTATACATGGGAGCTATTCTAAAATTGGCACACACGTAGATAATACTATTTAATTTCCAGGTGGCCATACATGACAGCGTTGCCAAAATAATTTTAAGCCTTCTGATAAGTCCAATTTTTAAATGCATATAACTTCTATACTATCAATTGGATTTCAACCAAATATTGTATGTAATATGTGTACATAAACATATATGACTGAGTGTATTCTTAAGAGCCACCAGGGCTGCCAACTGTTAATAATTGCTCTCTATTTTGTATCCAAATATATCAGAAAGTTTGCAAGCCGATAGCCTTAAACTATGCACACGTAAATTACCCGGCATTTTACATTAATTTGGAGTAACTTATATACGTCAGTTCTACCAACATGGTTCTAAGCCTGCTGATAGGACCAATTTTTAAATACATGTAACTTCTATACCAACAAATGGATTTCATCCAAAATTGGCACAATAATATATAATATTTCAGATTATTTCTGACCAGCACACGCATGACATTGTTGCCAACATGCTTTTACGTGTACTAATAGATCCAATGTCTAAATCCATGTAACGTCCTTTGGACTTCAACCACATTTTGTATTCTGAACCTTAGGAGATGGAAGTAAGAATATATTCTGTCACCAGAGCTGCCAACTGTATTGCTCTATTAGGCTACATTATGCCTAGTATACCTTATTTCGAACTAATTAAGACATTTCGATATTACCCACTTAATTTCGTCATTATTCTAGATATACTGTAGATTAATCTATGGCATGAATCTTAATTTTAAGAAAAGCAGGCTCTTTAGATCGTCACGGAACTTCTTGTTCCATCTGACTATGAGGGAAGCGGCTAACTGGTAGCATGCTGAACTTCTATGCCCAAGGTGCTGGTCCAAAGTCGGAAAAGTCGCCGGATTCTCTAAGAGCGCTAAAAATCCATCAGCATGCTTTCCTTCGGAGGGGAAGTTACAACATTCGTTGCAAGTTGCTGGTTGCGGTGGCATCAAAGCGCCAAGTTCACAGCTAGGTGTCGTTGACGTTAGTATTTGGTACAAAATTAGGTACTACTACTTAAAATTGACCGTCTGCAGACCTTACCTGAATTACAGACTAATACAGTCATCACAAATAACACCGTTTATCAGACAGATTCTACACACACCCAATGTACACGGGGTTACATGACCACCTTGTCGCTGCCCCTAAACTGAGGAACCAACCAACATCTCTGCGGGAGATAAAATTTTGCGTGAAGAAGTAACAGACTGTTAGATAGTTACACATTAGTTCCAAACCTTGCATAAGGACAGTGTGATCACAAGTATAACAAGATGTTCAGTAAAGAACATATAGCCTACTTTCTCCTAAATGCATGGGTATTGTTACAACTCTTTGTCCTTTTCAAGGAGTATGATTGAATGTTGGTTGCAGTATCTTGTTGAAATACAACGTGCTATAGGGATATTAAACATGAATATGAGGTGCCCTTTGCTAGTGCTACCTCTGTACCAAATTTCGTTCAATTCGGTTTCACCGTGTTTGAATTGATAGGGGGAATCGATTTGCACACATACTTGGCCACCTTCTACAAACTATTGGGCTGATGTTCTTGCAGTTTGGTCACAATATGTTTCCCACATAAAGATATGGTGTTGCAAAATTTGGTAGAGACTAGATTATTAGGTTGGTCGTAATAACATTTTAGCTTTTAACATTTGGGTGGCCGCGATTACGTTTCCGTCAAGATAGCGGTGATATAAAACATGACACTGAGGTGCCCTTTGCTAGTGCTACCTCTGTACCAAATTTCGTTCATTCGGTTCCACCATGTTCGAATTAATATGGGGAATCAATTTTGACATAATGATGGCCGCCATCCACAAACTGTTATGCTAATGACCTATTAGATTGGTCAAAGGATGCTCCCTCCATAAAGGTATGTTGTTGCAATGTTTGGTAAAGATCGGATGGTTATTTTAGTCGTAATTTGATTTAAGCTTTAAACATTTGTGTGGCCACCATTACGTTTCTGTCAATATGGCGGCGATATTAATCATGACACTGAGATGCCCTTTGCTAGTGCTATCTCTGTACCAAATGTCGTTCCATTCGGTTCCATCGTGTTCGAATTAATAGGGGGAATCAATTTTGACATAAAGATGGCCACCATCCGTAAACTATTAGGCTAATAACCTATTAAAATGGTAAAACGATGCTCCCTCCATACAGGTATGTTGTTGCAAAGTTTGGTAGAGATCGGATGGTTATGTTAGTCGTTATTTATCTTAAGCTTTGAATATTTGTGTGGCCGCCATTACGTTTCCGTCAATATGGTGGCGATATAAAACATGACACTGAGATGCCCTTTGTTAGTGTTACCTCTGTACCAAATTTTGTTCCATTCGGTTTCACCGTGTTTGAATTAATAGGGGGAATCAATTTTGACATAAAAATGGCCGCCATCCGCAAACTATTAGGCTAATAACCCATTAGATTGGTCAAAGGATGCTCCCTCCATAAAGGTATGTAGTTGCAAAATTTGGTAGAGATGGGATGATTAGGTTAGTCGTAATTTGATTTAAGCTTTGAACATTTGTGTGGCCACCATTACGTTTCCGTCAAGACGGCGGCGATATAAAACATGACATTGAGGTGCCTTTTGTTAGTACTACCTGTGCACCAAATGTCGTTCCATTCGGTTGCACCGTGATCGAATTAATAGGGGGAATCGATTTTCACACAAAGATGGCCGCCATCCGCAAACTATTACGCTGATGACCTATTTGATTGGTCAAAGGGTGCTCCCTCCATAAAGGTATGTAGTTGCAGAATTTGGTAGAGATCGGATGATTAGGTTAATCGTAATTTGATTTAAGCGTTGAACATTCGTGTGGCCGCCATTACGTTTCCGTCAAGATGGCGGCGATATACAACATGACACTGAGGTGCCCTTTGCTAGTGCTACCTCTGTACCAAATTTCGTTCCATTCGGTTCCACCGTGTTCGAATTAATAGGGGGAATCAATTTTGACATAAGGATGGCCGCCATCCGCAAACTATTAAGCTAATAACCTATTAGATTGGTCAAAAGATGCTCCATCCATAAAGGTATGTTGTTGCAAAGTTTGGTAGAGATCGGATGGTTATGTTAGTCGTAATTTAACTTAAGCTTTGAACTGTTGTGTGGCCGCCATTACGTTTCTGTCAATATGGCGGCGATATAAAACATGACCCTGAGATGCCCCTTGCTAGTGCTGAGGTAGCACCAAATTTCGTTCCATTCGGTTTCATCATGTTTGAATTAATAGGGGGAATTGATTTTCACACAATGATGGCCGCCATCCGCAAACTATTAAGCTAATGACCTATTCATTTGGTCAAAGGATGCTTCCTCTATAAGGGTATGTTGTTGCAAAATTTGGTAGAGATCGGATGATGAGGTTAATCGTAATTTGATTTAAGCTTTGAACATTTGTGTGGCCGCCATTACGTTTCCGTCAAGATGGCGGCGATATAAAACATGACACTGAGGTGCCTTTTGTTAGTACTACCTCTGTACCAAATTTCGTTCCATTCGGTTGCACCGTGTTCGAATTAATAGGGGGAATCGATTTTCACACAAAGATGGCCGCTATCCGCAAACTATTACGCTGATGACCTATTAGTTTGGTCAAAGGATGCTCCCCCCATAAAGGTATGTTGTTGCAAAATTTGGTAGAGATCGGATGATTAGGTTAGTCGTAATTTGATTTAAGCTTTGAACATTTGTGTGGCCGCCATTACGTTTCCGTCAAGATGGCGGCGATGTAAAGCATGACACTGAGGTGCCTTTTGTTAGTGCTACCTCTGTACCAAATTTCGTTCCATTCGGTTGCACCGTGTTCGAATTAATAGGGGGAATCGATTTTCACACAAAGATGGCCGCCATCCGCAAACTATTACGCTGATGACCTATTGGTTTGGTAAAAGGATGCTCCCCCTATTAAGGTATGTTGTTGCAAAGTTTGGTAGAAATCGTAGGATTAGGTTAGTCGTAATTTGTTTTAAGCTTTGAACATTTTTGTGGCCGCCATTACGTTTCCGTCAAGATGGCGGCGATATAAAACATGACACTGAGGTGCCCCTTGCTAGTGCTACCTTTGTACCAAATTTCGTTCAATTCGCATTCACCGTGTTCGAATTGATAGGGGGGGGGGGGGCAGACATTCAGAGTACACACACTCACACACACAGACACACACACACACACACACACAGACTCACACACACACAGAATCACACACACACATACACACACACAGACAGACATACTTTTTTCGCCCTGTGTTGATCTCATAAGTCTATTTTCATTTTTTGCAAAAATCGAAAGTAGGCTAAAAATTAACCCCAGATGTCAAGAAGGTTACCATCTCCATAAGACAGTAAAATGTTAAAAGTATGCATAGAAAGACGAAAAAATGTTAACTAACCTCCAATTGTAAAATACTTTCTCGCAATAAATGAGGTCTGATCCTCCTACGAAAACCTGCATATTTTGCCCATTATAGCCTATCCCCTAGTTTGCCCGGTGAAATCTACCTCCGCCTTCCGGCGTGCCGAGAGGATTTTTTTAATATTTTTTTATGTTTATTTTAGCGTATGGCTCTGAGTGCCGGGAGTGTCCGAGGACATGTTCGGCTCGCCAGGTTTGTAGCTGCTTCGAGACGGACACCCAATGAGTGAGCTACAAGTACCGTAGGGGAGGGAAGTTGGAATGTAAGGACGAGGAGTTGGAAGGTAGCGGCTGTGGCCTATAGTTAGGGACCAACCCCGGCATTTGCCTGGAAGGAAGATGGGAAACCAGAGAAGACCATCTTCAAGGTTGCCGGCGGGGGATTCGAACCTCCTCGCCTCCCGGATGTGAGGACTGCCAGTAGTCATGCCGTAACGACCACGGCTAACTCACCCGGTGGCAATCCGCTAAACATATTATAACCTTGGTCTACCTCTACAAGTCTACAGAACTAGTCCTCGGCCCTTCCTTCCATAACTAAGTGTGCTATTCCTGAGAGTTTTGAATGTGTACTACCAACCTATCTCTTCTCTTCATTAGCAGTCGTTAGAAACAACTCTCCAGTCCCACTCGTCTTAAGGGAGGAGACCCAGCTTAACATAGGAAAAGAAAGGCCAATATTCGTTCTATTGTTAAATATGCTACACATATTGTTGACAAATGCTGCACATATCCCAGTATTGGTATGCTTCCTGGCAACCAGAAGCAACTTCAATAATGTAAACATTCTAATTATAACATTTTAAAATAACATTTTCAACATTTCCCGCCTTTTTAACAATGTATCACTGTTTCTCTTATAAATTCCAAGTTTATAAGAATTTTGGTAATTTTCCTTTTAAAAATTGTGTATCAAACCTCAACCTACAAAATGAACCTCAATCACTAACATACACTGTGATTTAGATATTTTTATCGAGTTTTTATTTATTTTATTTTATTCAGGTGCTCAGAATAAAAACTCTATAAAAATATCTAAATCACAGTGTATGTTAGTGATTGAGGTTCATTTTGTAGGTTTAGGTTTGATACACACTCTAAAAAAGGAAAAGTACCAACATTCTTATAAACTTGGAATTTATAAGGGAAACAGTGATACATTGTTAAAAAGGCGGGAAATGTTGAAAATTGTATTTTAAAATGTTATAATTAGAATGTTTTCATTATTGAAGTTGCTTCTGGTTGCCAGGAAGAATACCAATACTGGGATATGTGCAGCATTTGTCAACAATATGTGTAGCATATTTAACAATCGAATGAATATTGGCCTTTTTTCCTATGTTAAGCTGGGTCTCCCCCATTACTTTATCGATCAATCTTACCTTCATTATTCTCCTGTGGAAACACCACATTGCCAATACTTTTATTCTATTCTTTTCTGCTGCGTCAATAGTCCAAGTTTCATTTCTATAGAATGCCACGCTCCGGACAAAGCTTGAAAAAATGATTTTCTAATACGTAATTCTACATTAAATGCCAATAGATTTCCTTTCTGTTGACATGCTTTCCTTGTTTGAGCCAACCTACTTTTTATATCCTCTTTCTTCATCCATTGCTAGTTATTTTTCTTCCTAAATAGCCGAAGTCTCCTAATTCCTTTAGATTTTCAGCTGCCAAATTTACGTCTCTAAATAACCATTCTAGTTTATGTTCATACTAACTCTGTCTGTTAAATTTGCTCTTTCAACAGTCTACCAGGCCTTTGGAAGATGGTCTATTGAATTCATTATGTTTCCCATATAGAGTCTCCCATCAATCAGATTGAAAAAAAGTCTGCATCGAGCCGTTGCTGCCTTTAGTAGTTGTGAGAACTTTCAGGAGGCTCTACTGCATGCCACATGACGACAGCGTTTATCGTAATTGGCGATGAGCTGGGCAAGGTTATCTATTGTTGTTGTTATTGTTTCATTTGAGGGGCTTAGACATCGTGGTTATTTAGCCGCTTGTGCTTGGGAGACTGTGCATTGAATTTGTCCGATAACCTCTATTATTGTGGTTTCTGTTAAAGAGTGTGTGTATTTGAAATTCAGGTGAGGATTGGGAACAAAGCGGCCGTGCCCTTAAGTTAGGAACCATCTCAGTGATTTCCTGGAGTAAAAATTGGGAACCACGGAAAACCATTTCCAGGATGGGTGAGGTGGGAATAGAACCCACCTCTTATCAGTTTTCCTCACGAGACTGAGTGTTCAAAGTTCCAGCACTCAGACCAGAATTTAATTTATTGTCAGAAGCAGGATTCAAACCCGGACCTCATTGATGACAGCCGATAATGCTAGGCACTGTACCACGAGGTGTACAAAATAATCTACTAAACAAAGGAATTTCTGTATCACTCTTGGCATGTACAGTAAGTGCATCAGACCTCATCTGGGGACAAAGGAATTACGCATACGTTATCTCCAAGATGCAAGGCAAGCAGGGGCGGATCCAGGCCTTGCGGGGCCCTGGGCGATATGATAAGGTGGGGCCCACAACAATAGGAAATTAAAAATATCAAATCAAATGGAAAATAGTTTGGTAATAATAATAAAATAAAGAATAGTTACAATATTTTGAATACACTACAGTAATTGAAAGAAACCTTTAAGTCACCTTGAAGAAGATTATGTAAACTATGAAATATTAAAATATTACTTTGCCACTTTTTCCCGGTTGAAGTCTTCTATTATTTCACTGAAATCTAAACTTGCTAAACGGTCACTGGAGGTCATAGCTGCACTGAAAAAGGAATATGAATTATAAATTAGTTTGAAAAGTATAATTAATTAATTCATTAAATTTTAAAAAATCCATGGTGCGAGGCCCCCCGGACCGCAGGGCCCTGGGCGGTCGCCTTCCTCGCCCTCCCCTAGATCCACCCCTGAAGTCAAGAAATAGCTGCGATGTGCAAAACATATAATTTTAAAACATACCGTGCTCAAAATAGTTAGGATTATATGAAAACTGTGAATTGCTGTTGTAACTTTAACATTCGTGCTTAAGTGAGTTGATAAGAGTTTATGATCGTTTTCAGTAGCTAGTCACGCGCTGCCGTGGAATTGATTTAACAATACACGCCCCCTCTTATAGCTAGGGTATAATCTTACGCCTCTCAACGAAACACTTTACATGATAAGAAGGAGAGATAAGGAGTGAACCAGCCTCGTTTTTAGAACTCCTTCCTTAACAAGCAGCTCAGAGGTGCTGAGAGTCAAAACACTTCACGGCAAACGTAAAATACAATATTTCACTGTTAGCCTGCTTCGATAAGTTTGTGGAGAGCACGAGGAGTCTGAATCGCTAGCCCGTACCGCGCCTAATACTAGGTCACATTCTGGCCAATTATGACACCCCGGTAATCACCCACCTTCCCTCAACCAAATACTGTTAGATCACAACCGCATTTGATAGAGCTCTTAAGGCCCTCGGGCTGAAAGGCTATAATTCACGCGCGCAAAGTCATCTTCGCCGACTTCGCCGGGTTCGGATCGGATCGGAAGACCGGCCGCAGCAGCACGAAATGACACATCCTGGCGGGAGTTTTGATGGAACCTGTCGCCAAGCAACGGACTGATTGCTCATGATATAGATATTGTAGTAATTCCATGTCAGTGCTCATATTACAGGGAGGCCCTTTAAAAGCTTTATGACGGAGTACCGAGGACTACTGTCTACCAAAATATTATGTGCACTCGAGTTTGAAGGTTGTTTGTGAAGTAACCAATAGACCTATATAAAATCCAATAACATCATCATTTTTGTCGTTCTATTTTACGTTAGTTCATGTAGGTTTGAAATTTTTAATTTATATTTTAATAATTTTTGTCACAGTTGAAACACAAAAAGTGCCCGTTTTTAAGCTTGTTTCAACCGTGCGTCAGATATAAGAATTATTATCTCACAGACCCGTCATCAGATCGAATCCAAATTTTAACACAATATACATTATAACGTTGTATAACTGGTTTATTAATTGCAACATTTTGTGTCTTCAATAACGGAAGTTGTTATCATCTTTGTAAGGTAACTTTTTCTTGGCTCGGGGTCGTTGAAAAATGTAATTCTTGGTTGCGTTGTAATCCTTATACTTCAAAAAGTTATGCTGTATGACTGTGAAGTACGTAAATAAATTCACTTTTTTTTATATAGGTTTGTATTTGTACGGGGAATTCAGACATGGTTCACCAGCTAGCCGCTCCGGGAAATGCTCAACAGCGTTGCTGATATGGAGCCCATCACTTCCGAGCGAGGCGCGCCATGACGCGTTATGGAGCCCATATTGGCAACGCTGTACAGCTTTCACCGGAGCGGCTAACTGGTGAACCATGTCTTAATTCCCTGTACAAATACAAACCGATATAAAATAAGTGAATTAATTTACATATTTCACAATCATACATCATACCTTTCTGATGTATAAGGATTACAACGCGACCAAGAACTACATTTTCAAACCACCCCTAGCCGAGAAAAAGTTACCTTACAAAAATGATAACAACTTTGTTTCCTGGACACACAAAATTTTGACATTAATTAACCAGTCATACAACCTTCCAATGTATATTGTGTTAAAATTTGGATTCAATCTGATGACGGGTTTGTGAGAGAATAATTCTTAAATGTGACGCATGGTTGAAACACGCTTATAAACGGGCACTTTTTGTGTTCCAGCTGCGATAAAAAAAATATTAAAATATATCTTATAAATTCCCAACCTACATGAACTAACGTAAATTTGAACGACAAAAATGTTGATATTATTGGATTTTATGTAGGCCTATTGGTTACTTCACAAACAACCTTCGAACTCGAGTACACATAATACTTTGGTCGACAGTAGGAGTGCATTCAAGCGGAGACAGTGAGGAAGCACAGTGGCCGCATAGGCCAGCAAAGGTGAGCGGAAGTTATTGGTTCAAATAATCAGCAGGATTATGCCTATAAAAACTAAATGAAACTGAAAATCATCAGCTATATACTGTACTAAGAACACATAATAAAACCAGCAAATAAAAATAAACCAGCAAATGAAACTAAAATCACTAGCTATATAACGCTCAGAACAAACAAATAAACTAGTAAATGAAACTGAACTCACCAGTATTTACAGAAGAAGTTGGAAGTGATCTCCTTGAGTCGCAATGCAAAATTCACATCTTGTAATGAGATTTCGAAATACTCTTTGCAGTTCCTGAACATCAGATAAAACGCCCTTGTATTCCTAATTTCGTTCGTCAAATTTTCTACAGTTCGTGGATTATTCCGGTAAACTTTACCTTTTAGATTTCCGCATAGATAATAGTCGCATGCGTTTAAACCAGGTGAACGAGGGGGCCATAAGCCTTTACTGATGAATTGATTATCATGGAACACTTCATGTAACCAAAGCACAGACCTACGCGCTGTATGGACTGTCACACTATCCTGTTGAAATAACAGTACCTTTCCTCTTCTTCAGTTAGTTCGGCAAAATTGGTTCGAGAATATTGTGAATATATCAGTCGGAGATAACCGTTTCTTCAAAATATATCGGACCAATAATCGGACCTTCACATCATGCAGAAGTCTCGGATGTAAAGTGTGTGGGGTCTGTGTATCCCAGATCCTATTATTTTGTGAATTGCCTTATTCGCTCAGATGGAAGCACGCTTCGTTGCTCATGAAATGAAAGTTCTTTTCCACGATACCGTCGTGAACACCATTGATTAGCCAATTGCAAAATCTTATTCTTGCAAGGTAATTTGCAGGCTGTGTGTTATGGACTAAATGATACCGGTAAGACCGTAAATGTAATACTTGTGTTGCATTGCGAGCTTAGTTACGTGAAATACCAGTTTCCTGAGCTAATATTCGAAGCGACTTACGTGGAATGACTTGCAGTCTCACCTCTATATCGTCTAACCTCTCCTGTGTGAGAACTGTCCTCCTTCGCTGATTTTTCTTATTATATGCGGAACCACTATTTCGCCACTTATGAACGAGTAGTTGTAGGTAACGCTTTGATGGTACGGCAAAACCCGGAAACCGTCTCCTGAATTTTCGAAGGCACCTTTTAACTGGTTTGTTCTTCTTGTACAAATAACACTCTACCAGGAATATTCTGTGGGCTATAGTACACGTGACCATTACGATAATAGACCTTACAACACAAGTCCAATAGTCGAGAGTTATTACTGAATTGATGTAGGACTTTGAGCTTTTAGTAATCGCTTCCGTCTGTAGCTGTCTCACCCGTCAACGCCAACTATCGACACTCGCCATACGGTCTCACATGGGGAATCCCGCAGATCACAAATGGGGGATACCACGGGTTGCAGCCTAAAATGTGAAGTCTTAAAGAGGGCTTCCTGTATAATAACCCAATTGATCATGGGTAATCATAAATAAATAAAGAGCTACTACCACTAACATAAATATTTAGCGTATTAATTAAAGAAAGCTTTGTTTCTTGTCTAACGTAATTGGGCACAATTTGTGTTGACCGACTGAAAAGCTTTCTTTAAAAGAATTAGGCAACACTGAAAAATGGCTTCTAACACTACCTTTAGTGGATTAATGTGTTATAACCACGAGTTTAAACCTTATCTGGCTTGCACTTCGAAATCACGTTGAGCCAGAATACCTCGTAAACTGGGTGCAGCTCCTTTTTAGAGAACCAAGTAGCTACGTCCGAGCTGCCGCAGGGGCTTCAAAAGATTTTTCCATCACTGTTGGCGTCCATCAAGGTTCTGCGCTATCACCACTCCTGTCCATCTTAGTGAAGGACACTGTAACATCTGACCTACAAAAGTCAATACAGTGGACCCTCCTCTACGCCGATGATATCATGTTAGCCTCCACAAGCAAAGAAGACCTGCAGTTTCAGACCCAAGCCTGGAGCGATCGACTTGGACATTATGGCCTGCGCCTAATCAAAAGAAAGACGTAATACATGACGACAGATATGCTTTATACAGGTACTATCCAAGTAGATGGGGAAGACTTGCCACGTGTAACAAAATTTAAATATCTAGGCTCTATGTTCACTAATGATGGAAGTCTTGTAGGAGAGTCAATACGAGAAACTGCGCAGATTGGATGAAGAGGCGAACGACTACTGGAATCACGGAATTCCTGCGCTACGTCGAACATGAGTTTTTATACAACTCCACACCTTACCTTTCTTCAATATCCAAGTCCGTAGATAAGGAGACTCTTCCCCTCTCGTGACATCAGTCATTATATCCACGTTGATTGGTGGACGATACACGATGACTTTCATCAGTAAAATAGGCGTTTCTGATTCCACGCGCCATTCGAATATTCACTACGACTGGTTGATGGCTAGGGTCCAAGGATTAGGTAGCCGATCCATACTGAGTGATAATCTGTAAAATTTCCACTCTCCAAAAAGGTACACCTTCTTCCGAGAACTGAGTCATGAAATTCTCCCTGCCCATTCCCCGGTCACGTATTCATTGTCTAGTTGACGTGTTCTGAAATCCCTAGTAAGTCATAGGTTTCACCATGTAGTAATATTTCCTTTCAAAATACTCATTTTTTGTGATTGTGGAATGTTAATCCCGTCAATTCTCTTGTAAGATGTAGTCTATTCTCTTCTTAGCTCATCATCATCAGCTTCTAAACGCTGAAAGCCTTGCGTTGCAGTCATTTCTTACGGTCTTCAGCAGTTATTTTCATATGGGCATACGAGTCACATTCCATTTCCTTCTCAATGTTCTTGAGATACGATTGTCTTGGTCGTCTCTTTTATTTTTCCCGAAAAAAATTTCTTTCAAAGATTACCTGGAGGAGAGTGTCATGTCTGAGTTTTTGTCGCGTGAATTTTGCTTTCCTTTTCTTGATGGTGTTCAACAGGCATCGATTCTTGACGCCTGGAGGATAGGCCACCGCACGACCCTGTATGTTGCCCACGCTGCCACATTATCCGGCGTACACCTACACAGAACCACATCCACCCTCAAAATATTTGCCGTTGGCCGTTATGCACTTTTGCCAACGTTGGTATTGCTGCTGGAAGCACCGTTGAAATCAGTTGGCACAAAGGTCCCGTATGTCTTCTCTTGTGGCCGTCATAACATGTTCGGACGACCGAAATCTGCACCCACGTAGGGGTGCTTTCAGGCAAGTAAAGAGAAAAAAAATCATGGTGCGAGATCAGGTGAGTACGGAGGTGGGGCAAAATTTTCACATGTTGCCTTGCAAGTTCCTCTTAGTCAAGGACAGATTGATGTGCAGCGGCGTTGTAGTGTAGCAACAGCCAATTCTTTGTACGCCAAAGCCCAGGTCGCTTACGGCGAATTTCATCGCGTAAACGGCAAGGATCTTCTTGTAGCGAATATTGTTTACCGTTGCACCGTCTGGTAGGAATTCCATGTGAACGATTCCATTTGAATCAAAAAACAGTTCCAACATCGCCTTGCCTTTTGACCTGTCTTGTCGTGGTTTTTTTTCTGTCGTGGTGATGATGGCGTTTTCCAGGTGGCTGATTGTCGTTTCAGTTACGGATCGTAAAGGAAACGCCATGTTTCATCTCCCGCTATTATCCGGTTGAGAAACGTCAGATCATCGTCAGATCCGACTGGTGTATTCAAATCACCGTCACAACAACGACCGTACGTCTGCTGCCAGTGCATGCACTCAACTGTATCTTGCAGGGACGAGAGACTAACAGTCTCAGAACTTAATGACTGTGCCACGTATAATTCGCTGGGGCCATCTAGGGCCACGTTAAGTCTTGTTACATTTGTCTTTCTTTTGTGCCCAGAATTCCCTCATCCTTTGGGATTTGGCCTGCTTGCGTTCCTCTGTTCAAGGGGCACCATGTCTTCCTATTGGAGACAAGACTCCGTTAAGCCCGTTGGTCACTATGCTTTGGCGGAAGAGATCCCTGTCCAATGAGCCATTGGGATTGTTTCGGAGCATTCGAAGATATTCCTTGGTGTTTCTCAGCTAGGGAATCGTGGTTTTGTGGTTGGAATAAAAAAAGTTAAAGATATTCTTTGTCAATCTCATGCTGTCCATTTGACTGAGGTGGCCATACAATCTTGCCCGTCTTTTACGGATTGCGTCAGTAAGCTTTTTGATCTCTTTGGGAGCTTTTAGTCACTTTTTGATCTGGATGGTCACTTTTGATCGCTTTTTGATCAGAATGGTCGCTTTTGGTCGCTTTTCACAAATGTACTACTCTATTTACCAATTGGAATTCCAAGATTGTGGCCATAGTTTAACATTACCTAGTCTAGATAGAGTGTGACCGGCTTTCGTTTTTACCCTCGCACAAGTTTCCCGATTATTGGTTTGAGAAATCTCGGGTCAATGACCTAGTAGTTAATAAATAATCGATATATCGATAGTTAAAAATCGATAAATAATCATTGCAAAAAGCTTACCGTCATACAAAAGCCACGAATGCATATGCGTTCTAAGAAACACTATTTCACTCCCGGAGGTAGGGACAGTTTTTATATTAGGGTAAGAATGATGTGTCCTAGAAATAGAAGTGGTCGAGACCTTTAATATGAGCTATCGCAAAGCTTTCTATGGTTATTGGTTCGCGAGATATCGGGTATTTTCGTAAATCTCAGGCAGATGATCTAGTAGTTGATTATTAATTGCTAAATAGATTAGTTAATAATCAACAATTGGCTACCATCTTCTTATCACCAATATACCGGTTAGTCTAAGTTAAGTTAAGCGATGGCCGACATCTTGGAGGTAGGAGGGAGGAGGGAGGAGGGAGGAGGAGGTGGCTGTTGGACCCGTACAAAACCATTACTATCGGCATTTAGGGAAAGGGTTTCGGCTGCATACATAACTCATGACTTCAAAACCGTTTCATAGTGACGTATCTTAGTGTTTTGGGAAAGGCAGTTTTGTTATAAACCGTGCGTGATGTTTGGTATGCTATTGAAAGTTTGATTATTATTATTATTATTATTTTCTTCCGAATTTTGACGTCTGTGGACCGCATGGAACCTAAGGCTTTCTGGTTAATCTCCTCTTCTCTTCCCAAAACCTCTTCATTCGTTCACTTCTGATCTTTCGCTCCTCCTCTGATATTACCAGTTTGGCTCTAATTTTAGGTATTTTCTCCTCGAACATCTTGATGTTGTCAATTTGGTTTCTAAACTCTTTTCTGTTGTGGATCACATCCACTGTGAGTCCACTTTCCTTGGCGTCTCTTTTAATCTCTTCTACCCACTTAGTTGTAGCCTTCAGCTCTGTAATATATTTGAATATCCTCTTAGTCAGTCGGTTCTCGTCCATTCTCACCAAATGTCCGTAGAATTTCAACCTTATTATTATTATTATTATTATTATTGTTTTCCTTTCGGACGTCTAGAGACCACGAGCCAATTTCAATGCTTTGTCCTTTGCTTTTCCTTCTTCCTCCTCCAATATTCATTCCTCATCTCACTATGCTTCCGCTTCCTATCCTCGGACCATTTTGAGACGGTTTTCTTTCCCTTCCTCCCTAGGAATCCTTCCACTTTTAGCTCTTTTTGCCTAAAATTATCTCTCTGGTTGTTATTAATGTTTATGTTCGACCCTCACTATTATGTGTCAGATAACTGTATCATAATGATGGTCATTATAACACTGTTTTTCATTATGATACAGTTTCTCCAGCCAATCAGAGCTCGTTCATTGACCAATTAGGTAACGATAACTTCGCGCATGCGCTCAAAATCCAACATGTCGGACATAAACACAACATCGAACTATAATAAATTACCGACATGGAATACCCACCGTCCATATGTTCGCGTAAATAAACTGGCGAATATGAGACAAGAAATAGCACTATACCTTAAAATCACCAACACTAATTTCTACACAGCGCATTGTCTTCAAATGACTGCGGTGACAATATTACTGAGGGACGGCTGATGTAAACATATGGCTGCATATGGCATTGCAAGTCCACAGAGCGCATGCGTCGGTCGTTCAAAGCTCTTGAAAGACAAAGATATAACACCCAACGCTCGCTCTGCGATCACAAAATTCCAGTAGCTGACTCTCAACAGATATTTATGAATATTTATGTTAAAACATATAATAAAGTTATAATTATCGTCGAACATAAACAGTCGTATGCAACTCGCCTATAATGGTAATTAAGACACTCGTATGGAAATTATAAAACTCGCATACGCTCGTTTTATAAAAAATACTCGTGTCTTAATTATAGCCATTATAGGCTCGTTGCATAATGTACTATATTATTATTATTAATACTAATAATAATTATTAATACAGTGCTTTATTTGGTCCTGTTTTTAAGATTGAATTTGATAGCTATGCTTAATACTCCTGACGAGAGTCAGTCCTTGCTCCGGAAAGGAAGCCTGTGCTCAGGGATTGTGGCAACTGTTAATTACGGAGTGCGTTTCCCGCTTGCCCGATAACATCTTAGGTTACTTGGACGTTCGCAGGGAAGGTAGAAAGCCAGTGAGGCAATTCTTTTTTCTCTCTCCTCTTTTTCTTTAACTTTGAAGTTAGTTTGAGCGAAAGTTTCGGACCAAGTTCAGAAGGTCTTGTCTTCAAGCAGAAGAACGACTAACCTTGCCTTGCTATACGTTAGCCTCTTACACTTGGGCAAGTCAAATGGGAGTCCAAGTTACTCAGAGAACGTGTTAACACATGGTCGTATCCGCTGAAGACTTTCTTACTACTTCAGCACACATTTACACGTTTTTTAATAGTGCTCCCTACCAAACGTAGCTCAATTATTTTCTGTACAACAGTAACAACTAAAACTACATGCATAGTAAATGACATACTCATTGTCTTGATAAATATGCCCTTCTTGGTAGTAGTTCACATTTATGGTGAGAATGCGTTAATGTCCATTCCAGGAGTAATATCAAATTTACATTTTTCTGTCAGTCAACATTGCCATTTTCCACTAGCCGCTACGCCACGAGGTGGACATCTGAGAATTTAAGCTCCAGTTGCTCGAAAATGGATGCTTTTCAGTCGGGCAGCATGATTGTTCCCAACTCTGGTGGATTGTTCCCTATAATGCAGGGACCCGGAACAGAACTGAAATGCGTTACGTAACGCTGTGTTCCACGTTACGTTACGTATGCCATACCGCGGCCCCGAGCTGGCTTGCGGTATCGTTCCGGAACTGTAACTTGGAACTCAGTACACGCATGTGGAACGTTACAGCGCTGGAACGGTACAGTCGGAACTCGACTCCCAACTGTAACGAGCATCAAGGTACGTGTTAGCGGAACGTTACGTATGGAACGGTACATGACTGGAACGATTCCTCAGCGTTACCAGTTGGAAAGTTACTCTGCGTACCGTTCTTGGTTATCGAAAAAGAGTAACGTTTCCACCAGTACCCAGTTACACTGTGTACCGTTCCAGGTTATACCAACCAGCCACCCGGTATCTATGCGTAACGTTCCAGGTTCTCATGTTCCAACGGAAAGTGGAACGGTACAGAGCCTGTAACAGTACAGCAGCATTTCCCAAAATGTATGTAGGCCTACAGACTATTACAGGACTGTTACCGGAACTACTGTCCATTAGCTATTAAAACCATTATGGCTATTACACCGAATTTTTACGTAGACTGTTACGGCTATTACACAGTCTATTTAGTTACCACGGCAATTGTAACACTGCGTTTATTACACTGTTACGCTGGTTGTTACAAACTGTCACATACTAGCCTAATTACACAACAACTACATCAATTACATACCTGTTATCTAACCTAGGGGCATTTCTTTCATGATATCGAAATACTCTATCTAGCCTAAGGATATTTTTCAGTATCTACTGTCCTACCTAGAACCCTGATGAAAAGATCCTTTTTTCTGCGTCAACAACTATCCCAGTTTGAACGATACCATATGCAATTCCAGGCAAATTATTTATTCAAACATAGGATAATTACTTCTTGAAATATCAATAAAAATACAAATAAAAATACTGATTTCAGTCTGAGTGCGTGCCGCATCAGACAGGGCAAGGCACCTTGCTCGTTTCGATCGCGGTCATACTGTAGCCTACGTTAGAAATATGTTTCCTGAAAACAATACGATGGATCCCATTGATTCGAAATATTTATTGTTGCTCCATATAGAGGTTTGGAACATAGGTTATTGTTCATCGGTCCATGTAGTTGAGGTTTTTATGGAATTTGTCTGATAGGTCTAAACTTTGTAATTGTGATGTCTGTAGTAACGTGTGTATTTGTAATGATGGCATGGCTTGGGAAGGAGTAGGCCGTGGCCTTGACTTAGGAACTATCCACGCATTTTCCTGGAGTAGAAATGGGAAACCACGGAAAACCAATCTAAGATGGCTTAGATGGGAATCCAACTCACCTTCTCGCAGTGTTGCCATATAAGGCAGAGTGTAACCTACACAGCAAACTTTAGCTCCTTTGTGACCAATAATAGTATTTCTTTTCTAAATTAAACCTCCCGTTCTTGCTTTTCGTTTACTTGTTAGCCTATTTTCATTTAGTAGTGATAGAAGCCATTTTTCAGTGATGCTTAATTCTAATAATGAAGGCTATTCTGTCGTGTTGACCGACTGAGAAGCTTCCTTTATTATTTACATTTATGAAAGATAGACCTATGACATCACATATAGTCCGTGTGTGTATACATATGTGTGTGTTTGCATTTGTCCGTCGCCTCGCTCCCCTCCCTAATAAAATCTAAACTGCTGGAGCGATTTCATCGAAACTCGGTATGGTCATAGTACTATTTTGTCCAACTCCAACTGTGCTCTTCAAATTTTATTACATCTCACCAATCCAACATGGCAACTGTGCGAAATATTTCACCGGCATTCCATATCTCCGAAACTATTACAAATATCATCCTGACGTTTTGTATGAAGGAAAAAAGCACTAATAGAAGTGAAACGATGGGACTCTAAAAAACCTCTTTACAAAACGAACATGGCTATACCATACCAAATCATTTTAATATACAGTAATCAATATTTTATTAACACAACTCAACATCGCATCCAAAGACATTCCAAAGACACTACACTAAAATATAACAAAATCAAAATTATGTAAATCAAAACACTGTCTATTTTCTAAATCAAAACACTATTTTCTACAGGAAGTAGATTGCTCGAAAGAGCTTTAGTTCACTTTCTCCACATTCTCCCACCTTGCAAAAGGTAGTTTTGCAACACACACTCATAAACTGAAGTAGGCCTAAACATTCTAAAATTATAGTTGAACATTGAGCTCAGGAATGTGAACCACTATAAGTCTAGTTTCTTGAGTTGCCTAACAGTTCTACCACAACGAGTCTTGAATTCACTCTCCTTTTCAGTTCCTGAGTTACTGCAGGGAATATCTTCATTAAGGACCGGCTCACTTAGTCGGTGTTGTGAAGTGTTGATAGAATCACCTTTGTTAAGACAGTTTATCTCTAACGAATAAAGTCGCTGTACTGGACGAAGTAGAATGCCAGTTGCTGTCTTAATTTTAACCAGACGAGTCACATTGTCTCTTCCAGGTAACAGCTCCACCACTCTCCCTAAGGGCCAGTTGATACGTTTCTTGTTGTCGCTCTCCACCAGTACTATGTCTCCTACTTGTATGGATCCCAGTTGCTTTTTGCTCCGTGATCGGAGAAATCCCAGGTATTCTTTTTTGAAGCGATTTCTCAGGCTCTCCCGAACAGCTTGTAGATAACGCCATCTGTCGTTTAAACTGCTGGTTTGAATTTGGTCTAAGTCGGTTACATCATTACCCTCTAGGCTCTGTAGGAACATGGAGGGTCTGAGTGGCTTGAGTTCATCTTCTTCAGAAAGATAAGTCAAAGGTCGATTGATCATCAGGTTCTCACAATCGCACAGAAGAGTACACATTTCCTCATAATTTAGGCAAGCTTTACCCAGATTACGGCGAAGCAAATCCTTTAGAATCTTAATCAACCTTTCCCAGAATCCTCCCCACCAGGCTGCAGTGGGAGGGTTCAGCATCCATTTAATCTTCAGAAGGCTGCACATCCTCTCTATTTCAGTCCAATCCAATTGCTCCATGGTTCTGCGAAGTCCGGTGAAATTCGTCCCATTGTCCGAATACATGGTATTCACTCTTCCTCTTCTTGCCACAAATCGGCGTAGTGCTTGGATATACACTCCTGTACTAAGTGAACTGATCAATTCCAGATGCAGAGCCCGATAAACTGCACAAGTGAATATCACAATCCATCCCTTTTCTCCTCCTCGTAGAAACACAGGGCAGGCCAAGTCTGTGCCCGTGATCTGGAAAACACTCGATGCCTTGATTCGATCCTGTGGCAACGGAGGAAAAGGTACCTCAAAACCCTTAGCAGAGTTACGACGACAGATCACCCATTTCCGAACAACTGCTGCCACCGTCCTTCTTCCTCTAATTATCCAAACCCTTTGGCGCAACAAAACAAGCAGTGTGTGCGTCCCAGCATGGTTATGGAATCGATGAAATTGTTCAATCATTCTTTCAACCATCATGGGGCCGATAACCTAGATGTTAGGCCCCTTAAAACAACAATTATCATCATCATCATTTCAACCATCACATGTTTTGATGGAAGTACAACTGGATAGGTATACTCAGGAGTGTCGTCAGAATCAACGACTCTTGACTTCATGTGTAGAATTCCTTCATCGTCTGTGAACACCTCCAGATTCTTCAATTGTTCTTTTCTCTCTTCTTCTTAAAGCGTTTCCTTCTGGATAAGGAAGTACAGTTTCTTCTCTGCATTGAGAAACTCTTCGCTATCAATTTCCATTGATACGTGGTCTCTACGATTCCTTTGTTTCAATCTCAAAATCCAAGCAATGGTCCTAACGATTTTGATGTATCCAGAGAATCGTGAACTTAATTGCAGTAAAATAGTTTCCACAACAGTGTTCTTAGCAGCTACAACTGTTTTCCTCCTTTCCCTGTTGACTTCTTCCAACAATGGTTCAAGACGATTAAATACCAATTCTTCTTCTTTACATTTAAGCCAAGACGGACCCTCCCACCATCTGGATCTCCTAAGTTGTGTTGGTGAACACCCTCTAGACAGGAGATCTGCAGGATTGAGGCTGCCCGGTATGAGTCTCCATGAACTAGCCTTACTGTACTCATGAATTTCCTTTACCCGATTCTCTACGAACACCGACCAAAGCCCTTTATTAGCAATCCAAGCCATGACTACTGTTGAATCGGACCAAAACACTGTGTGTATGTCATTCCGGTGTAGGCATCGAAGGCTCAACCGAGACATTCTAACTCCAAGGAGCGCTCCCATCAGTTCAAGGCGGGGCAGTGTCAGTTCTTTGAGAGGCGCCACTCTAGATTTAGCCATCAGAAGACTCAGTTTGATCTTACCTTCTTCTTCCGTTCTCAGAAATATGCAACAACCAAACGCTCTTTTGCTAGCGTCCACAAATACATTCAAAGTGCTGTTGTCATTCAGGAAAATCCTTCTAGGTATCCGACAGTCATGTAGGTATTGCAACTGCTGAGTCCATCGACAGAATTCCTCACAATTGTCTCCTGGTAAAACCTCATCCCATCCTATATTTTTTGCCATGTCTTCTGCAGAATGAGCTTGGGAATCAGAGTTACTGGGGCTGAAAATCCAATCGGATCAAATATTTTTTGCACGCTGGATAGTATCACTCTTCGGGTTACTAAACCGGTAGTCGGGCTGAAGTTACATCCAAGTTCATCTACGTCGCAATACCAACGAAGTCCTAAGACATTCTCAGTTTTACCAACACCACAATCAAAGGAATTCATCCGTCCCCTCAAATTGAAACCTGCGGATAACATCAATTCTTGTGCCTTTAAAATAAAGGGTCCAATTTCTTCCTTTGAAGCGACTCCAGTAAGACGGTTGTCCACATAAAATGCAGGTTTCATTTTTGTAGCTACTTCCTTCAAATGAGTTGGGGGCTCTTCCAGAAGGTTGTTCAGTACAGAAACCAATAGGAAGGAACTGGAACAAACACCTAAAACCACCCGGCAATGTCGAAAAGTGGTAATCTTATCATTATCCCACCAGAGAAAACGGAGCATATCCCTGTCTTCAGGATCAATTATAATCTGCAGGAATGCCTTCTCTATATCAGCTATTAGACCTATAGGATAGGTTCGAAAATTGGTCAGCACTGATGGAACAAGGTCGATGAGGTTGGGTCCGCGCTCGAGGCAATCATTCAAGGAATGACCATTTCTGTCTTTGTTGGAAGCATCGAACACCGGCCTTATCTTTGTAGTGCCACCATCTTTCAGCACAGCTCTATGAGGCAAATAATGTGTAGGTCTATCCAAAACCTCGTTTTCAACACCTTCGATAATCCCTTTCTTTACCCATTCCTGTAACACCTCATCATAATCCTGAAATTTCTGCATCCCTCGTAACTTTCTTGAAGTGTTCAATAATCGTTTCTGAGAAATTTCACGATTCGTTTCCAGAGAAGTACAACCATCAATCCAGGGTAGTTTGACAATGTAGCGCCCAGATTTCTCTTCTCTCTTCACAGTCCTATCGAAGAACATCTGAACTTCTTGTTCCCTTTCTTCCTTTTTTAATCTGTTCGCCAGGATCTTTCATACCCAAAGTCTCAATTTCCCACAAATCCGCCACTCTTGTTGATTGAGTTAAAGTAAGTAGAGTGTAAGACGAGGCAGTAGTTGAAGTGATCTCAGAAGAGCCCATAAGTGTCCACCCTAAACAAGTTCTCACAGCTACTAGACTCTTGTTTACATGTAGAAAGTCTGGCGTGATTATCTGAGCCCACACGTCAGCTCCTAACAATACCTGAATGTCAGTACTGTTGCCACAATTATCTTGGCCAACATCACTAAGTTCAACTCCCTTGTCCCTCAGTAAATTAAACAAGTCAGCATCAACTAGGGGAGCACCTCCACAGATACTATCAGAGCCTAACACTGCAACCTCACATCTGTTTTCCTCGTTCATACCCAGCAAAGTTATTTGATAGGACTCGAAACAAACAGGTGCTGTTTTCCTACCTCCAAATAATTCTTGACTTAGTGTTACCTTTCCAGTTTGTTCCAACTCTAATTTCTTAGCACAAGATTTCTTTATGTAGCTTCTCTGCGATCCACTGTCACACAGAACTCTTACTCTGTGCGTGGATCCACCAACAACTACTCTAGCAACTAAAGTCTGCAGATAGGTCACATGTCCTTTATTACTATCTGCCATCATGCTAACTGTTTTTGGAACTGAATTACCTTTTGGTTCATCTGAGTCTGTTTTCGCACACATCAAAGCGTAATGTTCCCCTTGCAAAATGGGCACTTCACAAACATCTTACACTTAACACTGACATGTCCCGGTCGTAGACACCTAAAACAAGCTCCCTTTTTCTTTAACGTTACTTGGCGTTCTTCTTGAGAATAATCAATAGCTACAGCACAGTCTTGAGAAAGATGTGAGATTCTGCCACAGAATATACAAGCCGTATCTTTCTTATTTCTGTTTCCCTTACTAACTGAAACATCCTCTATTGAAATTAAAGAAGCCGCTGAAGGTATGTCCCTAGTCTTAGTCTTGGTCCTATCATCTTGCTTAACTCGATCCGTCCACTCGTTAACTTCAAAAGAACTATGTCATAGCTTAAGCCGTTCTTCACCTTCTGCCTCAGTCTTTAAGAAGGCTAACAATTCACTCAAGCAACAGTCAGGTTCCTTGGTCGACGTTTCTTTTGATACACGATACCTGTCCCAAGTTCTAAACATAACCTCTGCCAAGGCACTCTCTACTAGTGGAAATAACATTGCAGCATATTTCTCCTTTGTTACTCCCAAGGAATCAAGTGCTCTCAACTGTCCCTCCAGACTGTCATACAGTTGGGCTATGGATCATCAACTATCCTTCTTTAACACCAAGGATAAAAGTTCCCTAACATAGTACTCAATGAGCAACTCATCCTTCCCATACCTAGACTTCAACAATTCTATAGCCTTTTTGTAGTTTTCCTTTGAAGGAGGAAAGTTTTCTACCAACTTCTGAGCACACGAACCAGGTTCCATACACTGAATCAAATAAACAAATTTATCTTCATCTTTAAGGCTGCTATCTTCATGTATTTTAGTAAATTGCGCCCAAAACCCAATCCAGCACTTCACGTTTCCGTCAATTTTTTTCAGTTCTAGTTTTGGTAGTCTTAGTAGTCTCTGATTAGAAGTACGTGAACAGTTACTCATTTTAGCTTCAGAAACGGCTTGATCTCCAACTTGTAAGGCCTGCACTTTTTCCCTATCCTTAAAATATTTCAAGTCGTACTGACTGCAATTGTTGATCTCTGTTTCAAGCACGATGTCTTCAAGGTCTTCCTTTAGCAGCAGCTCATTGTAAACTTCATCATCCAGACGTTTTAACTTCTCGTAGCGTTTCACAAGTGAAGCATATCTGCTACGAATCTCCACGTGGTCACCATCAGCAAGCGCCAACAGTTCTTCAAGCTTGTTTACCTCACGTGTAAATACGCCGCGTAATACTCGACGTTCGGTCATCGTTGTTCTGTTTTATTTGATGTTGAGATTGCCAGTAGTCCTGTCACGGTCGCCAGTTATATACCATACCAAATAATTTTAATATACAGTAATCAATATTTTATTAACACAACTCAACATCGCATCCAAAGACATTCCAAAGACACTACACTCAAAGATAACAAAATCAAAACTATGTAAATCAAAACACTGTCTATTTTCTAAATCAAAACACGGTCTATTTTCTACAGGAAGTAGATTGCTCGAAAGAGCTTTAGTTCACTTTCTCCACAATGGCGGCCAAGCGAAGTTGTTGTATTTAAATAGCCTTTTCTCGCATTTAAACCAAACGAGCGCCGTCACACATGGTACAGCAAATGGTATACACCTTGTAATGCACTGACATCCTATTCAGCTGAATTGTTTACATAACATGAAGATGGCGGCTGTGCGAAATTTTAAAATTAAGGTTTAATTTCTTGTGTCCTAATCATGCGATCGAAACCAACGTTTGAACAATGGACCTACGCAATAATCATCTAATAGTACATAGCTCTATGGCCTACAAAGTATATAAAAATCCAATATGGTGGCCATCGGAAATATTTAGACGATTCTCAATGTCAACTAATCTGTGACAGCTATCAAACTTAATTGTTTTTTTAACCACGAAATGGCGCCAGCGTCAAATTTTAAAATCTCGCTTTTAGCCTATTTCTATTTATGAAAAAAAATAGGCTTATGGGATCACCTTTCATCCGTGTATGTACGTCCGTGAGTGTGCCCCCCCCCCCCACTAATAAAATCTAAGTGGCTGGATAGATTTCAATTAAATTCGGTAAGGTCATAGTACTATTCTGGCCGACCCCATCCGTGCCCTACACCTTTTATTACGTTTCAAAAATCCAACATGGCGGCTGTGCGAAATATTTCACTGGCATTCTACTGTATATCTCCGAATCTCAGAATACTTCTGTTAATTAGGAAGCAAAATAACCAGTAATGGACGGACGAAAGGGGATATAAAAAGTAGGTTGGATCAGGCAAGAAAAGCGTTTCTACTGAAAAGAAATCTGTTGGCATCGAGCGTGGGCTCTATGGAAGTGAAAATTGGACTTATGGTGCAGCAGAAAAGAGGAGATTTGAAGCGTTTGAAATGTGGTGTTACATGAGAATGATGAAGATCAGATGGGTAGATAGGGTTACAAACAAAGAGGTATTAAGACGAGAGGGAGAGGAGAGATGTGTCTGGCGACTGCTAATGGAGAGAAGAGATAGGTTGGTAGGACACTTACTAAGACACCCAGGAATAGCAAACTTAGTTATGGAAGGAAGGGTCGAGGACAAGAACTGTAGGGGTAGACCGAGATTAGAATATGTTAGTTTGCCTCGAATGTAGGGTGTGGTAGCTATGTAGAGATGAAACGCCTAGCTCAGGACAGGGAGGCATGGAGAGCGGGATAAAACCAGTCAAAAGACTGAAGACTCAAACAACAACATCAGCCGATATGAATGAGTTGATAAATATCAAAGACACAAGATAAATGTATATCGAAACACTAAAAAGTCCCTTGGTATTAAACATTATATGGTGCACCATAAAGAAGGATGGAAAATTGATCGCCTAAATCAACATACCGTAACATGATGTATGAAAATATGATAAAATAATCATTTGCAACAAATTTCAAAACACATATTAAAGCTCTAAAAATGCCTGATTTTCATACAGACCACTGCCAGTGGAAGAACGTGGCTAGTAAGGGACTTTTTTCAAGAAACATTGTGTGTCTGTGTGTGTGTATATGTGTGCTCCCCACTTTCAATTGAAACACGAAATTTTGTCCAGAGGTAGCACTAGAAAAGGGCACCTCAGTGTCATGATTATTTTGCCGCCATCTTTACCAAATCTCAATTGTGGCTACTCAATTGGTCAAAACTTAACATTAATAAACGACTAAACAAATCATTAGGGACACGGAACAGAACTGAAATGCGTTACGTACCGCTGTGTATGCCGTACCGCGGCCCCGAGCTGGCTTGCGGTATCGTTCCGTAACTGTAACTTGGAACTCGGTACGAGCAAGTGGAACGTTACAGCCCTGGAACGGTACAGTCGGAACTGGACTCCCAACTGTACCGAACATCAAGGTACGTGTTAGCGGAACGTTACGTATGGAACGGTACAGTCGGAACTCGCCTCCTAACTATACCGAGCATCAAGGTACGAGTTAGCGGAACTTTAGCTCCTTTGTGACCAATAATAGTATTTCTCTTCTAAATTAAACCTCCCGTTCTTGCTTTTCGTTTACTTGTTGGCCTATTTTCATTTAGTAGTGATAGAAACCATTTTTCAGTGATGCTTAATTCTAATAATGAAAGCTATTCAGTCGTGTTGACCGACTGAAAAGATTCCTTTACTATGTACATTTATGAAAGATAGGCCTATGATATCACATATAGTCCATGTGTGTGTACGTATGTGTGTGTTTGCATGTGTCCGTCACCTCGCTCCCCTCCCTAATAAAATATAAACTGCTAGATCGATTTCAACGAAACTCGGTAAGGTCATTGTACCATTTCGTCCGACCCGACTGTGCTCTTCAAATTTTATTACATCTCACCAATCCAACTTGGCAATTGCGCGAAATATTTAACCGGCATTCCAAATCTCCCAAAACTATTACAGATATCACCCTGACGTTTTGTATGGTGGAAAAAAGCACTAATATAATTGTAACTAAGGGACTCTCAAAAACCTCTTTACAAAACGAACATGGCGGCCAAGCGAAGTTGTTGTATTTAAATAGACTTTTCTCGCATTTAAACCAACCGAGCGCCGTCACACATGGTACAGCAAATGGTATACACCTTGTAATACACTGACATCCTATTCAGCTCAATTGTTTACATAACATCAAGATGTAGGCTGTGCGAAATTTTAAAATTAAGGTTTAATTTCCTGTGTCCTAATCATGCGATCGAAACCAACGTTTGAACAATGAACCTACGCAATTATCATCATCTAATAGTGCATAGCTCTATGGCCTACCATGTATATAAAAATCCAATATGGTGACCATCCGAAATATTTAGACAATTCTCAATGTCAACTAATCTGTGACAGCAATCAAACTTAATTGTTTTCTTAACCACGAGATGGAGCCTGTGTCAAATTTTAAAATCTCGTTTTTAGCCAGTAGGGGGGTGATACGGGTTCTGCTTCACTTGACACTCCTGTGCCCAATAAACCAACATGGCCGCCGCGCGAAGTTGAAACATTTAAATAGACTTTTCTCTCGAACCCATGGTCGGAGTTTCACGAATGAGGTGTTCATAGGACTTGAGGTGACGCCCCTTTGCTATGGACCACTCGTTATACTTTTGAAAAAAAAAAATGAAAATTTTTGTTTTTGAAACTAGGTGATAGTTTGAAAACTAAACATGATAGAACGTTGTGCCATAGCTCAAACGAATGGTCTTTATGCCCTTTATTTTCTATAATGAAACTTTTTTATTTTTTATATTTTTTTGAAAACACTCGAATTTTGAAAATCCTATATTTTGGAAACTAGGAACTCTACAAAAAAAATTGTTTAACGTAAATCAATGGTCCCTACCCCCTCTACCCCCAAAATAAATTTCAAGTCTCTAGGATGAAAACCTGCAGTAGTGGGATGGTGGGGGAGCTGCTTATAAAAGCAAGTGGTGAGCCCCTGCGACCTTGGAATGGAACGAGCCATGCTAGGAGGGCGTGCTTGGATTCGTTTTTTTCGTCTCGTCGTGCTCTTTACGGGAATGTCGGTGTCGAAAATGTGAAAATCTGGAAACACAGTCTTTTTGGGGTAAAAACGTGATTTTAGACTTTTTGCTATATCTCACGAACCAATAACGCTAGAGGCGTGTTCGACAGGTCCAAGGACTCGGGGTAACGTCCTCTCTCCTATGGACCACTCGTTATAATTTTTAATAAAATTGGAAACTCGATTTTGGGGTAAACACATGTTTTTTTGTGATTTTGCCGATATCTAACGAACCAATAACGTTAGAGGCATGTACGACGGGTCCAAGGACTCGGGGTGACGTCCTCTTTGCTATGGACCACTCGTTGTAATTAAAAAAAAATGGGAAATGCGATTTTGGGGTAAACACGTGTTTTTTATGATTTTTGCCGATATGTCACGAACCAATAACGCTAGAGACGTGTACGAGGTGTCCTAGGACTCGGGCTAACGCCCCCTTTCAAATGTGGTAGATATTTTTTTTCCAAAAAGATAATTCACAAAGGGCCTAACGCCATACATGTTGAAAAAACGTTTTCTTTTTCTTTACCTGTTTATAATTTTCATGGAGCGTGGTGGTTGAGAGAGACGATACTGCTGGATGTGTGTGTTTCAACGAACTTGTCGCTGACCACGGTGGCTGTGTTCAATAGATCAATTGATATTTCGACGAGTCGGTGTATGACAGAGCGAGCGTGCGTTTTCTGATATTTTACCTTTAACGTGTAAACGGTGATGAGAACTAGGTTCTATGTTGGTCGAAGCGAGTAGAGAAAACAAACTTACAGGAGGTGAATGTCATTTGAGCTTATTGGAAGGCTCCGATCTGACTTGACAATAGGTGACGCTTGAAGGTGAAATAATCTGACCATCGTGGTGGCAGGGGAGTGTGAAAGGCATGCACACACATTTGTGAAACCACATGTAGGCTAAACCAGTGACATCCTGTCTTGCTTCGTACGTGACAAAATGCAAGTTCAGGTGACATTTGATCTACCTCAGGTGTTCGCTTGGGACGTTATCTATCTACATGCGCGATAACTGTTAACAAGTTACATTCTGTTTTACTGCGTACGTGACAAAATGCAAGTTCAGGTGAAATTTGATCCGGCACAGGTGTTCGCTTGGGTGTTATCTGTCCAAGTGCACGATAAGAGAATCTTCAAAGCGTGGGAAAAATGATTATACATGCAACATAGCATATATAAAGACATGTCGTTATCATTTCCACGCTCACTTAAGTGACTACCTTTGAACACACTGCGTTGCAAGAAACCCCTGGTCTTGTTTATCAGTTTTGGTGTTGGTAGAAAATACTTAACCTTGTTGTGGGGTAGGTATATATTTATTTATATATTTATTGATTTTTATATAAATACATGCAATTATTTATTGATTAGGTAATTAATGATTTTTATTTATTTATTTGTTTGCAGATAACGTGTATAGCCTACCTGTCGTGTGTCTGTGGGAAATATATATTAAAGAAAGAGAGAAAGACAGAAAAGAAAACCATTTCCACACTAGCCCACGAGACGGGAATATAGCAAAGCATTATACGTCAAGGTGAGATTTGTTTTATTATATAATATAACCTGTTTGATTTTGTTTTGTTTATGAAATACATAAACTATATGGAATGGATATACTTATGGTGGTTTATTTTATTTCTTTTTAGATATTTGGAGAAAAAAAAAGGGTTCACTGCTACAGCAAATACAGTTGAAAACCAAGTGGCTTTAGAGTGGAACCATTGTCAAGCAGTCTACAGCTGAAAACTCAGGTGAGAGTGTTCTTTCTAAAATAATGTCATTTGCTACTGCTACCGATAGCCTAACTTGGGAACCTCTAAACAGTTGTTTCAAATCACGTGTGTGCTCTGGCCGCGTAGTCAATGTTAGAAAAAGTTTGATTCCCAAAGAATTTTTACAATCTTGTTTTGAAATTTTTAAAATTGAAATTTGCACAGCTCAAAGGTTGCATACGGCTTTAAAGGTGAATACAGAACTAGTGTGCGATTTCATATATAAAAAGAAGGACGTAGAGCATAAAGAGACATTTTATATTTGCAGTAAAATGCAAGAGCTATTCATAGCCCATAATTTGGAACAGTGGTATGAAACCCACGTGGTGAATGCCTTGCTATCAAAATTTGATAAACTGCAACAAGGATCGAGTGGCCTTGCCTTAGACAAAATTCACCATTTACAAATCAACATTTGTCATTTCAACCCGTTGAATGCTGGGTCTAGCTTTATTAAAACACCACCAGCAATAGCATTGAAAAAGGCTGTGGTAAATATTAAGAATTATGACAATGATTGCTTTCTGTGGTCCATGGCCGCGTATTTGCAGCCAGCACAAGACCGTAATGGTTCTCGACCAGGAAAGTACAAGGCCAAGTTTGATGAATTGAAACAAACGTTAAATTTAACTCGAGTGTCGTTCCCTATGGACTTAACCGAGATCCATAGGTTTGAACAAGACAACCAGGACTTTTCGTTCATGGTGTATGGCCTTGATGGTGATGAGATTGTGGGTCCTCTTTATGCCACAAAAGAACCGAAACGACACCACATTCATCTTTTATATCTGTCTGAGGGAGAGGTGAATCACTATTGCCTTATTAAGAGCCTAAGTAGATTGCTAAGCAGTCAAATGTCAAAGGACAAGTGTGCAAAACATATTTGTGACCGTTGCTTGCAATATTTTACAACCTCCATGCTCTTAGAACGTCATAGGGTAGATTGTGTTACTCAGGAAGCGGTGAGACTGATATTGCCACAAGGGGACAAGGCTGTGTTAAACTTTAAAGACATTCATAAGCGTGACACTGTTCCCTATGTGGTATATGCAGATTTCGAAGCACTCACCACACCCATGGCGGGATGTGAACCAGATCCCACCGTTAGCTCAACCACACCCATTCAAAAACATGAACCCTTTGCCATAGGATTTAATGTGGTGTGTGCCTACGACCCCACACAATCCGTTTACAAATATCGTGAGGGGCCAGATTGTGCCAAATGGTTCTTGGATGAACTTGTCAAGTTGGCCGACCATGTACAGGAATTACTGGACCACCCAGTACCCATGAGCCTATCTCCAGAACAACAGCAGCAGTATGAGCATGCCATGACATGCCATATCTGCGAAAAGCCTATTTTAAGTGGAGAGGAAAAAGTCAGAGACCACTCGCATTTTACAGGGGAGTTTCGTGGAGCTGCGCATAGTAAATGCAATTTGAACTTTCCAGCTCCTCGTTTCATCGGTGTCTTTTTCCACAATCTGGCAAATTATGACATTCAGTTTTTGATTCGTGAATTGGGCCATGTCAACAAGGGCTCGTTTACCATTATTCCCCAAAACCATGAGCGTTTTACGGCCCTGACATGGAGGTTGAGCAACTTTAGCATTCGATTTTTGGATTCCTTTAAGTTTATGGCATCCTCGCTAGACAGCCTTGTGAATGGCTTGAATGAGGAGGAATTAAAAAATACTAGAATGCATTTTAATGATCCTGAGCAATTTCAGTTGTGCATTCGGAAAGGTATATTCCCGTATGATTTCTGCAACAGCTGGGACGTGTTAAAGCAAAGAAAACTCCCTCCACAAGAGAAATTTTACTCGAAACTAACACGCAGTACCGTTTCCGATGAAGACTATGCACATGCATGTCAAGTTTGGCGAGTGTTTGGCATGAACACGCTAAGTGAATATGCTTTGCATTACCTAAAACTGGATGTATTGCTGCTCACTGATGTGTTTGAAAAATTCCGTAACTTGTGTCAACACATTTACGGTCTTGACCCGGCTCACTATTATACGAGTCCTGGGCTCTCGTTTGATGCCGCTTTGAAATACACTCAAGTGGAATTGGATTTACTCACTGATGTAGACATGGTTCTATTTTTTGAAAAGGGCATTCGTGGCGGCTTTGTGTCACTTAACCAGCGCCATGCTGAAGCGAACAATGTCTACATGCCTGATTATTCACCAGACAAACCAGAATCGTACTTAATGTACTATGACGTGAATAATTTGTACGGTTACGCCATGAGTCAGCCTTTGCCCTATGGAAAGTTTGCTTGGCTGACAGAGAAACAAGTGTCAGAATTTGATGTAATGAAGGCTAGCCAAGAAACAGGCTGTGGATATGTGCTAGAAGTGGATATTGAATATCCCTCATCCTTGTATGATGAACATGCCGATTTCCCATTCTGCCTTGAGCAAATGGTTCCCCCTGACAGTAAAGTGAAGATTGAAAAACTCATGGGCACACTTTACAACAAAAATCGGTATGTGCTACATATACAAATGTTGGTGCAATGCCTCGCCCAAGGCTTGGTGTTGAAGAAAGTCCACAGGGGTATTTCTTTTGCTCAAAAAGCATGGCTTGAGCCATACATGCGACTCAACACAGAGCACCGACAAATGGCAACACAGCAGTTTGAAATTAATTTTTTTAAATTAATGAACAACTGCATCTATGGCAAGTCCATGGAGAATGTCCGCAAATACCGTGACATTAAATTAGTGAATGTCTGGGAGGGGCAGTGGGGTGCCCGGCGGTACATTGCCAAGCCAAATTTTAAATCGATCAAAATTATCGATGAGGATTTGGCTACTATTGAAATGAGTAAGACCAGCGTGACCATGGATAAGCCCATTTACTTGGGTCAAGTCATTTTAGACTTTTCTAAATCGGTCATGTATCGATTCCACTATGAGTTTGCCAAACGCCATTTTGAGGACGTCTCTCTTTTGTATATGGACACGGACTCATTCATTTACCACATTCGCCACTGCAACCCCTATGACGTCATGAGGCAACATAGTGACTGGTTCGACACCTCTTGCTATAGCGCTGACAACGTGTTTCAGCTGCCCATAAAAAACAAAAAGAAAATGGGCGTTTTAAAAGATGAATGCGGTGATTCCATTATGACGGAATTCGTAGGTTTGGCCTCAAAAATGTATGCTTACCGCACACTCGACTGTAAGGAAGCCAAAAGAGCAAAAGGTGTAGGTAGGGCAGTGGTAAAATCGCTACGTGTAGACGATTACCTAGCGGTTTTACGCACGGGCAAAGCTATGTCTCATACACAGTGCAGGATACAATCCAGCAACCATCATTTGTATCTTGTGGAACAGAGAAAACGCACCCTCGCCTCCATGGATAACAAACGTGTGTGGGCTAATGACCTGCTCACCAGCCTGCCCTGGGGTTATGATCGCAACGAGGAGGAGGTGTGATTTCATTGTTTAATCGTTTATGGGACATAGCTTTATGTAACTTGTAGATTTAGTATTTTGTAAATATTGGTTTCCGTCATTGTAAATAGTAGATTTTGTAAATAGTGACAACCCACTTGGACCTTTTGCTCTTTAAAATGTTCTATGCAACCTTATTTTTTAATTTTTTTTTTGATTGGTTAATAGTGTGATTATTTTAACGCTGTACAAAGTTGAGTTTTTTTGTAAATATGAAATAAGTAAGATTTTTAGTAACTTTAATAACTAGTATTTAATTATTTTCGTAATGTAAATGATAAACTAAAAAGTTCTTTTGGGATGAGTGTGCATGTCGAGAATGTGCTTTTGGGAATAAATAAAGTGGTTGTGTTTGTTCCCAAAGACAGGTGTGAATGTATGAGTGGAGAGAGAAAACTGATGTATATGGTTGACCAGAGCAAACACGGTGAGGTAGGGTGGGTGGGTGGGGAGGGGGTAAATGGTCACTTATATACTCATTTTGTTTTAAATAGTTTCGTTTTTTCATTGAAATGTGGCAGTCAAAAGACATTATTTTTGTAAAAACAGTCTTACCTGCAGTAGTCGTAGACCTCGACGTTTCTCCAAACACACATTAACACATTGCAGTATTATCAAGGTCAAGCACTCGCATCAACATCATTGTCAAATCTCAACTTTCGACATACACCAAATGGAAAAAATGTGAAAACAGCAAAATGAAAAATCCATGTTTCCATATCACCAAAAACAGGAAAACTTAAAACGGACATTTTTAAAAACTGGAAATGGCCACGTGTGAAATTTGAAAATTTAAAAACTTCAAACAGACATTGTTTAAAATGTGTCATCAACAAAATGGAAAAATCCATTTCATCAAAAACGTTAGACTTGAAATGAACGTTTTCAAAAACTGTAAATTGCAAATTGGCAAATGACAGTGTGTGGAATTCATTATGTGTGAAATGTGTAAAATGAAAAAATCAGCCATCAACATCACGATTTCTTAAAATTAAAAATAACAAATCATTGTGCTCTGGTAAACCTTTGTTTTTATTTCATAGTCATAGTGAATTGACAAAAGAAAAATAGAATACAAACACATCCCAATTCCTCACTCCTCAATGTTTATGTCCATGCATCATCAACTTTCCTTTCATAGCACTCATGACAATTAGGGCTGCCATTCTTTCACCCACTGAGGCATCACTGGATGTGAAACGTTGTTTAGCTTTCTTTAATAACAATTTATCTGCCACATGTCTTAAACCAGGATGACTATGGCGATAAGAAAGGTCATGTTCCTTGCATGCTTGATCCAAAAGATTAATGGGTACATCACCACGTTGTAAACGTTTTTCGAGACGAGTTCCAGGGCCGCAAAAACGATAACCTGGAAGATGGATTTCGAAAGGTAGGTATTGAATCACTTTGTCAATGACGCCATTGCCAGTACAGGTCTGGCATATCCTTTTCCATCGATGGTAAAAAGGTTTGGTCTTCCTCCTCCTCTGTGGACGATGTTTGTGTTTGTTGTTGTTGTTGTTGTTGTTGCTTTTTCTCGCCATGACACCCATGGAATGATTCAACAAAGTCTTTACATGGACTTTTATGACCGTGATACAGTTTCACTAGCTGGCAAGTCGCACACTGACGCATAGACGGTATTTTTGCCATGGCCACTTGCTTATGGTGATCGTAATCCGTACAGGGTTGCAATTCACTCAACACAGGGTCTTGAGTCCATGATTTTGGTACATGTTGCCAGATTTCTTTCACTGCATTGGCGGCCACATAATAAATGAACGACTTGGGCAGCGCCAAGAGTTCCTCTTTGGTAAAACTGTCTAGTTTCTTTTTGCACACAAAGAACTTGCCGATGGCTTTGTCCGTAGCATTGCCTTTCTCCATGGTATCACGTGCTGTAGATGTTTACACGTCGCTTGTAGAAATCTCACTGACGTCATTCACAGGTAAATCTTGAGTTATAATTTTGTTCAACAACTCCCAGCAGGCATGAGTGGTTAACCAATGAAAGAGATGCCACGCATGCGATAGGGCTGTATGGGTAATGTTGCCACAGGAACAAGTATCCATGAGCGTTTGCAGGGAGGGGCAGCCCAACTCCATGAGGTCGATACATTGGCAGTAAGACGCCAAAAATGGTTGCAACCATTGACGTTTTTCATTACCTTTCACAAATACCACATTGGCCGAGGACAAGTGTGCTTTCATGACCACGTCCAAATATTTATAGGAAATGGTTCCCTGATTCCAGTCTAGTTGCATATGATTTTCAATCCACTGGGTTTGTTTACGGTCTTTTTCACACAACAAATCAAAAGCATGGGGTGGTTTAAATAGCAAATGCGTAGCTTGCGATATCCAAAACGTGGTACAATCGATCATGGCCACTTGTTTAAATATAAATTTGTTGTCACCAATTTTAAACCCTTGGCAATCCACAATGAGTGTGCGCAACATGTTGACGCTTGCCTGGACCAAGTTCAACTGACGACTGACTGACGATCAGGTGTGATCATGACATGGACTTACCTGCCATGCTAGTTTCAAAAAAGAAGGTTAGGGTAGGACAGGGGGACCTGCAAAAATTAGAATTTAAGAATTACATCATTTTATTATCATAACACGTCTTACAGGCTTTTCTCATTTTAGGATAAGGACGATAGCAACTGATACAACAATATAGTCTCTTGTGTTTGTAACGTCCATAACACCGATGATGTCCCAATGTCTCTAAACTAGGCGTTTTTGATGGTGAGCTGCTCACCGAAGCACCATGGATACCATACGGCCCACATGTATCATAACTTGTATTTTTTTCATCACCCAGAGACACAAGTGAGGGATAGCTTGAATGACAGGGTATATTTCCCACTTTCATTCTGCACAGGTAGGGGCAGGTGGGTGACCAGCGCTGATGTTCCTGCATGGGTTCATCGCCCTCCTGCCATTGGTCTATGATGATGGGACAAAAGGCACATTTCACTTCATCTCTTGTTTTTAAATAGTAGAATCCAGCAGCCGCCAAGGCTTGAGGGTTTATGAAAGGCACTGGCCATGTGGCAAAAGTCTTGAAACGTTGTTCCTCAGAGTTTAAATTCATGGATGTAACGTCTCTTGAGGCTTTAAAGCAAGACATGACTGAGCGACTTGACGTGGGTTGAGCTGTTATTTATACACTCGTCACTTGGTTGGACAGTGGATAATAGTTGACTTGTTTGTGATGAATAATTAAACAGTAGGCTGTCGTATTGGCTGGTACATTGTCATGCGTTTCAAAATCTAGTCGAATGTCGATATTGGATGGCTTGACAGACTCTTCCAGGTAAGAACAGTCAAAAACAATCAGTGGTGCTCTTGCCTTAAACGCTTGGGGTAGTAGCATGGGACCGTTCTCTTTTTGATAATACGACCATCGAAATTTAGAAAACAAGTCGTACAGGGGGCCAAACTTATTTTTTGAAAAATCCAAATCCAGTCCTTCATAGGGAAACACAGCTCCGTTGAGGAAAAGACGTGCATTTCTCAATTGCAGGTGATCAAATTGCGTGGCATCTTTGGTTTGTTGATACTTGCGATTCGTTTGAAAACCCACGATCAGGTAGAGAGGTCTCTCTGTATAGCGAGCTGTTTTTACAGACCAACTGTGTGTGTTGGTGGTGGGCAATAGCGGATACTCATGGAGTGCCCAGCTTCTAAATTCCATGGGTAGAGGCATATCTCTCTTTACCATTTTGAGTATGTCCAGTTTTTTGCTATCGTTAAGGGTCACATGAGGCACTTTCCATAGCAAGCGTTGTAGTTGAATTTTTGAATCGATGGAGGCATTGTCGGCCCCCTTGAGTGCATTGTTATCACTCCTGTCTCTCACTAGATAAAGCACTTGCCTTGCGTTAACCACAATGCGTTGGTGATCTTCGGCAAAGCCTAGAACCAGTTTAAGAGGTAAATATCCAGTAAAGGTCCCATCGGTGTGTACCATCCAGTCATTGGTCGAGTCAGGGCACCAAGCTGCCATGCAAAGTGTTTTACCTTCTTCCTCACTATAAGAGGGGTATAGTTTCATGACACTGGAAATACCCACATTTCGAGTGCTATCCACCACGATATCGTTAATGACATAACGTACTTCAGAAAACAGAAAGGCTAAACCATGGTTGGCCAACTTGGATGTAGTGGGTGTAGAGCCATCGGCTTTGGTGAGCCGACCTTCAATCTGAATAACACTTTCATGCGGTAGGGTGTAAATATCTTGGTTGTTGATAACAAATTGAATTTCATCATTGTTATTGAGTCCAGGTGTTTGAGCTTGATAGGAATGGAGATCAATTCTTACCACTCCTGGTTGCTCCTCGATGTGGTTCGCTATCTCTAGGATAGAATTCATTATAAGGGTTGACGTGGTAACCCAAATGCTGTAAAATCTGCTTGCCTTGAGATGTTAACGTGTATTCACGTGGCAAACAACTAACACTGTTCCTAGACGGTGTTGTTGCTTTATACACAAATTTCATAGTGGCTTTAGCACCAACTTGTAAGTCACTGGTGTAGTGGAATCTAGATCAATGAGTTGTTGATCTCTATTGATCAGTCTTAATGTTATATTACTAATACTATCAACAGCCACAGCATGAAAAAGCACCACTGGAGGGTTTTCACGAATAATATACCCATTGGGCGATGTCACAATAAAGTCATAAAGCGAATGCGATGGTTCTTGATTGGTGTACACTTGGCTAATAATATTACACGTCACCGACACATGATGGTCCTCAATGAATTTCACTTCATGGTCCGATTCATGTTTTTTGTTGGGCTCCAACACACGTGGTTTAAATCCGAGTAATGGGCCAATGGAATCGGGGTGTGTTTTAAAGTCAATGTTGAAGGTAGAGAAAATACTGCAGCGATGAGTGTTAGTATTGCCTACAAGTTCAAACTTGTGCGTTCCGTCGAGAAATGACTTTAAACCATACTGATTGATCAACACCACATAAATGTGTTCATAAATATCATCGATCGTGTATCCACCAGAGTTCAGGGTGAGCACAGAATCATCATAGTAAAACTTGTTGTTCACATTTTCACGTATGTTGTATATTCGATTGTACGTTTCAAGAGAAACAAGTCCTAAACCATAGGGTTTTTCACTCAATTCGATAGGCGGGTAAAAGTCTAGGCTGACTTCAGGTCCACGTCCATGCACTGTAAACGTTTTACTTTCTACCGACATACTGGTGGCGTTTTTGCTTATGCTGCGTCTTATATAAAAAAATTAAACACAAACGTCCACACTGTTGGCTGTTAAACGTTTGCTCACGTTTCACATTATAATATATCTTGATCCTGTTTCCAAAATAGGTCACTAGTTCCATGGGCGGGGGCAAATTCCCAAAACTGTCAAAGTACCATACCGTGGATCCCTCTTTGACATAAGCTACATAATGCGTTCCTGGTCCTCGGTGATCATCCAAATTGACAACAGCACATTCCTGTTTCCAGGGTCGTGGGGGTAATTGGTTTCGCATAAACACACCTCGAAAATGAGAAAGCTTTAGTTGTTTAGCATAGCTTTCCACTTGTTGATGCGTCAGGGCATGTCTCGCTATGGCTGAGGTTAAATTTTTTTTTTTTTAATATTTCGAAATGGTGAAATCCCAAATCCTTGTTGATAAAAGGCTGGCTTTAAATTGGCATTTCTAGCCCCCATGGCAATCGCTTCCATCGTTTCATTGTGTCGCTGACTTTCTTTGAGTTGTTGCTTGCCCTGCTGCGCGGCTTTAATGGTTTTCGCCACTGCACTGGCACCGCCCAAAAGTGAGCCCAGAGCAGCCAAACCAGCAAATAATGCAGGTAAAAATCCCGCTCGTTTGGGAACGGGAATCACTCGCCCTTGGTTTGAAACCTGTCGCCGACGTTTTGGAATAACCTGTCTCTGTGCTGCTCGAAGGGCTTTCCTTATGGTCAATACATTATTTTTTCTTTTTTTCTTTCGCAAGGGCTTGTCCTCGAATGTTGTAAGCCCTGGCTTTGCCAAGGACAAAGTCCTTTTTTTAGTCTTTCTCACTGCATACCTTTGTTTCACCATGATGATAATGACCCACAACCTTTCACAAGAAAGTTTAAATCACAACTAACGTCAGATGGTTATTTCATGGCTGTATATTCCAATTCCACATAAAGTGGGAAGTCGTTTATGGTTTTTCCCGCTTGCTTTTCATCCCATGTCAACATGAGATAAAAGGATAATTCGTCACCTGCATTGACCATTTCATGGTTATGAAGCAACATCCTATGACCATTTATCTTTATTTGTAAATGGTTCTCATCAGGTATGGCATATTTGATGTGAATGGTTCCATCATAGTGTAATCGATAGTGGCTTAAACCCGAAGCAAGCGCATAGGTCAAGTGCTGATCATGGACTAGCGGTAAATGGTTTCTGTCATTCACAGGTTTTTCATTTGTCAGATACACTAAAAACACAGATGGGATAAATTTATAAAGCCTTTTCATTTCATGGGTCACGTAACGCTTGGTACAAACATCGTCTTCGTCTTGTGGGTCTTCCACGTGAATAATCCGATGGTGATTAGCGCTATAGCCATTCACCATAAGCTGGGGCACTTTGTCATAAAACTCATACACTTTGTTATCCACATACTTTTTCGTAGTAACGTCTGTAGACACTTGAGGATGTTTTACATGGGTTAACCGCTTTCCCTTAAAGTCATAATCTCCCTGTTTTGTGCGTGGCACTACTGACCTATCCACATAGTGTTTATTAGCAGGATCTGTTTCCTGTTTAGGATCATGTATGGGGACAGGCCTAGCTTTGGCCATCAACGCACGTCCAAAGACATCCATCGTCAACCTGTAGTACCAGTCTACTGTTTCTATGACAAGGCTCGGTGTCCTGTATATAGACAGCCTGCTAGCCTTTCTAAGCCTTAGTTGAAATGAAGATTATTAAGCAGCAAGAGTCATTCCCCGTGGGGGACATGGTTTCCCATCTCTGTCCCACATCACGTGAACAACGCCATGGTTCACTGTTTCCATCTTCCATTCGCTGCATCATTGTGGGGCCTTCCGGCTGTGGAAAGACTAATCTTTTGCTAACGCTCATTACAGCGCCCAATGGTCTGCGTTTTCAAAATATTTATATTTTTGCAAAATCTCTCTACCAACCCCTCTACGTGTTTCTGGATCAAGTCATGTCTGGATTACAAAAAGAGAATATGGGTTATTTTACATTTTCCATGCAAGAAAATGTGATTTCACCGGATGAGGTAAAGCCTGATTCACTCATGATTTTCGATGATGTATCCACTGAACGTCAAGGCATCATTCAAAGCTATTTCAGCATGGGTCGACACAAACATATCGATTGCTTCTATCTTGGGCAAACGTATTCTAAAATGTCCAAACAGTTGATTCGTGACAATGCCAATGTCATTGTTTTATTTCGTCAGGACGAGAGGAACAGTCGTCACATTTATAATGAACATGTGAATCCGGATATGACCTTTCAAATGTTTACAGAATTGTGTGCCAAGTGCTGGAACACTCAACGTCATGCCTGTTTAGTGATTGACAAACAAAGTGAACTCAACCAAGGACGGTATCGCTTAGGGTTTGATCATTTTATTGCTATTTAAGGCCTTGTCTCATTCCCCGGCAAGTCATTTGTCAAGACACCATGGCGTTAGCAGAGAGTCAATTGAAAAAGCATATTATTAGAGCAAAAAATACTATTCGCCAAAAGTTTCGTCAATTGAAACAATCACGTGCCAATCATGCTTTGTTTATTCAGCAACATTTAGCACCTCCACTAAAAGCCATGTTGAAACCCTCTTTCAAGCCATCTGAAACGCTACCCACCGTTTCACAAGCCACGCAAACGCTGCACGAGGACCCTGAGGAAGAGGAAGAGGAAGATTTGACTAGTGTTAGTGAAGTTGAGGATGAGGAGGAACAAGTGTTTACGCCTCAAAAAAAGGCCGCACCCCTTGCAGAGTTTTTGAGAAAAAAGAAATCCTTGGCCATGGTCGAAACACCTTGCCCTTCCAGGGCGTCTCCGTTTTCACAACTCTTGGCCACCCCTCAACATAAAGCTCAACTGAAAACCATTTTAATAAAATATTATGGATCAACATTGGAACCCTATTTCACCGATCTATTTATTGGAAACACAGATACCACGTATGGTGTTCGCTATGAGGATGATAGTTTTAAAATTGGCGATTCATCCATTAAATTTGCTCGTACTAAAGCTGTCATTAAAAACATCAACTATAAATTAACGCCAGGACTGTTAAAGCTGCTCTTTTCTCGGACCCCCTCTTCCCATGATTATACGTCAGAGGATCTTGACAAATATAAATCCATTTTATTGGATACCCATGCCCACAAAAGACAGTATGATCCCACGCAACAAGTGAATGCCAATATATCTCAAAAATATAAAACCATCATTGCAAAAATGTTTCCCACCAGTCAAAGTACTCGTCGTAAAGTGTCCGCTTCGGGAGTGACATTTAAACCATTAAAACCCCTTGTGGATGTTACCTACTGGCACAATCCCAATAAGCTCGTCCAGCGGCTACAGTTGTTGCATGCTTCACGTCAAGCTGGCCACACCGGTCACGATTGGGAAATTCAAGAAATTGAACAAGAACTTCGAAATGCCAAAATTATTGTTTAAGCCCTCACCCATTAAAATGGGTATTGCTCACGAGTTGCATCGCCCAGCTAGGCGTCATTATCCACGACTCAAGGTGATTTCACGAGGTGTGGATGAACTTTGGCAGGCTGACTTGGTTGAAATGATACCCTATGCTGGCGTTAACGACGGTGTACGCTATATGTTGACCGTCATTGATGTCTATTCCAAAATGGCCTTTGTTGAACCTGTGCGTCGCAAGTCTGGTCCACTAGTTACCAAGGCCTTTCAACATATTATTCAACACTCCCAACGTCAACCTCAACTGCTACAAACTGACCAGGGGAAAGAATTTTTCAACAAGGACTTCTCCAGTTTTCTCAAATCTAAGGATATTCACCATTACACCACGTACAGCAATCTCAAAGCCAGTGTGGTCGAGCGGTTCAACCGAACATTGAAAACCCATATGTGGAAAGCGTTTACCGCTCAGGGCAGTTATCGCTGGTTGGACATGTTACCTGAGCTAGTATCACGTTACAATGACACCAACCATAGAACGATTGGGACCAAGCCACGTCTCGTAACTAAAAATATTCAGCGATTGGATAAACTGTTTAACCCCATAAAAACAGCCGATCCTAAACGTCACCGACTGAACATTGGGGATTTTGTTCGTGTGAGCAAATTTAAGTCTGCCTTCAATAAGGGCTACACGCCTCAGTGGGGGACTGAACTATTTCGAATTCGTCAAGTCAACTTGGACACTCCAGTCACCTATTTACTCGAGGACCTCAACCATCAACCCATAAAAGGTAGATTTTATCTACATGAACTTCAGAAAACAGCATTTCCTCAGCATTATCTTGTGGAAAAAGTGTTGAAACAAAAAGGAAATAAACTCTACGTCAAATGGTTAGGGTTTAACTCTACGTTTAATTCTTGGATCAATAAATTACATGTTGTGTGAACCTGTGTACTTTTTATTTATTCACCCATGTTGTACACCACCTATAGCTCTATGTATACAGCGCTCCGCGCTTCATGCATGTTCATACATGTTTGTCTTTCCCTTTCCTCTTGTGTTCCCTCATACATTACCCCCTCCCCTCTCCCTCCCTTCACCTCCCACCACTGCTGTTTGCAGCTCTTGCCTGTCTATTGGTTGTGACATCATTCCCACAAGTTGCATCATACTTTTTACTGATTCAGCGATTCTCACGCTTTGACCATTCTGTTATCGTGCACGTGGACAGATAACACCCAAGCGAACACCTGTGCCGGATCAAATTTCACCTGAACTTGCATTTTGTCACGTACGAAGCAAGACAGGATGTAACTTGTTAACAGTTATCATGCACGTGGACAGCTAACACCCAAGCGAACACCTGTGAAAGATCAAATTTCACATGAACTTGCATTTTGTCACGTACGAAGCAAGACAGGATGTCACTGGTTTAGCCTACATGTGGTTTCACAAATGTGTGTGTGCATGCCTTTCACACTCCCCTGCCACCACGATGGTCAGATTATTTCACCTTCAAGCGTCACCTGTTGTCAAGTCAGATCAATGCCTTCCAATAATCTCAAATGACCTTCACCTCCTGTAAGTTTGTTTTCTGTACTCGCTTCGACCAACATAGAACCTAGTTCTCATCACCGTTTACACGTTAAAGGTAAAATATCAGAAAACGCACCCTCGCTCTGTCATACACCGACCCGCCGAAATAGCGATTGATCTATTGAGCACAGCCACCGTGGTCAGCGACAGGTTCGTTGAAACGCACACACACCCAGCCGTATCGTCTCTCTCAACCACCACGCTTCATGGACATTATAAACAGGTAAAGAAAAAGAAAACGTTTTTTCAACATGTATGGCGTTAGGCCCTTTGTGAATTATTTTTGGAAAAAATATCTACCACACTCGAAAGGGGGCGTTACCCCGAGTCCTAGGACACCTCGTACACGTCTCTAGCGTTATTGGTTCGTGAGATATCGGCAAAAATCACAAAAAACACGTGTTTACCCCAAAATCGCGTTTCCAAAATTTTTTAAAATTACAACGAGTAGTTCATAGCAAAAAGGACGTCACTCCGAGTCCTTGGACCCATCGTACATGCCTCTAGCGTTATTGCTTCGTGAGATATCGGCAAAATCACAAAAAAACATGTGTTTACCCCAAAATCGAGTTTCCAATTTTATTAAAAATTATAACGAGTGGTCCATAGGAGAGAGGACGTTACCCCGAGTCCTTGGACCTGTCGAACACGCCTCTAGCGTTATTGGTTCGTGAGATATAGCAAAAAGTCTAAAATCACGTTTTTACCCCAAAAAGACTGTGTTTCCAGATTTTCACATTTTCGACACCGACATTCCCGTAAAGAGCACGACGAGACGAAAAAAACGAATCCAAGCACGCCCTCCTAGCATGGCTCGTTCCATTCCAAGGTCGCAGGGGCTCACCACTTGCTTTTATAAGCAGCTCCCCCACCATCCCACTACTGCAGGTTTTCATCCTAGAGACTTGAAATTTATTTTGGGGGTAGAGGGGGTAGGGACCATTGATTTACGTTAAACAATTTTTTTTGTAGAGTTCCTAGTTTCCAAAATATAGGATTTTCAAAATTCGAGTGTTTTCAAAAAAATATAAAAAATAAAAAAGTTTCATTATAGAAAATAAAGGGCATAAAGACCATTCGTTTGAGCTATGGCACAACGTTCTATCATGTTTAGTTTTCAAACTATCACCTAGTTTCAAAAACAAAAATTTTCATTTTTTTTTTTCAAAAGTATAACGAGTGGTCCATAGCAAAGGGGCGTCACCTCAAGTCCTATGAACACCTCATTCGTGAAACTCCGACCATGGGTTCGAGAGAAAAGTCTATTTAAATGTTTCAACTTCGCGCGGCGGCCATGTTGGTTTATTGGGCACAGGAGTGTCAAGTGAAGCAGAACCCGTATCACCCCCCTACTTTAGCCTATTTCTATTTATGAAAACATAGGCTTATGAGATCACCTTTTGTCCGTGTGTGTGCCCCCACGCCCCACTAATAAAATCTAAGTGGCTGGATGGATTTCAATTAAATTCGGTAAGGTCATAGTACTATTCAGGCCGACCCCGACCGTGCCCTACAAATTTTATTACGTTCTAATAATCCAACATGGCGGTTGTGCGATATATTTCACTGGCATTTTATATCTCCGAATCTCAGAAGACTTCTGTTACTTAGGAAGCAAAATAACAAGTGATTGATGGAGGAAAGAGAATATAAGAATTAGGTTGGCTCAGGCAAGGAAGGCATTTCTACATAAAAGGAATCTGTCGACATGGAGCGTGGCACTCTATGGAAGTGAAAATTGGACTATTGATGCAGCAGAAAAGAGGAGATTTGAAGCGTTTGAAATGTGGTGTTACAGGAGAATGATGAAGATCAGATGGGAAGAGAGGGTTACAAACGAAGAAGTATTAATACGAGTGGGAGAGGAGAGATGTTTCTGGCGACTGCTAATGAAGAGAAGAGATAGGTTGGTAGGACACATACTAAGACACCCAGGAATAGCAAACTTAGTCATGGAAGGAAGGGTCGAGGACAGGAACTGTAGGGGTAGACCGAGATTAGAATATGTTAAACAGTTTGCCTCGAATGTAGGGTGTGGTAGCTATGTAGAGTTGACAGGGAGGCACGGAGAGCGGGATAAAACCAGTCAAAACACTGAAGACGCCAACAACAACATCAGACGATATGAATGAATTGATAAATATCAAAGACACAAGATAATTGTATAGCGTAACACTAAAAAGTCCCTTGGTATTAAACCTTATATGGTGCACCATAAAGAAGGATGGAAATTTGAACGCCTAAATCAACATACCGTAACATGATGTATGAAAATATGATAAAATAATAATTTGCAACAAATTTCAAACACTTATTAAAACTCTAAAAATGCCTGATTTTCTTACAGATCACTGCCAGTAGAAGAACGTGGCTAATATTAAGGGATTTTTTTTTCAAGAAACATTATGTGTCTGTGTGTGTATATGTCTACTCCTCCCTTTCAATTGAAACACAAAATTTTGTACAGAGGTAGCACTAGAAACGGGCACCTCAGTGTCATGTTTATTTTGCCGTCATCTTTACCAAATCTCAATTGTGGCTACTCAATTGGTAAAAACGTAACATTAATAAACGACTAAACTAATCATCAGGGACACGGAACAGAACTGAAATGCTTTACGTACCGCTGTGTTCCACGTTACGTAACGTATGCCATACCGCGGCCCCGAGCTGGCTTGTGGTATAGTTCCGTAACTGAAACTTGGAACTCGATACGAGCGTGTGGAACGTTACATGCCTGGAACGTTACAGTCGGAACTCGACTCCCAACTGTACCGAGCATCAAGGTACGTGTTAGCGGAACTTTAGCTCCTTTGTGACCAATAATAGTATTTCTTTTCTAAATTAAACCCCCCGTTCTTGCTTTTCGTTTACTTGTTGGCCTATTTTCATTTAGTAGTGATAGAAGCCATTTTTAAGTGATGCTTAATTCTAATAATGAAAGCTATTCAGTCGTGTTGACCGACTGAAAAGCTTCCTTTATTTTCTACATTTATGAAAGATAGGCCTATGATATCACATATAGTCCATGTGTGTGTACGTATGTGTGTGTTTGCATGTGTCCGTCGCCTCGCTCCCCTCCCTAATAAAATCTAAACTGCTGGAGCGATTTCAACGAAACTCGGTAAGGTCAAAGTACTATTTTGTCCGACCCGACTGTGCTCTTCAAATTTTATTACATCACTCCAAACTAACACGGCAACTGTGCGAAATATTTCACCGGCAATCCATATCTTCGAAACTATTACAGACGTTTTGTATGGTGAAAAAAAAGCACTAATAGAAGTGTAACGAAGGGACTCTCAAAAATCTCTTTACAAAACGAACATGGTGACCAAGCGAAGTTGTTGAATTTAAATAGACTTCTCTCGCATTTAAACCATCCGAGCACCGTCACACATGGTACAGCAAATGGTATACACCTTTTAATGCACTGACATCCTATTCAGCTCAATTGTTTACATAACTTCAAGATGGCGACTGTGCGAAATTTTAAAATTAAGGTTTAATTTCTTGTGTCCTAATCATGCGATCGAAACCAACGTTTGAACAATGCACCTAGGCAATAATCATCATCTAATAGTACATAGCTCTATGGCCTACAATGTATATATAAATCCAATATGGTGACCATCCGAAATATTTAAACGATGCTCGATGTCAACTAATCTCTGACAGCAATCAAACTTAATTGTTTTCTTAACCACGAGATGGCGCTAGTGTCAGATTTCAAAATCTCGTTTTTGCCTATTTCTATTTATGAAAAAACATAGGCTTATGAGATCACCTTTTGTCCGTGTGTATCCATGTGTGTGCCCCCACCCCCCACTTATAAAATCTAAGTGGCTGGATAGATTTCTATTAAATTCGGTAAGGTCATACTGTAGTACTATTCAGGTCGACCCCGACCGTGCCCAACAAATTTTATTACGTTTCAATAATCCAACATGGCGGCTGTGCGATATATTTCACTGGCATTCTATATCTCCGAATCTCAGAAGACTTCTGTTACTTAGGAAGCAAAATAACCAGTGATGGTTGGAGGAAAGAGGATATAAGAAGTAGGTTGGCTCAGGCAAGGAAGGCATTTCTACATAAAAGGAATCCGTTGACATCGACCGTGGCACACTATGGAAGTGAAAATTGGACTATTGGTGTAGCAGAAAAGAGGAGATTATAAGCGTTTGAAATGTGGTGTTACAGGAGAATGATGAAGATCTGATGGGTAGATAGGGTTACAAACAAAGAGGTATTAAGAAGAGTGGGAGAGAAGAGATGTTTCTGGCGACTGCTAATGAAGAGAAGAGATAGGTTTGTAGGACACTTACTAAGACACCCAGGAATAGCAAACTTAGTTATGGAAGGAAGGGTCGAGGACAAGAACTGTAGGGGTAGACCGAGATTAGAATATGTTAGTTTGCCTCGAATGTAGGGTGTGGTAGCTATGTAGAGATGAAACGCCTAGCTCAGGACAGGGAGGCATGGAGAGCGGGATAAAACCAGTCAAAAGACTGAAGACTCAAACAACAACATCAGCCGATATGAATGAATTGATAAATATCAAAGACACTAGATAAATCTATAGCGTAACACTAAAAAGTCCCTTGGTATTAAACCTTATATGGTGCACCATAAAGAAGGATGGAAAATTGAACGCCTAAATCAACATACCGTAACATAATGTATGAAAATATGATAAAATAATAATTTGCAACAAATTTCAAGCACTTATTAAAGCTCTAAAAATGCCTCATTTTCTTACAGATCACTGCCAGTAGAAGAACGTGCCAAATATTAAGGGACTTTTTTCAAGAAACATTATGTGTCTGTGTGTGTATATGTCTGCTCCCCCCTTTCAATTGAAACACAAAATTTTGTACAGAGGTAGCACTAGAAACGGGCACCTCAGTGTCATGTTTATTTTGCCGCCATCTTTACCAAATCTCAATTGTGGCTACTCAATTGGTCAAAACGTAACATTATTAAACGACTAAACTAATCATCAGGGACACGGAACAGAACTGAAATGCGTTACGTACCGCTGTGTTCCACGTTACGTAACTTAAGCCATACCGCGGCCCCGAGCTGGCTTGTGGTATAGTTCCGTAACTGAAACTCGGAACTCGGTACGAGCGTGTGGAACGTTACAGCCCTGGAACGTTACAGTCGGAACTCGACTCCCAACTGTTCCGAGCATTAAGGTACGTGTTAGCGGAACTTTAGCTCCTTTGTGACCAATAATAGTATTTCTTTTCTAAATTAAACCCCCCGTTCTTGCTTTTCGTTTACTTGTTGGCCTATTTTCATTTAGTAGTGATAGAAGCCATTTTTCAGTGATGCTTAATTCTAATAATGAAAGCTATTCAGTCGTGTTGACCGACTGAAAAGCTTCCTTTATTTTCTACATTTATGAAAGATAGACCTATGACATCACATATAGTCCATGTGTGTGTACGTATGTGTGTGTTTGCATGTGTCCGTCGCCTCGCTCCCCTCCCTAATAAAATCTAAACTGCTGGAGCGATTTCAACGAAACTCGGTGAGGTCATAGTACTATTTTGTCCGACCCGACTGTGCTCTTCAAATTTTATTACTTCACACCAAACTAATATGGCAACTGTGCGAAATATTTCACCGGCAATCCATATCTCCGAAACTATTACAGACGTTTTGTATGGTGAAAAAACAAGCACTAATAGAAGTGTAACGATGGGACTCTCAAGAATCTCTTTACAAAACGAACATGGTGGCCAAGCGAAGTTGTTGTATTTAAATAGACTTCTCTCGCATTTAAACCATCCAAGCACCGTCACACATGGTACAGCAAATGGTATACACCTTGTAATGCACTGACATCCTATTCAGCTCAATTGTTTACATAACTTCAAGATGGCGGCTGTGCGAAATTTTAAAATTAAGGTTTAATTTCTTGTGTCCTAATCATGCGATCGAAACCAACGTTTGAACAATGCACCTAGGCAATAATCATCATCTAATAGTACATAGCTCTATGGCCTACAATGTATATATAAATCCAATATGGCGTCCATCCGAAATATTTAGACGATGCTCAATGTCAACTAATCTCTGACAGCAATCAAACTTAAATGTTTTCTTAACCACGAGATGGCGCTAGTGTCAGATTTTAAAATCTCGTTTTTTGCCTATTTCTATTTATGAAAAAATAGGCTTATGAGATCACCTTTTGTCCGTGTGTGTCCGTGTGTGTGCCCCCATCCCCCACTTATAAAATCTAAGTGGCTGGATAGATTTCTATTAAATTCGGTAAGGTCATACTGTAGTACTATTCAGGTCGACCCCGACCGTGCCCAACAAATTTTATTACGTTTGAATAATTCAACAAGGCGGCTGTGCGATATATTTCACTGGCATTCTATATCTCCGAATCTCAGAAGACTTCTGTTACTTAGGAAGCAAAATAACCAGTGATGGTTGGAGGAAAGAGGATATAAGAAGTAGGTTGGCTCAGGCAAGGAAGGCATTTCTACAGAAAAGGAATCTGTTGACATCGAGCGTGGCACTCTATGGAAGTGAAAATTGGACTATTGGTGCAGCAGAAAAGAGGAGATTTGAAGCGTTTGAAATGTGGTGTTACAGGAGAATGATGAAGATCAGATGGGAAGAGAGGGTTACAAACGAAGAGCTATTAAGGCGAGTGGGAGAGGAGAGATGTTTCTGGCGACTGCTAATGAAGATAAGAGATAGGTTGGTAGGACACATACTAAGACACTCAGGAATAGCAAACTTAGTTATGGAAGGAAGGTCGAGGACAAGAACTGTAGGTGTAGACCGAGATTAGAATATGTTAAACAGTTTGCCACGAATGTGGGGTGTGGTAGCTGTGTGGAGATGAAACGCTTAGCTCAGGACAGGGAGACATGGAGAGCGGGATAAAACCAGTCAAAAGACTGAAGACTCAAACAACAACATCAGCCGATATGAATGAATTGATAAATATCAAAGACACAAGATAAATGTATAGCGTAACACTAAAAAGTCCCTTGGTATTAAACCTTATATGGTGCACCATAAAGAAGGATGGAAAATTGATCGCCTAAATCAACATACCGTAACATGATGTATGAAAATATGATAAAGTAATCATCTGCAACAAATTTCAAACACATATTAAAACCCTAACAAGAAGTTCCGTGACGAACTAAAGAGCCTACTTTTCCTAAAATTAAGTTTCATACCAATGATTAAACTAGTGTATATGAACCTATCTAGAATAATGACGAAATTAAGTTGTTAATATCGAAATGTCCAATTAGTTCGAAATATACCTGGTATAATGTAGCCTAATAGAGCAGTACTGTTGGCAGCCCTGGCGACTTAATATATACATCATCGTCCCATCTCTTAAGGTACAGAATACACAATTTGGTTGAATTCCAATGAACTTTACATGCAGATAGACTCTGGATTTATCAGCACGCTTAAAAGCATGTTTGGCAACAATGTCATGCGTGTGCTGGTCAGAAATGATCTGAAATATTATGATATCTTGTTGTGCCAATTATGGATGAAATCCATTTTTAGTATACAAGTTACATGTTTTTTAAAATTGAACCTATCTGCAGGCATAGAGTCATGTTGGTAGCACTGTCTTATATTGATTACTCCAAATTTATATAGAATGCCAGGTGCTATACGTGTGCAAATTATGGAGCTGTTGGCTTGCATATTTTCTGATTTATTGATATTAGGGAAAAATATATATAGACAGCATTTATTAACAGTTGGCAGCCCTGATTCCTCTTAAGAATAAGCATAGTCATATCTGTTATGGTACACATAGCACATGCGAAATTTGGTTGAAATCCAACTGATAGTATAGGAGTAACATGTATTTAAAATTTGGTGCTATCAGCAGGCTTAGAATCATGTTGGTAGAACTGACTATATAAGTTACTCCAAATTAATCTAAAATTTAAGGTACTAAACGTGTGCATAGTTTAAAGCTGTCGGCTTGCATACTTTCTGATAATATGGTATTTGGATAAAAAATAGAGTGAGCAATTATTAACAGTTGGCAGCCCTGGTGGTTCTTAAGAATACGCTCAGCCATATCTGTTTATGTCCACATATTACATACAAAATTTGGTTGAAATCCAATTGATAGTGCAGAAGTTATATGCAATTAAAAACTTGACCTATCAGAAAACTTAAAATTATTTTGGCAACATTGTCACGCTTGGCCTCCTGGAAATTAAACAGAAATAGCATTATCTACTTGTGTGCCAATTTTGGAATAGCTCCCATGTATACCTTGCAAGATATCCAACATGGAGCTCAAATTTCTAGTGCGTTTCTTTCAGCAGTTGGTAGCACTGACATCATTTTCAAATATGGGCTTGAGATATTCCGGTATTCATCTTTACTCATACTAAAAATGGTTTCGATTGCTGAAGCCGTTTATGAGTTGATAGGGGGGAAGACACACACACAGAGCCAGCCAGACAGACAGACAGGTAGCCATAAGTCTACTTTTTCCTCATTTTTGCAAAATGTCAAAAGTAGACTAAAAATGCCTGATTTTCTTACAGATCACTGCCAGTAGAAGTACGTGGCTAGTATTAAGGGACTTTTTTTTCAAGAAACATTGTGTATCTGTGTTATTATATGTCGGCTCCCCCCTATCAATTGAAACACGACATTTTGTACAGAAGTAGCACTAGAAAAGTGCACCTCAGTGTCATGTTTATTTTGCCGCCATCTTTACCAAATCTCAATTGTAGCTACTCAATTGGTCAAAACTTAACATTAATAAACGACTAAACTAATCATCAGGGACACGGAACAGAACTGAAATGCGTTACGTACCGCTTGTGTTCCTCGTTACGTAACGTACGCCATACCGCGGCCCCGAGCTGGCTTGCGGTATCGTTCCGGAACTGTAACTTGGAACTCAGAACGAGCGTGTGGAACGTTACAGCCCTGGAACATTACAGTCGGAACTCGACTCCCAACTGTACCGAGCATCAAGGTACGTGTAAGCGGAACTTTAGCTCCTTTGTGACCAATAATAGTATTTCTTTTCTAAATTTAACCTCCCGTTCCTGCTTTTCGGTTACTTGTTGGCCTATTGTCATTTAGTATTGAAAGAAGCCATTTTTCAGTGATGCTTAATTCTAATAATGAAAGCTATTCAGACCGACTGGAAAGCTTCCTTTATTATTTACATTTATGAAAGATAGGCCTATGACATCACATAGAGTCCGTGTGTGTGTTCGTATGTGTGTGTTTGCATGTGACCGTCGCCTTGCTCCTCTCCCTAATAAAATATAAACTGCTGGAGCGATTTCAACGAAACTCGGTAAGGTCATAGTACTATTTTGTCGAACCCCGACTGTGCTCTTCAAATTTTATTACATCTCACCAATCCAACTTGGCAATTGCGCGAAATATTTCACCGGCATTCCAAATCTCCGAAACTATTACAGATATCACCCTGACGTTTTGTATGGTGGAAAAAAGCACTAATAGAAGTGTAACGATGGGACTCTCAAAAACCTCTTTACAAAACGAACACGGGGGTCAAGCGAAGTTTTTGTATTTAAATAGACTTTTCTCGAATTTAAACCATCCGAGTGCCGTCACACATGGTACATCAAATGGTATGCACCTTGTAATGCACTGACACCCTATTCAGCTCAATTGTTTACATAACTTCAAGATGGCGGCTGTGCGAAATTTTAAAATTAAGGTTTAATTTCTTGTGTCCTAATCATGCGATCGAAACCAACGTTTGAACAATGAACCTACGCAATTATCATCATCTAATAGTACATAGCTCTATGGCCTACAAAGTATATAAAAATCCAATATGGTGACCATCCGAAATATTTAGATGATTCTCAATGTCAACTAATCTGTGACAGCAATCAAACTTAATTGTTTTTTTTAACCACGAGATGGCGACAGTGTCAAATTTTAAAATCTCGCTTTTAGCCTATTTCTATTTATGAAAAAATAGGCTTATGGTTCACCTTTTGTCCGTGTGTGTGCGTCCGTGTGTGAGCCCCCACGCCCCACTAATAAAATCTACGTGGCTGGATAGATTTCAATTAAATTCGGTAAGGTCATAGTACTATTCTGGCTGACCCCGACCGTGCCCTACAAATTTTATTACGTTTCAACAATCCAACGTTGCGGCTGTGCGAAATATTCACTGTCATTCTATATCTCCGAATCTATTACTCATATCAATCTGAAATGTTGTACGGTGATAAAAGGCACTACTACAAAATCGTTCAAGGGTCTTTCAGAAACCTGTTAACTACAAAACGAACCTGGCGACCATGCGAATTTGAAACATTTAAATAGACTTTTCTGGCGGGTTAAAAATCCGACCAGTGAATCTTGGTACTGCAATTCTTTATACACTTTTCATTGCACTGACATATATTTTTGTCAAATTGTTTATATAACCTCAAGATGGCAGCTGTGCAAATTTTTAAAATTAAGTTTTAATTTTTTGTGTCGCAATCATGCGATCGAAATCAACTTTTGAATAATGAACCTACGCAATAATAGTCATCTAATAGTAAATAACTCTATGGCCTACTTATGTTACAATCCAACATGGCGAGCATCCAAAATATTTAGACGGATCACACAATCTGATAATCTGACAGCAGTCAAGCTGACATTTTGTGTGTTGGTAGAGGCTATAAACGTAAGTTCACCTATGGAACTTTCATAACCTGGTGATCACAAATCCAACCTGCCGGTGACGCGAAATGCGAATATTGAAAAGGATGAGCACAGTGAAACTTGGTATGGTATATGCTTATACAAATTTTAATCCACTGGCATCTAATTTATTTCATTTTTTTTTAGAACCAGAAGATGGAGGCTGTGCAAAATTTTAAAATCTCGTTTTTACCATTTCTTGTGTCCTAATCATGCAATTGAAGTTTGAATAATACTCTTACACAATAATCTTCATGTAATAGTACATAACTCTAAGGCCTACAGATATAACAATACAACATGTCGACTATCCGATATATTTAAACGGTTCTCAATATCTACGAATCTATTACAGCAATCAAACTGAATTTTGTATGTTGATAGAGGCAATTAACATAAGCAGGATAAATGAAACTGGGCTACACATTTCTTCACGGAAATACTTGTTATTTCTCGTGTCCTAATTATGCGATTGAAGTTTGAATAATACATTTACGCAATAATCTTCATGTTCTAATATTATATTTTTCAAGCGTATGGCTTTTAGTGCCGGGAGTGTCCGAGTACATGTTCGGCTCGCTCAAGTTTTAAGCTACTTCTATGCGGACACCCATGGGGTGAGCTACAAGTACCATCCCGTGTGGTGGTTGTCTGGCGAGGAAAGTGTGAATGTAAGGATGAGGAATTGGAAGGTAGAGGCTGTGGCCTATAGTTGGCGACTAACCCCGGCATTTGCCTGGAAGGAAGATAGGAAACTACAGAAAACCATCTTCAAGGTTGCCGGTGGAGGGTTTCGAGCCTCCTCGCCTACCGGATATGAGCGACTGCCTGCAGTCACGCCGTAACGAGCACGGCTAACTCAACCGGTATCTTCAGGTAATAGTAGTCTACAAAACTCTATGGCCTACATACCGAACGGTCCACTGGCCCCTTGTGATCCAGTTTTATGCATTCTGTCACATGTACTACAATTCTGAAAGACATAGGTCCCTCTCCCTAAACCGGGGTAATATAACGAGATGTGTGTTTACGGGATAGAAGACAGCAGGAATAGTGAGCGCCACTATTAATTCAGTTTGGGTACCTCGAATGAACCCGTTAAACGAGCCGAGATACGCAGAACACACACTTGAAAACAAGAGGTGCACGCACACACCGAGAGCAGGTATTGTATAGACCGGGAGGTGCGCGCTGCAGGTCAAATGTCGCAGTAGCTCACATGGCAAGCGCGCGATTGGAGTTGCCTGGCAAGTGGCAAGGTTATATACTTAATCGTTTTCACAGACTGATTAGTTTTTTTTTTCGTTATCTTTTTACCCTCCTGGGTTGGCTTTTCCCACGGACTAAGCGAAGGACGGTGTCCAGCAGCTTGAGGCTCTGAATCAGGGGATACAACTGGGGAGTGTGACTAGCAATTCGCCCAGGCGGCCTCACCTGCGAAGTGAACAGGGGCCTGATGAGGGGATGGGAAGAGTGAAAGGGGTAGGCAAGGAAGAGGGAAGGAGGCGGTCGTGGCCTTTGGTTAGGTACTGTAGCTTTCCAGCATTTGCCCGAAGACGAAGTGGGAAACCACGGAAAACCACTCGAAGATGGCTGAGGTGGTAATCGAACCCACTCTACTCTTCTCCCCGAGGCTGAGTAGACCCCGTTTCAGCCCTCATACCACTTGTCAAATTTCTTGTTAGAGCCGGGTATCGAACCTCAGACCTACGGGGTGGCATTTATGCACGCTGACCACTACACCACGGAGGCGACACGATTTGTTTATTTGGCTCTGTAAAAGACCATGTCACTGCGGAGGCCCGGGTTCAAATCTCGGCTCTGCCACGAAATTTTGTTCCTGGTCTGAGGCCTGGAACGGGGTTCACCCAACCTCGTGGGGCACACAGACTTAGTAGAGGCAGGTTCGCTTCCTGCCTCAGCCATCCTAGAAGTGGTTTTCCGTGGTTTCCCACGTCTCCTCCAGGCGATTGCTGGGATGGTTCCTTTCGACAGGACCACGGCATCTTTCTTCCCACTCCCTTCGCTGCCCTTTCCTTCATTAGACCCAAGTTCGTGGTCACTTAGGCGATTGGCTTGTCACCATCCCCAGTTGTATCTGCTGTCAAGGTGTGTTCATCTCCGAGGCACTGTCCTGGAATTCGACGGTAGAGGACTGATCCCTCACAAAGTCCGAGGGTAAAGCCGAGCTTGGAGGGTAAGCGATGAAATAAAAAGAAAAAGAAAAGACTACCGTGTGTATCGTTGCATAAGCTAAGGTGCTGGATTGGACAAGGATGAGGAGGTGATTGTCTCTGGCTAGGGCACAGGCAACCAGTTAGCTACGTCGTACATGTTTCAAGCTTCGTAGACCACAGGTAGGGCAAAGTGTGCCCCATTGGAACGAAAACAACATGCGATGGCAAGTCAGTATGTAGCTGCGCGAACTCGCTCCTTCGACGTACAGTAATTCACAACACGAAGCGTATTCACTGCCTCGAGATGTATTCCAGCGAAGAGCATATGAATATGTTCAGGCGCGGATCTAGAGTTTGGCTTTGGGGGGGGGGGGGGGGGCAGAGAATCGAAATAGTTAAGCAAAATGGTATCACTAAAAACGCAATCACAAAATAACCAAACGTACAAAACCAGACCAATTTTTTGCAAGCTACATGGATAGAAATTTGATGCGTTTAGCGCACCTAAAATATTCGTACAAATTGCAACGGCGTGTTTTGCGACTTTTACATCGAGCTTCGAGAAAAATACCAAAGTACGTTGCAGTTTCGGCAAGTCCGGTTGGTACCGACAAAGGGAGAAAGTCACAGATTAAATTGCCAACCAAGCTTGCAGTTTGGACGTCGGAAAAAAATTTTGGTGCGAAAAAAGCCCCAAATTCCTATTCGTGCATTGCTGCACATTCATCGTGACATCACCATAAACAACGATTCAGTAATCACAAGGTTTGCTAAACAAAATAGACGAGTTGATTTTGTTATATAAATACTCGTTTTTATATAACAGGTATGAAGTAGTAAATAAGTACAGTTGTAACAGAACATAATAATTGCAATAAAGAAATTTTCAGTATTGAATAAAATGAAAAAGAAACCTGTTTTTCAGTTAAAATTCGTTAAGTTTCATTTGTCTGGTTATTGTGTTTTGGTTTTTTGAGTTTGTAAAAAATTTGTTCTCCGTTTGGAGGGGGGGGAGGGGGTCACGACCCCCGTGACCCCCCCCCCCCTTGAATCCGCGCCTGAATATGTTATATTAATGGAGGAGCTCGACAGAATGCATACCAGGCGCATCGCCTGTACCAAGAACTCTATCCGGATAGACAACGACCGACAGGCATGGTATTTCGGAGTGTGGAAAGACGCCTGGGAGATACTGGATCCCTGGGAAAAACACGGCCGGTTTGAGATCATCGCGTGACGTCTGCTCACAATGAAGAGGTTGTGTTTGACGATATCCGGCGTCACCCTCATACTACCACATGGGCCATTGCACAGGAGACGAACATCAGCCGAGTGTCTGTTATGCGGATAATGCACACCCACTGGTCTCACCCGTACCATCTGCACTTACACCTGGAGATACATGGTCATGATTTCGAAGCACGGGTGGCGTTCTGTGGAAACTGATCCGGCTTTTCTAGCGACCATCTTATTTACGGACGAAGCACGATTCCACAAAAATGGAACCGTTTATCGTCATAATATGCATTACTGGAGTGTGGATAATCCCCATTGGGTGCGACAGACATCCTTTTAGGTACACCCCCGTGTGGGTTGCGGGTTAGAATACACACACGGTATGCTCTGCTTGTCGTAGGAGGACACTAATAGGGCCGACAAGACAGACTGACATGACTGACTTTGATTTTGAAGACTCCCTGTTGATGGGAAGAGAAAATTCATCTACGGTATCCCCTGCCTGTAAAAGGTCTTTTCCGACTTCCGGTCTCATTTTTGGTTTGACCCTTAGAAATAAACGTCATGCTGCCTGCGGAAGGGCCATCAACTTGGCCATCTGGCCAGAAAGCCTGGACGGTATTCCCCATCCCGTCAGGTGGGTTCGCCATGTACCCTTGCAGTGGTATCCGCCTCACAACGGAGGTCCCTGCACGGCCGAATAATTTCGCCAAACATATCACTGTGCATGCCGAGGGGGAAGTGCCTATTCAACGCACTGAGACCCCGGGCAATACCTGCTATGCCAGGTAGGTATTGCCTTGGCTGGGTGGCGCCCACAGTGATGACCCTCGTTCGGAGTAGGTTGTATTCGGGGAGGGTGATTTTGGGATGACGCGAAAGCGGCCCAATAAATCATCAGAGGGTGTCCCCCTTAAATAGCCGTCTCTTGAGTGTCGGATCAGGGATAAAACTTTCAATGCACGTTTCCCTGTTGACAAGTCACATCGCTACCTGGTAGCTATCAGGACATACGGGGATTATTTCAAAGTGGTGAAATCAATGATCTTTTCCGAGGAATTCGAGGGGAAATTTGGAGATCTAAACGGGATTTCCAAGCTCCGGAACGGACAGCTCCTACTGCATACAATTAGCCGACAGCAAACCGAAACGTTGCTGGAATGCACGCATTTCAGCGAAATTCCCGTTAAGGTCTCAAAACACGAAACGCTGAATGAGGTCCGTGGAGTTATTTTCCATCGTAAATTCATTTTGAATAGCGATGCGGAATTGTTGCGGAATCTGGGGAAGATAGGCGTCACCAAGATTGGGCGCATCACCCGAAAGATTGGAGAGAACAGCGTCGATACCGGCGCTTTTATTCTCCATTTTGAGGGTGATGTTTTACCTAAGCAGATGTAGGTCACATCGAACCACTGCGATGTTCGACCGTACATCCCTCCACCTATGTGATGTTATCAATGCCAGAAATTCGGGCATGTTTCTGCCAGGTGCACTGCCAAGGCCGTGTGTAGAGAGTGTGACAAGGGGACACATGAGGGTGAGAGGTGTACGCCTCCCCCGATTTGTCCTATACCAGACCCAAAACAACTGTGAACATGGGCTCGCCCATTAGCGTGCGTCCAGCGGAGCGCTGTTGCCACAGTGAGACTGGCAGAGATGACACAGCTCTACGCTCGCAGTATACACACGACCTTCCCCCAGAACACAAGGCGCTCCGAATGCAAGCGCATGTACGAGCTGGGGGACCTAATCCTACGAATATCTATCCTCAAAACGGATTGCACACAATGTGATATGAGGCAGATATAAGATGCCACACAAACGTTATTCGTGAAAGTGACCACCAGCGACCAGCATTCTTGGCTGTCGCGCAGGAGTTTCAGGTTCGATTCCCGGCTCTGCCAAGCTATTTAATTTTAGTCTGAGGGCTAGAACAGGGTTCGCTCAATCTCTTGAGGCAAAGCTGGGAAGATGTAGGTAAAATTCCTACCTCAGTCATCCTGAAAGTGGTTTCTCATTTATACTCCGGGCAAATGCCGGGTTGGTTCCTAACTTAAGGACACGGCCGCCTCGTTCCCAATCCTCACCAGAATAATAATAATCCACACACTCTAATACAGACACCACAGTAACCCAGATTTTCAGACAAGTACACGGGGCTAAAGTACGAATATGTCCAAGCCCCTCAAATGAAACAACAATTACAACGTTATTATATCACATGACGTAATCTACACCCCAAGCCATTCTGAGTAACATTGCTTGGTAACCCTTTATAAGGTAATAGAAACAGAGAATACAATTTTTGGGATCAGTTTTTGTTTATTGGAGACCACCTTGTGGTGTACTGGCTAGCACATTGCTGTCCATTCTTGGCTGTCACCGCGGAGTCCTGGGTACGATTCCCAACAAATGTAATTCTGGTCTGAGGGCTGTAACACGGTACACTCAGCCTCGTGATGCAAACCTAGGAATATGTGGTTTGGATTCCTACCTTAGCCATCCTGGAAGTGGTTCTTCTGTGGATTCGCACTTCTACTCCAGGCAAATGCCGGGATGGTACCTAACGTAAGGCCACGGCCGCTTCCTACGCAAATCCTTCCTCAATTACAAATATACACACTAGTAGAGACATCACAGTGTCACAGGTTATCAGATAAATTCCACACACACCCAAATACACGGGGCTACATGACCACGATGTCACAAAGCCTCTACAACAATAATAATCAACAACAACAACAACAACAACAACAACAACTCTTGCTGTCACCCATGATGTCCAGATTCGATTCACGGCTCAATCAAGACATTTAGTTCTGGTCTTAGGGTTAGAACCGGGTACTCTATGCCTCGTGAGGTAAGACTGTGAAGAGGTGAGTGTTATTCGACTCAATTTTAAAAAAGAAAACATATTTTCCGACAACACAACAACACAGGTTATCAGATTTTGTGTTTTCACGTACTTCTGTATTCGAAAGATTCTTTAAAAGGCCGTATACCCTGAAAAATATTGTTCTTGCCTCGCTGTTCGACTGCCACTCGACTTGCTACGGAACATTGTTATGAGTTCAAAACTTCAGCTCACAGCACTAACTTCTATAAGCTCCACTACTGAATTGATACAGCCATGCTGTCACTGTTATCTTCCCCAGCGAAACTAAATATTTCAACACCTAACCATTCTTCGCTCTAATTATCCCTTCAGCTAAAGAGCAGATGATATCTCCCGAACGGCTGGTCGTATCGTCATGGGGTTTGCACAGTCAGCTTCAGAATGTTTAGCTCTGTAACATAGGTTCATCTAAATAATTGGTTAATTAATGATTTTCGTGCGCGGAGAGAAATAGGGATTTCGTACGGCACAGCGAGCCCAGATTGCGTAGTTAACTAGGCAACGCCGCGCTATGCAATTGGCTGGCGCGGGTGAGCGCGTGAATCTGGCTCCTCCCTCATGTTCACAGTTGTTTTGGGCCTGGTATAACTGCCAAGGAAGCCACTCTCCACGATCGAAGCAGTGCCCTGAGTTCTGTAAAGAAGCCACAATCCAAGAAATCAGAACATTGCATCGGCTTTCATATCACGATGCTCGCAAGAGGTACCGTGATATTAATGCCCCCGAATTTCGGGTGACGTTTGTGGCCGCAGCGACGCCCTCATTCACCCCTGCTGTCACAGTTCCCAGTGTAGTACCCTCGACGTCCGGTAATTCAGCAGATTTGAAATCACCCCTCGCTGTACCAGTGAAAATTGTCTGCCCGAAGGAGGTCCCACAACCTTCTGCGGGCAAGGAAAAGAAGGCGACAGTTATATCATCTAAACCGGCGAAATCGGAGAAGTCCTCTTCTTCTTCGAACCGGTCGGCTAACATGTCTTCCTCAGTTAACAGGGGAAAGAAGAGTTTGCCGACCAGGGCTGGTCCTTCTTCCAGTCCACCCGATATGACAAAAGTAGTAGTGGAGATGAGAGAGAAGGTTCGTCGCCATCTCTCTCGCCCTCCTCCTGACGGAGTAGCTACTGTCTCTGCTGGCCTTCCCGCTCCCACGACCATCAAGGGAGGGAAGCCGGTTGAAGCCAAACTCGTCCGTATGGAGGAACTCCCCTACAAATAGGAAAATACATCAGCGGAGGAGAGAGGAACGGTTCAGCGCCGTTTCTCTTCCTCTCCTAGAGACAGGGCTGCTCAGGTATCTGCTGGCCATTTCACTCCCACCACCACCACCAGTGGAGCGGTGTCAGCAGGAGCGGCCATGTTTTGTAAGGAACTGGCGTCTGTGGGGAAGCGACCATCTACTTCCCCAAATAGACGTCAGCGCCGATCAAGAAAGAAATCTCTTCGGGACATGTCGGGGACAGACACCCAGTCTTCGGACCGGGAGAAAGTCCCTCGACACCGCTCTCGCTCTTCCCCAAGAGCGAGACTCGTGAAGTCCGACGAGGACCTCGCGCCATACAGGGGACTGCCCGCTCCATTTTCTTCGTCTTCGGACCGAGATGTGGAGATTGAGGTGCGCTCTCCTGCCCCATCATATCCAACTAGAGATGGGGAATGGTGGCAAACGGTCAAGCGTAAGTAGAAGACCCACTTCTACTTACAAGGGAACTGTAATAGCTATTCTGGTCATCTCAATGAGTTACGTCAATTAATATCTTCGTTTTCGGCAACCATTGTCTGTCTTCAGGAATCCAGGTTTCGTCCTGAATGTGAGACAATAATGCGTTACTTCAACCTCTTCTCTGAAGACCCTGTGGATGGAGCTGTGGCCGTCGGTGGCGTCTGCATTCTCGTCCACTCTAGCCTCTTTAGTGAAGAGGTGCCGTTGCGTACTCAGCTAGAGGCAGTTGCAGTTCGTACTTCGTCGCCAGTAATGGCAACAGTATGTAACGTGTACATTCCACCTGATTCTCAACTGGATTGAAACCAGCTGGTGGATCTAGTCTCTCAGCTCCCCCCCCCCCCCCTCCTTTTCTCCTTCTGGGATATGTTAATGCCCACAACACCATCTAGGGCTCCGCTACCACTAGTGATGGAGGGAGAGATTTTGAGAGACCGATCAGGCGCTGGAGCTGTATTTGTTAAACACAGGGGAACCTACGCACTTCTCTATTGCACACGGCACTTATTCAAATGTCGATATCACCTTGTGCTGTCGTGCGCTGGTTCCCCTGCTACAGTGGGGTGTACACGACGACCTTTGTATTAATGACCATTTCCCGATTATCGTTACTCTTCCGAACCAGAGAGCCATCGAATTACCAAGTCGATGGCTTCTCCGTCGGGCTGATTGGACAACTTTCACAGCACGTGCTGATTTTGCCGAAGATACCTTTGAGAGTGTCTATGATCATACCATTCACATAACGCATGGTATTTCGGCTGCTGCTGAGGAAACAATACCTTCCTCATCCGGCAACTCCCACCGGAAACTTGCCCCTTGGTGGACAGCCGAGATTGCAGCAGCCTTTAAAGATCGTCGACGTGCTTTCAAATGCTATCGGAGGCAAAACACTATGGCCAACCTTCTCACCTTCAAAAGGATGCGTGCTAGAGCCCGATATCTGATTCGGGAGAGTAATAAAACGACGTGGGAAAAGTATGTGTTGTTTATGACGACACATACTCCTTCATCTCAAGTGTGGACTAAGCTTCGTCGGATCTCCGGACTCCCGATATCATTGATGGCACACGGAGTCTCCATCATCGGAGACATCATCACGGACCAACTCGCCATTGCCAACCGTATTGGATCGCACTTCAATGATGTATCCTGTTCTGGGAGTTACGATCCTACGTTTCTGACTCTGAAGCGGGAGGCAGAGGCTCACCCCTTGTCCTTTGCCACTGCTGCTTTGGAGTCCTACAATGTACCATTCTCTGAAAGGGAACTGCGCAGTGCGCTTTCACTGTGTAGGGATACGTCTCCCGGACCGGATAACATACAAAATCAAATGTTAAAACATCTGTGCGAATCCAGTATAAAGTAATTGTTGGTCCTCTTCAATCGTATATGGATTGATGGGCAGTTTCCATCTCAATGGCGAGAGTGGATCATGATACCGGTTCCCAAGGCTGGAAAGGATCCCAAACTTGTCAGCAGCTACAGGCCTCTCAAATGCCCTATGTAAGCTGCGAGAGAAGATGGTAAACCATCGACTGGTGTGGTTCCTGGAAGAGAGAGCCTTACTGTCAGGGTACCAGTCTAGATTTCGCTCCCATATGTCCACCACCGTCCATCTGGTGCGACTTGTGAGCGCCATACAGGAGGCATTTCTCCGAATTACCTACACCACATGGCGCTACGAGATCCTTTCCACCCTTCATGAGTGAGGACGCCGTGGTAATCTACCGACTTTCATTACGAATTTCATGTAGTCCGACTCTTCCGTGTAAGGGTCGGTAGAACATATCGCAATATTATACCCAAGAAAACGAAGTTCCTCAGGGTTCTGTTCTGTCACCTTGTTCGAGGTTGTCATATCTTTTGGCCAAAGATGCTACATTAAGATTGTTATTTTTTTTCTCTATTATCTTTTTTCCACTGTTGTAAAATTAACTGTCATGGCATCCAGAAGTGTCAGTAAATGGTTGTTTTGAATTGATATATTTTCCTTAAATATAAAAGAAGAAAGAATCTGCGATACGCCGGTGAGCGTAAAAGTAAAATAAGTGGCGACCAGTGATAGGATAAATATATCAATATATTTTAATTATGGAGACAACCCAACGTGAACTGGATCGAGCGATAAAGCTACGTAAGGTAACACGGGCGGCGTTTTCAAGGCAGTTGAATAACCTCAAAGGTGAAATTGATGACGTCCAGATGACAGCTCATGAAAAGCGAAGGAAAGTTCAGGTTTCCCTTTCTTTACTTCGGAAGAAAAATGATGAGCTCCTGCAGCTGGATGGTAAGGTCGTAAGTCTAAAACTTGACGTCGGCCAAGAGGACTTGGACGACGAATGTAGACTTGCCGATGACTATCAACGTCAATTTCTTGATATAGAGGTGAGTGTTGAATATATTCTACCTTCAGGAGGCATCGCTCAAGACAACAGTGATTGTAGCAGTGTAGATCTTGTGAGTAAGAGAAAATTCAAACTACCTAAATTAGAACTAAGGAAATTTGATGGCGATGTAAAACAGTGGATACAGTTCAGGGGCCAGTTTGAAAAGATAGACAAGGATTCGGATATTGCACCGGAAGATAAGTTTCAATACTTAATGCAAGCTACAGTGAAAGGGTCTCGTGCTCGAGAAATTACTGAAAGTTTTCCACCTATTGGGGAAAATTATACGAAGGCAGTAGAATGTTTAAAGAGCAGGTTCGGTAGAGATGATCTGTTGGTTGAAGTTTACGTAAGAGAGTTGTTATCTTTAGTTCTTAAGAAATCTTCCACTCCCGGTGATGGCAATTCAATGTGTAGCCTTTATGACAACTTGGAATCGCACATACGGTCACTTGAAACCTTAGGTGTTACAACAGATAAGTGTGCATCTATGTTGTATCCTTTAGTAGAGTCATGTTTGCCTGAGGAGTTTCTTAGGGCCTGGCAAAGAAGTTCCAATTTTGCACACACACGTGATTCGAAAGATAGGTTAGACAATCTCATGCTATTTATGAAAAGGGAAGTGGAAGCCGAGGAATGGATCAGTTTAGCAATTTCCGGTTTTAGAATCAAAGATAATAACAGGAGTAGAGACCAACCCAAATTGTCAGAGCACATTGCTACTGCAGCTGACTTGTTTAACACTAACCCAGTTGAGGAGAGGTGAGGGTACTGTATTTTTTTGTGGAGATCAACATGATGCCCTTAATTGCTTTAAAGCACACTAATTAGGTCCATCTGAGAAACAGAAGGTCCTAAAGGACAAGGGTGGGTGTTTTAAGTGCTTTAAGAAGGGACACTGTGTCAATAAATGTAAAGCCGTAGTACGGTGCATTATTTTTCGTAAGAGCCACCAAGTTCAGATGTGCCCTGATTTACCTCAGAATAAACAAAATATATCCCATAATAATGTCGAACACAGGCAATCCGGGGGGAAGAATGAACAAAAGACAAATTCGCTGAGTAATATTTCTAAATATCCTAAAGTTATTTTGCAAACTTTGGTTATAAAGGTGAAAGGTATTGGCTCTTCCTTCTCTGTTAGAGCCTTAATTGACTCAGGATCCCAAAGATCCTATGTTAAGAAAGACATTGTTAAAAGATTAGGTTACACTCCAGTCAGAACTGAAACAATTTAACATGACCTTTTTGGGGGAGTGAAAACGAGTGTTAATGAACATTCATGTTACAAAGTAGAAATTGAAAGCCTGGATGGAAAATATCAATGTAATTTTGAAGTATTGGATCAGGTTTTAATATGTAATGGCATCCCTTCGGTCAAGAAAGGACCTTGGTTGAATGAACTTGAGGAAGGGAATATCAGCCTAACAGATATTGGGGATGAGTCTAGGCCTGTGGACTTGCTGATTGGAGCGGATGTAGCGGACAAACTTCTTACAGGAAATATTAAATTTCTATCTTCTGGTTTGGTTGCTGTGGAAATAAATTTAGGCTGGACTTTGATGGGGAAATTTCCACAACAATCTTCTGTTAACTTGGCAGAAGAAGTTACAGCTCTGTTTGTTAATGAGATCAACGATCGCTGGAGCCTAGATACCATTGGAATCTCAGACTCAGCTGTTAAAATGTCCAAAAATGAAAGACAGCTTCAAATTAGAGATGATTTTCTAAGAGGTATTACTGTGAATGATGAGAGACGTTACGAAGTTTCATTGCTGTGGAAAGAAGATAGCTTGGCTCTTCCTAGTAACAGGGAGCTAGCACTCAAAAGGTTAGAATCTACCACTAGAAAGCTTCAGTCTCAAAATCTTCTCATTTCATACGATGCAGTTCTAGCTGAGTGGGAAGAACTGGGAATTATTGAAGAAGTACCAGTCAAAGAAGTAGGGAATTATGGACACTACCTACCACATCGAACTGTTATTAAGGAGAATAGCACCACCAGAGTTCGTCCTGTATTTGACGCGTCAGCAAGAGGTAGAAATGCCCCTTCTCTCAATCATTGTTTAGAGTGTGGACCCAATCTGATTGAACTGATTCCTTCCCTGTTACTAAAATTTCGGGAAGGGAGATTTGGGGTGACAGCTGATGTAGAAATGGCTTTTCTACAAATAAGTGTTCGTCAAGAAGACAGAGATTTTCTTAGGTTCTTCTGGTGTGATCCAAATGACTGGAAGAATATAAAGATATTTCGGCATCGGAGGGTGGTATTTGGATTAAAATGTAGCACTTTCCTTTTAGGAGCAGTTCTTGATTACCATTTGGACAAGGCAATGGAAGATTGTCAATATAGTAAAGGACAGATATCAAGACTTAAACAGAGCCTTTATATGGACAATGTTGTAACCAGTGTTGATACTGAATCAGAACTGAAAGAATTCATTAATGAAGCACGTGATATAATGCAGGAAGGAAAGTTCGACCTCAGAGGTTGGCAGGCCAACAATGATGCTTTCATTCTTGTAGGACGGACAGCGGTGCTAGGTTTACGATGGGATTTGGAATCTGACAATTTATTGTTAAACTTGGAATGGTTACAGAACCATGAATTGGGAGTGATCACGAAAAGATCCATTCTGTCAGTTGCACAAAAGATATTTGATCCGATTGGCATAGTTAGTCCAGTACTTCTAGTTCCTAAATTGTTATTACAAAATATATGGCTAAGTGGTATATCTTGAGATGAAGAGGTTACTACTGATATTAAGGACCAATTTGTAACCTGGTATTTAAGCCTTTTTCTCCTGAAAGAGATGAGAATTCCACGCTGGTTTCATTATTCCAAGAACCACAGGGATGTCAGTCTACATATTTTGTGTGATGCTAGTGCACAGGCCTACGCTGCAGTAGTCTTCATACGACTACAAATTGACGGTGAGAGTAAGGTACACCTTCTTGCAGCCAGAGCAAGAGTAGCCCCATTAAACACAGTCATCATTCCCCGACTGGAACTAATTGCTGCAACAGTGGGAGCTAGATTAGGTAATTCAGTGCTAGAAGTACTAAACTACCAAGATGTCAAGTTGAATTTCTAGACTGATTCGACAACGGTTTTAGCATGGATTCTATAGGAAGAAACATGGACTGTGTTTGTCAACAACCGTGCTAAAGAAATCCATCGGTTGACTTTACCAGAAATGTGGAGATATGTTCCTGGCCATTTGAATCCTGCAGATCTTCCTTCAAGAGTTGTCTGGCAGAAAAATTGTTAGCACTTCAATGGTGGGAGGGGCCAGAGTTTTTACGAAAGGATCGGCCAGAGTGGCCTGGTGAATTTCCACCTGCAGAGGCAGAGCTGATTTTACAAGAAAAGAGAAAATCAACTCAAATAACGAGTTACTTTGTAGATACTTCATGTAGCACCCCAAAACATGTAAATAATGATCAGTGCAGGTACCACGATTTTAATTGGTATTACTTATATTTTTCAAACTATGGAAAAATAATTCTGTTGGTTGCTTGGATAAAGAGGTTTATCCAAAATACGCGAAGAGCAAACCTTACAAGAGCTCGTGGAGAATTATCATGTGAGGAGATAATGTCAGCAAAAAAAAATAGTCGCAAGATTGGTACAGGAAGAGCCTTTCTCTTCAAAAAATGACAAAAGTCTCATTAGCCTAAATGTGTTTAGGGATGAGAAGGGATGTCAAGAGTAACCACTAAAAGTGGTAGAGCTGTAAATACACCAAAGAGATTAGATTTATGATTACCGTATTTTGAGGTAATTATAGTTATTTATGTATGGTTGAGTTGTTCTTCCACCAACTCAAGGTGGGAGTGTGTCATATCTTTTGGCCAAAGATGCTACATTAAGATTGTCATCTTTTTTCCACTGTTGTAAAATTAACTGTCATGACATCCAGAAGTGTCAATAAATGGTTGTTTTGAATTGATATATTTTCCTTAAATATAAAAGAAGAAAGAATCTGCGATACGCCGATGAGCGTAAAAGTAAAAGAGGTTGCCATAAACGGCATTGTTACCGCCACCGGGCCCACGATCGTTCCATCGCTGTATGTAGCCGATTTAGCTCTGCTTTACAGGTCTGGAAGTATGTCAATCGTGGAACGGCAATTGCAGATAACTATTAACCGGGTCGACAGGTGGGCTCACGACCGGTTTTCATCAGCGAAATCCTCCGTCGTCCATTTTTGTCGGCTCCGAAGGCTACACTTACACCCTAAACTACATCTCAGGTATGCTGCGTTGCCGTTGGTTGACACTTATCGCTTCTTGGGGCTCCATTTTGACAGCAAATTAACGTGGCAGCCCCATATACGGCAACTAAGAACGACGTGTCTCAGGAAACTGAACATGCTCAAGTTTCTTAGTAGCACTACGTGGGGGACTGACGGAGCGGTGCTGCTACGGTCCTACCAAGCCCTCGTCGTGTCCCGGCTAGACTATGGTTCTGCGGCTTACGGTTCAGAAAGACCGGCAACCTTGAAAATGCTGGACAGTATCCACCATAGTGGCGTTAGGCTGGCTACTGGTGCTTTCCGGACCAGCCCGATACCCAGCCAACTCGTCGAATCGGGTGTTCCACCTCTAAATTATCGACGCCATCTTATGCTTTTGGCATATACTACTAATGTGCGTCAGTACCCAATACGACCAGAGGTACGCCAGCCAGCCTCGAACCACTCGGCCTGTTGGTATTAGACTCGATAGCTCGTGTACTGAAATAGGAGTGGCTGTGGGCCCTAGCCTACTTTTCACATTTTGCAAAAATGAGGAAAAAGTAGACTTATGAGATCGATCCGGGAAAATGTGTGTCTGTCTGTCTGTCTGTCTGTCTCTCTGGCTGTGTGTGTGCCCCCCCCCCTATCAACTCCTAAACGGTTGTAGCAATCAAAACCAAATTTAGTATGAGTAAAGATGTGCACAGGAATATCTCACGTCCATATTTGAAAATGATGTCAGTGCTACCAACTGCTGAAAAACGCACTAGAAATTTGAGCTCCATGTTGGATATCTTGCAAGGTATGCATGGGAGCTATTCCAAAATTGGCACACATGTAGATAATACTATTTCAGTTTAATATCCAGGAGGCCATACATGACAATGTTGCCAACATAATTTTAAGCCTTCTGATAGGTCCAATGTTTAAATGCATATAACTTCTACACTATCAATGGGATTTCAACCAAATTTTGTATGTAAAATGTGTACATAAACAGATATGACTGAGCGTATTCTTAAGAGTCATCAAGGCTGCCAACTGTTAATAATTGCTCTCTCTATTTTTTTTTTTATCCAAATACCAATATATCAGAAAGTATGCAAGCCAACAGCTTTAAACTATGCACACGTATATTCTGATATTTTAGATTAATTTGGAGTAACTTATATACATCAGTTCTACCAACATGATTATAAGCCTGCTGATAGTACCAATTTTTAAATACATGTAACTTCTATACTATCAGTTGGATTTCAACCAAATTTCGTATGTGCTATGTGTAACTTAACAGATATGACTATAAGTATTGTTAGGAGCAATCAGGGCTGCCAACTGTTAATAAATGCTGTCTATATTTTTTTACACTAATATCAATATATCAGAAAGTATGCAAGCCAACAGCTCTATACTTTGCACACGTATAGCACCTGACTTTCTAGATTAATTTGGGGTAATTAATATAAGTCAGTGCTGCCAACATGATTCTATGCCTGCTGATAGGTCCAATTTTAAAATACATGTAACTTCTATACTAACAAATGGATTTCATCCAAAATTGGCACAACAAGATATCATAAAATTTCAGATTATTTCTGACCAGCACACGCATGGTATTGTTGGCAACATGCTTTTACGCGTGCTGATAGATCCAGTGTCTAACTGCAGGTAACGTCCATTGGACTTCAACCAAATGTTGTATTCTGTACCTTAAGAGATGGAAATAAGAATATATTCAGTCACCAGGGCTGCCAACTGTAGTGCGTTATTAGGGTACATTACACCAGGTATGTTTTGAACTAATTAGATATTTCGATATTACCAACTTAATTTCGTCATTATTCTAGATAGGTTCATATACTGCAGAACAATCATTGGCATGAAAAGTAGGCTGTATAGTTCTTCACGGAACTTCTTTTCTTACTTACGAAACCACCCAACCATCTTCTTCTTTCCTGGCGTTTATCCCAGTACAGAGTCCGCTGCTCTACCACCCAACCATCAGAATATAATAAATACGGGCCGGATTTTGGTGGTTTTTAAAATTGTCATTTTAGGTTTTCAAAAACATAAAATTGTTCTTTTTAGTTTTTTATTAGGTAGAATGGGTTTTTACAATAGGTTCTTATGTTTAAAGGGTAGCGAAAGTTGACATACATTACATAAGGCTTAAAATTAATACCTCATTGTTAGTAGACAATCTGATTGCAACGAGAGAGTAAATATTTTACATACTGATGCGTAATCAAATTATCACCGATAACTTTACACTTTTAGGGATTGCAATAAAGCCAAGGATGTCAGAGATGATTTTCACACTCTATCTCGTTCAAATGATGTTGATTCTTTACAATATTGGATTCATGGGAATAATAAGAGATTTATTCGCTCTTTCCTCTCGGTAAATAACCAAACAATAATATATAAGCTGGAAAGTGCTGAAAATATTTCATTTTTCCATTAGTTAGGATTGCTTTCAATCAACTGGAGCTAGGAATAAACACTATCTTCACATTTAATTTCAAGAATTATGGACAAAATTTGAAATATACTACAATAAATGGTACAAAACTGCAATTAGTTATTTTTAGGTACTCGCGTATTATTTAGTGTTTTAGGTAGTACGGAATTTCAGTGTGATTCGTAAAAGTATTTAGAAGTATGGGAAAAATAGATAAGAACCTAAGAATCCGGTTCCTAATAATAGGCTAACTGCGCCCCGATAGTATAAGGTAGTTTCTCTGTTGCTGGATAGCGAATTTTTGTACAAACTCAATTGTCTAGAATAATTAAAAATATAATAATAATAGTATACTAATAATAATCATTATTGACTAATAATTATGAAAATTATAATAATAACATAACTGTCTAATGATGATAATAATAATAATAACAATAGTCTAATAATAAGTATTTGGCTGTCCTCTTGGAGTGACGATGTGGGTAGTCATAATATAGCCTTATTCTGAAAGCAGAGACATGAAATGATTGTCAATGATATGTAAGCCAACCAAAATTTGATTAAACTAGAGAATCGTCTGTACTCCCCTCTCCAACTCCAGGCAGCTTGAAATGTATAAATTTTATATGTGGTCTCAAACCTCATGTCTCGATGATAATCAACGTTGAAGTACAAACAAACACTGCGGTGTTCCCGCAACTTAGATCTACTTAGTTATATACGGAAAATGTGCCACGGAACCGCTTGATAGCACTGTGCTTTGCCCATTGCCCTACCTCACAAATCGTGTACGGTATCCCAAAGAAATTTTGATCAACCGATCACAACGAGGGGACGGAGTCGCGCAGCTTCTTTTGGGGTACAGGATCTCTACATTAGCTGAAACAGAAGGCTGGCGTGCTGTGAGGTGAGCGGGAAAATGGGATTGAGTGAGTAAATGCATGCACGTCGTCCCAATAAAAATAACAGCTACATCGCACGCCTTCTGCTTGACCTTGAGACGTCATAATGCAGCCTTGTAACAATACAATCCCGTTAAATTTGTAAAGTTCCGTTCCGTCTGTTTGTTCTGTTATTATAAGTAGAATGTTCCGAACTGTAACGTATCGGATATTCCTCTGTTCATTTCGGTACGGGACAACGTAACGTTCCACCCGTCTCCAATACGCTGTACCGGTACAGGCTCGGCTAACATTCCACTGTTCCAGATACCGGGTACGGTTTCAGAATCAGTTCCGTTCCAGGACGGTAACGTTACGCTTGGAACAGACAGCGGTAACGTTACAACTTGGAAATAACCTTGGAGATAACGGAATTTCTCCGTTCCACATAGACAAGAGTTCCGTTCCGCGTTACGTTCTGTTCCGGGTCCCTGGTATAGACTGTATCCGACAGCCCGAGGGCGTCGCTGTATAGACAACCAACGTGCACCCGTAAGGAGTGGCCGATAAGTATTATTATAGTATCGCCGTGTGGAGAATTAGGAAAATCCTAAATACAGGATCTAGTTCCGCCAGTATAAATTTTACAGAGAAAGGTTCAGTAATTACAGTCAGAGTAGGCTGCAAACTTAGAGAACAGGCGATAGGTCTTCAAAAATACAGTCCAATTAAACGACCGAAAATATCGTAACGTTTTGAAGTACCATAACAGCGAGATAAACATTCTATCAACGTATAAGAACCCGATTAGGGTCGGACAAAATAAAGTTCGCATAGGGTTCTGAAAAATAGGAATTCGAGGACAGAATAAGCAGGAAGGAGAAGTAAATTCTAGACATTGTTGCAAGGAAACAAACGAACTATAAAAAGCACTAAGTTACGAGGAGTATTAGTTGCTAGAAATTAATAGGTCACCGATAGAGAATCTGGGAGACCGTGGACAAGACAGACTTTCGTTAGACAAACAAATAGGGTCTAGGAACAAGCAGTTTCAAGCTAATAAATAATAGCTGATCGTCAGGAAACCGAATTTGAAGGAGTACTATTCCAGGGAGGAGGTAGATGGTTCGAGACTTTCATATTGGTTAGAGAAGAAGCCGACATTTACGAATTTCACCCTTGGAGACGGGAAGTAAAGAAATCACGTGTGGAAGGCATAATAAAAGCCTTAGTGATTAGAATCTGTGTAGTGTAAATATATCAAATTTGTGTTAAATAGTAATGTTTTAGTGATTTTATTGTGTATCATAGAAGAATACACCAGTGTAATTTAAAATGTTATCAGTGTTTAATGTATATGAGTTATATGTGTATCAAGATATGTCAGTGTATGAAATGAATATGTGCAATATGGATTAATTACACATTGTGGGCGAGATGAAACATCGTTGGAAAGCACGGTATTGGACCGTCTGAGCATGTAAGTGGATATTTTCATTATGTTTTGTGTTGGGGATTTATTTGTGTACAATCCACCGGAGTTTGAGAAATGGGGATGTTTTTGAATAACAAATAACAGAATAAGAGCGCGGTCTGAACAAATAAAAATTGAGAAATTATAAAATAATTATGAGAAATGAATAAATCCTTTAGAGGAAAAGTATGAAATAAAATATCAGTATATTTGATAAATGTTATGAAATCAAGCGTAATAATAATAAGAATGAAAAGTATATAAATGAAGATTAATTTGAATTACACACATCAAAAAAAGTTTTGCATCACCTCGGTTCCAAGAGTTCCGGAACCTTTAAATACAAAGGGAATAGAGATCAACACAAACAACATTTCAGCTCGTTTTATTGCTCATGAGACCCACACATTGCATGTTGTACCATCATACAGCTAGACTTTCAGCATTTGTGGTCCAGATTGCAGTACACACCACTACCTCTAATACCCAGTAGCACGTCCTCTTGCATTGATGCATGCCTGTATTCGTCGTGGCATACTATCCACAAGTTCATCAAGACACTGTTGGTCCAAATTGTCCCACTCCTCAACGACAATTCGGCGTAAATCTCTCAGAGTGGTTGGTGGGTCAAGACGTCCATAAACAGCCCTTTTCAACATATCCCAGGCATGTTTGATAGGGTTCATGTCTGGCGAACATGCTGGCCACTGTAGTCGAGCGATGTCGTTATCTTGAAGGAACGCATTCACAAGATGTGCACGATGAGGTCGAGAATTGTCGTCCATGAAGACAAATGCCTCTCCAATATTCTGCCGATATGGGTGCACTATGGGTCGGAGGATGTCATTCAGGTATCGTAAAGCCGTTTCGGAGCCTTCCATGACCACCAGTGGCGTACGTCGGCCCCACATAATGCCACCCCAAAACATCAGGGAACCACCACCTTGCTGCACTCGCTGGACAGTGTGTCTAAGACGTTCAGCCTGACCAGGTTGCCTCCAAACACGTCTCCGACGATTGTCTGGTTGAAGGCATATGCGACACTCATCGGTGAAGAGAACGTGATGCCAATTCTGTGGGGTCCATTCAGCATGTTGTTGGGCCCATCTGTACCGCGCTGCATGGTGTCGGGGTTGCAAAGCTGGACCTCGCCATGGACGTCGGGAGTGAAGTTGCGCATCATGCAGCCTATTGCGCACAGTTTGAGTTGAAACACGACGTCCTGTGGCTGAACGAAACGCATTATTCAACATGGTGGCATTGCTGTCAGGGTTCCTCCGAGCGGCAATCCGTAAGTAGCGGTCATCCACTACAGTAGTAGCCCTTGGGCGGCCTGAGCGAGGCCTGTCATCGACAGTTCCTGTATCTCTGTACCTCCTCCATGTCCGAACAACATCGCTTTGGTTCACTCTGAGACGCCTGGAAACTTCCCTTGTTGAGAGCCCTTCTTGACACAAAGTAACAATGCGGACGCGATCGAACTGCGGTATTGACCTCCTAGGCATGGTAGAACTACAGACAACATGAGCAGCGTACCTTCGTCCTGGTGGAATGACTGGAACTGATCGGCTGTCGTACCCCCTCCGTCTAATAGGCCCTGCTCATGCATGGTTGTTTACATCTTTGAGCAGTTTTAGTGACATCTATGAACAGTCAAAGGGACTGTATCTTTGATACAATATACACAGTCAACGTCTATATGCCGGAGATCTGGGAACCGAGGTGATGCAAAACTTTTTTTGATGTGTGTATATGAAAGTAATAGCTTTGGAGCTTTTGTAAAGGAATAAAGACATGGTATGATTACATGTTCTTAAAGTATAGCGATTTTTGTCAGGGGAGAGGATTAATATAAAAATTTAAGATATAGATCAATTGTTGATGTTGAATTTATCAGTTCTTTGGAAGACGTTTGGCCTTAAAGTAATGTATAGCGCCCTGTAGCGCATTAAAGTAAATTGTCACGCTAGGAAGGCGTTGAATCTAAATGCACTTGGTAAATTAATTGTGAGGGACAGTTGATTGCGGTAATTGAGCTAAGATACGTCCTCCATTTGTGATGTGGATTACGAGGCATTGTATAAAGGGCGTGAATTGATTGTATTGATGAGCGCAGGTAAGACCGAGGTCTCCCTAAGCCACTATTTTGTTTTAAAGTCCTCCAGTATGGGATGTAGTTCCCCAGGCAATGGAAGAATCGAACCAAGGTTCGTTTGTGTGAAGCCCTAAATATTGTTGTTGTATTGAATTATTCTTACCCATCAATGATGACACTTCATAATTAATAAATGCCAAGGTTACGAAAGAGGTTTATGAACCTAAATAATGTTGTTAAAAATGAATGAAAGAAACGCCAGGTCTGTCCGGAGAACTGTGTGTAAGAAATAGCTGTTTAAAAGCATGAATGTAGCTGTCACGCGTGGGCAAGGCTGGAGACCTCCCCTCTAGGCAATAAATTGCTCCAAGTGGTTACGGTCCGACCCCTCGTCTTTGTAAGTTTGGTAGGTCGGAGAAGACCGTCTGAGAGAAGTAATAATACACCGTGAGTGTTTAGAAGTTGTTAATGACCCGGGAGTTGAACCGAGGTCCTTATAGATGAAAGTACCGCTTGCCCGTTCAGATCGTAGCTTTCTTATGTGATAATGGTCTTTTAAGACAAATAAATAAAAATCCCTAATGTAATGTTGTATGGATGTAGGATTTTCCGAGTTCAATGAGGACAATTAGATTCCGGGAGTAATCATAATTTTTGACTTTGTTCAAGTAGTCTTCGGTAACTCTGGAGTACACAAGTATTTTCCCGATCACTGTAGTGAATTTGTTAGCTTGAGAGAGATGGTGACATAAGAACATTGTGAAATACCCAAAAATTTAAGTAAAGGAATAACAATTACTTTGAATAAAATTATATATTGTTTTGATTATAACACTCATAAAATATATATTGAGGTGTGTAAAAGAATAACACAATTTATAGTGGAAAGTATTGAGCCATTGGAGCTCGTGATTGTAGTAAAATTTAAAAGGGATACTTTATGGAAGTGAAAGGAATTATGAATTTGTTGGTTTGAAGGAAACCATGTGTTTTAATATAATATTTGTTTGATTTTATGTGTTCCTTGTTCACTTTGAACAAGTTAGTAGGATTGGTCAGTAGTTTACTGTTTAATTTGTTTGTAGCGCCATAATTTTGGTTAATTAAATGTTTTAAAATAGGAGTTGATTTTGTTTTTATTTCGGAAGTGTATCCTCTATTTAATCCAAAAGGTGTAAGTCACAGAGTGGGAGAACGTACCAAAACCCCGAAAATCCCGATTTGAGCATTGCTGGCATACTGTGATTTGCATATTTCTTACTAAAAGGGCACAATATGCTCCCGTAATTAAACTGAAACAAGAAATGGCACTGTACCTTAATATCCCCAAAACAATTTCTACACAGCGCGTGGTTTTGAAACGACTTCGGTGACAGTTTTACTGAATACTGGAGCACAATCTGAACATATGGCATTGAAGCACACAGAGCGCATGCGTCGGTTGTCCAGAGAGCTTAGGAAACAGAGATATACTACCCACCGCAGCACCCGATCACAACAGTCTAGTGACTGAACAGATATTTATGAATATTTATGTTAAAACATATAATAAAGTTATAATTATCGTCGAACATAAACAGTCGTATGCAACTCCCCTATAATGGTAATTAAAACACTCGTATGGAAATTATAGCTGCCGCCCCGAAGGTCCTGGGTTCGATTCCCGGCTCTGCCACGAAATTTGAAAAAGTGGTACGAGGACTGGAACGGGGTCTACTCAGCCTCGGGTGGCCCAAATGAGTAGAGGGGGTTCGATTCCCCCTCAGCCATCCTCGAAGTTGTTTTACGTGGTTTCCCACTTCGTCTTCGGGCAAATGCCGGGATGGTACCTTCTTCAAGGCCACGGCTGCCTCCTTCCCTCTTCCTTGCCTATCCATCCTCACCATCCCTTACCTTCCCTCATGAGGCCCCTGTTCGCTTTGCAGGTGAGGCCGCCTGGGCGAGGTGCCGATCCCACCTCACCAGTTGTATCCCTTCCGATTCGATGTTCCCAGCTCTAGGACACTGCCCGTAGAGGCGGTAGTGGTGAGTTCGCTCGCTGAGTCTGTGGGTTCCACCAACTTGGAGGGTAAAAAACTAAATAAAAAAAAAAGGGAAATTATAAAACTACTCGTGTCTTAATTATGGCCATTATAGGCTCGTTGCATAATGTACTAATCGTGTACGCCTCTGGGTGTTCAATGAGCAGGCAGTTTAAAGTAGCCAGGAGGGAGGTGATCCTGCTGGCAGTGTTTAAAGGTAATCGGAGCGCGATCGTGGCTAATAGTTGAACTACCAGTATTACAAAATTGCCATACTTCAGAAGGCCAGGTATTTACACAGCCGTATGTTTGGAACAATATTACCCACATAACCCACAAGAGGACAGCACCGTACAGAGACATTAAGAAGGCTGTGGTTGATGACAACGTGTATCTAGTTCTTCTATTCTCCTTTTCCTAATGTCTTCTGTTTATGTGCAATGCTGGGACTGTGATTTTATTAATAAACGAGTGTATACATTAGCCTCCCCTTTGAGCTAAATGACATTTTATTCAGTATCTGTGGTAAGAACTTGTGCACATCATTTGTAAAAGAATTCAAGAAAAAAAAAAGGTCAACTGTAGCAGTATTCGATCCCCAGTAAACTGCGTGACAGACTAACACGCTAGCCCGGAGCTAAGTATATCCTTAATATCATGGTGTTCTTAACTGATATATTAGATGCAACCTGTTGGCAAATAATGACTTGAAATAAACGATTTCTTCACTGCAGTACAACTTCATTATAGATCATTTCATACAAAGTTTATATTATTGTATCAGTAGGGTATATCACATATAACATACTAAAACTACTGTAATATAAGACTGGCTCATGAGGACAGCTGCCATCTTGTCGTGTGGCAGAGACGGCTCAGCTCTTTTAAGCCACTCATACAGTATTGTTACGGCTGTGAGTTTGTGTCATCGCTCGCCGCATGAGTCACAACTGCCCCAGGGCTGGGCTGTGGCCTGCCTCCTGTATTGCATGCGCCTTATGCAACAGGGCTACTAGGACAAAGGTAAAGTCCAGAATATTCGTGACTGGACCAGCGATGGAAACCTCGAGAAGCCGTGAACCCTGGATGGATCTAGATGCATTTATTGAGTCACCGGCCTGCTATATAAGTGCGACCTGTCAAGCAGTGGTTGTTGTTGTGTTTTACGAGCTAGTGTGAGCGATTATCCTGAGCGACAGATGTGTGGTGACTTGCGAAACCCCTAGAGGAGTGGGGAAGTGAGACTCCTACAGAGGAACTGTGTCTTGAGCGAGTGTGTTTATTTCCAGTGCGACAGAAGTGATTGTGCTACATTGTGAAACAGTGTGTAGTACGGTGACAGGCTGGGTGCAGCTATTTCCAGCTAGAGTACGGGGCCGGACTCATTAGCGAAGAGGATTAACTGTGGTCTGTTGACAAGTGAAAGGGGAAGTGTTTTCGCCGTAAGGAAACTGGAGTAAGGTAATAATTGCTTGTATTTACTGAAGAGTGCTGTATCCTTCTGGCCGCAATAAAGTTAATTATTTCTTTAAGCAGTAATTGGTGTTGTGCTTCCTACCCACCGTAATCCAGTTAACAAAGGTGCCACTAGGGGGTGGCACGCAACAGTATAATATTATAATATTAAATTATAATAAATAACGGATCACGACCTTCAGGATAGCTTAAACCACCCTAGGCACGATAATCGGAATTGGTAGGTCTTAAGCTATTGTTTATAATGGTTGCATGATTCACACGGCCGCCATCCTGAAGTGGCAAGGCCGATGACCTTGAAGTTTGGGTGAAAGACGCGTCCTATATAAAGGTCACCAAATTTGGTAGAGATCGGATGATTAGTTTAGCCGTAATTTGAGTTTACGTTTTGAACGTTTGAGTGGCCGCCATTCAGTTTTGGTAAAGATGGCGGCGATATAAAATATGACACTGAGGTGCCCTTTGCTAGTGCTACCTCTGTACCAAATTTCGTTCAATTCGGTTTCACCATGTTCGAATTGATAGGGGGGGACAGACATTCAGAGTACACACACTCACACACACACACACACACACAGACTCACACACACACATACACACACACACACAGACAGACACACAATTTTTCGCCCTGTGTTGATCTCATAAGTCTACTTTCATTTTTTGCAAAAATCGAAACTAGGCTAAAAATGAGGAAAAAGTAGACTTAAGAGATCGATCCGGGAAAATGTGTGTCTGTCTGTCTGTCTGTCCTTCTGTCTGTCTGGCTGTGTGTCCCCCCTATCAACTCCTAAACGGCTGCAGCAATTGAAACCAAATTTGGTAACAATAAAGACCTATACCTGAATATCTCACGACCATATTTAAAAATAACGCCAGTGCTACCAACTGCTGAAAAATCACAATTGAAATTTGAGCTCTATGTTGGATATCTCAGAAGTTATGCATGCGAACTATTCCAAAACTGGCACATATATAGATATTAACATTCCAGATTAATTCTCTGATGTTCATACAGTATATGCCAGTGTTGCCAACATGATTCTAAGCCTGCCGTTAAGTCCAATTTCTAAATGCATGTAACCTCTACATTATCGATTGGATTCCAACCAAATTTCGTATGTAACATGTATACTACAACACATATTACTGTGCGTATTCTAAAGATCCACCAGGGCAGCCAACTGTTAATAAATGCACTCACTATGTTTTAACCCTAATGCCAATATATCAGAAAGTATGCAAGCCAACAGCTCTAAACTTTGTACACATATAGTACCTGACATTCTACCTTAGTTCTGTGTAACTTATATACATCAGTGCTGCCAACATGATTCTAAGCCAGCTGATAGGTCAAGTTTTTAAATGCATATAACTTCTATACTATCAAATGGATCTCAACCAAATTTCGTATGTGCTTTATGTACAATAACAATTATGACTATGCTTATTCGTAAGAACCAGCAGGGCTGCCAACTGTTAATAAATGCTCTCTCTATTTGTTTAATCCTAATATCAATATATCAGAAATGTATTCAAGCCATCATCTCTAAACTTTGCACACGTATAGTACCTGACTTTCTAGATTAATTTGGAGTATCTAATATACATTAGTGCTGCCAACATGATTCGATGCTTTCGGTTAGTTTCAATTTTTAATTACATCTAACTTCTATCCTAACAATTATTACCAATTGGCACTCTAATAGATCGTAATATGTCAGATTAATTCTGAGTATCACATACTTGACATTGTTCCCAACATGATTTTACGCGCACTGATAAATCCAATATCAAACAGCATGTAACGTCCATACTATCCATTAGACTTCAACCACATTTTGTATGTGCAATGCCTTAAGAAATGGAACTAAGAATATATTCAGAGTCACCAGGGCTGCCAACTGTAGTAAATTACTGTATTAGGCTACACTATTTTAGGTGTATTTCAAACTGCAGTACTTAGAAATGTTGATATTACCAACTTGATATCGTCATTATTGTAGGTAGGTCTATATACATTGGCATGAATCTTAAATTTTTAGAAAAATAGGCTCTTTAGTTCGTCACGGAACTACTTGTTTTTAGCCTACTTTTAACGTTTTGCAAAAATGAGGAAAAAGTAGACTTATGAAATCGATCCAGGCAAATGTCTGTGTGTCTGTCTGTCCTTCTGTCTGTCTGTCTGTGTGTGTGCCCCCCCCCCCCCCCCCCAATCAACTACTAAACGGCTTCAGCAATCGAATCCAAATTTGGTACGAGTAAAGTTCTATATCTGAATATCTCAAGCCCATATTTGAAAATTATGTCAGTGCTACCAACTGCTGAAAAACTGCAATTGAAATTTGAACTCCTTGTTGGATATCTTGGAAGGTATTCGTGGGAGTTATTCTAAAATTGGCACACATATTGATAATAATATTTCAGTTTAATTTCCAGGAGGCCATGCATGTCAGCGTTGCCAAAATGATTCTTAGCCTGCTGATAGGACTAATTTTTAAATTCATTTAACTTCTACACTATCAATTGGAATTGAACCAAATTTCGTATGTACTATGTGTATATAAACAGATATGACAGCGTATTCCTAAAACCCACCAGAGCTGCCATCTGTTAATAAATGCTCTCTCTCTCTTTTCTTATCCAAATACCAATATATCAGAAAGTATGCCAGCCGACAGCTTTAAAATATGCACACGTATAGTACCTGACATCTAGATTAATTTGGAGTAACTTATGTACGTCAGTGCTACCAACATGATTCTAAGCCTGCTGATAGGACCAATTTTTAAATACATGAATCTTCTATACTATCAATTGGATTTCAACCAAATTTCATATGTGCAATGTGTACCATAACAGACATGACTATGATTATTCTTAAGAGCAACCAGGGCTGCCAACTGTTAAATGCTATCTCTATTTTTAACCTAATATTAATATATCAGAAAGTATGTACTGTAACCCAACAGCTTTAAAATTTGCACACGTATATTACCTGACATTCTAGATTAATTTGGAGTAAATAATATACGTCAGTGCTGCCAACATGACTCGAAGCCTGCTGATAGGTCCATTTTTAAATACATGTAACTTCTATACTAACCAATGGATTTCTTCCAAAATTGGCACAACAAGAGATAATAATATATCAGATTATTTCTGACCAACACATGAATGACATTGTTGCCGACATGATTTTACGCGCGCTGATAGATCCAATGTCTAACTTCATATAACGTCCATGCTTTCCATTGGACTTCAACCAAATTTTGTATTATGTACCTTAAGAGATGGAATTAACAATATATTCAGTCACCAGGGCTGCCAACTGTAGTGCTCTATTAAGGTACATTATACCAGGTATATTTCGAACGAATTTGAAATTTCGATATTACCAACTTAATTTCGTCATTATTTTAGATAAGTCTAGGTGGCACAGCGTTCAGCTATTTGCCTGTCACCAAGGTGGACGAAGCTCGATTCCCGGTCAATGCATGTGCGATTTTCGAAGTGAAATGCCATGTCGTGTGACTTGGATTCCAAGTAAAAAGGAGGTCCCGTGGCTCATTATCGCAAGATAAACGGGCACGTTAAACTACAGGCTTCCTTCCTTCCGTTTTGTCTCAGCGGTGGTCCGGGTTGATTTCCAAGATCCACCAAGAAATTTAATTCTGGTTTGAGGACTAGAATGGGGTACAATCTAGCCTACCTCGTGGGACAGAAATTCTAAGTGGTGGGTTGAATTTCTACCTCAGCCATTCTAGATATTTCAATCATTTCTGTGATTTCTCACTTCTAATCCAGGTGAATGCCGGGATTGTTCCTAAATTCAGGCCACGATCGCCTCCTACCCAAATACTAGTCTCAATTACAAATACTCACATTTGTACAGTCACCACGGTGGGTGAGTGGTTATCGTGTCGGGCTACCAACCCCAAACTTGCAGGTTCGCTCCTGGCCATGGTAAGTGATTTTTGAAAGGTGACAAATATCACGTCACGCATGTCATACGTTGCTGGCATGTTAAAGAACCCATCTGAATTCAGTAGGCCGTGTTCATAATGGCAAAATTAATCTCGGGATTTTCCGCCAACACAAAATCTTCATCCATTCTCTACTAGAAAGCGCTTTAGTGTCAAGGAGCTTAGATATCTAACTTCCCTGACTTTCATACAGCTCCAAGGAACAACAAAATTTGACATGGAAGATGCCCTCTAGGCGACAAATAACAAAGCTGGCACCCGATGCCATAAGATATTATAATAATTATTAGTATTATTACTGACCACAATGCCACACGTTACCAGATAGATCCCGATACGATGTAGCAAAACCCCAAAATGAATCAACAATAAGATCTCTTTTTGCTACGTCTCTCTCAACGGTAACGACCGAATCTGTTTTCAAGTCCAGTCTTTCCAGAGTTTGTCCCCTGATGTGAGCTGATACGGATAAGCCTCTTGCAGATAACGCACAGTGCTCGACCCGCAATCTGCGTCCCCATGGGACAGCTAGGTCCGCGGAGGAAGAAAGAGAAAGCCTGGCTGCAGAAGATTAGCAGAAGAAGTTGAGAAAACTCTAGGAGTTGTTACAATTAGCCAGTAATGGTCTCACTTGCACTCTCCGTGCTATGCAATGAGCACATGTGCATGTTAATCCTGTGCATATTTTAACATATATTCCCAGCTCGAACCAAGATTGCAGGAAATCATGTAAGGGTTTACAGAATGAAAGCGCTATTTCTTGAACATATAACACGTATGTGTAAAACCCGTCTGTAGTAGCTACTCTTGCTAAGGCGTACGGTTTGGGGCCAGGCTATCCTTAGTTTTGGAAGAGAATATATGGTTTCAAATATCAGCCTCCCTTGAATATTTTATCGTTTCAAATTATCTTGTCGACTTTATCGTTATGCTCTGGTCTAACGTTACGCGTTACGGTTACGGCGTGTATGACGTCATCATGTTGGTCAGTGCATATGCACTGAGTCTGAGTTTACTCCTGGGGTCTGGCGTTATGCGATACGGAGACGGCGAGTGCGTGACGTCATGCATCAGAGTGCATCCCTCGCTCTCCGTTCCCCGTGCGGGAAGCCTGAGTTAAAGGGTAATAGTGTCTGTTGAGTCTGAGTTTACTCCTGGGGTCTGGCGTTATTCGATACGGAGACGGCGAGTGCGTGACGTCATGCAACATAGTGCACCTCCCGCTCTCCGTTTCCCGTGCGGAAAGCCTAAGTTAATGGGCAATGGAGTCTGTTGAAAAAGTCTTTCTAACATGTAGCATGCGTCATTTGAAATGATATAATGTCTAGTCTCTCAGACTGACTGTACCTTTTCCCTGTAAATTTTCAATTTTGACTCCACACAAATACCGGACGGTATCTCCTAATATTCCATCACTGCTTCCCTCCCCCCCCCCCCCCCCCCCCCTCGTCCTTTCTTCCTTCGTCCCTTCCTTCGAAATTCCACTAACATATCTGAAGGTCAGGTCCAACCGCGGTGGCCGAGAGCACTAATGCGCTATCTCGTGCCTCGCTGGCATCGGGAGAGCATGAGTTCGAATTCAACCTTGGCCGTTCTGAAAATGGTTTTCGTGGTTTCCTATTTTCACTACCAGGCAAATACTGGGATGGTTCTTTCAATAGGTCCACGCCCGATTTCCTTTCAAAATCACTTCCCTTACCCGTCCTGAAAATAAAATAAATGGCAATTGCCTGTATTAATAAAATTACCATATCTGAAGGGAAAATATTTGGTGCTTTTCAGTCGGTCAACAAGATTGTACCCAAATGAGATGGGTTATTCCCTAATCCTGAAAAAAAATACGTGAGATTAATAAATCTCAAATAATCTCATGTATTTTTTTTCCAGAATTATGGAACAACCCTTCTCATTTGGGTACAATCTTGTTGACCGACTGAAAAGCACCAAACTTTTGTTTACTAAGGCAACACTGAAAAATGGCTTCAAACACCATATTGATATCTGAAGGGGTTGGAGTCAGTAAAGGCATCTTGTCTTAACCTTTCACCACTAACTTACTTATAAAGGATTTAGCCTAAAGGTCCTTGGAACGATCCCCTTCACAGCTAATTATTCATCTCTATATATATAAGAATGAAAGTTTGTCTGTTTTTTTCTGAATTTCCACGGAAATTTGAGTTATTAACGCGTTTCAGACTGGTTTATGACGGTTGCGCGCAAAAACAAAATGTTTGTCTGTCTGTCTGTTTGTTTGTTTGTCTGTGTACAACTTTGCACGCGCATCACTCGAGAACGGCTAAGTGGATCAACGTAAAATTTGGTACAGATTTACATCAGAGCCACGAAAGTAATCATTGATGTAACTATTTTCCATACCTCCCATAAAAGAGGAAGGAAAGGAAGATTGTAGTTTTACGTGACCGTAAATCTTGTGATTATGAGCCACGGGACCTCCTTTTTACGTGGAATCCGAACCACAGGACATGGCATTTCACTTCGAAAATCTCACATGCATAGACCGGGAACCATAAAAGAGGCCTACCCCCTTAAAATGCATGCTGAAATGGGCGTAGAAGGACGAGACAAAGCTCATTTTCAGCGTCTCAATGTGAGAAACAAAACTCGGGAGCCCTACGGGCCCCGAAAACCACATTTTAAGATCTTAAAACCAACGGTTTTTGAGATATACCCAGAAAACTAATTTGATATATTAAGCTATTGAAAGAATGCAAGCCGGTAACCATGGCAACACAATCTCAGAAGTCCATCTATTTCTGTAAGACGAAATGCCATTCCATTTATTACATTACTGTGAACGTTCGCAAACTGCTATAAGGTTATCTCGGAACCAACTTAAGCTATAAAATTCATCAATACGTATATAATGAACTTAAGGGGGTCAAGAGGTACTCTCGAATTTTTTCACGTGATTTACACGGGCCGGTGTGGTACTAAAGATCTATTATACCCCTATCCCTATATTATTAAATAATTATTATGATTATTATTTTATTATGGCTTACAAGGACGAAACAAAACTCATTTTCAGCCCCTCGGAGGCTACTACGTTTTAAGGCTCTAAAACCACGTTTCGGAGATATTCCCAGACAACTAATTTCATTTAATAAACTAATAAATAGATGACGAGTACAGAAGAAGACCAAATCAGGAGCTATATAGATATACTGAGAAAATCACAGATGTGGCAAGGAGGAGACGTCTGGCTTTCTACGGACATGTCTCATGGATGAACCCAACAAGACTAACCAACCGGCTTCTCAACTACTGGGGGAATAGAAAGATCGTGACACCAGCCCTAACAGTAGTTAACAAGGATATCCAAGAACTGAAGATAAAGAAAAGTGATATTGCAAGCCGATCACATCTCAGAAAGAAACTTAAACAGAAGAGTTTTCAGGACAGACCACCCTGTAAGAAAACCGGCATTATCTGGACAAAAGAGAGAAAGGAGAAACATAGCCAGAGAATGCGCGAATATGGGGCAGACATCAAGTCCCTCGCCAAGTTGAAAAGTTGAATGTCGTGGACCTTAGCGGGCCCATCGGAAAGAAGAAGAACAAGAAGAAACTAATGAAGTAATGCAAGCCGGTAACCATGACAACAGTAGGCCTATCACAAGAGGTGACATCCAACTTTCCATGTATTTCTGTAAGAAGCAATGCCACTCAATTTATTAAATTTCTGTGAAAGTTTGCAAATGGATATAAGGTTATCGTGGAATCAAACATAGACTGTAAAATTCAACAGTGCGATTAAGGGGGTCTGGGGGTACCCTACAACTTTTACACGTGACTTAAACCTGCGATATGCGATATGTTGTACAGAAGGTCTATTATATCTCCAAAGAGCAACATTATTTTCAAAAATTCCTGGATTGGAATAGTGTATTTTTCGGCTTTTGGGAATTAGGGCCATTCGAGGCAAAACATTCCGAATTTTCATGCACCACAAGCCTTTATAATTTTTTAAAGGGGTGTTCCTGGGGATGGGGACTTTCCACAACGGTGAGGGTCAGTTTTAATTTGACATGTATTGCGTTTCGTCTACGAGGTTTTCAATATTATTTTCACGTCAGGAAGTACACGTTAGGTGAATTTATTTTGAGAGCACATTTTAACTAATCATATTTTTTGTCGACAAACGGATTCATCGTAAAAATGATTGTGTTTGTTACTGTGTGTTTGATATATCTTTATGTTTATGTACGCCTATAATTCATGTTCGGGTGCTTGGAGCATCGTAAAATTAGGCATTTTAACAATGAGTCAATACATCAATTATTTATAAAACTCTTCAAAGTACTTCTCCTAGAAGGGTGGGTATAAGGAATAACTTTCCAAATTCATTTTAAAATAGGCGAAAAATAAAAATTATCCTAGAAAGACAACCAAAGCATATGTTGCGCTTCTCAATGTGTAACACAAAACTAGGGAGTCTATAAAGGGTCCCCGAAAACCATATTTTATGGCCCTTATATTAACAGTGTCTGCGATATACCCAGAAAATTAACTTCGTTCTGATAAACTTGGGCTATGAAGGAATGACAAGCCCCTAACCATTGCAACAATAGCTCAATTGATAACGTCTGGTTATTAATACCGAAGACCGTTCGAAGAGCGGGTACCTCTGCTAGTAAAATTATAATACTGGTAATAATAATGGACTAATAATATTGTGTATGTGTCTATCCATTATTATTCCCGTTTCCAACGAGGTCGGGGATGAGATGCGATGAATGTCTAAGAGGTGAATGGTTTTTACGGCACGATGACCTCAAGCTCATGACAGGAGTTGGTGAGAGTTGAAATGAGTGAGGGTAAATCAAACTGTGGAAGGAAGCGACCTTGACCTTTGAGAATGTAACGTCCCAGTTTTTGCCTAGAGTTCACAATGGGGAACTACGGAATACCATTACAAGGACGTCCGACGGTTGGGCTCAAACCCACGTCTTCCGAGTCCGCAGAGAGCTTGGCTCCATGACCTAACGCTGCGCTTTAGAGAGCGTAGCTACCGCTATCGGTAATAGTAATAATAATATAATAATAATACAGTAATTAAAGTCCCTCCTCAACTGCTAATCTCCAAAGTTTACACTTCAGTTTAAATAGAGCGTGTAGGTTCAACCAGATTCATTACCACCCACGAAGATAGAAATGAAGCAAATCTTTCAATCCCTAAAGGACAACAAGACATTGGTGAAGATTCTATCATCACCAATCTTTGGTAATATGCTAGTGGCAATCTGTTGGTAATTCACTGCAAGAATTGGGAAACGGAGAGACTCCCCAACGGTTGTGCCTCCACAATGGAGGAGATAAACGGACGTAAATAACTACAGTGGCATTTTCTCCTATTAAGAAGGTTTCCGGAAAGGGCGAGCATGCGTAGAACAGATTTTAAACCTCAAACCAACGAGACAGACAAACTACATCATTCGGCTATTTACTTACAGGAGAAAGAAACCAAATGAGCCTGGTCTATTGAACTGGATAGAGATCTCAAAGAAGGGAACACATCAACTAAGCGCACCTCACTTGAAAGAAAACTTTAAGCTTGCCAAGGTTTCCAAGACAAATTTAACCTGAAAACGGGAAAGATCTAATGACATGGCTCCCTCACATTTGCACACCTTTAAATGCCAGCTGACTGAGCCAGGATTTGATCCTGCGACCTTGGGAACAGCAAGCAAGAACGTTACTGTTAAGCTACGCAGACAGCAAGGGAGGAAAACCACCGAGAACGAATTCGGGTGTACTGGGCAAACATCAAACTCTAATGAATGAGACAGTTGGAATGACGCGGTCCATAGATGGCCGATACGAAATAAACAATAATAACAATAATAATAATAATAATAATAATAATAATAATAATAATAATAATAATAATAATGGTTGGACACCCCTTTAAATTAATTTGGCGTTTCTAGACGCCGAGTTTCAGGAAGTTTTGCCCTGAAAGAGAACTATAACGTGCCTGTAAATCTGCTCTACTGACCCTCTCTAATTTCAGCACCCTCAAATCCCAACTGAGTGGCTCTTAATAATACGCTCAGTCATATCTGTTAATGTGCACATAGTACATACGAAGTTTGGTTGAATTCCAATTGATAGTGAAGAAGTTATATGAATTTAAGAATTGGACCTATCAGCAGAATTAGAAACATTTTGGCAATACTGTCATATATGGACGCCTGGAAATTAAACTGAAATATTATTATCTATACCTGTGTAATTTTGAAATAGCTCCCATGCATACCTTCCAAGATATCCAACATGGAGCTCAAATTTCAATTGCGATTTTTCAGCAGTTGGTAGCACTGAAATCATTTTCAAATACGGCATTGAAATATTCAGGTATAGATCTTTACTCATACCAAATTTTGTTTAGATAGCTGCAGCCGTTTAGGAATTGATAGGGGGGGGGGGGGCACACACAGCCAGCCAGCCAGTCAGTCAGCCAGCCAGACAGACAGACAGACAGACAGACAGACAGACAGACACACATTTGCCCAGATCGATCTCATAAGTCTACTTTTTCCTCATTTTTTTTGCAAAATGTGAAATATAGGCTAAAAGTAAAACCCATAACATTCTTATTGTTAATATTAATATTATTTCATCAACATTTCTGATCACTCAAACAGTGGGGCGACGGGAAACGTTTCATCTCATTCTAGCATAGAAGCAACGACTGGGCATTTCAGAGCTGTATAATTGGATCAGAGGTACAAGAGAAAACTGTTACATATTCCCTCTTGCTACTTTAATAAATATTTGAACACCAACTAATTGAGTTATGCTTCAGGAACTCAGATATATTAATGCTATTTACCATTTTCAAGCATGAAATGAGCAAGCAATCCTTTTGAAGTGAAAATATCAGAAATATGCTAGCCTTATTTTCTCCTTGCAACTTGATGAAGCCCACCTAATTCCCCTGGAGACACATCTTAAGCTGCTTGTATAAATGGTAATTTAATTGGGTGGGCCGAGCCATGCTTGCGCGCGTCCTCCCTAATTACCCCTCCGTCTGACAAGCTGCTATCGAGGACAGCAGAGGCCATCCTCTTCTAGCTTCTCTCAATTGCGAGAGCATCATTTAAATGGGAAGAATTCAATCGGCCGTCTATTTGCTTGCAAGGTTAATAGAGTCCAGGGTACTGTTTGCGTGGAAGGGCGTCGGATATAATACACTGACAAGTCAACATATGAATGTTTCAGTAATGGCCAACTCAACAAGTATTCCCTCCTTAATTACTATCCAACCAAACCAGAATATTTTGAACAGTACTCTACTTACGGAAATCGACATCTACAGGGTCTTTCTTATAAAGTAAGAACGCCAAGCGGCGGTTTTGTTATCCGCTGCTGCGGTGGGCCTTGGCCGAGCTTGTAGTGCGCCGTGGACCCCTGCTTTAAGCGTGTGTACATTCCTATATGAAATATTACCTTAAGATACTGGAAGAGTCGTTCTTCATGGGTTATACAGGCATTGTATCTGGTAACCACATTCTGACTGACGCGAGTGAGTTCTGCAACTGTAATGTTTCTGATCTTTTATTTTATGTATTTTAATGAACACTGAGTCGGTAGTGTCAAACTTATTTTCAGTTACATGAATCTCTGCTAGTAAAGGTGGCAGGTCATCAGAAAATTGCTGAACAAATGCATCACGTAACCACCGAGCTGACTCGTACTAAAAAAAATAAGTTTTACATACAACAAGAAGTTCCGTGAAGAACTAAACAGCCTACTTTTCATGCCAATGATTATTCTACAGAATATGAACCTATCTAGAATAACGACGAAATTAAGTTGGTAATATCGAAATATCAAATTAGTTCAAAATATACCTGGTATAATGTAGCCTAATAGAGCACTACAGTTGGCAGCCCTGGTGACTGAATATATTCTTAGTTCCACCTCTTAAGGTACAGAATACAAAATTTGGTTGAAGTCCAATGGACGTTACATGCAGTTAGACACTGGATCTATCAGCACGCGTAAAAGCATGTTGCCAACAATACCATGCGTGTGCTGGTCAGAAATAATCTGAATTATTATGATATCTTGTTGTGCCAATTTTGGATGAAATCCATTTGTTAGTATATAAGTTACATGTATTTTAAAATTGGACATATCAGCAGGCATAGAATCATGTTGGCAGCACTGCCTTGTATTAATTACTCCAAATTAATCTAGAATGTCAGGTGCTATACGTGTGCAAAGTATAGAGCTGTTGGCTTGCATACTTTCTGATATATTGATATTAGGGTAAAAAGAATATAGACAGCATTTATTAACAGTTGGCAGCCCTGATTGCTCTTAACAATACTTATAGTCATATCTGTTATGGTACACATATCACATACGAAATTTGGTTGAAATCCAACTGATAGTATAGAAGTTACATGTATTTAAAAATTGGTACTATCAGCAGGCTTATAATCATGTTGGTAGAATTGACGTATATAAGTTACTCCAAATTAATGTAAAATGTCAGAATATACGTGTGCATAGTTTAAAGCTGTTGGCTTGCATACTTTCTGATATATTGGTATTTGGATTAAAAAAAATAGAGAGAGCAATTATTAACAGTTGGCAGCCCTGGTGGCTCTTAAGAATACGCTCAGTCATATCTGTTTATGTACAGATATTACATACAAAATTTGGTTGAAATCCAATTGATAGTGTAGAAGTTATATGCATTTAAACATTATACCTATCAGAAGGCTTAAAATTATTTTGGCAACACTGTCATGGTTGGCGTCCTGTAAATTAAACTGAAATAGTATTATCTACATGTGTGCCAATTTTGGAATAGCTCCCATGCATACCTTGCGAGATATCCAACATGGAGCTCAAATTTCTAGTGCGTTTTTTCAGCAGATGGTAGCACTGACATCATTTTCAAATATGGACGTGAGCTATTCCGGTGCACATCTTTACCCATACTAAATTTGGTTTTGATTGCTGCAGCCGTTTAGGAGTTGATAGGGGGGGACCCACACACAGCCAGACAGACAGACAGACAGATGGACAGACAGACAGACAGACAGACATTTTCCCGGATCGATCTCATAAGTCTACTTTTTCCTCATTTTTGCAAAATGTGAAAAGTAGGCTAAAAATACGATATAGTAATGATAACTCTCTCTTGTTAACATCTGAGATTCAGACTGGCGACTGAACACCTGCACAATTATTGCAAGGTCAAGTATGCGCGCGCTTTCAATACTACAGCAGGGGGTCGTGGCGCGCCACGAGCTCAGCCAAGGCCACTGCAGCAACGGATAACAAATCCGCCACTCGCCGATCTTATTTTACGAGGCACGTCCGGAAAGTAAGTTCTGTTTGGTAATAAAATTAAATTGTGTACAGATACAGAAAAATTATTTATTGCACAACATTCTACACCTCTTAAACTACTTTTCCACGTAAATGCCGAACTTTTGCAGGCATTTGTCATAGCGTGGCACAAGTTTTTGGATACCTCCTTCATAGAAGTTTGCCGCCGACCGTAAACAATAGTGAAGACTCCCCTGTAAGATATCCTACCGTTTGGCCACCACTGTTAGGCAAATTGCGTATGTGGTCAGGAGAGCTCCTAAACATACGCAGTTCTCCTGGAAGATCAAGGCAAGAGATTAGACAGCCTGGTACACCACCCGAGGAGGCAATTAGAGATGTCAATCGAGCAAGCACGAGTGGAGAAAAAAAACACGACAAATTAACTTCGAATCAGGATACTAATCATTGGGAATCAATCATCATTGTTGAAACATATCAAGTCAAGGACGAGGATTTAATTTAAGAAGATGTAGTACACCGAGGGAATGGATACTAATGAAGTTGTGGGGACTTTTAACGCAGCTAGCACCAGAAAATATCATTATGCTGAGTAAGAGGATGATTGCAGAGCTATCGTGTACATATGTTGTGTATAGCATGTCTGAGAGTTTTTTTTCTCAAGCCTGATAAAAAAGGGAGATGGACGGGAGAGATGTACCCGATACCTAGTTGAGGCTATCGGCTACGCCAGTTAACATCGAGCCGTAGTTGAAATTTATGGGAAAAGTAGAAGAGATAGCGCTCAGATCGAGTCGAGAAGAATGTTAGGAAATGACGTAGGAGGCCAAGGATGAAGGTGACACTACCAGTCAATCAGATGGAAATATGGGAGGAATATTGAAGTATTATTAAGATCTATGTGGAACATATTATTGTATCATATCAGAAGAGAAGAAATGTCAAGCAATCTTTATGGTGACAACTTGAAGAAAGGCAGATAATTCCTTATGTTATTGTATAACTTAATAGCCGAGATGATGGTGGTCGAGATTATACTTGTGACGTATGACCGCAGAAGGTAGGGGAACGTCACGTGACAGCGCCGAGTAGGAGCTCATAATCACGCAGTCTGAGGACAGCAGTATCAGTTCGGCCAGCAGAGCCGAGTACAGCACATGGCAAGCAGAGAAACGATAGTATCAGTTCAGCCAGCAGAGCCGAGTACAGCACTTGGTGCGCGGAGAAAACGATCAAAGTAGTCCGGCAAGCAGAGTTGTGTACAGCACTTGGTGCACGGTGAAAACGACAGTATTAGTTCAGCAAGCGGGACTGATAGCAGCATACGCTGGGAGAGCGAAAGTAGGTCAGTCAGTCAAGACAAGAGAAGCACGGTGGGCAGTGTGAAGATTGGTTAGCGAGGCAAGCTATACAGGCCGTGAAAGCGAATGGAGAGCCGGTGTTCGGACAGGAGTATTTCCAACATCATGATTATAGTTATGCGAACAGCAATGCTTTTCAAATGTTAAAGGAATAAGCAGCATTGTAACAAGATTGAGAACTTTATTTCAAGCCGCATTCGTAACACAGGACAGCACAGCGAAGCGATATGACGAGGCAAGTTTTACGCGTCGATCATTCTAGAACAGTGAGATAGAGCAGGGCGTGCTGGTTCCGACATTTTATAAGCAGGCGACATGCAAGAAGCGGAACTTTATTTCGACATTGTGTTACAACTTTATAAGTTTGGACTTGTATTCAACAGTCGAATTGTGCAGGCAGATAGTAATTATATACTGCTATATTGAACTTTCAAATGGACTTAGAGATATTCCAATGATATTACGGATTATTAAATTATGCATTTCATACCGGAATATTTAAAGCGAGCATGGGGTCAAGCCAACATTAATGCTTTTAGGCAAATGAACTATTACGAGTATATGCAATTAAGGAACATTGGCACGTGCAGCAATATAGTTATTTATCATGAACTATTCTGAAATATCAGTTACGAACACAGCTACAGGGTGTTTAAGAAATTTATACACTTTTATAAAACAATTTATTTTCTGCAAGTGAAATTCAGCCGCTGTGGAGATTAACTTTTATCATATGCAAACCGAACATTGTATGGGACAGTGGCGTAACATAGTCGAAGAGTATGGGGTACTCTACATTTATGAACTTTTACGGAAGAATTTGGACAGTATCCGTGATGGATAATATGCAGTTCATCATGTCGGAGTAGGCGAATACGGAGACGTGATGGCACCACAGAGCGATGGATTCGGTTCCTGAAGAAGAGGATGTCCAACAGCAGATTCACTTGGGATATGAAGGCGATCGTTATTCTAGTGGGTGATACGATGTTTCCGTCGATCTTTCGAGAAATTTGTTGCACTCACGAGGATAATCGACGATCTTGGAAATATATTAACAGCTGATATGAGAAGGTATTGTAAGAGTTATGACTTTCCTGATATGATTTTTTCATGAACACTGGGCATACTTGTATATATTTCTAGTAGGAGTTCTACGATTATTGTGACATGGCTTAGACATTATTTGCTCCAATTTTTGCTAGAATATGGCGTTACCATATGATATGGCAGGCACTATTTTACGAAGTTCTCACCATTGGTTGACTTTATTAAGCAGATGTTTGGTCTTTTTGACATTTTTCAGTAAGGATAGTTTTTCTTGGATAGTTATTTTTTTGTGGCGAGTATTTCGAACTCGTGATCTGCAATTGGATTATTTAAATTACTTCGTCAGTTCATTGCATACTAGCGAGTGTGTATTATTCATCAGTAGGGATTTTTTCTATTGGATTGTTTGGAGATATTAAGATTTTATTCACTCAAGTGAATGAATATCGCTTTTATATGACAACTAGAGACTTGTTGATTCCAATCTGGTACATTCACTCATCAGTCTACGAGATGGGGCCTTTCGTTTTATACGATTGCGTGGTGGTACACACCTGACCTATCATCTAGGGCACTATCATGTTAGTCTATGGGGCAAGGCCTTTCGCTTTAGCCGATTGCGTGGTGGTACTCACCTGACTTGCCATTGAGGAACTCATTTTTATCATCCGAGTGTACTTGAGATTGTAAGAGGATCAAACAAGAAACTACTAGTCACATATCAGTCGAATTTTGTTAAATAAATTAAAAATAAATGTCAGCAGGGTTACATTTTGTAATTCTTGTATGCCAATCCAATATTTTGTTGCTATACACTTTTGAGAGTACATTCCTTTAACAGCTGATACAGTTGATACTTTTGATACTCTTTTGTGATTGAGTTTGATACCTTTGAGAAGGATTTCAAGTAATTGAATCTTGTAAGATGAATCATTTATGGTCAGATTTATTTTGAGGCAGATCAGTATTACAGTGTGTGAGAGATTTTAACACATTGGTGTTTTTCTGTGAAGTGAATTTTGAGAATTTTAAGAAAATTTATGCTCTATTTGAAAGCAGATCTTGAATTGGATTTCGATTACTAAGGTAATATTTTTCCTAAGTGTTTAAGAAGTTGTCTAGATGTGATCAGATTAATTACAGTTATTGGAGATTTTGTGCGTTGATAATTTGAAGCCAGTTATATATTTTTGTAGATCATGCAACGTGATTAAGTGAAGTTTGTGATAGGAATTTTCTGGAAGTTGCCAGGTGGAAGTTGCAATATTGCTAATGTATTTTGAGGCAGACATGAGGTTGTCGAACCCAGTCTAGCATAATTTTTGAGATTCATGCTGTGTGCTGAATAGTTATGGTGGTATGTGGAATAGTTATGGTGTTACGTGGAATAATTAAGGTATTCAAATATGGTATTTGATAAAGTGAATGTATGTGATGAAGTTTTGGTTAGTGAGATCCAACGTGATTTTGTGAAGGCAATAATATTTTTTGGCATGATAATTAAATACGAGGTATACCTTGGAAGTGATAAAACTGTAAGACAACGTTCTATAACCCATATTAAACAATTTGTTAGGAAATTAAACAAATAAATAATGTTGATAATACAAGATTTTCTGATAATAATAATTAATGAAATAATAATCTGAAGTTTAAGCATATTAATGATCTGACCTAATGAAATAAAAATCTGAATGACTCGATGAAATAAAAAAATCTAAATAACCAGATGATGAATAAAATTTTTATAAATTGATAAATTAAATTTTGGAATGAATCAAAGAATTAAATAAATAGATAAATTAAAGATTGAATAAATAAGCTGATTTAAATAAATTAATAGATGATTAAATAGATGATGACTAACTGAATTAGAAGGTGATAATTAATTAAAGAAGCTGATGATTAATACATTTCAATGGATTTAAATAAATTTAATTGAGAGATATAATTTGAATGATTTGAAGAATTGCAACTTGAATTAATGAATTAAACGATTTATATGGATGATTTAAGATGATTTAATCTGAATGAGATGATGAAATGAGAGTGTGTGAATAATTAGAGAGTATAGTGAATTGATGATTATAATATTCATTTAAATGATTTGATGGTAATGAATTAATTATTCTGACATGAATATAATGAATTTTGAGATGAGAACTAATGTGAGAGATATTTAATTTTGATGATGATGATGATTATAACCAATGAGTAGTGGATTTTCTGTGATTCACAAACAAGCATTATTAATGACAGTGTAAATATAGTGTAAATTAATTATTCGATTTATAAGAGCATTTACTAAGATTTTTCAGCATTTGAATAATGCCATTCAAGCCATAATATTAGGTGATATTTAAATATGTGATTAGAATATATGTGTTTAGACAGATTCATTAATATTTTACATCCACATTCATGATGTTAACTTAAAAGAGAAGTTAGGTCTCAGGTATCACGAATGTCAGTGACGCATAGACAAAGTGCTACGGTGAACCTGAGAACCCAAATGAACTTTAAAAATTTTTCATATTTTATGTGGATGGAGTACACTTTGAATAGAATAGAGATGGTTCGATTTTCTGGACAATGACAATTTAACGTTGGCATTCGACCATACTCTCAGGTAGGATATTTGTTTAATATGTCTGTCTGACTATCAAAGTTGAATAAATTTGTTTTTTTTATCTTAGTTGTGATCTGATGATGATGTGATTTTCCTATTTCTTTCCTTGTCTTAATTAAGGCTTAACCAGGAAGGATGTGGTTTGCTAGGGATTCAGTTGGTGGCGCCCATTTCTATTTGTATTTTTTTAAATTAAGTTTAAGCCCGTAACGACCCTAGAGATACTTTATCTCGTGTTACCCTCTGCTTTTGTGATTTTTCAACTGAATTTCCGACACATTCCTTATTTGACTTCATGTTCATTTAACTCCGCTCTGTCCTGGAAATCCAGGAATGCGATGTAATAGCAGATGTGTCATCGCATCCCCAGGACGAACGGGTACAGTACCAATCCAGCCATTGGGAATGCGTGCATCCAATGCAGATGTTGGTGGTCGGACTGGCCTAGATTTTTTCTCTACAGTCCCTGTTTCCTTAAACTGATTAAACCATCGAATGATAGCTTTGTAATCAGGTGCAGTATGTCGGGCGGTGCAGTCATTGGTGCGAGCGCACCCCCGGCTGACCTTGGCTACTGCTCATCTAATGTGCGCATAGCAAGGTCACGTCCCATCCAAAACAAAACTTACTTTAACCAGCTGGCGTTCAGTGAAAGAATTACACGTTTAACATAAAGGGTTTCGGTGCTATAATTTTTGAAATGTTGGCATAATTTTTCGATGACCCTGTATTGATATTTTTAACGGTTTGCCCAGCGTAAACTTAAAAAGCGCACGGACGCCAGGTTTTTCTTTCGACTTGTTCACTGACATCGTTACTGCTTGCCTTCCTTTGATCATAAATAAATTATTTTCTACTGAAACCTTCCTCGAGATATCCTTTACAAAATGGTGAAAACTGCATCAAAATCCATCCCGTGGTTCTTGAGATTACCCGTGACATCCAAGAATCGGGGACTTCGTTTTATACTAAGTAGAGATTTATATATATAAAATGATATACGGGGTGAACAAAAAATGCCGCACATGGAGGTCTGCTTGCGATTCCTCATCCAATTGCAAAACAAAAGTTTCTATAGCAATATCGGTTCGGGTGCTGTTTGAAAACCTGTTTTTGGCCACGCTGCATGCAGTTACAGCGTTGCCAGAGCCTCGTTTCTTAACACGCATTTCTGTTAAACCTATTAGCGGGACTAGGTTTTGCAACATAAAGTTTTGTTGAGAAATTTGACGAGGAACCGGATGCCGACCTCCAAGTGCGACATTTTTTGTTCACCCTGTATATTCATAGGGTCTACTGGCATATCACTTCCTTGTGGACACGATAACTACCGTCATTTTGTACCGAAAGCCTGAAAATGTACACATAAAGGACAACCAACCATTCAACATCTCGGTCGAGTTTGTTGATGGGAAAATTAGACTAAGGGGGTAGAAATGAGGGTAATGTTTCTAAAAAGTGAAATATCTCTAGCAATTTCTTAGTACCGGTATGTCAAAAAAACGAACCCAATTAAAGTTTATACCACACAGGACCAAAAGCACATCTTATTAATTTTTTTTTTGATAGCACCAACCATAGGCCAAAGAGGAGGTAAAATTGAGTTTTATGAGACAAAAAATCATACCTGCGCGTCCTAACGAGGATGAAGTTTTGAGGAAGAGGAAGACTTACAAACACCCAGTCCCAGAGCCAGGGGAAATAGCGACAACAGATTGAAAATCACCGATGGCCTGGTCAGGAATAGAACATAGGACGCACTAACCAATGAATGCTCTCAATTTCTTTTATCAAAATACCAATATATCAGAAAGTATGCAAGCCGACAGTTTTAAACTACTGTATGTCTCTATTTTTGTTACCCAAATATCAATATATCAGAAAGTAAGCAAACCAATAGCTCTATACTTTTGCACACGTATGGTACCTGGCATTCTAGATTAATTTGGAGTAACTAATATACGTCAGTGCTGATAACATGATTCTAAGCCTGCTGATAGGTCCAATTTTAAAATGCATGTAACTTCTATACTATCTTATGGATTTCATTCAAAATTGGCACAATAATAGATCATATTATTTCAGATCATTTCTGACCAACACATGCATGGCATTGTTGCCCACATGATATTACGCGCGCTCTTAGATCCTATGTCTAACTGCATGTAACGTCCATGCTATCCATTGGACTTCAACCAAATTTTGTATTCTGTACCTTAATAGATAGAATTAACAATATATTCAGTCACAAGGGCTGCCAACTGTAGTGCTCTATTAGGCTACATTATGCTATGTATACTGTATGACGAACTAATTAGAAATGTCATTATTACCAACTAAATTTCATCATTGTTCTAGATAGATCCATTCAGATTAATCATTGGCATGAATCTTAAACTTTAAGAAAAGTAGGCTCTTTAGTTCGTCACGGAACTTCTTGTTTTTACAATAATTATTATGATTTTATTATTTAATAATAATATAGTAATAATAAAAATATTTTCATCATGTCATTGAGTACTGGACACATTTTCATCGGAAATTGTTGCAAGACGAAGAGTGGAATTCTTCTTGATGGTAGGTGAAGGAACGAACGAATTAGTGAACAGGTCTCTATAATTACAGCCATTTGTATGCACATTATGGTGAAACTTTACCGTGGTAACTAACTTAATATTATTGTAGTTATTATTTATTACAATGTTATTTCCTACTCAGGAGCACGGTTGAACCTGCTTAGCTGATGTGTTGGCCTTCTTTTCCTCCCGGAATCTCTTCATCCTCTCGCTAAGCTTCTTTCTTCGTTCTTCTGTCCAAGTTATGGTGGCTCTGGTGTAGGGTTTGTCTCGACATTGGTGATTGTCAATTTTGGTTCTGAATTTACATCTGTCCCGTACAATGTCTTCTGAGATGTTGATTTCCTGGAGATCTGTTTCAATTTCATGAAGCCGGCTGTTCATGGTTTACAATGAAAGAGCCAGGTTGGTAATGAGGCTAATTATAACACTATTTTTCATTATGAAACAGTTTCTCCCACCAATCAGAGCTCAAGAAACAAATGTGAGACCAATTAGGTACGGATACCTTCACGTATGCGCTCAAAATCCAACATGTCTATATAAATTACCGACATGTTAAGTGGTCCATATGTTCGCGTAAGTAAACTAAATAAACTGGCGAATATGAGACAAGATATAGCACAGTACCTTAATATCCCCATTTCATTTTCTACACAGCGCATTGCTTTTAAACGACTTCGGTGACAATATTAGTGAATGCTATAGAGCTGCACGACAGGCTGTAAACAATAAGTGTTCTGTGTTGGCAAGCAAAGTGAATAGTCTCTGCTTTCGGAGTGCCTTGACCCACGCAAGCAGCACGCATGCGCTCTGTTCATTAACTGAATTAACTGAATCCCACAGATATTTATGAATATTTATGTTAAAACATATAATAAAGTTATACTTATCATCGAACATAAAAAGTCGTATGCAACTCGCCTATAATGGTAATTAAGACACTCGTTGGAAATTATAAAACTCGCTTACGCTCGTTTTATAAACATACTCGTGACTTAATTATTGCCATTATAGGCTCGTTGCATAATGTACTATAAATAGTCTGTTATTGTTCATTCTGAAAATGTGTCCATAAAATTTCAAACGTCTTTTCTGAAAAGTGTGAGACATTTTTTCAGAATGACGATGTATTTCCCGGGATGATTTTTTCCTCCATACTTACTTTCTCTATACAAACTGGACAAACATTTTTTGTAAAATTTTCCTTTCTTGTTTCTCTATGTCTTTGGTTAAAGATCCGGCAACAATGATTAAGGTTTCTGATGCATACAACGCTTCAGGTTGATTACTGTATTATAGTGTCTAAGTTCTGCTTTCCGAGATATTGATTTTTTATTATAACTGTTTCAAGTGATCCTGTAAGCTTTCTGTAATTTCGAAATTATTTATTTACCTCGCGGTTTAAACCAGAGTGATGAATAATATCTCCCAAATATTTGAATTGATTAAATTGAAAGATTTTGCTGAATTTAGTTATCTTAGGTTTTCAATCTAAGTATCGTAAGTTTCCTTCTATGTACTTAGTTTTCTCATACGAGATTTGAAGTCCCGTTTGATGTCAATTTCATGTAATGTTTCAATGGAATTAATTGCTTATTGGAATGGAGAGCTATGCCATCAGCAAAAGTCAGACATTGCAAGTGAATTCTACCTTTAAGTAGTCTGCCAAGGGTCATTCCTTTACTTTCCTTTTCCCAGGTCATGATTACTTTCTCAAGTACGTGATTGAAAAGTAACGGAGATAATCCGTCTCCTTTACGGACCCCGGTTTAATAGTAAAAGGCTCTGATATTTCGGCTAGGAATTTAACTTTTGAAGTAGAGCCAGTTAATATTTGTCTGATTCATTCTATATTATTATTATTATTATTATTATTATTAATGTAAAACCTGTCTTTAAAGGAAACGAACGGAACTCGCATATCTTCCCATTAAAGATAAGTTTCCGGTTAACGGAGGTAAGCCTATGCTAAAATAATTAAGCTATGGACATGGATACAACGGATATACAGAGAAGAAATAAAATGGTGTGCATACCTTATTCAGTGTTGTATTTACATATTTCTCCTACGAAAGAATACAGTACAGTACAAGCAAAACCTACAATGAGCATAAAGGCACGCATTTGTGTTGACAGTTCATTAAATGGAGCAATGGGAGAGGCTTGGGCAACAGGAAGCAGGCATTTAATCGTACACTTTGACGTGTAAGTTGGAGTACAAAAGGAGGAAGACTTATTTACACATTCCTTGTTAGCTTCAGAATGAAATTTTAGAGCAGAAAAAGTAGACCTTCACCGGGTGCCTGAAAATGTTCTAAACTCTACTTTCCGGAACTTGGATTTTTTTTGTTAGAATGCGTATTTTGATTTCCGTTGTCTGCTTAATAATGTTTCCGTTTAATGAAGGGAATTTAACATTTATTCTCCCGTAAATTCACGGGATTGTCAAATATTTCCGTTTAAGACAAGTTTTCTTTTGATAGTCTGTTAAAGGAAGGTTTTATTGTATTATTTCGCAGTGCGTGTACACCTTATTGATTTAGTGTCTATGGTTTAAGGGTAGCTGAGTTTTTATGAGAAGAATGTCTTCTTTACACCCTTCTTAACACTAGGATCACCATAAGAGGGGTTAGTGAAAGTTGAATTAAATTAAGATGGAACTAGGCAATAGATTGGAAGAAAGTGGTTGTGGCCTTTTAGTTCCTACGAGTGCCGAAGCTGAAAATCAGAAAGCACAGATTAAGAAATCTCTAAAACATTTCAAGAATGACTGAACCCATTTGTCTTGTGGGTCGAGGAAATAGGCTACTTGTTGTTAATTCCTTTAGTGGATTACGACATCTTGGTCATTGGCCCCATTTACTACGGGTGTGAGTAGGATTAGTCTGATAACCTGTATTATTGTGATGTCTGGAGTAGTGTTGGTGTGTGTATTTGAAATTCAACTAGATGTGACAGCCGTAGCTTTATTATGGACTTGCCTGGGGTAGAATTGGAAAAGCACGGAAAAACATTCTGAATATGGCTGAGGTAGGAATCGAAACGAGCTATTCTCCGCACTGCCTCACGAGGCTGAGTGTACCACATTTCAACCAACAGAACATAATTAAATTTCTAAGGAGAGCCAGAAGTTAACCTCAGACCTCAGGTGTGATAGCCAAGAATACTAGCCACTACATCACGAAGTGTTAACGGAGATATTCAGGCCCTATGACCAGATTTACTTACCTAATTTTCCCGGGTGATATTATATTCATTACTATTAGGAAAAGTAGGAAATGAGAACGTTTGATTGATATATTCATATGAGCCGACTCAGATTTTAGGACCATTGATGAGAAAAAGTGAGGAGAGATTACTTAAGATGGTGATAATCTCAGCTAGAGGGTAAGAGAAACAGAGGTAGACGTTGGAGTCGATGTTTAAATTCAGTATGTCCTTCTCGTTGCGTAGTGACTAGCAATCTTGGCTGTCACCGCGGAGACCCGAGTTTGATTCCCGACTCTGCCAAGTAATTTAGTTCTGGTCTGCGAGCTGGAACTGGGCACACTGAGCCTCGCGAGGCAAAACTGTGAAGACTGAATAAATGATGATTATTATTATTATTATTATTATTATTATTATTATTATTATTGAGCCTCCGTGGCTTTGGCGGCAGCACGCCAGCCTCTCATCCCTGGGTCCATGGTTCCAATCCCGGTGACACCAGGTGTGATTTGTGCTGGACAAAGCGGAGGCAGACAGGCTCTTCTCCGGGTACTCCGGTTTTCCTTGTCACAATTTCATTCCAGCAACACTCTCCACTATCATTTCATTTCATCTGTCATTCATTTAATCATTGCCCCAGGGGAGTGAGACAGGCTTCGTCAGCCGGTACAGTTCATATCCTCGCCGCCAGATGGGGACTTCATTCATTCCATTCCATGAACCCTTCGGTCGACTGGAAGCAGGCTGTGGATTTTCAGTTTCATTATTACTATTATTATTATTAGAGTGTACTGAACCACCACAGAGGAGTGAAGTAATTTTTCAGCCTGACAAGTTGACCTCTCCCTCACCGTAAACTTGAGGGGCTGTTTATTGCATTGCTCCAAGACACGGACTGTGTGTGTGCTAGTGTTCCCATGCTCTCCCTATTGCGAGGCACTTCCTTTTGATGCGTCACGCTCACAATTGCTCTGGCTAGTACTTCGCATGTCTCCGAGAATTGCAGCCCTCATAACCCCACCCCATCCCTTGTTTCCTTGAACAACAACAGTGCAATTTCTCAGAGCATGTGTTAGTCGGTCTGTCTCTCTTTCTATTCCTCTCCGAAATGTATATGTTGAATTTTCACCTCGGAGGCTGCTAGTATCATCCAAATAGTACCGCCGTAGTTAGTATTGGTCACTCCGAGGCGTGAAGTATTCGAAGTGCGAAATGGCAGACTGGATTTGAGCAGCGGCGTTCAATCCATAGTTCATAATTTACCCCAGCATTTTATAATTTCATCAGCAAACACTCCAAACAACGTAGGAAGTAGACTATATTAACACCGACTACTTACAACAATCGAAACTTCGTTGGTCTAAGCGTATCACTGGGAGAAACACATTTAATATACCTACTGCACAGCTAATTTTTAATCGCGCCTATCCTTGGGGGCTCTATCGGCAACAAGAGGAAAATTTTCAATTACACCATAGACATGTGTTCACTAACTGGCCGGTATAGAGCGCGGCTCACATCTAGTAGGCCGTGGTTAGCTCCTGCATAGTTCAACTGGTTGCTAGTAGATGTCACTCGTGCATATCCGGGGGAGAACTTTGTTTAAATTAAATATATTTTCCATTGCAAAATGCACATTGTAACGTTCAATTTTAAAACATCACAGTGCTCAAATAATAATAAATGCTACCCCCCCTAGCACAGCATTGGTGGACGGCACTGGCCAGCAGCACGTCGGTTACTCGATAACCAACGCTTGCTTACCAGAATGGGACGAGTACGGGAAACGTGGATGGGCCAACTTACCTGTATTCAGGGGTCCGGGTCACTTCCGCAACAACATCACCTCCAGATGACATGTCCCAACAGAAGAGCTCCAAAGGAGTGGAAGGAAGATGGAGAAGGGGACAACACACACAGGCTATCGTACAAACCCCCACCAAAAACCAACGGGACTGCCGTCGGTGAAATAATGCCACAACAGTGAAATAAAAAAAAAAAATAGGTTTAATATTAAAAATTTAAAGAACCTTCACCCAAACTGCACATGCATCAATCCACACAAAATTTCCAAGAAGGCCAGATAGCGCCTAACATGCTTGCTTGCAAAAGCCAAGAAGAGGTAAGACTTAATTTAAAATAAAATAAAATTTAACAGCCCAAAGGTTAAAATAAATATTACATGCATAACATACTCAGAACGGGCTTGATGAATTGCAAGGTAATGCAATCACGATCCGACATGCAGATGTTGAGGCCACGCCAAAACATTAAGGATAGAATTTAAATTAAACTTTAAAATAAAAAAAATAAATTGGATAGAAAATAAATAAATAAATGATATGCACGCCGGCGGAAAACACAAGGACATTACCAAAAATCACGAAATTAACATTAACGAGATTACACTAAAAAAAAGGATTAAGTTAATTCACAACACGTCTGCTATTGAGACCCGCGCCAAAAGGACTGACAACGAGACCACAATGCATCACGGTAAACAAAGGTATGGCTACACCAAAAACATGCCGGAACGAAATTACGACAAACAACAAATAAGATTAAATTTAAACATTAGTAGAAGGAAAAGAACGGTGGAAAAAAAACAATTACATCACAAACTATTAATGCAAGTCGTTTTAAAACTGGACGGATCTTACATGGATTTAAAAAAAAGACAAACCCAAGCTTGCCAAAGGAAAATAAATAATAATTAAAACGTGAAATAACTTAATAAATGTGTCTCCAGAAGGTAAACAAAAAAAAAAAGAAATTTAATATATATAAGGAAACGTTATTAAAACGTAAAGGAAATTTTAGGCCTACAAGTGAACACAACCGAAGATCAACATTCGTACACGCCCAAACTTGGATATCCCAAAATAAAATAATTAAATAAATTAAATTAAAAAAAAACGTACCTTACATCCTTCTCCGTGGAGACACAATAACAATAAACAAATTAACACATAATTTTATGTTATTACATGTGCTTCACAAAAATGGCAAACCCCGGCACATGCGTTGTTTAGATGACCAGCACTCGTTCGCATCCAGTTGCGACTCTCCATCACTTTCATCGTCCAGGCGAAAGGAAGAAATTAAATTCTTATGTAGCACAGGCGTTTCTTAGTTGAATTTGTATTCATATTTGGTAAAAGCCAGGGGGGCAAGCCCCCTAGCACACAGAGAGATATTCCTTCACACCAGCGGCCGGCTTCTTGTTTACAAAAAGACCGACAGTTAACTCCCCAAGCTGGCGGAGAATCGCTCGTCATTTATCGAACTGTCTTCATGTAAATACATATTGTCCAATCAGAGAAAGACACATCAAATAACAATGTCATTAATAAGTTCATAATTTTGGCGGTATCATGAATGCACTAGCATTTGTTTGAAGACGAAGAATCATAATTGACTTTCACTTATGTCACGAATGGGTAGAGTTTTAAAGGAAACACCAACGCACTCTATTGGTGAATAAGCAGGAACTACTTGGAGGAAGCCGAAGTTCGACAGCAGGAGCCATCTCGCGTTGACCAACGGAACCACGACAACAGGCGGTCGGTTCAAATTTCAAGTACAGCATCCATGATTAAATACATGTTTGAAATAGTAGAGACGTGCCCTTGCACGTATCAGTCTCCCTCCCTTAAGCGTGAACACCGTTCACGAATATGCCAAGGCATAGACAGTACTCCATAACTTGTCGATTCACCAAGCAAGTTTGCTGAAGAAAATGTTCACCAGTTAACTCCAATAGATGGGCGAAACCGCATCGTTTTGGTTAGGAAGAATGCAGGGTCAGATTATCAGTGATGGGATAATTGATCACCTCGCAAACCACTTAGTCAACAGCATCACTGTGTCCAAAAATCCTCAGAAACGCAGTACACCAGCACCAGCAGTGCTTTCAGAGTCCGAGACACGTTAGGAAAATTTTCAACAAGTCCAATGTAGGTCGTTTTGGACGAAGTAGGTAGAAGCAATGTGCAAGACATTATGTGACGCGTGGGCAGCCATTTACAAAAATAGAAGTTAATCTAATTTCAAAAATAAAAGTTTACAAAATTACAATTTCTTACTACATTTTACAAAGAGAAACAAGTTGAATTTAAATGAAGAAAATTTTTGACTAGGCCCTAGATCCGTGCTTACAAGGTTTCATTAACAAGTTTACACTTTTTACAGATTCGAAGTACATTACAAGATTACATGAGTTAGACAACTATACATTTCGAAGGGACTACGGTAGAGGAATGACCACTACAATTCCCAAAGGGAACAGGAATACAAGGTTACCATGAGTTAGGTCTCCCACCGAGCCCAACTTACATGTTAGCATCTCCTATGAAACATCAAAATTAGGTACACCTTTACAATTTACCATTACAATGGGAACTTCCCAACAATACAGTTTGTATCCCACCAGAGTTTTCAAACCCAATTAAATTCAAAATTCCACATGGAACAGAAGCTTGAAGGCTTCAATGAAGGTTAAGGACACTCTACATTATACAAATTCAGTTTTACAAAATTTACGGTAGCCTTTCCTCATTAGAAACGTCTCCACCTCGTTTAATGTGTGATAGATGCACTCTAGAAATTTTGTTGGCCTTAGGATTTCGAAAAGGAAAAATAATTAATCTGACATGTGTGCCTCTACATAGCTGGTTCGTGACCGCACGCATTACTTGGCATGGGGACACTGAGGAATTCAAACGCAGTTACCGAAACGACAAAAACGAAGAGGAAAAGGCAGCGCAGAAAATCAAACACCAATACACTCACACAAGGAACGAAATTGAGGTTCGACACCAGATGAGAATACAGTCGCAATCCGCCTGGGTGAGAAAAGTCCAACATAAAAAGAACTAAGTTCAACAGTACACGAGGTACAATGAGGTTTCCTCGTTCAGGTTAAAGACACGAACACGTACAACCAAAGGATGCCTAACATGGCCCGAAAATACGGTTAGATGAGAAACAAGCCGCTCTTGTCGAAAGACGAGGCTAACAGAGAACACTTACGCACCATTCCAAACGATAAAGCCGAAAAATTTAGGATTATTAATCAAAAGCAGAAAGGTTTACTCAAACTACAGTGGCTGATGACCGAGATTGCCATAGCATGAACTAAAACAGAAGGCCAAAGTACTTTACGGTTAGCATGAGGCAACTGATGACCCTGATTTCCAGCAACAACAGATTACTGGCCTTAAAAGTAAAACACGCTGACTTACAGAACCTGATGACCATAATGTCCAACAGAAATTTAACCCCGGTAACTTTAGAAGACCCTATATATATTAATTAAGCAGGAAAGCACATTACATTATGGCTGTTCACGAACTGAGATCTCATATTCACAACAACATACTCATCGCACAACATACTCCAATAATAGCGATACATAATTTTTACCACCCACAAAAATAATTCCCATTAATACTCAAATATGCAAGTTATGTAGTCGTAGAGATATCATAACACAAACAAATACAATTAAAAAACACAATACCCTTACAATTACATTACATTACATGACACATACTTGCATATCATCGAACAGGCCAGTCCCATACCTGACACTCTTCGGATCGTGCAAGTCCTATTTACAACCTGCCCAGGGATCAAACCAAGAAAGAATCCCATACTTCTAATCCTAGCTAACCCCAGACAGTAGATATCTCCACGTAAAACACACCTACATATTATGTTCAGTTCAAAATTACAATGAAAGCAACTAATAAAAATACGATCCTAACCTTACTTTTGCAAACAAAACAAACCCTAAATTACCCCACCCTACAAATCTAAATCAAAATCTAACGTTAACACATACATACTGACACGATTTGCACACGATACACACTTATCCCAGAATGATTGCAGTATAATGTAAGTTTAAGAACAAAAATTACAGATCGCCCACTGCGATAAAAACACTTCAAAACAAAAACTTGCCTTGAATGAATTAGGGAAGAATTCCTAGCCAAAAATAGTGACATGCATGTTAAATGTGCCTTCTGGCACCACAATAGGGACATAGGGCGGGCAGATTTCCATAGGTTAGCCCTTTTAATCGGACTACACTTTGCCATAACACCAATAGGCGTGACAGTTCCATAAAAAATAATTTACGAGGACAGCATATCACCACAGACTATCATGCAAAGAAACATACAGGAACACAACAGTCTTCTTAAGCACCGACACAGCCTCGATACCTGAAATTTCGACAAACATCATGCACAACGTAGGCCAGGACTGCAGAAGTCATCACCTGCTTGGCTCGAGAACAGGGAGCTAATTTACAAAAAACAGGCACAAACAATCAGGCTACCAGCTTCCGACGGGGCTCCAGGATTCCTTCGTACGCAGCATATAGGCTATTAGACATTAAGAAATCCCATTTCCCATGCCAAGAACACATATCAGACACTCACCGGGCTTCATCTTCATTGGGGATGTTGCACACAAACAGGGTAAAATACAGGGGTAAACGCCTCGTTTAAAAACAGGACACCTTACATCCAGCATACCACATGGATATCCAGAGGCAACATGAAACACAATAACGACAAGGATTAGCAAAACATAACATTAAGTACATTTTCCTGACAAAATCCCACCAACAACTGACCCATCAGTATTAGAGGGGTCCATAAAACAGCCTGTGGGTACTGGGGAGGGGATAGTTACGGAAGTGAACATGAGCGGGATCTGCTACCAAAATGCTACCCCCCCTAGCACAGCATTGGTGGACGGCACTGGCCAGCAGCACGTCGGTTACTCGATAACCAACGCTTGCTTACCAGAATGGGACGAGTACGGGAAACGTGGATGGGCCAACTTACCTGTATTCAGGGGTCCGGGTCACTTCCGCAACAACATCACCTCCAGATGACATGTCCCAACAGAAGAGCTCCAAAGGAGTGGAAGGAAGATGGAGAAGGGGACAACACACACAGGCTATCGTACAAACCCCCCCCCAAAAACCAACGGGACTGCCGTCGTAAAATAATGCCACAACAGTGAAATAAAAAAAAAATAATAGGTTTAATATTAAAAATTTAAAGAACCTTCACCCAAACTGCACATGCATCAATCCACACAAAATTTCCAAGAAGGCCAGATAGCGCCTAACATGCTTGCTTGCAAAAGCCAAGAAGAGGTAAGACTTAATTTAAATTAAAATAAAATTTAACAGCCCAAAGGTTAAAATAAATATTACATGCATAACATACTCAGAACGGGCTTGATGAATTGCAAGGTAATGCAATCACGATCCGACATGCAGATGTTGAGGCCACGCCAAAACATTAAGGATAGAATTTAAATTAAACTTTAAAATAAAAAAAATAAATTGGATAGAAAATAAATAAATAAATGATATGCACCCCGGCGGAAAACACAAGGACATTACCAAAAATCACGAAATTAACATTAACGAGATTACACTAAAAAAAGGATTAAGTTAATTCACAACACGTCTGCTATTGAGACCCGCGCCAAAAGGACTGACAACGAGACCACAATGCATCACGGTAAACAAAGGTATGGCTACACCAAAAACATGCCGGAACGAAATTACGACAAACAACAAATAAGATTAAATTTAAACATTAGTAGAAGGAAAAGAACGGTGGAAAAAAAAACAATTACATCACAAACTATTAATGCAAGTCGTTTTAAAACTGGACGGATCTTACATGGATTTAAAAAAAAGACAAACCCAAGCTTGCCAAAGGAAAATAAATAATAATTAAAACGTGAAATAACTTAATAAATGTGTCTCCAGAAGGTAAACAAAAAAAAAAAAATAAGAAACTTAATATATATAAGGAAACGTTATTAAAACGTAAAGGAAATTTTAGGCCTACAAGTGAACACAACCGAAGATCAACATTCGTACACGCCCAAACTTGGATATCCCAAAATAAAATAATTAAATAAATTAAATTTAAAAAAAACGTACCTTACATCCTTCTCCGTGGAGACACAATAACAATAAACAAATTAACACATAATTTTATGTTATTACATGTGCTTCACAAAAATGGCAAACCCCGGCACATGCGTTGTTTAGATGACCAGCACTCGTTCGCATCCAGTTGCGACTCTCCATCACTTTCATCGTCCAGGCGAAAGGAAGAAATTAAATTCTTATGTAGCACAGGCGTTTCTTAGTTGAATTTGTATTCATATTTGGTAAAAGCCAGGGGGGCAAGCCCCCTAGCACACAGAGAGATATTCCTTCACACCAGCGGCCGGCTTCTTGTTTACAAAAAGACCGACAGTTAACTCCCCAAGCTGGCGGAGAATCGCTCGTCATTTATCGAACTGTCTTCATGTAAATACATATTGTCCAATCAGAGAAAGACACATCAAATAACAATGTCATTAATAAGTTCATAATTTTGGCGGTATCATGAATGCACTAGCATTTGTTTGAAGACGAAGAATCATAATTGACTTTCACTTATGTCACGAATGGGTAGAGTTTTAAAGGAAACACCAACGCACTCTATTGGTGAATAAGCAGGAACTACTTGGAGGAAGCCGAAGTTCGACAGCAGGAGCCATCTCGCGTTGACCAACGGAACCACGACAACAGGCGGTCGGTTCAAATTTCAAGTACAGCATCCATGATTAAATACATGTTTGAAATAGTAGAGACGTGCCCTTGCACGTATCAATAAATATAAAAATCTCATGCAAAGAATACAAGTTTGAACCCCGGCCGGCCGGGTGAAAGACTAAAGCTGTAGCCACTGAGCCACACATGTCCTCCGAAGTTGATCGTTATTAATTTATTTACACACAACGTCTTAGCAAATAATGACTTTGAATAAGCGATTTCTTCACTGGAGTATATATCCATAATAACCCATCTAATACAGTACAAAGCTCATATTATTTCTATTAGTAGGCTATATTGCATGCAATATACTCAAATTAGTGAAGCGAGAGATCAGCTGCCATCTTGTCTTTTAACCGAGACGGCTCAGCTTTTTAAAGTAATTTCTGCACTATTATATTATAATATAAACTTTTAATTTCGAACGGGCCACGCCCATTAGAACAGTTTGAACGATTCTCGGTTCGATAATCAGAACTGGTGGGTCCCATGTTATGGATTATAAAGTTTGTGAAATTCACACGACTGCTATCCTGAAATAGTACGGCTGATGACCTTGTAGTTTGGGCACAAGACGCGTCCCGCATGAAGGTGTGTAACTGTATTAGGGACACGGATGAGGTAGGTGCCCTGGGACTTGAAGAAAAGTAGGCTACTATACCGCCATTTGCCTGGAGGAAGTATGGAAAGAAAGAGGGGTAAAACACATTCAAGATAGCCACTTTCAGCACCTAGAATCAAACCTACGTTTTCTGGACTTGCTACAGATGCCCTCGCTGCCGTGGTTCACGATTTAACGAGTCCGACTACGCCGCAAAACGTTTATATTGGTATGTAGGACGAAGCAAAGAGGATATCAAAAGTAGGTTGGCTCAGGCAAGGAAAGCATTTCTACAGAAAAGGAATCTGTTAACATCGAATATATATTTAGGTATTAGGAAGTCATTTTTGAAAGCCATTGTCTGGAGTGTGGCACTCTATGGAAGTGAAACATGGACTATTGGTGCAGCAGAAAAAAAGGTGAATTGAAGCGTTTGAAATGTGGTGTTACAGGAGAAAGCTGAAGATCAGATAGGTAGAGAGGGTTACAAATGAAATTAAGAGATAGGTTGGTAGGACACGTACCAAGACACCCAGGAATAGCAAGCTTAGTTAAGGAAGGAAGGGACGAGGACAAGAACTGTAGAGATAGACCAAGGTTAGAATGTGTTAAACAGATTGCCTCGGATGTAGGGTGTGGTAGCAATGTAGAGATGGAACGATTATCTTAAGAACAGGGAGGCATGGAGGGCTGCATCAAACCAGTCAAAAGACTGAAGATTAAAACAACAACAACAACAGGGCCTATAGTACTGTACGTTCTCAAGCTAGCCTGCAGCACGAAGAAAAAGTGCTTCACCTCGCAGAAACATACCGTCATTCCTATGTCTATGTCAAGCGTCCGCTGGAGCATCAAAGTTAAAAACATAAACATGAGTACGCTAACAGAGGGGACTAAGACGGGCTCATCACAAATTCCGTTTGACATGAAATATTCTTGTCAGATAGGAGAGTACAGCAGACTAAATGCTGGTCCCTGAATATTTCATTTCCCTGCCATTTGAACAAGCTATCGTGTTACGGGTCACGTAAGGCAGGGGTGGGTCTAACGTGATCATATCACTGTAATTCATCCCTCATCATTTATGCCTTTATCGACACAGCTCCATCCTGGATCACAGGGATGGGGATTTACCGCAGGAGCAATGAGCGAGGGGTATTTTTTTGTTCAACTTGAGTTAAATTAAAATGTCCAATATCTCGGGTTTCACCCACATAGGCCTACAGTACATCTACATTGGTGAAAGGAGTTGAATATCAAATTATACCAAACGGTCGTTTCACGCGGTGTAGTACCTGGGTAATAAATTGCGCACCAGACAACGATAGGAACTGCGGAAAATCCAGAAATTGGAGGTTGGAATCTCGGCGCTGATAATTGCAATTCTGAGTTTGGGTTTCCTAGGGTTTCACCACGCCCTCAAGGAAAACGCCAAGGTACTACCTAATTTCGTATCTCGTCGCACCTATCCCGCTAAGTGTAAGGACACACAGGACTAGGCGCGGCGCGGCACGGACTGGACCGGGCCGGGGCGGCGCGTCGTATGCGCGGTTATTGCACACACAGGACGCGACATCGTAAAAGGCGGCAGTCGACAATATGGCGCTGTCTAAAGCTGCACGAACAAGTATCCTCTGTGAAAATAACTTTTTAATCTTTACATTTTTGAAACGACGGCGGAGGAGCGAGTGGGTGAATGAAGTGTATTTGGGGAGAGCCGATTATGGGGAGTATCATCACTTGTTTCCAGTTTTAAGAAGGCACGAGCATCACTTCGTACGTTACACGAGGATGTCAATCTCAACATTTGGTTATATCCATAACAATAATAAAGTGTGCTTGTGTTCTCCACAATGTTGTGAGGGACAAAGATGGCGAAAATGTCCCCGCATTCAGAGAAGTGCGTTTAAAGCACCTCCAGCCACGACTCTACACAGACATAGGAGAAATATTAGATACACATCTCGAGCACAGGAGATCCGTGATAAATTTTCCAACTATTTAAAAACACAAAGACTTTTAAAGGGAGACTATAGTGTCTGAAAGTATGGTTAAATGATTGTATCATATTTTATAATTATTGCATAAACCATAGTAGTTGGAATTGAAAATGATTTCTTTATAAATATTCCAACATCAACATATATAACCATTCCAGTATTCTGTGTTGTTTTACAAAATATACAAATTATACATTCTTGTTGTATTCATTGCTCTTCCTATTTCTTCCCACAGCTTCTCAATCACACCTCTGTTGCGATAATGCTTGTGACTAGACTGCCAAATGGGTGGTCTAGCAAATTCTTCATTAATAAGTAGCTCACCGTCCATGATGCAACGTGCAGCCCGCGTCTACCTGCCTCAAGAAAACAAACTAGAGTGTTCCAAGTTGACCCGCACCGCGTCGCCCCGGTCCGGCCCGCTTCAAATCGCTGTTTGTTTGTGCGGTCCCATAGCTCAGTACGTATTTGTTCATCCCGCCCCGCACCGCGCCGCGCCGCGCCGCGCCGCGCCTCGCCGCGCCGCTTCCTGGGTGTCCTTACACTAATACGCTACCACAGCCTCTACAGACTCTAAGGTTATCAGACAAATTCAACAAACACCCAACTACAGTATAGGCTATGGAGCTCTCTTAATGGGCATAGAAGATAATGGCCTTGTATGCGTGTGGAATCTATATGATAACTTGTATTGTTTTGGAAATCATTCTAGTAATTTCATTTTAGGGCTTAAGTGATCTTAATAATTATCAATGCGCCTCTTTTATACGTAGGCGTGAAGAAACAATCTCATAACCTGAGTATTTTTGGCGTATGTATAAATGAGTGAGTATTCATTAATAAAAAGTGTGATGCTATTCAATCAACACGATTATACCCAAATGAGATGGGTTATACCCTAATCCTGAAACAAATTCTAGGGCCCGGATGTTGATGACATGTCATCTTTTTTACTGAGCTGTCTAAAACTCTTCTGAAGTACATAGAAACTCCGGACGGGTCTCCCCGTCTTCAAATATGTAATTTTTATTTTGCATCTTCTTGCATTTTTTTTGCTATTTTTCCATTTTAAGAGCATATTTTTATGTTTGGTCGATTTTTGGGTCATATTTTAGAGTAACCGGCCTTTTAAGGTAATTTTCTTTTTCAATTTAGTCATGTCTCAACTTTATATGAGGAAGTTACGTCTCTCAGAGTTAGCAGCAAACGACCTTCCTCACTTCTAGTACGCTCCAATCACATCAGTTGATGTTGAACGCAGCTTTTCGAGATATAAGAACTTGTTGGCTGATAACCGCAGATCATTTACATTTGAGAACATCAGAATGACATTTGTAGTGCAGTGCAACTGAGACTAAAGTGAACATAACCCTTTTGTTAAGTGCTAGATATCTATTTTGATTGACTTTTCAGTTTGGGCATAAGATGTTATTTTTGAATTATTGGTGAGTTTATTATTATAAGATAATATTCTCCATTTAATGGTGCATTTATCGATTTTTTGAAATATTGGTGAGTTTATTATTATAAGATAATTTTGTCCATTTTATAAAGCATTTTTCTAATTTGTAGGTCATTTCTTCTTCTTCTTTTCGAATCACCCACTTTGGGGTACGTCAGATCAATCACTTCTTAGATGCTTGTGCTCTCCTTTTCTCCCAATATTTCTTCATTCTCTCTGATCTCCTCTTTCTTTCCTCTTGTGATATCTGCATCAGTTTTCTGGAGACGGCTCTGGCTTGGAACTTACTTGGTGTTGTCTTTGGTCACGGTTTTGGCTGTACCATTCATCAACATGATTTCAGTAATCTGAAGCTCTCGCAGGTCCTTTTCCACTTCCGTAAACCAATTAGGTTTTTTTTTTTTTTTTTTGGAAAAGAAGTCAAAGATTTTCTTGGTTAATCGGGCAGGATTCACCCGGTAGATGTGTCCATAGAAATCAATCCTCCTTTAGGTCATTTATTACAGTCTTTTTGAAAATTTTAAGTGCATTTTTAAACTTTTTTCGGCATCCATATCCGGCCCCTGCAAATTACATTAGATTAATAAATACATGTAACCTCATGTAATTTTTTTCAGGATTAGGGAATAACCCATTTCATTAGGGTACAATCGTGTTGACCGACTGAAATGCATCAAACTTTTGTTTACTAAGGCAACAATGAAAAATGGCTTGAAACACCATACTATTCATTAACCATTGTCTGCGCCGAATTCAGGGTATACAATGGCCAGATGTAATCCCAAAGGCTAACCAACATCCTATACGAGTCCAAATTAAACAGAGGAAATGGGGCTGGATCGGGCATGCTCAGCGGAAACAAGATGATGCAGTAGAAAGGGTAGTTCTAGGCTAGAATCCTGAAGGGGCTCGGAGACGAGGAAGACCAAGGAAGACCTGGAAACGTACCAATGAAGAGGAGGCCAGAAAGCTGAAAATACTTTGAGTGAAGTAAATAACTTGTTGGTTGGTTGGTCCCTCAGTTTAGGGGCTGCGACAACGCGGTCATGTAGTCCTGTGTAATTTGGGAGTGTGTAGAATCTGTCTGATAACTGGTGTTCATTTTGATGGCTGTATTAGTGTGTGTATCTGCTTTTTAATTCAAGTAAGTACTGAAACTTTGAATTTTTCAAATAGTTCCTACTTTTGCCGCCAAACGCCATCGTCAACGACTACTTGTTCAGAACTTAGCTACCAGACGCCACCACAGTCGGCTCTTGGCAACGAACGTAGGAACCTAAGAGCGTTTTTACGTTCCTAACCTATACAATTTAGCTTCACACAGGTGTAATTAGTGGAAGGATCGTTAACATGCCATAAATCTATGAACTGGGAACACCGGCTTTACTTCACCTCTGAAGGAAGGCATACTGAGTGATTTTTAACACTCTTAAAAATCCGACGGCTTTGGCCGGATTTGAACCCGCTATCTTGGGCATAGAAGCTCAGCATGCTACCAACTACGCCACCGAAGCCGCTGTAAATAACTTGGCAGCAAACAGAGTCAGATGGAAATCATTCTTGGATGCCCTATGGTCTGCACTGAGCGAAAGGCAATAAGTCAAGTAAGTCATATATGAGTGTCGCCTACTTGTATTATTGGCAAGGATTGGAGAGGGAATGAACGTGGCTTTAAATTGAGACTATATTTTCGACGACGTTACATGGTAAGCAACCAGCCATTCGCAGATTAAAGTAGGTGAGAATCGAAACCATCACTTTTCATTTCCCCTAATTATTCTGTGTGTAGCGGTTTCGGTGGCGTAGTTGGTAGCATGCTGAGCTTCTATGCCCAAGATCGCGGGTTCAAACCCGGCCGAAGTTGTCGGATTTTTTAAGAACGTTAAAAATCACTCAGTATGCCTTCCTTCGGAGGGGAACTAAAGCCGGCGCGGCGGTCCCATGTCATAGATTTATGGCATGTTAAAGAACTTTCCACTAATTACACCTGTGTGAAGCTAAATTAATCTAGGTTAAACATTTGACTAACGTTCTTAGGTTCCTACTTTCGTCATCAGGAGCCGACTGCGGTGGCATCTGGTAACTAATTTCTGAACTAGTTGGTCGTTGACAGTGGCGTTTGGCGGCAAAAGTAGGAACTACTTGAAAATTGATCGTCTGCTGTCCTTTCTTGAATTAAAACATATGAGCCTCTGTGGCTTAGGCGGCAGCACTCCGGCGTCTCACCGCTGGGTCCGTGGTTCAAATCCCAGTCACGCCATGTGAGATCTGTGCTGGACAAAACGGAGGTACACAGGTTTATCTCCGGGTACTCCGGTTTTCCCTGTCAAAATTTCTTTCCAGCAACACTCTCCACTATCATTTCATTTTATCTGTCATTCATTTAATCATTGCCCGAGAGGAGTGCGCCAGGCCTCGGCAGCCGACACAGTTCATATCCTCGCCGCTAGATGGGGGCTTCATTCATTCCATTCCTGACTCGGTCGGAGACTGGAAGCAGGCTGTGGATTTTCATTTTCACACACACTAATAAAGTCATCTCAATTAATACCGGTTATCAGACAGATTCTACACACACCCAAAGTACACGGGGATACATGACCGCGTTGTCGCAGCCCATAAACTGAGGAACCAACCAACCATATTGTGTTTACACAGCCCTCTGACGGGAACTACATTTCTTGTTGTTTCGTAGACATTTAGTACTCGTAGGATATGTGTGTGTAATATTATGCCTGATGACCTGTGTTATTGTGATGACTCTATTAATATATGTGTTTGTAATTCAGGTAAGGATTGTTAAGGAGCCTGCCGTGGCCATAAGTTCGGAACCATCTCGGCATTTGCCTGTAGTAGACGTAGCTAACGACATCTAGGATTACTCTTCTCAGTTTTGCCTCATGAGGCCCGAGTTAAAATACTTGGCATAGTCGGGAATCGAACATGGACCTCTGGGTTGACAGCCAATTACATTTCTAGATAGATTCGTGATTAAGCCCAGAACATTTAAGGTTGCTGACTGAAAATTCACCGTTCCCCTTGATCACCAAAGTAGGCTACTGATTCCATGTGTGTGCATTTTAATTAGGGCTACTTGGAAAACTTTAACTACTCACCAACCCTCCATTCACCTGCAGTTGAATTGAGGAACAACGTAAAACCACTTCTGGAATGCCTCATATCGAAATTGTTTACTCCTCAATGTTTCATCTGATGCTGGGTGAACCCAATTCCATCCCTCACATCAAGATTAAAATCCTACTTGATGGAACCAGAAATGGAACCCAAGTTGTCTGAATAGGAAGTCACAACAATTAGCCCCATATCACGTAAGGCAGCTGCGATGATTAATATTTAGAGCCGTCAAAATTGGATTCAAAGTCTCACCCCCGATCCTAATAATTAAAGTTACACACTCTACTACAGTCAGCAGAGAAACACAGGTTATGAGAAAAATTTAACACACACCCATGTGCACGGGGCTGGTGACAAAGATCCCCCAAGCCCCTAGAACTAATAAATACAAAAGCAAAATGCAAGGCTAACTTTTAGAAAGGTTACCTTGACGAATGCAAGTTGTTTTGTTAATATGAAAGTGTACTGAATAAGTTTTCCCTACATTTATCACTCCCTCTGAAACAGTGCACATTTAATATGTTCTATACGATATTCAAAGAGACATGGTGGTTATTAATGATCCTAGCTTATAATGAACATGGACGTTCTAAGTTAGTGTATTTCTTTACTTGTGAGTTCGCAAGATGAAGAAGGCCGTTAAAGTGGGGACGAAACTTTATGTGAACATGTGTCACAAAATATTGTGACTTGGCCAAGTTTGTTGATGTGTGAGCTCGACTTGCTCTCCAGCTGCTGTTGCTGACTGGCGCTTCTCCGCTCTGCGGTAAATCTGTTTGCCTACATAGAAAATATAGCACTCCAGATTTACACTTGCCTCCGAAACCTCATTTACCGGCTGCCTGCCTTTCCCACCCAACTGCTCTCCCTTGAGACCAAAGTTGCGTTCCTTCACTACGTTCTTACTCCGTCTGTTTGTTCCTTCATTTGTTTGCTTTTATCTGATTCCAAATACCCACATTCCCCAGGAATGTATTTACGTAACGCGAACATTCATAAAAATATTATTATTTTAAATAGCTTACCGTATTGGCCTGAAAATAAGCCCCCACCCAGCATATATGCCACGCCCTTAATATTCGAACAGGAAAAAAAACTTGTAGGCTACTTACCAACATGTAAACTATTTTTTATATTTTTTTGCCGACGTGTCATACACAACACTACCACCTAACACATTACCATTATTGTTATATTGAATGCCATTCGTAACACTGGCACCTAACACATTACCATTATTGTTATATTGATTGCCATTCATAACACTGCCACCTAACACATAACATTATTGTTATATTGACTGCCATTCATAACACTGGCACCTAACACATTACCATTATTGTTATATTGACTGTCATTCATAACACTGGCACCTAACACATTACCATTATTGTTATATTGACTGCCATTCATAACACTGCCACCTAACACATTACCATTATTGTTATATTGACTGACATTCATAACACTGGCACCTGTCACATTACCATTATTGTTATATTAACTGCCATTCATAACACTGCCACCTAACACATTACCATTATTGTTATATTGACTGCCATTCATAACACTGGCACCTAACACATTACCATTATTGTTATATTGACTGCCATTCATAACACTGGCACCTAACACATTACCATTATTGTTATATTAACTGCCATTCATAACACTGGCACCTAACACATTACCATTATTGTCTTATTCACTGTCATACACAACACTGGTACCTAGCACATTACCATTATTGTCTTATTCACTTCATTAATTGCACTATTTTCACTTCACCGGTAAATGATTGCTCATTCTAGCGTTAAACAGGCTTTCTTACAGTTCATACTCGAACTGAACCACCGTAGATTTTTCACGCTTACGAAACAATACTGTGTTACCGAATAACAATTTCAACGCCAAAACAATAGTTTGCATTGTTGTCATTAAATGACGCCAGTTTCTCTTACATACTGTATTGTTGCTTTGTTGCTGTGTTCTTGCTAATGAGTAGACCCTATTCCTTTTTAAATAGTAGGGCCTACATAAATAAATGTGTACGTAGTGATTTTTTACCGAAATAATTTTAATGAATATTGCGGCTTATTTTCAGGCCAATAGGGTAGTTTATCTTCTCAGCTCGACTTCACCCACAGACTCTGCGAGAGATCATTCCTCTACCGTCGCAAGAATGGTGTCTGGGAGCTGAACACACTTTATCACCAGATTAATTAATTAATATCGTAAGGCCTCGGGTGCCGGGTGCAAGCTTTGTTATTTGACACCCAAGGGGTAGCGTGCATGTCGAATTTCGTTATTCCTTGAAGTACTGTGAAAGTCAAGCGCCTTGAACACTATAGTGCTTTCTAGTAGAGAAATGAGGAACTTTGTGTTGGCGGAACCTCTCGAGATTAATTTTGCCATTATGAACACGGCCTACTGAATTCAAATGGGTTCTTTGACATGCCCACATCGTATGGCATGGTGTCGTAATTTTTGCCGCCTTTAAAGGTCACCTACAACGGCCAGGAGCGAACCTGCAAGTTTGGGGTTAGTAGACCAAGACGTTGACCACTCACCCACCGTGGCAAGCCATCACCAGATAAAACTGGGGATATTGACAGACCGATCACCCAGGTGACCGGTAACTTGGGTGTAATTAATTAAGGGCCAGGGAAAGGATTTTGGAAGGAAATCGGAAGTGTACTTGTTAAAAGGGACCATCCCGGCATTTACCTGGTGGTGGATTTGGAAACTACGGAAACCATTTTCAGGATGGTCGAGCCGAGGTGGGATTCAAACCAACCAGTGAGACACGACGTAATGCGTTAGCGTTCTCAACCACCGTGGCCTGTAATAAAATTGCAAGTTTCAATCCCGGCGCTGACAGTGGTTTTGCTATGAGTTTGTCTTTTCCCGGGTTTTCCCAAACAACCTCCAGGCAAATGCCGAGATAGTACCTTACTTCAAGTCCCGGGGAACTTAACCTCATCCCTGTCCCTAAAACACACTACTACAGTACTACTCTTATGTACTACCTTTAAAACCTGAATGCAAGACGAAAAAGTCCGAGACTGGTGCCCGTAAACCGGACTCCTTTTCCTTTGTTGTGAAGGGATATAGTTTGGAGGGTAATAATAACAATAATAATAATGATGTTGGATAATTATTTCTGGCTTTAGTAAATCAAATAACTGATAACCAGAGTATTTTATATGCAATGATTAAGTTGCGCTTGGAATAGTAAATAATTTGTTTCATTAATTAATTAATTCATCAATCAATTAATTAATTTAGAGGGGCAGTGCAAATAAAAACAAGTAGTTCCGTGACGAACTAAAGAGCCTACTTTTCTTAAAATTTAAGATTCAAGCAAGCAAGCTTGTAGTTTAACGTGACCGTTAATCGCGAGATCAAGGGCCACGGGACCTCCTTTTTACGTGGAATCCGAACCACAGGACATGGAATTTCACATCGAAAATCTCACATGCATTGACCGGGAATCGACCCCAGTCCACATTGGTGAGAGGCATACAGCTTAACCACTGCGCCACCATTCCCTGAATTTAAGATTCATGCCAATGATTAATCTATATGGATCTATCTAGAATAATGACGAAATTAAGTTGGTAATATCGAAATTTCTAATTATTTCGAAATACTGTTTACCTGGCATAATGTAGCCCAATAGAGAACTACAGTTGGCTGCCCTGGTGACTGAATATATTCTTAGTGCCATTTCTTAAGGTACAGAATACACAATTTGGTTGAAGTCCAATGGATAGCATGGACGTTACATGCAGTTAAAAATTGGATCTAACAGCGTGCGTAAAATCATGTTGGCAACAATAACATGCATGTATAGGTCAGAAATAATCTGAAATAATATGATCTATTATTGTATCAATTTTGAATGAAATCCATTATTTAGTATAGAAGTTACATGCATTTTAAAATTGGACCTATCAGCAGGCTTAGAATCATGTTGGCAGCACTGGCGTAGGCCTATATTAGCAACTCCATATTAATTTAGAATGCCAGGTACTATACGTGAGCAAAGTTTAGAGCTATTGGCTTGCATACTCTCTGATATGCTGATATTAGGGTAACAAAAATAGAGACAGTAATTATTAACAGTTGGCAGCCCTGGTTACTCTTAAGAATCGGCATAGTCATATCTGTTATGGAACACATAGCACACACGAAATTTGGTTGAAATCCAAATGATAGTATAGAAGTTACATGTATTTAAAGTTGGATCTCAGCAGGCTTAGAATCATGTTGGTAGCACTGACGTAGATAAGTTACTCCAAATTAATATGGAATGTCAGGTACTATACGTGTGCATAGTTTAAAGGTGTCGGCTTGCATACTTTGCGATATATGGGTATTTGGATTTAAACAAATTGAGAGCATATATTAACAGTTGGCAGCCCTTGTGGCTCTTAAAAATACGCTCAGTCATATCTGTTTATGTACACATAGCACATACGAAATTTGGTTGAAATCCAATTGATAGTATAGAAGTTATATGCATTTAAAATTTGGACCTATCAGCAAGCTTATAAATAGCTCTCGTTCATACCTTCCAAGATATCCAACATGGAGCTCAAATTTCAATTGCGATTTTTCAGCAGTTGGTAGCACTGACATCATTTTCAAATATAGCGGTGAGATATTCACACACAACCAGACAGACAGACAGACAGACAGAAGGACAGTCACACATATGCCCGATCTCATATGCCTACTTTTTCCTCATTTTTGAAAAATGTGAAAAGTAGGCTAATAAGAGTAGCAGCTCGTCTCAGCTTAAGTTCGGGTCAGGAAGTGAATATTGGCCAATATGACCAATCACGGACCTGCCGATGCTGTGGATGCTGTTATTATTATCGCTGCTCACCGTGGTTTAGCTGTATGCAAGGTTTTGCAGTGTGTGTATTTGTTTTTAAGTTGTGCAGCAGCTTCGAATTTATTGTGAAAATCATCACACAAATACAGGTTATGAGGCACATTTAATATATACCCGACTACACGGGAATGACGACCAAGGTGTCCCAGGTCCCTAAAATGAATTGACAACAACGTTTCGACCGAATTTACTTTTGTAGTTGTGAGAATATGTTAAGGGTTTGAAATCCCCCTTTAACTGGTGCGACACTCGAACCTCTTTAAAAATTGTGAGATAAAATGATGAAAGATGAATGGCTTTGAAGGAGGTACCGTCTTTGAATTTGCTGTACCTAGTTTCACGGCGTTTGGATGGTAAACTCGCGAGAAAAGTCTATTTAAATATTTCAACTTCGCCTGAAAGACTTCAAAGAAGAGAAATCACGGAGAAACTCTGCAATGACAGCCAATACTAGGACTCGAACTACTGGTCTAACGATTCCGAATGTAGCCCGGCCTCGTGGCCTTGCACCCTAACGTGACAATCTACACTGGCCAGGAATGAATTATTTTGAATGGATTTGTATAAATAAATGTATAATCCCATCCATGGTCCTCATTACGACTAATGGACGCCCTGATACACTGATACCGGTGCGGGAAGCACTTTGTGCTGGCCTAGGCTTGATGTCTCACCTTTATCCCTTCTCTGGTGGTCCAGAGCACGTTATCTCCGAGAAGGATTTACCATTCCCAACACAGTATTAGCCAGCAGCGTGCAAGAGCAATTAGAACAATCATTCCAGCGTAAGCCAGACAGAAATCAATATTGCCATGCCTTAAAGCAAATTCCTAATCTTTGTGGGAGAGTTTCAAAGCAAGGCAATAATACTAAGCTACGTTATTGCTGATAACAAGAGAATATAGCAGTAGACGTGAACTTAAGGGAATTATTTAGTACTAACTGAAACTTCAAGTAGCATTCCACAGTAGAAATAAATCCCATCGACCCAATTTACAAGTGGTATTTCACAAAAGCACTATCTCAAAATCATCAACTAAACGTCAATCCTAATTTTCAGGTTGAATGTTGGAAGCTAGCATTTAGTTTCGAAGCTACTCGCTGAACTTAGGCTAAACAAAAGCACAATATATCCTGTTTCATTGATTACAATTTTTAGAAAAATTGAAATATGTCAGTACACGGATATCACCACAAAGTGTGCATCCTGACTTATTGTCAAGACCCAGGATCCGATTGCGTGAGTAAACTCTGTGATCAGTACTTTGCCCGTTAACATGTTGTGACATGTAATAAACGTGCGAAGTCAATAAGTAGTCTATTCACAGACCTGACATTTATTCAGTCATATATGTAAATGTATAGTACCTAGTTAATTTTTGCACAGTTTGTGTGAGTTCCTTTAAGCAAAAATGTACCTTAGAAAAGTCTGAATCAAAAACTATGATGGAAATTGTGTTTAATTGACGTATTAACGTAGACTATGTATTAAGTTTCTCAAAGAGACGCCTGTTAATACTGTAATGTTTAATGAAACATGTTTTCAACCCTTCATTGCAGTCATTGTCAACATGGGCTGTATTAAGAAATTATAATTAGATCCTGTACTAAAATGGTAATTTTCTATGTAAGCCTACGAGAAATGGACGTCCTTACAAAGTTATTTAAGAAAACAGTTGAACATGTATTTGAGATCCAATAAAAACTGTTTATCAAAATGTACTGTAATATAAATCCCTCCCTATATTATTCTGCTAAGGTCCCATTCCAGTTTTGTACCGAAAATAAGGTCCCATTAACACTAACCTTCACATATGGGGTACCTACAGGTTCAGCATAACCCAATGCGTAAGCGAAACGCACTCACTTACTCTTTAAATGCCTCACAATAAAATAATACCTTAAAATCATGTATATTTACAATGAAACAATGAAAGAAGGCAACACGGTAACCATGGTAACAGAATCAAAGAGGTCCATCTATTTCTGTAAGACGCAATGCAATTCCAATTATTACATTACTGAGAAAGTTTCCAGACGGTTATAAGGTTGTCACGGAACCAAATTAAGCTGTAAAATTCATCAATACATACAGTATAATGCGCTTAAGGGGGTTAAGGGGCACTCTAGAAATTTTCACACAATTTTCACGTGTGAGTGTGGTACGAAAGTCCTTTTCACCCGACTGTAAAGGGTCTTCGAAAACCACATTTAAAGGCCCTTAAATTAACAGTGTCTGTGATATTCCCTGAAAACTAACTTCGCTCTAATATACCTATGAAGGAATGACAAACCCATAACCACTGCACCACTAGCTGAATTGATAAAGTCTGATTATTCATATCAAGGATAAATCAGTCATAGCATTCATGATTGAGATTTTTCTAAGTGTACTCTTTACAAATAGAATATTCTCGGGCGTAGCCGCGAAAGGGTAATGCTAGTGTGTATTATTAGACTAATGGATCTTCATATTTATGTGAAGGTAGAGGTGACATTTTCATATGGTGGCAACTAGTCCTTTCAGGTCGTGAAACATTCTTGTTTTTGATGTGTAACATCTTTCCACTCGGTTGCTGGATAATTTTGTGGGAGTGATTTTGAAAAATGGGACGGAAGTGGATCGGAACGATCGAGGTGGCACCAGCTGGCACACTTCCGTTCGATCGAACGGAAGTGTAAGACGCACTGCCAACTCGATCGATCGATCCAGCTGGCAGTGGTAAAAGAAACATTGAGCGCGCGGTGTCGGAAATTGATACCATGACGTACTCACGGCCATGTGGAATGTATATGACATACTGAACGGTAAACGCTCATGCGAACTCTGGTGTCAAGTGATTGAAACAAAGCACATTGTACATGTTCGAAGACTTCGTATCAGTATTTAAATGGTAAAATGCCCTAACTACAAACATTGTAAGTAGTCGGCATTGCCGGTATTATGTTTCTGCACAATGGCTATTCAAATTTTAACCCACATATTGGTAATACAGTCATCAATATAGTAAAATCGTTGTGGTTATACGAGAATTGAGCAAGCCTTCATGAACTATTACTGAATACATTCTCTTTACTCACAAGAGGGCCTATTCATAAGGCATTTTAAACTCAATTTCACGCAGGAACATTATCGAAACAAGGAAAATATAAATGAAACCTAATTCCGTAATACAGTATTATTGGAACGTGGAAATAAGTCACCATCTTGTGCACAAAATTTGCGTAGTCGAAATAGCCGTGGGGTTATCGCCTATGACTGTGAATCTAGAGATCTCGGGTTCGAATCCCGGATGGGGTGGATATTTTTGCTACCAGATTATCATTTTAAACGTTATTTATCATATCAATATAACTCACTTTAACAGAATCCATATGAAATGACGTGTTGGTCTGGAATTTATAAGGAACTAGCTGAAGTACCCGTGCTTCGCTACGCGTCATAAATAAATTAAAATGTGAAAGTGACAGTTAAAACTGGGGATAGGCGAGGTGCTGCGCAGAGGGAAATTAAGGATGGAACATTTTGTCCAACTACACCGTTGGGCGTTGACCGTGTTCTATAGCACAAATTTAGGTTTTACTCGCTAACCGTTGGAGATACCTTTCGGATAGAAAATGTAAATTTAAACCTCGTATATGCCATCAAAAGTTTGCTATTTCTTAGCGTTCACTTTTTATTTGAAATGGAAATATGAAAGTTTGAAACCGAAGGGTGTAGTGACGTCACTAGAATGGTCGCCATCTTTAAATAGTGCAAAGTATTGAAATCAAAAGTAGCCTATATGTTAACCAGGTAAATCTGCTACGTCGATGTAAAATTCATGTAAATCGGTTAACACCCTTTTAGAACCTGAATATCCAAAAATCCCTCCTTAGTAGACTTTTTCGACACACAACAAACACATCCCCTTCTTCTAACTTTAATACTTTTGGTTGGTCGATGAGAGTGAACATCCAAAAATCTTTCCTCAGTGGACGTTTTTCTTCCAGAATTTCACCACTCCCCATAGGCCCCTTAAATTGGATTTATGAAAAAAAAGGTCAAACACCTACTTATTTTAATTTTTTATTCATTTATTTATTTTTAAGCTGATTGAAACTCGGAGAAAATCAAACTCCTCGCCTATGTCGTTTAAGAGATACACGCTCCGTTAGGAATCTTTCAACCCCCACTTTTCATCCCTTTCACTTCATAATATACACCACATCAAAAAACCATTAGACATATGTCAGCTTATTTTTAATGATTAGTATATATGCCAGGTGTCACGTCCCCAAATGAAACCACTCGTGAGATATTGTTATTCAATGAAATGATCGTTTACCCCCATAACACCTCTTTAGAACCTGAATATCCAAAACTCTTTTCTTAGTGGACGTTTTCGGCATAAAACGAACATATCCCCAAAATTTCATGTTACTAACTTCAATAATTTTCGCTGGGCGATGATGAGTGAGTCAGTCAGTCAGGACATTTTCTTTCATTTATTTTTGAGAATTTCACCCATCCCCATGAACCCCTTAAATTGGATTTATGAAAAAACGGTCGAACACCTATTTACATACTTAAAGCTGTTTTTCCCCCTGAGTTTGATGAGTGAGTAAGTGAGTCAATCAGATAGGTCACTTTCTTTCCTGTTCCCCCCCCCCCACCGAATTTCACCCCTCCCCATGGGCCCCTTTAATTGGATTTATGAAGAAATGGTCGAACACCTATTTACTTAATTTTTAGCTGCTTTTCCCGCTGAATTTCAAACTTATCGCCTATGTTTAATAAGATATACAGTACATGCTCCGTTAAGAATCCTTCAACCACCAATTTCCTCCCCTTTCCTCTCATAATATACACCATATCGATAAACCCTTTGACATATGTCTGCTTATTTTGAATGATTAGTTTATATGCCGAATATCACATCCCCAAATGAAACAACTCGTGAGATATTGTTATTCAATTAAATGCAAGTTTAAAACCTTAACGCCCCTTCTGAACATGAATATCCAAAAATCCATCCTTAGTGGACTTTTTCGACATACAACGAACATATCCCCAAAATTTCAAGTTTCTAACTGCAAGAGGTTTGCTGGGGGATGATGAGTGAATATCCAAATATCCTTCCTTAGTGGACTTCTTTCCCCAGAGTTTCACCCCTCCCCATGAGCCCCTTAAATGGGATTTATGAAAAAAAAGATCGAACACCTATTTACTACTTTTTCAAGCTGATTTTTCTCCCTGAGATTCATACTTTTTGCCTCTGTCTTTTAAGAGATACTTGCTCCGTTAAGAATCCTTCATCACTCACTTTTCACACATACACCTCATAATATACACCACATCGAAAAACCCTCAGACATGTCTTCTTATTCTTAATGATGAGTTTATATGCCGAGTATCCCATCCCAAAGGAAACCAATCGGGAGTTATTGTTATTCAATTAAATGCAAGTCTACCCCCTTAACACCCCTTTAGAACCTGAATATCCAAAAATCTTTCCTTAGTGGACGTTTGCGACATACAACGAACATAGCCCTTTAATGTCATATTTCTAACTTCAATAATTTTGGCTTGGCGATGATGAGTGAATGAGTAAGTCAGGACATTTTCTTTCAATTATTTTTCAGAATTTCACCCCTCACATGAACCCCTTAAATTCGATTTATGAAAAAAAGGTCGAACAACTATTTACTTATTTTTGAGCTGTTCTTCCCCCCTGAGTTTGATGAGTGATTGATTTAGGACACTTTCTTTCCTGTTTTTTCCCCCAGAATTACACCCCTCTCCAAGGGCCCCTTAAATTGGATTTATGAAAAAAAAACCAGTATAACACCTATTTACTTATATTTTAAGCTGTTTCTCTAGCCGAATTTCAAACTTCTCGCCTATGTCGTTTAAGAGGTACAAGCTCCGTTAAGAATCCCTCAACCCCCTTTTTCACCCCTTTCACCTCATAATATACACCACATCGATAAACTCTTAGACATATGTCTGATTATTTTATTGATTAGTTTATATACCGAATATCAGATCCCCAAAGAGACAACTCATGAGATATCGTTATTCAATGAAATGCACGTTTACCCCCTTAACACCTCTTTAAAACCCGAAGAAACAAAAATCATTCCTTAGTTGACGTTTTCGACATACAGCGAACATATTCCCAAAATTCCATGTTTCCAACTTTAATAGTTTTCGCTGGGCGTGATAAGTGAGTAAGTCAGACAGGACATTTTCTTTCAATATTTTTTACCGGAATTTCACCCCTCCCCATGGGCCCCTTAAATTGGATTGATGAAAAAACGCTTGAACAACTATTAACTTATTTCTTAAGCTTTCTTTTTTCCCTGAGTTTGATGAGTGAGTTAGTCAGTCAGTTAGGACACTTTCACTCCGTTTTCCCCCCAGAATTTCACCCCATGCCATTGGCCCCTTAAATTAATTTATGAAAAAACGGTGGAACACCTTTTGATTTTTTTTTCGTTGAGTTTCAAATTTCTCGCCTATGTCGTTTAGGAGATAGGCCTACATGCTTCATTAGGAATCCTTCAACCCCCACTTTTCACCCCTTTCACCTCATAATAATACACCACATCGAAAAACCCTTAGACACATGTCTGCTTATTTTTTATGATTAGTTTATATGCGAGTATCACATCCACAAATGAAACCACTCGTGAGATATTGTTATTCAATGAAATGCAGGTTTAATCCCCTTAAGACCCCTTTAGAACCTGAATATTCAAAAATCCTCCCTAAGTGTATGGTTTTGACATACAACGAACATATCCCGAAAATGCCATGTTTCCAACTTCAATATTTTTCGTTGGGCGATGGTGAGTGAGTGAGTGAGTCAGGACATTTTCTTTCAATTTTTTTTCTTCAGAATTTCACTCCTCCCGATGAACCCCTTAAATTTGATTTATAAAAAAAACCTGTCGTACATATATTTACTTATTTTATGCAGTTTTCCCCCTGAGTTTGAAGAGCGAGTAAGTCAATCGGTTAGGACACTTTCTTTCCTGATTTTTTCCCAGAATTTCACACATCCCCATGGGCCCCTTAAATTGGATTTATTAAAAAACGGTCAAACACCTATTTACGTATTTTCTATGCAGATTTTTTTCCGCTGAGTTTCAAACTCCTCGCCTATGTCGTTTAAGAGATACAGGCTCCGTTAGGAATCTTTCAACCCCCACTTTTCACCCCTTTCACCTCATAATATACACCACATCGAAAAACCCATCAGACACGGCTCTTCCTATTTTTAGCCTACTTTTCACATTTTGCAAAAATGAGGAAAAAGTAGACTTATGAGATCGGGCAAATGTGTGTCTGTCCGTCTGTCTGTCTGCCCTTCTGTCTGTCTGTCTGGCTGTGTGTGTGTCCACCCCCCTATCAACTCCTAAACGGCTGCAGCAATCGGAACAAAATTTGGTAGGAGTAAAGATCTATACCTGAATATCCCACGGCCATATTTGAAAATGATGTCAGTGCTATCAACTGCAAAACAATCGCAATTTTAATTTGAGCTCCATGTTGGATATCTTGGAAAGTATGAATGGGAGCTATTTCAAAATTGGCACACGTACAGATCATAATATTTCAGTTTAATTCCAGGAGGCTAAACATGGCAGTGTTGCCAAAATGATTATAAGCCTCCTGATAGGTCCAATTTTTAAATGCATATAACTTCTATACTATCAATTGGAATTCAACCAAATTTCGTATGTTGTATGTGTACATAACCAGATATGACTGAGCGTATTCTTCAGACCTACCAGGGCTGCCAACTGTTAATAAATGCTCCTAATTTATATTATCCACATACCAATATATCAGAAAGTATGCAAGCCGACAGCTTTAAACTATGCACACGTATAGTCCCTGACATTCTATATTAATTTGGAGTAACTTACATACGTCAGTGCTACCAACATGATTCTAAGCCTGCTGACAGGTCCAACTTTAAATACATGTAACTTCCATACTATCATTTGGATTTCAACCAAATTTCGTATGTGCTATGTGTACCATAACAGATATGACTATGCGTATTCTAAGGAGCAACCAGTGCTGCCAACTGTTAATATGTGCTGTCCCTATTTTTGTTACCCCAATATCAATATATCAGAAAGTATGCAAGCCAATCGCTCTAAACTTTGCACACGTATAGTACCTGGCATTCTAGACGAATTAGGAGTAACTAATATACGTCAGTGCTGCCAACATGATTCTAAGCATGCTGATAGGTCCAATTTTAAAATGCATGTAACTTCTATACTAACTAATGGATTTCATTCAAAATTGGCACAACAATAGATCATATTATTTCAGATTATTTCTGACCAATACATGCATGACATTGTTGCCAACATGATTTTACGCGCGCTGTTAGATCCAATGTTTAACTGCATGTAACGTCCATGCTATTCATTGGACTTCAACCAAATTTTGTATTTTGTACCTTAAGAGACGGAACTAAGAATATATTCAGTCATCAGGGCTGCCAACTGTAGTGCTCTATTAGGATACATTATGCCAGGTATACAGTATTTCGAACTAATTGGAAATTTCGATAATAGCAACTTAATTTCGTCATTATTCTAGATAGGTTCATATTCTGTAGAATAATCATTGGCATGAAAAGTAGGCTGTATAGTTCTTCACGGAACTTCTTGTTAATGGTGAGTTTATATACCGAGTATCACATCCCCCAATGAAACCAATCGGGAAATATTCCTATTCAATGAAATGCAGGTCTACCCCCTTAACACCCCTTTAGAACCTGTATATCCAAAAAAAAACTTTCTTAGTGGGCGTTTGCGGCCCTTGAGGAAGCTGCATACCAAATTCCATTCCAATCCGTTGGGTGGTTTCTGTGATTTCGTGATGAGTGTGTGAGTGTGTGAGTGAGTGAGTGAGTGGTATTTGACAAATATCTAGTAGAGAGTGTCATGTCTTTATTATGCTATACTCGGTTGACAGTGCTGTGTGAGCAGTTGAGTAACTAACGGGATTTCAAGTAAAGCTCCTCATTTTCTATACCGGTAGTGCAGGGCGCAACTGGCATCCAGACGGCCGTGTCTCGACTTGAGCTATCTTGCCATGGAAACTATCTGCCTTGCCATTCCTTCATGAGTATTATTTACGAATTAATTAGCCTTTGCTCGAGTGAAAAAGGGCCGAAATCAGAAGAATGAGAAAGACTATCGAAAATTCATGTAGGCAGCGGTTCCTTCTGGGTCCTAAACTATGTGTATGCAAAATTTGGTTGAGATTGGTGGAACGGTGTAGATTTGTATACGGAACCAACCCACCCACCCACATACATACATACATACATACATACATACATACGGACTTTCACTTTTATATATAAGACTAGCTGATGTACCCGTGCTTCGCTACGCGTCATAAATAAATTAAAATGTGAAGGTGACAGTTAAAACAGGGGATAGGCGAGATGCTGCGCAGAGGGATATTACGGATGGAACATTTTGTCCAACTACAACGCTCGGCGTTGACCGTGTTTTATAGCACAAATTTAGGTTTTTCTCGCTAACCGTTGGAGATACCTTTCGGATAGAAAATGTAATTTTAAACCTCGTATATGCCATCAAAAGTTTGCTATTTCTTAGCGTTCTCTTTTTATTTGAAATGGAAATATGAAAGTTTGAAACCAAAGGGTGTAGTGACGTCACTAAAATGGTCGCCATCTTTAAATAGTGCAAATTATTGAAATCAAAAGGAACCTATATGTTAACCAGGTAAATCAGCTACTTCCATGTAAAATTCATGTAAATCGGACCAGTGGTACTTGCGTGATTGAGTAATACACACACACCATCTCATTTTTAGCCTCGCTTCGCTCGCGTCATAGTCGTGTCATATTGTTATTGAATGAAATGCAGGTTTAACCCCGTTAACACCCCTTTAGAACCTGAATATCCAAAAATCCCTCCTTAGTAGACATTTTCGACACACAACAAACATATCCCCAAAATATCATTCTTCTAACTTTAATAGTTTTGGTTGGTCGATGAGAGTGAACATCCAAAAATCCTTCCTTAGTGGACGTTTTTCTTCCAGAATTTCACCCCTCCCCATAGGCCCCTTAAATTGTATTTATGAAAAGCCGGTCGAACACCTATTTAATTTATATATTTATTTATTTATTTATTTATTTATTTATTTAATTATTTATTTATTTTTAAGCAGATTGATTTCCTACGAGTTTCAAACACCTCGCTTATGTCGTTTAAGAGATACACGCTCCGTTAGGAATCTTTCAAACCCCACTTTTCATCCCTTTCACCTGATAATATACACTATATCGAAAAACCATTAGACATGTGTCAGCTTATTTTAATGATTAGAATATATGCCAAGTATCACATCCCCAATTGAAACCACTCGTGAGATATTGTTATTCAATGAAATGCACATTTACCCCTTAACACCTCTTTAGAACCTGAATATCCAAAACTCTTTCCTTAGTGGACGTTTTCGACATACAACGAACATATCCCCAAAATTTCATGTTTCTAACATCAATAATTTTGGCTGGGCGATGATGAGTGAGTGAGTCGGTCAGGACATTTTCTTTCAATTATTTTTGATAATTTCACCCCTCCCCATGAACCCCTTAAATTGTATTTATGAAACAAACGGTCGAACACCTATTTACTTATTTAAAGCTGTTTTCCCCCTGAGTTTGATGAGCGAGTAAGTGAGTCAATCAGTTAGGACACTTTCTTTCCTGTTTTTTTCCCCCCAGAATTTCACCCCTCTCCAAGGGCCCCTTAAATTGGATTGATGACAAAACGGTCGAACACCTCTTTACTTGTATTTAAAGCTGTTTTTCCCGTCGAATTTCAAACTTCTCGCCATTGTCGTTTAAGAGATACACGCTCCGTTAAGAATCATTCAACACCCAATTTTCACCCCTTTCACCTCATAATATACACCACATCGATAAACCCTTAGACATATGTCTGATTATTTTAATGATAAGTTTACATACCGAATATCACATCCCCAAATAAACAACTCATGAGATATCGTTATTCAATGAAATGCACGTTTACCCCCTTAACACCTCTTTAAAACCCGTATAAACAAAAATCATTCCTTAGTTGACGTTTTCGACATACAGCGAACATATTCCCAAAATTTCATGTATCCAACTTGAATAGTTTTCGTTGGGCGTGATGAGTGAGTGAGTCAGACAGGACATTTTCTTTCAATTATTTTTACCAGATTTTCTCCCCTCCCCACGGGCCTCTTAAATTGGATTGATGAAAAAACGCTTGAACACCTATTAACTTGCTTTTTAAGCTGTCCTTTTTCCCTGAGTTTGATGAGTGAGTGAGTTAGTCAGTCAGTTAGGACACTTTCTCTCCTTTATTCCCCCCAGAATTTCACACCACCCCATTGGCCCCTTAAATTAATTTATGAAAAAACGGTCGAACACCGATTTACTTACATTTTAAGGTGATTTTTTCGCTGAGTTTCAAATTTCTCGCCTATGCCGTTTAAGAGATAGGCATACACGCTCCGTTAGGAATCCTTCAACCCCCACTTTTCACCCCTTTCACCTCATAATAATACACCACTGTGGTGTTTGAAGCCATATTTTCAGTGTTGCCTTAGTAAACAAGAGTTTAGTGCTTTTCAGTCGGTCAACACGAATGTACCCAAAAGAGATGGGTTATGCCCTAATCCTGAAATAAATTACATGAGATTAATGAGATTTATTAATCTCATGTAATTTATTTCAGGATTAGGGCATAACCCATCTCTTTTGGGTACATTCGTGTTGACCGACTGAAAAGCACTAAACTCTTATAATACACCACATCGAAAAACCCTTAGACACATGTCTGCTTATTTTTAATGATTAGTTTATATGCCGAGTATCACATCCACAAATCAAACCACTCGTGAGATATTGTTATTCAATTAAATGCAGGCTTAACCCCCTAAAGACCCCTTTAGAACCCCTGAATATCCAAAAATCCTCCCTTAGTGTACGGTTTTGACATACAACGAACATATCCCCAAACTGCCATGTTTCCAACTTCTTTTTTTTTGGCTGGGCGATGATGAGCGAGAGAATGAGTCAGGACATTTTCTTTAATTTTTTTTCTTCAGAATTTCACCCCTCCCGATGAACCTCTTATATTTGATTGTTCAAAAAACTATCGAAAAGCTATTTACTTACTTTAAAGCAGTTTTTCCCCCTAAGTTTGATGAGTGAGTCAGTCAGTCAATCAGTTAGGACACTTTCTTTTCTGTCCCCCCCCCCTCCCAGAATTTCACCCCTCCCCATGGGACCCTTAAATTGGATTTATGAAAAAACTGTCAAACACATATTTACTTATTTTTATCCTGATTTTTTTCCCGCTGAGTTTCAAACTCCTCACCTATGTCGTTTAAGAGATACACGCTCCGTTAGGAATCTTTCAATCCCCAATTTTCACCCCCTTTCACCTCATAATATACACCACATCGAAAAACCGTCATACAGGTGTCTTCTTACTTTTTAATGATGAGTTTATATGCCGTGTATCACATCCCCCAATGAAACCAATCGGGAGATATTGTTATTCAATGAAATGCTGGTTTAACCCCCTTAAGACCCCTTTAGAACCTGATTATCCGAAAATCCTCCCTTAGTAGACGGTTTTGACAAACAATGAATATATCACCAAACTGTCATGTTTCTAACTTCAATAATTTTGGCTGGGCGATGATGAGTGAGTGAGTGAGTCAGGACATTTTCTTTCAATTTTCTTTTTTCAGAAATTCACCCCTCCCCATGAACCCCTTAAATTTGATTTAATAAAAAAAACTGTCAAAGAGCTATTTACTTACTTACTTACTTAATTTTCCCCTGAGTTTGATGAGTGAGTCAGTCAGTCAGTCAATCAGTTAGGTCACTTTCTTTCCTGTCCCCCCCCCCCGAATTTCACCCCTCCCCGTGGGCCCCATAAATTGGATTTATGAAAAACCGGTCAAACACATATTTACTTCTTTTTTATGTTGATTATTTTCGCTGAGTTTCAAACTCCTCGCCTATGTCGTTTAAGAGATACACGCTCCGTTAGGAATCTTTTAATCCCCACTTTTCACCCCTTTCACCTCATAATATACACCACATCGAAAAACCCTCAGACACATGTATTCTTATTTTTAATGATTAGTTTATATGCCGAGTATCACATCCCCCAATGAAACCAATCGGGAGATATTGCTATTCAATGAAATGCAGGTCTACCCCCTTAACACCCCTTTAGAACCAGAATATGCAAAAATCCTCTCTTAGTGAGCATTTGCGTCCCTTGAGAAAGCTGCATACCAAATTTCATTCCAATCCGTTCGGTGGTTTCTGAGATTTCGTGAAGAATGAATGAGTGAGTGAGTGGTATTTGACAAATATATAGTAGAAGATGGTGTCAAGTCTTTGTTATGCTAAACTCTGTTGACAGTGCTGTGTGAGTAGTTGAGTAACTAACGGGATTTCAAGTAAAGATCCTCATTTTCTATACCGGTAGTGCAGAGCGCGAATGGCATCCAGTCGGCCGTGTCTCGACTTGAGCTATGTTGCCATGGAAACTAGGCCTATCTGCCTTGCCATTCCTTCATGAGTATATTTTATGATTTGATTAGCTTGCCACGGTGGGTGAGTGGATAGCGTGTCGGTCTACTAACCCCAAGATTGCTGGTTCGCCCCTGACCGTGGTAAGTGATTTTTGAAAGGCGGCAAAAATACGATACGCATGTCATACGATGTTGGCATGTCTAAGAACCCATTTGAATTCAGTAGGCCGAGTTCATAATGGCAAAATTAATCTCGGGAGTTTCCGCCAGCACAAAGTTCCTCATTTCTCTACTAGAAAGCGCTATTGTGTTCAAGGAGATTAGATATCAAACATCTAACCTCCTTGACTTTCATAGTCAAGGAACTACGAAATTTGACATGCAAGCTACCCTCTGGGTGTCAAATAGCAAAGCTTGCACCAGGCACCCGAGGCCATACGATATTAATATTATTATTATTATGATTTGATTTGCCTGTGATTGAGTGCAAAAGGGCCGAACTCAGAAGAATGAGAAAGACTATCGAAAATTCATGTAGCCAGCGGTTCGTTCTGGGTCCTAAACTATGTGTATGCAAAATTTGGTTGAGATTGGTGGAACGGTGTAGATTTGTATACGGAACAGACCCACCCACATACCCACATACATACATACAGACTTTCACTTTTATATAATATAAGACTAGCTGAAGTACCCGTGCTTCGCTACGCGTCATAAATAAATTAAAATATGAAGGTGACAGTTAAAACAGGGGATAGGCGAGGTGCTGCGCAGAGGGAGATTAAGGATGGAACATTTTGTCCAACTACACCGCTCGGCGTTGACCGTGTTTTATAGCACAAATTTAGGTTTTACTCGCTAACGGTTGGAGATACCTTTCGGATAGAAAATGTAATTTTTAACCTCGTATATACCATGAAAAGTTTGGTATTTCTTAGCGTTCTCTTTGTATTTGAAATGGAAATATGAAAGTTTTAAACCAAAGGGTGTAGTGAAGTCACTAAAATGGTCGCCATCTTTAAATAGTACAAAGTATTGAAATCAAAAGTGACCTATATGTTAACCAGGTAAATCAGCTACTTCCATGTAAAATTCATGTAAATCGGACCAGTGGTACTTGCGTGATGGAGTAATACATAGACGCACATCATCTCATTTTTAGCCTCGCTTCGCTCGCGTCACAGTCGTGTCATATTGTTATTCAATGAAATGCAGGTTTAACCCCATTAACACCCCTTTAGAACCTGAATATCCAAAAATCCCTCCTTGGTAGACGTTTTCGACACACAAAAAACATATCCCCAAAGTATCATTCTTCTAACTTTAATCGTTTGGGTTGGTCGATGAGAGTGAACATCCAAAAATCCTTCATTAGGGGACGTTTTTCTTCCAGAATTTCACACCTCCCCATAGGCCCCTTAAATTGGATTTATGAAAAAACGGTCGAACACATATTTATTTTATTTATTTATTTATTTATTTATTTATTTATTTATTTATTTATTTATTTATTTATTTATTTATTTATTTATTTATTTATTTATTTATTTATTTATTTATTTATTTTTAAGCTGATTGATTTCCTCCGAGTTTCAAACTCCTCGCTTATGTCGTTTAAGAGATACACGGTCCGTTAGGAATCTTTCAACCCCCACTTTTCATCCCTTTCACCTCATAATATACACTACATCGAAAAACAATTAGACATGTGTCAGCTTATTTTTAATGATTAGTATATATGCCAAGTATCACATCCCCAAATGAAACCACTCGTGAGATATGGTTATTCAATGAAATGCACGTTTACCCCCCTTAACACCTATTTAGAACCTGAATATTCTAAACTCCTTCCTTAGTGGACGTTTTCGACATACAACGAACATATCCCCAAAATGTCATGTTTCTAACTTTAATATTTTTGGCTGGGCTATGATGAGTGAGTGAGTCAGTCAGGACATTTCCTTTCATTTATTTTTGATAATTTCACCCCTCCCCATGGACCCCTTAAATTGGATTTATGAAACAAACGGTCGAACACCTATTTACTTATTTAAAGCTGTTTTCCCCCGAGTTTGATGAGTGAGTAAGTGAGTCAATCAGTTAGGACACTTTCTTTCCTGTTTTTTTCCCCCCAGAATTTCACCTCTCACCAAGGGCCCCGTAAATTGGATTTATGAAAAAAACAGTCGAACACCTATTTACTTGTATTTTAAGCTGTTCTTTTCCCGCCGAATTTCAAACTTCTCGCCTATGTCCTTTAAGAGATACACGCTCCGTCAAGAATCCCTCAACCACCAATTTTCACCCCTATCACCTCATAATATACACCACATCGATAAACCCTTAGACATATGTCTGATTATTAGCCTACTTTCGATTTTTGCAAAAAATGAAAGTAGACTTATGAGATCAACACAGGGCGAAAAAAGTGTGTCTGTCTGTGTGTGTGTATGTGTGTGTGTGAGTCTGTGTGTGTGTGTGTATGTGTGTGTGTGAGTCTGTGTGTGTGTGTGTGTGTGTCTGTGTGTGTGTGAGTGTGTGTACTCTGAATGTCTGTCCCCCCCTATCAATTCGAACACGGTGAATGCGAATTGAACGAAATTTGGTACAAAGGTAGCACTAGCAAAGGACACCTCAGTGTCATGTTTTATATCGCCGCCATCTTTACTAAAACTGAATGGCGGCCACTCAAACGTTCAAAACGTAAAATCAAATAACGACTAACCAAATCATCCGATCTCTACCAAATTTGGTAACAACATACCTTCGTATAGGATGCGTCTTGTGACCAAACTACAAGGTCGTCCGCCATACCATTTCAGGATGGCGGCCGTGCGAATTATGCAAACTTTATAATCCATATCATGGGACCCACCAGTTCCGATTATCGAGCCGAGAATCGTTTTAACTGTTCTAAAGGAAGAGGCACGTTCGAAATTAAAAGTTTATTTTGTAATACTATAGTGCAGACGTGATTTTAAAAAGCTGAACTGATTCAGTAATAAGACAAGATGGCAGCGGATATCTTGTGCCTGACTTATATTTCACTAATTTGAGTATTGAATGCAATATAGCGTACTGATAAAAAATAAATAAACTTTGTATGAAATGCTTTATATATAAATAATATACTCCAGTGATGAAATCGTTTAGTATAAATCATTATTTGCTAACAAGTTCTATGTAAGTCATTTTAAATAGTACGATATTCGTTGACACAATTAGCTCAGTGGTATACAGTTGGTCACTAGTCGTGGCCGAGTGAGGTGCGTGTGAGCGCGCTGTGTGACCGCATTGGAAGAGTGTACATTTTCTAATACCGGTGCTTCCGATAGTTCCACGGGTGAACTGACCTTCCGTGTGTCATTCGGACAATACTTTTTCAAGTAGTGTTCCAGATTGCACAACAAAACCAGGAAACCCAGAAAACCCCGCTGAAAATCATGTCCGGATACCAGAGAAAAAATACCGTACGCTGCCAATGGGACAAGCAGAGTTCTCGCGCCACACCAGGAGAAATTCACCGCTGGATTAGCGATACTCTCCGGTTGACTGTCGACCAAGTAGAAGCCATCCAGTTAAATGCACAAGAAAAAACCATGTACATCAAGGTAATCAGCATATCTACTTATCAGAAATTGTTAATTAATTTTGCAGATCCTATTAAATTTCAGTATGCCTCAGGCGAAATGACTAATGTTAAGCTCTCCCCAGCGGATTCCAATTTTACCACAGTGCGTATATTTAATGTCCCACTTGAAGTTCCACCTGAAATTTTCAAATCCGTGCTGTCGAAATATGGCACTGTGAGTGAAGTCAGGAAAGAACAATGGTCTTCTGCTTATCAGTTCCCGGTGTATAATGGAATACGCGCAGTCACAATGGAAATAAAACAAGATATCCCCTCCACTGCGACTTTTGGTGGCCATTCTGGCTACCTATCTTATAATGGACAGAAACAGACCTGTTTAATTTGCAATGCTAACACACACCTACGTATCAATTGCCCACAGAAAATGATTCCCCTCGGTATAACTCCAACACAACAACGACGTGTTCAATACTCGGAAGTCGTGACACAGCAAACGTCACATGAACACATGTTTATTGATCAGTCAGCTGGGACAACACCAGCAGTGGCCTCTGCTACACACGACGCAGAACTGGTACCTTACACTGACCAGCTCAGCGAGTCACAGAGTGCCCCTGCGCTATCGGCAACATGTACCGCAGCCTTAGAACCAATTATGCCGCCACTACAGGCTGCCACAGAAATTTTGTCTTCACTGCCCCCACCTTCTCTGGTACCTACCGACTCACCTACGCAGGTTGATCGGGGATCCGAGAACGTATCTAAAAAGATAAAAACAAATGCCTCGATTGCCGTACCAGCCCAGAAGAATCAAACTGGCTCCACAAACGTTCCCGCAGCTGTGAAAAAGAAACAAAATCTTCATTCTACGTCATCTAGGGACCCACGAACGCTCTCAAACGCTGACTGCCGGCCTATGAATAGCAATCATAAGGAACTATCTCAACCTAATTTGACATAGTGCACCAGGATAATTCTCAGCTGTGTCTTCTTTCGAGTCCACCTTCCAGTATGTCTAGCACAGCTTTTATACTTCTCTTAATGGCGCAATTTCTCACTGTGGCCACTGTGAATATCAATGTAATAGAATGCCCTCTGAAATTTCAACTGTTGGAGAGATTCCTTCGAGATGCAGACATTGACATTGCCTTCATTCAAGAAGTTGCCATACCGTGTTTACCCATATCTGCCTTCTACAAACAATACATCAATACCGGTAATACGAATAGAGGGACCGGATTCCTCATAAGACATGATATCCCACTCGAAGGTGTGCTATGTCATCCATCAGGACGCATAATATCTGGACACATAAACAATACCACCCTGATAAATGTATATGCCCCATCCGGGTCCAATAAACGTGTGGAACGGAAAATGTTCTTTGAACAGAGTATACTGCCTCATCTGCACGACGTTAAGGAAAAACTTATTCTTGCAGGGGATTTCAATTGTATTCAACGCCCAGAGGATTCCACTAGTCCATACAAAGGTGTCAACCCGGCTCTCAGGACCCTTCTTACCTCCCTACACCTCATTGATGCTGTGGATAGTTTAAGGGTGCCCCTGCCCCATTACACCTGTATAAGTCACAACTCCTCATCACGAATCGACCGCATCTACCTTTCACAGGAACTTATCCAGCCTAGACGATATGAAGTGATACCTGCCAGTTTCACTAACCATCATGCTGTCGTATGTACAATCTCTTACCCCCATCCCATATTTCACATAGGAAGAGGTTATTGGAAACTGAATTGCTCGCTGTTACTGGAGGAGGAATGCCAAGATATTTTCAGACAACACTGGACTCGATGGGTCCAACAAAAATGCAAATTTCGCGACTGCGCAGACTGGTGGGATATTTTGGTTAAACCAGGGATCCGCCGCGTCTTTAAGAACATATCTTACCAACGAGGTCGGGAAAGACGGGATACAGTTGAATTTTACTATCGAGTTCTTCGCCAGCTCCAGCAAAGATCTGATGCTGGGGAGCGTATATATGACCAGATTCGGGAAGTTAAAACCAAGCTCCTGTCTCTACAGCAACGAACGCTCGCTCATATAAACGTGGCTTTAAAAGATCGTACAGTGCTCCCAGACGAAAGTGCAAGTGTATACCATATCGCCAAAGGACAACGTGAGCGGCAACGTAAATATATCCACCGCCTCCGCACCAGTACTGGAAGTGTCGTCACCTCCCCTGACGCTATCCGTAGTGAAATATCACTATTTTATCAACGGTTCTACGCTCCGGCTCCAATTGATCCACAGCAGGTGACCATATTGCTTTCATCTTGCAATACCCATCTGTCTCCGGACAACAAAACTCGGCTCAGCGCGGATATTACGGATGAAGAGATTCACTCTGTGGTTAAGCACCTCCCAAACAACCGCTCACCTGGCATTGATGGACTGCCATATGAAATGTATAAACACTTCTGGCCTCTCATTGGCAAAGAATTTTGTCATGTCCTGCGTACCATTCTCCAACGTCGTGCTCTTTGTCGATCACATCACGAGGGTACCATAGTCCTCATACCAAAAACATCTTCTCCCATGGCAGTTGGTGACTTCCGACCAGTTACTCTGCTCTGCAGTGATTATAAAGTCCTTACCAAAGTACTTGCATGCCGATTGAAGACTGTTCTACATGATATCATTGGTGATGAACAATGTTGCAGCATTCCTGGAAGAACTCTGTTAACAAACTTAGCGATACTAAGGGACCTACACCTAAAAGCCGAAATGCTCCCCACTGAGCCAATGAGTTTTCTCACCTTGGATCTTGATAAAGCTTTCGATCGCATCAGTCATGAATACTTGTACATGGTCTTGCAGCACTTTGAATTTCCTGCAATCCTTATTGACTACATTCGTATGATAAATTGTAATGCTACGTCTCGAGTGCTCGTCAACGGTTTTCTTTCCCCTCTGATTCCAATACAACGATCAGTTAGGCAAGGATGTCCCCTCTCCATGCTACTTTTTGTCATTGGCCTTGAACCGTTCATTCGGACTACCCAGGTGAAGCTACAGGGTTATAAACTGTCCACACATGTTTTTGGCATGTGCGCCTATGCTGATGACGTATCCATATTGATCCGCAAAAATGAAGACATCTCCCACATCGATAGCGTCCTTCAGCTCTACCATATCGCCTCTGGAGCACAATCGAACCCCCAGAAAACTGCTTTGCTTCCGCTCAATAATATCTCAGTAATTACCCAACAGCCCTGGTTCCGGATAGTAAATGAGGTGAAAATTCTTGGCATTACCTGGAAGCAATCGATTCTGGACACGGTGCACGCAAACTGGACTAAGGTCATTGCCAAAGTTAGGGGAGTGCTGATCCAATTTGGTCAAAGAAACCTCAATATAGTGCAACGGGTCGTAGTCCTCAACGTATTTGCGCTCTCTAAAATATGGTATGTCGCACAACTTTTCCCACTTCCCAAAATGTTTGAGAGCCAATTGGCAAAATATATAGGTTGGTTTCTATGGCAAGGATTTTTGTTCCGAGTACAACGGGAACAGTTGTATCTCCCATCCCGGCAAGGCGGGCTAGGGCTAACCGCTCATGGCATGAAATGCCGTGCACTCCTCTGCAAGAACGATATCACCATTCTTTCCCAACATGACACTTTTACGAAAGCGCTATACAAAGATATTCGGAACACAGCCCGTGGTTGTGAGAGAGCTTTGCCGAAGATATTTAGGGACCATCAACAGCACCCTCTGGAAACTGTTCGCCAAATGCCTTCAGGGACTGTTCCAACGACGAAAAGTATTTATAACATGTTGCGGCAAGTGGTACACTCCAAACCGCGAATCGAGGCCACCACCCTCTACGTCCATTGGCCCACTGTTTGGAAAAATTTTGGGGCTATGACCATTTCTTCTGCTGTACACTCCCGGGTTTTTATCTTCCTCAACGATCTCATCCCAACCGCTCTACGGCGATATACCATCCGTCTTGAAGCTTACCCATGGTGTACTATATGTGGTCAAACTGATACGGCGATACACCGCTTCACATCATGCACGCGAGTTGCCTCCACGTGGCTGTGGTGTAAGGGAAACGTATGTCAACTATTAAATGTGCCCACGGATGACCTTGATGACAGGAAGTTGATTCGCTTGTCGGTGACCGCCTTCCCCCAAATTAAACAGACTGCCATTGTGTGGATAATGGGCCAATATGTACACTTCGTGATGGACAATGATCAACATTTCTCATTCCTGGATCTCAGGTATCACCTGCAGAAAGAGCGTTGGAAGCTTAGTGAAAGTGGACAATTGTACGATAAATATGGACACTATCTGGACTTTCTTGTGATGTAATAGTATGGTATTTATCATATCTGAAAATTCTGTAATTCTGTAAAGAGCTAATAAAAAAATAAAAAAAAATAAAAAGTGGTAGAGCGATAGCCTGTCGCTCAGATGCCTATGGTTCAAACCCGATCAGAGCTAGGTTTTTTGCTTGAAATGTTATATGTTTATTGTTTTGTAATGACTCAGATGTTTCAAAATTAAGCGTTATATTGTGCAAATTATGGTGTAAAATATATATTTAATTAAAACATAATTCGCCAACAGATTTACTCGAGACATCTAGCTGCCAAAAAGGTAACTTCCAGATTTTATTGAAAAGTTTCTTCTTCTGGCCGCTAGAATGCACTCGCTCTGTTAGGATTATATTGTTCGATATTTCACCACTAGATGTCCCGACTAGTCTACGTGGGGATCCATTGATTACTATACCATTATCATTCTATGCGCATCGAATTTGAAGAATGACAAGTTGATACTACGATACATTTTAACTTTTTATTTTAAAGGGTTTGTAACAGCCTATTTTGCGTTACTTGAAAATGTTATTAAGCGTTATATTTTCCACATTATGGTGTAAAATATATATTTAATTAAAACATAATTCGCCAGCAGATTTACTCGAGACATCTAGCTGCCAAAAAGGTAACTTCCAGATTTTATTGAAAAGTTTCTTATTCTGGCCGCTAGAATGCACTCGCTCTGTTAGGATTATATTATCGAAAATATCCACATAGTTTGTATACACACGTCTCTGTAGGGTCATGGAAAGATTTGTTAATTCAATTAGGGTTGTGAAAGCCATGCACAACCAGACGTGTAAAGACATGCCTCAACTCAAAGTTGGATGTTGCCCACGGCAGGTCGTAATAATAATAATAATAATGTTATTGGTTTTACATCCCTTTTAACTACTGCTGCTTTTAGAGACACCGGGGTGCCGGAATTTTGGCCCGAAGGGGATCTTTAACGTGCCAGTAAATGTACTGACACGGCTCCCTCGCATTTGTGCACCCTCAAATGCCAGCTGACTGCGCCAGGATACGAACCTGCAACCAAGGGCCCAGCAAGCGAGAACGTTACCGCTGAGCCACGCCGCCAGTCCGGTCGATTATGTCTCCAGATCCATAACATTCTTGATATACTTCTTATCTTTCTTTCTTTCTTTCTTTCTTTCTTCAATGATGGTAGCAGTTTTTATCTAGGTCGTGGCGTTTGGTAGAGGTAAATCGTTTCTAAGGTCTTCAACAAAGAATAGTTCTATTATACTCTTTGATAATAACAACGAGTTATAACTATACTCATACATTTAGGAGAAAGTAGGCTATATGTTCTTTACTGAACATCTTGTTTTTAATGATTAGTTTATATACCCAATATCACATCCCCTAAGAAACAACTCATGATATATCGTTATTCAATGAAATGCACGTTTACCCCCTTAACATCTCTTTAAAACCCGATTAAACAAAAATCATTCCTTAGTTGACGTTTTCGACATACAGCGAACATATACCCAAAATTTCATTTTTCCAACTTTAATAGTTTTCGCTGGGCGTGATGAGTGAGTGAGTCAGACAGGACATTTTCATTCAATTATTTTTACCAGAATTTCACCCCTCCCTATGGGCCCCTTAAATTGGATTGATGAAAAAACGCTTGAACACCTATTAACTTATTTTTAAAGCTGTCTTTTTCCCCTGAGTGTGGTGAGTGAGTTAGTCAGTTAGGACACTTTCTCTCCTTTTTTCCCCCTGAATTTCACCCCACTCCATTGGCCCCTTAAATTAATTTATGAAAAAACGGTCGAACACCGATTTACTTATCTTTTTAGCTGATGATTTTTCGCTGCGTTTCAAATTTCTCGCCTATGTCGCTTAAGAGATAGGCCTACACGCTCCGTTAGGAATCCTTCAACCCCCACTTTTCACCCCTTTCACCTCATAATAATACACCACATCGAAAAAACCTTAGACACATGTCTGCGTATATTTAATGATTACTTTATATGCCGAGTATCACATCCACAAATGAAACGACTCGTGAGATATTGTTATTCAATGAAATTCAGGTTTAACCCCCTTAAGACCCCTCAAGAGCCTGAATATCCAAAAATCCTCCCTTAGTGTACGGTTTTGACATACAACGAACATATCCCCAAAATGCCATGTTTCCAACTTCAATATTTTTGGCTGGGCGATGATGAGTGAGTGAATGAGTCAGGACATTTTCTTTCATTTTTTTTCCTTCAGAATTTCACCCCTCCCGATGAACCCCTTCAATTTGATTGATAAAAAAAACTGTCGAACAGCTATTTACTTACTTTAAAGCAGTTTTTCCCCCAGAGTTTGATGAGAGAGTCAGTCAGTCAATCAGTTAGGACATTTTCTTTCCTGTCCCCCCCCCCCACAGAATTTCACCCCTCCCCATGGGCCTCTTAAATTGGATTTATGAAAAAAAAAACGGTCAAACACATATTTACTTATTTTTATGCTGATTTTTTTCCGCTGAGTTTCAAACTCCTCGCCTATGTCGTTTAAGACATACACGCTCCGTTAGGAATCTTTCAATCCCTACTTTTCACCCCTTTCACCTCATAATATACTCCACATCGAAAAACCCTCAGACACGTGTCTTACTTTTTAATGATGAGTTTATATGCCGTGTATCACATCCCCCAATGAAACCAATCGGGAGATATTGTTATTCAATGAAATGCAGGTTTAACCCCATTAAGACCCCTTTAGAGCCTGAATATCCGAAAATCCTCCCTTAGTAGACTGTTTTAAATACAATGAACATATCCCCAAACTGTCATGTTTCTAACTTCAATCATTTTGGCTGGGCGATGATGAGCGAGTGAGTGAGTGAGTCAGGACATTTTCATTCAATTTTCTTTTTTCAGAATTTCACCCCTCCCCATGAACCCCTTAAATTTGATTTATGAAAAAAAAACTGTCGAACAGCTATTTACTTACTTTAAAGCAGTTTTTCCCCCTGAGTTTGATGAGTGAGTGAGTCAGTCAATCAGTTAGGACACTTTCTTTCCTGTTTCTCCCCCCCCCCCCCCCTCCAGAATTTCACCCCACCCCATGGGCCCCTTAAATTGGATTTATGATGAAACGGTCAAAGTCATATTTACTTATTTTTATGCTGATTTTTTCCCGCTGAGTTTCAAACTCCTCGCCTATGTCGTTTAAGAGATACACGCTCCGTTAGGAATCTTTCAATCCCCACTTTTCACCCCTTTCATCTCATAATATACACCACATCGAAAAACCCTCCGAATCGTGTCTTCTTATTTTTAATGATGAGTTTATGTGCCGAGTATCACATCCCCCAATGAAACCAATCGGGAGATATTGCTGTTCAATGAAATGCAGGTCTACCCCCTTAACACCCCTTTAGAACCAGAATATCCAAAAATCCTCTCTTAGTGGGTATTTGCGGCCCTTGGGGAAGCTGCATACCAAATTTCATTCCAATCCGTTTGATGGTTTCTGAGATTTCGTGATGAATGGATGAGTGAGTGAGTGGTATTTGACAAATATATAGTAGAAGATAGTGTCAAGTCTTTGTTATGCTAAACTCGGTTGACAGTGCTGTGTGAGAAGTTGAGTAACTAACGTGATTTCAAGTAAAGATCCTCATTTTCTATACCGGTAGTGCAGAGCGCAAATGGCATCAAGTCGGCCGTGTCTCGACTTGAGCTATGTTGCCATGGAAACTATCCGCCTTGCCATTCCTTCATGAGTATATTTTATGATTTGATTAGCATGTGCTGGAGTGCAAAAGGGTCGAAATCAGAAGAATGAGAAAGACTATCGTAAATTCATGTAGCCAGCGGTTCCTTCTGGGTCCTAAACTATGTGTATGCAAAATTTGGTTGAGATTGGTGGAACGGTGTAGATTTGTATACGGATCAGATCCACATACATACCCACATACAGACTTTCACTTTTATATATTAGATTTAGGTCATGAGCGGTGTCTATTAATCTAGTTGATCCATATCGTATTCTTTATTTATGCTAGTGCTGGTGGAAGCTGCAAATCATCTAATAAAATGAGTTCCGTATTATAAACTACAATATCTGTAAAACACTCCCTTTTACAATATTATATATAAAAGTGAAAGTCTGTATCTGGGTATGTGGGTCTGTTCCGTATACAAATCTACACCGTTCCACCAATCTCAACCAAATATTTCATACACATAGTTTAGGACCCAGAAGGAACTGCTGGCTACATGAATTATCGATAGTCTTTCTCATTCTTCTGATTTCGGCACTTTTGCACTCAAGCACAGGTTAATCAAATCATAAAATATACTCATGATGGAATGGCAAGGCAGATAGTTTCCACGGCAACATAGTTCAAGTCGAGACACGGCCAACTGGATGCCAGTTGCGCTCTGCACTACCGGTATAGAAAATGAGGATCTTTACTTGAAATCCCGTCAGTTACTCAACTGCTCACACAGCACTGTCAACCGAGTTTAGCATAACAAAGACTTGACACTATCTACTATATATTTGTCAAATACCACTCACTCACTCACTCACTCACTTATTCATTCATTCAACACGAAATCTCAGAAACCACCGAACGGATTGGAATGAAATTTGGTATGCAGCTTCCTCAAGGGCCGTAAATGCCCACTAAGAGGGGATTTTTGGATATTCAGGTTCTAAAGGGGTGTTAAGGGGGTAGACCTGCATTTCATTGAATAGCAATATCTCCCGATTGGTTTCATTGGGGGATGTGATACTCGGCATATAAGCTCATCATTAAAAATAAGAAGAAACGTGTCTGAGGGATTTTCGATGTCGTGTATATTAAGAGGTGAAAGGGGTGAAAAGTGGGGATTGAAAGATTCCTAACGGAGCGCGTATCTCTTAAACGACATGGGCGAGGAGTTTGAAACTCAGCGAAAAAAATCAACATAAAAAGAAGCAAATATGTGTTTGACCGTTTTTTCATAAATCCAATTTAAGGGGCCCATGGGGAGGAGTGAAATTCTGGGGGGGGGGGACAGGAAAGAAAGTGTCCTAACTGATTGACCCACTTACTCACTCATCAAACTCAGGGGGAAAACAGCTTTAAATAAGTAAATAGCTGTTCGAACATTTGTTCATAAATCCAATTTAAGGGGTTCATGGGGAGGGGTGAAATTATCAAAAATAAATGAAAGAACTCATCAAACTCAGGGGGGAAAAATGCTTTAAAGTAAGTAAATAGCTGTTCGACAGTTTTTTTTCATAAATCAAATTTAAGGGGTTCATGGGGAGGGGTGAAATTCTGAAAAAAGGAAATTGAAAGAAAGTGTCTTGACTCACTCACTCACTCACTCGCTCATCATCGCCCAGGCAAAATTATTTAAGTTAGAAACATGACAGTTTGGGGATATGTTCGTTGTATGTCAAAACCGTCTATTAAGAGAGGATTTTTGGATATTCAGGTTCTAAAGGGGTCTTAAGGGGGTTAAACCTGCATTTGATTGAATAACAATATCTCCCGATTGGTTTCATTGGGATATGTGATACACGGCATATAAACTCATCATTAAAAAGTAAGAAGACACGTGTCTGAGGGTTTTTCGATGTGGTGTATATTATGAGGTGAAAGGGGTGAAAAGTGGGGATTGAAAGATTCCTAACGGAGCGTGTATGTCTTAAACGACAATGGCGAGGAGTTTGAAACTCAGCGGAAAAAAATCAGCATTAAAATTAAGCAAATAAGTGTTGGACCGTTTTTTCATAAATCCAATTTAAGGGGCCCATGGGGAGTGGTGGAATTCTGGGGGGCGGAGACAGGAAAGAAAATGTCCTAACTGATTATCTGACTCACTCAGTCATCAAACTCAGGTGGAAGAACTGCTTTAAAGTAAGTAAATAGCTTTTCGACAGTTTTTTTTGATCAATCAAATTGAAGGGGTTCATCGTGAGGGGTGAAATTCAGAAGAAAAAAAATTGCAAGAAAATGTCCTGAGTCATTCACTCACTCATCATCGCCCAGCCAAAAATATTGTAGTTGGAAACATGGCATTTCGGGGATATGTTCGTGGTATGTCAAAACAGTACACTAAGGGAGGATTTTTGGATATTCAGGTTCTAAAAGGGTCTTAAGGGGGTTAAACCTGCATTTCATTGAATAACAATATCTCACGAGTGGTTTCGTTTGTGGATGTGATACTCGGCATATAAACTAATCATTAAGAATAAGCAGACATGTGTCTAAGAGATTTTCGATGTGGTGTATTATTATGAGGTGAAAGGGGTGAAAAGTGGAGGTTGAAGGATTCCTAATGGAGCGTGTAGGCCTATCTCCTAAACGACATAGGCAAGAAATTTGAAACTCAGTGGAAAACAAGATGTTCAGTAAAGAACATATAGCCTACTTTCTCCTAAATGCATGGGTATTGTTATAACTCTTTGTCCTTTTCAAGGAGTATGATTGAATATTGGTTGTAGGAGCTTGTTGAAATACAACGTGCTATAGGGATATTAAACATGAATATGTGGTGCCCTTTGCTAGTGCTACCTCTGTACCAAATTTCGTTCAATTCGGTTTCACCGTGTTTGAATTGATAGGGGGAATCGATTTGCACACATACTTGGCCACCATCTGCAAAATATTGGGCTGATGTTCTTGCAGTTTGGTCAGAATATGTTTCCCACATAAAGATATGGTGTTGCAAAATTAGGTAGAGACTAGATTATTAGGTTGGTCGTAATTACATTTTAGCTTTTAACATTTGGGTGGCCGCGATTACGTTTCCATCAAGATAGCGGTGATATAAAACATGACACTGAGGTGCCCTTTGCTAGTGCTACGTCTATACCAAATTTCGTTCCATTTGGTTTCAGCGTGCTTGAATTAATAGGGGGAATCGATTCTGACACAAAGATGGCCGCCATCCGCAAACTATTAGGCAAATGACCTATTAGATTGGCCAAAGGATGCTCCCTCCATAAAGGTATGTAGTTGCAAAATTTGGTAGAGATCGGAGGATTAGGTTAATCGTAATTTGATTTAAGCTTTGAACATTCGTGTGGCCGCCATTACGTTTCAGTCAAGATGGTGGCGATATAAAACATGACACTGAGGTGCCCTTTGCTAGTGCTACCTCTGTACCAAATTTCGTTCCATTCGGTTCCACCGTGTTCGAATTAATAGGGGGAATCAATTTTGACATAAAGATGGCCGCCATCCGCAAACTATCAGGTGAATGACCTATTAGATTGGTCAAAGGATGCTCCCTTCATAAAGGTATGTAGTTGCAAAATTTGGTAGAGATCGGATGATTAGGTTAATCGTAATTTGATTTAAGCTTTGAACATTTGTGTGGCCGCCATTACGTTTCCGTCAAGATGGCGGCGATATAAAACATGACACTGAGGTGCCTTTTGTTAGTACTACCTCTGTACCAAATTTCGTTCCATTCAGTTGCACCGTGTTCGAATTAATAGGGGGAATCGATTTTCACACAAAGATGGCCGCCATCCGCAAACTATTACGCTGATGACCTATTGGTTTGGTCAAAGGATGCTCCCCCCATAAAGGTATGTTGTTGCAAAATTTGGTAGAGATCGGATGATTAGGTTAATCGTAATTTGATTTAAGCTTTGAACATTTGTGCCGCCATTACGTTTCCGTCAAGATGGCGGCGATATAAAACATGACACTGAGGTGCCTTTTGTTAGTGCTACCTCTGTACCAAATTTCGTTCCATTCGGTTGCACCGTGTTCGAATTAATAGGGGGAATCGATTTTCACACAAAGATGGCCGCCAACCGCAAACTATTACGTTGATGACCTATTGGTTTGGTCAAAGGATGCTCCCCCCATAAAGGTATGTCGTTGCAAAATTTGGTAGAGATCGGATGATTAGGTTAGTCGTAATTTGATTTAAGCTTTGAACATTTGTGTGGCCGCCATTACGTTTCCGTCAAGATGGCGGCGATATAAAACATGACACTGAGGTGTCCTTTGCTAGTGCTACCTTTGTACCAAATTTCGTTCAATTCGCATTCACCGTGTTCGAATTGATAGGGGGGGACAGACATTCAGAGTACACACACTCACACACACACACACACACACACACAGACACACACACACACAGACTCACACACACACATACACACACACAGACAGACACACTTTTTTCGCCCTGTGTTGATCTCATAAGTCTACTTTCATTTTTTGCAAAAATCGAAAGTAGGCTAAAAATCAGCTTAAAAAGATAAGTAAATCGGTGTTCGACCAATTTTTCTTAAATTAATTTAAGGGGCCAATGGGGTGGGGTGAAATTCTAGGGGGGCTAGGGGGGGGAGTAGAGAAAGTGTCCTAACTTACTGACTAACTCACTCACTCATCAAACTCAGGGGAAAAAGACAGCTTAAAAAATAAATTAATAGGTGTTCAAGCGTTTTTTCATCAATCCAATTTAGGGGGCCCATGGGTAGGGATGAAATTATGGTAAAAATAATTAAAAGAAAATGTCCTGTCTGACTCACTCACTCATCACGCCCAGCGAAAACTATTAAAGTTGGAAACATGAAATTTTGGGAATATTTCGCTGTATGTCGAAAACGTCAACTAAGGAATTATTTTTGTTTTTTCGGGTTTTAAAGAGGTGTTCAGGGGGTAAACGTGTATTTCATTGAATAACGTTATCTCATGAGTTGTTTCTTTGGGGATGTGATATTCAGTATATAAACTAATCATTAAAAATAATCAGACATATGTCTAAGGGTTTATCGATGTGGTGAACAATATGAGGTGAAAGGGGTGATAATTGGGGGTTGAGGGATTCTTAACGGAGCGTGTATCTCTGAAACTACATAGGCGAGAAGTTTGAAATTCGGTGGGAAAAGAACAGCTTAAAATACAAGTAAATAGGTGTTCGACCATTTTTTCATAAATCCAATTTAAGGGGCCCTTGGAGAGGGGTGAAATTCTGGGGGAAAAAACAGGAATGAAAGTGTCCTAACTGATTGACCCACTTACTCACTCATCAAACTCAGGGGGAAAACAGCTTTAAATAAGTAAATAGGTGTTCGACCATTTGTTTCATAAATCCAATTTAAGGGGTTCATGGGGAGGGGTGAAATTATCAAAAAAAAAATGAAGGAAAATGTCCTGTCTGACTCACTCACTCATCACGCCAGCGAAAACTCTTGAAGTTAGAAACATGACATTTTGGGGATATGTTCGTTGGATGTCGAAAACGTCCACTAAGGAAAGAGTTTTGGATATTCAGGTTCTAAAGACGTGTTAAGGGGGTAAACGTGCATTTAATTGAATAACAATATCTCACGAGTGGTTTCATTTGGGGATGTGATACTTGGCATATATACTAATCATTAAAAATAAGCTGACACATGTCTAATGGTTTTTCGATGTAGTGTATAATATAAGGTGAAAGGGATGAAAAGTGGAGGTTGAAAGATTCCTAACGGAGCGTGTATCTCTTAGACGACATAGGCGAGGAGTTGGAAACTCTGAGGAAATCAATCAGCTTAAAAATAAATGAATAAATAAATAAATAAATAAATAAAATAGATGTTCGACCGTTTTTTTTTCATAAATGCAATTTAAAGGGCCTATGGGGAGGGGTGAAATTCTGGAAGAAACACGTCCACTAAGGAAGTATTTTTGGATGTTCACTCTCATCGACCAACCAAAACTATTAAAGTTAGAAAAATGATATTTTGGGGATATGTTTGTTGTGTGTCGAAAACGTCTACTAAGGAGGGATTTTTGGATATTCAGGTTCTAAAGGGGTGTTAACGGGGTTATACCTGCATTTCATTGAATAACAATATGACACGACTATGACACGAGCGAAGCGAGGCTAAAAATGAGATGGTGTGTGTCTGTGTATTAATCAATCACGCAAGTACCACTGGTCCTATTTACATGAATTTTACATGGATGTAGCTGATTTACCAGGTTAACGTTTAGGTTACTTTTGATTTCAATACTTTGCACTATTTAAAGATGGCGACCATTTTAGTGACGTCACTACACCCTTTGGTTTCAAACTTTCATATTTCCATTTCAAATAAAAAGAGAAAGCTAAGAAATAGCAAACTTTTGATGGCATATACGATGTTTAAAATAACATTCTCTATCCGAATGGTATCTCCAACTGTTAGCGAGTAAAACCTAAATTTGTGCTATAAAACACGGTCAACGCCGAGCAGTGTAGTTGGACAAAATATTCCATCCTTAATCTCCCTCTGCGCAGCACCTCGCCTATCCCCTGTTTTAACTGTCGCGTTCACATTTTAATTTATTTATGACGCGTAGCGAAGCACGGGTACTTCAGCTAGTATATTAATATTTTTGCCAATAATAGTATAAAATACCGGTGTATCACAATTTCACGTGAGGTTTCTTGTATGTCAGATGTTACACATCATATGCGGCTACTGTAAGGCTCGTTTTTTTTGTCATGAAGTCTATCATTTCAAATTGGAGGAGTTCATTATAACGTAGTATTGTAGTTGAATTAATTTTGGGATTCAATCGTAATAAAATTGATCCAAATGTCGATATGTGTCACCAATTCAACGCCGAGTTGTACTAAGATCATCTGCAATTGCACTGTGCTATTCTTCTGGAGAATATACAAGCCCAGTGTGGAAGAAAGTAGATGTGGTGCTCAATGAAACGTAAAACCACCCAATTGAAGCAGCCAATGAGGCTTTTTGTTTCAAAAGAAGAGAGAGCTATGCCTCTCATTATGCATTCTTACTGTTCAAGGTATCACCGGAATCTTGTAGTGATCTTCCCTGCATCTACTAGCCATAGTTTTGGTGAATGTGCTATACTAACTAATGAACCCCGCAGGAATCCAGGGCAATGCGCTGGTAAAATAGATAAAACAATCTGTACGATTTCAGTTTTTATGAGAATTGAGTTGATGGTAAGTTATCTGTATCCATAGCATAGAGCTCCAATTTTATTTAATAACTGGGACAATTGAAATATGCCTTGCTACAATATGGCACAGTTTGTAAAAAAAGGAAAGAATTTAAACATTGTAAACAAATTAAACTGAAGTACTTGTTTAATTTTCATCACAGCTTATTGCAATGTAAACCATAAACATACACACATAGATACATACATAACAGGTACAAGAAGTATTTCGTCACAATGTTCCGATCACAAGAAGAGAGTACATAACTACTACATGACGGATACTAGAATAGATTGATCGAGACGCTAACATCTCCATATCAATGTTTGAATAAGCGATAAGTCACATATGGTCAAAGAATATATAGAGGTTTAACACCTGTGTCCTAACATCGCCATATCGATATTAGTTCGAAATATCGATAATATACATAGGTTGTTTTTTTTTTAGTTTTGGCACCTTAGTTATAACTGGATTAATAACTCACTTCGATGGTTCCATGTTTCACAGGCCCTCGATGTAGTCCCCACCGTTGCGTACAACGTGTTCCCAGCGATGCGGAAGTTGTTGGATCCCGTTGGCACTGCCCAAACTATTGATGGTACGAAGAGAGCGCTCGGCAACCTGCTCCCCGCGCATTGTCATCTTCATCTTCGGGATGAGATCATAGTCGCAGGGACTGATATCGGGAGAATATGGGGGGTGATAGAGGACCTCCCAGCCCCAGCGATCCAACAATGCCGACACAACGCCTGCTGTGCGTGCCCTAGCATTGTCATGCAGAACGATGGGCGGTGTAACCATGTGGTGGCGCCGTTTCCTTCTCAGAGCTCCTCGGAGATGGTCTTGCAGAAACGAACAATAGTACGCCGCATTAACAGTTTGCCCTCGGGGAACAGTATGGCAGCGCTTCCGTACCATTGAAGACGTTAAGCAGGCTGCCGAGCGCTCCCTTCGGACCATCAATAGATTGGGCAGTGCCAACGGGATCCAACGACTTCCGCATCGCTGGGAACACGTTGTACGCAACGGTGGGGACTATATCGAGGGCCTGTGAAACTTGGAACCATCTAAGTGAGTTATTAATCCAGTTATAACTAAGGTGCCAAAACTAAAAAAACAACCCATGTATGAATTCTCAGCGATACTCGCGATGGAACGCTGCAGTCTGCCTCCTGTATTCGATAAGGTACTCACAACTAAAGCTCACTTTTGGCCTAATTTCGATTTTTGAAAGAGAAGAAATGAAAGTAGGCATATGAGATCTACATGAGTTAAAAGTTGTCTGTGTGTATGTCTGCCCACTGCTTTGGGGATGGTGGGACTTTATAAATAAAAATGTCTCGAGTAAAACGGAATGAATGAGATTCCTAACTTAGCGTAAACAGTGTGATAAAATCTTGTGCCGTGCAAAATATGAGAGAGAATACATTTCACGAGTTACCGTATAGAGCGCTAAATCGTTTCACGTACAATTATTATGGATCACGATTGTGGCAGAAATTACTTGTTCAATGAACTGCGACCACAGTAGCATCTGCATGGTGTAACTCAGTAAATCATGTATATTCGTAAGCCATAAATCTGAACTTCTCAGACACTTTATTCCAATACCTTTGAGTTCTAACGGCTGGAGTGTTATAGCAGGAGATGAATGAATCCCATGAATTATTTTGCACTTCATCACAACTTTACCGTATAATGGATAGGTTTGAGTCCAGGCATGAAATAACCATTGAAATTATGCTCATTAATTATAGAATACTAATCAAGTGGCCTGCATTAATGGACTTTGCTCGAATAATTATCCCGCACTGCGAAACAGGATCTCTCTTTGCCCGTATGATGAATATAACTAAGTTATGAGCGTATTTCCGTTTCAAGGGGCTAGGGGTTGAGGTGAGGTGAGTTTCTTAGTGGCGGAGGGTAGCCTATTTATGACCGGATGCCCTTCCTGATGCAAACCTCATCACAGGTGTTAATGCGAGATGGCATGAATGATGATCCCAAGGTCGTGGGTTCAATTTCTGACTGGATAGTTTGGACTACTTGAAGGGTGGCACTGCGAGTCGCAAGATGAGGGATTGGGAAATATCTCTCGTATTACACTTGTTGATTACAAGACAAAATGAATTCAATGTCAGCCACAGCGTATTCAGCAGAGCTCTGGGTTTTACTGATAAACGGCAGTGTAAAGCAGAACATCAACATTCTAGAGTAGTTCGCCTCATTGTAAGTTACGTGGTCATGATAAAAGCCATGATACCTTTTTTATTGTTCCGTTTTGGCTTAAATGACTTCAATTAACGAAAGAGTCTGTGCGGATAGCCATAATAGCTCATTTGCCCCGTAAAATCTACTTATAAGTGGCACGCATGTACCAGTGATGAACGGGAGGTCTAATAACTGAATTGCTAAGGAGTACCCTTGCATGCGAGCAGGTTACGTCAGAATGCCAAGAGATAACAACCGGACGGTCGCTCGCTACATGTTCCTCAGCGCTCCCGTCTAATGCGCCCCATTGCGTTATGAAGTCTCGCTGGTGAACGCAGAATAGTAGAACTCAGCAAGACACGGCACAAACCCAGAAAATTTGCTGATATCTTTTTGGAAGTCTTCATAGGTAGGTGAGTACTGCTTGAGTGTATTCCTCTGACAGTGTAGAGGCGCAGGTGCTTTTCATAAAAGGGAGGTAGCGCGTAGTTCGCTACTCCTGTAGGGGTCCGGGCATGGATGCCATGAGGCCGCTGATGAGCCATCTTGGTATCCTAGGCGAAACCCCACACAAGACACGGCACAAAGCTAAGAGTTTTAATTCACTGGCCGTGAAAGCCAATATACCATCATTTTGCTGAATAGTAGGTTTGCACTTGGTACAGCAGCATTACAGTTGCTGTCAACATAACGGCAATGGTTGAAGAATTCACTAACGATGAGTCGAATATTTTATGGGCAGGAGATTCCAAATAGACGACTGCCTTGTGTATTGAATCTCGCGGTACCCCTAGCTCCCTTGCAGCTCCTCTTTGGTCCCAACAACATTAAACATGTGCACATTGTAACATAAGTTAAATGTAAATAATTCATGCTTTTGGGCTAATGCCGTGTGTATTTTTAATTTAAACCATACGTTTCGGAGAAACCTTGCCTCCTTTTTCAATGGAAATAAACAATCTGGCCAAAGAAAGTATATCAATGAGATTACAAAAAATATAGATTAATTCCTCTGTTCGTCACCAGAGAGCAGCTGCCAGAAATTACTGTATGGACCAAGGTGGAACGGCGGACAGAGTAGTAAGTAACGAGAAGGTAAAGGGGGCGGTGTGAAAATATAGAAACTCCTCGAAGAATGAGGAGGGGGGAGGGGGGAGGGTTAGATGGATATAAGGAAACATAAACAAAAGGGAAGTGTATCTGAACGATACCTAACCTCATACAGTCAAAGGCGAAAAAACAGATGGAAACTCCTCCAGTGACGAACAAAGGAGATCAAATCCAGGCTCTGAGCCCTAGAGGGAAAATGTACAATTTGAAATAGGTGAAGAACAGAGAGACTGAGAGGAACTATCTCCCTAGATCCTTAATAACTGGTAGCCAAGTGTCACTAAGCTGATATCCAGTGTCTCTGTTAAAATTATTGGGATTTTTACGAATTTCAACTGCCTCCCTTATAATTCTGGACCAGTTGTGCTTAACAAGGGTAAGCGCATGAGCATCCTTGAAACATACATCGTGCCCTGAAGACAGGGCATGTTCAGCTATAGCTGATTTGTCAGGTTGGTTTAGACGGATGTTCCTTTGATGCTCTTTGATGCGAGTTGCAATGGACCGTTTTGTTTGTCCAATGTAGACTTTTCCGCAAGTACATGGGACTTCATACACCCCAGGTCTCTCTGTTCTTCACAGATTTAAAATTGTACATTTTCCCTCTAGGGCTCAGAGCCTGGATTTGATCTCCTTTGTTCGTCACTGGAGGAGTTTCCATCTGTTTTTTCGCCGTTGACTGTATGACGTTAGGTATCGTTCAGATACACCTCCCTTTTGTTTATGTTTCCTTATATCCATCTAACCCTCCCCCCTCCCCCCTCCTCATTCTTCGAGGAGTTTCTATATTTTCACACCGCCCCCTTTACCTTCCCGTTACTTACTACTCTGTCCGCCGTTCCACCTTGGTCCATACAGTAATTTCTGGCAGCTGCTCTCTGGTGACGAACAGAGGAATTAATCTATATTTTTTTAATCTCATTGATATACTTTCTTTGGCCACATTGTTAATTTCCATTGAAAAAGGAGGCAAGGTTTCTCCGAAACGTATGGTTTAAATTAAAAATTCACACGGCATTAGCCTAAAAGCATGAATTATTTATATAATAATCCGGGCCGTGAAAGCCTTAATATGCAAATAAGTTATATGGTTCGTATTAATGAAAATGAAAATCCACAGCCTGCTTCCAGTCGATCAAGCGGGTCAGGGAATGGAATGAATGAATCCCCCATCTAGCGGCGAGGATATGAACTGTGCCGGTAGCCGAAACCTGTCACACTCCCCTGGGACAATTATTAAATGAATGACAGATGAAATGAAATGATAATGGAGAATGTTGCTGGAATGAAATTGTGACAGGGAAAACCGTAGTACCCGGAGAAAAACCAGTCTGCCTCCACTATTTCCAGCACAAACCTCACGTGGAGTGACCGGGATTTGAACCACAGACCCAGCGGTGAGAGGCCGGCGTGCTGCTGCGTAAGCCACGGAGGCTCGGTTCGTATTAATATTAGTATTATAATCAGGAGTGAAGCCTCTGTGGCTTAGGCGGCAGCACGCCGGCCTCTCACCGCTGGGTCCGTGGTTCCAATCCCGGTCACTCCATGTGAGATCTGTGCTGGACAAAACGGAGGCAGACAGGTTTTTCTCCGGGTACTCCGGTTTTCCCTGTCAAAATTTCATTCCAGCAACACTCTCCACTAACATTTCATTTCATCTGTCATTCATTTAATCATTGCCCCAGAGGAGTGCGTCAGGCCTCGGCAGCCGGCACAGTTCATATCCTCGCCGCTAGATAGGGGCTTCATTCATTCCATTCCTGACCCGGTCGGAGACTGGAAGCAGGCTGTGGATTTTCATTTTTCATTATAATCAGGAGCAGCACAGCAAGTTAATGTGTAACTGAACGTGTGTAGTCAAGTACTGCAGTACATTCTGCGCAACGTCAGGATTACCGCTGACGGGTATGTGCCTGGAACAATCCATTTGTTCGTAATAATGAAGCTCTGTTCGGCAAAATACGTGTAGAGGCGGCAGATGTCTATCTGGAAACACCTGCGCATACCGTCTGCGAGCTTTGAAGGCATTACTTCTTCTTTAATTACTAGCCTATGATGTCAGAGCAATTGTTGTTGCTGAATACACCAGCCACACCGTATCAGCCTCTTACGATCTCAAATGCGAGGGTTTATAACGCAATGGGTCGTATTAGACGGGTAGCGCTGAGGAACATGTAGCGACCAGCCGGCCGGTTATCCATTTGTATTCTGATGTAATCTGCCATAATACAGTATGACCCCTGTGGGAATCAGTTCCTAGACATCCCATACAGCAGGCTGTTCCAAATCCAAGAGTTTGTGTATGCGTAGACGCGAGTACTCAACAGTGTTACTCGGAGCAGGGATGGGGAGGGACTAGGGGTGATAGCCAATACGTCACTGGACGAAGGTCATAGCACAAGTCCATGCGCTGCCTGCCAGTCTTGATGTATCCACCGCGCAGTGACGGCAGCCCCCACAGCAGAGCTGTATTGCATGGTACAGGTTTACTCACTCAAGGCGACGAGTACTCCGCTCCACACTGGCGAACAGCTCGGCTGGAACAGCCTGCCATACAGTATTGGTGTATGTGGGACACCTAAAAGTAGATTGCATGGAGCAAATGAGCCACCTGGTATATGCATCACTGCCTTCTGAGGTCTCAGAGTAATTTCGAGAATCCTGTCCCTGACGTACTGGGTTCAATTCTCGGTTGTGCCAAGAGAGTGAACGAGGTTGACCCCACCGCGTGAGATTAAGCGAAAAGAGAGTGTCATCGATTACCATACAGCCCTGCTAGATGTGGATTCTCGTGATTTCCCACTCCTTCCAAAAATTAAGAAAGAAACCTTCCCACTACAACCCTTTGAGGGCCTTGGCCCACCAAGTGACTGTCAGCCATATGGCCTGCGGATTGCGCGCTGACCCAAGGTTAGCACGACGTATCCCTTCGGCCTTTAATCTTCACTCTCTTTGGCAAGGTCACCACCTCTCTCGGATAAAACAGCTACTCACTTGTCCTCACGAAGCTGAGTTTCCCCGTGTCAGCCCCCTTGTACGTTCTTAATTACCTGACGGAACCAAAAATTTGATCGAGACTTCGTAGCTAGGAGGCAAGCATGCTACCCCTACAGCATGGTTTGTCCCGTGCCGTCGCCGTTCCCGTTAAATCGTACACCACGACTGCGCGCGCAGCTTCAGCAAGTCCGGAGATCGTAGGTATGAAAACCAGCACTCACAGCAGCTATACTGAGTGTTTTACCCTGTTTTTTCTACACTCCCTCCAGCCAAATATCTGGGTAGTACCTTATTTCAAGTCACGGGGCACCTACCACTTCCCTGTCCCTAATCTACAGCTACACACACTAATACAGTCATCACATAAATACGAGGGCAGATCAAAAAATAAGTTGCACTTCCAAGTTATGGCCATTTATTACACCACCTATACAACAGCAACACGTCTATAACGACATACAATGTAACGTCACTTTTCCACAAAGTTTCCAAGGGACTCCAAACATTTCTGCGAACGCACAACCAACTTGTCGATGCCGGATACATAGAAAGTTCCTCCTGCGTTCTGCAACCACACGGAGACAGCGGCCTGTACCTCCTCATCGGTCTGGGAATGTCGACCACCGTTCTGTCTAATGATTGCATTCACACTGTTGACATTTTTTATTCATATTCATATTCATTCATTTATTCGCAATGGGGGGTGTGTCCCCCGGTGGCAAATTGTATATACATAACAAATAAATAATTATACATAACAATTCAATAACAATTATACAACAATTAAACTGGAGTATTTACACAAATAGTCAGTCTTTTCTTAAACACACCTATATGTTTGGGAAAAGGCTCTAAGACTACGGCAGGTAGAGAGTTCCAGTTATCAATGGCACGGTTTACAAAAGAATATTTACCATAATTTGTTCGCTGTGGTCGGCCCTTAACGTTGAAAGGATGATCGCTCCTACCCATGTAAGTGGGCTTTCCCAATCGTTTGCTAAGCTCACCCCATGCTGGTTGATTTGTATACGTGTTGTACATAGCGCAGAGTCTAGATTCCATCCTCCTAGCCTCCAGTGATTCCCACCCAAGTTTCTTTAACATACGGCTCGCACTGCTCCTGGGATTAAAGTCACTGAGCACAAATCTAGCGGCCTTTCTTTGTACCATTTCCAACTCATTGATGAGCCCTACTTGATATGGATCCCAAACCGCCGAGGCATATTCCAGAATAGGTCTTACAAGTGACAAATAGCCTAATTCTTTAGCAGAGGTACTACTTCCTTTTAATACCCTCATTACAAAGTGCAGGGATTTGTAAGCTTTTGAAACTACACATCCTGCATGACTACTCCATTTCATATCATTCCTTACGTGAACGCCCAAATATTTGCAAGAATCTTCTTCTACAAGTATTTCCGAGCCAATGTTATATTGAAAATCCTGCCTTCGCACTTTCCCTATTTTTAAGAGACTACATTTTCTTGTGTTTATTTTCATTTTATTTACAATCGCCCACTTATAGACCAGGTTCAGGTCCTCTTGAAGCACTGCATTGTCTTGTGAGTCATGTATCTTTCGATATATTACACAATCATCCGCAAACAATCGACAGTCACTGCGAATCCCATTTGGTAAGTCATTTATAAACGCCAAAATTAACAAAGTTCCGATTACGCTGCCCTGAGGGATACCCGACGTTACGGTAATTTCATCCGAGAATATGCCTTCGACTTTCACTTTCTGAGAACGACTCGTCAAAAATTCTTGGATCCATAAAATTACTCTTCTATCAATCTTCGTCGAAGCTAATTTATGGAGTAGCATGTCATGCGGAACGACATCAAATGCCTTCGCAAAATCTATAACCACGGCGTCGACTGAAACTCCATGGTCTAACGATTCGCTAATGTCTTGAAAAAGTGATAGCATCTGACTCTCGCATGAGTAACCTTTCCGAAATCCATGTTGCCTATCATTAAACCATGATAATGTTTCCCACTGTTCCCTCAAGTAGTCGCAAATGAGAAGCTCCATCTGTTTACAAACGACGGACGTAAGTCTAACCGGCCTGTAGTTGGCCAATTCAAGTCTGCTCCCTCCCTTAAATATTGGGACTACCGTAGCTCTTTTCCAGTCATCTGGGATTTGCGCATTGTTTATGGACACATTAAACATCACCTCCAAGTATCGTGCCACGGCCCTACCTCCTAGTTTAAGTACTTCACTAACAATATTATCAGGACCCTTTGATACATTGAAACGTAGTTTTTGTATTAGCTTTACAATTGCTGACTGGTTTATTTGGAACAGGGGAGCCCCTGATTCGTCGTTAAGGTCCAACACACAGCTATTGGATTTATTGAACAGACTACCGTAAAATACATTTAATTAATTAGCAATGGCCTGTTTCTCAGTAATTAATTTACCGTCACCGGACATTATCATCGACAAATTATTTGAATTTCCCTTTCTTCTCCTAACATAACTGTAAATGTTTTTCCACCCACGGGTCCTGGACGTTGCGGGCCAGCCCTCGCGATATTCGGCCGTGATATCCGTGCGTCCGGCTTCCAATTGCTGACACGACGTTACGATCCCTTGCCGGGAAATGGCCCGCTCCCCATACACAGCACTAATTTCACGATGAATGTTCGTGCAATTCTTCCTTTTGGCCCATAGGAATCGGATTGTCGCACGCACCTCATATTTGGAGTGAACGTCCAGACGACGCGCCATTGCTTTTGGCCGCTATTCACACCATACAAGACGAGACACCACAGCGACCTGCCTAACAGATGTGTGGGCAGTCTATGTCCCTTTCGCCGCTGTGCCCATGTTTGCGACACACAGCGAGCTGCTGCAGCGCGTTAGTGCAACTAACTTGTTGATCCACCTTCGTACATGGTTGGTTGGTTCCTTAGTTTAGGGGCCGCGACAACGCAGTCATGCAGCCCCATATACTTTGTGGGTGTGTAGAATTTGTCTGATAGGCTATCTGGTGTTAATTGTGATGGCTGTATTCGTGTGTGTTATCTGTGATTCAGGTAAGAACTGCAGACGACCAATTTTTCAAAATACAGTTTATCAGACAAATTCCACACACACCGAACAACACGGGGATGACAATCAAGATGTCTCAAGCGCCAATAATGAATTAACAACAACTTACACGATGCGGTCGGTGATTTCCCCAATTTTACTCCACTAAAGTGCCGGTGTTGTTCTAAACTCAAGATCACGGTCTCCTTCTTCCCAATCGGAGCCCAATTTGCAAGTAGATACACTCCTGCAGATGCCGCAATAATACAATAACATTATCAGACAAATTATATAAACAAACACGTACCCGGGGCTATTGAGCAAGCTTTTAAAAGATATTTCATAAACCAGGCTTATCCAGTAGCAGGTAAGAGGAGCCACATGTTTCATTCACCTTTGAACTCTTGCACTGGCCAAGAGCTGGTTAAGTGGAAAGCTCGAGGTAAAATAAAAATATAAAAGAGATAATATTTCTGTAGACTTTACATTCAGCGAGAGAATTCAATTTAGAAGTCTAAACACAGAAATGAAGAATAATATTAATTTAACATCCAAACAAGCGAACTTCATTAAAGTAATCAACATTAAATACCGCATATTTCTTTGAAAACGGGTAGTATTATGAAGAATTGTTATTTCTATGTGGCTAGTTTGGCTACCTCCATAGTCTAGTGTTTACTGTTCGCTGGATACGCAATCAATACCTCTGCAGTGGCGTAGATGAGTTGGTAGCTGAGGCCTTTATTGAGCAACTCATTGCTGCAAAACAATGCCAAACCTACTACAGGTCTTTATTTTTCATCACTTCTCAAACCGACAGTAGTGGCTACGCTGGCTAAAGCGCAGTATTAGGTCATGGGGCCCAGCTCTCTTTTGACTCGGTAGACGCGTGGGTTCGAGCCCCGCCGTCGGCCGTCCTTGAAATGGTTTTCCGTGGTTTCCCATTTTCAACACCAGGCAAATGCTGGGACGGTACCTTCTGATAGGCCACGGCCACTTCCTTGCACGTCCTTGTCCAATTTAATTCATCTTCATCCGTTCCATCTCTCATCCCGACGCGCAGGTCGCCCACGGGCGTCAGCTAGAAAGACCTGCACTCGGCCTCTCAGGAGGCCACACGACAAAAAAAAACACTCCTCAAGCACTACTTAACTTCAACCTACTTAAGGTCTTCTATCTTTTTGATATTAAATTACGAAGCTGCTGCTTAAATTAAAGCCCTTACACACACTGCAAAATCACACACAGCTAAACCATGGTGAGCGAAGCGACACAAATGACAACTACAGCATCGGCAGGAGTGTGCATTGGTCTACAATGGCCAACAGGTACATCCTGACCCGACCTAAAGCTGAAACGGTCTGCTACTCTCTTTTTCATTTTGCACTGCCCCTAATAATTAATTAATTACTGGTACAATTAATTAATTAAATTAACCACATATTATCCTTGCACAATTAAAAAACAAAACCATGCACTGTAAATACTCTGTCTATAAGTCATTCATTAGAATATAGCCAGAGGTAACTTTCAAATCATTATTATTATTATTACCCTCCAAACATTTTTCCTTCAAACTAGAGTGAAAGGAGCCCCGTTTACGGGCACCAGACTCTTAACTTCGTCCTGCATTCACCTGTCAAGGTGATATGCTTGTCACTGCCTGAGAGTAGTAGCACCATTTTACAGTATTTCTATTTTCCAGGGAAGTGGAAAATGTTATATCAGACACTTGAGAAGGGTCCACACTCCTCAAGCGTGTGAGATTCTTACCCACTAAGAAATACACCCTGACCTCTTGACAAAGCTCCATCTTGGGACCACTATCGTATTACTTCAGGATTGAGTCATTTTCTTTGCTTCTTCTTCTCAATTCATGCCCAGTCCGCGGATCGCAGACTTCATCACCTAATTCGTACAAGTCCCCACCCGTCTTCTTATGACGAATGACCACCTCAACGAAGAAAGCGACCGTATCCCAGCTGATTCCTCAGCAAAATTCCAACTATATTGTTCGGCGTTATTGAACCAACCTCAGCTGCAAGTCGTTGTTTTTCCGTTGCCCATAAAGTGCAGACGATGAACGTCTGACTTACTTAATCTCGTGGGTTCTCGCAGTAAATACATACTGAACTCCTTACTTTGGCAATACGATGAAGGTAACACCGAAGGGAGCCGTGACCTGTTGACATCTGGGTCAGAAAATAGCCGTAAATTTAGTAACTTAAACTTAATGTTTCTTAAAATCTATTGTTCAACTAGTTTTATAAAAATTTTACGCAAGCAAGCTGTGTTGTTCACGGTAAAATTATTTTATAAAATCCGTGAATGTATCAGGATTGCCATCTACCGATAAACTTCTGAACCAACACATTGGTTTGAGAGTATGGCTCCAACAAACAAAGCAAAAATTGCAAATAATGCTGCTTTAGCTACAATTATGTGTTTTACGGTGGTAAAAAGGAAGAAAAGAAATGCTAGGAAGTGCTGGACTCGGGAATGGATAAAAAGAAGAGAAGACGGTATAGGAATGCTGTCCTTAATCGAAAATGAATTGAGGTTAGAAGATCATAATTCATATAGGAATTTTCTAAGAATGGAGGAGATTTCTGCCTTCCTCCTTGCATTTCTGTTGTGGTATATGGGCGTTTTAACCTCATACAAACCCGGATATTTCTGGTACTAGTCCAGTAAAACACTAACTGCTTCCTTAGTCCAGCCGGAGCCTGCCATTTTCGAAGTGTTTGATTACAAGCGAGCTTCACAATCTTCTCACCACGTGGCGTGAGCATCATCGTCATGTCAGCTTCTCTGATTGGTTCGTTTCGCAAAATTAATTTTACGGAATTGAACATATCCTATTTTATGGAAAGTTTTATCAAAGGTTTTATAAAACTTGAATTTGACCTTGAGCAACAGAAATTTTATAAAATGAAATTATTGTACAATAAATTTGAAGGAAAATTTTACCGTGAGCAACGGGCATAAGAAACAACCAATGCAACTCACTTACTCGCCCCATATTAAATGGCATTCCAGGGAATTAATGATGTTAAAATAGCGCGTGAACACACATTTCATTGTTCCCAATGCAATATTCGACTAGTCGCGTGAAAATTTAAAGTAAGCTATGGCATACAAGGAGTGTATTTCGAAGAATGCCATGATCTTTCATTACAAAACTGTTGTCAGGCCACAGTTTTTGCACGCCGCAGAGACTCTCCTGATGAATAGGAAAGGTACCATGGATGATCTGGAGAAGATTGAAAGACGTATCCTCCGGAAAATTCATGGGCCTAGATAGCTCCCAGATGGAACCTACCAAATGAAAGCAAACTCCAAACTGTATCGATGGTTGGAAACGGCTAATACCAGCGACGTAGGCTGAAGTTCTACGGGCACCTTCTATGAATGGACAACGGCGGGCTTACCAAGCGGATCTTCTCCTTGATTAAATGCTTCAAGACTCAATGAAGTCCAAAAAGACGTGGATTCCAGTGGGATTTCTGACCATGATGTCCAACAACGTTACAAATTTGCTAATATGGTTAAATATTGGTCTCCGCCCCCCAAAGTGACTAAGTGGAGGAAACCCCCTCTTGCAGGGGAGAAAGGAAAAACTAGCAACCGGGCTCAAGACGTATTGGGAACGGAAGAGAGCATCAAAGAACTAGTCATGAGCGCTCCTTAGTGGTCTTAAATCAATAATAATACTTAGGCAAAATAAAAAAAATGGAAGCTTTCATATGAGATTTTTCTTAAATGTAACAACATTAACATGAACATAGTAGAATATATAGATTATTGCCTCATAGGCTAATTATTTTTAGCCTATTTTCATTTATGAAAACATAGGCTTATGAGATCACCTTTTGTCCGTGTATCTGTCTGTGTGCGTGTGTGTGTGTGTGTGTGTGTGAGGATTTTTGTTTGTCACCCCCTAATAACTTCTAAACGGCAGGAGTGATTTCAATGAAATAGCATTACTCCAGGTGACCCCGACCGTGCCCTTCAAATTTTGTTACGTCTCTCCAATCCAACATGGCGGCTGTGCGAAATATTTCACCAGCATTCAATATCTCCGAAATTATTACGGATATCACCCTGGAATTTTGTTCGTTGATAAAGGGCACTACCAGAAGTTCACCTATGTGACTTTTAAAAACCTGGTAACTACAAAACCAACATGGCGGCCAAGCGAATTTGCGACTTTTAAATAGACATTTCTCGCGATTTAACCAAACAAACGCAATGAAACTTGGTACAGTATATGTTTATACACATTCTAATGCACCGCCATCTAACTTCGTTCAATTATTTACATAACCTCAAGACGACGGCTGCGCGAATTATTTCACCGGCATTCAATATCTTTGAAACTATTACCGGTATCACCATGACATTTTGTACGGAGATAATGGGCACTACTGGAAGTTCATTTATGAGACTTTCAAAAACCAGTAAACTACAAAACGAGCATGGCGACAAAGCGAATTTGAAAGTTTTAAATGGACTTTTCTCGCGATTTAATGATCCAAACGCAATGAAACTTCGTACAGCAAATGTTTATACACATTGTAATGCACTGGTATCTAGTTAAGTTCAATTGTTTACATAACGTAAAGATGGTGGCTGTGCGAATTTCCAAAATGAAGTTTTTATTTCTTGTGTTCTAATCATGCGATCGAAATCAACATTGGCAGAATAAACGTACACAATAATCATCATCTAATAGTACATAACTCTATGGCCTGCATATATTAAAATCCAACATGGCGACCATCCGAAATATTTGGACGGTTCTCAATATCTATGAATCTACTACAGCAATCAAACTGAAATTTTGTAAGTATATAGAGGCTATAAACATAAGTTGACCTATGGGACTTTCAATAACCTGGCGAGCACAAATCTAACATGGCGGCGACGCGAAATTTACTTATTCAAATGGTCATTTCTTGCGTTTTAACCATCCGAGCGCAGTGAAACTTGATACGGTATATGCTTATACAACTTTTAAACGACTGGCATCTAATTCATTTAAATTATTTTCATAACCACAAGATGGCGGCTGAGCGAATTTTTAAAATCCCGCTTTTATTTCTTGTGTCCTAATAATGCGATTGAAGTCTGAATAAAAGACATACACAATAATCTTCATGTAATAGTACATAAATCTAAGGCCTATAATATAAATATCCAACATGGTGACCAACCCAAATATTTAGACGGTTCTCAATATTTACGAATCTATTACAGCAATCAAACTGACAATTTTTATGTTGATCGAGGCAATTAATATTAGTAGGATATATGAAAATAGGCTATTTAGTTCTTGACGGAACTACTTGTTTCAACTTCCGTTCGTTGATATTGCAACATTTTGGTTAGACAACTCAAAATAATCCAAATGACTAGGAAATGCGATAAATAGCGTGTAAAATTACTTGTGGTTGTTAATATTTGTTAAGTGTTGCAGAAGAGGGAAGACACCATAGGATAACATGTTTCGCTCTACAAGCGAGCATCACCAAATCTACATAGAACTTAAAGATTGATTATGATGATGATTATTGCTGTTTCAAGGGAAGGAACTACGAGGTCAGCTACCAACTTAAAGATTTGAACATTTGTTGCTTGCATGACAAGAGATAGCTTTCTTACTGAAGTTACTGTACGGACGTAGGCAGACTGATGACTAACAGAGGAACTTCTCTGTTTTAGCCTATTTTCATTCATGCAAAAAAATGGGCCTATGAGATCAACTTTTGTCCTTTGTATGTGTGTGTGTGCGTATGTGTGTCCCTAATAAAATATAAACGTCTGGAGCTATTGAAATGAAACTCGGTAAGGACATGCTATTACCTCGTCCGACCTCAACCGTGTCTTTCAAGTTTTAATACGTCCCTAATATTTCACAGCTGATCGAAATATTTCACCGCCATTCTATATCTCGTAAACTATTACCGAAATTACCCTGAAATTGTGTTCGCTGGTAGAGAATACTCAGTTAATTTCAGCTATCTGATGTTTCAAAACATGGTAAGTACAAATCCAACATGGCGGCCAAGGGAATTGAAAGTATTTAAGTGGCATTTATCGAGATTTAATCACCCGAGCGCAGTGAAACTTGCTAGGATAAATGTTTATACGTGATTCAATATACTGGCATATGATTCAATTCATTTTTCTCATAACAACAAGATGGCGGCTGTGCTATTTTTTTAAATTGTTCTTGTTATTATAACTCAGCAATATTTCTAGGTCTTGTGTGGGATTTCACCTAGGAACACCAAGTTGGCTCATCAGTGGTCTCTTGGTGTCCGTGCCCGAACCCCTACAGGAGTAGCGAACTGCGCGTTACTCGTGAAGAAGGGTACGAACATTTTTTACGGATCAGTAATGAGAGTATACTTTATAATTTGCAGAGTGCCTCTGACTCTACAGTATTTTGAACAAGTTGACGTTTAGTGATTGGATTTAATGCATGCTCGATAATGTTGATTGTTTTAACATTTATGAGGGGTGGGTATAATCGGCTCAATTCTTTGTTTAGCTATAGCTTTGACGAATAGTTATTATGGAATTACACCTGATTTGCAATATAGATTAAAAACGAAACCATAGCACATCAACTGTGTAGTATTCAAATGTACTCGTACGCATGGAAACTCTGGTCCAATAGGTTCTGGGTACAATTTCAGGCTCCGTCAAGAAATGTATTCCTGGTCTGAATGTTGGCACGGCGCTCATGTATTTTCGCGAGGGAAAGTAGAGGACAGGTGGGACCATCTCTACCAACCTAGAAGGGGTTACATTTTCATTAAGGTTAGATTTTGGAACGAGGCGGACGTGGTATTCCGTTAGGAATCATCCTGCCATATGACTGGAATGTTGTTGCTGTTTTGAGTCTTCAGTCTTTTTACTGGTTTGTTGCAACTCTCCATGCCTCCCTGTCCTATGCTAATCCTTTCGTATCTACTGAACATACCTACCACACCTTACATCCGAGGCAATCGGTTTAACATATTCTAACCTTGGTCTACTCCTACAGTTCTTAACCTCAACCCTTCCTTCCATAATTAAGTTTGCTATTCGTGGGTGTCTTAGTCTGTGACCTACACACTTAGCTCTTCTCCTCATTAGCAGTCACCAGAAACATCACTCGTCATAATATTTCTTCATTTGTTACTCTATCTACCCATCTGATCTTCATCATTCTCCTGTAACACCACATTTATCCTCTTTTCTCTGCGCCAACAGTCCAAATTTCACTTCCATAGAGTGCCACGGTCCAAACAAAGGCTTTCAAAAATTACTTTCTAATATCTGAATCTATATTTGATGACAACAGATTTATCTTCTTGGAAATGCTTTCCTTGCTTGAGCTAACCTAGTTCTTAAAACCTCTTTGCTTCGTCCATCACTGGTGATTTTACTTACTAAGTAGGAGAAATCTCCTATTTCCTTTAGATTTTCACCTGCCAATTTGACAATAGGGTTTACTGATTTATTTCGGCTGCGTTCCATTACTTTGGATTCACATTTATTGATTTTCGTAATGAATTCTTTTTTCAAAACGGAGTTCATACCATTTAAAAATCATTCAAATCCTCTGGTGTGTCGGCTAAGATGACGTCATCAACAAATCTCAAGGTTGAAATTATTTATCCTTGAATCCTTACTCCTACTTTAAATTTTTCTCTAATTTCCTTCATAACTCGCTCAATGTACAGATTGAAATGTATGGGTGATAAGTTTAATCCTTGCTTTTATGAATACCATCTTCTCTCTCGTGCAATTCTGCTCGAATTACTGCCGTATGGTTTTTGTTCTGATTGTAGAACACCATCATATCCCTGTTCTTTATTCCAATTGCATTCAAAAAATTCCTCTCGGCACGCCGGAAGGCGGAGGTAGATTTCACCGGGCAAACTAGGGGATAGGCTATAATAGGCAAAATATGCAGGTTTTCGTAGGAGGATGAGACCTCATTTATTGCGAGAAAGTATTTTACAATTGGAGGTTAGTTAACATTTTGTCGTCTTTCTATGCATATTTTTAACATTTTACTGTCTTATGGGGATGGTAACCTTCTTGTCATTTGGGGTTCATTTTTATACTTGTGATCACACTGTCCTTATGCAAGGTTTGGAACTAATGTGTAACTATCTAACAGTCTGTTACTTCTTCACGCAAAATTTTATCTCCCGCAGAGATGTTGGTTAGTTCCTCAGTTTAGGGACTGCGACAAGGTGGTCATGTAACCCCGTGTACATTGGGTGTGTGTAGAATCTGTGTGATAAACGGTGTTATTTGTGATGACTGTATTAGTCTGTAATTCAGGTAAGGTCTGCAGACGGTCAATTTTAAGTAGTAGTACCTAATTTTGTACCAAATACTAACGTCAACGACACCTAGCTGTGAACTTGGCTGCTAGATGCCACCGCAACCAGCAACTTGCAACGAACGTTGTAACTTCCCCTCCGAAGGAAAGCATGCTGACGGATTTTTAGCGCTCTTAGAAAATCCGGCGACTTTGGCCGGCTTTGAACCAGCGACCTTAGGCATAGAAGTTCAGCATGCTACCAGTTAGCCGCTTCCCTAATAGTCAGATGGAACAAGAAGTTCCGTGACGAACTAAAGAGCCTACTTTTCTTAAAATTAAGATTCATGCCATAGATTAATCTACAGTATATGAAACTATCTAGAATAATGACGAAATTAAGTGGGTAATATCGAAATGTCTTAATTAGTTCGAAATAAGGTATACTAGGCATAATGCAGCCTAATAGATCAATACAGTTGGCAGCTCTGGTGACTGAATATATTCTCACTTCCATCTCCTAAGGTACAGAATACAAAATGTGGTTGAAGTTCAAAGGACGTTACATGGATTTAGACATTGGATCTATTAGTACACGTAAAAGCATGTTGGAAACAATGTCATGCGAGTGCTGGTCAGAAATAATCTGAAATATTTTATCTTTTTGTACCAATTTAGGATGAAATCCATTTGTTGGTATAGAAGTTACATGTATTTAAAAATTGGTCCTATCAGCAGGCTTAGAATCATGTTGGTAGAACTGACGTATATAAGTTACTCCAAATTAATGTAAAATGTCAAGTAATTTACGTGTGCATAGTTTAAACCTGTCGGCTTGCATACTTTCAGATATATTGGTATTTAGATAAAATAATACAGATAAAATTTATTGAAAGTTGGCAGCCCTGGTGGCTCTTATGAATACACTCAGTCATACCTGTTTATGTACACATATTACATACAAAATTTGGTTGAAATCCAATTGATAGTGTAGAAGTTATATGCATTTAAATATTGGACTTATCAGAAGGCTTAAAAATATTTCGGCAACGCTGTTATGTATGGCCACCTGGAAATTAAACTGAAATAGTACTATCTACATGTGTGCCAATTTTATAATAGCTCCCATGTATACCTTCCAAGATATCCAACATGGAGCTCAAATTTCTAGTGCGTTTTTTTAGCAGTTGGTAGCATTGGCATCTTTTTCAAATATGGGCCTGAGATATTCCAGTATACAACTTTACTCATACTAAATTTGGTTCCGATTGCTGCAGCCGTTTAGGAGTTGATAGGGGGACACACACACACACACACACACACACAGCCAGACAGACAGAAGGACTGACAGACAGACAGAAGGACAGACACATTTTCCCGGATCGATCTCATAAGTCTACTTTTTCCTCATTTTTGAAAAGTGTGAAAAGTAGGCTAAAAATGAATGTGATCTCGTCAATGGCGTTGTCTTGGCAACCTCTGATAGATCATCCCTTATCAATTTAAAAGCGTTGTTATGGTAACCTCTGATGGCACTTGGCATTTTTTAAAATTCCGAAATCATTTTTCTCATCCCTTGGCGTAATGGTGGGTCATATCAAAAATTCTTTCAGACAAAAGTTTTAGGTAATTACTAGGGAAATATTTTCCATTTTGTACGGTTTTGATATTGTGCCTATTGAGAGAGATATGATTAATGTTTCCCGAAAGACCCACTTTTTTCCACCCCTTTGGTCAATGGTTGGTGCTATCAAAAAACGTATTTGACATAAATGTTTGGCACTTGTCCGACACATATTATGAACTTTGAATGGATTCGATATTTCACGTATTAAGAGAGTTATAGCGAAATTTCACTTTTTCGAAAAAAGCCCCCCATTTTCACCCCCTTCGACCGATTTTGCCCATTAACGAACTCGACCGAGATTTTATAGGGGTACATATTATGTAAAACATTCAAAGTGATTGGTACAAAATTACGGCAGTTATCGTGTCCACAAGAAACTGATATATATATATATATATATATAGATAGATACATATATACATAAATTATATATAAACTTTTGAACTGACGGTGGTTTTGGGGTCTGGGGGATGTGAAACGCGAAGATATGTCGAAATTTTCCGGAAGTCGAAACATGGTACCCATTGCAATAGTTAGCTTTCTAATGAAATCTACCTAATGTCAAAAGACTTACACCAATCACACGTTAACAAAAGCCTTTTCCGGAATAGCAGTTGGGAAATTACGGAAAACCATGGAAGGAGAGTTCAGGTGGGGATTAAACCCACCCACCACCTGAGGCTGAGTCTTCCCTGTTAGGTAGATTTCATTAGAAAGCTAACTATTGCAATGGGTCCCATATTTCGACTTCCGGAAAATTTCAACATATCTTCGCGTTTCACATCCCCCAGACCCCAAAACCACCGTCAGTTCAAAAGTTTATATATAATTTATGTATGTATATATGTATATGCATATATATATATGCATATCAGTTTCTTGTGGACACGATAACTGCCGTAATTTTGCACCAATCACTTTGAATGTTTTACATAATATGTATCCCTATAAAATCTCGGTCGAGTTCGTTAATGGGCAAAATCGGTCGAAGGGGGTGAAAATGGGTGCCTTTTTTTCGAAAAATTGAAATTTCGCTATAACTCTCTTAATACGTGAAATATTGAATCCATTCAAAGTTCATAATATGTGTCGGATACGTGCCAACAATTTATGTCAAATAAGTTTTTTGATAGCACTAACCACTGACCAAAGGGGTGGAAAAAAGTGGGTTCTTCGGGAAACATTAATCATATCTCTCTTAACAGGCACAATATCAAAACCGTACAAAATGGACAATATTCCCCTAATAATTACCTAAAACTTTTGTCTGAAAGAATTTTGATATGATCCACCATTACGCCAAGGGATGAGAAAAATGATTTCGGAATTATAAGAAAATGCCAAGAGCTATCAGAGGTTGCCATGGCAACACTACTAAATTGATGAGGGATGAGCCGTTGCCATGACAAAGCACTTGTACGAGATCAGATTCAGTATTTCCATCTGACTAAGCCGGCCCCGTGGTGTTGGAGTAGCGCGCCTGCCTCTCACCCGGAGGCCCCGGGTTCGATCCCCGGCTCCGTCAGGGATTTTAAAACTGACGTGAGGGTTGGAACGGGGTGCACTCAGCCTCGTGAGGACAATTGAGTAGCTGTCTGACAGTGAGACAGCACCCCGATCACGAATACCAATATTAACGGCCGAGAGGACCCGACGCGCTGATCACACGTCACCCCAATATCTGCAGGCCAAATGGCTGGGCAGCCGTCGCTTGATCGGCCTTAGCCCGTCATGGGCTGGATGGTGCCAGGGGTTGACTTTGACATCTGACTAAGTGGGAAGCGGCTTCGGTGACGTAACTGGTAGCATGCAGAATGTCTATGCCCAAGGTCGCGGTTTCAAAGCCGGCCGAAGTCGTCGGATTTTCTAAGAACGCTAAAATCCCTCAGTATGCTTTCCTTTGGAGGGGAAGTTCCAACGTTCGTTACCAGTTGCTGGTTGGGGTGGCATCTAGTAGCAAAGTTCACAGCTAGGTGTCATTGACGGTAGTACCTGTTAGCAACATTAGGAACTACTGCTTTAAATTGACCGTCTGCAGTCCTTACCTGAATTACAGACTAATACATCCATTAAAATTCACACCGTTTATCAGACAGATTCTACACTCACCCAAAGTACACGGGGTTAGATGACCGCGTTGTCGCAGCCCCTAAACTGAGGAACCAACCAGAGGTAGATTTCATTACAAATCTAACTATTGCAATGGGTAGGCTACCATGTTTCGACTTCCGGAAAATTTCGACATATCTTCCTGTTTCACATCCCCCAGACCCCAAAACCACCGTCAGTTCAAAAGTATATATATATATATATATATATATATATCAGTTTCTTGTGGTCACGATAACTTCCGTAATTTTTCACCAATCACTTTTTACCGAATATGTATACCTATAAAATCTCGGTCGAGTTCGTTACTGGGCTAAATCGGTCGAAGGGGGTGAAAATGGGGGGCTTTTTTTCGAAAAAGTGAAATATTGCTATAGCTCTCTTAATATGTAAAATATCGAATCCGTTCAACGTTCATACTATGTGTCTGATAACGCCCAAAAATTTATGTTTGAAGAGATTTTTTATATCACCAACCATTGACCAAAGGGGTGGGAAAAGTGTTTTTTTCGGGAAACATTAATCATATCTCTCTTAATAGGCACAATATCAAAACCGTACGAAATGGACAATATTCCCCTAATAATTACCTAAAACTTTTGTCTGAAATAATTTTTGATATGACCCACCATTATGCCAAGGGATGAGAAAAATGATTTCGGAATTATAAGAAAATGCCAAGAGCTATCAGAGGTTGCCATGGCAACACTACTAAATTGATGAGGGATGAGTCATCAGACGTTGCCATGACAACGCACTTGCACGAGATCAGATTCAGTATTTTCATCTAAGTAGGAAGCGGCTTCGGTGACGTAACTGGTAGCATGCAGAATGTCTATGCCCAAGGTCGCGGTTTCAAAGCCGGCCAAAGTCGTCGGATTTTCTAAGAGAGCTAAAATCCCTCAGTATGCTTTCCTTTGGAAGGGAAGTTCCAACGTTCGTTGCGAGTTGCTGGTTGGGGTGGCATCTAGTAGCCAAGTTCACAGCTAGGTGTCGCTGACGGTAGTACCTGGTAGCAACATTAGGAACTACTGCTTGAAATTGACCGTCTGCAGTCCTTACCTGAATTAAGACTACTACAGCCATTACAATTCACACCGTTTATCAGACAGATTCTACACTCACCCAAAGTACACGGGGTTAGATGACCGCGTTGTCGCAGCCCCTAAACTGAGGAACCAACCAGAGGTAGATTTCATTAGAAAGCTAACTATTGCAATGGGTACCATGTTTCGACTTCCGAAAAATTTCGACATATCTTCGCGTTTCACATCCCCCAGACCCCAAAACCACCGTCAGTTCAAAAGTTTATATATAATTTATGTATGTATATGTGTATATATATATATATATATGCATTTCAGTTTCTTGTGGACACGATAACTGCCGTAATTTTGCACCAATCACTTTGAATATTTTACCGAATATGTATACCTATAAAATCTCGGTCGAGTTCGTTACTGGGCTAAATCGGTCGAAGGGGGTGAAAATGGGGGGCTTTTTTTCCAAAAAGTGAAATATTGCTATAACTCTCTTAATATGTGAAATATCGAATCGATTCAACGTTCATACTATGTGTCGGATAAAGCCCAAAAATGCATGTTTGAAGAGTTTTTTATAGCTCCAACCATTGACCAAAGGGGTGGGAAAAAGTGGGTTTTTCGGGAAACATTAATCATATCTCTCTTAATAGGCACAATATCAAAACCGTACAAAATGGACAATATTCCCCTAATAATTACCTAAAATTTTGTCTGAAAGAATTTTTGATATGACCCACCATTATGCCAAGGGATGAGAAAAATGATTTGGGAATTATAAGAAAATGCCAAGAGCTATCAGTGGTTGCCATGGCAACACTACTAAATTGATGAGGGATGAGCCATCAGACGTTGCCAAGATAACGCACTTGCACGAGATCATATTCAGAATTCCATCTGACTAAGTGTGAAGCGGCTTCGGCAACGTAACTGGTAGCAAGCATGCTGAATGTCTATGCCCAAGGTCGCGAGTTCAAAGCCGGCCGAAGTCGTCGGATTTTCTAAGAGCGCTAAAAATCCCTCAGTATGCTTTCCTTTGGAGGGGAAGTTCCAACGTTCGTTGCGAGTTGCTGGCTGCGGTGACATCTAGTAGCCAAGTTCACAGGTAGGTGTCGTTGACGGTAGTACCTGGTAGCAACATTAGGAACTACTGGTTAAAATTGACCGTCTGCAGTCCTTACCTGAATTACAGACTAATACAGCCATCCCTAAGTACACGGGGTTACATGACCGCGTTGTCGCAGCCCCTAAACTGAGGAACCAACCAAAATCTCTGCGGGAGATATAATTTTGCGTGAAGAAGTAACAGACCGTTACATAGTTACACATCAGTGTCGAAACCTTGCATAAGGACAGTGTGACCACTAGTATAAAAATGGACCCCAAATGACAAGAAGGTTACCGTTCCCATAAGAAATTAAAATGTTTAAAATAAGCATAAAATGACGAAAAACAAAGTTAATTAAGCTCCAATTATAAAATACCTTCTCGCAATAAATGAGGTCTGATCCTTCTACGAAAACCTGCATATTCTGCCTATTTTCGCCTATCCCCAAGTTTGTCCGGTGAAATCTACCTCCGCCTTCCGGCGTGCCGAGAGGACTTTTTTAATATCAAGAACTGATTTTTTTTGGATGAGCCGGGAGAAGAGCGTTTGGTACTGGAGTCACAATACAATTCCATAAAAATATCAGCAGCTTATGTCAATTATTTGGGGTCGTCGGATCATTGTGTGTATAGCTGGGGATTTAATACTGGAAGCTCTTACAGGTGAAACATTCACCCCACTGTCACTGGGATGAAAAGGTTCAAAGGCAAGTGACTATGCTTTTGTGCAATCACCCTTCCCTGGATTCTCAGTACGTGCTTCTACACCAAATAGACCTAGTTCAAATACCACTTAAATCGTCTTCATGAGACAGAAAAGCAAGCCTTATGTCTGTAGGTAATATTCAGTGAATGTTATGTCGAATGAGTACGAGTGTCCAATGAAATATTGTGGAATGAACCACGTGATGTACGATACTCAACCCATTACCTGTGAACATTGGTTTCAATTCACTCCATATAAGTGATAATTAGGGTTCGGAAGTTTAAGACCTAAGGAAGTACAAAATATGCAAGCAAATATGCCCTAAAAACTAGCTAAATATGACCTAAAAACTATAAAATATGAACTAAAAATATGAAATATGAGATGAATTTTTGGAATAGGTAGAGTAAACGTCTTAAGTGCCAAAACAATTTTCCAGGGTATTGGACATGTGATATTTTGATTTTACAAGTGACTTTTTAATGAAATATGTGTATTTGCAATGTATTTTAAGCCCATAAGTGTTTATAATGTGTATATCTGGCTGATGAAGAACAACATTATTGTTCGAAACTTGTACCAGTACTAAACTGTGCTAATAATATTACAAGTATTGAAAAGAAGAAAATAAGAGTAAGTTATTTAGTGGAATTTAAATTCAATACAAGAATGTAATAAATGAAAAGGGGAAAGCAGAATACAAACGTCTGAGAAATGAGGTTAACAAGAAGTGCAAGGAAGCGAAAGAAGAATGGTTGAAAGAGAAATGTGCAGGTATAGAAAATTGTCTGAAATTAGGAAAAGTAGACACAGCTTATCGAAGGATTAAGAATACTTTTGGGGAAAAGAAGACTAAGTGCTGTATATTAAGGACACAAATGGAAAGCCTCTAACAGATAGGGAAGAAAAGGTTGAGAGATGGAAAGCTTACATAGAGAGTTTGTATAAGGGAAAGGAGATTGAGAATCATGTAATGGAAAGGGAGGAGGAAATTGATGTGGATGCGAAAGGAGATTTAATATTGAGATCAGAATTTAATAAAGCTTTGGAAGACTTAAGCAGGAACAAAGCACCGGGCATAGATGATATACCGATTGAGTTGCTACGCTGCATAGGAGATGAAGGTCTGATCAGGTTATTTCACTTGGTGTGTAGGATTTATGAGACAGGTGAGGTACCCCCTGATTTCAAGAAGAATGTAATCATCCCTATACCAAAGAATGTGGGAGCTGACAGATGTGAAGATTACCGTACAATCAGCTTGCTTACTCATGCTTCAAAGATCCTGTCTAGAATAATTTACAAGAAGATTGAAAGCCAGATAGAAACGGAGTTGGGTGAAGACCAGTTTGGCTTCAGGAGAAATGTAGGAACAAGGGAAGCTGTACTAAGTCTTAGGCTGATTTTGGAAGGTAGAATAAGGAAAGATAAGAGAACGTTCATGGCTTTTGTAGACTTAGAAAAGGCTTTTGATAACGTTGATTGGACTAAATTGTTTGACATTTTGAAATCGATTGGAATCAAGTACAGGGATAGGAGGGTGATATACAATCTATACAGAAACCAGACAGCAGTCATTCGAGTGAAGGACATGAGAGAGAAGCTGGTATTCAGAAAGGTGTAAGGCAAGGCTGCAACTTATCACCCATACTTTTCAATCTTTACATTGAACAAGCAATGAAGGAAATTAGGGAAAAATTTAAAGTGGGAGTGAAGATTCAAGGAGAAATAATTTCAACTCTGCGATTTGCTGATATCTTCGTCATCTTGGCCGACAAGCCTGAGGATTTGAATGAGTTTTTGAACGGTATGGACTCCATCTTACGGAAAGAATTCATGATGAAAATTAATAAATGTAAAACAAAAATACTCGAATGCAGCCGAAATAAATAAGAAATTGGCAGGTGAAAAGCTGAAGGAAGTAGGAGACTTCTGTTACTTAGGAAGCAGAATAACCACTGATGGACGAAGCAAAGAGGATATAAAAAGTAGGTTGGCTCAGGCAAAGAAAGCATTTCTACAAAAAAGGAATCTGCTGACATCGAATATAGATTTAGGTATTAGGAAGTCATTTTTGAAAGCCTTTGTCTGGAGCGTGGCGCTCTTTGGAAGTGAAACTTGGATTATTGGTGCAGCAGAAAAGAGGAGAATTGAAGCATTTGAAATGTGGTGTTACAGGAGTATGATGAAGATCAGATAGGTAGATAGGGTTACGAACAAAGAGGTATTAAGACGAGTGGGAGAGGAGAGATGTTTCTGGCGACTGCTAATGAAGAGAAGAGATAGGTTGGTAGGACACATACTAAGACACCCAGGAATAGCAAGCTTAGTTATGGAAGGAAGGGTCGAGGACAAGAACTGTAGGGGTAGACCAAGGTTAGAATATGTTAAACAGATTGCCTCGGATGTAGGGTGTGGTAGCTATGTCGAGATGAAACGATTAGCTCAGGACAGGGAGGCATGGAGCGCTGCATCAAACCAGTCAAAAGACTGAAGACTCAAACAACAACAACATGGACCATTATGGATAAAAACAATTTCCCTGTTTGCTAATTGCTTCTGAGCTAAATATATCTACTGGAGTGATATCCTGTTGAAAGGCGGAAGCACACTATCGTCATGTTCCGTGGCCTCATGCTTAAAGTGTCGCAATCCAACATGTCCAGAAGGATGTGCTAAAAGATGCCTTCTTGGAATCAGATCTTCTAAACCTGCTATCTGCCTGTTCCGGGAAAAGAAAGAAAAATATATCAACTATACCATTCGGAAATCCTGTGTTTGAAACTCGACGCAGATAACACGTACCTTGTTAACGACGCCCCAATTTAAACAAAAATGCTGAAATTATAACCAAATATGACCTAATATCACTAAAATATGACCAAATATGACCAAAACAATAAAAAATGGCCGAAATATGCATTTATAGGCACCATCAAATTGCTTTAAACGTGGTCAAAGACCCATCATTCAAACTTATTTTTCAGATTTCGGGTAAAATGAGCTCAGGAAAAAAATATGACTTTTCCTTAACATCCGAACCTTAGTGATAGTGCATGCTGCCGAACATTAAGAATCAGATAACAGGAAATATCTTCTCTTTGGTCACTACGTGAGATAGAGTGGGTACTCAATTGCATCAGTTGTTACTTCATTTTCTTGTTGGGACAGGAATTATGTCGTAGAAGGCTTTCTTTCCTCTCTTAACCAAAGAGACTTACGTGGTATTAGAACTAGGACATGGATATGAAGAAGTGGAAGAGAAGTAACAGGAGAAACATAAACATTCTTGTGTCTGTGAATAGAAATTCTACCCTTACAGACATAGGTGAGGGAAGGCACCGAGTTATTGTAAGTAGTGTCTTGAGTACAGTAGAACACGCGCTGACACGGGAGATGTATCGTCTCTAGGGACTAACACACTACACGTGCACATATATAAGATACAGCGCAATGAGTGAAAAATGGCACACACGAGGCTGCCGTTTATCACTCATCTTGTCTCCAGCAAGAGCTGGGTAATCTTTCATTCCTCCTGTCTCGTGGCAAATCTTTCCATGACATAACACGTTGTTGCGAAGGAGGTTTCAACTATATGGCTATCGAGTTGGAAAACATATACACCGCGTAATACTCGCATGAAGGGTGTGATGGTGGAGCCATCAAGCTCTTGGCTCCCATCTAGGTGGACAGTGTTTTGATTCCCCGTTAATGCACATGGGCATTTCTAGGTGAAATGCCACGTCTGATGGTTCAGATTCCACGTATAGAGGAGGTCCAATGTTTTATGAGTAAAGCCATGCGTGGATAAAGGAAACGTTATCCGCATTCGCCCCGCATCTACACTACTGTTATCCGCATCTGCCCCGCATCCGCACGACTGTTATCTGCATCCGCCCCGCATCCGCACGACTGTTATCCTTATCCGCCCCGCATCCGCACGTTTGTTATTGGAATCTCCTGGCATTACAAAAATATTTTTAGCCTACTTTTCACATTTTGCAAAAATGAGGAAAAAGTAGACTTATGAGATCGATCAGGGAAAATGTGTGTCTGTCTGTCTGTCCTTCTGTCTGTCTGGCTGTGTGTGTGTCCCCCCCTATCAACTCCTAAACGGCTGCAGCAATCGAAACCAAATTTAGTATGAGTAAAGATGTATACCGGAATTTCTTACGCCCTTATTTGAAAATGATGTCAGTGCCACCAATTGCTGAAAAAACGCACTAGAAATTTGAGTTCCATGTTGAATATCATGGAAAGTATGGATAATACTATTTTAGATTTATTTCCAGAAGGCCATACATGACAGTGTTGCCAAAATAATTTTAAGCCTTCTGATAAGTCCAATTGTTAAATGCATATAACGTCTACCCTATTAATTGGATTTCAACCAAATTTTGAATGTAATATGTGTACATAAACAGATATGACTGAGTGTATTCTTAAGAGCCACCAGGGCTGCCAAATGTTAATAATTGCTCTCTCTCTATTTTCTTCATCCAAATAACAATATATCTGAAAGTATGCAAGCCGACAGCTTTAAACTATGCACACGTATATTACCTGACATTTTAGATACATTTGGATTAACTTATATACTTCAGTTCTTCCAACATGATTCTAAGCCTGCTTATAGGACCAATTTTTAAATACATGTAACTTCTATACTATCAGTTTGATTTCAACCAAATTTCGTATGTGCTATGTGTAACATAACATTTATGACTATAATTATTCTTAAGAACAATCAGGGTTGCCAACTGTTAATAAATGCTGTCTATATTTTTTAACCCTAATATCAATATATCAGAAAGTATGCAAGCCAACAGATCTATACTTTGCACACGTATAGCACCTGACACTCTGGATAAATTTTGAGTAATTAATATAAGTCAGTGCTGCCAACATGATTCTATGCTTGCTGATAAGTCCAATTTTAAAATACATGTAACTTCTATACTAACAAATGGATTTCATCCAAAATTGGCACAACAATATATCATAATATTTTCGATTATTTCTAACCAGCACACGCATGACATTGTTGCCAACATGCTTTTACGCGTGCTAATAGATCCAAAGTCTTACTGCATGTAACGTTCATTGGACTTCAAACAAATTTTGTATTCTGTACCTTAAGAGATGGCTGCCAACTGTAGTGCTCTATTAGGCTACATTATACCAGGAATATTTCGAACTAATTCGACATTTCGATATTACCAACTTAATTTTGTCATTATTCTAGATAGGTTCATATACTGTAGAATAATCATTGGCATGAAAAGTAGGCTCTTTAGTTCGTCACGGAATTTCTTGTTAATTTATTAGATAAAGCAGTGAGTATTAAAGCAACACATTTGAAGAGAAATTCGCTCCCCTAGGCAGTGTTCAGTATGTCATGTGGTATGTTTAAAATGAATATAATACAGTCAGAATTGCAACCCTTTAGTTCCGAGTGTTAACTATGCTTAATGACATAATTTGAATGAGGTTAACTTAAATCATCTTACATTTGTCAAGGAAAAACATAACGGAAAAACACATAAGTCATAAACATCCGGCTCCAGGTAATAATATTCATCAAGTTCGTATTGTATTCTAAAAGATATCCGCGAATTTACTCCAAACCTTATCCGCAGTTTATCTGCTATCCGCACAGCCATGCTTGGCGAAAATATTTGCGGATATCCGGGGCTTTACTTATGATCACGAGATTAATGGTCACGTAAATCTACGAGTATATCGTCCTTGAACTTGCAATACCGCCTATCTGATAATGCCTATGTTTTCCAATAGTTTCCTTATGATTGGTCACGGCTCCCAGGCGTATGTGGATGGGGCATCCATTAGAACATTTGAAGCTAGTGGCATTTTCCTGTGTGTAAACAATGAAATAAAAAATGAACCTTTAACCACTGTAGGACTGCATAACTACGGGAAATATAATTTTCTACAGTACAATTTAAAGCTCATTTTTAGTCTATTTTCATTTATGACAAAAATAGGCTTATGAGATCACCTTCTGTCCGTGTGTGTGTGTGTGTGTGTGGGTGTGTGTCTAATAAAATCTAAACGGCTCTCGGCAAGTACATACTACTTATTCGTCTGACCTCGACCGTGCCCTTCAAATTTTAATACGTTTCAGAAATCCAACATGGATGCCGCGCGAAATATTTCACTGGCATTCTATATCTCCGCAACAGTAAGAGATATCACCCAGAAATTTTGTACGGTGAAGGACGATAATACTAGAAGTTCATCTATGTGACTTTCATAAATCAGTTAGTACAAAACGAACATGGCGGCCAAGTTAAGTTGAAATATTTTAATAGACCTCTCTCGCGATTTAACCAGCCGAGCACAGTGAAATATGGCAAGGTATATCTTCATACAAGCCGTAATATACGGACATTTAATTTAATGGAATTTTATAAGAGCTTAAAAATGGCGGATGTGCAATTTTTAGCCTATTTTCATTTTATGAAGAAAAAAAAGATACCAGCCTTACAGTAGTCGCATATTATGTGTAACATGTGACATGTTATCCTACTCGTATACTACACTGCTTGGACATTCTTAAAATGTTAATTTACACTCCATTTTCATACTGGTACTATGATGAATGTATATATTGAATCAGAGATATGCTACTGTCACATTTGTGGCACAGCGGTTAAGCTGTTAGTCTCTCTCCAAGGTAGACCGGATTTGATTCCCGGTCAATACATGTGAGATTTTCGAATTGAAATGCCATGCCCTGTGGTTCGCATTCCACGTAAAAAGGAGGTACCGTGAATCATGATCGTGAGATTAACGGACACGCAAAACTACAAGCTTCGTTCCTTCCTTTTACATTAATAATTCATAATAACAAAGTGACACACAACGTCGACAGTACTCTCAAATACTGTGAGCACATTCCTCAGTAACTATAACATTCATTATTCTCAAGGCTCTCATACAGTTCGTCGTAAACAATCAAAACATGGCTTCCTACAATCATGAAATGACCTAGTCTCACATATGATGAAAATACAGCTTTTATTCCACTCATATAACAACATTCTGTTATGCTTTTAATATTTGACTACTCACCCACAGCTTGACAATAATGCCGCTTACTTAAATGTCATTTGTCGTCTTTGTCCTACCCCATGTGATATTCAACTTTGAACGTGAAGCTTCATAAACTCCTCAATGACAAATGAAAGTCGGTGAAACATTTGCCACTGTGCTCGTCAAACCAGTGCCTGCTAAATGCACTGCCTACTGCATTGCCAAATCATTCTCGCGCTACAGAGCACACACTGCCTTGTTTCCAATACACACATTTTCAATTGTACATCCTGCTGGCAGTGCGTCTTCACTTCCGTCCGATCCACTTCCGCCCGATTTACTTCCGTCCCCAATTTTCAAAATCACTCCCACAAAACTATCCAGCATCCGAGCGGAAAGATGTTACACATCAAAAATTGGCTTATTAGATCACCTTTTGTCCGTGTGTATGTCTGTGTGTGCGTGTGTGTGTGATTCGTGTGTGTGTGTGTCCATAATAACTTCTAAACGGTGGGAGCGACTTCAATGAAACTCGGTAAGATCATAGCACCAATCGGGCCGACACCGACCGTGCCCTTCAAATTTTATTCTGTCGCAACAATCCAACATGGCGGCTGTTCGAAATATTTCACCAGCATTTAGTATTTCCGAAACTATTACCGATATCACCCTGGAAATTTGTACGGTGATAAAGAGCACTACTAGAAGTGTACCTATGCTACGTTCAGTGACCTGGTACCTACAAAACCAACATGGCGGCCAAGCGAATTCGCGAATTTTAAATATACTTTTTTCGCGATTTAACCATCTTAACGTATTGAAACTTGGTACACCAAATGTTCGTACACATTGAAATGCACTGGCGTCTAATTTAGTTCAATTGTTTACATAACCTCAAAATGGCGACTGTGCGAAATATTTCAATGGCATACTATATCTCCGAAACTATTACAGATATCACCCTTAAATTTTGTACGGTTATAAAGGACACAGCTGCAAGTTTATCTATTTAACTTGCAAAAATCTGTAGAGTACAAAAAGGACATGGCGGCCAAGCGAAATTGAAACATTTAAATAGACTTTTTTTAAATTTAACCATCTGAGCGCAGTGAAATGTGGAACATTAAATGAATATACGTATTGTAATGCAATGGCATCTAATTTAGTTCAATTGTTTACATAACCTCAAGATGGTGGCTGTGCGAAATTTTAAAATGAAGTTTTTATTTCTTGTGTCTTAATCATGCAATTTAAGTGAACGTTTGAATAATGAAGCTACGCAATAATTTTCCTTTAATGGTGCATAACTCTATGGCCTATTCATATAACAATCCAAAATGGCGAGCATTCGAAGTATGATATTTTGACGTTTCTCAATATCTACGAATAATTTACACAGCAATCATACTGAATTTTTTTTATATTCATAGAGGCTATGAACATATGTTCACCTATAGGTCTTTCAGCAACCTGGCGAGCACAAATCCAACATGGCGGTGACGCAAAATATAAATATTTAAATGAACGTTTCTCGCGATTTACCCATCCCAGAGCAGTGACATTTTGCACGTTAAATGTTTTTACAAATGTTAATCCAATGACATCTAATTTATTTCAATAGTTTTTATAACCACAAGATGGCAGCTGTGCGATTTTTTAAAATCTCGTTTTTACTTCTTGCGTCCTAATCATGCGATTGAAGTTTGAATACCTCATGTACACTATAATCTTCATGTAATAGTACATAAATAAAAATCCAACCTGGCGACCATCTGAAATATTTAGACGGTTCTCAATATCAACGAATCTATCACAACAATCAAACTGAAATTTTGTATGTTGTGGAGGCAATTAGCATGAGTAGGATATATGAAAATAGGCTGTATAGTTCTTCACGGAACTACTTGTTTAAAATCTTGTTTTCATGTTTCCATTCCATTAGGATACATGAAATAGGCTGTTTAGTTCTTCATGGAACTACTTGTTCTTCATACTGCTACACAGACAAATGAACCTTACGTGAATTGTTCTGCTGGACGGCACATCTACACACGATTGGGAGGAGTGACTAATCACAAGGGAAATAATGGAAAGGAATAGCAGTGTGGGATACGAGGCATTACACGTTCAGCAAAAATAAGTGTGGATAAATATTTCACCGCCATTCTATATCTTGTAAATTATTACCGATATCACCCTTCAATTTTGTACGACGGTAGAGAATGCCTAGTTAAGTTCAGCTATGTGATGTTTGAAAACATAGTAAGTACAAAACCAACATGGTGGCCAAGAGAAGTAAAAATATTTGAATGGCATTTTCTCGAGATTTAATCAACCGAGCGCCGTTAAACTTGGTAGGATAAATGTTTATACAAGACTAGCTGTACCCGGCATGCGTTGCAATGCCAATCAAAGAAAGTGTTGGCGTTGAAATTCTGTTTCTTGAAGTGCTTTTGGATACACAACATGTTAACTGCCTCTAAGCTATCGTAAAATGGATTTTCTAATTTAGAACCATTCGTGGAAGGGTGCACAACAACTTTCAAAAGTTTCATCGCTGTCACTCATTTGTTGAGTCTACTCGTACGCTACCTGTTGTGAAATGGATTTACTAAGTCGAAACCCTTCCCTGGCGTGTACACAATAACTCATCAATGATTCATCGCAATCGGATGAATTGTATATGCACGTATACGGGGTTTTGTTTAAACGATTCGTGCGCTGTCACTCATTTGTTGAATCTACTCGTGCGCTACCTATTGAGAAATGTATTACTAAATCGAAGCCCTTCCCTGGCGTGTACACAATAACTCATCAAGGTTTCATCGCAATCGAAGAATGCTATATGAACGCAATAGGGGATTTTGTTGAAACGCTTCGCGCGTCGTCACCCATTTGTTGCATCTACTCTTGCGCTACTTATTGTGAAATGGATTTACTAAGTCCCCTTCCCTGGCGGGTACACAATAACTGATCAATGTTTCATCGCAATCGGATGAATAGTATATGAACGCATACCTGATTTTGTTTAAACGATTCGCGCTCCGTCACTCATTTGTTGAATCTACTCGTGCGCTACCTACTGTAAAATGTATTTACTAAGTTAGAAACCGTCACGTAAGTGTCCACAACATCTCACCCAAGTTTCATCGCTATCGGACTAATGGGATATGAAGACATAGGGGACTGTATTGAAACGCTCCGCATGTCGTCGTTCATTTGTCGAATCTACTCGTGTGCTACCTACTGTGAAATGTATTTACTAAGCCAGAAACCTTCCTTGGAGTGTCCACCATATTTCATCCAAGTTTCACCGCTAACGGCAGAATGGTATATGACCTTATACGGGACTTTGTTGAAACGCTTCGCGCGTCGTCCCTCATTTGTTGAATCAACTTGTGCGCTGCATATTGTATAGTGGATTTACTAAGCCAGAAATTTTCCATGACGTGTACACAACATCTCACCCAAGTTTCATAGCTACGGACGAATGGTACATGAATGCATACGGGACTTGGTTGAAACGCTTCGCGTGTCGTCGCTCATTTGTTGATTCTACTCTTGCGCTACATATTGTAATATGGATGTACTCAGCCAGAAACCTTCCCTGGAGTGTACACAACATCTCACCCAAGTTTCATCGCAATCGGATGAATGGTATGTGAACGTATACGGGACGTTGTCGAAACGCTTCGCGCGTAGTCACTCATTTGTTGAATATAAACGTGCGCTTCGTATTGTAAAATGGATTTACTTAGCCAGAAACCTTTCCTGGAGTGTACACAACAATTCACCAAACATTTATCACTATCAGACGACTGGTATATGACTTTATACGGGACTTTAATGAAACGCTTCGCGTGTCATCGCTCATTTGTTGAATCTACTGGTGCGATACCTATTGTAAAATGTATGTACTAAGCCAGAAACCTTCCCTGGAGTGTACACAACATCTCACCCAAGTTCCATCGCTATCGGATGAATGGTATATGAAATTATATGGGACTTTGTTGAAACGCTTCGCACGCCGTTGCTCATTTGTTGATTCTACTCGTGCTCTACCTATTTTTAAAGGGATTTACTAAGCTAGAAACCTTCCCTGGAGTGCACACAAAATCTCAGCATAGTTTCATCGCTATCGGACGAATGGTATATGAACGCAAACGTGACTTTGTTGAAATGATTCGCGCGTCGTAGCCCATTTGTTGAATCTACTCGTGCGCTGCCTATTGTAAAGTGGATGTACTAAGCCAGAAAATTTCCCTGCAGTGTACACAACATTTTACGCAAGTTTCTTAGCTATCGGACGAATGGTATATGAATGCATACGGGACTTTGTTGAAACGCATTGCGTGTCGTCGCTCATTTGTTGAATCTACTTGTGCGCTATCTACTGTGAAATGTATTCACTAATTTTGAAACCTTCACGTAAGTGTACACAACATCTCACCCAAGTTTCATCGCTATCGGACGAATGGTATATGAACACATACGGGACTTTGTTGAAATGCTTCGCGCATCGTCGCTCATTTGTTGAATCTACGCGTGCGCTACCTATTGTAAAACGGATTTACTAAGTCAGAAACCTTCCTTGGAGTGTACTCAACATCTCACCCAAGTTTTATCGCAATCGGACGAATGGTATATGAACGCATAGGAGACATACATACCCACCCACAGACAAACTATCACGTTACATTGATTTTTAGCCTACTTTCGATTTTTGCAAAAAATGAAAGTAGACTTATGAGATCAACACAGGGCGAAAAAAGTGTGTCTGTCTGTGTGTGTGTATGTGTGTGTGTGAGTCTGTGTGTGTGTGTGTGTGTGTGTGTGTATGTGTGTGTGTGAGTCTGTGTGTGTGTGTGTCTGTGTGTGTGTGAGTGTGTGTACTCCGAATGTCTGCCCCCCCCCCTATCAATTCGAACACGGTGAATGCGAATTGAACGAAATTTGGTACAAAGGTAGCACTAGCCTAGGACACCTCAGTGTCATGTTTTATATCGCCGCCATCTTGACGGAAGCGTAATGGCGGCCACACAAATGTTCAAAGCTTAAATCAAATTACGACTAACCTAATCATCCGATCTCTACTAAATTTTGCAACAACATACCTTTATGGAGGGAGCATCTTTTGACCAAACTAACAGGTCATCAGCGTAAAAGTTTGCGGATGGCGGCCATCTTTGTGTGAAAATCGATTCCCCCTATTAATTCGAACACGGTGCAACCGAATGGAACGAAATTTGGTACAGAGGTAGTACTAACAAAAGGCACCTCAGTGTCATGTTTTATATCGCCGCCATCTTGATGGAAACGTAATGGCAGCCACAAAAATTTTCAAAGCTTAAATCAAATTACGATTAAACTAATCATCCGATCTCTACCAAATTTTGAAACAACATACCTTTATAGAGGAATCATCCTTTGACCAAATGACCAGGTCATTAGCCTAATAGTTTGCGGATGGCGGCCATCTTTGTGTGAAAATCAATTCCCCCTATTAATTCAAACACGGTGAAACCGAATGGAACGAAATTTGGTACAGAGGTAGTACTAACAAAAGGCACCTCAGTGTCATGTTTTATATCGCCGCCATCTTGACGGAAACGTAATGGCGGCCACACAAGTGTTCAAAGCTTAAATCAAATTACGATTAACCTAATCATCCGATCTCTACCAAATTTTGCAACAACATACCTTTATAGAGGAAGCATCCTTTGACCAAATGACTAGGTCATTAGCCTAATAGTTTGCGGATGGCGGCCATCTTTGTGTGAAATTCAATTCCCCCTATTAATTCAAACACGGTGAAACCGAATAGAACGAAATTTGGTACAGAGGTAGTACTAACAAAAGGCACCTCAGTGTCATGTTTTATATCGCCGCCATCTTGACAGAAACGTAATGGCGGCCACACAAATGTTCAAAGCTTAAGTTAAATTACGACTAACATAACCATCCGATCTCTACCAAACTTTGCAACAACATTCCTTTATGGAGGAAGCATCCTTTGACCAATCTAATAGGTTATTAGCCTAATAGTTTGCGGGTGGCGGCCATCTTTATGTCAAAATTGATTCCCCCTATTAATTCGAACACGGTGGAACCGAATTGAACGAAATTTGGTACAGAGATAGCACTAGCAGAGGGCACCTCAGTGTCATGTTTTATATCGCCGCCATCTTGACTGAAACGTAATGGCGGCCACACGAATGTTCAAAGCTTAAATCAAATTACGATTAACCTAATCATCCGATCTCTACCAAATTTTGTAACTACATACCTTTGTGGCGGGAGCATCCTTTGACCAATCTAATGGGTCATTCGCCTAATAGTTTGCGGATGGCGGTCATCTTTGTGTCAAAATCGATTCCCCCTATTAATTCAAACACGGTGAAACCGAATGGAACGAAATTTGGTACAGAGATACCACTAGCAAAGGGCATCTCAGTGTCATGATTTATACCGCCGCCATATTGACAGAAACGTAATGGCGGCCACACAAATGTTTAAAGCTTAAATCAAATTACGACTAACATAACCATCCAATCTCTACCAAACTTTGCAACAACATATCTTTATGGAGGGAGCATCCTTTGACAAATCTAATAGGCCATTAGCCTAATTGTTTGCGGATGGCGGCCATCCTTATGTCAAAATTGATTCCCCCTATTAATTCGAACACGGTGGAACCGAATGAACGAAATTTGGTACAGAGGTAGCACTAGCAAAGGGCACCTCAGTGTCATGTTTTATATTGCCGCCATCTTGACGGAAACGTAATGACGGCCACACGAATGTTCAAAGCTTAAATCAAATTACGATTAGCCTAATCATCCGATCTCTACCAAATTTAGCAACAACATACCTTTATGGAGGGAGCATCCTTTGACCAAACTAATAGGTCATCAGCCTAATATTCTGCGGATGGCGGCCATCTTTGTGTGAAAATCGATTCCCCTTATCAATTCGAACACGGTGAAACCGAATGGAACGAAATTTGGTACAGAGGTAGCACTAGCACAGGGCACCTCAGTGTCATGTCTTATATCACCGCTATCTTGACGGAAACGTAATCGCGGCCACCCAAATGATAAAAGCTAAAATGTAATTACGACCAACCTAATAATCTAGTCTCTACCAAATTTTGCAACACCATATCTTTATCTGGGAAACATATTCAGACCAAACGGCAAGAACATCAGCCCAATAGTTTGCAGATGGTGGCCAAGTATGTGTGCAAATCGATTTCCCCTATCAATTCTAACACGGTGAAACCGAATTGAACGAAATTTGGTACAGAGGTAGCACTAGCAAAGGGCACCTCATATTCATGTTTAATATCCCTATATCACGTTGTATTTCAACGAGCTACTACAACCAACATTCAATCATACTCCTTGAAAAGGACAAAGAGTTATAACAATACCCATGCATTTAGGAGAAAGTAGGCTATATGTTCTTTACTGAACATCTTGTTATATATATAGATTTAATATACTGGCATCCGATTCAATTCAAATTTTCCCATAACAATATGATGGCAGCTGTGCGAATATTTAATAATATTATTTTGATTAAAAATCAGCAACTTTTCTAGGTTTATGCCGTGTTTTGTTTGGGTCTTCACCTAGGAACACCAAGCTGGCTCATCAGCGGACTCTTGGGAGAGGAGAGATGTTTGTGGTGACTGCTAAGGGAAGAGATAGATTGGTAATACACATTCTAAGACAGCTAGGAGTAGCAAACGTAGCTATGGAAGGAAGGGTCGAGGATAAGAACTGTTGCGATAGACCAAGGATAGAACATGTTAAACAGATTCCCACGCATGTAGGGTGCGGTAGCTCTTTAGAGATGAAACGTTTACCTCAGGACAGGCAATCTTGGAGGGCTGCATTAAACCAGTCAAAAGACTGAAGACTCAAACAACAACACTGGCATGGTCTTATTTCTTTAAGATACACCAATGATGCTTCTAGGAGATGGCACAGATGCTCTTCTGTTGGGCCAATAACCTAGATGTTAGGGCCCTTAAAACGACAATTATCATCATTTGTTCTTCTGTTCTCGTGGAAACTCCTGTTTTAACCACATGTCCGAAAAATTAGCAACGCTGACCTTGAGGACCATAGGTTAAATATTTTTACCTAATTAGTGAATGCCCTCTAAGAATGTTAATGCCACCTTTTATAGCCTCGGCGTACGAATTGAGACTTACATTAAAATGACCCTGTATTTGATTCCCAGTTAAGCCGAATACGCTCAGCTTCCTGAGTCGAAACTTAGATGGGTTGGGTTCGATCCGTACATCTACCATCCTAGATATGCTTTTCATTCATTTCTCACTGTTACTCCTGGAAAATGCTGGGGTGGTTTCTAACCTAAGGCAACGGTTCCTTCCTTCCCTATCCTAGACCCAATTACAATACTCAAATTATTACTGATACCTAAATAATTAAGGTTTTCAAACGAATTCTACGTACACCCTATTACAAGGAGTTGATGACCACGATGTTCAAAGTCAAAAATTAAGCAACTGCTGCTATAGATGTTGTTGTTTGTATTTAGGAGTTGCACAGGGATCCTGCTATTACATACCGGTAATACGATGTTCCTGTGTACATGTTTAGAGAGCTTTGAAGCCATTTTCTTAGTGTTGCCTTAGGCTGTTGACGATTGATATTGTAACTCTTCAGTCGGTCAACACAATGTAATCGCAATTACCGGGATATGCGAAAAATAACATGAATGAAATCCATAACACATATTTTTAGCCTATTTTCAATTTCGAAAAAATAGGCTTATGAGATCACCTTTTGTCCGTGTGTGTGTGTGAGGTGTGTGTGTGTGTCCCCCTAATAAATTCTAAACGGATTGAGCGATTTCAATGAAACTCGGTAAATTCATAGCACTATTCCGGGCAACCTCGACCGTGGCCTTCAAATTTTGTTACGTCTCACCAATCCAACATGGCGGCTGTGCGAAATATTTCACCAGCATTCAATATCTCCGAAACTATTACCAACATCAACCTGGAATTTATTACGTTGATACAGGGAACTACAAGAAGTTCACCTATGTGACTTTTGAAAAACTGGTAACTACAAAACCAACATGGCGGCCACGCGAATTTGCGGCATTTAAATAGATGTTTCTCGCGATTTAACCAACCAAACGCAATAAAACTTGGTACAGTATATGTTTATACACATTATAATGCACCGGCATCTAACTTGGTTCAATTGTTTATATAAGCACAAGATGGCGGATGTGCGAAATATTTCACCGGCATTCTATACCTCTGAAACTATTAGCTGTATCACCCAGAAATTTTGTATTGAGATAAAGGGCACTACTGGAAGTTCATCTATAAGACTTTCAAAAAGCGGTTAATTACAAAACGAACATGGCGGCCAAGCGAATTTGAAAATTTTAAATAGACCTTTCTTGCGATTTAATGATCCAAACGCAATGAAATCTGGAACAGGAAATGTTTATACACATTGTAATGCACTGGTATCTAATTTAGTTCAATTGTTTACATAACCTCAAGATGGTGGCTGTGCGAATTTAAAAATTAAGTTTTTATTTCTTGTGTCGTAATCAAGCAATCGAAGTGAAAGTTTGAATAATGAACCTACGCAATAATTTTCCCGTAATGGTACATTACTCTATGGTCTATACATTTAACAATCCAACATGGCGACCATCCGAAATATTCAGACGACTCTAAATATCTACGAATCTATTATAGCAATCAAACTGAATTTTTTAAGCTCATAGGGGCTATGAACTTAAGTTCACCTATAGGACTTTAAATAACCTGGTGATCACAAATCCATCATGGCGGCGACGTGAAGTATAACTATTCACATGGACGTTTCTCGCAATTTAACCATCCGAGTGCAGTGAAACTTGGTACAGTAAATCCTTTTACGAATGTTAATCCACTGGCATCTAATTTATATCAATTGTTTCCATAACCACAAGATGGCAGCTGTGCGAAATTTTAAAATCTCCTTGTTACTTCTTGTGTCCTAATCATGCGATTGAAGTTTGAATGCTACACGTACACAATAATCTTCATGTAACAGTACATAACTCTAGGACCTACCTATATAAAATTCAACATGGCGACCATCTGAAATATTTAGTCGGTACTCAATATCTACGTATCTATTACATCAATCAAACTGAAATTTTGTATGTTCATAGTGGCAATGAACATCAGTAGGATATATGAAAATAGGCTGTATAGTTCTTCACGGAACTACTTGTTTAATCACATATAATTATTTTCAGGTTCAGACAATCTCTTGGTAATTGAGACATGTCATACAATTAGCCCTCTTCCCCCTTTTTGTGCATAAAGGCGTGTTGTTTTGTAAGAAATATCTCATTTAAAATGTCTTTCAGTTTAAGGCGTTTAAATATTTGTTTTCCCGCCTAATACATGATGTCTTTTATGTACCTTTGGAGAATGATAGGTCGTGTAGGGGACGGGCATAGAAGTAATTTGAGATAGGGAACTTGGGGTTGGAGCGGCCTCCTTAATCCCTAAAATAAGGGTTGATTCAGGCCCTCCACCCTGTAAGTTAGGCAACCGACCAAAGCCTCTATTACCTTTCTCAATCCCTTAACTCTAGGCAAGATTCATTTGACCATGTGGCGCTGGCAGGGACTACCGGCCTTTTGCACCGCAACGCTATCCATTACGCCAGCGCCACATGGTGAGATGAATGTTGTCAAGAGTTAAACGATTGAGGAGGTCATAGAGGCATGGGTCAGTTGCCTAACTTACAGGGTGGAGGTCCTGAATCAATCCTTATTTTAGGGGTTAAGGAGGCCGTTCCGGCCCCAAGTTCCCTATCTCAAATTTCTTCTATACCCGTTCCCTACACGACCTAACATTATCCAAGGGTACATAAAAGACATCCTGTATAATTGGCTCCAATTTGTGTTGACCCACTGGAAAGCTTTCTATAATATAACTGTCCAACACTCAAAAAAAAAAAATATTCAAATACTTCAATACCATTTGTGTAAAAGTTAACACGCACTACTATAGTTGTATCCAGGTGTAACGTATGTAGGCTACCTTGTAATTAAAGTTCTAACTATCAGTTCATGTGTCCCTAGGGTTGAAACATTCGTTAGACCAATAATTGGTCAATTACATGAACTGTAATTTGTCTGGACCCTCGCAATCGTCCACCGAACGGCAAAGTGATTCTCAACATTGTGTCGTATAATGAAGCGCAGCGCATAATTGATACTGAGTTAATGCTTGTTACAGTAATTGAGAGGTGTGCTCCAACACCTCCTTTCATCATCTAAACGTATTCAATGTGCTTATCTGGATCATTAGGGATTATTCAAATGCTCCTATAACTCCTATAAAATGTACTGTTATTATTTGTCGATTCATTTAGGGACTTCGTGACATCGTGTCATTTAGTCGCGTGAACTTGAAGGTGTGTAGATTCTGTCTGGTAACCTGGGTCATTTTGTTGGTTGTACAAGTGTGCAACAATAGATCTGTTGCGCTTAATGAGGACTCATTAGTTTATGCGAGGCTGGGAAGAGATTGGTCCTTAATAGTTGAAATCATCATGAACTATTAGTAGCCTGTACATCATCACAGGTTAGGACATTGCCAGTTCACGACACAAAATAATTAAACCAAGCAAGGTTTTAAGAAAAAAAATGGCGCGGACAGCACTTAGACCTAGCGTTTAATAACACAGTTAACAGAATATCATGTTCGCCGAGTCGAGATAGTGGAAGTAAACACTGTTGTACACGAGATTGCAGGGCTGCCCGCAAGGGGTACATAGAGCTGTGCCTGTTGAACGTACGCCAACTTCAGTGCTGTGTATAGCCTACATGTGAAGTGGGCTGACTTATCAGTTACATGCTACAGCCTGGTTTATTTATTGTTCGTTTATGTATTTAATTAATTAATTAGTTCTTAACTGTTTATGACAGGCAACAGTATACAGTGTAGCACAGCACTAAGTGCAACAAGTCTTGTCTTTGCTAGGGCTACGGCATGAATATTGATTCATAATGTCAGTAATTGAGGTCCGTATTGACTAACTATAAATTAGAGAGAACATAAAGGGATTCTGCCTTTCCAATACTTGTATTGAACCTACTCACAGGTACATGTTTCGAAGGTAAAACTCCTTTTTCCTCAGCCTGTACATAAAATAACATAACATAAGAACATAACGTATGTTCTTATAAAGGTAATTTATCTTTGTTATTTTTATGTACAGGCTGAGGAAGGAGTAGTTTTACCTTTGAAACATGTACCTGTGAGTAGGTTCAATACAAGTATTGGAAAGGCAGAATCCCTTTATTTTCTTTCTAATTTATGATTAATGATCCCGGGGCTTCTTGGCTACTTCTGTCCGATAGAGCCGATGACGTGAACTGGGAATGTTTCCCTGTCAACATATGTACTTGCTTTCACATAGGTGTGGTTTTAGACTGGGGACCTATCTGGGATTAGCGTGAACAATATATTGCGTAGTAAATTTCCATTACCTATTTACCATGGAAACAAGTGTACGCACACTTAGTATCTACTCGTTGAAGGATGCACAATCACCCATCAGCAAATAATATATAGGACAATATGTACCATATATTATAATTACACAATTGTGTGAAATTACAGAAGTTAAGGGCATGTAGTACTATGACTATAGTGGAGCATGCAAAGAGTATATTAATGGAAAAAGAAATCACCGTACACAATTCGAAGGGGGCACTTTAAATCGAGCAATAAAACATAGTCTTGATTATATGGTATGGTTCTGCAACACCATAACTTCCTTTATTTATGTTTCTAAATTCGTTGTCTGTCTTTGTAAAGCTCCCTCGTGAGTGTTTTATTTGATTGCTTCAGATAATCATTTTGCACCAGAATAATCCGTTGCATTATATTATTTGAGAATGGCAGCCATCTCACATCATTAAACTGTATGCCTTTCAGAACACAGGATAAACACAGACGGACTCTCTCATCTCGTCTCCCTAATAACGACTAACAAGGGGACCGCGCCTACTCGTCTTCACCGATTTTATCCCAATGTATGGTACCTAGGTACATAAGAACCTCATTTATCCGGATTAAGCGGGTCCGAAACTGATCCGAATCATCGAAAATCTGGATAATCCGGAAATAAAATAAAAAATGAATACTTGTTATATAATCTATTAACTTAAGTTGTAATATCTTTTATCAGTTGTACAAAAAAATATAAGAACACTTTTCTTACATTTACGACTCAGTTTTATGCACTAAAATAATGTGAGAGTTTTCTTCTGTTTTACATTGTATAGTGTTTGCGCGCAGAACGATCACGAAAACGTTTCACTAACATCAGTTCTCAATTCCAGGCGAAGCTGGGCCGGTACCTTTGATAGACCATGGCCGAATTTTCCAATTCTTGTCCTTAACTATTCTTGATGGAAAAGACATTCAAAAAGAGTCGTCCCCATAAAAGAAACACTTTACAGTACAAATATTTTTTTAAATTGTTTTCGATCTCGATAAACCGGAGATCCGTATTATGCGGGTCGGATAAACGAGGTTCTTTTCTATAATCAGTCCTTGACCAGAAATGAAAGTGACATAAGTGGGAGCTCCAGATGGTCAAGCGTTTAGAAAGAACAGCATTTTTAGCGCGGGTCGGGCGAGGCATGAGCCATGTACTGTATGTTAGCGTAGTTTCCAGGCAGCGGCTAGCGCAGCGGAATGAGTACAGTACGGTAATCCGAGAGTCGTGAGGCCGAGTCCCTATGTGGATTGTATCTTTTTTATTTTATTTTTACGTTACTTAGACTGCAAATTTACTGTAATAATGCTCAATAAATTGCCTTTTATAAATATTTGCATAAAAGTCATGAAACGGAAAGACAAAGGGAAATTTGAGATGGCAAATACATCTCCAGGAACGCATCGCAATTAAGGCGTATACGAGAACGTCCTACCTAAGTATATACATTACTTACATTCATCATATCATAGTTGATGGTTTACGCGTGCTGAAGTGATTTTCGTAGTAAAAACAAGATGTTCAGTAAAGAACATATAGCCTACTTTCTCCTAAATGCATGGGTATTGTTATAACTCTTTGTCCTTTTCAAGGAGTATGATTGAATGTTGGTTGTAGTAGCTTGTTGAAATACAACGTGCTATAGGGATATTAAACATGAATATGAGGTGCCCTTTGCTAGTGTTCCCTCTGTACCAAATTTCGTTCAATTCGGTTTCATCGTGTTTGAATTGATAGGGGGAATCGATTTGCACACATACTTGGCCACCATCTGCAAACTATTGGGCTGATGTTCTTGCAGTTTGGTCTGAATATGTTTCCCACATAAAGATATGGTGTTTCAAAATTTGGTAGAGACTAGATTATTAGGTTGGTCGTAATTACATTTAGGCTTTTAACATTTGGGTGGCCGCGATTACGTTTCCGTCAAGATAGCGGTGATATAAAACATGACACTGAGGTGCCCATTGCAAGTGCTACCTCTGTACCAAATTTCGTTCCATTCGGTTTCACCGTGTTCGAATTGATAAGGGGAATCGATTTTCACACAAAGATGGCCGCCATCCGCAAAATATTAGGCTGATGACCTATTAGTTTGGTCAAAGGATGCTCCCTCCATAAAGGTATGTTGTTGCTAAATTTGCTAGAGATCGGATGATTAGGCTAATCGTAATTTGATTTAAGCTTTGACCATTTGTGTGGCCACCATTACGTTTCCGTCCAAGATGGCGGCGATATAAAACATGACACTGAGGTGCCCTTTGCTAGTGCTACCTCTGTACAAAATTTCGTTCCATTCTGTTCCACCGTGTTCGAATTAATAGGGGGAATCAATTTTGACATAAAGATGGCCGCCATCCGCAAACTATTAGGCTAATGGCCTATTAGATTGGTCAAAGGATGCTCCCTCCATAAAGGTATGTTGTTGCAAAGTTTGGTAGATATCGGATGGTTATGTTAGTCGTAATTGGATTTAAGCTTTAAACATTTGTGTGGCCACCATTACGTTTCTGTCAATATGGCGGCGATATAAAACATGACACTGAGATGCCCTTTTCTAGTGCTACCTCTGTACCAAATTTCGTTCCATTCGGTTTCACCGTGTTTGAATTAATAGGGGGAATTGATTTTCACACAAAGATGGCCGCCATCCGCAAACTATTAGGCTAATGACCTAGTCATTTGGTCAAAAGATGCTTCCTCTATAAAGGTATGTTGTTGCAAAATTTGGTAGAGATCGGATGATTAGGTTAATCGTAATTTGATTTAAGCTTTGAACATTTGTGTGGCCGCCATTACGTTTCCGTCAAGACGGCGGCGATATAAAACATGACACTGAGGTGCCTTTTGTTAGTACTACCTCTGTACCAAATTTCGTTCCATTCGGTTGCACCGTGTTCGAATTAATAGGGGGAATCGATTTTCACACAAAGATGGCCGCCATCCGCAAACTATTACGCTGATGACCTATTAGTTTGGTCAAAGAATGCTCCCCCCATAAAGGTATGTTGTTGCAAAATTTGGTAGAGATCGGATGATTAGGTTAGTCGTAATTTGATTTAAGCTTTGAACATTTGTGTGGCCGCCATTACGTTTCCGTCAAGATGGCGGCGATATAAAACACGACACTGAGGTGCCTTTTTTTAGTACTACCTCTGTACCAAATTTCGTTCCATTCGGTTGCACCGTGTTCGAATTAATAGGGGGAATCGATGTTCACACAAAGATGGCCGCCATCCGCAAACTATTACGCTGATGGCCTATTGGTTTGGTCAAAGGATGCTCCCCCCATAAAGGTATGTTGTTGCAAAATTTGGTAGAGATCGGATGATTAGGTTAGTCGTAATTTGATTTAAGCTTTGAACATTTGTGTGGCCGCCATTACGTTTCCGTCAAGATGGCGGCGATATAGAACATGACACTGAGGTGTCCTTTGCTAGTGCTACCTTTGTACCAAATTTCGTTCAATTCGCATTCACCGTGTTCGAATTGATAGGGGGGGACAGACATTCAGAGTACACACACTCACACACATACAGACACACACACACAGACTCACACACACACATACACACACACAGACAGACACACTTTTTTCGCCCTGTATTGATCTCATAAGTCTACTTTCATTTTTTGCAAAAATCGAAAGTGGGCTAAAAACAGGGGAAGCAGTAATTTTATCGGCATATAAGAGCCGTATTTTAACCCTATTTTCATTTTATGGAAAAAACAAGATGATCAGCAAAGAACATATAGCCTACTTTCTCCTAAATGTATGGGTATCTTTATGACTCTTTGTCCTCATCCCTAAAACAATCATCCCAACCACAATGTATTGTTTGTTTTCTTTTATATTGATAATAAGCCAGTAAGTGTCAAGATCAATATTATATACTTTATGATGATTGAATAACAAAACTACTAACTTATTGTAATGCATTCACGTCCGTTAATCTCTATATTAAGCCAGCCTGCAAAATTAAGAATCTTCCGCCCCAATCATCTTCCGCCCCAATCACAGTAGGTGGTGCTGCGACCTATCAGTGAATTAATCTTTATCTTGTACGCCTATGCACTGCCATCGTAATGTACTACGATGGCAGTGTTCTATGGGTGTTGAATGAGTAGGCAGTTTAAAGTAGCCAAGAGGGAGGCGATCCAGCTGGCAGTGTTTAAAGGTATTCGGAGCGCGATCGTGGCTAATAGTTGAACTACCAGTATTACAAAATTGCCATACTTCAGGAGGCCAGCTCAGGCATTTACACAGCGTTATGTTTGGAACAATATTACCCACATAACCCACAAGAGGACAGCACCGTACAGAGGCATTAAGAAGGCTGTGGTTAATGACAACGTGTATCTAGTTCTTCTATTCTCCTTTTTCTAATGTTTTCTGTTTATGTGCGATGCTGGGACTGTGATTTTATTAATATACGAGTGTATACTTTATCCTCTCCTTTGAGCTAAATGACATTTTATTCAGTATCTGTGGGAAAAGCTCGTGCACATCATTTGTAAAAGAATTCAAGAAAAAGAAAACCTAACTGTAGCAGTATTCGATCTCCAGTCAACTGCGTGTCAGACTAACATGCTAGCCCAGAGCTAACCGTATCCATGACGTCAGGTGTTCTTAACTGACATATTAGATACAAACTGTTGGCAAATAATGACTTTAAATAAACGATTTCTTCACTGCAGTACATCTTCATTAAAGATCATTTCACCAAATTTGGTAGAGATCGGATGATTAGTTTAGCCGTAATTTGATTTTACGTTTTGAACATTTGAGTGGCCGCCATTCTGTTTTGGTAAAGATGGCGGCGATATAAAGTATGACACTGAGGTGTCCTTTACTAGTGCTACCTCTGTACCAAATTTCGTTCAATTCGGTTTCACCGTGTTGGAATTGATAGGGGGGGACAGACATTCAGAGTACACACACTCACACACACACAGACACACACACACACACAGACTCACACACACACATACACACACACACACACAGACTCACACACACACATACACACACACAGACAGACACACTTTTTTCGCCCTGTGTTGATCTCATAAGTCTACTTTCATTTTTTGCAAAAATCGAAAGTAGGCTAATAGGCTTACGAGATCACTTTTTGTCCGTGTGTGTGTGCGTGTGTGTGTGATGGTGTGTGTGTGTCCCCTAATGACTTCTAAACGGCTGGAGCGATTACATTGAAACTCGGTAAGACCATAGCACCATTCTGGCCAACTACGACCGTGCCATTTAATTTTTATTGTGTCTCACCAATCCAAAATGGCGGCTGTGTGAAATATTTCACCAGCATTCAGTATCTCCGAAACTATTACCGATATCGCCCTGAAATTGTGTACGGAGATAAAGGGCACTACCAGAAGTTCACCTATGAGACTTTCAAAAACCTGGTAACAACTAAAACAACATGGCGGCCAAGCGAATTTGAGACTTTTAAATAGACTTTTCTCGCGATTTAACCATCCAAACGTAATGAAACTTGGTACAGCAAATGTTTATACACATTGTAATGCACGGACGTCTAACTTAGTTCAATTGTTGACATAATATTGTACAGGCCCGGGGGGCTGTACCCCCTGAAAGCCACCCCCCATCATCTATTAAAACCACCCCTAACTGGCAAACATCATAAGTCCAGAACAGTACCTTTTACACAGCATGGGCGGCCACCCAGCTCGGGAGGTTAGCCAACCACTTGCAACACACTCATAAACATTAACACTATAACTAACTGGGACAGCTACGTCAATGGAATGCTGACTGTGCAACGGCAGGACCTATAAGAAGAGAGGCCTTTTGGGAGCAGTATCTGTCATACAGTGTGTGCTGCCGAAGGCCCTGCTCCAGCTACTATCATCAGGTGAGCATCAGCAAGTGTTCAGATATCCTTTACTTTGTAACACCCATCCACAAACTTGTACACTTAACTTGTGCCACTATTTACATTCCCCTAAAAGGGACTTACAATTTCATACTCACTGACCAATAAACACTTGGTCAGTAAACTACACATTGTATTCATAATTACACGCCTCTTCACATCCTAATACCCTTCCTGACCTCCGTCACGATTGACCGTGACTAGTAGCCAGTAATTGCTTGCTCAGGCTTCATTGTGTTTCATGCACGCGACCGCATAGCAGCGAGCCGCTGACACAAGCACGGCTGTTATATCATTCCTTCGTCCAGCTGGCAGGCTGGCATATTAGTCTGCACTCAGAGGTTCATCCCCTAGTAGGCTCTTGCATCTTAGCAGGAACACCCCCTAGCATTTGAACATCAAACAACACGCTACACTGGTAAGCTCTCCCAGCTACGGGAAGCTGCCATCATTTAGAAATCACCTTCCAAATTAGTACAATAACACTAATGTTTTAGCCCTAACTACCCCCCAACTAAGGGATCTAAAACATATTGGTGGAGGCGCGGGTACCGTGACGTTGTCGTAAGACAACGCCTAAAGGAGTTCAGACAACGAACTTCTACGGCAAAGGTCCCTAAAACCCTCTTATTTAGCCAAGCAAAAGTTACCCAAAATTAACCCTTATCGAGGGTTGGTGGCTGTACAATATCAAAATAGCGGCTGTGCGAAATATTTCACTGACATTCTATATCTCCGAAACTATTACAGATATCACCCTAAAAATTTGTACGGTGATAAAGGGTACTGATCCAAGTTTATCTATGTAACTTTCATAAGCCTGTAATGTACAAAACGAACATGGCGGCCAAGCGAAATTGAAACATTGTAATAGATTTTTTCTCACTCTCTGAGCCCAGTGAAATGTGGTACAGTAAATGATTATACATATTGTAATGATCTGGCATCTAATTTAGTTCAATTGTTTACATAACCTCAAGATGGCGGCTGTGCGAAATATAAAATTACGTTTCAATTTCTTGTGTCGTAATCATGCGATCGAAGTGAAAGTTTGAATAATGAAGCTACGCAATAATTTTCCATTAATGGTACATAACTCTATGGCCTATACATATAACAATCCAAAATGGTGAGCATCCGAAATATTTTGACGGTTCTCAATATCTAAGAATCTTTTCCAGCAATCAAACTGAATTTTTTATGTTCATAGAGGCTATGAACATAGATTCACCTATATGACTTTCAGTAACCTGGTGAGCACAAATCCAACATGGCGGCGACACGAAGTATAAATATTTAAATGGAGTTTCTCGCAATTTAACCATCTGAGTGCAGTGAAACTTTGCACGTTAATGCTTATTTCAAATGTTAATCCACTGGTATCTAATTTATTTCAATTGTTTTCATAACCACAAGATGGCAGCTGTGCGAAATTTTAAAATCTCGTTTTTACTTCTTGTGTCCTAATCATGCGATTGAAGTCTGAAAACCACACGTACACAATAATCTTCATATTTTTTTTCCTGTGTGGTCTCCTCAGAGACCTAGTGCTGGTCTTTCTATTCGACGCCCGTGGGTGACCTGCGCGTCGGGATGAGAGATGGAATTGATTAAGGTGAATGAAATGGGAGATGGATGTGGAAGGAAGCGGCCGTGGCCTGTCAGAAGGTACCGTCCCAACATTTGCCTGGTGTTGAAAATGGGAAACCACAGAAAACCATTTCAAGGACGGCCGACGGTGGGGCTCTAACCCACGCGTCTACCGAGTCAGTAGAGAGCTTGGCCCCATGACCTAACACTGCACTTTAGCCAGCGTAGCCACTACTGTCGCTATCTTCATGTAATAGTACATAAATAAAAATCCAACCTGACTAACATCTGCAATATTTAGTCGGTTCTCAGTATCTACGAATCTAACATAGCAATCAAATGAAATTTTGTATGTTGATAGAGGCAATTAATATGAGTAGGATATATGAAAATAGGCAGTATAGTTCTTCACGGTACTACTTGTTAAATATTGGTATGGATAACGTTGATTTGTTTCTCAGAGAGAACACAGTATTTTGGGAATATCTCCGAAACCGTTCATTTTGGCACCATAAGAAGGGTGTTTCGGGGTCCGTAGGGGACCTCCGATTAATGTTTATCGTGTCTGGTGGCTTAAAATGAGCTAAATCTGGTCTTTGTACTTTTGCCCATGCTCAGTGCCAAAGGGCCGAAGAAACTCACTTATAAATAGAATTATCAAAAAACGTTTCTTATGAGACCCTACAACCTAGGATCAACCAACATGCAAAATTTCAGCTCTCTTGGTCTAGTGGTTTGAGTGCTATAGACTAACATCGCTCGGCGTTGACCGTGTTTTAAAGCACAAATATAGGGTTTACTCGCTAACCGTTGGACATACACGAAAAGTGATAAGGACCTTTCAGATAGAAAATTAAATTTTAAACCACGTATATGCCATCAAAGTTTGCTATTTCATAGCGTTCTCTCTTTATCAGAAATGGAAATATGACATTTTGAAACAAAAGGGTGTATTGACGTCACAAAAGTGTCACCATTTTTAAATAGTGCAAAATATCGAAATCAAAAGCAGCCTGTATGTTAACCTGGTAAATCAGCTACATCCAAGCATAATCTATATATTTAAAACACTAAGCTGTTTTTTGTACACACGAGATTGTGAAAACGACTTAACCGATTGGCTTCGTAAGACATTCTAACGAAAGCTCTTGGCATGCAGATTTGCAGAGTTTCTTTAAAAGGAAAATATATGTTACGGTATATTTTTAAATGATTAAAGAAATATGTAATATTTGACACTCCCGCGCATGCGCACAATGGCCTTTCTCAACAAGGAAAATGGCGATTCCGGTCGCGTCTAACTGAGATCTTTGTTTATGAGAATTAAAAAGGGTCTCCAATAATGTTAATTATGTTTTTACAATATGCATTGAAATCGAATTATATTAAATAAACCACGAATTGAAGGACTTAAACTGCAGGTTGAGTGTGTATACTGGTTAGATAGCTTAATACTGAAGTGTCCCATAGTTGTCTGGATGGCCAAGGGGATAAGGTTACTGCCTAGAAATATGTATTATGCATGATCGAGAGGGTTCGATTCCCACCTCGGATATGTTTTTTTATTTTCGTTTTCTGCCTTCCTACGATTGGTATTGCATTGTAGAAACATATTTCACTTTTATCATTCCCGTCAAGTAACGAATTCTCTGTTGCCATCCTTTGCATGGTCGAGAGGGTTCGATTCCCACCTCGGTATGTTTTTTTATTTTCGTTTTCTTCCTACGATTGGTATTACATTGTAGAAACATATTTCACTTTTATCATTCCCGTCAAGTAACGAATTCTCTGTTGCCATCCTTTGCATGGTCGTGAGGGTTCGATTCCCACCTCGGATACGGTCTTTTATTTTCATTTTCTTCCTTCCTACGATTGGTATTACATTGTAGAGACATATTTCACTTTTTTCATTCCCGTAAAGTAACGAATTCTCTGTTGCCATCCTTTGCATGGTCGAGAGGGTTCGATTCCCACCTCGGATATGTTTTTTTTTGTTTTCTTCCTTCCTACGATTGGTATTACATTGTAGAAATATATTTCACTTTTATCATTTCCGTAAAGTAACGAATTCTCTGTTGCCATATATATCTATCTATATATTTAAAACACTAAGGCGATTTTTGATACCACGAGATTGAGAGAACGACAGAACCGATTTACTTCGTAGAGCACTCTAACGAAAGCTCTTGGCATGTAGATTTGCAGAGTGTCTCTAAAATAAACAAATATATTACGGTATATTTTTAAATAAATATAGAAAATAGCAGAATTCTTGCTCCTCACGCATGCGCACAATCAGCCTGGGCTCATGACAAAATGGCGGTGAGAAGTCCATTAAAATGTAAGTTATTTAATAAGCTTCCATGTAATTGAAAACATACATTAACCGAGTTCTGACAATAAAATATAATAACAGTATGAACATATACGAATGTGCAACATTGATTTTATTGATAATCAATTGGATTATTTTCTTCAGATAGCGGCTTTTGAAGATACTGAATGGTCGCGTCTGCTTTTTAACGAGAGTGAAATATTAGCTATATGGTTAAGGCGATTGACTCTGGATCCAAGGAACATAGGTTCGATCCCAGCTTTCGCCAGTATTTTTTTTTTTTTACCTCTGAAATATTGTTTTATCAAGGAGTATTAGTAAGGTTTTATGTCAGTTAAAGATACATATTTCTACATTCCCTCTCAATACGTTTTATTTCCGTTTTACCATTGCATTACAGCATGTGGTCAAAAGAGCCAATATCTGCCATCAGTTCCAGTAACTGACATCAGATGGCAGTACCTCGCCCATATAGTTCCAGTAACTGACAACAGATGGCAGCACCATTGCATCGATATATTTAAAACACAAGACACGGCGCTTTTTCACGTGATGGAGAATTATAAAGGAGTGGAATTTTTAAGAAGGGAAACGTTGAAGAACATTAACTGACAGTTGAGTGTGTAGGCTATGTTGTTTATGTTCCTTAATATTGCAATTTCTTCCCAATGCTTCGGTGGTCAAGTTGGAAGCATCCTAGACACTTGGCAAACATAATTCGTTTGAAGGGCGCTGACATCGTGGTCACTCATCCCCGTGTACTTTGGTGTGGAAGTGTAAAATTTCCTCTGATAACCCATGTTATTGTGATGGCTGCATTACTGTGTGTATTTGTAATTAAGGTGGGAAACGGCAAGGTGACGGCCGAGGCCTTAAGTTAGGAACCATCCCGGTATTTGCCTTGAGTGGAAGTGGGAAACCACGGAAAACCACATCCAAGATTGTCGAGGTGGGAATCAAACCTTCCTCTTCTTAGTTATACCTCAGGAGACTGAATGTGCCCCGTTTTTGCCCTCAGACCAGAATTAAATTTCTTGGCAGAGCAGGAAATGTAACCCGGGTCTCCGAGGCGATAGCCAAGAATGGGTGGGCTTCCATGTGTTAATACGATTTATGACATGCACGGGACATAGAATTCTAAAACTGCCTCCATTAGGGTGACTGCCGAAGTGAGTATTGAGTATAGGCCTATGCTCATTCCAGTAGGTGGCGAAGTTATTCTATGTTCCCCTGCAAAATGTACTGCCATAAACTATAACAGGTGATGGAAATAGCTTATTTAGAGCAGTTTTGTACTGTTTATATCAAAATGAAGAACGTCATACTGAGCTGCGTTTTCAAGCTATTGCAGGAAATTTCGCTGGCAGGAACAATTATAAGGAATTTATTTTAAGCGATCAGTCTCATCGCATTCTCCTCACCAACCAACTTGAGTATGAACGACTCTGGACGGTCATGTTGAACTTCATTGTATAAGACAATTGTATAATGATTATTTGTTTAGAGTACTGAGTCGAACTACGCAGTTGATTTCGGCAATGGAAGTACTTTTTGCCATTTAATATTTAGCGGCTCCGATATTGCAGGACACGAGTGTTATCGAATAATACGAAGCCACATTTAAAATCCAATATAAATAGGCCATTTCAGAAACAATTCCAGATGTTATGCAGTACAGTGTAAGGTCTTTGACGCTCAAATGTAAACATTGTTCTACATTGTATTTCTCTTGCGTAAAATCTACGCGCGGTTACTTTGGCCTTTACTGATGTGATGGTAAAATTGATCTGCAGGAATATAAAATATTTGCCAAGCTGCAACAATGTAATGATATTAATTTAAAAGTCATTGAACTTATATCCATTAGTTCAAACACACACATCAGCGTTAACAAATTGGCGAACATAATTCATTTGATGGACTCAGACATCGTGGTCACTCAGCCCCGTCTATTTTGGTGTGCGAGTGTAAACTTTTCTCTGATATCCTGTGTTAATGTGATGGCTGTGTTGATGTGTGCATTTGTAATTAATGTGGGGAATGGGGAGTTGACGACCGAGGCTTTACGTTAGGAACTATCCCGGTATTTGCCTGGAGTGAAAGTGGGAAACCACGGAAAACCAAATCCAAGATTGTTGAGATGGGAATCAAACTTTGCTCTTCTTTGTTTTGCCTCACGAGTGCGCCCCGTTCCAGTCCTCAGACCAGAATTAAATTTCTTGGCAGAGCGGGGATCGAACCTGGAATCCGGGGCAATAGCTCAGAATGTAGCCTTAAGAGTGGGCTTCCCTGTGTTAATACGATCTTTGGCAAGCACTGAACATATAATTCTAAAACTCCCTCCATTACGGTGGCTGGCGAAGTGAGTCTATGCTCATTCCAGTAGTGGCGAAGTGATTCTATGCTCCCTTGCATATTTTACTGTCATGTAAATTCAAAGTATTGTACCTTCAACAGGTGATGGAAATTGATTATTTACAGCAATTTCATTCTGTTTATTTCAAAATGAAGATCGCCATCCTGAGTTGCGTTTGCAAGCAAATTGCAAAAATTGCAAGGATTTTATTATTGGCGATCAGTCTCATCGCATTCTCATCAGCAACCAACTTGAGAATGGAAGTCTCTGAACTTCATTGTATATGTGAATATTACTGTTTATTGAATATTCGTTTAGAGTACATAACAATGGGTCTAACCACGCAGTTGATTTTGGCAATGGAAGTAAGTTATTATTTGCCATTTAATATTTGGTGGCTGCGTTGATGCAGGCCACTATAGTGTTATTTAAAATGACGTTAATTTGGGGAGAAATGCTGCTATAAATAAACCCACTTGACGAAATAGAACATTAGCCGAAAATAAGAGGGAAATCGGAGAAAAATACGAAGCCACTTTTAAAATCCAATATAAATATGGCATTTCAGAAACAATTCCAGATACTATTATGCCGTTACAGTTTAGGGTCCTTGACGAACAAATGTAAACATTGTTCTGCACTGTATTTCTCTTGCGAGAAATCTACACCTGGTTACTTTGACCTTTGCTGTTGTAATGGTAAAATTAATCTGAATAAATATAAAATATTTGACAGGCTGCAACAATTATTTTTCACTGGAGATGATATCTCAAGGAATTTCAGAGAGACTAATCGGCAGTAGAATGCTATGTCCTTCGTTTCATTTGGTGCCAATGTTACTGTGCCACACGCACACGGTCCACATTGTTTTAAAATGTATGGAATTGCACATCATCGCATTTCTTCGGTATATTCCAAAATTATAAGCGACGGTTTGCGGCCAGTTGTATTAGACTCCTCAGAGATCTTGAATTCCTTGGAACTAAATGACTGACCGCCACATACTCCAAACGCTTGACCCGTTATGCTGCTTAGAAATCTGAACGTTTCCCAAGGACTCCTAAATGCAACCATATTGCTTGGATTTGGAAATAATAGGTGCAGTTAAAATTAGGCAGAGAGGTCTAATCCTTCGACTTGATTTAACACCATCCGATAAAACACTATCATTTTCTTTTAAGAGGCAATATTTTCCAATTCATTTGGCATACTTGATCACAATCAATAAAGGTCAAGGGGAAACTCTTGAACGTATAGGCCTCAATTTGCCCCAACAATCTTTCAGTCATGACCAGCAGTATTTTGCAATGTTGCGAGTGCAATCTTTTGACGCCCTTATAGTTTCAATAGAGTCAAAAAATAATCGTACAAAGAATGTACAGTAGGCCTATATAAGAAAATTCTTCAGTAAATATTTTTCTATTGACCGTCATGTTTTGACGGGTTTCAACTAGTTTAATTTAAATCGGACCGGTGGTTCTTGTATGATTGAGTTACACATAGACACACAGACACACACCATCTCATTTTTTAGACTACTTTTCACATTTTGCAAAAATGAGGAAAAAGTAGAGCTATGAGATCGGGCAAATGTGTGTGTGTCTGTCTGTCTGTCCATCTGTCTGTATGTCTGTCCTTCTGTCTGTCTATCTGGCTGTGTGTGTGTCCCCACTATCAACTCCTAAACGGCTGCAACAATCGAAACAAAATTTGGTAGGAGTAAAGATCAATACCTGAATATTTCACGGCCATATTTGGAAATGTTGTCAGTGCTACCAACTGCTGAAAAATCGCAATTGAAATTTGAGCTCCATGTTGGATATCTTGGAAGGTATGAATGGGAGCTATTTCAAAATTGGCACACGTATAGACAATAACATTGCAGTTTAATTTCCAGGAGGCCATACATGGTAGTGTTGCCAAAATGATTATAAGCCTGCTAATAAGTCCAAATTTTAAATGAATGTACCGTCTACACTATCAATTGGATTTCAATCAAATTTTGTATGTGCTATGTGTACATAAACAGATATGACTGCGCGTATTCTTAAGAGCCACCAGGGCTGCCAACTGTTAATAAATGCTCTCATTTTTTAAATCCAAATACCCATATATCAGAAAGTATGTAAGCCGACAGCTTTATACCATGCACACGTATAGTACCTGACATTCTATATTAATTAGGAGTAACTTATATACGTCAGTGCTACCAACATGATTCTAAGCCTGCTGAGAGGTCCAACTTTAAATACATGTAACTTCTATACTATCAAATGGATTTCAACCAAATTTCGTGTGTGCTATGTGTACCATAGCTGATATGACTATGCCGATTCTTAAAACCAGGGCTGCCAACTCTTAATAAATACTGTCTCTATTTTTGTTACCCTAATATCAATATATCAGAAAGTATGCAAGCCAATAGCTCCAAACTTTGCACACGTATAGTAACTGGTATTCTAGATTAATTTGGAGTAACTAATATAGGCTTCCGCCAGTGCTGCCAACATGATTCTATCCCTGCTTATAGGTCCAATTTAAAATGCATGTAACTTCTATACTAACTAATGGATTTCATTCAAAATTGATACAATAATAGATCATATTATTTCAGATTATTTCTGGCCAATTCATGTATGTCATTGTTGCCAATATGATTTTATGCGCGCTATTAGATCCAATGTTTAACTGCATGTAACGTCCATGCTATCCATTGGATTTCAACCAAATTTTGTATTATGTACGTTAAGAGATGGAACTAAGAATATATTCAGTCACCAGGGCTGCCAACTGTAGTTCTCTATTAGGCTACATTATGCCAGGTATACAGTATTTCGAACCAATTAGAAATTTCCATATTACCAACTTAATTTCTTCATTATTCTAGATAGATACATATAGATTAATCATTGGCATGAATCTTAAAATTTAAGAAAAGTAGGCTCTTTAGTTCGTCACGGAAGTTCTTCTTATACTGTACTAGCAGGTACCCGCGGCTTCGCTCGCGTCATAGTCTTGTCATATTGTTATTCAATGAAATGCTGGTTTAACCCCGTTCACACCCCTTTAGAACCTGAATACCCAAAATTTCCTCCTTATTAGACGTTTTCGACACACAAAAAAACATACCCCTAACTTTAATAGATTTGGTTGGTCGATGAGAGTGAATATACAAAAATCCTTTCTTAGTGGACGTTTTTCTTCCAGAATTTCACCCCTCCCCAAGGGCCCCTTAAATTGGATCTATGAAAAAACGGTCGAACACCAATTTGTTTAATTATTTATTTATTAATTATTAAGCTGATTGTTTTCCTCTGAGTTTCAAACTCCTCGCCAATGTCGATTACGAGATGCACGCTCCGATAGGAATCCTTCAACCCCCACTTTTCACCCCTTTCACTCAAAATATACACCACATCGAAAAACCATTAGACATGGGTCAGCTTATTTTTAATGATTAGTTTATATGCCAAGTATCACATCCCCAAATGAATCCACTCGAGAGATGTTGTTATTCAATGAAATGCACGTTTACACCCTGAACACCCCTTTAGAACCTGAATTTCCATAAATCTTTCCTTTGTGGACGTTTTCGACATACAACGAACATATCCACAAAAAAAACATGTTTCTAACTTCAATAATTTTGGCTGGGCGATGATGAGTGAGCGAGTCAGTCAGGACATTTTCTTTGATTTATTTTTGAGAATTTCACACCTCCCCATGAACCCCTTAAATGGGATTTATGAAAAAAAAACACGTTTAAACACCTATTTACTTATTTATTAAGCTGATTTTTTCCCGCTGAATTTCAAACTTCTACTTATGTCGTTTAAATATACACGCTCCGTTATGAATCCTTAGCCCCCAATTTTTACCCCTTTCAGCTCATAGTATACACCATATCGATAAACCCTTAGACATATGTTTGCTTATTTTATTAATTAATTTATATGCCGAATATCACATCCCCAAATGAAACAACTCGTGAGATATTGTTAATCAATGAAATGTAAGCTTTACCACCTTTACACCCCTTCAGAACACGAATATCCAAAAATTCATCCTTATTGGGCGTTTTGACATACAACGAACATACCCCCCAATATTTTAAAGTTTCTAACTGCAATAGGTTTGGCTGGGGGATGAGTGAATATCCAAAAATCCTTCCTTAGTGGACTTCCTTCCCCAGAATTTCACCCCTCCCCATGGGCCCCTTAAATTGGATTTATGAAACAACGGTCGACCACCTATTTACTTATTTTTCAAGCTGATTTTCCCCCTGAGTTTCGTACTGTATGCCTCTGTCTTTTAAGAGATATTTGCTTCGTTAGGATTCCTTCAACCCCAACTTTTCACACATACACCTCATAATATACACTATATCGAAAAACCCTCAGACATGTGTCTTCTTATTCTTAATGATGAGTTTATATGCCGAGTATCGCATCTTCCAAGGAAACCAGTCAGTAGATATTGTTATTCAATTAAATGTAGTCTACCCCTTAACACCCCTTGAGAACCTGAATATCCAAAAATCCTTCCATGGTGAACGTTTTCGACATACAACGAACATAACCCCAAAATGTCATGTTTCTAACTTCAATAATTTTGGCTGGGCGATAATGAGTGAGTGAGTGAGGGTGTCAGGACATTTTCGTTCATTTATTTTTCAGAATTTCACCCCTCTCATGAACCCCTTAAATTGTATTTATGAAAAGAAAACCGGTCGAACACCTTTTTACTTATGTTTAAGATGTTCTTCCCCCCTGAGTTTGATATGTGAGTGAGTTAATCAGTTAGAACATTTTCTTTCCTGTTTTTTTCCCCCAGAATTTCACCCCTCTCCAAGGGCCATATAATTGGATTTATGAAAAAACGATCGAACACCTATTTACTTATATTTTAAGCTGTTTTTTTTTTGTTGTTGCAGAATTTCAAACTTCTCGCCGATGTCGTTTAAGAGATAAACGCTCCGTTAAGAATCCTTCACCCAATTTTCACCCCTTTCACCTCATAAAATACACCACATGGATAAACCCTTAGACATATGTCTGCTTATTAGCCTATTTTCAATTTTGAAAAAATAGGCTTATGAGATCACCTTTTGTCCGTGTGTGTGTGCGTGTGTGTGTGTGATTCGTGTGTGTGTGTGTGTCCCCCTAATAAAATCTAAACGGCTGGAGCGATTTCAATGTAACTCGGTAAGTTCATAGCACTATTCCCGGCGACCCCGACCGTGCCCTTCAAATTTTGTTACGACTCACCAATCCAACATGGCGGCTGTGCGAAATATTTCACCAGCATTCAATATCTCCGAAACCATTACCGATATTACCCTGACATTTTGTATGGTGATAAAGGAAACTACTATAAGGTCACTTATGTGACCTTTGAAAACCTGGTAACTACAAAACTAACATGGCGGCCAAGCGAATTTGCGAATTTAAATAGACGTTTCTCGTAATTTAACCATCCAAACGCAATGAAACTTGGTACAGTATATGCTTATATACATTGCAATGCACCGACATCTAACTTCGTTCAATTGTTTACATAACCATGAGATGGCGGATGTGTGAAATATTTCACTGACATTCTATATCTCTGTAACTATTAGCGGTATCTTCCTGAAATTTTGTACGGATATAAAAGGCACTACTGGAAGTCCATCTATAAGACTTTCAAAAACCGGTTAACTACAAAACGAACATGGCGGCCAAGCGAATTTGAAAATGTTAAGTAGACCATTCTCACGATTTAATGTTCCAAACGCAATGAAATCTGGCACAGGAAATATTTATACACATTATAATACACTGGTATCTAATTTAGTTCAATTGTTTACATAACCTCAAGATGGCGGCTGTGCGAATTTTAAAATTAAGTTTTTATTTCTTGAGATGTAGTCATGCGATCGAAGTGAAAGTTTGAATAATGAACCTACGCAATAATTTTCCTTTAATGGTACATGCCTCTATGGTCAATACATTTAACAATCCAACATGGCGACCATCCGATATATTTAGACGGCTCTGAATATCTACGAATCTATTATAGCAATCAAACTGAACTAAAGTTCACCTATAGTAGGCCTACTTTAAATATCAAGGTGATCACAAATTCAACATGGCGGCGACGCGAAGTATAAATATTCACATGGACGTTTCTCGCAATTTAACCATCCGAGTGCAGTGAAACTTGGTACAGTAAATCCTTATACGAATGGTAATCCACTGGCATTTAATTTATTTCAATTGTTTCCATAACCTCATGATGGCAGCTGTGCGAAATTTTAAAATCTCCTTGTTACTTCTTGCGTCCTAATTATGCGATTAAAGTTTGAATACTACACGTACACAATAATCTGCATGTAACAGTACATAACTCTAGGACCTAGATATATAAAATCCAACATGGCGACCATCCGAAATATGTAGTCAGTTCTCAATATCTACGAATTTATTACAGCAATCAAACTGAAATTGTGTATGTTGATAGTGGCAATTAACATAAGTAGGTTATATGATAATAGGCTACATAGTTCTTCACGGAACTACTTGTTTTTAATGATTAATATAAATGCCGAATATCACATCCCCAAAGAAACAACTCATGAGATATCGTTATTCAATGAAATGCACGTTTACCCCCTTAACACCTCTTCAGAACCCGAATAAACGAAAATCCTTCCTTAGTTTACGTTTTCGGCATACAGCGAACATATTCCCAAAATGTAATGTTTCCAACTTCAATAGTTTTTGCTGGGCGATGGTGAATGAGTGAGTCAGTCAGGTCATTTTCTTTCAATTATTTTTACCAGAAATTTACCCCTCCGCATGGGCCCCTTAAATTGGATTTATGAAGAAACGCTCGAACACCTATTAACTTACTTTTAAGCTGTCTTTTTCCCCTGAGTTTGATGAGTCAGTGAGTTAGTCAGTAGTTAGAACACTTTCTCTCCTTTTTCCCCCGAATTTCATCTCACCCTATTGGCCCCTTAAATTGAATTTATGAAAGAAAACGGTCGAACACCGATTTACTTATTTTTAAGCTGAATTTTTCCCGCTGAGTTTCAAACTTCTCGCCTATGTCGTTTAAGAGATACTCGCTCCGATAGGAATCCTTCAACCCCCACTTTTCACACCTTTCACCTTTTAATAGACACCACATCGAAAAACCGTTACACACATGTCTGCTTATTCTTAATGATTAGTTTATATGCCGAGTATCACATCCTCAAATGAAACCACTCGTGAGATATTGTTGTTCAATAAAATTCAGGTTCATCCCCCTTAAGACCCCTTTAGAACCTGAATATCCGAAAATCCTCTCTTAGTGTACGGTTTTGACATACAATGAACAACGAACATATCCCCAAAATCTCATGTTTCTAACTTCAATAATTTTGGCTGGGCGATGATGAGTGAGTGAGTGAGAACATTTTCTTCCAGAATTTCACCCCTCCCCAAGAACCCCTTAAATTTGATTTATGAAAAATACCTGTCGAACACTTATTTACTTATTTTCAAGCAGTTTTCTGTCCCTGAGTTTGAGGAGTGAGTGAGTCAGTCAATCAGTTAGGACACTTTCTTTCCTGTTCCCCCCCCCCCCCCCCCCAGAATTTCACCCCTCCCCATGGGTCCCTTAAATTGGATTTATGAAAAAAAGAACCGTCGAGCTCCTATTTAATTATCTTTTAAGCTGATTTTTAGCCTATTTTCAATTTTGAAAAAATAGGCTTATGAGATCACCTTTTGTCCGTGTGTGTGTGCGTGTGTGTGTGTGTGTGTGTGTGTGTGTGATTCGTGTGTGTGTCCCCCCCTAATAAAATCGAAACGGCTGGAGCGATTTCAATGAAACTCGGGAAGATCATAGCACTATTCTCGGCGACCTCGACCGTGCCCTTCAAATTGTGTTACGTCTCTCCAATCCAACATGGCGGCTGTGCGAAATATTTCACTAGCATTCAATATTTCCGAAACTATTACCGATATCGCCCTGAAATTGTGTACGGTGATAAAGGACACTACTAGAAGTTCACCTATGAGACTTTCAAAAACCTGGTGACTACAAAGCCAACATGGCGGCCAAGCGAAATTGAGATATTTAAATAGACTTTTCTCGCGATTTAACTATCTAAATGTAATGAAACTTGGTACAGCTAATGTTTATACACATTGTAATGCAATGGAGTCCAATTTAGTTCAATTGTTTACATAACCTCAAAATGGCGGCTGTGCGAAATATTTCACTGACATTCTATATCTCCGAAACTATTACAGATATCACCCTGCAATTTTGTACGGTGAATAAGGGTACTGATACAGGTATACCTATGTATATTTCATAAACCTGTAAAGTACGAAACGAACATGGCGACCAAGCGAATTTAAAATATTTTAATAGACTTTTCTCGTGATTTAACTCTCTGAGCGCAGTGAAATGTGGTACAGTAATTGATTTTGCAGATTGTAATGCACTGCCATCTAATTTAATTCAATTGTTTACATAACCTCAAGATGGCGGCTGTGCGAAATTTTAAAATTAAGTTTTAATTTCTTGTGTCGTAATCATGCGATCGAAGTGAAAGTTTGAATAATGAACCTAGGCAATAATTGTCCTTGAATGGTACATAACTCTATGGCCTATACACATAACACTCTTAATGGTGAGCTCCCGAAATATTTAGACGGTTCTCAATATCTATGAATCTTTTACAGCAACCAAAATGAATTTTTTAATGTTCATAGAGACTATGAACGTATGTTCACCTATAGGACTTTCAGGAACCTGGTGAGCACAAATCCAACATGGCGGTGACGCGAAGTATAAATATTTAAATGGACGTTTCTCGCGAATTAACAATCCGAGTGCCGTGAAACGTTGCACGTTAAATGCTTATACAAATGTTGATCCACTGGCATCTAATTTATGTCAATGGTTTGCATTATCACAAGATGGCTGCTGTGCGTAATTTTAAAATCTCGTTTTTACTTCTTTTTGTCTAATCATGCGATTGAAGTTTGAATACCACACGTACACAATAATCTTAATGTAATAGTACAAAAATAAAAATCCAACCTGGCGACCATCTGAAATATTTAGACGGCTCTCAATATCTACGAATCTGTTACAGCAATTAAACTGAAATTTTGTATGTTGATTGTGGCAGTTAACATAAGTAGGATATATGAAAATAGGCTGTATAGTTCTTCACGGAACTACTTGTTTTCCGCTGAGTTTCAAACTCCTGGCCTTTGTCGTTTAAGAGATACACGCTCCGTTAGGAATCCTTCAACCCTCACTTTTCACCCCTTTCACCTCATAATACCGGGTGAGTTAGCCGTGGTGGTTACGGCATGACTGATGGCAGTCGATCACATCCGGGAGGCGAGGAGGTTCGAATCCCCCCGCCGGCAACCTTGAAGATGGTCTTCTGTGGTTTCCCATCTTCCTTCCAGGCAAATGCCGGGGTTGGTCCCTAACTATAGGCCACAGCCGCAACCTTCCAACTCCTTGTCCTTACATTCCAACTTCCCTCCTTCCCTCCCCAACGGTACTTGTAGCTCACCCATTGGGTGTCCGTCCCGAAGCAGCTACAAAACTGGCGAGCCGAACATGTCCTCGGACACTCCCGGCACTAAAAGCCATACGCTAAAAAAAACAAAAAAAACACCTCATGATATACACCAAATCGAAAAACACTCAGACACGTGCCTTCTTATTTTTAATGATGTATTTATATGCCAAGTATCACATCCTCCAATGTAACCAATCGTGAGTTATTGTTATTCAATGAAATGCAGGTTTAACCCCCTTAAGACCCCTTTAGAAACTGAATATCAGAGAATTCTCCCTAAGTGGACGGTTTTGACATACAATGATCATTTCCCCAAAATGTCATGTTTCTAACTTCAATAATTTTGGTTGGGCGATGATGAGTGAGTCAGGACTTTTTCTTTCAATTTTCTTTTTTCAGAATTTCACCCCTCCCCATGATCCCCTTAAATTGGGCTTATAAAAAAAACTGTCGAACAACTATTTACTTATTTTTAAGCAGTTTTCCCCCCTGAGTTTTATGAGTGAGTCTGTCAGTCAATCAGTTAGGACACTTTCTTTCCTGTTATTTTTCCCCCAGAATTTCTCCCCTCCGCATGGGCCCCTTAAATTGGATTTATGAAAAAAACGGTCAAACACCTATTTACTTATTTTTTAAGCTGATTTTTTTCCGCTGAGTTTCAAACTCCTCGCTTATGTCGTTTAAGAGATACACGCTCCGTTAGGAATCCTTCAACCCCCACTTTTCACCCCTTTCACCTCATAATATACACCTAATCGAAAAATCCTCAGACACGTGTCTTCTTATTTTTAATGGTGAGTTTATATGCCGAGTATCACATCCCTCAATGAAACCAAGCCGGAGATATTGTTATTCAATGAAATGCAGGTGTACCCCCTTAACACCCCTTTAGAATCTGAATATCTAAAAATCCTTCCTTAGTGGGCGTTTTTGACTTACAACGAACATATCTACAAAATTTCATGTTTCTAACTTGAATAGTTTCGGCTGGGCGATGATGAGTCAGTCAGTCTGTCAGTCAGTCAGTCAGTCAGGACACTTGTTTTTATATAAGAGATATTAGTATGGATAACGTTGATCTGTTTCTCAGAGGGAACACAGTTTTTGGGAATATACCAAACTAATAGGTCATTAGCCTAATATTTTGCGGATGGCGGCCATCTTTGTGTGAAAATCGATTCCCCCTATCAATTCGAATACGGTGAAACCGAATGGAACGAAATTTTGTACAGAATTAGCACTAGCAAAGGGCACCTCAGTGTCATGTTTTATATCACCGCCATCTTGAAGGAAACATAATCGCTGCCACCAAAATGTTAAAAGCTAAAATGTAATTACGACCAACCTAATAATCTAGTCTCTACCAAATTTTGCAACAACATATCTTTATGTGGGAAGCATATTCTGACCAAACTGCAAGATCATCAGCCCAATAGTTTGCAGATGGTGACCAAGTATGTGTACAAATCGATTCCCCCTATCAATTCAAACACGGTGAAACCGAATTGAACGAAATTTGGTACAGAGGTAGCACTAGCAAAGGGCACCTCAGTGTCATGTTTTATATCGCCGCCATCTTGACGGAAACGGAATGACGGCCACCCAAATGTTACAAGCTTAAATCAAATTACGACCATCCTAATCATTTGATCTCCACCAGATTTTGCAACAAAATGCCTTTTTGTGGAAAGCATCTTACGACTGACTACAAGGTCATCAGCCCAATGTTTTGCAAATAGCGGCCATGTATGTGTGCAAATCCATCCCCCATATCAATTCAAACACGGTGAAACCTAATTGAATGAAATTTTTTGCAGAGGTAGCACTAGCAAAGGGCGCGTCATATTCATATTTAATATCCCTATAGCACGTTTTATTTCAACAAGCTACTACAACCAACATTCAATTATACTCCTTGAAAAGGACAAAGAGTTATAACAATACCCTTGCATTTAGGAGAAAGTAGGCTATATGTTCTTTACTGAACATCTTGTTATATATTAGTATTGATAGTACACCATGTTTTCTTGAGCAAGCGAATTATGCACTTTAGCTGGCATCATACTATGCATTTTCTGGGTTTATAGTACAGGTACAGGTATGATTCTTGTAACATGTAAAAAGCAGTATATTCTGAGATGATTATGGTCATGAAATGCTACTTTGCTTTAAGAGAATGTGTAAAATGAGTACGATTTTTGTCATAGAAATTTTCAGAAAAAATGTATTAGTTGCTTCAGGTACACATTCCTCATTTCTTCATGGATCGAATTCTGTCAAATTGTGTTCACAACCTTGGAATGGATAATGACACACGAGTAACCACTTTTTAATTATTATTGGGTTAGAATGTAAGAAACAAGAACCTAACAAAAGTATTTTAAAATTTATAAAAATAATTTAATGATTGTTTGTTGAGATTGCTGAGGAAGTGTACCTGAAGTAACAAATACAATATTCTTTTATATGTTAATTTCTATGTAAAAATTCATACTCATTTCACACATATAAAAGAAAAGTAGCATTTGATGGTCATAATCAGCTCAGAATATACTGCTTTTCACATATTACAAGAATCATAGCTTGACCTTTACCATAAATCCAGAAAATGCATAGTAAAGTAATGCTAGCTAAAGTGCACAATGTGTATGTCCATGAGTCCTGGCGTTCTTAAATTTGCTATAGAAATACAAAGCAACATGCTTGGCTCATGGTTCACTCAACCTGTGTCAAAATAGCACATTATGCAACTAGCCTATAATGGCAATAATTAAGACACGAGTATGTTTATAAAACGATTGTATGCGAGTTTTATAATTTCCATACGAATGTCTTAATTACCATTATAGGCGAGTTGCATACGACTGTTTATGTTCGACGATGATTATTATAACTATTTTATGTTCGAACATAAATATTCATAATTATCTCTCGAGATTTCGTCAGTTTTATGTACTGAACAGAGCTCATGAGACGCAGAGAATGCCTTGTATTTGGCCATGGCCTCCTTGATTACCCTACTATGACACTAGGCCACGCAGTGAAATTTAAATTAGAAGGCCGTGGAACTCAGCGCAGGTTCGATGCTATGCTTATCTAATTGGTCAAACAACTGTTTCTTGAGCTCTGATTAGTGGGAGAAACTGTTTCATAATGAACAAGAAGTTCCGTTAAGAACTATACAGCCTACTTTTCATGCCAATGATTATTCTACAGAATATGAACCTATCTAGAATAATGACGAAATTAAGTTGCTAATATCGAAATTTCCAATTAGTTCGAAATACTGTATACCTGGCATAATGTATCCTAATAGAGCACTACAGTTGGCAGCCCTGATGACTGAATATATTCTTAGTTCCATCTCTTAAGGTACAAAATACAAAATTTGGTTGAAGTCCAATGAATCGCATGGACGTTACATGCAGTTAAACATTGGATCTAACAGCGCGCGTAAAATCATGTTGGCAACAATGTCATGCATGTATTGGTCAGAAATAATCTGAAATAATATGATCTATTGTTGTGCCAATTTTGAATGAAATCCATTAGTTAGTATAGAAGTTACATGCATTTTAAAATTGGACCTATCAGCAGACTTAGAATCATGTTGGCAGCACTGACGTATATTAGTTACTCCAAATTCGTCTAGAATGCCAGGTACTATACGTGTGCAAACTATAGAGCTATTGGCTTGCATACTTTCTGATATATTGATATTAGGGTAACAAAAATAGGGACAGCACATATTAACAGTTGGCAGCCGTGGTTGCTCCTTAGAATACGCATAGTCATATCTGTTATGGTACACATAACACATACGAAATTTGGTTGAAATCCAAATGATAGTATGGAAGTTGCATGTATTTAAAGTTGGACCTGTCAGCAGGCTTAGAATCATGTTGGTAGCACTGACGTATATAAGTTACTCCAAATTAATATAGAATGTCAGGTACTATACGTGTGCATAGTTTAAAGCTGTCGGCTTGCATACTTTCTGATATATTGGTATTTGGATAAAATAAATTAGGAGCATTTATTAACAGTTGGCAGCCCTGGTAGGTCTTAAGACTACGCTCAGTCATATCTGGTTATGTACACATACAACATACGAAATTTGGTTGAATTCCAATTGATAGTGTAGAAGTTATATGCATTTAAAATTGGACCTATCAGGAGGCTTATAATCATTTTGGCAACACTGCCATGTTTGGCCTCCTGGAAATTAAACTGAAATATTATGATCTGTACGTGTGCCAATTTTGAAATAGCTCTCATTCATACTTTCCAAGATATCCAACATGGAGCTCAATTTCAATTGCGATTTTTTAGCAGTTGGTAGCACTGACTTCATTTTCAAATATGGCCGTGAGATATTCAGGTGTAGATCTTTACTCCTACCAAATTTTGTTTCGATTGCTGCACCCGTTTAGGAGTTGATAGGGGGGGACACACACACAGCCAGACAGACAGACAGAAGGACAGACGGACAGACAGACAGACAGACAGACACACATTTGCCCGATCTCATAAGTCTACTTTTTCCTCATTCTTGCAAAATGTGAAAAGTAGGCTAAAAATAGTGTTATAATGAGCCGCATTATAGTACAGTTTTCTGACATATAATAGTCAGGGTCGAACATAAATACTATTTGTTTCCCAAGCGCTCGACCAGTTGGAACTCCCACTTCTGGCACTTACCTTTCTGGCCAAAACGTTGCAAATACCACACATTTGAACGAAATCGGTGATAACCAGTAGGTGTGGTCCCCTTGTGAGTCAATTCACTAAAATATGTTATCGAACGATGTCCGCTATCAAAATTAGGCGTAAGTGGATTAAAAATGGAAACCGATTATGGACCAAATCAATACTATGCAAACAATAACAATAATTTTTTAGCCTACTTTTCACATTTTGCAAAAATGAGAAAAAAGTAGACTTATGAGATCGGGCAAATGTGTGTGTGTCTGTCTGTCTGTCTGTCTGTCCTTCTGTCTGTCTGTCTGGCTGTGTGTGTGTCCCCCCCTATCAACTCCCAAACGGCTGCAGCAATCGAAACAAAATTTGGTAGGAGTAAAGATCTACACCTGAATATCTCACGGCCATATTTGAAAATGATGTCAGTGCTACCAACTGCTAAAAAATCGCAATTGAAATTTGAGCTCCATGTTGGATATCTTGGAAAGTATGAATGGGAGCTATTTCAAAATTGGCACACGTACAGATCATAATATTTCAGTTTAATTTCCAGGAGGCCAAACATGGCAGTGTTGCCAAAATGATTATAAGCCTCCTGATAGGTCCAATTTTTAAATGCATATAACTTCTACACTATCAATTGGAATTCAACCAAATTTCCTATGTTGTATATGTACATAACCAGATATGACTGAGCGTATTCTTAAGACCTACCAGGGCTGCCAACTGTTAATAAATGCTCCTAATTTATTTTATCCAAATACCAATATATCAGAAAGTATGCAAGCCGACAGCTTTAAACTATGCACACGTATAGTACCTGACATTCTATATTAATTTGGAGTAACTTATATACGTCAGTGCTACCAACATGATTCTAAGCCTGCTGACAGGTCCAACTTTAAATACATGCAACTTCCATACTATCATTTGGATTTCAACCAAATTTCGTATGTGTTATGTGTACCATAACAGATATGACTATGCGTATTCTAAGGAGCAACCAGGGCTGCCAACTGTTAATATGTGCTGTCCCTATTTTGTTACCCTAATATCAATATATCAGAAAGTATGCAAGCCAATAGCTCTAAAATTTGCACACGTATAGTAACCTGGCATTCTAGACGAATTTGGAGTAACTAATATACGTCAGTGCTGCCAACATGATTCTAAGCCTGCTGATAGGTCCAATTTTAAAATGCATGTAACTTCTATACTAACTAATGGATTTCATTCAAAATTGGCACAACAATAGATCACATTATTTCAGATTATTTCTGACCAATACATGCATGACATTGTTGCCAAAATGATTTCACGCGCGCTGTTAGATCCAATGTTAAACTGCATGTAACGTCCATGCGATTCATTGGACTTCAAACAAATTTTGTATTTTGTACCTTAAGAGATGGAACTAAGAATATATTCAGTCATCAGGGCTGCCAACTGTAGTGCTCTATTAGGATACATTATGCCAGGTATACAGTATTTCGAACTAATTGGAAATTTCGATATTAGTAACTTAATTTCGTCATTATTCTAGATAGGTTCTTGTTCTGTAGAATAATCATTGCATGAAAAGTAGGCTGTATAGTTCTTAACGGAACTTCTTGTTAAATTATATTAACGAAGAAGCCAATTAGCGTGGGTTATAAATTGCTTCGCTCTGGCATTACGGAGCACAAAGGCCACTTCATAGCCATTACAACGAACAATGTACGCACCGGAAACATTAGACCCGTGATTTAGACCGCAGTGATTTGGCTTGGGCCTTCTTACTTGCGCATGCGCTTGGAGCTTGTGAGGGAGAAGATAAAAGGGAAGGTACATTTGCTAACCGTTTCTCTCATAATGGACGCTGATTCAATGGATGGACATAAGCACAAACACCGTATTCCAACTCTTTTGTGTGCACGTTTCGTTATGTTGGTTACAATGATATTCTGTAGCACTTTTAGCGGAGAGAATAACCACTTCTCTTCATCGGATAAAAGTTAAAAAGTGTAATACAACCGCGTTCTTATGAAATGATGGCAAGCAAAATAAGTTGCCTTTCCGTTTGGTAAATACCAACATTCGGATAATTAAGAACTAGAAGAGAAAATGTTTTGTTATTGTTGTTTGTCAATGTGGGGGCCTTGACGACATTGTGTTAATGCATCCCCGTGTACTTGGGTGTTTGTAGAACATGTTTGATAAACTGTGTCATTGTGCTGGCGTTACTAGTGTGAGTATATTTTAAATGGTGTTAGAATTAGGGTGGGTCTCAGTAAATTAATTTTTGATGTGTAACATCTTTCCGCTCGGTTGCTGGATAGTTTTGTGGGAGTGATTTTGAAAATTGGGGACGGAAGTGAATCGGGCGGAAGTGGATCGAACGGAAGTTGATCGGACGGAAGTGAAGACGCACTGCCAGAAAAATGGGACGGAAGTGAATCGGGTGGAAGTGGATCGGACGGAAGTGAAGACGCACTGCCAGCTGGATGTACAATTGAAAATATGTGTATTGGAAACAATGCAGTGTGTGCTCTGTAGCGCGAGAATGTTATGGCAATACAGTAGGCAGTGCATTTAGCAGGCACTGGTTTGACGAGCACAGTGGCAAATGTTTCACCGACTTTCATTTGTCATTGAGCAGTTTATGAAGCTTCACGTTCAAGGTTGAATATCACATGGGGTAGGACAAAGACAACAAATGACATTTAAGTAAGCGGCATTATTGTCAAGCTGTGGGTGAGTAGTCAAATATTAAAAGCATAACAGAATGTTGTTATATGAGAGGAATAAAAGCTGTATTTTCATCATATGTGAGACTAGGTCATTTCATGATTGTAGGAAGCCATGTTTTGATTGTTTACGACGAACTGTATGAGAGCCTTGAGAATAATGAATGTTATAGTTACTGAGGAATGTGCTCACAGTATTTGAGAGTACTGTCGACGTTGTGTGTCACTTTGTTATTATGAATTATTAATGTAAAAGGAAGGAATGAAGCTTGTAGTTTTGCGTGTCCGTTAATCTCACGATCATGATCCACGGTACCTCCCTTTTACGTGGAATGCGAACCACAGGACATGGCATTTCAATTAGAAAATCTCACATGTATTGACCGGGAATCAAACCCGATCTACCTTGGTGAGAGACTAACAGCTTGACCGCTGTGCCACAAATGTGACAGTAGCATATCTCCAATTCAATCCATACATTCGTCATAGTACCAGTATGAAAATGGAGTGTAAATTAACATTTTAAGAATGTCCAAGCTGTGTAGTATACGTGTAGGATAACATGTCAGATGTTACACATCATATGCGACTACTGTAAGGTTCGTATCTTTTTTTCAGTCGGTCAACACGATTGCACCCAAATTTGAATGGGTGTAATTCCCTAAACCTGAAGGAAACTAGTTCCGAAACTAGTCATCTAAATGTTTTAAGGACACTGGGTTATGACAGTGGCTTATTTTGCACATTTAAAAGAGCAAATTCTAAAATCAAATTTCTGTTATTTCCGTTTGGTCAATGGGTGTTAATTTTGCAGTAAAAAAACTTAACCCTTCTTCGCCACCTGCTAACAATGAATATGAAATATTATTGTCAGATTTGTACAGGGTGTTTAAAATCAAGGTCGCAGAAAACAATCCCGCTAGTTAAGATTTTAGAGATTCTAGTACATTTTCCTCAGAAACTACTTAAATTGAGAAGCTTATTTCCAAAAGGTACCTAATCCAAAAAGTAATATTTTACAGGAGAGAGGAAAATCACTCAGAGTGTAAAATTTCATCTGAAAATCCATTTGAGCACATTTATTATGTTCACGTAGAATAAATGCATTGTTATACCCAGTATTTCTGTTTAGGCTTTTGCAGTTTAGGAAATATTCAAAGAAAATTACGGATTTGGTACTTTTTGGCACTAAAACTCTAAATACTTTCAACCGAAAGACATAAATTTCACTGCAGTCATCAGAATCTTCGAGAAAACTGATTGTATTTAGTTATGCAATAATTATATTTAAGGTATTTACAGTGAAGGCATAGATTATTTAAATAATATTAAATAAAATTGAACAAAACAATGAAAATTATGCAAAATAACTTACCAATGCTGAACTTTTGGAATTATGATTGTAGTTTGTGTCTACAGAACATGAATATGGTAAATAACTTTTGAACTGGACAATGGATAATATTATCCAGTACTAAAAGAAACGCCCTCTCATTGGCTGCATGGATACGGTACGTATTGGCACATTCAGGCCACAGGATTTGGTACTTATTGGCATCAAACGAGATTTTTAATGCCCTGTTTGTTATGGATTTAGGTCGTTTTGACAATTCCTTTTTCTTTCTTTTGATGGAGCTTCCTACCAACGTACGTTTTCCATCATAAATTCAATTTCGATTTTTTTGGATTTGGTATCTTTTGGAAATAAGCTTCTCAATTACAGGCCTGATCATTTGTAGTGTGTTAGTAAGCATTTAGATTTATACAATGAACTGTGAGATATTTTAAATATTTTTTTTATCTTTTCATTTTATAAATTTAAAAAATCATAAATTTTAAGAGGCAAAAATATTTTTTGGGTTTGTTAATTTTTAAACGGCTGTAATAATTATTCTAGAAAAACTAATCTTTCCATTTTGCCAAGCCACATGTTATTTACATTCCAGGAAAAAAAAATAGTATCCTTGACAAGAAAGTTTCACGAATAGTGTACCAAAGTTGAGAAATGTATATACTATAATTGTTATCTGTGACCATGTTTTTGAACACCCTGTACAAAATCAGACATTTATATTTCATATTTATTGTTATCAGGTGGCTTAGAAAGGTCAGATCTTCGTTTAGTGTAAAATTAACAACCGTTGAACAAACGGAATTAACCGAAATTTGTTTTTAAAATTTGCTCATTTGGCCTAATTGCATAGATTAAGCCATTGTCACAACCCAGTGTCCTTAACTAATTTCTTGTAAATTATTTTCAGGTTTATGGAATAGCATCCATTGGGCTACAATTTGGGTACAGTCATGTTGACCGACTGAATAGCATTTCAATTTCAGAAAGAAGAAGGCTGACCTCTAATTGAATGACTGTATCAGGAAAGATGAGACAAGAACAATTTTGACGGTGAAATAAAAGACACGTTAGGCCTAGGATGTTCTCATACCGACTGAAGAATTATCAATGGACACCACTAGTTGAATTTCAATAACACACCAATACTACCGTAGAACGTCACAGATTTATACATTTAGGACAACATTTTTAAATATGAGAGTAGGCGCTTTTTGTTATTAAATAGAATCTATTGTAGCCCATACACTTCATGTTTAAATAGTTATTTATTTATGTTCTTAGCACTGAATAATTGTACTTCTGGTATTTTATTGATATTGAAGAATAATACTGTACCACCACCTCATCACTCAAGAAGGAAAGATCTGCAAATCTCAGGGTCTTCAAGCTGAGCTCCAGTTGTATTCCGATATCCAACGACCCGGGTCACCTCCCTGAGGTACTGACTTGTGATAAACATGGAACTCTGGGGACAGACAAGCTGCCAACTCTCCGGTTTATCACGCTTCTTACTAAAACAGTTACAACTTGACAAGAAGTGACGTGACAAGACCCGTAGCAAAGTTCCCAACGAGATACCACAGTGAAGTAACGATCATCTATCTACAAGACGATCCTTAGTTGAATGAAAACCTTAAGTACTGTAGCCCTGCATTATATGTAACAATAATATTGTCGTTCGTTTTAATTACTACCCTGCTGCAGATTTTAATTGTTAATTAATATGATTGTTACCCTACAATAATGAACATGTGAATTCCTAAATAGGTTTGCTCAGAAATTTTGTTTCATATGTGACAAAATTGGATGCGTTTCGTGTATGGCAGAATCTCACTATTCTTGAGTGATTATGTGGTCATAAGGGGTGCATATTTCACATTTTTAGCCTACTTTTCTCATTTTGCAAAAATGAGGAAAAAGTAGACTTATGAGATCGATCCGGGAAAATGTGTGTCTGTCTGTATGTCCGTCTGTCTGTCCTTCTGTATGTCTGTGTGTGTGTGTGTCCTATCAACTCCTAAACGGCTGCAGCTATCGAAACCAAATTTGGTAAGAGCAAAGATCTATACCTGAATATCTCACGGCCATATTTTAACTTGACGTCAGTGCTACCAACTGCTGAAAAATCGCAATTGTAATTTGAGCTCTATGTGTGATATCTTAGAAGTTATGCTTGCGAACTAATCCAAAATTGGCACACATATAGACAATAGCATTCCAGATTAATTTTTAGAAGCCCATACATGCCAGTATTGCCAACATGATTCTAACCCTGCCGATAGGTCCAATTTCTAAATACATGTAACTTCTATACTATCGGTTGGATTTCAACCAGATTTCGTATGTACTATGTGTACTACAGCAGATATGACTGTGGTGCTTATTTTAATGATGCACCGGGGCTGCCCACTGTTAATAAATGCTCAGGCCAACAGGCCAACAGCTCTATACTTTGCACACGTATACTACATGACATTCTACCTGAGTTTGGAGTAACTTACAGTATATACATCAGTGTTGCCAACACAATTCTAAGCCTATTGATAGGTCCAGTTTTTAAAAGCATATAACTTCTATACTAACAAATGGATTTCAACCAAATTTTGTATGTGCTTTGTGTACCATAACAGTTATCATTTTGCGTATTAGTAAGAACAAGCAAGGCTGCCAACTGTTAATAAATGCTATCTCTACATTTGTTTAATCCTAATATCAATATATCAGAAAGTATGCAAGTCATCATCTCTAAACGTCGCACACGTATAGTACCTGACATTCTGGATTAATTTGGAGTGCTGTCAACAAGATTCTAAGCTTTTTGATAGTTTCAATTTTTAATTACATGTAACTTCTATACTAACAAATGGATTACATCCAAAATTGGCACTATAATATATCGTGATATTTCAGATTAATTCTGAGTATCACATACATGACATTGTTCTCAACATGATTTTACGTGCACTGATAAATCGAATATCAAACATCATGTAACGTCCATACTATCCATTAGACTTCAGCCAAATTTTGTACGTGCATTCTATAACTTAAGAGATGGAACTAAGTATATATTCTGAGTCACCAGGGCTGCCTACTGTAGTAAGTTACTCTATTATTAGATTTCGTCATTATTCTAGATAGGTCTATATAGATTGGCATCAATCTGAAATTTTAAGAAAAGTAGGCTCTTTAGTTCGTCACGGAACTACTTGTTATGATTATCATAGAGCCTTTTGTGTGAATAGGCCTACATTTTATCGTTTATGTACAGTATACTACAAAAGACAAGTTTTCAGCCTATCTCGGGCACGTATTAATAATTAAGGAACGCTTTCCAGTCGGTCAACACAAATTGTGCCCAATTACATTAGGCAGGACAACATATTTATTTCCCTAAAATGAGAAATATTGCATGAGATAATTAGCAAAATTTAACACGCTCTTATGTAAAAAAAATGGGGGGGGGGGTGCACTTAACTGGATGATATGTTTCGATCGTCAAGCGATCATCTTCAGATCCAGCTCACTTAGGCTTAATTTATGTATGATGTTTGAGAATTACACTTATGGACAAATAGGTTTTGCTGGATTGGGGCCAGCGGCCAGCTTCCAGGCGCGCCCAAGCCTTTCTCCAGCCAACTGAACTCGCACCGCAGATTGCGGGAAGCTTGAAACCGTAACCGAGTACATTAACTTCAACCTAACGAGGCAAGGTAACCAGGGTCACCAAAGTTTCATCAACGAGGGTGTGAAGTGTCAGCACACATATAAGAAGGTGAAATAAACAACAGCTTCGTGCAAGATTTAATTAAAGAAACACAGCTGTTTTTCTTTTCTTGGAAGTCTGGATGACCTCCCGTCACAGAACTTACATTTTCACAGAATATGCTGAAAATGTTCTCCTTCAGCTCACAGACAGTAACTTTGGAAGTTACATCGCTACATTATGTAGCTACTCCTGTACCACCCTGGGTGTTTATTGTAATTAATCAAAGCACGGACCAAATCCCATTTGATGTTTAATTGTGGGGCAATTCAAAATACAAAGTGTACCGATCAATTACCCGTACTCTAGTGGAGCTGGAGATCAAAATACGGTAGTAGATATCCCTCACAACAGAAGGGAATTAGGCTACAACGTGTGAACGATAATCTATTTACACGGTGCAACGCCTGTCTGTCAACTGAAGGAGTACATTTTCAGTGAAAAGGTAAGTTCGTAATCATGATTTGCTGTTGAATTTCCAATTAATTAATGTGCTCTGTTACGGATTCTACCTGCTCGCAATCTGCGGCCAAAGTTCGGTTTGCTGGCGGAAGACGTGCACGCGCCTGGTAGCTGGCTGCTGGTCCCGCTTCAGCAAAAAAGAATCAATCTGCACAATTTTCAAAGTTCATAAGAACCTGTGTAATGTGTCAATCTTATTTACTAATGTTATCGTTCACTTCTATAGTTGTTGCGTTATTATTAATGTGTTTTAAGAATGTCAGCCTATCTTCTGTTGAATTATTATTGTGAGTAACATCAGGGATGAAGTAGTCTACACTATTTTGATTTAAAAAGATACGAGCCTCACAGTAGTCGCATATGATGTGTAACATCTGACGTGTTATCCTACCTTGAAGTTGTTACCGTTTTATTATCCGTGACATTCATCAACACACAAAAAATCTCTTTATTTTTTGCACTCTCATAATACATATCAATTCCAAGACTCTTACTTGATATTTCTACTCTCGTACTGCTCGTTTTAAAAACATACTCGTGACTTAATTATTGCCATTATAGGCTCGTTGCATAATGCACTATTACAGTACTTGTAATATTTCTGACAGTACTTTAAATGATCATCATTACTACGTGCTTTAGTTAAAAGAAACAGAGAAAAAATTTCCTCTTCATTCCAGTTGAAGTAGCGAGATATAATTAACACAGAGGCATGCACCTTGGAACTCGGCAATAAGCTGATTTTAAATTCACTTTCTCCGAGTGCCTAGAGTGAAATGATAAATGAAAAGTGCGGCGTCGCTAATTTCCATGTAATTGAGACTAAAACAATTTCTCCTCATTTTCTCCTTTTAGACTTCGCATAATGAAAGGAGATTTCACGTTTTAATGGGACTAAATTGCGCGCTTCTGACTGATAATTGAAAGAAATTCACTTACGGCTAGCGTGATAAAATACAATCGTGCTCCTGAGGCGATCTAATGGCCACGATAATGATTAGAGAACATTTTACTTTCAGTAATACACTGATTTTTCGGGACAAGTTCATTCCTGTTATAATTTCGTAAAATTTTGTAAATCATGGAATACGTAGGCCTATTGGTACCGTCTGGGGTTACCACGGTATTTAAGGCAACGAGACCAGGTTATCTCTGGTCTCAGATGAGGAGAGGGTTCAAACCTCACCATTGGCTGCCCTAAAAATGGTTTTCCGTGATTTGTACTTACAATTGCAATCATTTGCCACGACGGTAACTTATAATAGACCATCATAAAAATCATAATACAATAACAAATGAATCTTAATACACAGTTCAAAAATATTAGGAGATCATGTTTTTCAACGTATGCCATGCTCCACAAATAAATACTTCACACCCAGGTTATTACCAACTAAGCCTTTATTCTTTACAGTTGACGTTAGTTCGTTCGTTTGAGTCTTCAGTCTTTTGACTGGTTTGATGCAGCCCTCCATGCCTCCCTGTCCTGAGCTAATCGTTTCATCTCTACATAGCTACCACACCCTACATCCGAGGCAATCTGTTTAACATATTCTAACCTTGGTCTACCCCTACAGTTCTTGTCCTCGACCCTTCCTTCCATAACTAAGCTTGCTATTCCTGGGTGTCTTAGTATGTGTCCTACTAACCTATCTCTTCTCTTCATTAGCAGTCGCCAGAAACATCTCTCCTCTCCGACTCGTCTTAATACCTCTTCGTTTGTAACCCTATCTACCCATCTGATCTTCATCATTCTCCTGTAACTCCTCATTTCAAATGCTTCAATTCTCCTCTTTTGTGCTGCACCAATAGTACAAGTTTCACTTCCATAGAGCGCCACGCTCCAGACAAAGGCTTTCAAAAATGACTTCCTAATACCTAAATCTATATTCGATGTCAACAGATTCCTTTTTTGTAGAAATGCTTTCCTTGCCTGAGCCAACATACTTTTATATCGTCTTTTCTTCGTCCATCACTGGTTATTTTGCTTCCTAAGTAACTGAAGTCTCCTACTTCCTTCAGCTTTTCACCTGCCAATTTGATGTCCATAGAGGTTTCTGATTTATTTCGGCTGCATTCTAGTATTTTTGTTTTACAATTATTAATTTTCATCATGTATTCTTTCCGTAAGACGTATACAGTTGACGTATACAAAATAATATCGATGGATTCTCGTTCATCTGCAGAACACAAACGGAAATGTCCAAATAGTGGCGAAAACAAAGTGGAAAAAGTACTCCAGGGTTGGAGAGCTTCAGTATGGTGTATGTCCTCCACGAGCATTTACCACAACTTGGCACCTACGTGGCATGCTCCATATAAGTTGACCGAGGTCATGTTGTTGTATCAAGGTCCCACTCTTCAATGAGAGCCTGTTCGAGGTCTTGGACCGTCTGTGGTGGAACAGGACGCCCACGAACACTTCTGTCAAGCTTATCCCACACATGCTCGATGGGATTAAGGTCGGGACTCACTGCTGGCCATTCCATCTCTTGATTATCCAATTCTCGCAAGACAGCTCTGGTGATACGCGCTAAATGAACCCTGGCATTGTCGTGCATGAGTACGAATTCAGGGCCAACACCGTTTGCACCAGCCGACACATGCTGTAGCAGTATCTGCTCTATGTACACCGCAGCATTAATATTACCATGAACGACGACAAGATCCGTACGGCCATCAATACTGATGCCACCCCACACCATCACAGAACCTTGTTCAAATCGGACAACTTCCTTGACAACATTAGGCATGTACTGCTCACCACGGCGTCTCCATACACGTTGACATCCAATCACGCTGTGCCAGGGGAAATCTGGACTCGTCTGTGAACAACAGAGGTCTCCATTGGCGAAGTTGCCAGTTGACGTGGGTACGGGCAAACAGTAGGCGAGTTGCGCGATGTTGCTGCGTTAAACAGGGCACTCGAACAGGACGTCTGGGTCGTAAGGACACTTATATTAACCTGTTCCTTACTGTCTGCTCCTGAGATCCTGTTGCAGTTCTCTGGCAGTTGCTGAACGAAGCCGCAACGCACAGATGGTCAGACATCGGTCATCTAGTGGGGTTGTCATGCGTCCACGACCATGTCCAACCCTCCTTGTGAACTGGCCTGCCTCATTGTAGCGATTCCACAAGCGTTGAATAACTAATGGAGGGACATTGAGAACCACAGCAACACGACGAATAGTCCATCCTTCCTGGATCAAAGTGACAGCCCTTGCGTATTGAACCTCGTTAAGCTGTCTGGTTTACGCACAGCGTGCTCAAATGACCGCAGTTGTCTGTGTATCTCACCAAAAAAAAAAAAAAAAAAACACGGCCCACCGCTATTCACTTTGTTTTGAAGGGTCACCTAACCATTTAATGCATGGCTACGCCTACAGATGGAGTATAACTTCGATATGACATACCCTGAGTAGCTAAGGTCTCAAGGCATGCTGTACGACCGTTGCAACCCCTTCTACAAAATTAACGTTCACATACCAAACATTACAAAACAGGTTCTTCTAATTTTTTGAACTGTGTATTTTACAGGTATTTTAACTAAAATTATTAATAAGGTAGAAACTTACAGCCTAAGTAGCGAGGTAGGATTAATACAATAGAGCAGCGACATCATACATTCAAGAAGGCTGCTGATCGTCCTATTAAAATATATTGAAATGATTAACTCGGGCAATTAACACGAATCTTGTTCAGAGAGTAGTAAGATACCTCGCTTGCATTAGCCACTCTAAATACTTTCACACTGCACGCAGCTACCTTGTTGTAAATATACAATAGGACGTTAATATCGATAATGCATTATCTATTAGGGTTACAATGATGAAACGTAGTTTTCTCTGAGGATGGTACAAGATCAACGATTCGATACACTGAAGATGGTGAATGGATGAACTTCTTTAACGTAATATCAATTACTCAGGATACGACAGCAGAATGACAACAAAACAATGAAACATATATCGTTTACAATTCTTAGTGTTCTTCAGAAGAACATTAAACATTAAACTAAGTAGCTTGCGAAAGATTTATTTTGAGACAACTAAAATCCTAAAATGGATAAGGTACAATATAATACATCAGTTACAATGATGACTCATGACAAAGGCTCGGATTGCTTCGTGTTTAAATATTTCTTATTTAAATAAATATTTTCTATTTATTTATAGGCTACATTTTTTCCGCTTTTAGCCTTTTTTCATTCTATGAAACAATAGGTTTATGAGATCACCGTGGGTGTGTGTGTGTGTGTGTGTGTGTGAGTATGTGTGTGTATCTGTCTGGGTATCTGTCTGTCTGTCTGTCTGTGTGTGTCCCCCCTAATAACTTCTATACGGCTGGAGTGATTTCAATGAAACTCGGTAAGGTTATAGTACTATTTTGGTCGACCCCGACCGTGCCCTTCAAAATGTACTACGTCTCACCAATCCAACATGGCGGGTGTGCTAAATATTTCACCGGCATTCTATATCTCCGAAAATAATACTGATATCACCCTAAAATTTTGTACGGTGATGAAGGGCACTGGTAGAAGTTCAACTAGGGAACTTTCAAAAACCTGGTAACTACAAAACCAACATGGTGGCCAAGCAAATTTGAAACATTTTGATGGACTTTTCTCGCGATTTAACCATCTGAACGCAGTGGAATATGGTATAGTAAATGTTTATAATTATTTTAATGCACTGGCATTTTTTGTTCAATTGTTTATATAACCTCAAGATGGTGGCTGTGCAACATTTTAATATTAAGCTTTTATTTCTTGTGTCGTAATCATGCGCTGGAAGTGAAAGTTTGAATAATGAACCAACGCAATAATTTTCCTTTAAGGGTACATAACTCTATGGCCTATACATATAGCAATCCAGCATGGCAACCATCCAAAATACTGTATTTAGACGGTTCTCGATATCTAAGAATCTTTTACAGCAATCAAAACTTCACTTTTTTTATGTTCATAGAGGCTATGAACATAAGTTCACCTATAGGAGTTTCAATAACCTGGTGAGCACACATCCAACATGGTGGCGACGTGAAGTATTCATATTTAAATAGCCGTTTATCGCGATTTAACCATCCAATTGCAGTGACATTTGGTACGGTAAATGATTATACAAATTTTAATCCACTGGCTTATAATTTATTTCAATTGTATTCATAACCACAAGATGGCAGCTGTGCGATATTTTAAAATCTCGATTTTAATTCTTATGTCCTTATCATGCGATTGAAGTTTGAATAATACACGTACACAATAATCTTCATGTAATAAGACTTACATATATGAAAACCCAACATGTCGATCAATCGAAATATTAGACGGTTCTCAATATCTACGAATCTATTACAGCAATGTAACTGAAATTTTGTATGTTGATTGAGGCAATTAACATAAGTAGGATATGTGAAAATAGGTTTTAGTTCTTCACGGAACTACTTGTTATAAATAGAAACATATTATGGCGTATCTATTCATAAGTAGACTACGTATTTCCTATATTTGGTGGTGTGTTGTTCTCCTTAGTTGACTGCTGCCCAGATTTTCGACCCTTGGCATTTCCAGTAATTTGCTGCTCTATTTCGTGAATGCACTCTTGGCTCTGTATTGCTGTAGTATTGCAAGACAGGAATTCCCCGGTCATTGAGTATAGCAGGGGGGGGGGCCTGGAGTCAACAGTCTCATTAAAGCCCCTTTGACATAAAATTTTACCGGAAATTACAGTGGTCTGCGAAACTTGTGAGTATTTACAGAGTGCTATGAATGTTTTTGAAGTGGCCTTTTCTTCTGCTCTTTTGAATGAAATTCGAAAACAGCACATACATGATTTCGTATCGCGCATTGGTATTATGTATTGTAGGAATCGAAAACTGAGGCAGGCTCCGGACTATTAAGCGGGAACATTTTGTACTTTAGTCAGGATAATGGGTTATTCAAGCAGCTAGACGTTTCAACATAATTATGATACAAAGTTAAGAACATATTTTGGAAACTTAATCGCATATTTTCCACTTTTTAGCACATAATTAAATACATATTTATTCTCATAACCAATGAATTCACCTAATATATGATTATTTTTTCCATGATATGACTATACAAGTAGGCTATCTGTTATGTGGCACGGCAGATTTCATATTCTTGCTCTCTTATTAATAACTAGTCATGTTACTCTATTATTTGCGCTGTTCGCAGATGGTGTTAACATTGGAGCACCCAGTACGCTTCTTTATGAAGTGGTTAACATTGTTTGCTACTACCCTGAAAGGCCAGATTAGTTTCCTGCTTATTCCAATAAATTCAATAATGGGTTGAAGTGCTAGAACGGTGGAACCAATTTCGAAGCCTTGAGCCGAGCCAGTGGACTATACAGATGTAGTTTTCTAGTTGACCACCCAAATTCTACGAGATTATACCGCATGAAGTAACAATACCCATATACTGTATTTAAAAGTAAGAGGGCTATTTGAGCTTTACTGAACAACTTGTTATGTTTCATTTTTCATATTCAATAGTGTTCCTACGAGAGAACGGATGAATTAGCAAGTAATCTTTACTCTAATGTTGCGGGGCCACCCCTATGGCTGATATGGCTACTGAAATGATCTCTTGACTTGCTGCGTGGCAGAGCGGTTACGTTATCACCTGCTGTGTCCTAGTTACGGGATCAAATCCAAGCGCAGTCAGTTGGCAGTTGAGGGTGATTAAATGTGAGATTTACTGGCACATTAATGATCCCCATTGGAGAAAAATTTCAGCACCTTGGCATCTCTAAAAGCTGCAGTATTTAATAGTATAGTAAAACCAATAACATTGTTATTGAAGTTATCTCTACTGATAGAAGGGAGAGATGTCTGCTTAGTTCTGCTTCTGTATTGCATTCAGCTCCTCTTCCAGGTGTTCTAAATGTTCTCGTTCCAAGCCCTTATCTAGTTGTGGTTTTTAAAAACAGCTCTATCTACCAGAAGGGTCAGATCCTCAGCTTTTTCAGTAAAGGTGATGTCCGGTCTATTGCTATTTCTGTTAAAGTTGTCTTAATCTTTGGTTTCCCAATATGTTGACCGGTGAGTACTGATAATCAGGCTGCGGGATATTACTACGTAAACAGTGCTATCAGATTAGTATTGCACGAAGTTGAGATGACGCACGCACTATGAACTGCCCGCCCACAACTGTCCACAACAGACGACGAACCATGTGATCCGTCCATTTATCCGCTGTACGTCACATGTGTTCATAAGTACACTCCAAGGTCACAGGAGGAGCTTCCACGTGTCTTATAGTACGGTGCGTTCTAACTTCATTGCACACGTACTAAGACCCCGCAGCCTGCGGATAATACAGATACATGTTCTGAATAAACTGGCAATGCAGAGCTATTTTCTGATGAATAATTTTAGCCACACGCCTTTTGAGGTGGTCTGTAGGAGCTAGAATCCTTCAACCCAATGTAATGTGCTGAATAGTCTAAGGTTCGTAAAGCTAATCACGCACAGATGACCTCAAGATGGCCACTAAATGAACAGTATCAACAAAGTGTTGACGGACTCAACATATGGTTAATTAGCTAGTTAGATAACTGTATGGATTATTTTCGTGAAAATATTTATATTGATGTTTTCGCCCGATAAAATGCTGCCTGTTCTTTCGAAACTACGATGCACACATTTCAAGTGAAAATTGTAATGTTCAACAATTACCCCTGGTATTACTCGGGAGAGTGAGTGTTACCATTTAATCACGTAAGTGTGTGTGTATACATTTTATGTTCCTGTAAATCTTAGCTCAGAATAAATGGCACTAGAACAATGCGCTTTCTCTACGTGAGGTTGGCGTGAGGATCCTGCTTTGTTTCAGCCTAGCGTTTAAATTATGACTCCCTTCATTCTGGACGAGCTACTTGGGAACATGGTAGTTTGGGGGTTGGTTGTACCATAGCTGTAAACAGCCGGTTGTTTTATTTCTCATGCATAGTGGCAAAGATTTCAACGTTGAAAAAATTACTATCACTAGCCAATCACTAGTCCCATCAACCTAGCAGGCATAGAAATGTGCCTCTAGCCGTGTTTCTAAGTGATGATAGAGTTTCAGTTTCGTAGTTAGATCTTGGGCCATAGTGACCATGCAAAGTGTGCTTTTTATTGGGTATTTATATCCTCATCAAGAACATTTCAAGTAAGGGGTTCTTGATCTGAACCCATCCTAGAAATCAACCTTGAACCTCAACTCTTCTTCTTTTGTACCAGTGCCTCTTGACGCATATTTTTGAGTTAATACACAGAAAATAATTTTGAATAAAGCACATGTCAGCAAATTTGAGTAACAAAAAGCACAAATGACGACGTGATGCACAGTTCAAATGAAAATTATACATATAAATTTTGAGAACAGTTCTAGGTCTTAAATAAATATACTTTCAGTTCAGTTTTTACTGTTTCATAGTGATGTAAAGATAAATGTTTATTGACTGAACAAAACACACTGTTGTACGTAAATGTTGTAAAAGTATTCACTGAACCTAAAGCCTATGTGTGCAAGATCTGATGATGTTTGCTTGACGAACGAAATTAGTCATCCAATTTAGCCCATGTGTGTGAGAATGTTTCATTAAGTGATTAATAAAAACACCGTATGTAATTTTTTGAGGCACCAGGAAATAGTTATAATTTCTCGCCCAATCTAATTTTCCACACTCGTGTTGACCGACTGAAAGGCTTCTATTATTAAAAACAAAAGACTTGCGAATCGATGCTAGCAAGCTTACCTGGACTTCTTATAGCACAGGGCCACTGATAGGCGTCTTTTCAAAGACCCAATACATTATGAATACATCTAATAAATTTTCAGTCATTATAACTTGTTTATGCCTAATTTATTATACAAGGTGGGTTGAGTCAGATCCGCTATCCGAGAACATACGATTTCCCAGGTCAGGAAGCACCTAAAGACGTGAAAAACGTATAGTAAAAGGGGCGTGATTTAGGAGAAAACAGGTGCAAAATTACGTCACTCTTGGCAACACTGCTTGCTACTGTGTACAAAACCGGATCGAGGAAGTGCCACTGGACAGACAGAACAGCCGGTATTTACCGAGGTGGGTCTTGCAGACAACTGATAAGTGAGTTAGTTAGTTATTGTTGTTTTAAGGGGCGGAACTACGAGGTCATCTGCCCCTAAAACTGATAAGTGAAGGCCAGCTCCATGGAGGGGAGGTAACGTGCCCAACCAGTTCCCACATACTATCAACAACAGAGTTTTGAACATTCCTCCCTTCTTCTCTATGATAGGACTTGTGCAAGCGTCAGGTGATGCGATGTTGCCGTCCTAGACATGGCTAATAGCCTTCCCGAAATTGACTGTCGTAACATGGAATTGATTGAGAACCACTCGCCGTATGCAGGTCCACCCCAGACATTATTTCTTCAGTTTCTTATGGTGCACAGCATGGTGCAATCTCAGTCATAGGACCAACAAGTCGCCTGCTAGACATGCTTAAAAATTGTCTCTAAACCAGTTTTCTCCGCTAAACCATGCACCTTTCACTGTACGTTTCTCACGTCGTTCGGCGCATCCTGACGTAGGGAATGATATGCTACCGGCTGTCCAGTTAAACTCCACCCACCTTGTACATACAGTCCACAGCGGAGGTGAGTTGCAAATAGTACATTTTCTCAAATAATGTTTTCAGGTATATTGATACAGTACTGTATATTTCTTCTAATTCTGGGATGAGGGTGAAACGGGTTACACTCAGCCTAGTGAGGCAGAATTTAAAAGAGATGGGTACGATTTCCACCTCATCCAACCTAGAAATGGTCTTCCGTGGTTTTGCACTCCTACACCAGGTAAATGCCACGATGCTTCTAAACTTGAGGTCACATACACCTCCTTACAAATCCTAGCCTCAATTACCAATGCACACACACTACTACAGTCATCACAACAAAACAGGTTACCAGACAATTTCCACATACAGAACATGGGGCTGCATGACCACGATGTCTCAAGGCCCCTAAATTAATCAAAATATAATCTTAAATCTCCCGACTATAATTAATTATATAGTTGTATACATTTTTTCAGATAGAGTAATATATTTTCCGCATAATAAAACAGGCCATAAGTAGGTGTTGGCCGTCGGAAAATTGGTCAATTAACTGTTAATTAGGCAACAATTAAATGCGCTTCCATTTTTAGCCTATTTTCATTTATGAAAAAATATGCTTATGGCATCACCTTTTGTCTGTGTGTCTGTCTGTGTGTGTGTGTGAGAGAGAGAGAGAGGATTTTTGTGTGTCCCACGAATAACTTCTAAACGGCTGGAGCGATTTCAATGAAACTCGGTAAGTTCATAGCACTATTCCAGGCGACACCGGCCGTGTCCTTCTAATTTTTTTACGTCCCACCAGTCCAACATGGCGGCTGTGCTAAATATTTCATCAGCATTCAATATCTCCGAACCTATTACCGATATCACCCTGGAATTTTGTACAGTGATAAAGGGAACTACTACAAGTTCATATATGTGACTTGAAAATCTGGTAACTACAATACCAACATGGTGGCCAAGCGAAGTTGCGACGTTTAAATAGACGTTTCACGCGATTTAACGAACCAAACGCAATGAAACTTGGTACAATATATGTTTATACACATTGTAATTCACCGACATCTAACTTCGTTAAATTGTTTACATAATCTCAAGATGGCGGCTGTGCGAAATATTTCACCGGCATTCAATATCTCTGAAGCTATTACCGGTATCACCATGAAATTTTGTACGGAGATAAACAGCACTTCTGGAAGTTCATCTATGAGACTTTCAAAAACGGGTTAACTACAAAACGAACATGGCGGCCAAGCGAAGTTGAAAGTTTTAAGTAGACTTTTCTCGCGATTTAATAATCCAAAAGCAATGAAACATGGTACAGCAAATGTTTATACACAAAGAAATGCAATGGTATCTAATTTAGTTCAATTGTTTGCGTAAGCACAAGATGGCGGCTGTGCGAATTTCGGAAATTGAGTTTTTATTTCTTGTGTTCTAATCATGCGATCGAAATCAACATTTGCATAATGAACGTACACAATAGTCATCATCTGATAGTACATAACTCTATGGCCTACATATATTAAAATTCAACATGGCGACAATCCGAAATAATTTGACGGTTCTCAATATCTATTAATCTACTACAGCAATCAAACTGAAATTGTGTAACTGTATGGAGGCTATAAGCATTTGTTCACCTATGGGACGTTCAATAACCTGGCGATCACAAATCCAACATGGCGGCGACGCGAAATTTCAATATTCAAATGGACGATTTTTGCGTTTAACCATCCGAGTGCAGTGACACTTGATACGGTATATTTTTATACAAATTTTAATCGACTGGCATATAATTCATTTAAATTATTTTCATAACCACAAGATGGCGGCTGAGCCAAATTTTAAAATCCCGCTTTTATTTCTTGTGTCCTATTCATGGGATTGAAGTTTCAATAAAACACCTACACAATAATCTTCATGTAATAGTACATACATCTACGGCCTATAATATAAAAATCCAACATGGTTATCATCCAAAATATTTAGACGGTTCTCAATATCTACAAGCCTATTACAGCAATCAAACTGACAATTTGTATTTTGATCGAGGCAATTAATATTAGTAGTAGGCCTATATATGAAAATAGACTGTTTAGTTCTTCACGGAACTACTTGTTTTCTGTACAAATACATGATAGTCACTCACACCTCAAGTGGCACTGCGATAAGAAAGATTTTACAGTGTATTAAATCGTAAATTGACTTTCCTAATTGAGGGTTTAAATGCCACTATGTTATAATTGCAACAGGTGAGAGTTCCATAGTCTATATTGGTAGAAAGGATTTGGCCTTAGAAATGCATTCCTCGGTGACAATTGGTTTGGGGGGGGGGGGGGTTAACCGTAACGTATACGTGTGGCACACCCGCTCTAGACCTTTTGCCTCCTCCTTCCACTCGCCAATCATCATGCTTAGTGCTTGGACATTATGGTGTGACATTTACATACTGTGTATGCATGTGATAGGGAAACACATGCGGGAAGGAGCGTCTAAGTTCATACTATGAACATGGGTGTGTCATTGGGCTGGAGATCTACCTGGGATTACCATGGACAGTTTGGTTAGTTGGTTCCTCAGTTTAGGGGCTGCGATAACGCAGTCATGCAGCCCTGTGTGCTTTCGGGTGTGTGTAGAATTTGTCTGATAACCGGTGTTAATGGTGATGGCTGTATTCGTGTGTGTTATCTGTTTTTAAATCAAGCAAGGACTGCAGACATTCAGTAGTTCCTACTTTTTCTACCAAACACCACCGTCAACGACAACTAGTTATGAACTTGGTTACTAGATACCACAGCAGTTGGCTCCTGGCGACGAACGTTGTAACCTAAGAGCGTGAGTCAAATAAAACCTATAATTTAGCTTCACACTTGTGTAATTAGTGGAAGGTACTTTTACATGCCATAAATCTATGACATGGGACCGCCGGCTTTAGTTCCCCTCCAAAGGAAGGCATACTGAGGGATTTCTAACGCTCTCAAATAATCTGACGTCTTCGACCGTGTTTGAACCCACGACCTTGGTCATAGAAGCTTAGCATTCTACCAACTACGCCACCGAAGTCACTCGTGGACAGTTTAGTGGAAATACAATTAGTTACCATGGTAACATGTGAAAACGCACTTAGTTCTCACTCGTTGAAGCGTTCTCGATTACTATTCATAAGTCGAAGGTGTGAATAGACGAAGACAATCATTTCTATGTCGGTCTGGCTGCGTGGCTCAGGGGTAACGTTCTCGCTTGCTGAGCCCAAGGTTGCAGGTTCGAAACCTGGCGCAGTCAGCTGGCATTTAAGGGTGCGCAAATGCGAGGGAGCCGTGTCAGTACATTTACTGGCACGTTAAAGTTCCCCTTCGGGGCAAAATTCCGGCACCCCGGTGTCTCTAATAGCCAGGGTAGTTAAAAGGGACGTAAAACCAATAACATTATTATTATTATTATCATTTACATGTTTCTACGAGGAAAGTTCCGAAAGTAAATGTCGTCATTTTATTGCACGGGCAGATGGTACTCCAGGTGACACGAACACTCGCAATAAGAATCCACATCCGTGGCTGACTCAACGACGGAAGAAGCGTCAGCGGAGGGCGAATGACGCATGCACAAATCGCCTACGAAGAGATAGGAGCAGCAGACCAGCGTGCCTGATAAAATTCCAGTACAACGCACGATAACAGATATACGTGTACTGACAACGTGGTCGCCAATGGAATTACGTGTTGTTATCCAGTGAGAGTGAGCACGTGGGACTAGTGTGTCGGGCTTCCATGAACGCCTACACACCGTGTATGGTGAAGTGGTCATGTCTTGTCGAATGGTCGGTCGCTGGTGTTGCATGTTCTGTGACGGTTGGCAGAGTGTGGAAGGTGAAGATCGAAGTGGGCGTCCCTCCACATCCACGAATGAAAAAAAATACAGTCAGTCTGAAAGACTAGACGTTATATCATTTCAAATGGCGCATGCTACAAATGCTGCACATGTTAGAGAGGCTCAGGAGGGCTCTTTCAACAGACTCCATTACCCATTAACTTAGGCTTCCCACGGGGGCACCTCTTTAAGGGTCACCCTGTATTTTAGTCTGACATCTTTTACAACTCTTTAAAGGTCACCCATTATTTGAATCTGATATATTGCAAACCTCTTTAAGGGTCACCCTGTATTTGATTGAATCTATCATACTGTACACCTCGTTAAGTATCACCCTGTATTTTGCTCTGACATCCTGCACAACCCTTTAAGAGGCACCCTGTATTATTATCTGGCATCTTGTTTATCTCTTTAGAAGTCACCCTGTATTCTTGTGTGACATCTTGTACACCTCTTTAGGAGTCACCCTGTATTCTTGTCTGACATCTTGTGCACCTCTTTAGGAGTCACTCTGTATTCTTCTCTGCCATCTTGTTCACCTCTTTAAGAGTCACCTTGTATTCTTATCTGGCATCTTGTATATCTCTTTAGGAGTCATCCTGTATTCTTATCTGGCGTCTTGAACTGTAATTTGCTCTGACAACCAGCACACCTCTTTAGGAGGCACCCTGTATTCTTATCTGGCATCTTGTATATCTCTTTAGGAGTCATCCTGTATTCTTATCTGGCGTCTTGAACTGTAATTTGCTCTGACAACCAGCACACCTCTTTAGGAGGCATCCTGTATTCTTATCTGGCATCTTGTATATCTCTTTAGGAGTCATCCTGTATTCTTATCTGGCGTCTTGAACTGTAATTTGCTCTGACAACCAGCACACCTCTTTAGGAGGCACCCTGTATTCTTATCTGGCATCTTGTATATCTCTTTAGAAGTCACTCTGTATTCTTGTGTGACATCTTGTACACCTCTTTAGGAGTCACCCTGAATTCTTGTCTGACATCTTGTGCACCTCTTTAGGAGTCACCCTGTATTCTTCTCTGCCATCTTGTATACCTATTTAAGAGTCACCATGTATTGTTATCTGGCATCTTGTATATCTCTTTAGGAGTCACCCTGTATTCTTATCTGGCATCTTGTACTGTATTTTGCTCTCACATCTTGCACACCTGTTTAGGAGGCACCCTGTATTCTTATCTGGCATCTTGTATATCACTTTAGAAGTCACCCTGTATTCTTGTGTGACATCTTGTACACCTGTTTAGGAGTCACCCTGTATTCGTGTCTGACATCTTGTGTACCTCTTTAGGAGACACCCTGTATTCTTCTCTGCCATCTTGTACACCTCTTTAAGAGTCACCCTGTATTCTTATCTGACGTCTTGTGTATCTCTTTAGGAGTCACCCTGTGTTCTTATCTGGCAACTTGTACACCCCTTTAGGAGTCACCCTGTATTCTTTTCGCTTCGCTCGAAGCCCCAGGTCGCTCGACGCCCCAGGACTCTTTCAACAGACTCCATCGACCAATAACTAAGGCTTCCCGCGTGGCTGCATGACGTCACGTACTCGCCGTCCTTTACCTATTAACTTAGGCTTCCCGCGCGGCTGCATGACGTCACAGTCTCCGTCTCCGTAACGCAACCGTCTCCGTCCCGCGTAACGTTAGACCCGAAGCATAACGACAAAGTCGACATGATCATTTGAAATGATAAAAAAAATGATCGAGTAGAGGACATGGTGTTAGCGACAGGTGCATAACGGTAGCAGACGTGGCATCCTCACTGCGCATTGGTTGTGGCCGGGCCCATCACAGGCTCCATGATGCGTTGAGTTACCGACAAGTGTCCGCATGATGGTCAGAGAGAAATCTGACCCTGGAGCAGGCTATGCGACAATTCCTTGCATTTCAGGGCTCCGAGTTTTACCAGAGTGGTTTCTTCAAACTGATTGTACGCTACGCCAAGTGTCTCAATGTCGGTGGTAACTATGTAGAAATAAAGTGCAAGGTGTTCAGCTCATCATGCCATGGTGTATGTCAGTTTGGCAATAAAGGGTCGTTGAAAAAAGTAACAAAACTTATTTTCGTCACTTCCTTCGTATGTTTAGGTTTTGCAACACCTTAACTTCTTTTAGTATATCCTCTTATGGGCGGCTTCGGTGGCGTAGTTGGTAGTTTCTGTGCCCAAGGTCACGGGTTCAAACCCAGCCGAATCCGTCGGATTTTTAAGAGCGTTAAAATGCCTTCGGAGGGGAAGTGCAGTCAGCGGTCCCATGTCATAGATTTATTTCATGTAAAAGAACCTTCCAGTAATTACACTTGTGTGAAGCTAAATTACAGGTTAGATTTGACCAGCGCTCTTAGATTACAACGTTCGTCGCCACGAGCCGATTGTGGTGGCATCTAGTAACCAAGTTCAGAACTAGTTGTCGTTGATTTCGGCGTTTGGTAACAAAATTAGGAACTACTTGAAAATTGAATGTCTGTAGCCCTTACTTGAGTTAAGAAACAGATAACACACACTAATACAACCATCTTAATTGACACCGGTTATTATACAGATTCTACACACACCCAAAGTACACGGGGCTACATGACCGCGTTGTCACAGCCCCTAAACTAAGGAACCAACCCACCAATCATCCTCTTATGTTTGCTACAATGATTTACTCATTTCCTATTACAGTGCCGAAAGACGAAAACATTCCGATTTGAATTTTAAATATAAAATAGATTTAAAAGCTGTATTTATTTGTTTTATTTTACTTCTTCCGATTATCCAAAGATATCAGTGCAAGTGTATCTTGTGTGGCAAGAAGATATCATGTCCTTTGGTGCCAGCGAAGACCGAGGTTCTGGACGCAGTTCTGCAGCGACTAAATGTTTATAAACATAATGTGACAGAAGGACTATGTTTTCTTTGTCACTTCTGTCGTGTAGACTATCTTGCATTGTGGTATGGACATTTGCTGAAATAAATACTTCTTTAACCCTTTTGGAAGACACGGTAAATAAATTTTGGCTATTTTCCTTTGTATTTGATTTTTTGTCTAAATTTCCTTCATTCCTAATGAGCGGTGTTCCTTTTCTTCTTGAGTTCACTTCCTTCTCTCCTGAAATCCTGCCTTATGAGTTATTTCGCTAAAAGTGGGCTGTTTACTATTGTATCTGTTTCAATTCCAACTTTTTTCTGATATCGCAATGAACTATGTTAGTTTGTATGAACATATTTAATAACTAGCAGAAGTACCCATTCTTCGAACGGTCCTCGGTATTAATAACCAGACGTAATCAATTGAGCTACTGTTGCAATGGTTAGAGACTTGGAACCTGTTTCTCGACAAAGAAAAGTGATTAGTTAAAATATGCTCTGAAACTAAATTTACCTAACGTGTACTTCCGGACGTGAAAAAAAAAACCCTCGTAGACGAAACGCAATACACGTCAAATAAAACTGACCTTCACTGTTGTGTCAAGTCCCTATCCAGAGGAAGACCCCTTTAATAACTTATAAAGGCTTGTGGTGCATGAAATTTAAGGTTTTTTAGACTCCAATGGCCCAAATTCCTAAAAAAATACTGTTTTCAATTCAGGAATTTTTGAAAATAATGTTTCTGTTTGGAGATATAATAGACCTTCTGTACGACATAACGCACATTTAAGTCGTGTGAAAAAATCTAGGGTACCCCTTGACCCCCTTAAACGCAGTGATGAATTTTACAGTTTTAGTTGATTCCGTAATAACCCTATAGCCATTTGCAAACATTCACAGAAATGTAATAAATGGAGTGGCTTTACTTCTTGCAGAAATAGATGGAAAGTTGGATGTCTCCTTTTGAGATATTGTTGTCATGGTTACTGGCTTGCATTCCTTCATTAGTTTATTAAATGAAATTAGTTTTCTGGGAATATCTCAGAAACAGTTGGTTTTAGAGCCTTAAAATGTACTTTTCGGGGACCCTTTACTGCTATTTAGGGGCACCGAGTTTTGTTTCTGACACCAAGGGGCTGAAAATAAGCTTTGTCTCGTCGTTGTAGGCCGTAGTATAATAATAATAATAATTGTAATAATAGTATGAAAATATAGGGATAGGGATATAATAGACCTTACGTACCACACCTGCACTTGTAAATCGCGTGAAGAAAATCTAGAGTACGCCTTGACCCCCTTAAGCGCATTATATGACATTGATGAATTTTACAGCTTAATTTGGTTCCGTTATAACCTTATAGCCGTTTGCAAACTATCTCAGTAATGTAATAAATGGAATTGTATTGCGTCTTACAGCAATAGATGGACCTGTGAGATTCCGTTGCCATGGTAACCGGCTTGCATTCTTTCGTTATTGTATTAAATGAAATTAGTTTTCTGGAAATATCTCAAAAACTGTTGGTTTTAGGGCTTTAAAATGTGGTTTTCGGTTTCGTTTCTCACATTGTGGGGCTGAAAATGAGCTTTGTCTTGCCCGTCTACGCCTATTTCAGCAAGTGTTTTAAGGGTGTAGGCCCCCTTTTATTGGAGCTACAGAGAAGAATTACATCAATGATTAGTGCCCTGCCTCTGAAGGATATCTGTACCAAATTTTACGTTGATCCACCCAGCCGTTCTCGAGTTATAAGGGAACATACTTTTCCACAGACAAACAGACAGACAGACAGACAAAGAATTTATTTTCGCGCGCATCCGTCATAAAACAGTCTGAAACGCGTAAATAACGCAAATTTCCGTAGACATTCAGAAAAAACAGACAAACTTTCATTCTTATATATAGAGAGATAATGAGGATCTGTTTGGTTAGTCTGTTATTATGTATTTATTCCTCGTTACATCAGATATCTTTCAATATCCAATACAAATCTATTTTGAATGTTAGTATATATTATGATATTTTTTTTTCAAAACTTTTCTAGCAACCTTTTCCAATTTTTGAAGATCTCCAATTCCTGTCAATTTTAGCGTTTCTGATGCCTATACAATTTCGCGTCGGGGCACTGTATGATAATGTCTTAAATTCAGGTTCCAGTTTTTTTGCGATCTTGATTTATTTATTTACATATTTACATATTTACATATTTCCTTGCATTCCTATTTCCAAATTATTATTTCTGTCAGCACCTCGATGAAACTTACCATAGAGGAGAGAATTACGCTGTATAGTAAAATTCCTATTATAATTACAGTATGAAGTGCGTGCGATCAAAGTTAAGAAAGTAACGCTCTCCATTATGTGAGATGCTCATAATAAGTGTCATAATTAAGATGTCTTTTACTGCAGAAGAAATAAAGTGATATTGTGTCGTTTAAAACCAAAGTACCGCATATGAACACTTCCGCGCTCATAATCTCTGTAATAGGTTTATCTATATTGTTGTGAGCACAGTCTCTCCCATGTTAAGAGGGCAATAAGTATGTGGAATGACGTGATAGTCCCCTAACTTAATTACAAAGGCACTTAACAGCGAGTTTACGATTATTAAATTGTGTTGCTGGGAGTTCATAAGTTTGTGAGGGAAGAATTTATTTCTGTTCTAAAACACTGCTTTGTGAACGAAAAAAGTAACATCGTAAATATATGGAATGTCTGACGCCAAATTTGGCAATATCGTTTTATGATTGAATATACAGGGCACAGTCATGAACGCCCCCGTCGAAAGGCTCTCGCCACCTTCTGCTGTTTCATGGTAGGCCAAGGTAGACTGGGTTCGAGTCCCAACATTGTTAGGGAATTTAATTCTGGTCTGTGGATCAATTACAGCCTCAGCTATCCAGGAAGTAGTTTTTCCGTGGTTCGCAATTCTACCCCATGCTAATGCCGGGATGGTTCCCAACTTAAGACCACAGCTGCCTCCTTCGCAGTCCTAGCCTTAATTACCAACATACACACATCTAATGATATCACAGTGATATGGGTTAACATACAAAATCCTACACACACAAGTTCGCGGGGCTGTATGGCAACGGTGTCGCAAGCCCTTAATTGAATCAACAAAAACAATTTAAAAAATGCCAACTAACGTTTTGTGAAGTGGTCTGAAACAAGAAGAATGGCCGCCATCTATGGTTTAGAGATACGTATTGAAACTATAGTACCAACGTTTCCTGCACAAACTGTCCTCATTTACTCAGTGCACCCATCAATAATAGGTAAAACAGTTAACTATAATATAATTAATGACTATGCAGGCATAATGTCGGTAGTTTAGATTCAACATATCGTAATTCGTTATTTTTTTTTTCATCATTAACGGAAACTGTTTCCCAAGGGCCACATAGATAAATTTTACGATTATTTATGGTACTCGGGGGGGGGGGGGGGGGGGGGCTGGAAATAAAAAGAAGAATGCAGAATTTAAGTCAAACATCAAACTGAAGTCAAAGTAGTAAAGTACAACTGTGTTATGTTCCATGAACCTGAAAAGACGTTTACAAAATTAAATAATACTAGTTGAAACCCGTCAAAACAGGACGGTCATTGGGAAATTTTTACGGAAGGATTTTCTTATATGCATTCCTTGTAAGATTACAGAGAAATACGACTTTGCAACATATAATTGCCCATGACTGAAAACTTGATGAGGCAAATAGTGACCTACACGTTTCATAGCTTCCCCTTGAGCTTTATTGATTGTGATAAATTATGCCAAGCGATTGGAAATTGGTGGCTCTTAAAATAAAATAGGAGTTTTTTATGGCATATTTATATTGGATTTTTAAAGTGGCTTCGTATTTTGTCCGATTTCTCACTTTATTGCGTCAATTTGTAGTTAACATACGACCGGACAATGTTCCTTTTCGTCGAACGGGGTTTTATAGTAGTATTTCTCCCAAAATTAACGTCATATTTGATAACACTATAGTGCCCTGCATCAATGGAGCCGCTAAATATTAAATGCCAAATAATACTCCCCTTGCAAAAACAACAGTGTGGTGAGACTCATTGTTATGTACTCTAAACAAATAAAATCAATGAACAATTGGCTTATACAATGAAGTTCACATGACCAGTGTATTCACCGTCCTGAGACTTTCATACTATGTTGGTTGCTGAGGAGAATGCGATGAGGCTGATCGCCAATAATAAAATCCTTAAAATTATCCTTGCCAGCAACAATGTTTGCAATAGTTTGCAAATGAAGCTCAGGGCGATGTTCTTCATTTTGAAATAAACAGCACGAAACTTCTCGAAATAAGCAATTTCTATCGCCTGTTATAGGTTCAATCCTTTGGGTTTCTTTAACAGCAAACTATGCAGGGGAGCATAGAATCACTTCACCAATTATATGATGAGCACAGACTCTTTGCCAGCCACCGTAAAGGAGGCAGTTTTAGAATTATATGTCCCGTGCATGTCGAAAAACGCATTAACATGGGGAAGCCCACTATTAAGACTATATTCTTGGCCATCGCCCCAGAGACCCGGATTCATTTCCCTGCTCTGCCAAGAAATTTAATTCTGGCCTGGGGGCTGGAACGGGACGCACTCAGCCTCGTGAGGTAAAACTGAGGAGAGGTAGGATCGATTCCAACCTTAACTATCTTGGTTGTGTTTCTCTTCGGTTTCCCACTTACACTCCAGGAAAATACCGGGATGGTTCCTTACGTAAGGCCTCGGCGTTCTCCTTCCTAATCCTCACTTTAGTTACAGATACACACATTAATACAACCATCACAATAACACAGGTCGGTAACATATTTTTTTCTCTTAAAGACATTCTGCAAATCTACAGGCCAAGAGCTTTTGTCAGAGTGCTTTACGAAGTCGAAACATGATGGTCAATGGTAAAATAATTACCGAAGGATTTCCTTATATACGACATTATTTGTACGACTACTTTTTGGCACTATTGAAACTTTAAGGGCGTCGAAAGATCGCACTCTTGACATTGCAACATATAACTGGCCATGACTGAAAACTTGCTGAGGTAAATAGAGACCTACACGTTCGAGAGTTTCCCCTTGAGCTTTATTGATTGTGATAGAGAATGCCAAGCGAATTGGAAATTGACGTCTCTTAAAAGAAAATGGAAGGATTTTGTCGGATGGTGTTAAATCAACTCGAGGGATTAGAGCTCTCTGCCCAATTTTATCTCCACTGATTATTTCCAAATCCAAGCAATTTTCATACATATTCTTTACAAATAATCTGGTTCCGTTCAGGAGCCCTTGGGAAACGTTCAGATTTCTGAGGAGCATAACTATGGCTCCAAATTTTAGAGTAAGAATATGTGGAGGTAAACCACTTAATTCCAAGGAATTCAAGAATTCTGTAGGAAATTGAAGTAGCTGGCTTTCATCTTTTAGCCAGTCACCCCTTTGTAGATGGTGAGGAATCAAATGCTATTGAACTACCACCCAGAATTTTAGCGCATGATGACATCGTGACTGAGATTTACGGCGAAACATTCATTTCTACGAAAGATATAATCAATTTATCGAAAGTGTGCATTCTAACACCAAAAATTGAACACTGTAATGAAATTAATTTGAAAGTCATCGAACTTATACCCGGTAGTTCAAAAACATACACCAGCGTTAACAGATTAATTACTGAAGATGAAAGCCAGCTACTTCAATTTCCGACAGAATTCTTGAATTCCTTGGAATTAAGTGGTTTACCTCCACATATTCTTACTCTAAAAGTTGGAGCCATAGTTATGCTCCTCAGAAATCTCAACGTTTCCTAAGGGCTCCAGAACGGAACCAGATTATTTGTAAAGAATATGTATGAAAATTGCTTGGATTTGGAAATAATCAGTGGAGATAAAATTGGGCAGTGAGGCGAATAACTGTCTCAGTTGAAAGGGCATTTGGAAAACCGATGCTTCCATCAAACAGCGTTGCCATTCTGAATCATCGATAAGAAAACCAAGATTAATTGCCATATCTTTATATGTTGGGCAGATAACACCTTGGTATGTTCGGAGATCCTCAAAGCTTGTGGCACCTACTATATGAAGTAAAAGTAAGCGCAGATGGTATCTTTCTGATTCAGATGGAGAAACATTCTACATCCGACCTATTACCTTTTCGAATCTAAGTCGTTTTTTAGCCTATTTTCAATTTTGAAAAAAAAAATAGGCTTATGAGATCACCTTTTGTCCGTGTGTGTGTGCGTGTGTGTGTGATCCGTGTGTGTCCCCCCCCCCCTAATAAAATCTAAACGACTGGAGAGATTTCAATGAAACTCGGTAAGTTCATAGCTCTATTTCGGGCGACAACGACCGTGCCCTTCAAATGTTGTTACGCCTCACCAATCCAACATTGCGGCTGTGCGAAATATTTCACCAGCATTCAATATCTTCGAAACTATAACAGATATCACCCTGGAATTTTGTATGCTGATAAAGGGAGCTACTAGAAATTCACTTATGTGACCCTTGAAAACCTGGTAACTACAAAACCAACATGGTGGCAAAGCGAAGTTGCGACTTTTAAATGGACGTTTCTCGCGATTTAATCAACCAAACGCAATGAAACTTGGCACAGTATATGTTTGTATACATTGTAATGCACCGACATCTAACTTAGTTCAATTGTTTTCATAACCTCAAAATGGCGGCTGTGCGAAATATTTCACAGGCATTCAATATCTCCGAAACTATTTATGATATCAACCTCAAATTTTGTACGGTGATAAAGAGCACTGACGCAAGTTTATCTATGTAACTTTCAAAAACCTGTACACTACAAAACGAACAAGGCGGCCAAGCGAATTTGACACATGCTAATACATTTAATCATATGAGCGCATTGAAATGTGGTACAGTAAATTATTATACATATTGTCATTCACTGGCATCTAATTTAGTTCAATTGTTTATATAAACTGAAGATGGCGGCTGTGCGAAATTTTAAAATTAAGATTTTATTCTTGTGTCGTAATCATGCGATTGAAGTGAAAGTTTGAATAATGAAGCTACGCAATAATATTCCTTTAATGGTACATAACTCTATGACCTATACATATAACAATCCAAAATGGCGAGCATCCAAAATATTTTGACGGTTCTCAATATCTAAGAATCTCTTCCAGCAATCAAACTATTTTTTTTAAATGTTCATAGAGGCTCTGAATATAAGTTCATCTATAAGACTTTCAGTAACCTGGTGAGCACTAATCCAACATGGCGGCGACGCGAAGTATAAATATTTAAATGGACGTTTCTCGCGAATTAACCATCTGAGTGCAGTGAAACATTGCACTTTAATGCTTATACAAATGTTAATCCACTGGTATCTAATTTATTTCAATTGTTATCGTAACCACAAGATGGCAGCTGTGCGAAATTTTAAGATCTCGTTTTTACTTCTTGTGTCCTAATCATGCGATTGAAGTCTGAAAACCACACGTACACAATAATCTTCATGTAATAGTACATAAATAAAAATCCAACCTGGCTACCATCTGCAATATTTAGTCGCTTCTCAGTATCTACGAATCTAACATAGCAATCAAACTGAAATTTTGTATGTTGATAGAGGCAATTAATATGAGTAGGATATATGAAAATAGGCTGTATAGTTCTTCACGGAACTACTAGTTCCAAATGCATTTGCATTTATCCCATACATTATAAACGGGTGTTTCAGGATAAATATATGCACTCCTAGTTGTTGGATTTTGGTTCAGCTGAAACCATGCAGTGAGTTGTGTACTTTTTAACTGAGCCCGTATTAATGCTTTGGGAGCATCATCGGCATGAAAAAATACATCTTGTTGGTCTGGTAAATGGACAGGTAACCGGGCAACAATGTGGGACTGTTCGTGCATGTTGTAACCAAAAATCCTGTATACAGCCTCACTTGACCCAACATATCTAGCATTCAAATACATAGAAACTTCGTCATGATGTAACATTCCATCGTTTGCCGTGATTTTCAAGTTAACGCAATCATGCCCCTTATAAACATAGTTATGTATGTATTTGATGCTGTGTACACTTGCACAGATTTCGACGTTAATATGGGCCTGAAAGTACATCAATAGATATCGATTGTATGGAACAATGAAGCGATTGTCGATTTCAACATTGGTGCCTTGTACTCGTTCAGTATATGATCTTCCATTCTGTCGCCTACGGTAAAGTGGATAGCCGTTCACATTCTCTTTAGTTTCTGGCACAAAGTCTTTTGGAAAACCCTTCTTACATCTTCCATCCTTCATGCAAATTGAATTGGGATTCAGAAGGCCGCAAGGTCCATGTACCATGTGTGTCTTTACTAAGTTGTACAATGTTGTATTGGAAAGATCTGGTATTTCTGCAGAAACTGTCATATCAATATCATAGATTTCTCGTAATTTACAACTATCTCGAAGACAAACCAGTAAGTATATATGAGGTAAACCTCGCTTCTGGAACTCAACCGTAAATAAGAAAGTCTGTACCTCGCCAAAAATTTGCTTTTGATTTATTAAAAGAAAGAGTTCCTTCACTTTCGCATGAAAAACGCGAACAACGACATCAGGTGTATTGTTTGCATTTTCATAAGGTTGGAGGCTAGTAGTAATTTCAGGCCATGATGGGTTGCAAGTGAAAGTTATGAAGAGGTCTGGCTTGCCAAATTTTTTCACAATTGCCATTGCATCCTGATAATTTTGCAACATATTTCGGGGACTACCAATAAAAGTAGAAGGCAAAATAACTATGCGACCAGCTCTTAAACTTTCATTTTCAGCTCTAAAGTGTAAAGCATCAGCAAGACCAACGTAGGTATCGACACGCAATTTCGTTTGCTGATTGCGGATATATTTTAGTCTATCTCCTTCTATTCGACAATAATAGTCAACTATTAATTGTTGGCTAAGTTTACCTGCATTAAGTAAAGGGTTGAAACCTCCTGCGGGAGGACAACCTCGAATCGACAGCCTATACAAAATATATTCACGCATTGTCATATTTTGCCTAACGTTCGTCTTACGGTTCCCTCCTGTTGGCAGTGAAATATGCCACCCTGTTTCTCTGCAAGGCCAGATTAAAACGTAAGTTAATGGATCACAATGCATACTGTCAACATCAATTTCCTTTAAAACTCCCTGATTAGAAAATACGGCTATGTGGCGGTGTGAAGCCGGAGCACCGTCAGTTGTTTCAAAAATATCTGCAATCTCTGAGGAAGCTGGGTTATTGTAACGTCTAGGATCTTCTTGAGGTTCATGGTAAAACGCATGACCAAATCTAACGGTTGACGATTTTATCTTAAAGCCAGTTCATTTTCTTCGCATATATTGAATGCTTTATCTGATACAGTTGAATGTAAGGGTTAGGCTCTTGCAAAATATTATTTAGAAAATGAAGTGTACCCTCCCTGATGCAAGAATTCGCTCGATTTACTAGTCTGATTTGATTAGCTTCTGAGCAGTCTAATACATACAATTGGCCGTAACAACTGTCGCTTATATTTTTGGAATATATGGAAGAAATGCGATAATGTACAATTCCTGAAATTTTAAAACAATATGGACCGTGTTCAGGTGGTACGGTAACATTGGCACCAAAGGAAACGAAGGACATAGAATTGTTGTACTGCCGAATATTCTCTCTGAAGTTCCTTGAGGTATCATCATTTCCAGTGAAAAATGGTTTAAGCCTGTCAAGTATTTTATATTCCGGCTGATCAATTTTACCATTGCAACAGCAAAGGCCGAAGTAACCATGCGTAGTTTTTTTTCGCAATAGAAGAACAATGCAGAACAATGTTTACATTCGTTCGTCAAGGGCCCAACGCTGTACGGCATAATATCTGGCATTGCTTCTGCAATGACAGATTTATATTTTATATTAAAAGTGGTTTCGCCTTTTCTCCGATTTCTCATTGTTTTGCGTCTATTTGTAGTTTCCACACGACCGGTTAATGTTCTTTTTCGTCGAATGCGTCTGTTTACAGTTGGATTTATCCCCAAATTAATGTCGTATTCGATCACACTATAGTGTCCTGCATCAACGGAGCCGCTAAACAATAAATGACAAATAACACTTCCATTGCCATAATCTATAACGTGGTTAGTCTCATTGTTATGCACTCTAAACAAATAATCTTTAAACAATTGGCTTATACCATGGAGTTCAACATGACCAGCATATTCACCGTTCAGAGACATAAGATTTTCATACTCAAGTTGGTTGTTGAGGGGAAGGCGATAAGACTCATCGTCAATAAAAAAATCCTTATAAATATTCCAGTCAGCAACAATTTTTGTAACAGTTTGAAAAAGCAACTCACTATGCCGTTCTTCGTTTCGATACGAACTGTACGAAACTGCTCTAAATAAGCAATTTCCATCACCTGTTATTGGTACAATTCTTCGGATATCCATGACAGTAAATTATGAAGAGGAGCATAGAACCACTTCGCCAGTCACCTTAATAATGGAGTCAGTTTTATAATTATATTTCCTGTACGTGTCAAAAGTCGTATTTACACAAGGAAGCCCACTCTTAAAGCTGGCAATGAATTATCGAGACAAAGCGGCCCAGTAATTCTGCGTAGTCACTTTCTAGTATGCCATAGTTATGGTATATAAAATGAAAGGTTTAACAATTCGTAGAAGCTGCGATATGTATTCTCGACAGAAAACGACTCGCCACCAAAGACTATAACAGACCACCAAAGACTATATAACGGAAAGATCTGAAACACAATACAAATGGCGGTTCCAACATTCGACTGCAGCGGCATCTGCTACTGAGATATAGAAGTTAATTTGGAAAACAATCTAATCAAAAGTAGGCCTACATTTTGTAATACCGGTATCAGAATTTCAACGTAGGCCTACTGTATTATTGCCGGATAACTGGTAAAGGTACAATTCATTAGTGGAATTTCATGTAACAATTTTTTTTACATGCCTTGTATGTTTATACGGCAAAGAAAGAACTGAGAAAAACAAATGAGTTACGTAGCACATGGAGCGATTTGAAGACACTCGGGTAGAATCACTGCGTATATTCTTCGTAATGTGTTGGAATTCGTACAATCCTTGATTCAGAGTTATCCCAAGTGCAAAAATATGCCAAAACGTCTGTAGCAATAAAGATAAATAGCCTACCGTTATTGCAAATGTAATCTGTCGAATGTTGGAACTTACAAAGCTTTTCAATGAAATTACCATAGCGTTTTAAATTGAGATGGGAACGTAGAATTCCTTAGTTACGGGAATGCCAAGAGTTAAACATGTTTTGACAATATAATAGCAATTGCAAGAAAGGAAAATACGGAAATAAAAAACATGCCGGAGGGGGGATTCGAACCCCTTACACTGGGTGATGCATAAATTAAGAGAGTACGGCGTAACCACGTGAGCTACCGACCCACTGGTATTGACGGGCAATATTAAGTTAGTTCAACATCATGCACACTCAAAATTGATGTCAGTTTACATTTTTCAACATTTTCTGTCTGGTAATTGCAGTGTATGTCATGAAAACGTCATAAACAATGTTCCTTCCTTTTTAATTCTCATACATAACTACGAAATTAAAACGCGGTGGACTTGTAACCACCATGACTGTCATGAGGCAAGGCGATTGTACGCATGCGTGATCGGCAAGATATCTGAATTTTTGTTTATTAATTTAAAAATATTCTGTAACATATTTGTTTATTTTAAAGACACTCTGCAAATCTTCAAGCCAAGAGCTCTCGTTGGAATGAATTACGAAGTCAATCGGTTAAGACGTTATCTCATTCTCGATGTAACAAAAATCGCCTTAGTGTTTTAAATATATAGATTGCCATTAAAAGTAGTTTACTCTAAAAAGTGTAGGTCCCGTTCTTCATAACTTCCGCATAGACTTCTGGTGCGAGAAATGAGCAGCCAATTTTCAAGGGTTTCGTACTGTACCATTTTACCTACCAATACCTGTTGTATCCCTGGATAGCAGCTGGATCGTAGAACCTGAAAATTCCCCGGCTCTAAAGACCCCCCAAGTTCCACCAACAGACACAGGGATAATAGGGCCACTCGAATACCTAACAGGATGTATTAAGACTGACAAAGGCTCAGAGAAAGAAAAGACTAGCTCAAAACACAAGAATTCTTCAAGAGGAAGAAAGAATCTCAAAGGTGTGGTAAACCCTAAAATACCTAGCGATGGCCCCCTTAATACACCCTTCCATCACCTCTATAAAGCATCACGCAATAATTAAAACCAAGTAATAAATTAGTTTATTGTAAGAATAAACATGACAAAAAATAATATCAATTTTGTCGATATCACGATCAATCAGAATCTCATTGATTATACTGAATTGTTATTACACGATGAAATACATATGGCATATTTTCAGAATATAATTTACACAAAATTCTAGAATAATTTCTATTATTCTCTTCCCACTGATTTATTGTCACGACATTCATTTCTGCTTAAAATTGTTTCATTTTTAATATCATGGTAATTTCTGCCGAACAGTTAAGTTAAGCAAAATTAATCATAGATTTAGTATTAAATATTTATCGGTGATCCTTGTTAAACATACATCCTATGGCAAAGTCGTTATATTAATTTTACTGGAAATATTGAACTGGATATCCACTCAAGATTCTCAACAATACTGCTCAGAAAAATATTAATCTTCACACAGGCATTTTCACGATAACAACAGCGATAAAGTCAACTATGACCAAATATTAACCATACAAGGTTAAAAACCACGCCTCTCTGGGTTAAAACCCCATTAAATATAATCCTGATTGGCACACATGGCTCAATCCTCAACAAGAAAAATATTTGCTTCGCAAAGCAAATGTATCAATATACTTAAACACAAGGGCATTATTCCTAATACATGCCTCCCTAAAATCGAACATGCACCTATAATAGGAACCTTACTGTTATAAATCCACAATTATGAAAATCAGCTGTTTATAATGCCTGAACTCGTGTTCGAAAAATAGAATGATTCTGTAACAGATTACTAATAAAGCCCAGTGGATTCCAGAAATACTCCACCTATTTTAAAAAACTTGCCTTACATTGATATATTATATTATTCATAATTCTTAAACATATGACTTATAGTAAGTCGTCCCTGGGATTATCCTCGCAAATTTGGATGTCGTTCAAATACCCTCTTAATACAGAAAAACTATTGCACCAAAGGCAATGATATCAATTTAATCCAGAGTTAACTTCATAAGAAAAGAAAAGTATACCACTCCCAACCACTCAAACTGAGGTTGTAAAAGCGATTTATAAAAATAAATCCAATCTCAAAATAAGATCTTCCCTGAATTTCCCGAACGCGAAAATGTCGATAGATTAGTCCTACAGCATGGATCTAGGTTAGCAACAAAGGCTAAGCGACTATTGACCCATTAGACAATCCACCTGGAAAATAACGCTCAGAAAATACAAGTTAAATCTTTTAATAAACTGAAGAAAAATAGTCAAAGGACTCGAAGTAATATTCAGAATAACAGGATCTGAAAACTTCCTAATATCGTAATAATAATACGGAAAGGAAAATTCTCCTCAAAGAATACGATGATCCACTCGAAAGTGCTTAAAGAACAATACATTAGAATATGTAAAACTCAGTCAGAGTTCTAAAAAAAAATTAATTGTGTTTCTATAATGTTCTTACACAAAAAAAAACTATCAGTATATCTTCCTCCTACGTTGATTTCTCGACAAATAAGAATGAGCATTTCAGTTTAAATACAGTAAAATACTACTGAAATTTTAAATTTATCCATCAAAATACACAAAGGATGCACTCATTTTTATGAGTCAAAATCCTGGCATCATAGAAGGTCAGCTTCGAAAAAAACATCGAACCTGCACTTTCTACTCAACCATTTAATCTACAAAATCAAATATGGCAATGTGTGGTAATTCAAAATGTCCACGCTACGCTACTGTAACAAGTTGAAGTGATCTGTATCTTTGGCGAATCTGGATGAGGAAAAAAGGATATCGTTGGCCATAGTAGGCTCCAGACCAACAGAAAACATGCCGGACTCCAACTGGGTCTCAAGAGAACGAACCAAAGTCCTCCTCGGCTCGAACAACTCCCGGTCGGTCGAAATGGTCCCAAAATATCCTGGCGATATCTTCCCACACACATTAGAATACCGATGGCCGGACCGCAAACAGTTTATCAACTCGTCACGAAGCGAGGGTGAACTCGAACAGCCGCTAAATAGTTCCAATATAAGGACGCGAATGTGAGCAAGTTCACAAGGGTCCACGCGGCCCCTTTCATTACGAGAGTCGCTTGCACACTTCATGATAAATGAAAGTTGCTGCCAACATGTCCCCGCTACACCCTGCTAATGCAGAATTCTTATATTAATCTAGCCTACCATCGTAATGGATATAAGCTTCATAGTATTCCTTCCCTCTGACACCTTGCTTAAAAATTTGCTTTTGTTAAAGAAGTATAGCCACTGTGAAAAGTTTGAATCAAGTCTAGGCTGCATTTCCACGAAGGTTTATATGCAGAGTGTTACGACACATTACAGCCGAGCTGGCGGACGGGATTATGAAAGTATTCTCCCGCATGGCCCGTTAGTAGCTGTAGATACACGGTCGCAATGATAAACTTTTTACATGTTTAAGACCATGTCTGAACCCCATTAAGCAAGTGTCTACTTCACGTAGGATGCTGAACGAACTAGCGTATACACTTCACCACGGTCACACGTTTTTTAAAATCCCGTTAGCTGGCGACTTCACTTTCACAATTGCCAGGCTCGAACCTGCACGCTGTCGGTTTCTCTAGTACTTGCTCTCCGCACGAGGTCGCTTGAGCACTTCATGCGCTCCCCCACTCCTCAATACGTCACGACTCGATATAAAATATATCGCAGTCGAAATGTAATCAGCAGTGACTTAACAGATCATCTTCTGTTTTTCATACTTTCTTAACAATAGCTTTCTGCCATGGAAATATACATACAGACATATGTAACTGCTTACATAAAGCGCTAAATATACTTTAATTTGTATTAATCATTCTCAGGTGAATCGATCGATATAATGTTAGACAAAGTCAACATGGTTATTATCGATGACCTTCGGGTTTCTCGTCGGAAACACGAGCTCTGACGATTTCTTCTTGATAGCATAACTTTTGCTCGCTGTAGACCAGCTGTTATAATAGACTTCAGAGGCTAGCTAGCAAGTTACAGGGCGTTCCCAAAATACTGTATCCATATCTGTACTTAAGACTTTTAGGAATAATGGTGCATTTTCCCTTTGATACCTTAAATAAAAGTCTCCTCAACTTTTATTTACACCATTCCAGGTAATCTCGGCACATGTAGCATTATTCAGTCAACACTCAGACTATCTTCTTCACATATCTTTTCAGGTTTTTTGCATTGAAACGACCTATCATTTCTCTTCCATTTAGGCTTACTACCTCATAACAATTATTTCATTTTATTATAGTGACTTCTCTGTCATGGTAATCTCTTTCTTGTAGTCGTGAACAGGTAGAATGCGTGACATCTCAGTGCTTAATTTCTTCTCAAAAATGTTTTTCCTTTGTCCCGGTCAGGCGTGCTTTCTGAACTCCGACCTTCTCTGCTACTGCTGGGTTGTGACTTATCTGGATTTTCATCCTTTCTTTCCTTCGATTTTCTTCGTCCAACCTCCGTGGACTTATCTCGCCCTCTCTTGAGCATCTCCTGTTGCACTTTCTTATCGGATACCTCCGGCCGATAATTGTTGTATCTTGAGTAGCCTTGATTTTGTCTCTTATCTCTGTTGTCACGGGTATCCCTATCATTCCTATTATATCTGTTATCTCGATTATTTTGATCATATCTGTAATTCCTGTTATAAGGCGTTTCTCGGTGTTCATTCCGGTTTCGATCAATATCTCTTCGATAGAAATTTCTCTCCTCGTAGCGACGTTGCCATGGCCTCTCCTGGGCGTCCCTACGTTGGTTTTCCCATCTCCTCTCTTCCTGATAGGTATTTCTAATAGGACCCATTCTATCATCTCTCCTTTGCTCAAAACGATTCGTCTGCTGTGTACGGTTCATCATTACCGCGTTTACAACTTTCGATTCCTGCCTGGCATTTTTGACTATGGTAGGTTGCGTCATCATACTCATGTGATCTAATCGACGTAACAAGTCATCTAACGACGTTAAAGACGACACTCCGGAAGAAGTAATTGATCTCCTTACTTCCGCAGGCAATTGACGTGAGATAGCTTCAAGGAGTTCTTCCTGGGTTAACGGCGTTTGGAGAAAACGGAGTTTTGCTAACTGACACGCAAAGTACTCAGCATAGCTGGTTGGTCCTGTACTGGAGTACTTGCGTGAATAGACTTCCGTTCTCACATTTTGTTGGACCTCGATCGACCAAAATCTTTGTATGAAGGCCTCCGAAAACTGTTCAAAATTGTCAAATGTGTAACGAAAGGCCCTGAACCATTGTAACGGAGCATCGGTAAGAAACCTTTCCACCATACGTAGCTCACGCTCACGTGGCACATGTGACTCCAAAAAGTAATCTCTTAATGCCCTTACAAATTCGATTGGTGTCATTCCATCCAAGTTGCTAAACTTCCTAGGTTTGTCATCAAAGTTTCTTATTATGGTTACATTCGGTGTCCTTTCCAATGATTTCGAAGTATAATCATCCACGCCTATGTTGGGGTTCGGAGAACTAAAAGTTTCCCTGCTTGTTCGAATGGGACTCGGATGTTCCATTTGACTGAGCCGAACGTTGGGTTCGTTATTGGGAGGTTCCTGCATCATCCTTTCCCTACCGTCAGGTACTATCACTTCAGGTTGTTCAACTACAACTCTAAAATCGGACTGTAAATGTTATCGCAATTGATCTTTTAGCGTATCTAAATTGATATGCCCCTCTAAATTAATTTGCTCGAGACCCTTTCTAATTTCATTAATCTCGGAAGTTTTCTTCTCCCTGACCTCATTTAACTCTATCTTACTTTGGTCGACTTTAGTTTCAACTCTGTTAATACGTTTCTCTAAATCGGATATGTTATTAACCTGTGTATTTTGAATTCCATCCATTCTTTTGCTCAGATCTTCCCTAACATTTATTAAGTCTTTGCTATTAGTTGCAAGACCAGTGGCAAGTTTGGATTCTAACTTAGATTTCTCAACTTTAAAACATTCATCATTAATTTTCATGATATCTTTACGAAATGTTACAATATTATCACTTATGATCCCTTTCAAATCTATGTCAAAATCATCCCTGAGAAGTTTCGTATGATCTGTGACTGGAGCTGGGAGTGTCCCCGTTTCACATTTCAACTGCTCCAGGCTATTCTGGGTCTGATTAGTGTCATGGGGAAACTGTAGCTGAAGTGCTTCTAAATTTGTTTTACTGAGCTTCACACTTTTTTCAAAGTCTAGTCTAATCTCAACTTGAAACTCTTTACTAGCTTTTTCTAGCTCCATTAACTTAACCTCCGTCTGATTTTGACTAGATTCGATTTTTCGGACCTCTAGCTCCATTTTATTTTGACTGGATTCTATTGATCCCACATCTGTTCTTAAATCATTGATTTGGGATTGCATAATCCTTACATTAGAGTTTACATCCTTTACTGTTTCCTCAATTCCCCTTTGACTAGTCTGAACATTGTTAAGATCTGTTTGCATTGAAGTTTGACTAGTTTGGATATTGTTAATGTCTGTTTGCATTGAAGTTTGACTATTTTGCATTGATGTTTGACTATTTTGCATTGATGTTTGACTAGTTTGGATATTGTTAAGATCTATTTGCATTGAAGTTTGACTATTTTGCATTGATGTTTGACTAGTTTGGATTCTTTCTTGGCCAACCTGTACCAAGCCAACATTAGCCCGTAGTGTACTGATATCTAGTTGTGTTTTTCTATTATCGTCCTGGATATCTTCGATATTAGATTCCACACTGGTAACCTTCTTTTCTACCCTTTTAGAACTGTCATTGATAGCCTTCAAGGAGGATTGCATAGTATCAATTTCCCCCCTGATACTTTCAGCAACTGCATCTTTTATCATTCCCTGATTTCGAATAACAGTTTCGGACATATGGTCTAATGCAGATTTGGTTTGGACCTTAATATTTTCTATGTCCTGATTCAAATTGTCCATTTTATGTTGAATAATTTCAAACATCTTCTTAACGTCACCAACAGTCACCATATTACCTTCAGACATGCTTCACTACACTTCACAAGAAATAAGAATACCACACCAACAAAGCACAGCGAGAACATCCACAAACAACCACCATTTACCATACATGCTCATTCTTATTGTCTGGCATTACCTTAAAATAAGCTTATGTCTAAACACAAAGTGCCCAATTTGATTTGGGATCGTCTACATACAAGTGCGTGTTGGTTTATATCGGTGAAGGTCTATGATTCTACCATTACTTAAATTTTAAATTTGCTACAAACACTTCTATTTTTAATGATGTCAGCAATGATCATCAGCCGGAAACAAGTAGAACAAATTATTAACAAAGCGTGTGGCACCACTCCAATACATACAAAAAAAATTAATAATGGTTGCAATACCACTTGTAAGTCAAGTAGCTCGAGTATCCTCGTAATTGCTTTGTTCCATAGGAATTCCAATAGTTCGTGCCAAAATATTGGTTCACCATTATTTTATTGCCTTGATTCATGTTCACACAGAAAACACGGTGTTCCAATTCGCGATCTGTGTTACATGATCATAAAACTAATTTCCACTTTGTACTTTCAGTTTCAATTTTGGCAGAATTATGGCATTCAACTCCCTGGTATTCGCTCTGGTATTCCAGTTTTTCGAAGCCCCTGAGCTGGGCGCCACCTAATGTACCCTTTTACCTACCAATACCTGTTGAATCCCTGGATAGCAGCTGGATCGTAGAACCTGAAAATTCCCCGGCTCTAAAGACCCCCCAAGTTCTACCAACAGACACAGGGATAATAGGGCCACTCGAATACCTAACAGGATGTATTAAGACTGACCAAGGCTCAGAGAAAGAAAAGACTAGCTCAAAACACAAGAATTCTTCAAGAGGAAGAAAGAATCTCAAAGGTGTGGTAAACCCTAAAATACCTAGCGATGGCCCCCTTAATACACCCTTTCATCACCTCTATAAAGCATCACGCAATAATTAAAACCAAGTAATAAATTAGTTTATTGTAAGAATAAACATGACAAAAAATAATATCAATTTTGTCGATATCACGACCAATCAAAATCTCATTGATTATACTGGATTGTTGTTACACGATGAAATACATATGGCATATTTACAGAATATAATTTACACAAAATTCTAGAATAATTTCTATTATTCTCTTCCCACTGATTTATTGTCACGACATTCATTTCTGCTTAAAATTGTTTCATTTTTAATATCATGGTAATTTCTGCCGAACAGTTAAGTTAAGCAAAATTAATCATAGATTTAGTATTAAATATTTATCGGTGATCCTTGTTAAACATACATCCTATGGCAAAGTCGTTATATTAATTTTACTGGAAATATTGAACTGGATATCCACTCAAGATTCTCAACTATACTGCTCAGAAAAATATTAATCTTCACACAGGCATTTTCACGATAACAACAGCGATAAAGTCAACTATGACCAAATATTAACCATACAAGGTTAAAACCACGCCTCTCTGGGTTAAAACCCCATTAAATCTAATCCTGATTAGCACACATGGCTCAATCCTCAACAAGAAAAATATTTGCTTCGCAAAGCAAATGTATCAATATACTTAAACACAAGGGCATTATTCCTAATACATGCCTCCCTAAAATCGAACATGCACCTATAATAGGAACCTTACTGTTATAAATCCACAATTATGAAAATCAGCTGTTTATAATGCCTGAACTCGTGTTCGAAAAATAGAATGATTCTGTAACAGATTACTAATAAAGCCCAGTGGATTCCAGAAATACTCCACCTATTTTAAAAAACTTGCCTTACATTGATATATTACATTATTCATAATTCTTAAACATATGACTTGTAGTAAGTCGTCCCTGGGATTATCCTCGCAAATTTGGATGTCGTTCAAATACCCTCTTAATACAGAAAAACTATTGCACCAAAGGCAATGATATCAATTTAATCCAGAGTTAACTTCATAAGAAAAGAAAAGTATACCACTCCCAACCACTCAAACTGAGGTTGTAAAAGCGATTTATAAAAATAAATCCAATCTCAAAATAAGATCTTCCCTGAATTTCCCGAACGCGAAAATGTCGATGGATTAGTCCTACAGCATGGATCTAGGTTAGCAACAAAGGCTAAGCGACTATTGACCCATTAGTCAATCCACCTCGAAAATCACGCTCAGAAAATACAAGTTAAATCTTTTAATAAACTGAAGAAAAATAGTCAAAGGACTCGAAGTAATATTCAGAATAACAGGATCTGAAAACTTCCTAATATCGTAATAATAATACGGAAAGGAAAATTCTCCTCAAAGAATACGATGATCCACTCGAAAGTGCTTAAAGAACAATATATTAGAATATGTAAAACTCAGTCAGAGTGCTCAAAAAAAATTAATTGTGTTACTATAATGTTCTTACACAAAAAAAAACTATCTGTATATCTTCCTCCTACGTTGATTTCTCGACAAATAAGAATGAGCATTTCAGTTTAAATACAGTAAAATACTACTGAAATTTTAAATTTATCCATCAAAATACACAAAGCATGCACTCATTTTTATGAGTCAAAATACTGGCATCATAGAAGGTCAGCTTCGAAAAAAACATCGAACCTGCACTTTCTACTCAACCATTTAATCTACAAAATCAAATATGGCAATGCGTGGTAATTCAAAATGTCCACGCTACGCTACTGTAACAAGTTGAAGTGATCTGTACCTTTGGCGAATCTGGATGAGGAAAAAAGGATATCGTTGGCCATAGTAGGCTCCAGATCAACAGAAAACATGCCGGACTCCTACTGGGTCTCTAGAGAACGAACCAAAGTCCTCCTCGGCTCGAACAACTCCCGGTCGGTCGAAATGGTCCCAAAATATCCTGGCGATATCTTCCCACACACATTAGAATACCGATGGCCGGACCGCAAACAGTTTATCAACTCGTCACGAAGCGAGGGTGAACTCGAACAGCCGCTAAATAGTTCCAATATAAGGACGCGAATGTGAGCAAGTTCACAAGGGTCCACGCGGCCCCTTTCATTACGAGAGTCGCTTGCACACTTCATGATAAATGAAAGTTGCTGCCAACATGTCCCCGCTACACCCTGCTAATGCAGTATTCTTATATTAATCTAGCCTACCATCGTAATGGATATAAGCTTCATAGCATTCCTTCCCTCTGACACCTTGCTTAAAAATTTGCTTTTGTTAAAGAAGTATAGCCACTGTGAAAAGTTTGAATCAAGTCTAGGCTGCATTTCCACGAAGGTTTATATGCAGAGTGTTACGACACATTACAGCCGAGCTGGCGGACGGGATTATGAAAGTATTCTCCCGCATGGCCCGTTAGTAGCTGTAGATACACGGTCGCAATGATAAACTTATTACATGTTTAAGACCATGTCTGAACCCCATTAAGCAAGTGTCTACTTCACGTAGGATGCTGAACGAACTAGCGTATACACTTCACCACGGTCACACGTTTTTTAAAATCCCGTTAGCTGGCGACTTCACTTTCACAATAGCCAGGCTCAAACCTGCACGCTGTCGGTTTCTCTAGTACTTGCTCTCCGCACGAGGTCGCTTGAGCACTTCATGCGCTCCCCCACTCCTCAATACGTCACGACTCGATATAAAATATATCGCAGTCGAAATGTAATCAGCAGTGACTTAACAGATCATCTTCTGTTTTTCATACTTTCTTAACAATAGCTTTCTGCCATGGAAATATGCATACAGACATATGTAACTGCTTACATAAAGCGCTAAATATACTTTAATTTGTATTAATCATTCTCAGGTGAATCGATCGATATAATGTTAGACAAAGTCAACATGGTTATTATCGATGACCTTCGGGTTTCTCGTCGGAAACACGAGCTCTGCCGATCTCTTCTTGATAGCATAACTTTTGCTCGCTGTAGACCAGCTGTTATGATAGACTTCAGAGGCTAGCTAGAAAGTTACAGGGCGTTCCCAAAATACTGTATCCATATCTGTACTTAAGACTTTTAGGAATTATGGTGCAGTACCTCAAACTAATTATTTTCTTGCAATTGATGGCAGTCATTGCACTGAATGTACTCTCACAAATCCATGATGATCCAAACATTGCTAGTATTTTTATTGTTCATGCACACATAACTGAACAGAAAAGTTACACATATCCAGCATTAATCTTACTTCATCAATGGGAAAACACGATCCATCATTCAGGGTACAGCAGTTTTTTTCATGTATTTATTTATGATTAGTCAGATACAGGCCACACACCAGGGGCAGATGACTTCGTAGTTCCACCCCTTAAAACAACAATAACTAACAGGGCACACACTAGGTTGCACCGTTTAGTGGCATATGTGTTTGTTCTTCCTGCTCTGTATGAATTTGATAGCTTATTTCCACATGTCATTATCATATTGTAATAATACAATTCAATAATTGTTAATACACAGGTTATACAAAAGAATAGGTATTGATATAAAATTCATAAAATGTATAGAGTCATTTAGAATTTTGTAAACAGTGTATAATCTATACTAATATAATAAAGCTGAAGAGTTTGTGTGTTTGTGTGTTTATGTGTTTAAACGCGCTAATCTCTGGAACTACCAGTCCGATTCGAAAAATTATTTTTTTATATGATAGCCTTATACAATAGGAATAGTTTAGGCTATGTAGAATTAGGCTACACCTCTCAGGTAACCTTCAAGATTGATTTTTGTTCAGTAAGTCGGTAGAGCAAGCGCTCCCGAACAGCTCTATCCGCATGCGCTGGCGTTATGGTTAGTGATACGTACACCGTTTCACCTATCTGAAACAAAATTTGTATACTTACCCTTTGGAGCCCTGATGGTAACAGTGTCTGCGTGAAATTTATGACAGACCAGTCCATTCCCTGTATTTAAGCCCTTTGGTCAAATCTACACCATTTCCCCAATCTGAACCAAAATTGGTATACTTACCTTTTGGAACTCTGGGAGTAACACTGTTTACATAGAATTTCGGACAGACCACTCCATTCCTTGCATTTAGGCCCTTTGGCACAAATCTACGCCGTTTCACCGATCAGAACCAAAATTTGTATACTTACACTTTGGAACCCTGTGGGTAACACTACCTACATGAAATTTATGACAGACCAGGCCATTCCCTGCATTTAGACCCTTTGGCACAAATATACACCCTTTCACCAATCTGAACCAAAAGTGGTATACTTACCCTTTGGAAACCTGCGAGTAACACTGTTTACATGAAATTTCGGACAAACCCCTCCATTCCCTGCATTTAGGCCCTTTGGCACACATCTATACCGTTTCACCGATCTGAACGGCAATTTGTATACTTACCCTGTGGAACCCTGCGAGTAACACTGTCTGCATGAAATTTTGGACAGACCCCTCCATTCCCTGCATTTAGACCCATCATCACAAATCCACGCCGTTTCTCTTAATTGTACCAAATTTTACATACACTTTGAAACCCTGCTGGTGACATTCCTCACTTGATATTTTGGACAACGCTCCCCAATCCCTACATTTAGAACAACAGACAAAATGAACTTGAATTCCAGGTATTAAGGCCCTAGAACCATTCATATCCGTAGTAGTGTAACTGTAAGAGTATTTTAATAATTCTGTTGTTGACGGGCAGTTCGGGCTGCATCACGTCACCCCTACAAGTGTTCTGGTGGAGAATTGCGAAAATAGTTTCATCTTGCGCTGTTTATAAATTGCAGTCACGGGGGATAATTGGTGCAAAAAGATTTCTTAGGCCCCTTTAAACAGTTATCATCATGAAAATATTATGCCTCTGTATAAGTGCAATGATGTTGGTGCAGTATATTGAGGTTATCAGCTGCAATAAGCGTTGGTGCTTTCAAATTTACCTTCATTTATTCTGAAACTTATCGTTAAGCGCTTTGTGGCGATAAATTATACTATTACTACCTCAGTAATTCGGGACAGCCGAAGTTTGCTAAAGAGTTCTGATTATTTTCCTACGGCGCTATGCGACAAAAGACGACACTATTGGTCTCTACATTTCTAACAGCCAATTAGATATAGGCCCTAGGCAGTGTCTTTTGTTTCACTTACTGTTCTTTCTATTTTTTTTTTGTAAATTTGTTTGTAAATTACATGTGTCAGTGCTGTAGTTAGTAAATAGCTGTTTCCCTATTCATTTATCATTACGGGAAATTGACCTGAATGTTACGTCCATTATACTGTAGTACTTATCACCCCACTACAATCATCACCACCACCTCTGGTGCATTCTTGGAATGCACGGTACCTGAGATTATAATTTTGAATGCTTTTGCACGTTCTTTCCTTCCTTTTTGTCAAACACCAACAGTGATCATTTGTTTTCTCCTTTATGTGCAAATTTCTTATATTTTGTATGAGTCTGTTCCAGATATATATTCTGTGACCCACCTAGCGTCATATAACAACAAATCTCTGAAGCTCTTCAACTCTTCCTGCGCAAGAGGAATTCCATATCCATTTGGCTACCAGATACTGTTGTCAACTCTTTGAAGACCAGCTCAGCAAAAGAAGATTATTTTGTTGTATTTAAGTTGGTTATGCTGATATGTATACCTTTTGTTTCCTACCCCCACTCTCTCCCCTTCCTAGGACCTTCCGTGCTTCGTTGAGCTGCTCTCACTTCTTCGTCTGCAGTTGACTCGTTCAGTCAAAGCTCCGCTCGAGCTTGCCTCCTCAAACCAAGAGACACACACTCTTCTACGCCATGTTGGCTAGATAGTCTTCATAGGAACTCCGACTTCAACATGAAATCGAGATAAGTACCATTTTTAAAAAGTTTTAACCTCATCTTCATGGTTTTAACTTCCAAGTGCTTTTAATTATAGGCAGTGTGAAATTATTTACTTTGGGGCAATAATCATCCTTCGTGGGATTTGCCATGTTGAGCTTTTTGCTTACATAAGCCAACCTTACTATAAAAGAGCTTTTCTTAAGCGATTCAAACGAGAAATCCTCTCGCTACGTGGGATATTATCTAATACCCGCTGCCTATAATTATAAAACTATTTCCTCCGTTGGATTTTCTCAACCCCATTTTCTGTTAAGGTCGTTCTGGAACCTTCTAGACCTTGTTCTCTATCTGCGAGTCTTGTCGTCAAGTATTGTTCACGCACTGTGAAAATGCTAGTTAAAATGAGGAATCTTCCTTATAAATTTTTGCAATAGCTAACTTTCTTCCACCGCTGGAACCTCTGGAAAATTCTATGGCGCATTTAATTGTAAATTACAACTTTTTCAAGAAATAGACTTTCATCTATATAGTGCAATCAGTTCTTTCCATAATTGCAATAACTTTCTTTTTCATGAACTTTAGTGTTTCTATAGTGAACTTTGAATCCATCTTCATAGACTACAGTGATAAACAGTGCTTTCTCCACGTTTCTACCGCGTCGCGATCGTCCGGTTATATTAAACAAGGCCATGAACATTTTCCTTAATTCCCATTTCTCTTTCCTAAACCTTTCACTAACAATCTGCAATAAACTTTTAATCTAGGTCTGTTTCAATAAGGTGTCATTCTAAGAAGTGCCCTTCCATTTTTGTTGGTTTATCATTAAGTATCTCTGTATAATCTTTGTGATACGTGTCTAGCACACGTTTCAAACTTACCTTGTTCCTCCCTTCAAAATCAGGGAAAACAATTCTCTAAACTCTTGAGCGAGTCATGTTCAGGTTTCACGAAATGGAAACTGCCCCATTTTTTCTCGTGATTCCTAATTAAACATAGGAAGTCTAGAAACTTCCTTTTCACTTTCTTCAGGTTTCACAGTAAGTGACCTGCCCTCTTTGTATAATTCTCATATATTAACTCTGTATAAATATAAGAAGTTGTAGGAACTTCTATCTTATTTTCACGTTGTTATTATTGTCCTTTTCAAAATTGTCATTTTCTCTAGAACATTCTTTCAAGAATTTCTTAAGGTACACTTTTTGTACTCCAATGCACGTTCAAGCTTTAATTATTTCATTGTTTATTGGTTTAACTCTTATAAAGCTTTTAGAAACATGTAAGGTTTTAAACCTTGTAATTTGTCAATTGCCTGGAGCAACCGTTTAACGTTGAGAGGTCTGCGACCCTATTTGTTAAAAAGTTCAAATGAACTATGTTAATTAAAATTATATTGCACAATTGTTAATTTCCTCAAACTTTTTCTAATTGTAAAATAAACAAATCTTTTCCCTTCGCTTTTTCATTTGCGAATATAAAGTTTAGGCAAAATCCTGTCTTCCTTGACTCTCCTCACTCAATGACATTAAAATCTTTAATAGGGCTTTCACCATTTGTTGCATTTGAGCAAGAACTCTTAATTTTCACCTTACTAAAGTTCTTCTTAGCGTCAATAGCTAATTCTAATTGGCCAGTAAGGCAAGTAAAGTTCGCTAAGCCAACTACCTGCTTGTGGAGATCCTCTCCGAAAACTTATGGTCAGTTTTCTAAAAGATAAGTGTTTACCTTTGTCTAAACTTTTAGCCGGCTCCTCGCTGAGTAAAAGCTTAGCCATAGTCCAATGCAACCATTGGTTCATTTACCAAGATTACCCAATAAGGCATAATCTTTTGTCATATTCCTTCTTAGAGACACTTGGTCGCCCTTACAGGAACTCCATAATTTTGGAAATTGAAAATACCAAGCTTGAGTTAAATCATTGGCATTCTTCGAATCACTTTGTAAAACCTAATTTCTTTGAGAAGACATACAGTAAATTTGTTCCTCTAAGTCTGGCCAGACCATCACCCTTCCCTATAGTACTTTCATTCGTGCTTGGAAGGAAACACACTAAAGCCTCTCTCTGGCAAACTGCCCAAGCCTTAACTGCGGTTCCCGTCAGCTTCGACCAAGCTCGTACCCACTTTAGGTATCCGAGCACGAATTTGCGGTGGCAACCGCTTCTAAATGGATTAAAAGTCAAATTAATAACTTTTGTGGGACTCTCCTCCTATTCTTCTATCCTTCTTTTACAATCCCAAATCTACTTCCTTCTCTTAATCATCTTCCCTTGGTGGGTGGGTTATTCCCTAGCCTATAATCTACCCAAAATTTGGTGCCGAAACCCGGGAGAGTCCATTTGTTATTTCTATTGTTTGTCAAGTGTCATTTGACAATACTTGGCAAAGTATTAACATCTGCTTTGGATTTTTCAGCTATATCTACGTCATGCAAAGCCTGTGAACGGGAAAGAGGCCGCTCCTGTCTCCTATGGTGTGTCCCGTTCTTTCTTCCCATTCGCTGCTGCAAACTTGACAGCATCTCCAAGGTTCTACAGTTTCGTGAGTTGTATTTCAATTTATTCTCTTTGTCATGGCCCCTACTGAGAAAGATGAAACTCTCATTGCCAGACGTTCTTCATATAAAGGGCAACTCACTAGATTCCGAAATTTCATCAGCAAATTAAATCCCGCCGAGTGTGATTTAGATATCTTAACACATCGTCTTAAGTTGTACGAACGGTCTTATGATTATTATGACCAAATTCAAACCGAGATTGAATCCGCTTGTCCAGAACTGCAATCGGATCGGGACGAGGTCGAACCCTTGTACTTTGAAGGAATTGCAAAGGCCCACCAACTGATCCGCAATATCTCAGAACCGGACACTAGGGTCATCAATCCGGCCCAGCTAGCACCCGCTTCAGTTCACGAGAACAAACCGAAACCGTTACTTCCCAAGATAAGCCTACCGCACTTCTCAGGCAAGGAAGGTGAATGGTATTCTTTTTACGAACTTTACTGCTCCCTAATTCATGAAAATATCGAGATCCCAGACATACATAAATTTTATTTCCTCCGTACGTCTTTGGAATCTGAGGCCTTGACCTTGGTGGAGTCACTGCCTTTAAGCGCAGACAACTACCACATCGCCTTTAATCTCCTTAAAGAGAGATATGGCAATTTACGTTTGAGTGTCGCTCGACACATCCGCTGTCTCTTCAACTTACCTGCCGTTAAACCTAATGACGTCACATCTTTAAGAGACCTCTTAGATTCTATGCAGTTAAATGTCAGAGCGTTATACCAATTAAAACAGCCTGTCCAAACATGGGACACCATACTTATTCACCTAGCTACATCAAGATTCGATTTTTCGACACTGAAGGCCTGGGAGATCGAACTCACCTGCAACAAGGAACATTCGTTCGAACACCTCATCTCGTTTCTCAACAGTCGATGTCAATTCCTTACAGCACTCGCATTTCAGTGCGAAAAAGTCGAAACGAATCCTCAGTGTCAAATTTTTTAAAAAAAACTTGCTTCTTCAAAGGGACATCAGCCCCCATTTGTCGAAAACAAACAAACCCGTTCTTCTTTCAATCATTCAAGAGAAGATATCAGGCCGCTTAACAAATCGTTAAAATGCACGCTCTGTAAAAAGCTTCACACATTGTATTTGTGCAAATCCTTTAAAGAATTGTCTGTCGAAGATCGAAGAAAGTTTGTCTTAAACAGCAAACATTGTTTCAACTGCTTATCACCTAAGCATTCTTCTTCGAACTGTACGTCATCAAATCTCTGTTTCCATTGTAAAAAACCGCATCATTCTTTATTGCACGTTCACGATAAATCGAGGTCATCAGCACCTGCCTCTTTAAGCTCCTTGCAGAGCCGCTCCGAACAAACTAATGCTTCTTCCTGCATTTCCAACGCCGACACTTTTCACAGTGCGCAAACCCTGTTGACCACTGTACAATTTGAAATCCAAGATAGATTTGGAAATTGGTTCAAAACCCGTGGTCTTCTCGATTCCGCTTCAACGCACAACTTTGTTTCGCAATCGTTGATTAAAGAACTAGGTCTTTCGTCATCGCCTACTTCTATCAATGTGACCGGCATTGACAATTTGAAAACTCAAGTTTTGCAGTCTTCAAAATTGAAAATCAGAGACGTTTGTCAAAGAAACACCAATCTTAATTTAAACTGTCTCATTCTTACCAGTATTGGCAAGGACACTCCAAGTCACTCTATCAATACCTCCGGATTAAAGATTCCTTCGCACTTAAGGTTAGCCGATCCTCAGTTTAATGCTCAAGGTCCCATTGATGTGCTTTTCAGTGCCAATGTTTTTTGGAATTGCATTCGCAAACAAACACGCAAGTTATCTTCAACCGTGGTTGCTAGAGACACCGATTTTGGTTGGGTTATTACTGGTGAAATCAAACATACCAGTGTTCAAACCAAAGCTCAATGTCATTTCGTCACAGCTGACATAAATCCCATTTCTGAAAAAGAGAACGCTCATGTTTCAAATTTCAATATTTTTGAAAACCACTTGTCGAAACGATGTCTTACCGTGAACAACTGCGCTACCTCTGTAAGTTGTTTAAATGGTTTTTCCTTCTTCCCGCACAAAATGGCAATTCAAGTTCGCCTTGCTTTGTGTTATTTCGTCTATCTTCTTACGTCATTTTTTATAGCAGTTAATTGCTTAAACTCTCTATTAAAAACTATCTTCCCCTTGTGTAAAACCATGGCTATCAGTCACCACCACTTTGCTGTACGCTATGTTTCACTTCTTTCGCTATGTAGAAGGATGGCCACGGCCGGCTCCTCCCTCCTTCCTCACAATTGGAAGTCGCTTTTGAAACCGCTTGAAACTCTGAATTCTATTGCATCTAGAATAACTATTCTTATGCATAACCTTCTTCTCAATGTCCCAGCTTGTCTTCTTTGCTCGGAAGAATTAAGCTTCTTTTTGTTGAAAATTGTCCGATTTCGTGATCCTCTCAATTATGCGAAATTGATTTCCTACTTTATTTCATATAGCTTTAAATTGCTTTTTCATGTCCAAGTTACGATTGACTGCATGCCGTCCAAACTGAATATCTGCTTTAAGTTACAGCTGATTCAGCTAGTGTGTGTGTACTCCGAACTGCTTGTTTTTCAAACTGTTTGTTTACAAGCCTGAATAACGCCAAGTTGTTGTTTATTTCCTGTATGATTGCCAAAGGTCAAAACAAGTTTCTCTTATCTCAACTTTGGCTGATTGCCAAGCATTGTTTGGCGAGTTGCTACTACAAGTACAGGAGCCGTTTACCTACTTCCCAAAATAAACTTGTTCCGCTTAAGGACTCTGTCAGCTATTTATATGTCTTATCTCGTTGTACTATGTGTGTCAAGGCCGTGCTTGTTTACGTCCCTCGCTTACTCATGCTCGTATTCTATAACTGTTTCGATCCCTGTTTCAAAACTTCGTTGCGTATTTCTCACGCGCTTATGTATTGCAATTTGCTTACATATTTTGCGATCTTAATGTTCATTGATGAACAAACTGGTTTTTTCTCGTCGTCACATTCGATGTGTTTTTGTATTCATGCTTGTCATGTCCCGTTTTTCGCTGACTTAAGTATTGTTCTGAGTAACCCCTTTGATACTCATTATGTCTTGAGGTCATTGTTTATGGCTACTCGTTTATTACCTATGGCGTTCTTGCTTTCTACTCGCATAGTTCCTTTGTTTATTTGGTATATTCTTGTCTTGAATAGATGTACTTATTTCTATACGCTTTGTTTAAACTTGTTAATTCTTCTTTTGCATTGTATCGTAATCTTTACTAGTGCTTTATTTCCCTCAGCTTCCAGCTATTTTGTGATTGAAAGTGTTGATAATTCTCGCCTTTCAACTCCGCTTTCCAATGACCCTGATAACCTCCTTCCACTTACACCTGGTCGCTTCTTTACACGCACTTCTTTCTCTGCCCATCCTCCCCTTCCTAATTCTTTCAGGGATTCTGATTTACCTATTGTTTGGTGTAAACTTGAAGCCCTCCGTAATTCTTTTTGGAAAAGGTGGAACTTGGAATATTTAACTTCCTTACAACGGAGACAGAAGTGGTTTCTTTCCAGTCCCGACATTAAGGTGGGGGACTTGGTCATGGTTAGGGATGTTCCACCCCCCCCTAGTCGGGCCTTTTGGAAAAGTGACTAAGTGTTACCCTGGAAGAGATAGGAGAGTCAGGGTATTCAGAGTCTTGACCAATAATGGTCAGATCACAAGACCACTTCTCTTCAATTACTGTATCACTCTTAAAAGTTTAATTGCTTATTTGTTCCCTGTTGGTGTCTGGCCCTCCCAGTATGGTGCATTCTTGGAATGCACGGTACCTGAGATTATAATTTTGAATGCTTTTGCACGTTCTTTCCTTCCTTTTTGTCAAACACCAACAGTGATCATTTGTTTTCTCCTTTATGTGCAAATTTCTTATATTTTGTATGAGTCTGTTCCAGATATATATTCTGTGACCCACCTAGCGTCATATAACAACAAATCTCTGAAGCTCTTCAACTCTTCCTCGCGCAAGAGGAATTCCATATCCATTTGGCTACCAGATACTGTTGTCAACTCTTTGAAGACCAGCTCAGCAAAAGAAGATTATTTTGTTGTATTTAAGTTGGTTATGCTGATATGTATACCTTTTGTTTCCTACCCCCACTCTCTCCCCTTCCTAGGACCTTCCGTGCTTCGTTGAGCTGCTCTCACTTCTTCGTCTGCAGTTGACTCGTTCAGTCAAAGCTCCGCTCGAGCTTGCCTCCTCAAACCAAGAGGCACACACTCTTCTACGCCATGTTGGCTAGATAGTCTTCATAGGAACTCCGACTTCAACATGAAATCGAGATAAGTACCATTTTTAAAAAGTTTTAACCTCATCTTCATGGTTTTAACTTCCAAGTGCTTTTAATTATAGGCAGTGTGAAATTATTTACTTTGGGGCAATAATCATCCTTCGTGGGATTTGCCATGTTGAGCTTTTTGCTTACATAAGCCAACCTTACTATAAAAGAGCTTTTCTTAAGCGATTCAAACGAGAAATCCTCTCGCTACGTGGGATATTATCTAATACCCGCTGCCTATAATTATAAAACTATTTCCTCCGTTGGATTTTCTCAACCCCATTTTCTGTTAAGGTCGTTCTGGAACCTTCTAGACCTTGTTCTCTATCTGCGAGTCTTGTCGTCAAGTATTGTTCACGCACTGTGAAAATGCTAGTTAAAATGAGGAATCTTCCTTATAAATTTTTGCAATAGCTAACTTTCTTCCACCGCTGGAACCTCTGGAAAATTCTATGGCGCATTTAATTGTAAATTACAACTTTTTCAAGAAATAGACTTTCATCTATATAGTGCAATCAGTTCTTTCCATAATTGCAATAACTTTCTTTTTCATGAACTTTAGTGTTTCTATAGTGAACTTTGAATCCATCTTCATAGACTACAGTGATAAACAGTGCTTTCTCCACGTTTCTACCGCGTCGCGATCGTCCGGTTATATTAAACAAGGCCATGAACATTTTCCTTAATTCCCATTTCTCTTTCCTAAACCTTTCACTAACAATCTGCAATAAACTTTTAATCTAGGTCTGTTTCAATAAGGTGTCATTCTAAGAAGTGCCCTTCCATTTTTGTTGGTTTATCATTAAGTATCTCTGTATAATCTTTGTGATACGTGTCTAGCAAACGTTTCAAACTTACCTTGATCCTCCCTTCAAAATCAGGGAAAACAATTCTCTAAACTCTTGAGCGAGTCATGTTCAGGTTTCACGAAATGGAAACTGCCCCATTTTTTCTCGTGATTCCTAATTAAACATAGGAAGTCTAGAAACTTCCTTTTCACTTTCTTCAGGTTTCACAGTAAGTGACCTGCCCTCTTTGTATAATTCTCATATATTAACTCTGTATAAATATAAGAAGTTGTAGGAACTTCTATCTTATTTTCACGTTGTTATTATTGTCCTTTTCAAAATTGTCATTTTCTCTAGAACATTCTCTCAAGAATTTCTTAAGGTACACTTTTTGTACTCCAATGCACGTTCAAGCTTTAATTATTTCATTGTTTATTGGTTTAACTCTTATAAAGCTTTTAGAAACATGTAAGGTTTTAAACCTTGTAATTTGTCAATTGCCTGGAGCAACCGTTTAACGTTGAGAGGTCTGCGACCCTATTTGTTAAAAAGTTCAAATGAACTATGTTAATTAAAATTATATTGCACAATTGTTAATTTCCTCAAACTTTTTCTAATTGTAAAATAAACAAATCTTTTCCCTTCGCTTTTTCATTTGTGAATATAAAGTTTAGGCAAAATCCTGTCTTCCTTGACTCTCCTCACTCAATGACATTAAAATCTTTAATAGGGCTTTCACCATTTGTTGCATTTGAGCAAGAACTCTTAATTTTCACCTTACTAAAGTTCTTCTTAGCGTCAATAGCTAATTCTAATTGGCCAGTAAGGCAAGTAAAGTTCGCTAAGCCAACTACCTGCTTGTGGAGATCCTCTCCGAAAACTTATGGTCAGTTTTCTAAAAGATAAGTGTTTCCCTTTGTCTAAACTTTTAGCCGGCTCCTCGCTGAGTAAAAGCTTAGCCATTGTCCAATGCAACCATTGGTTCATTTACCAAGATTACCCAATAAGGCATAATCTTTTATCATATTCCTTCTTAGAGACACTTGGTCGCCCTTACAGGAACTCCATAATTTTGGAAATTGAAAATACCAAGCTTGAGTTAAATCATTGGCATTCTTCGAATCACTTTGTAAAACCTAATTTCTTTGAGAAGACATACAGTAAATTTGTTCCTCTAAGTCTGGCCAGACCATCACCCTTCCCTATAGTACTTTCATTCGTGCTTGGAAGGAAACACACTAAAGCCTCTCTCTGGCAAACTGCCCAAGCCTTAACTGCGGTTCCCGTCAGCTTCGACCAAGCTCGTACCCACTTTAGGTATCCGAGCACGAATTTGCGGTGGCAACCGCTTCTAAATGGATTAAAAGTCAAATTAATAACTTTTGTGGGACTCTCCTCCTATTCTTCTATCCTTCTTTTACAATCCCAAATCTACTTCCTTCTCTTAATCATCTTCCCTTGGTGGGTGGGTTATTCCCTAGCCTATAATCTACCCAACCTCCACAATAAGATATATTTTTTAAATATTGGTTTCTGTTAGTTTAAGTATCATGTTCCAGTTCTGTATTAGTATTCATTATCATTCATAAAACAAATAAATCCACCGGGTGAAGCCGGGCACTACTGCTAGTGTAATGATATTAGCGGCTTCGGTGGCGTAGTTGGTAGCATGCTGAACTGCTATGCCCAAGATGGCTGGTTGAAACCCGGCTTAAGTCATCGGATTTTTTAAGAGCGTTAAAATCCTTCAGTATGCCTTTCTTCGGAGTTGAAGTAAAGCTGGTGGGCCCATGTCATAGATTTATGGCATTTTAAAGAACCTACCATTGTAATTGGTGATGTGTAGCGAAAAATGTGTTGGTTATAATTAATTGGTTAGTACACAACGCTCTATCAAGTTCCAACGTTTGCCGCTAGGTGTTAGTGACAGTAGCATCTGGTAGCTAAAGTTGGAACTGCTTGATATCGAACTTGTTGGGATCCCTCGGGCGTTCAATCAAAAATTCCCAGATTATGGCCATTGGCTGCGATTCATAAATCATTTCATTCTAATGATATTTTTAATAATAATAAATGTGTGTGGCTCTACACTGCCGTTGAGGCAAATTGATTTATCTAACTTATTTCGTCTTTAGGGAAGCGGCAAATTTAAAGTCAAGAAGGGATCTAACTTGTAAGCGTAAGATTAAGAATAATTTTCTTCGAATTATTCAAACTTATTTTTTGTCGCTTTTCATGGTGGGTTAGCAGTAATCTCTCGGCGGCCGCATCTGGCCCTTGGGCCGCCTATTGAGAAGGCCTAAACAAAATATAAAAAATCCATCTAATTAAGGAGCACATTAAGAGCACCAGGTTTCCGCATTTTCAAAGGCATACATTATATGTCTCCAAGCCTGATTATCTCCTACTCCATATAGTACATTGGCTCAAGTGTTTCTGCCCAATTTAGCACACAAAATCTCATTTCACCCCCTGAATATGTTTGCCCTTAACAGTACTGGAGTCTGGAGCAGATGGAAGTGATCCCCAAATTCTTGACGTTACAACATTTCCACTGAGATTCTTAAATCAGTAAACAGCTAAACCCTTTCACACAGCCATTAAATGCTGGCTTCAGGTCGTGAATTATCCAACAGCATCTTTATCTCCGTCTCGGTTACGTCGTTAAATCTGCGGAGAGTCACTGGCTTCAGCAATCATTTTTACGACGTAGTTAACAACATGGGATGGAAGGATATATCTTCACTGAATCATTCACCGCTGAGATGAATTTTTCGTAACCTATCCAAATGATAGGTGTATATATTACCAGATTATCATTTTAAATTTTGTAAATATTGTCAATTCAAATTACAGTACAGTAAGTATGTAGTTAGTTTTAGTTGTAAGTATGAAGTTAATTTGTTTATTAGATATATGTCATTGTTCTATTAGACTGTGGTGTGTGAGTGTGTCTGGTGAGGGTGCATGTGAGTGGGCCTGGTGACAGACTGTTTTAGTGGTAGTGTTTGTTTGTTGATGAAACTTTAGTATTTTTTTCGTTAGTAGAATTTTGGTATTTAATTGTTAGCAGAAGGTTAGTATTTTGTAGTAGAATAGCTCTTTACTTATTCTGAAAGGGAGTAGCAGTCTTTCAGAATAAATCAATTCTTTACTAGTCTAATAGACGGTTAAGATATTGATAATATAAACCTACTAATGGCTACTCTGTTCTGCTGCACGGCTGAAAGCAACGGGAAACTACAGCCGTAATGCTATTCCCAAGGATATGCACCTCTCTATGCATAATTACATGTGATGATGGCCTCCTCCATTGTAAAATTTTAATCCGGAGGTAAACTAGTCCCCCGTTCGGATCTCCGGGTGGGGACTACTCGAGAGGGGGTTAACATCACAGAAGTGACAAAGAGGAAATCTGACATTCTACGGATCGGAGCGTGGAATGTTATAAGTCTGCTAGGAAGTGGAAAGTTAGAAAACATAGAAAGGGAAATGGATAGGATGAGGTTGGATTTGGTTGGGATTAGTGAAATGCGCTGGCAGGAAGAGCAGGACTTTTGGTCAGGAGACTATAGGCTCATTAGCACTAAATCAAACAATGGCCAAGCAGGGGTTGGTCTCATATTGAGTAGGAAACTTGGCCAGCGGGTGAAATATTATGAGCAATACAGTGAACGGATTATTGTAGCAAAAATCAATACTAAACCTACGTGCACCACAGTGGTACAAGTCTATATGCCAACCAGTCGAGCTGATGATGAGGATGTTGAAAAGGTCTACGAAGAAATAGATGACATTCTGAGGTATGTCAAAGGTGATGAAAATGTTATAGTAATGGGCGATTGGAATGCTGTGGTAGGAAAAGGGAGAGAAGGGAAGATAGTAGGAGATTTCGGATTAGGTGAAATGAATGATCGAGGAAGCAGGCTGATCGAATTCTGCACCGAGCATGAGTTGGTCATAGCTAACACCTTATTCAATAACCACAATAGAAGAATATACACATGGATGAGACCAGGAGATACAGGGCGTTACCAAATCGACTTCATTATGGTCAAGCAGAGGTTTCGAACCAGATTTTGGATTGTAAAACATATCCTGGTGCTGACATAAACTCTGACCACAATCTGGTTGTAATGAAATGCAGATTAAAGTTGAAGAAACTTAAGAAAAGTCAAAAGCCAAAAAGGTGGGCAATAGACAGACTGAAAGTAAAGGATGTAAACAAAATATTCAAGAAGAGTATAAAGGAATGACTAATCAAAACCCCTAAACAAACTTCAATTGCAGACGAATGGGCACTTTTGAAGAATGAAATATCAAAATCCGCGGAAGAAAACATTGGTAGGAAAGAAAGAATAGGTAGAAAACCGTGGATCACTCAGGATATACTAGAATTGATGGATAAAAGGCGGAAACACAAGAATCTAAGAGATGAAAAGGGGAAAACAGAATACAGACGTCTGAGAAATGAGGTTAACAAGAAATGCAAGGAAACGAAAGAAGAATGGTTGAAAGAGAAATGTGCAGGTATAGAAAATTGTCTGAAATTAGGAAAAGTAGACACAGCTTATCGAAGGATTAAGAATTCTTTTGGGGAAAAGAAGACTAAGTGCTGTAATATTAAGGACACAAATGGAAAGCCTCTTACAGATAGGGAAGAAAAGGTTGAGAGATGGAAAGCTTACATAGAGAGTTTGTATAAGGGAAAGGAGATTGAGAATCATGTAATGGAAAGGGAGGAGGAAATTGATGAGGATGCGAAAGGAGATTTAATATTGAGATCAGAATTTGATAGAGCTTTGGAAGACTTAAGCAGGAACAAAGCACCAGGCATAGATGATATACCGATTGAGTTGCTACGCTGCATAGGAGATGAAGGTCTGATCAGGTTATTTCACTTGGTGTGTAGGATTTATGAGACAGGTGAGGTACCCACTGATTTCAAGAAGAATGTTATCATCCCTATACCAAAGAAAGTGGGAGCTGACAGATGTGAATATTACCGTACAATCAGCTTGATTACTCATGCTTCAAAGATCCTGTCTAGAATAATTTACAAGAGGATTAAAAGCCAGATAGAAACGGAGTTGGGTGAAGACCAGTTTGGTTTCAGGAGAAATGTAGGAACAAGGGAAGCTGTACTAAGTCTTAGGCTGATTTTGGAAGGTAGGATAAGGAAAGATAAGAGAACGTTCATGGCATTTGTAGACTTAGAAAAGGCTTTTGATAACGTTGATTGGACTAAATTGTTTGACATTTTGAAATCTATTGGAATAAAGTACAGGGATAGGAGGGTGATATACAATCTATACAGAAACCAAACAGCAGTCATTCGAGCTGAAGGACATGAGAGAGAAGCTGGTATTCAGAAAGGTGTAAGGCGTAGCTGCAACTTATCACCCATACTTTTCAATCTTTACATTGAACAAGCAATGAAGGAAATTGGAGAAAAATTTAAAGAGGGAGTGAAGATTCAAGGAGAAATAATTTCAACTCTGAGATTTTCTGATGACAACGTCATCTTGGCCGACAAGCCTGAGGATTTGAATGAGTTTTTGAATGGTATGGAATCCATCTTACGGAAGGAATTCATGATGAAAATTAATAAATGTAAAACAAAAATACTGGAATGCAGCCGAAATAAATCAGAAACCTCTATGGAGATCAAATTGACAGGTGAAAAGCTGAAGGAAATAGGAGACTTCTGTTACTTAGGAAGCAGAATAACCAGTGATGGACGAATCAAAGAGGATATAAAAAGTAGGTTGGCTCAGGCAAGGAAAGCCTTTCTACAAAAAAGGAATCTGTTGACATCGAATATAGATTTAGGTATTAGGAAGTCATTTTTGAAAGCCTTTGTCTGGAGTGTGGCGCTCTATGGAAGTGAAACTTGGACTATTGGTGCAGCAGAAAAGAGGAGAATTGAAGCATTTGAAATGTGGTGTTACAGGAGAATGATGAAGATCAGATGGGTAGATAGGGTTACAAACGAAGAGGTATTAAGACGAGTGGGAGAGGAGAGATGTTTCTGGCGACTGCTCATGAAGAGAAGAGATAGGTTGGTAGGACACATACTAAGACACCCATGAATAGCAAGCTTAGTTATGGAAGGAAGGGTCGAGGACAAGAACTGTAAGGGTAGACCAAGGTTAGAATATGTTAAACAGATTGCCTCGGATGTAGGGTGTGGTAGCTATGTAGAGATGAAACGATTAGCTCAGGACAGGGAGGCATGGATAGCTGCATCAAACCAGTCAAAAGACTGAAGACTCAAACAACATATTTACAGAAGGTATGAGTAATATTGTACTATTACAAGTAGGCAAATTTAATTCGAACATATCTGTTGTCGGCATTTGTAACTTCCTCCAAATCTTCCAATGCATGCTGTTGTTCTTGTTGTTGCTAATTTTAGAGGCTGCGACATCGCGATCTTACTGTATAGTCCCGTGTATGTAGGCTATGGGTGTGTGTATAGCCTCTAACATTTGTGTGATGACGTGTGTTATTGCGTTGGCTGTAATAGCGTATTTGTAAATTGAGGGTTATGATTGGAAAGAAGGTGGTAGAGGCCTTAATCGGGACCAATCCCATCATTTTCCGGAGGTAGAAGTGATGGAAACCATGGAAAGCCACTTCTAGGAAGGCTGAGGTAGGAATCGAACCCACCCCTTCTTCGTTTTGCCGCAAGAGGCTGAGTCTAACCCGTTCCAGGCCTCACATCAGAATGAAAATTCCTTGTCAGAGCCGGGAATCGCACAAGCACCTCAGGGGTGACGCTAGCCGCTACATTTCCACAATGGAAAATAATGTTTACATACATACCAAGAGATGTACAAAAGAGGAATGCAGGAGACATGCGACATACTTAACAACATTTATATCAAACACGACTTTGAACCTAATGTGAAGTATTCTGTTGAACGCCACCTCCACATACGGCTGGGTGGCGTGGTTAATCATAAGGAAAATACTGGAAGAGGCCATTGTCAGATACGAGGTATTGCAAATTCAGCGACGGTATTCCATGTTTGCAATGTTGTCATCCCTGCGGATGAAGCGGCTTAGTTGGCGTAGTTGGTAGCATGCTGAGCTTCTATGCCCAAGATCGCGGGTTCAAACCTGGCCGAAGTCATCGGATTTTTAAGAGCGTTAAAAATATCTCAGTATGCCTTCCTTCGTAGGGGAAGTAAAGCCGGCGGTCCCATGTCATAGATTTATGGCATGAAAAAGAACCTTCCACTAATTACACTTGTGGAAGGAAACATTTGTAGGTTAGTTTGATAACGCTATATTAGTTCCAACATTCGGCACGGGGTGCTTGCTGCGATGGCATTAAGTAGCCGTGTCCACAGCTAGGTGTCGTGTATGGTAGCATTTGGTGGCGAAAGTAGAAACTACTTGAAAAATTAATCGTCTGCAGTCCTTCTACCTGAATCACAGATAACACACACTAATACAGCCATCACAATTAACACCGGTTATCAGACAAATTTTACACATACCCAAAGTACACGAGGCTGCATGACCGCGTTGTCGCAGCCCCTAAACTAGGGAACCAACCAACCTATGGATGACTCAAACAAATTTGGCGATGAAATACCGTCATATATTAATTCGATGGGATCTGGTCAATATGTGTGCTAAGTTTCACCTTGATCGGAAGATAGAGTTTCACGATGTCCACTTGTCAGTGTTATAAGGAAGTCATTAAGTGCCTGGGTATTGAAAGGGACAATGGAACGTATTGCTATTCCTGGTTGTAAATAATGCGAGGGTTGCAGGAATGTAACGCCAGACCTCTGTTTACAGCACTGATCAAGTAGCACGCTCATAATCAGCACACGGTTGCAGACACGCTTTGTCAAGGAGAGAGTCAATTGACGAACTGTATCATGTAACCTACTTGAATTTTCCAAACCACTGTATTTTCCTGTGTACTTTCAATATTGTTAATTAGGATGTTTGCTTGATTGTTTCAGTGCCTCCGGATATCTTGTACGATGAGACGAGTGCGGACTTGTCGGTTCAAGAGGGAGATAACGCGACTCTGGTGTGTAAAGCGACAGGTCATCCACCACCACGGATTACGTGGAGACGGGAAGATGGAGACCCTATTTTACTAAGAAGAGGGCCGAGAGAAACTATAAGAGGTAGGCCATTTTACACATTGTATGAAGATGATGAAGCCTCCGTGGCTTAGGCGGCAGCACGCCGGCCTCTCACCGCTGGGTCCGTGGTTCAAATCCCGGACACTCCATGTGAGATTTGTGCTGGACAAAACGGAGGCAGACATGTTTTTCTCCGGGTACTCCGGTTTTCCCTGTCAACAATTTCATTCCAGCAACACACTCCACTATCATTTCATTTCATCTGTCATTCATTTAATCATTGCCACAAGGTAGTGTGACAGGCTTCGGCAGCTGGCACAGTTCTTATCCTCGCCAGTAGATGGGGGCTTCATTCATTCCATTCCCTGACCCGGTCGGTCGACTGGAAGCAGGCTGCTGATATTCATTTTCATTAAGATTATGCACTGTTGTAGTTCAGACCGTAAAACCTGAGAGCTGAGCACTCAGATGAGTTCGTGACTTCCAGTCTCCGAACCAACAACTGATATCCTGAGAATGGTCTTTTTATGGGTCTTTATTCTCTCATTCGTGAATCATAGACATGAGTATTAACTTAATTAATATTGAATCGGCCAGAGCTGAAAAGTATTCAGTCGATTGTCACTACTTTACAGGGGACAGATAAGACGCCATTGTCAGAACAGAACTTAACAAACACACTATATCAGTCATCTATGTTGCGAACCAACTATTCAGGTTATGTTGGTGTTAGTGGAATATCAATTTTAATTTATAATAATAATGTTATTGGTTTTACGTCCCTTTTAACTACCCTGGCTTTTAGAGACGCCGGGGTGCCGGAATTTTGCCCCGAAGGGGATCTTTAACGTGTCAGTAAATGTACTGACACGGCTCCCTCGCATTTGCGCACCCTCAAATGCCAGCTGACTGCGCCAGGTTTCGAACCTGCTGCCTTGGGCTCAGCAAGCAATTTTAATTTAATAAACATATTTTCATATCAATGTTGGAAACATGACTTAATGCATTTCAGCTCCGTAGTTAGTTTAGTATGGCATAACGCCATCCAGAATGAATATTTCACATGATATTGTATTTAAAATGGATTTGTAACATTAAAGACACATAAACCCTGTACAAATAAAATTTACAATATCACTGTAACATGCGGGAATCTTGAAGTGCGGACAACATTAAGTACGATGCTGAACGACAGCAAGTCATTGACTTAATGCCTTTCTCCTCTGATCGCACTACATGTACCAGTGTTTTATGGCTAAACAAAAGGCTGACTTAATTATTTCCTACGCCGTTCCCAGGCCCTTGGGTCAATACTTCAGAATGCTAATTGTTTAAAATATGCCTATTTTTGACTAAAGCTTTTCATCTGCGACCGATTTAATTGTATATTTTGAGGTAATTAGTGCTCATTCTGGAAGGTTCTGTGACGTAGACATGTGGATGGACAACGGAGATAGGGACGTAACACAGAGTTATACAAAGAAACTCAGAGAATTACAGAGTAGAAGTAGAAGAAGAAGAAGAGACGATTGCAATTCTATGGACATCGACGCATAAAACTCCTTGCACATTTTTAAGGGAAGAAGATAGTTCCCAGGTGGTGTATTGAGACATATGTTGATATGGAGAGAATGGGAATTAGTTAGAAAGATGTTCAAGATAGGAACCACTTTCGACAATTAGTTTCAGACTACAGAGGTTTCCGATGAAAGAAGGAAATAAATCTTCCAAAGTGGGTTTTTCAGAGGAAGAAAGGAAGGAGATGAGCCACCTAATGAATCTGTATTGGCTGAAGATCAAAGCCAGTGGAGGGAAAAGATGATCCAATAAATCGTAGTTGTTACTCCATGGTCCATAATGGTCCATATCGAGCAGAAGTACCCTTTCTGTTTTATTACAGGTTTTTATGCGTTTCATCTTTCAGTTCAGTATTCCAGTCTTCGTGAGAGAAAATGTGCCTCTCTGATAACCTATTAGCTCTTAGTGTATCACAGGAGTCTCTTCGTTTATGCCTTTCGCTATGAAGTCGTTCAACACTGACATGTGAACATCGCGAACGCCAATCTACTGATCTCGGTGAAACTTGGCATACATGTTGGCCAGGTCACATTGGAAACTTAAGCAACGTGAAGGTATTTCATCACTATCCCAAGAGAGGGCTCAATATACACCTTTGTATACAGACGCGGGACTTGGAACTGAACAGGTGGGTTTACGCAGTGATCGATCATGTCCTCGTTTTCAGTATGTCTGGCATTCAACTACTTATCTAATATATTATCTTTACAGCGTATATTTTCGTATCCTTCATATCGACAGTGTATACGTCTTATCTGACAATGCTCTACTTTTCCAATATTTTCCTTAAGAATTGCACGGTTCTCAGTTGTATGTGGATGTGCCATCCATCATAATAAATCGCGCTAAGCTCATTTTCCTGTATGTGTAAAATAAATGAAAATGAACATTAAATACACTGTACTGTACGAGTGCATAACTTCACGGCAATATCCTTTGCTACAGTACAATGAATTTAAAGCACATTTTCCTTTATGCCCCTCCACAGTAAAATGAACGCAACGTGAATTGTTGTATTGGACGGCGTGTACAATCTTACGAAAAATATTGGGAAAGAAGAACAGTGTGGGATACGAGGTATTGCATTGACACCATTGTTATCCCCATATTGAGTCACCCATGTTTAACTCCCTTACAGCAAAATCGATGTGCTTTGCATGGTAGAGTTCTGTCTTAGCGCTAACCTTTTCCTTGCAGAGTACAGTTGATATCAACTGTGAACTCAATACGTTTTATACTTCTTCACCCTACCGACAGTAGTGGCTACGCTTGCTAAAGTGCAGCGTTAGGCCATGGGGCCAAGTCCTCTGCTGACTCGGTAGACGTGTGGGTTCGAGCCCCACCGTCGGCCGTCCTTGAAATGGTTTTCCGTGGTTTCTCATTTTCAACACCAGGCAAATGCTGGGACGGTACCTTGAGACAGGCCACGGCCGCTTCCTTCCACATCCTTGCCCAGTTTCATTAATTCATCTTCATCCATTCCATCTCTCATCCCGACGCGCAGGTCGACTAGAAAGACCTGCACTCGGCCTCTCAGGAGGTCACACGACAAAAAAAAACTTCTTCACCCTGAAAGCCATCCTGAAAGAACACACAGCCAAAGATTCACTTGTTCTTATTTAGTTCCTCCTACCTGACAATCCATATTGCTGCGTTTTCTTCTTATCGATATAGCTTTCGATTCAAACACGCTGACTTTTAATCCATATTTCCTACTTAAGTACAATACTTCCCGATGATAAATGAGATAAATAATTGTTTCATGCATCATCAACATCATCATGATCATTTATTGAATGTATGGGCCTCTAAGGCGAACAGCAGAAGAACAAAAGAGAGAAAAAAAAGAGAATAAGTTGTAACAAAGGAATCAGTCAAGAAGGAGGAGGTATCTACTGCAGATAGCATTCCAACGCTGCCGGTCTCTAGCTTCACCTTCCACCGCATTCGGTTCCACTTGCTGAAGTATTGCCAATACTCGATCCTTCCATCGCGTCCTGGAACGTCCCCTTGGGCGCCTTCCAGCAGGTTGTGAATTAAGGACCCGGTTTTGAATGGATTCATCAACTCGAAAGATGTGGTCAAACCACTGTAACCACTTCTGTCTTAGTACTCGGCCAATTTGTGGTTTTCCAAACCGCTGATAAAGGTCATCCTTAGTCCTTCGCTCCCATTTACCTTCCATGTGATTGAAAACGATCCATAAATCTTTCGAAGTACATTCCTCTCAAAGGCATAAAAAATTAATTCTGGTCTGATGCTCGTGAGACAGAACAGAGAAGAAATGGGTTCGAATCCCACCTCAGCTATCTAAGAAGTGGTTTTCTGTGGTTCCCCACTTCTACTCCAAGCAAATTCTGGGATAGTCCTAACTTAAAACAACAACCGCATTCTCCCTATCCTAGTTTAAATTACAAATACACGCACCACTATTGATATCACAATAACACAGATTATAAGACAAATCCTCCACACACATCCCAATACACGGGGCTAAATGTCTAACGCTGTCGTAATGCCCTAAATGAATCAACAACAATGTAAACTGCATAAAATGTACTGGAAGATGTGTTGATACAAACAGCAAAAAGAGTGAATCTCTCAAAGGAGTGAGAAAGGTAGATTAATCGAATTTCTCTTTTACTTGCTTTTAAATTGCGCCAGTGAAAGAATGTGTAACGTCTGCACAATGGCTCTGACAATTATGTCACATGAGGCCTGAAGGTACATCTCTACTGCTGCCATTGTTTGCATCCTATGTTTTGTTATTCTCTTTGACGCCAAGTCTTCTATGTTTACACTGAGTCATTGCGAATAATGGACCTGCTGCAGCACGCGACCTGCCTGCCACTATTTATAACTAACTACACCGCTGTCGAGAGGAAATACGAAGGAAATGTCACTACGGAGACTCTTCGCAATATGACTCAGGTACAAAAATGAAAATCCGTTCAACAGGTAGGTACCGTTAATTTTGTTGTTGTTAATTATTTTAAGGGCTTTGCAACATCATGATCATATATCCCCGTCTACTAGGGTGTGTGCACAATGTGTCTGATAGTCTGTATCCCTGTATCACTGTATGTCTGTAGGTCTACTTGTGTGTGTATTTGATATTGAGGTAGAAATGGGCTAGGAAGCGACCGTGGCCTTACGTTAGGTACTATCCCGGCATTTGCCTGGAGTGGAAGTGATAAACCACTGAAACTCAATTTCAGGATGGCTGAGGTTGGAATCGAACTCACCTCTTCTCAGGTTTACCTCACGAGGCTGAGTGTACCCCGTTCCAGCCCTCAGAACAGAATTCAATTTCTTGGCTTAGCCGGGAATTGAACCCGAGCCTCCGCGATGACAACCAAGAATGCTAGTCTCTACCCAATGAACGTTAATTTTATGATACTGTGCATTCAAAGCATGTTTTGCTTTGATTCTGTCTTTTGGGATTTTTCTAGCACAGAAGTTTCTTTTCTTTTAGGAACTTGGACATCGAGTTCATTTCAGCCCCATGTACTTGGGTGTGAATACAGTATGCCTAGGTTTATATATACAGTATATAGAGAGAGATTTTATGAATTTGTCTGATAAACTGTACTATTGTGGTGTCGATATTAGTCTGTGTATTTGTAATTCAGTCGGGGATTTGGGAGTAGGCGCTCGTGGCTTGAGTTGCCAAGAGTGGAAGAGGGAAACCACGGAAAACCACTGATAGAATGGCTGAGTGTACCCCGTTCTAGCCTTCAGACTAGAATTAAATTTCGCTACATTCATTATGGCGACTTCACATAATATTCAATCTCATAAAGTGAATTCGTTGGCAACACAGGTTCAGGTACTGAATACTCGGATGACTGACATTTAGTTTTCTATAAAATGGCGGGCTTGATGAATCTCCTAATAGTTCTACTTCTGATGAAATGTTATTTATGTAATTTTTAATTGTATTTTTTATACCGCTTATCTTCCAACCTCGGCTTCACAACGGGCGATGGTGACAGGGCGATCGTACAGTCGACCGTTAACTTGGTTCTAAGTAAGGAAAGAGATTTTGTAAGAAAGTCGACCGTGGACCTGTTGGAAGAAACCTGTTGGAGCAAATAGGAAACCACGAAAAACATTTTCATGACGGCCAAATTTGGATTCAAACCCGCGCACTTCCGATGTCAGCGAAACACGAACTACCATGATTTCTCTCACGGCTACTGCGACCGGTACGAAATGTTCGATTTTTTTTGTATTTGTTTTGTTTTTTTGAAATTCGAATGTGTCGTTTGGGTATTGGTAGGGGAGGAGCACAGATACACACACACAACTCGGAAATGTATTCTCATGATTTCATAAATTTTATTGGGAAGCTGAAGAACGAAACGACATCGGAGACGGTAATAAACTACCTAAGAAAGAAAGGAATCCGAGGGGACGTCAGCTGCGAAGAGACCGCCATAAGAGGAGACTCCAAAGCGTACAAAGTTGGCATCCCTTTTGACTGCCTAGAAATGACATCCAACCCCGAATTTTGGCCAAGTAGAGTAATTGTGCGTCGATTTCGATTTCGCCTCCGCAGAAGAAGCGAAGGCGCATCTCTCGAATAACTGCATTAACATGCTCCTGTGGAACGTAGAAGGGTTTAAAGGACTACTGAAACTAACCCCAGGAAACACATTTGAAACATCTGACATATTAATCTTCACAGAGACATTCCTAACGACACCTATTGATATAGAAGGTTTCTACTCCATCCACTCTCTAGCAAGAAAACCTACAGAAGGAAGGCCATCAGGAGGTGTATCTATCCTCTATAAACCATGGATAGGACCCTTAAAGACCTTACATATAGAAGAAAACCTCATAATCGCGAAAGCAAACAACTTCACGATAATAGGCACTTATGTACGCCCCAACACTGATACCGAGGAAATAATGGAACTCCTCACGCTCTCCCTACGGAAAGTTGCAAACCCAGAAGAAACCATAATACTAGCAGGAGATATGAACTGTAGACTAGACAAACCCGATACGAAATGTAAAACTGTCCTTACATTCCTCACAGAAGAAAATTTCAAAATAGTAAATGACCCAAGACGCAAAACTTACTTTGCCCATAATGGCGGTAGCACAATTGACCTCGTGTTCCACAAAGGAAACGATATTGAAATTTTAGAACAAAAGAGTCTATGGACTTCACCAGTAACCCCACTAAGAAAACACATCCCAATACAGACGAAATTCTTACTCAAAACTCCAAAGAAAGTTGTTCCGAATTGCATCAAGACCATCATATCCAGACACCTTAACATGGCAGCACTACAGCGACAACTAGGAAAAGTACCTGAAGCAGAAAATACAATCAAGGAAAACGACCTAAATTCAGCCCTAACAAGAATTAACAAGATACTAGGAGCAAGTATAACCCACAAACAGATTACAAGGAAAGCTCAACCGTGGTTTGATAAGGAATGTTATGCAGAAAGACAAACTACACTAAAGGCGCTACATATAGCTAGGATCACGTCAACACCAGAGGACCTAAGAGTATATGGGGAAACACGGAGATATTACAAGAATCTCCTAAAACGTAAACGCTTTCAATACATAGAAAAAGAAGGTGAGAGGATCGCCAAAGAAGCAATGAATGATCCATACATAGCCATCAGACCAAGAAGATCGTCAAGATCTAGCAACGTAGAAATAGGAATATGGGAATCGCACTTCACTCTCATCCTTAACGGTACAGGTCAACAAGCGGCATATGAAATTGAATGTAGAGATCAACACGAAGAAATACTCCCCATCACTAAAACAGAGGTATTGGACATAATCAATGCTACGAAATGTAACAAGGCCGCAGGACCAGACGGGTTTTTCAACGAACATCTAAAGGAATCGGCACAACACCTATCAGAACTATGGTCCAAGCTCTTTACCAAATGCCTAGAAACAGGAAATATTCCCGATGAATGGAGAAAATCGACCATTAAAACTCTCTATAAAGGAAAAGGTGAAACCAACGACCCCAACTCGTACAGAGGAATTGCACTGGAAAGCAACACCTTCAAGTTACTGACAAGAATTCTAACCAACAGGATAGTATACGAAGTCGACTCCAAGATACCGGAGGAACAATTCGGCTTTAGACGAGGAAGAGGAACCTTGCACGCAATTCAAAATCTGTTAAATGACATAGAGGAAGCAAAACGACTCCAAAAGGGAAAGTTTTATGCAGTCTTTATAGACTATACAAAGGCCTTCGACCTAATTGACAGAAGAAAGCTCACATCGAAACTTCAAAATATCATCGGAAATCACAATCCTTTAACAATCTTAGTAAAAAATATCCTGGCATACAACCAGATCACCATAGATGACGCAGTATGCAAAACAAAGGAAATCACCCAAACTAATGGAGTGTTGCAAGGTGACCCCCTCAGTCCCATACTGTTCAATATTGCCACAGCCGATGTAACAACAGCAATCCGAGAGAAATCAAAGGACGCAGTGATCTACATATATGCGGATGACATGGTCCTAGGGTCACCAAATAAGGAAGAACTCCAACACGCCTTCTCAGCACTGGTAGAATGGGCAGGAAATAACAGTCTGAAAATAAACTGGACAAAAACCCAACAGATGGTTTTTCGGAAAGGTGGGCGTGTAGCAGCAAACGACAACTTGCAATATGAAGAGGTCAAAGTGGAAATAGTAAATGCAGTTAAATACCTTGGGATTACTTTACAGACTACCGGAACATTCAGACTACACATCCAAGACAGAGCAGTGGCTTGCTTGAAAGCCATGTACGACGTTATCAATCTCCAGCAGCTATCCTTAAAAACAGCTATGCATCTGTTTGACGCAAAGATCCTACCAATTCTCACGTACGGGATCCACTTGATATGGGACCGACTAACGAAGAGAGATCTGGCCACCATCGAAAGAGTTAAAGCCCAATTCCTGAAAACCTTAATGGGCATCTCAAAATACACGCGCTCATGCCTAACATATGAATTAGCACGGGAACCCTTCCTCGTCGAAGAAATAAGAACAAAATTACAGCTTCCATCAACAAAGAATGCTGAAGCGCACCTAGCAGAGAGAAGAGATAAGAGAGAAGACATTCCGCTAGAATTTTACAGCACGGATGCCATGATCAACCGGAACTGGACCAGCGCCAATCAGAAACTAAGACATGTGGTGATAAAGTTAGCAGTGCATGGGTACCACCATAAAATATGTAAAAACATGTCCTACCACGCCCCAAATGAACTCTGCGTGTGCTCGTTATGTGACCAGTTCTGTGACACATATCACATCACACGATGTAAAAATAACCAGAAATCACTCTGTGATTATAGCAAGGAATAACATTTAAAATGAACAAAGCATCATACAGTGTTGCTCTATTTCACAAATAACATTCAATTCACAATATAATGACTGGTCATGAATAAATGCTTTAATGCACACATTCCTGATTGATTACTGGATCATGATGTTTTTCACATTAATCAACTCTTTTGTAACATGTTTGTTTCACTAATGTAAATCTATGTTATGCACATTCGTGCGCTTTTCTGTTAATAATAATAATAATAATAATAATAAATTCGAAAGTTGGTTAATATTACTCTACGTCTTGGAAGTGGTTCTACGACTAGGAACGGAGAAGGATCGGTGACTGACGCAGGACTAGAACTAAACAGTTTTCCCTGTGGATCCCCACAGAATAATAAATCACTCATAATAATGGAAAGAAAATATCATACCTCACAGCTGTAAGGGTTCTTCACCTTATCGTGCATAGATACAATAATTTGAACAATTAGAATAGAATTCTTTTCCGTTGGTAAACATAATTTTCACCAATTATGTTAGGTGGGAAGTGCAAATATTTAAACACCCTAACCTGAAATAAATATTATATGAATTAATTATCACTTAATTAACTAACGACCAAGGAGGGGGTAATTAATTGGATGACATGTTTAAATCGTCACGCGATCATCATCAGAAACTGTTCACCTCGGCTTAGATAAGGTACGGCGGATATGTTTAGACTTATGCACAAATATTTACAATTATTAACTTACAATCGATTTTTAGTGTGTAACGTGTCTTTCTTATTTACATATATTTTTCTCAGTTAGTCTATAGTATTTCAATAAATATTGCATTGTTGTTCAAATTGCTTTGTTTGTGTGTTAATTAAGTCATAATTAAATCATGTAATATTTTCTTTCAGGTTAGGATATTTAAATATTTGTACCCCTGCCTAATATAATTGAGCACCACCGCGTTGACGGACTGAAAAAGCATTCTATTGTAATAGATAACTAGGCAAAACTTAAAAATGGCTTCTAATCTCTATCTCTACTTAGTATAAAACTAAGTCCCCGATTCTTGGATGTTACGGGTAAACTCGAGAACCACTGGATGGATTTTGATGCGGTTTTCACCATTCTGTAAAGGATATCCAGAGGAAGATTTATGTAGAAAATAATTTATTTATGATCAGAAAAAGCCGATCAGTAACGATTTCAGTGGAAAAGTAAAATAAATAAAAACTGACGTCCGAGCGCTTTGTAAGCTTACGCTGGGCAAACCGTTAAAAATATCTAAATACTATGAGTGTAAGAAATGTTCAGCATGAAAAGTTCTACAAACAATCCGCGAGAGCATATGTCTATCTTCAATACATCACCCACTATACGTGTTTTTACGTTTTAATTTCTTCCAACCATGTCCATTCAACTACTGAGGAGACAGTTTACAGCAAGCTAAGGGCGAGTCTATCATCCCTGTTACAACCCAGCTAGCGGGCGAACCTATTGCCCCAGATACACCAGCAGCAACACGTTGAGTCGTGTTGAGTTAAGACTTCTGAGAAGGGTGGTTGTGTTTGGAGTTTCCCTGGAAGTGCAACTCGGGTTTTCTTCATTTCGCCTGTGAAACACAGTCAAGGTAAGATTGGACGGAAGGGGGATTTGAGTTTCATTCACCTCGCCATTCCCTGGAAGTGCACTTAATTTAAGATTGTACGGAAGGGGGATTATATTATATTAATCTCTACTTAGTATAAAACAAAGTCCCCGATTCTTGGATGTCACAGGTAATCTCGAGAACGACTGAATGGATTTTTATGCGGTTTTCACCATTCTGTAAAGGATATCTCGAGGAAGGTTTCTGTAGAAAATAATTTATTTATGACCAAAGGAAGTCAAGCACTAACGATTTCAGTGAAAAGGTCGAAAAATAAACTGGCGTCCGAGCGCTTTTTAAGCTTATGCTGGGCAAACCGTTAAAAATATCAGTAGGCCTATACTATGAGTGTAAGAATTGTTCAGCATGAAAAGGTCTACAAAAAGCCCGGGAGAGAATATCTCTATCTTCAATACATCGCCTACTATAAGTGTTTTTGCGCTTTCATTTCTTCCAACAATCTCCATTAAGTTGCTGAGGCGACAGTTTACGAGCTAGGTAGGGGCGAGTCTATCACCCCAGTTACAGCTTAGCTAGCGGACGAGCTTATTGCCCCTGGTAAAGCCAGCAGCAAACTGTCGAGTCGTGTTGAGATAAAAACTGTAGAGAAGAGTGGTTGTGTTTGGAGTTTCCCTGGTAGTGCAACTCGGCTTTTCTTCATTTCGCCTGTGAACGTTTCGTTCCGCAAAATTCACAGTCAAGTTAAGATTGAACGGAAAGGGGATTGTGTTTCTTGCACCTCGCCATTCTTAAATAGTACGTCTGACAAGAATTTGTTGCACATACATCTCCATGATAATATAATTAATAGTCCAGTCAGTGATTTTAACCCATCATGCCGAGACGTAAAACGGATATTGGTCGTTGTTCATTGACATTGAAAAAAAAAGCCCTTATCTCGTAATGCATTCATAACTGTTCCCAGGCGAAGCCGGGTCGGGTTGCTAGTACTTAAATAATTCGTAAGTTAAGGCTATGGAGCCATTCATTCAGTGTTGCCTTCATAAACAGTTATTTGTAACTCTTCAATCGGTCAACATCAATTTTCCCAATGACAGGGCGGGGTACAATGTATAGGCTATAATATGTAAATAACCCTCCTGAAAAAAAATAACAAGATGTTCCGTGACGAACTAAAGAGACTACTTTTCTTAAAATTTAAGATTCATGCCAATGATTAATCTATATGGATATATCTAGAATAATGACGTAATTAAGTTGGTAATATCGAAATTTCTAATTAGTTCGAAATACTGTATACCTGGCATAATGTAGCCTAATAGAGAACTACAGTTGGCAGCCCTGGTGACTGAATATATTCTTAGTTCCATCTCTTAAGGTACAGAATACAAAATTTGGTTGAAGTCCAATGGATAGCATGGACGTTACATGCAGTTAAACATTGGATCTAACAGCGCGCGTAAAATCATGTTGGCAACAATCATATACATGTATTGGTCAGAAATAATCTGAAATAATATGATCTATTGTTGTGTCTATTTTGAATGAAATCCATTAGTTAGTATAGAAGTTACATGCATTTTAAAATTGGACTTATCAGCAGGCTTATAATCGTTTTGGCAACACTGCCATGTATGGTCTCCTGGAAATTAAACTGAAATATTATTATCTATACGTGTGCCAATTTTTAAATAGCTGCCATTTATACCTTCCAAGATATCCAACATGGATCTCAAATTTCAATTGCGATTTTCTAGTAGCTGGTAGCACTGACATCAATTTCAAATACGGCATTGAGATAATCAGGTATACGTCTTTACTCATACCAAATTTGGTTTCGATTGCTTCAGCCGTTTAGGAGTTGATAGGGGGAGACACACACACAGCCAAACAAACAGACAGACATTCTATATTAATTAAGAGTAACTTATATAGCCTACGTCGGTACTACCAACATGATCCTAAGCCTGCTGACTGGTCCAACTTTAAATACGTGTAACTTCTATCCTATCATTTGGATTTCAACCAAATTTCGTATGTGCTATGTATACCATAACAGATATGACAATGCGTATTCTTAAGAGAGACCAGGGCTGCTAACTGTTAATAAATGCTGTCTCTATTGCTATTACCCTAATATCAATATATCAGAAAGTATGCAAGCCAATAGCTTTAAGCTTTGCACACATATAGTGCCTGGCATTCTAGATTAATTTGGAATAACTTATATACGTCAGTGCTGCCAACATGATTCTAAGCCTGCTGATAAGCCCAATTTTAAAAAGCAAGTAAATTTTATACTAACTAATGGATTTCATTCAAAATTGGCACAGCAAAAGATCATAATATTTCGGATTATTTCTGTCCAATACATGCATGTCATTGTTTCCAACATGATTTTACGCGCGCTGTTATATCCTATGTTTAACTGCATGTAACGTCCTTGCTATCCATTGGACTTCAACCAAATTTTGTATTCTGTACCTTAAGAGGTGGAACTAAGATTAAATTCAGTCACCATGCCGGCCAACTGTAGTGCTCGATTTGGCTACATTATAACCCGGTATACATTATTTCGAACTAATTAGAAATTTCGATATTACCAACTTAATTTCGTCATTATTCTAGATAGATCCCTATAGATTAATCATTGGCATGAATCTTAAATTTAAAGAAAAGTTGGCTCTTTAGTTCGTCATGGAAGTTCTTGTTCATTATTATTGTTATTATTCGGGGTAGATGACATAGATTTTACGGCCCTTAAAGCAACAATCACCACTTCGACAAGGAAGGCGTACTGTAAGTAGTGAGCTCTCTGAGAGTCGTCGCACGTATGACGTCAGGGCGTTCTTCATTCTTCCCTAGTCAAAGCGAATATCGCTAATCATTCATGGAAATCCTGGAGCGAGCTATTTATAATTGAAAGACTTACAAGCGACTGTCAAAGTCTGCTTCTGTCCAGAGAATTCCAAACTTTCCCACTATCATGTGTTCTATTGTAATATAACGCGGTGAAATTTTAAATGAACTCATAAAATATCGCTTTATCACCTAATTCAACCAGTACAAAATTCAACTAATTAATCGACAAGAATAAATATAATATTCACTTTGAATGCAGTATGTTAATTTCCCTTATTATAACTTCGCAAATTTCCGGTATATGCTTAATCATGAACGCTATTTTTGTATTGGGGGTGAGATTTTGTTCAATTTTTATTATTTTAACTAGCAGTAGTGCCCGGCTTCGCCCGGTGGATTTACTTGTTTTACAGAACTGGAGTGCTCAAGGATAATGATCGGAATAAATGAAAGTAAATTTGAAAGCACCAACGCTTATTGCAGCTGATAACCTCAGTATACTGCACCAACATCATCGCCCTTATACAGAGGTAGGCCTATACTATTGTCGTGATGATAACTGTTTTAAGGGGGTTATGAAATCTTTTTGCACTAATAACTCCCCGTGACTGCAATTTATAAGCAGTTCGCCAACGCTTATTGCAGCTGATAACCTCAGTATACTGCACCAACACCATCGCCCTTATACAGAGGCATACTATTGTCATGATGATAACTGTTTTAAGGATCCTAAGAAATCTTTTTGCACTAATTACTCCCCGTGACTGCAATTTATAAGCAGCTCGCCATTCTGCACCAGTACACTGGTAGGGGCGACGTGATGCGGCCCGCATTACATGGCAACAATAGACTTCGGTATTATTGAAGCCGTTCTGGAGCGCTTGTTCTTCCGACTTACTAAACAAAAATCAATCATTAAGGTTACCTGAGAGGTGTAGCCCAATGCTACATAGCCTAAACTATTCCTCTTGAATCAGGCTATCATATACAAAAAGAATTTTTCGAATCCGACTGGTAGTTCCAGAGATTAGCGCGTATAAACAAACAAACACACAAACTCTTCAGCATTATTATATTAGTATAGATTCTACCAAATGCGTTTTTTCAGATACTATTGAATTATTTAATGGCCAAACTCACATCAGGCATTGATATCCAAGCAATGTTTCATCTCCAACTTGATATTAATTTGTGATATCCACCTCGAAAGTAAACAGTAACACAGGTGCGATCTTATTAAGCCCATGGCTAACATTCCACCGGACAACCACAGCTTTCAGAAACAGATCTCAACAAGGTAAGTTATCACAGCATATTAACACAGTGTCCGTAGACAAATACTAGTTATTTGTGTCTGTACTTCTATTTCGAGGGGTTATCGTTAAGTAAGTAACAGTAGTAAGGTATACTCGTGTAGCTCACTGGCCTTATAGGTGGGGACCGTGATTGTTTGTGTGTGTCGTTGCGAGATTTTCTACTGCTTTGTAGAGCTCTTTAGTTATCTCATATGATTAATTCAATTAACTTATATCTGAAAATGTTCACTTGAAAAACGAAACATGCCATCCTTGTACCCCCTCCCCCTTGTAATCTGCGGATAGTAGTTTATCACATGTAGAAGTAAATCAGCTAGAATCTTATAATTTTGACATACATTCCTACATTCAGTTGGAGGTTATAGTCAATCGGTAGTTAAGCATCCATAAGGACTAATCCATCACGTAAATGGCGGATGAAATCGGTAATTAATAAACAAGGGGAAAATAGAAATTCCCTGGTGAACGTATTGACGATTGTTGTTTTAAAGAGAGGAACAGCAAGGTCATCTGCCCTCCGTAACAATGTTAATAATACATATTTAGTTGAATTAAAATGTAGATTTTAATGCCTAAAAGTGAAAACAGACTAACAATAATAAGACTAATAATAATAATAAAATCATAGTTATAATAACAAACAAAATATACCGAATACAAATCTCACAATTTCAAATTAAATAAGAAAGAACAAGAAGCAACCAGCAGTCCATATTTTATCCAACTAAGGCAACGGACGTCCCTGCTGTGCACCTGACGTAACTCAACCAGCAGGAAGGAAACATCAGTCCAGATCTTATCCAACTACTACGACGGACGTCCTTGCTGAGTTCTTGACGTAATTCGGCAAACGGGGAGGACGAAGCAGTTCAGACTTGATTGTACTACTGTGACGGACGTCCATGCTGTGTTCCTGACGTAACTCGGCCAAGTGGAAGGAACGATCAGTCCATATTTTATCAAACTAGGGCGACGGACGTCTATGCTCTGTTCCTGACTTAACTCGGCTAAGAGGAAGAAAATATCAGCCTAAACTCGATCCAAGTGAATGTAATGGACGACTATGCAATGTTATTCACGTAAATAGTCTAAGACGAAGAAAATAGCATAGACTTGATCCAAGTGAAAATCATGGATGGCCATGTTATGTTCTTCACGTAAGTCGGCTAAGATGTGGGAAATATCAGCCTAGACTCGATCCAAGTGAAAGTGATGGACGTTCATGCTACTGTATTCCTCACGTAACTCGGCTGAAAGGAAGGAAGTATTAGCCTAGACTTGATCTAAGTGAAAGTGATAGACGTCCATGCCATGTTCTTCACGTAACTCGGCTAAGAGGAGGAAACTAACAGTCCAGACTCGCTCAAGTTCCAATCCATTAATCCTGGGAGCAACAAGAGTTCTCTGTGTTTTGTCCGCATGCGGCTGCTATCGCCTTGGCGCATCTGCCTGATGGGGTGTCGCCAGCTTAGCTGTTAACTGCTATCTTATCGAGCCAGCTAACACAAACAATTGTTAGCCTGTTTGCTCAAAAACAACTTGCGTAGCCCCCTCGTTATATTGGCTCTGGCCTGAACATGCAATCGAAAGCCATCGGATCACTTGCTTGAATCAACGAGATACACGTTGATTGTTTTCAAAGTGGGACGTAATTGGAATACGGTAGGCCTATCACCTAAACACTGTCCTGTTACGGAGGCTACATAATCAGCCCTTCGGCGAGACGCTGTTTCACACTGCCTAGTTTATACTGATCACAATAACAATACATATTGAAGCCATCCATTGTCTCACTAAGTATGATTTGCTATTTGTTGATTGAGTGTTCACATAGCAATTAGCATGCAGAGCAGGTGTGGATGACCTCTCTGTCAGTTATAACTTTTTAGTCGGTCAACACGAATTTGCCCATTGACTGGGCGGGGTACAGTATGTATAATATATGGAAAATAACTAAACAACACTCCTGGAAAAAAATCGCATGTGTTAGTTATGATCACTATTATAATGGGACAATATTTAGGATTATGAGTTTCGACTTTAAAGAGGTCATCATCAGATTTCTGATCACTGAGTTGAGGTTTAAATTTTTATACAATGTTATCTAACTACACAAATTTTGAAGTGCGTACAATAGGTGTTTCATATTTTGATTCACAGTTTTAAACTCGTTATATCAGGTTAGTTTGTTTTATTTATACAGGTTGAATGAATTACGTACCGTATGAATATTATTTACCGGTACGTGTATACAAATTAGAACACAATATATCGTCGTTCCGGAACAACAATAACATAACTGTCAAAACTGCAATTGTACAGGAGATGCGAAAAACCGATTGAACTTTTGTTAAGATTCAATTACGCAGAAGATTAGTTTTGTACGACATTTTAACTAGGGAAAATTGTAACATATACAAGCTCACTATAAGGTACAAAAACGTTTTCAAAATTATTTATTTATTTTCGGTCAAATTTGAACCCTTTCCTGCAAATGCGTCATTGTTCTTCTGAAACTGTGATCAATATGTAATGAAGTTTGTCAGTAGTATCTGGAACAAAACATACCCACGTTTCAAAAATTACACCCCCAGGGGCTCACATCTAGTGTGACGTGTGTTGGCGACCACGGGACCTCAGCTGAGTCCGGTATTGCTTCCACTTACTTGTGCAAGCTTCTCTCAGACTTCTTTCCTGTCGACCTCTCTTGGTCAACTCTTGTTCTCTTCCGACCCCGACAGTATAAGGGTATCCGAGGCCTAGGGACTCTTTCACTTTCCCGCCTTAATTGGCCCTTGTCTCATCTTTCCTGATACCCTCATTCTTCGAGGGGTCATCCCCCTTTTTGTTTCCATGTTACCTCCTGCCTTCTGCACACGGCCCTCAAGGAGGCAGGGAGTATATAGCCCCACCACTTCTGGTGCACCCTGGATAGGATAGTGCTACAGCCTCAGGGGCTCACGGCTGGTGAGCTTTGGAGTTGGCGACCCCAAGGGATTCCTAATCTGGGTCAGTTTTGTCCCCTTTTCCCTCTGACTTTGGGGTGGGCCCTCTCCTCTTTCCCTTTCCTATCTGCCTTTCATGGCTCTCCTTCCTTCCAAGTCCCTTAGTTATCATTCTTCGAAGTTTGAGGGCATTTCATTTCCTCCTGTCTTTTGTTTCCCTTGTTCGTATTTTTGGCTTCCATTTCCTCTTCTAGTAGGCTATGTAAGTATGTAGTTCGTTTAAGGTGTAGTATCATTTCATTTAGATTTTCATTAATACACAAACCATTAGGGGCCGATAACCTAGATGTTAGGCCCCTTAAAACAATAATTATCTTCATCATCATCATCAACAACTGTGTTGCTTGCCACGGTGGGTGACTGGTTATCGAGTCAGACTTCTAACCCCAAGCTAGCAGGTTCGCTCACACAAATCACGGTGTGTATGTCATACGTTGTTGGCATGTTAAAGAACCCATTTGAAATCATTAGGCCGTGTTCATAATGGCAAAATTATTCTCGGGATATTCAGCCAACACAAAAGTTCCTCCTTCCTCTACTAGAAAGCGCTATAGTGCCAAGGAACTTAAATATCTAGCCTTCTTGTCTTTAATAGCGTCATTCGACATGCAAGCTGTCCTCTGGGTGCCAAATAACAAAGCTTGCACCCGGAACCCGAGGTCATACGATATAATTATTATTATTATTATATCAACTGTATTCAAAGATGTTTCATTATGTTTTCTATTTTCAACTCATAAAGGTTTATTCATTGATTGGGGTCAATATGACCCTTAGTGGTACTCAGTGTAACAAAGAACACCTGGTATTAGGAAGGTTTAGCCATCTCGTTCTTGTTAACATAGGCATCAAGAACAGTTATGACGTACAATTAAACGGACTGCGGAGTTCAACAACGGTGAAAAGAACACTTAAGACGCAACGTTTTCAGTTTGTTAGATTAACAATGACACCAAGCACACCTAAGTCATTGTTCCAACGGACACGAAGGATCCCTCATGAATTCAAAAGTCAGCACTGAGACATGCGGCGATATTGCTCTGAAGCGTGGTCACAAACAGCTAACATTTCTACAAGAGTTTAGTACTTTTCAGTCGTTCAACACGAATGAACCCAAAAGAGCTGGGATATGCCCTGTTCCTGAAATAAATTACATGAGATTAATAAATACACTAGGATGACCAGTTCCGATCTTCAAGCGATCATCATCAGATCCGTTACACTTAGGTTGTAAAATCTATGTTTGAAAATACAGGTGAAAATATTTACAATATGTACAATTATTTAGTTGCAGTATTGGTAATGCAACTGCCGGTGTATGCTAAATGCAGTATATTTGATATTAGGTGTAATGCTAAATGGTGATAGAAATCCGGAGTTTGTATATTCGCAGTGACTATATGGTTGTAAAAAATCAACTATGGTTAAACTGTAATATTACAGGCTACACCTGGAGTAAGAGTGAAGACGAAACTGCTCGTAGCTCCAGCGAGGAAGACAACCGATAAGTAGTAGCCTGTAATATTACAGTTTAACCATAGTTGATGCTGTGAACAGACACAATGTGCGAATCTGGGGGGTGGAGAATCTTCACGCTGTCATGCAGCACATTCGAAATTCACCGAAAGATTTATTGTGTGTGCAGTCTCACGGTTTAAACTTTACGGCTTCTTTATCTACTGCAAAAATACCGTTACAGGACACGTGTACCTGGAAATGCTGGAAGATTAGCTCATGCCACAACTGGAAACCGACAGCGCGGACTTCATCTTCCAACAGGATGTTCGTCAATTCTTCAACAGGAGATTGGAAAACTGATGGATCAGTTGTGTTGATAACCAATTCAAGTCATGGCCTCCACGCTCTCTCGACCTAACCCCATGCGATTTATTTGTGTTTACACCTCCTCTGCCGGCAAACCTGCATGAACTGCGAGCTCACATCAACAGTGCTTTTGAACACATTGCTGCGCCGAGTATGGGAAGAACTTGATTATCGGATTTATGTCTGAAGAATCACTAAGGGGCCACATATAAAACATTTGTAAATATCAAGAAATGTATTTGAGTTTTTCTACGTGTGTGCAAAGTCTTGTCACAATATGTCGAATAATAAAGTTATTGCAGAGCTGTGAAATCACTTCAATCTTTTGTAATAACTCTGTATATAATTATCCAACATGGCGACCATGCGAAATAGTTAGATGGTTGTCAATATCTACGAATCTATTACAGCAATCAAACTGTAATTTTTTATGTTGATAGAGGCAATTAACATAAGTAGGATGTATGAAAATAGGCTATTAATTCTTCACGGAACTCCTATTTCTTATAAATGAATATAGGCTGAATATAGACTAAGCAATGTAAACATAAGAGGAGCATTGAAAGTTGGACCCATAGGAAGGAAGGTTCAAGAGATTAGGGTCCGATGGTATGGACATGTCCTGAGAAGAGAGGAGGACTACTTGGGAAGGAGAGATGGAAAACTGGAAATTGAGGGGTCAAGGAGGAGAGGAAGACCGAAAATGAGGTTTTTGAAAGGTTCGAACGTAAGGCTTGACCGACTAAGTGGCACACAGGTAACGCTTCCACCTGCTGTGCCCAAGGTTGCAGGATCAAATCGTGCTGAAATCAATTGGCATTGGAGGTAGCGTTAATGCGAGGGATCCGTGTCAGTGGATTTACTGGGACGTTAAGGATCCCATTAAGTGGCATAATTCCGGCATCCCGGAGTCTCTAAATCTAAAGCCTCAGATGCTGAAAAGGGACGTTAAACCAATAGACTATCATTATTATTTACTTTACTTTCATTTTAATGTTTTTCAGGGACTACCTATATTTGTACCGACACACTCGTATTTTCCACTTCACGAAAGGTCCAGAGTGTCACATGGCCTGTGTTATCGGTGACTGTAATAGCGTGTGTATTTGTGCAACAAAAGCTAGTGTTGGCAAGTAGGTGGTTTGTTGGTTCCTCAGTTCAGGGGCTGCGACAACGCGTTCATGTAGCCCCGTGTACTTTGGGTGTGTGTAGAATCTGTCTACCTAGTGTGTGTATCTGTTTTAATTCAAGTAAAGACTGCAGACATTTAATTTTTTCAAGTAGTTCCTTCTTTTGCCGCCAAACGCCACCGTCAACCACCAACTAGTTCAGAACTTAGGTATCAGATGCCACCGCAGTCTGCTCTTGACGACGAACGTAGGAACCTAAGAACGTTAGTCAAATGTTTAACCTATATATAATTAGCTTCACACAGGTGTTATTAGTGGAAGGTGCTTTAACATGCCATAAATCTATGACATGGGACCGCCGGCTTTACTTCCCCTCCGAAGGAACGCATACTGAGGGATTTTAAACGTTCTTAAAAATCCTTAGACTTTGGCCGGGTTTGAACTGGCGATCTTGGGCATAGAAGGTCAGCATGCTACCAACTATGCCACCGAAGCCGCAGGCAAATAGGTGGATGTAACCTTACGCTTATGATAATGACACTCACAAGCATCGAATATAGGACTGAATTATTTATTTAAACAAAGAATCTTATTAGAATACAATATATAGAATTAAGGGAATGTGTTTCGCGACTCATCGGAACTCGGAATATTGCATCTCTTCTTTTTATTCTCAGACAATGCCGCTGAGCTTACTCCTGCGCCCGCTAGATCCCATACTCGGCCGTCTTGATCCTCATCCGGCTCCCACATTCGGCCGTCCTGATCCTCATCCGACCCGGATGAAGAAGATCCGCCCGGCCAGGACTTCATGAACTCCGCACAGGACGATGTGATTCTTGGTCCAGCATGGTCTTCTCTGCTGACGTCATATGTGTCATTGAGTTTAACTCGAGTCACTCGATAAGGTCCTAGACTTTTGGTTTTTAGTTTCAGATGTGGACCGATCTGAGTGCGTTTGATGGCAATCAGGTCGTCGACCTGATACTTCTTAGGCTCCTTACGTCGTCGGTTGAATTCAGCACGAGTTTCAGATTGTACTTTTTCTATCTGCTTTTTTGCATCTGCATTCTGACTCCTGTCAGCAGCTCGAAAGGTGACATTCCGATGCTCCTCTGGAACGTAGACTTGATAGCTCGTTGGACAGATGGTACAACCTTGTACCATTCTGTCGGATCGTCAATGCTAAGTTTAGCGATGATCTTGATCACAGTTGAGTTGACTCTCTCGATTTGACCATTGGCTCTTGGCAGTCCAGCTGTGATCAAGACGTGCTTGACACCCTGCGATTTGCAGTACTCCTGGAACTCATTGCAGGTGAACGATGGCCCCCTGTCGGTGATCACTTGAACTGGGTTTCCAAAGTTCGTCCTCTGAAACTCCATATTTTCAATCGTCTCGGCTGATTTCGTAGTTTTTACAGGTTACAGCCAGATGAACTCCATGAAGGCGTCTATCATGAGTTCATATCCCTTGTGGGTAGACTTAAGTGGCCCAATCTGATCCATGTGGTAGGTGTGCAAGGGCACACTCTCCTTGAACAGCGGATGTAACCAACCTTCTTTCTTGCCTGCCTTCCTGTTAACCACCAGACACTTCACACAGTTGGCTATGACCCGTTTCACCTTGTTGGCCAAGTCTGGAATATAATATTCCTACTTTACGTCTTCTTCAGTCCTTTTAACAGCGTAGTGTCCCTTCTGATGTGCAGCTCTGATGATTTCATGGTGCATTGCCTGTGGGTCCACCAACGTCTCTCGCCCGTCAACAAATTTAAACAGCAGTCCATCTCTGACGAAGAAGTTTTCGTAAGGCCCATTTTCCAGTGTCACTTTTATCACTGTCAATCCTTCGTCTTTTCTCTTGGCGATTTTGATCCTCGCTGCAAGGCCATCAGGGAATCCAAACATCACTGCTGGACATCGGCTCAGGGCATCGACATGTTTCATCCTGGTTGCAGTTTGGTGTTCGATGGTATAGTCAAACTCCTCCAAGGCCATAGCCCATCTAGCTACTCGTGGGACCAGGTCCCTTTTATGCATTGTCTTTTGGAATGCCATACAGTCAGTCAGGATCTTGAACGGAATTCCAAGCAAGTACACCCTATACTTTTTAATGCATTCACCACAGCTAAGATCTCGAGCTCGTAACTGCTGTATTTTTCTTCCTGTAACGTCGTCTTTTTACTCATGTATGAGACTGGATGTAGTTTGTTGTCCGCTGGGTACTTTTGCAACAACACAGCACCATACCCACTCTTGCTGGCGTCAGTGTGCAGCTCCGTCTCGTATTTCGGGTTGTATATCTTCAACACTGGTTCTGAAGCGAGAAGGCGTTTGAGCTCAACAAATGCACGTCGTTGTTCCTCGCCAAACTTGAACTCCGGCTTACCTCTCAACAGATCGCTCAGTGGTTTGGCTACAATCGAAAAATTTGGGAATTTTTTTCTAAAATAGCCAGCCAATCCAAGAAAGCGCTGCAGCGCAGCGATCGTCTTTGGCTCCGGGAAGTTTTGTACAGCAAGGACCTTCTCAGTGGCGGGTTGGATCTGTCACGTTGAATAGTGTATCCAAAGAACTGTACCCTCCTCTTCAGAAACTGGCATGTCTCGAAGTTGATTTCCAGCCCGTACTCTGCAGCTAATTCCAACACTCGTCTCAATCGTAGGAGTGCCTCGTCGTCATCCTTCGCTGGGATGATTAAGTCATCCATATAGGTAAACACTACGTTCTCTCGGATTAACTCCCAGAGCAACGCTTTAATAAAGCGTTGGAAGACTGCAGGTGAGTTGGTAAATCCAAATGGGACTTTTTTTTTGTACTGGTAATGTCCAGAACGCGTTACGAATGACAAATATCGTCGACTTCCTTCTTCGACTTCCAGGTGAAAGAATCCGTTCCTGAGATCCAAGGTGCAGAACACCGTAGCCTCCTGTAACTTTTCCAGAAGATCCTCTATAACTGGCATGGGAAATAGATCCCTAACCACGTTTGAGTTCACTGGACGAAAATCAGTACAAAGTCGCTTTTTTCCATTTTTGTTTTTGACTACCACCACTTGGCATGTATATTCTGATTGACTCGGTTCTATGATATCTTCCTCCAGCCACGCCTCGAATTGCTCATCGACAAACTCGTTCTCAAGCGGTGCCATTCGTCTGGGCCTGCTAAATATCGTTTCTTTTTCTTTCAATGTGATCTTCATCTTGACATCAGTAGATTTCGTCTTCCTTGGTACATATCTCGCTACCAAATCCTGGATCTGTTCCCTTTTTTACTCATCAACGCAGTTCTCGATATCCAATTCCTGTTCGTCGGCTACCCTGATCAACATCATTGACATCTCTAGTTTCTTGATGGCAACTCCTTGCTTGCTCAGGATGACCTCACACTGATCCAATAGATCGTTACCAATAACCATGTCCCACTCATTAGTATCATCAGAAACAACATAAACGTTGGTTTGGAACTCCAGCTCGTCTACCTCAACGACTGTTGTGAAGTAACCTTGGGGAGCAACAAAACCATTACCGAATCATTTCAAAACTAGATCCGTGCTCTTCAATCCTGGGGAACCCATGGTCTTATGGATGTTATAGGTTATAAGGACTGCCACAGTCGGTAAGTGCCTGAAGTTTCTGCTGACCCAAACTAACCTCTTTGAACTTGAGGCAGCTTTTCTTTTCATCAATAAGATTGATGCCTTGATTATTCCTCTTATCGTTCTTCCTCTCTTTTTTGCACTCGGATGAAATGTGGCCAAACTCGTTGCAGTTGAAACATCTCTTGCCTTCATCCTTGTGCTCACATTCCTTTGAACTATGACCAGATCCACCGCAATTATAACATCTATCTCCACTACTCGCCTCTTTTTTCTTTGTACTGCCCCAGCACTTTCCGTCCTTCTCGTTGGCACTCTTGGCACTTCCTTGAAAATTAATGTTATTTTTACTTCACCGCCATCTCATAAGTTCTCATTTTCTCCTTGAAATCCTTGGAATTTTTTGCTCCATAGAGAAGAAGTTTTGATCCTGAATCGTCTTCGATCCCATCAATCACGTACTGACAGAGAGAAACTTGCTCAACATCACCTCTACTGGCGATTTCCTTCATCACAAGAAAGTACTCCTGTACAGATTCGTCGCGCTTTTTTCGTCGCTGGGTTAACAACTTGTGGATTTCTGCACTGCTTGCCACCACGTCAAACTCCTCTTTCAAGGCCTTCTTCAGTGCAGTCTAGGACGTCAGTCCTCTCTTACCTTGAATAAAAAGCTTAGCTAAACCATCGAGTGATTTCTTAGCGAAAATAAACTTTTGCAGCTCACTCCATCCCATCATGATTAACGTCTCCTCAAAATCTGCGATCCATTTTTTCACTGGGTAACCATCCTTACCGTTAAATGTTTTCATAGTGCCCTCTACGTAGCGGAACGACAATGAAAACTTATGTTGTTCTCTATATCTTCTGTGCTGGTCTTCCTCTTCGCTCTCTTCGTCTTCTTCGTCTTCTTCATCTTCGTCATCATCGTCTATATTAGTTGCGAGTTTATCCAATTTTCTCAAGTAATAACAAATGGTGTTAATCATTACCTCCTTGTCCCGATATCGGTATTAAGAATTTCAGAAACACGCAACAGATCAGCTTTGGAATATGTTTCTTCGATAAATTTCTTCTTAGCTTCCTCATCAATGGAATTTTCGTCAAAATAGAATCCAGGAAACTCTCGCAGTCTCTTTCGATTTTCCCTGTCGTCTGGTATATGCTCGAATATGAGGTTATGTAAAACTTGGATTCCTTTGACCGGAGCATCACTTATGTTCTTATTTTCTCTATGGCACCGAGTGTAGTCATCTTATTTGTTTATTCACGTCTGTCAAGTAGTTTTCCGTCAATATCGCTTCCGCATAACCACGCAATCAAACCTGTTTAACCTCATTCACCAAACCGGTGATATTTTTGGTGATATCGTTGAATACCGCTTCCCGTCGTTTCTCTCTGACGAGTCGCTATCCTCTTTACAAATCCACAATCCTCTGACGTCGTTTAGATTCCGAACCTCGTCGTCGTCACGGCACCACTAATTGTCACTGAAACTTAAGAACAAATTTTGCTAGCCTATGAGCTTACTCCTGCGACCCCTAGATCCCATGCTTGGCCGTCTTGATCCACATCCGACTCCCACAATAATGTTACTGGTTTTTCGTTCCTTTTAACTACTGCGGCTTTTAGAAACGCTGGGGTGCCAGAGTTTTTCTCCTAGGGAAATCTTTGACATGCCAGTAAATCTACTGGAACAGAAACATCGTAATTAAGGCCTCTTGTCCCGAAGACCTTATACCTAGACCTATAGCCACGGCATTATTCAGGGGGAACGCGGGGTTATGCGTACCCCTTAAACATTTGTACATTGGTACATTGGCACATTTGTATTTAGTCCGGCTAATATAACTTCCGACTTAACAGTTCATCGATCAGCTGGCGTCAACGCGCTGTTCACAACAACTGGAGGAGATTTTGAGTCATCTTCATCATCTTGCACAGTTTCCAGCCACTGGCCGGGTCTGCTTGCAACACAAGCCTCTCCAAAGTCTTCTGTCTTCCCACCATCTCTCAGCCTCCATCCACCCTTGTCCAGTATTCTCCTCTCTTCTTTACGCTTTCTTCCACCCCCTTCAGCCACCTGTCTCTCGGTCTTCCTCTCGACCTCTTTCCTTCCCACTTTGTCTCGTGTATCCTCCTGGGTATCCTCTTCTCCTCCATTCGTTTTACATGTCCATACCATCTAAGTCTAGATTTCTATATACCATCCTGTAATGGTACCTCCTTCATTAATTCTCTGGTCCTTTAATTTTTAATTCTGTCCATCTTTGTAGCTCCAATACTGCTTCTCAAGAACCTCATCTCACTGGCCTGTATTTTTCTCTTCTCCCTTCCTTCCATAACCCAGGTCTCCGAGGCATACGTCAGGATAGGGACATATTACGTCCGATATATGATCTTTTTGCTGTTCTGAGGGACATCCTTCCTCCATAACATGCTTCTCACACTCCTCCGGAATGCTTCTGCCTGTCTCCCCCGCTCATTTATTTCTCCATCGTTTCTTCCATTATCTTGTATCAGGCTTCCTAGATACTTGAAACTCTCCACTTTCTTCAGCTGTTCCCCACCAATTGTTATTCCCGTTGTGGTTCTTTCCTTCTTCCTTGTTGTGATCACCATCACCATCTCGAGTAATCCTCGATTTAAATCGATCTATATAATCAGTTTCTTTTGGTCGGCAACTCGGCATTCAGCAGCATAATCGAAACAATAGGCCATATTATTTTCTGCTCGACAAAAGCTTTGTGTAATTGACTGCCTTATTCGAAGAAATTTACTTGTTTAGCACTTTGAGCACTGACGCTACTTTAAAGTACCATAACATTTGAAGTCGTATTTAACAAGTAGTTCCGTGAAGAACTATACAGCCTATTTTCATATATCCTGCTATTGTTAATTGCCTCTATCAACATACAAAATTTCAGTTTAATTGCTGTAACAGATTCGTAGATATAGAGAACCGTCTAAATATTTCAGATGGTCGCCAGGTTGGATTTTTATTGTTGTACTATTACATTAAGACTATTGTGTACGTGTGGTATTCAAACTTCAATCGCATGATTAGAACACAAGAAGTAAAAACGAGATTTTAAAATTACGCACAGCAGCCATCTTCTGATTATGCAAACAATTGAAATAAATTAGATGCCAGTGGTTCAACATTTGTATAAGCATTTAACGTGCAAAGTTTCACGGCACTCGGATAGTTAATTCGCGAGAAACGTCCATTTAAATATTTATACTTCGCGTCACCGCCATGTTGGATTTGTGCTCACCAGGGTACTGAAAGTCCTTTAGGTGAACATATGTTCATAGTCTCTATGAACATAAAAAAATAGTTTGGTTGCTGTAAAAGATTCACAGATATTGAAAACCGTCTAAATATTTCGGAAGCTTGCCATTTAGGATTGTTATATGTATAGGCCATAGAGTTATGTACCATTCAAGGACAATTATTGCCTTGGTTCATTATTCAAACTTTCACTTCGATCGCATGATTGCGACACAAGAATAAAAACTTAATTTTTAAATTTCGCACAGCCGCCATCTTGAGGTTATGTGAACAATTGAATTAAATTAGATGGCAGTGCATTACAATCTGCAAAATCATTTACTGTACCTCATTTCACTGCGCTCAGAGAGTTAAATCACGAGAAAAGTCTATTAAAACATTTCAAATTCGCTTGATCGCCATGTTCGTTTCGTACTTTACAGGTTTATGAAATATATATAGGTAAACTTGTATCAGTATCCTTTATCACCGTACAAAATTGCAGGGTGATATCTGTAATAATTTCGGAGATATAGAATGACAGTGAAATATTTCGCACAGCCGCCATTTTGAGGTTATGTAAACAATTGGACTAAATTAAACTCCAGTGCATTACAATGTGTACAAACATTTGTTGTACCATGTTTCATTACGTTTGGATAGTTAAATCGCGAGGAAAGTCTATCTAAAAGTCTCAAATTCGCTTGGCCGCCATGTTGGTTTTGTAGTCACCAGGTTTTTGAAAGTCTCATAGGTGAACTTCTAGTAGTGCCCTTTATCACCGTACACAATTTCAGGGCGATATCGGTAATAGTTTCAGAGATATTGAATGCTAGTGAAATATTTCGCACAGCCGCCATGTTGGATTGGCGAGACGTAACAAAATTTGAAGGGCACGGTCGAGGTCGCCGGGAATAGCGCTATAAACTTACCGAGTTTCATTGAAATCTCTCCAGGCGTTTAGATTTTATTAGGGGGACACACACACACACCTCACACACACACACACACTCTCACACACACGCACGCACACACACGGACAAAAGGTGATCTCATGAGCCTATTTTTTCAAAATTGAAAATAGGCTAAAAATAGTGATTGCTAATATGAACCACTTATGGCCTGACGGTACTTCTCAGTACCTTGCCAAAGCATCCTAAATATGCTACATACACTGTTTCCCAGAACTGCCTCCAGATCTCAGCAATGAAAGAATGCATGAACACATTTTTAGCCTACTTTTCACATTTTGCGAAAATGAGGAAAAAGTAGACTTATGAGATCGGGCAAATGTGTGTCTGTCTGTCTGTCTGTCTGTCTGTCCTTCTGTCTGTCTGTCTGGCTGTGTGTGTGTGTCCCCCTATCAACTCCTAAACGGCTGCAGCAATCGAAACAAAATTTGGTAGGAGTAAAGATCTACACCTGGATATCTCACGGCCATATTTGAAAATGATGTCAGTGCTACCAACTGCTAAAAAATCGCAATTGAAATTTGAGCTCCATGTTGGATATCTTGGAAAATATGAATGGGAGCTATTTCAAAATTGGCACACGTACAGATCATATTATTTCAGTTTAATTTCCAGGAGGCCAAACATGGCAGTGTTGCCAAAATGATTATAAGCCTCCTGATAGGTCCAATTTTTAAATGCATATAACTTCTACACTGTCAATTGGAATTCAACCAAATTTCGTATGTTGTATGTGTACATAACCAGATATGACTGAGCGTATTCTTAAGACCAACCATGGCTGCCAACTGTTAATAAATGCTCCTAATTTATTTTATCCAAATACCAATATATCAGAAAGTATGCAAGCCGACAGCTTTAAACTATGCACACGTATAGTACCTGACATTCTATATTAATTTGGAGTAACCTATATACGTCAGTGCTACCAACATGATTCTAAGCCTGCTGGCAGGTCCAACTTTAAATACATGCAACTTCCATACTATCATTTGGATTTCAACCAAATTTCGTATGTGTTATGTGTACCATAACAGATATGACTATGCGTATTCTAAGGAGCAACCAAGGCTGCCGACTGTTAATATGTGCTGTCCCTATTTTTTTTACCCTAATATCAATATATCAGAAAGTATGCAAGCCAATAGCTCTAAACTTTGCACACGTATAGTACCTGGCATTCTAGACGAATTTGAAGTAACTAATATACGTCAGTGCTGCCAACATGATTCTAAGCCTGCTGATAGGTCCAATTTTAAATTGCATGTAACTTCTATACTAACTAATGGATTTCATTCAAAATTGGCACAACAATAGATCATATTATTTCAGATTATTTCTGACCAATACATGCATGACATTGTTGCCAACATGATTTTACGCGCGCTGTTAGATCCAATGTTTAACTGCATGTAACGTCCATGCGATTCATTGGACTTCAACCAAATTTTGTATTTTGTACCTTATTAGATGGAACTAAGAATATATTCATGATGATGATGATAATTGTTGTTTTAAGGGGCCTAACATCTAGGTTATCGGCCCAGAATATATTCAGTCATCAGGGCTGCCAACTGTAGTGCTCTATTAGGATGCATTATGCCAGGTATACAGTATTTCGAACTAATTGGAAATTTCGATATTAGCAACTTAATTTCGTCATTATTCTAGATAGGTTCATATTCTGTAGAATAATCATTGGCATGACAAGTAGGCTGTATAGTTCTTAACGGAACTTCTTGTTTGGTCAGACTTCAGGTGCACAAACTAAGACATATTTCTGTGTGTTATTCTGCAATGAAGTAAACATTTATTCGATACCTAATTTGTATTATTGTCATGAAAGCTAGTACATCATCCCAAAACTTGTCTCAAACACCGCTGTTTATTTTCAGAAGCGATAAACTACCTGGTGCTCCTAAGTACCGTCAGGGCTCTATGGGTTTGTTGGGACGTTGGCAAGGGAACAATTGTTGAGGTAATTTGTAGGCGGGAAGCTCATCATTGAGGTATTCCAAACTGTGTATATTTAGTACTTATGGCAATGTTTGCATGATAAAGTGTGAGATAAATGCCCATAAGTTTTTAACGTTAGGAGATATATAAAATGTTATTCTTGAGGAAATACCTGATCTAGACATTGCGGATCGATTGCGAGCTCTGTACAATGTTGATCGCAGGTCCAAAAAGCGGTGGCAGAGACTTTTCTTGGGATTGTTAAACATTCTGTTCGTAAATTCTTACATTTTTTAAATTGAGAAATCTTTGGTACAATGTCAAATCTAACCTACAAATTTGGCTTCACACAATTGTAGTTATTGGAACGTTCCTCTATATGCCATCAATATATGACATAGGCCCGCTGGCTTTACATCCTCTCCGAAGGAAGGCATACTGAGGGATTTTTAGCGCTTATAAAAATCCTACGGCTTCGGCCGGGTTTGAACCAGTGATCTTCGGCATAAAAGCTCAGCATGCTACAAACTACGCCACCGAAGCCGCTTGTCAACGAGAGTAAAAACTGTTTAGTTTGATTACCATGAGATAAACGTGTAAAATGACTTCTTTCGCTCAAACACCTATGAAACCAACTGCCCTTCTTGTTTCGGAGTATATTAATTTTCTTCTTTTCATATTTTTGCAACGTGAATATTTATTTGTATTTGTTTCAGACAACAATAAATTAATTATATGTAACATACACCTCTAAGTTGCACCCACAGAAGCAACATATTTTGTACCTTTGGTAAATATCTACAAAAGAATAAAGTTTTGTGTCCTATTCTAAAAACAGAGACAGTAAATTCTCTGTTGCCTGTAGAGGACTGATGGTACTTGTAAGTACCACCTAAAAACTTATACTTAGGTATAAGGAAGAGTTTTGACAAAAATTATGTGTTCAAACTGAAGCATATTAAGGCATATGAAATGTTTAAAAAAACCAATTTTTAATGGTTCGGGGCTCAAAGGGTTAGGCAAAAATTAGTAATATACTCTAACAATCCGGAAAAGGAAGTTCTACTCTTATAAGCGCGCATGCGAGTGTTTGGAGGAAGGGTCGGTTGTTAGTTTGTGCGTGTGGTTAGTTTTGAAGGACGAAGGAAATAACGAACTATTTTACATCCAGCCAGGCATCGAAAAAGCTGAAAGTTAATGAATTGATAAGTTAATAAATTAACGCAATGCAACCTTTCATTTAACTTGCCAGCCCATAAAGTAAGAACCGGACTCTGCAAATTGTCAAAAATTCCAAGATCATATTTCGTCGGCTACTACTGAGAGTAGGCCTACTCCTTAAATTTTGGTTAGAAAAAATGCACTGCCTATATCTATTAATCGATATTGACCTGACAGCATTGGTTGCGGGCAGTTGGGTGATTTTTTTTTTTTTTTTTCGTACTTGACCAAGATGTGGCCTGGTGCCCGAGTACACTTTGATATTGCATGATGAATAGTAGCCTAGTAAACTAGTGGCCCCGTGCGAGCTTTCGCAACGTGAATGTAGGTTTATGGGGTAGTAGGGAAGAATGTGAGAGAACGAAGTTTCAAATACTGAAGAAATGTATTTATTGTTGTTAAACGGCATACGTACATGAGAAGAACACAAAGAATTATGTAGAACAGTGTTTTGTACTTGTCACAGAACCTCTTTGTTGACATTATTCGATGTTACAACGAATTTATCGGTTATTGTTTGCTCGGGAGTTTCTTCTACAGCAATTTTTAGCCTACTTTTCACATTTTGCAAAAATGAGGAAGAAGTAGACTTATGAGATCGGGCAAATGTGTGTCTGTCTGTCTATCTGGCTGTGTGTGCCCCCCCCCCTATCAACTCCTAAACGGCTGCAGCAATAGAAACAAAATTTGGTAGGAGTAAAGATCTATACCTGGATATCTCACGGCCATCTTTGAAAATGATGTCAGTGCTACCAACTGCTGAAAAATCGCAATTGAAATTTGAGCTCCATGTTGGATATCTCGGAAGGTGTGAATGGGAGCTATTTCAAAATTGGCACACGTATAGATAATATTATTGCAATTCAATTTCCTGGAGGCCATACACGACAATGTTGCCAAAATGATTGTAAGCCTGCTGATAGGTCCAAATTTTAAATGCATATAAATTCTACACTATCAATTGGATTTCAACCAAATTTCTTATTTGCTATGTGTACATAAACAGATATGACTGAGCGTATTCTTAAGAGCCAACAGGGCTGCCAAGTGTTAATAAATGCTCTCATTTTTTTTCTATCTTAATACCCATATATCAGAAAGTACGCAAGCCGACAGCTTTAAACTATGCACACGTATAGTACCTGGCATTCTAGATTAATTTGGAGTAACTAATATAGGCCTACGCCAGTGCTGCCAACATGATAATAAGCCAGCTGATAGGTCCAATTTCAAAACGCTTGTAACTTGTATACTAACTAATGGATTTCATTCAAAATTGACACAACAATAGATCCTATTATTTCAGATTATTTCTGACCAATACATGTAGGCCTATGTCATTGTTGCCAACATGATTTTACGAGCGCTGTTAGATCCAATGTTTAACTGCTTGTAACGTCCATGCTATCCATTGGACTTCAACCAAACTTTGTATTCTGTACCTTAAGAGTCACCAGGGCTGCCAACTGTAGTTCTCTATTAGGCTACATTATGCCAGGTATACAGTATTTCGAACTAATTCGAAATTTCGATATTACCAACTTAATTTCGTCATTATTCTAGATAGATCCATATAGATTAATCATTGGCATGAATCTTAAATTTTAAGAAAAGTAGGCTATTTAGTTTGTCACGGAACTTATTGTTACATTTGCAAAGGATTGTACCCTAGAGAAAGTCTTGGCGGGACCACACCGGAGCCATCTGCTGAGAGACTCCTCAGCTAGCAGTACGCCGCGCTCCGGCCAGATGGCTGCCGCCACCACGCTGCCCTGCGCTCTAGCGACAGGCTCGCCAGGTTACGGTGCTCCCATTGTAAATGTACATTTTTAAGGTATTTATTTAATTGTGAGGCATTCAAAGAGGAAATGAGTGCGTTTCGGGGACACATGGGGTTATGCGGAACCTGTAGGTACCCCATATGTGTAGGTTGGTGTTAACAGGACCTTATTTTTCGTACAAAAACGGAATGGGACCTTAGCAGAATAATATAGGGAGCATTAGCTTGGGTAAGCTAAGGGAGCTTGGTGTGAATAAATATTCAACGAGAATTCGGGGCCGTTTGTTGTGGCACACGCTGGCTTGGTATTCACCCAATTAGAGGATTGGTGTTGTGTGTGATTTTGTTATAAAATTTGGAGGCCTGTTTCTTAAAACGGATAACGATTGTCGGAAGCGGATTGTCATCGTGAAGCTGGGCGTTGCGTTTCTACCGAACAGCTCCGGATATCATGCGAAACTCACTGTTCTGAATTATCTGCTGTATACTGACGTGTGTCTGTCTATCCCCACACTGGACAGGCGTATTTTTAAAACTGGTCGCGCAAGGGTGTCATAAGCGATGAGTTCGCTGAGGTCATCCAGTTCGCTTCGGGCCCTCAAGAGGGACCAGAGCTGCGATAGGACCTCTTTCGCACTGTTGGCGTGCTGTTATATTTCTAGTTCGAAAGTAAGGCCTCGGTCGAACGTGCTTCTCAGTTACGTACTATCTGACTTCCATCTTATCACCGAAAAAGGCGAGGACCTTAACTTTAGTGAGTTTATACTTCTCAGTAAAAAGAGTGCCACGACATTTAAAAACATTAATCTTATTGCGCGATTTCTTTAGTCAGTTCATTGGAGTATTTAGAGCAGGCTGTTCCAGCCGAGCAACTCGCCCGTGAGCAGCGGAGTACTCGCCGCCTTGCGTGAGTATACCTGCAACATGCAATACAGCTCTGCTGTGGGGGGCTGCCTTCACTTCGCGGTGGATACATCAAAACTGTCATGAAGTGCATAGACTTGTGCTATGACCTTCGCCCAGTGACGTATTGGCTCTCACCCCCTAGTCCCTCTCCAAACATGCTCCGAGCATTACTGCTGAGTACTCGCTTGTACGCATACTCAAACTCATGGATTTGGAACAGCCTGATTTAGAGTGTCTTGGAGGTTCTCGTCTACTCGTCTCTGACACGGCTTCCTCGCATTTAAGTACCCTCAAATGCCCATTACTGAGCCAGGTCAAAGCAGGCGATAACTTTACCGCTGTGCCACGCAGCCGGCCAAGCCTTACGCTAGAAACCTTCCCATAATGTGCCTTGGTTATGAGTTTGAAATTAGAATTGAATCCACCCTGCCTCAGTTTTGCGTCATGAGGCTGAAATTACCCCCGTTCTTACCTTCAGAGCTGAGGTAATATTTTTGACGGAGCCAGGAATCGAACTCAGTACTTTTGAAAGTGGAGTAGCAATACCATACCGCTAGACCAGAAAAGGCGGCTGGCATTAAAGATAAAAGTGTCAGTCACCAGTTCAAGTTCTCAAAACGAAATACTTTCAGTTTCGTATTTTCTGACAATTAACTAGCAAAGTTTAAGTAGGAAATTTGCCGAATGTAAATGGATATACTGTAACAAGCTTTACCTTTGTATTCTTGTAAGAAAGTACGAGTTGTGAGAAAGTTCGCTATAATTGTGCAGTAAAGTGTTCTCTCAAACTTTGCCACAGCCGGGAGATACAGTCTACATTTCAAACCGGAGCATAATTAGCACGTACAAATTGTTCTCTAGTGTCGGCTACAATGGAACTTTAATGCCAGAAGTATGTTCCTATATTATGGAGAACTTGGAACATCTTCTTGCCTCGGTCCACGTAATAACCACTCCGCGTGCATGAGACAAGTTCATTCACAAATTCTCTACTTGTTGTGCGCGAGTTCACACCCGTTCTCTGGCAAATGATCACTTGCTCTAATCTGGTCTCCTCAGCTGTTTAATACCAAAATCCTGTCCAGTTAACATAATCTATGAGCTAAGAAGTCTCATTCTGCGGTCATGGCTTACGTATTGATACTTCGATCCCAAGGGCCATTTATCATCAGAGTTATTTTAGGTAGCAAACATGTATTGTTCGAGGAGAACTGGCAATTCATTCCATATCGCTGTTTAATATTGGATTTAAACCAGAGGGTACAATTGCGACATCAAGACGAAAAGATTAAATATTTCCTCATGAGTTATTTTAGAAACGAAGATATGCTAATATCTTGAGTTAATACGAGAGTTGCCGTCAGTTGCGTTGATAGCTACTCACGTATAAATATTGCACATACCTGAGGCTCGCTGGCTGTCCTCTTTACGACTGCGCAACTGGGGCTGACCGGCCGAACACTGTGGCGTATACTGTACCTTTTTAGCCTTTCTGTAAAAATATGGGAAAAGTAGACTTATGAGATCGATCCGGGCAAATGTGTGTCTGTCTGTCCGTCTGTCTGTTCTGCTCTCTGTCTGTGTGTGTGTCTCCCCCTATCAACTCCTAAACAGCTGCAGCAATCAAAACCAAATCTGGTATGAGTAAAGAGCTATGCCTGAACATCGCAAGGTCAAATATGAAAATGACGCCAGTGCTACCAACTGCTGAAATATCACAATTGAAATTTAAGGTCATGTTGGATAATATGGATAATATTACATCCGACAAATTTACAGGAGCCCACACATGAGAGTGTTGCCAACATGATTATATGCCTGCTGATAGGTCCAATCATTAAATGCATGTAACCTCCATACCATCTATTGGATTTCAACCAACTTTGGTATGTGACTGGCGCACCAGAGAAGATATGAATATGCATTTATCAAGTGCCAACATGGGTGCCAACTATTGAAAAACGCACTCTATACAATTATATCCTAATCTCAATATATCTGAAAGTATGCAAGCCAACAGTTCTAAACTTTTCATACCTATAGTACCTGCAAATGTAGGAAAATTTTCAGTAACCGATTTACGACAGTGCTGCCAACATGACTCTATGCTTGCTGATAGGTGTAATGTTGAATCACATGTAACTTTCATACTAATAAATGAAGTTCTTTCAAAATTGGCACATCCATAGATCATAATATTTCAATTTAAGTTTGAGCATCCAATTTATGTCAGTGTCGCCAACCTGATTTTACGCATGCTGAAATATTCAATATTTAAATACATGTAACGTGCATACTATCCATTGGATCTCAAACAAATTTTGCATGTGTATTGTGGGCCTTAAGAGATGGAACTAATAATATAATTAGAGTCACCAGGTCTGCCAACTGTTGATATATGGTCTGTATAATTTGAAGAAAAGTAGACTCTTTAGTTCGTCACGGAACTACTTGTTAAGTTTTAATATGCAGTAGTTTAAGTCATGCCTGTGTTTAGTTTGTTTTGTGTACATATATGTGTTTGTATTGCTAATATGCTCCTCCAGCGTCGCAACAATCCCGTTACACTTGGTCCCCGTCCGGACATCGTGTCAGTGGCGACTGCTCCATGTAGGACGTGAGGGTCATCCTACAGTCAGCTCTCAGCTGTAACTATTTAAAATAAAATAAAATTGATTGTTTTGTAAAATAGTATTTGGGGCTACCTTGCGCACCCTCTCGATAAGCTTTGTCTCACTATCACGGTCAGTACTTCTAAGTAGTTCTACATTTCGCCCCTAGATGGGTGAAGTGTGACCTTCACCGCCCGGAGTAGAAAGCTGAGGAAGAAAGCCTTGCATCCTCAAAGCACGTGTTTATAGCTTTAGAAATGCGTAGCCCTTCATGGGGAAGGGACATGTTTGGTCTGAGTACGTCGACTGACATCCTCAAGTCTCGCTATTGGTTGAATTTTAATTCAACACCACGGGCTTATTGGTTACGATTTCGCGCGGTCAGAATACTGTAGATAGTCTGATTTCAGCGTGTGCACATCTCTGGAATGGTATTCTATTGTATTGCATTGTGTAATGTGTACGTAATAGTGCTGTGTGACTGAATAGTTAATATTAGACTGATTCTAATATCTCAATTAGGCCCAGCTATCCCTCCCCATATTATTCTGCTAAGGTCTTATTCCAGTTCTGTACCGAAAATAAGGTCCCATTAACACCAACCTACACATATGGGGTACCTACAGGTTCAGCACAACACATTGCGTAAGCGAAATGCACTCACTTACTCTTTAAATGCCTCACGATTAAATGAATGAAAATCCACAGCCTGCTTCCAGTCTCCGACCGGGTCAGGAATGGAATGAATGAAGCCCCCATCTAGCGGCGAGGATATGAACTGTGCCGGCTGCCGAGGCCTGACGCACTCCTCTGGGGCAATGATTAAATGAATGACAGATGAAATGAAATGATAGTGGAGAGTGTTGCTGGAATGAAATTGTGACAGGGAAAACCGGAGTACCCGGAGAAAAACCTGTCTGCCTCCGTTTTGTCCAGCACAGATCTCACATGGAGTGACCGGGATTTGAACCACGGACCCAGCGGTGAGAGGCCGGCGTGCTGCCGCCTAAGCCACGGAGGCTTCCTCACAATTAAATAAATACAATAAAACATGTATATTTACAATGAAATAATGAAAGAATGCAACACGGTAACCATGGTAACAGAATCTCACAGGTCCATTTATTTCTGTAAGACGCAATGCAATTCCGATTATTACATTACTGTGAAAGTTTCCAGACGGTTATAAGGTTATCACTGAACCAAATTAAGCTGTAAAATTCATCAATACAAACAGTATAATGCGCTTAAGGGGGTTAAGGGGCACTCTATAATTTTTTCACGCAATTTTCACGTGTGTGTGTGGTACCAAATGTTTTTTTCACCCGACTATAAAGGGTCTCCGAAAACCACATTTAAAGGCCCTTAAATTAACAGTGTCTGTGATATTACCGGAAGACTAACTTCGCTCTGATATACCTATGAAGGAATGACAAACCCCTAACCACTGCACCAGTAGCTGAATTGATAAAGTCTGATTATTTATACCAAGGATAAATCAGTCATAGCATTCATGATTGAGATTTTGCTAAGTGTACTCTTTACAACTAGAATATTCGCAGGCGAAACCGCGACGGGTAATGCTAGTAATAATTATTTTAATTAAGCCTATCATATTACGTCCTACACATTGTACAAATCAGCAGTCGCCAATGCGTCGTGTAGCACTTCCGCCACGCGTCCGTAAAGTTTGCAAGGCTCTTTCTTTATTGAATCAATAACAAACAACTCATTGTATCTAGTTCGAAGGTCAATTCAGGTATGAATGCCATTCACAATGCATTATAACTCGCGGCGTAGCCGTGCGAGTTAATGTGCTCTCCACGACTGTGATGGGGAGCTGCAGCAAGTCCGGGGAACGGAGTTTTGAATCCCTACGATGACCTTAGCTATCCTGAGTGTGGTTTATCCCCCGGATTTTTTCCACACTCTCCCCAGGCAAATGCCGGGACAGTACCTTTCTTCAATTCCTGGGACATCTACCCAAAGCATCACAGAAACACAGGTTATCAGACAAATCCAACATACAACCAAGCACACGGGGTTAATGATCAAGACGCCCCAAACCCTTAAAGCGAAAATAGAACAACAGCCATGCAATATGTATATTCAGAGGGAAGCATGGGTTTAAAATGTTTGGAAGGGGCTGCAGCAGAGCATTAACCCTGGATGAGCAAGGTGGAATGTAGGCTCACTGCAGAGTATTTTTTTTTTATTCTGGTATGTTTTGAAGTTGGCAGCATTGATTACTTTAATCTCCCCTGACTTTCTTTGTCTCGCTAGTAGGTAGTCAGTGCCACTTTGATCTTTAGTCTGCGTATTTATCAGTTGCCTGGACACAGACCTTGGGGTGGTGCCGCACCCCGTCTTACGCAATGCAATATCTTTCCTGTTTTGCAATGCTATGCCTGTCCGAGAATTATTATAAAGACCGCAACACGAAAGTTTTTTCTTGTGTTTGTAACAGACCAATATGTCAGGAACACAAAGTGATCACCTGCAATAGCTGCATTGTCTGAAAAGTATGAAAATAACTTCTCTTCTGAAAAGTATATTTTAGAAGATGATTTTCAAACAGATTCTTTGTAGGCTATGTTCTTTACAAACTCAAATTATTAAAAGCTATAATTTTCTTTGCATTAAATTTACAATACACTATTATGTTATTATTATTATTATTATTATTATCGTGTGGCCTCCTGAGAGGCCGAGTGTAGAGCTTTCTAGTTGACGCCCGTGGGCGACCTGTGCGTCGGCCGACGGTGGGGCTCGAACCCACGCGTCTACCGAGTCAGCAGAGAGCTTGGCCCCATGACTAACGCTGCGCTTTAGCCAGCGTAGCCACTGCTGTCGGTATTATGTTAATAACTTCAATGTATTAAAGGAAAGGTCATACCCATTATACATACATTTTAGTAAGTGGAGTTCATATACAGCCCACATTACTCATAGTGCTGTAACAACTACACCATACTCATCCAGGGTTAATTTAAATTTTGAATATAGTATATACAGTACATGAATATTTTTGCACCCCCGGTGATCCAACTACAGATTTTAATTATCAAAATCGAATTGTTTATCACTGCTAATATAAACACTAGATATATTCTTTCAACTTCCTCACTTGTTGCACCCAGTAAATAGCTCCTGCGTTCCTCTTTAAGATGTGCATTACGGCCTCTACATGAATATTTAGTTAGCTGTCGGCTGTGCTATGCTTTGCTTGAGAAAGCACGCGCATTTTGCTTGTCATCTTTTATAGAAAGCTAGGACGACTGCTTCTCTCATGCCCGTCTCGAAATGTTTACTCTGATGTGAGATCCTTGTCACGAGACATGTGTTTCTCCTTACCGTACTTCTCTGGTTTCCCTGTTTCCACACGTTCTCACGTGGCATACACTCACTCACTGAAAGTTCCGTCATATTCTTTAGTATTCACGGAATATTAGGTTATCTATCTATATATTTAAAACACTAAGCTGTTTTTTGTACACACGAGATTGTGAAAACGACTTAACCGATTGGCTTCGTAAGACATTCTAACGAAAGCTCTTGGCATGCAGATTTGCAGAGTGTCTCTAAAATAAACAAATATATTACGGTATATTTTTAAATTAATATAGAAAATAGCAGAATTCTAGGCCCTCACGCATGCGCACAATCCGCCTGGGGGTCATGACAAAATGGCGGTGAGAAGTCCATTAAAATGTAAGTTATTTAATAAGCTTGCATGTAATTGAAAACATACATTAACCAAGTTCTGACAGTAAAATATAATAACAGTATGAACGTATACGAATGTGCAACATTGATTTATTTGGATAATGAAATGGATTATTTTCTTCAGACAGCGGCTTTTAATGATAAAGAACGGCTGCGTCTGCTGGTGACCAAGAGTGCGCGTGTAGCTATGTGGTTAAGGCGACAGACTGTGGTTCCAAGGTTCACCGGTTCGATCCCAGCCCTCGCCGATATATATATTTTTTTTTACCACTGAAATATTGTTTAATCAAGGAGTATTAGTAAGGTTTTATGTCTGTTAAAGATACATATTTCTACATTCCCTCTCGGTATATTTTTGAATTAATATAGAAAATAGCAGAATTCTTGGCCCTCACGCATGCGCACAATCCGCCTGAGGTCATGACAAAATGGCGGTGAGAATTCCATTAAAATGTAAGTTATTTAATAAGCTTCCATGTAATTGAAAACATACATTAACCAAGTTCTGACAATAAAGTATAATAACAGTATGAACGTATACGAATGTGCAACATTGATTTATTTGGATAATGAAATTGATTATTTCCTTCAAACAGCGGCTTTTGAATATAATGAATGGCTGCGTCTGCTACTATACATGAGTGCGTGAGTAGCCATGTGGTTAAGGCGACTGACTGTGGTTCCATGAAGCGCCGGTTCGATCCTAGCCCTCGCCAGTTTTTTTTTTTTTTTTTTACCACTGAAATATTGTTTAATCAAGGAGTAACAGTAAGGTTTTATGTCTGTTAAAGATACTTATTTCTACATTCCCTCTAAATACGTTTTATTTTCGTTTTACCATTGCATTGCAGCATGTAATCAAAAGAGCAAACTGTTGTCCGCAGTACGCCGTTTAAATATCTGCAATCAGTTCCTATAACTGACAACAGATGGCAGTAATTCGCCCATATAGTTCCATTAACTGACAGCAGATGGCAACACCATTGCATCGATATATTTAAAACACAAGACATGGCATGTTTTCACGTGATGGAAAATTATAAAGGAGGGGAATATTTAAGAAGGGAAATGTTGAGGAACATTAACTGACAGTTGAATGTGTAGGCTAGGTTGTTTATGTACCTTAATATTGCAATTTCTTCCCAATGCTTCGGTGGTCAAGTTATTAGCGTCCTAGACTAAAAGTTATAATTATGCATCGTCGATATTAAAGAAAAAAGTAGTTTTCCAGGCACACGCGCGTCTCCACAATTGCTTTCGCCATGAGAGACACTTGGCAAATATAATTCGTTTGAAGGACTCCGACATCTTGGTCACTCAGCCCCGTGTACTTGGGTGTGCATGTGTGAAACTTTCTTCTGATAACCTGTGTTATTGTGATGGCTGCATTACTGTGTGTATTTGTAATTAAGGTGGTAAATGGCAAGGAGACGGCCAAGGCCTAAAGTTAGGAACCATCCCGGTATTTGCCTTAAGTGGAAGTGGGAAACCACGGAAAACCACATCCAAGATTGTCGAGGTGGGAATTAAACCTTCCTCTTCTTAGTTATACCTCAAGAGACTGAATGTACCCCGATTTTGCCCTGAGACCAGAATTAAATTTCTTGGCAGAGCAGGAAATGTAACCCGGGTCTCCGGGGCGATAGACAAGAATAGGTGGGCCTCCATGTGTTAATACGATTTTTGACATGCACGGGACATAGAATTCAAAAACTGCCTCCATTAGGGTGACTATCGAAGTGAGTATTGAGTATAGGCCTATGGTCATTCCAGTAGTTGGTGAAGTGATTCTATGTTCCCCTGCAAAATGTACTGCCATAACCTATAACAGGTGATGGAAATTGCTTATTTAGAGCAGTTTCGTACTGTTTATAACAAAATGAAGAACGTCATTCTGAGCTGCGTTTTCAAGCTATCGCAAAAAATTTCGCTGGCAGGAACAATTATAAGGAATTTATTTTAAGCGATCAGTCTCATCGCATTCTCCTCACCAACCAACTTGAGTTAGAAAGTCTCTGGACGGTCATGTTGAACTTCATTGTATAAGACAATTGTTTAATGATTATTTGTTTAGAGTACGGAGTCTAACTACGTAGTTGATTTCGGCAATGGAAGTATTATTTGCCATTTAATATTTAGCGGCTCCGTTATTGCAGGACACTATAGTGTTATCGAATAATACGATGCCACATTTAAAATCCAATATAAATAGGCCATTTCCGAAACAATTCCAGATATTATGCAATACAGTTTACTGTAAGGTCCTTGACGATCAAATGTAAACATTTTTCTACATTGTATTTCTCTTGCGTAAAATCTATGCGTGGTTATTTTGGTCTTTACTGTTGTGAGGGTAAAATTGATCTACTGGAATATAAAATATTTGCCAAGCTGCAACAATGTAATGATATTAATTTAAAAGTCATTGAACTTATATCCAGCAGTTCAAACACATACATCAGCGTTAACAGATTGGATACTGAAGATGAAAGCCAGCTACTTCATTTCCCTATTATTGAATTTTTCAATTCCTTGGAATTAAGAGATTCGCCTCCACATACTTCGAACGTTTAAGCCGTAGATATGCTTCTTAGAAATCTGAACGTTTCCCATGGACTCATATATGGTAATATATTAATTGTAAGAAATCGCTTGGATTCGGATATAATAGGTGCAGTAATAATAGGCAGAGAGCTCAAATCCTACGACTTGATTTAACACCTTACGATAAAACACTTACAGGTAGCCTACAGTACATTTTCTTTTAATAGGCAACAATTTCCTATTCGCTCGGCCTACTTTATCAAAATCAATCAAGCTCAAGGAGAAACTCTTGAACGTATTGGGCTATTTACCTCATCACGTTTTCAGTCATGACCAGCAGGATAGTGAAGGTGCAAAAAAGGTCCTGTTTGGGATGGTAAAGATAAGAGGCGGAAGGATCCTACGGATTATGTTAGAATTGTGAACAAAAGGGGACAAGAGATAGAAAATAGGGAAGAACTGAAGAAAATGTGGAAATAATATTTTGAAGAACTCCTGAACCCAAATGGAAACCACGGCGAGGAGGAAGAAATCGGGGAAGAGGTACAGTAGATGAACTGCAAATAGAAAAGGACTTAACATGGAAAGAAGTGGAAGATGCAGTGAGGAAGATGAAAGGAGGGAAGGCACCGGGTGTGGATGAGTTGAGTGTGGAGATGGTGAGAGCAGCAGGAGAGGTGGGGATACAATGGTTGTACCGAGTGATGAAGACAGCATGGAAGGAAAGGAAGACCCCAGAGGACTGGAAAAAGGGAATAATTGTCCCGATCTTCAAGAAAGGTAGTAGAACAGAATGCAGAAACTATCGGGGAATAACACTGATGAGTCATTGTGCAAAGTTGTTTGAGAAAGTTTTGGAAAGGAGAATTAGGACAAGGATAGAAGGAGGGATGAGGGAAGAACAATCTGGCTTCAGATCAGGAAGGTCCACAGTGGATTTGATTTTTGCTGTAAGGCAGTTACAAGAACAGCACTATGAGTATGGAACAGATCTACTGATGACCTTTCTGGACATTGAGAAAGCATATGACAGTGTATGCAGAAACAAAGTATGGAAGTCCCTGGAGGATAGAGGAATATAAAAATGGACTATAAGGAAGATAAAGGAGATGTACAAGGGAAGCGTGAGCTGTGTGAAAGTGGGAGGAGAGAGATCGGACTGGTTGGAACAGAGAAACGGCCTGAAACAAGGAAGTGCACTGTCACCGTTACTTTTCATTGTGGTGATGGATGACATAATGACCCGAGTGGCACAAGTAATTGGGGAAGGAAAGATGAAAGCAATGGTGCTTGCAGATGATTTGATGATTTGGGGAAACAAGGAGGAGGAGGTACAGGAACAGTTGGACGTGTGGGAAGGAATAATACAAGGTTATGGGATGAAATTTAGCATAAATAAGAGTGAGATGGTGATCACACAAGGAAGAAGGAAAGAACCACAACGGAAATAACAATTGGTGGGGAACAGCCGAAGGAATTGGAGAGTTTCAAGTATCTGGGAAGCCTGATACAAGAGAATGGAAGAAACGATAGAGAAATAAATGAGCGGGGGAGACAGGCAGAAGCATTCCGGAGGAGTGTGAGAAGCATGTTATGGAGCAAGAATGTCCCTCAGAACAGCAAAAAGATCATATATCGGACGTACAATGTCCCTATCCTGACGTATGCCTCGGAGACCTGGGTTATGAAAGGAAGGGAGAAGAGCAAAATACAGGCCAGTGAGATGAGGTTCTTGAGAAGCAGTATTGGAGCTACAAAGATGGACAGAATAAGAAATGAGAGGACCGGAGAATTAATGAAGGATGAACCATTACAGACTGGTATAGAGAAATCTAGACTTAGATGGTATGGACATGTAAAACGAATGGAGGAGAAGAGGATACCCAGCAGGATACACGAGACGAAGTGGGAAGGAAAGAGACCAAGAGGGAGACCGAGAGACAGGTGGCTGAAGGGGGAGGAAGAAATCGTGAAGAAGAGAGGAGAAGACTGGACAAGGGTGGAGGCTGAGAGATGGTGGGAAGACAGAAGACGTTGGAGAGACTTGTGTTCCAAACAGACCCGGCCAGTGGCTGGAAACTGTGCAAGATGATGATGACCTAATCACGTTTTCAGTCATGACCAGCAATATATTGCAATGCTGAGAGTGCTATCTTTTGACGCCCTTAAAGTTGCAATAGTGCTAAAAAGTAATCGTACAAAGAATGTAACTTATATAAGAAGCTTCTTCAGTAATTTTGTTTTCCATTGTCCGTCATGTTTTGACGGGTTTCATCTAGTTAATTTTAATTTCAATGAGAGTATTTTGATCACCATCATCATATCCAAATCCCGTTCCAGCTTTATTGCCGGGTCTGAGTGGTGATATATTCTCTCCATCTAATCTGTCTTCCCACCACTTGTCTTCCTCCACTTGATCCCAGTTAGTTCCTCTTCTCTCTATACAGACTCTCACTCCTTTACTCCTCGCATTCCTGGTCACCCTCGAGGTCTTTTTCCCTCAATCTTTAGGTCTTCCATTATTTTTGGTAACCTTTGTCCACTCATCCTCTTAACATGTCCATCTGAATTCTCAGCTTCTCACTTTTAGTTATTTTGTAATTTCAACATTTCTTACTCTATCTATTCTTGTTTTGCCTTTAACTGCACTGAAAAGCATAATATACCCTGTTTGATGACCTTTTAAAATTTTCCATAATTTATCCACTCACTATTCTGAAATTTATTATTTTGTACATAGCATTATTATGTGCTCTATACACCAACTTAAGATTTTGAGATATTTGATATTCAGTGAGAAGAGATTTTGTATTGAGAATAAAGTGCAAGAAGTATGTCTTCCTGAAGTTTGTCAATGTATTTATAATTGTAAAAAACTTTATATATATTTATATATATATATATAGGGGTGGCGATTTTTAGCATCATTAAATTAGAACGTAAGCATTTTGATATGAATATTTAGTTTTTTGTAGCTTTTATACATTTACAATATATCATTTATAGCATTTAATAAACAAATAATTTTGATTAAATCTGAATAATGAATAACGTCGTTATAATTGTATTAATGTGAAATTAAATTCACATTGTAAAATGATAATAGTGACATAAAAATTCACAAAGTACAGTAAATCGCGTATTTGTTTTAAATTAATTAGGTTAAAGTAACACAGAATACAATTGTTACAGGCTAAAGCATTACACAGGAAAACAAGATGTTCAGTATAGAACATATAGCCTACTTTCTCCTAAATGCATGGGTATTTATATAACTCTTTGTCCTCTTCAAGGAGTATAATTGCATGTTGGGAGTAGTAGTTTGTTGAAATGCAACGTGCTATACGGATATTAAACATGAATATGAGGTGCCCTTTGCTAGTGCTATCACTGTAAAAAATTTCAATCTATTCGGTTTCACCGTGTTTGAATTGATATGGGGAATCGATTTGCACACATACACGGCCGCTATCTGTAAACTATTGGGCTTATGACTTTGTAGTTCAGTCAAAAGATGCTTCCCACAAAAAGTTATGTTGCAAAATTTGGTAGAGATCAAATGATTAGTTTGGTCGTAATTTGATTTATGCTTTTAATATTTGGGTGGCCGCCATTCCGTTTCCGTCAAGATGGCGGCGATATAAAACATTGCACTGAGGTGCCCTTTGCTAGTGCTATCTCTGTACCAAATTTCGTTCAATTCGGTTTTACCGTGTTTGAATTGATGCGGGGAATCGATTTGCACACATACATGGCCGCCATCCACAAATTATTGGGATGATGACCTTGTAGTTTGGTCAAACAATTCTTCATACATAAAGGTACATTGTTTATTTATTGAATATCTGAACAGTTTGAACCCTATTGTACATGAGTATATTAGGGTTATAGTTTTGATCAGTTAATTATTATTAGTCCTTAATACTAAATTATGAAACTAGATTATTGTAGATGTGTTGAATGAACTTAAGGAACTATTTTTAACAGCAGGATTTCTTAAACAGGTGGAATAATGGTTTTGAAAGTTCCATGTTACAATAATTGTTCAGGTGACACTCAAGATCAAATCTTGTCCTGCCAAACATGGCACAGTCGAACAGTAAATAGTCCACTGTTAGAGAAGAGCCACACAAGCACAAGTAATCGCCTGCAATATTAATTTTAAAGCGTTCGAAGTAGCACTTAAACTTTCCATGACCAGAGAGAAACTGCGTAAGGATGAATTCGGGCACTAATGTATTGCACTGGAGTCGGCTATAAATGTCGGAGGGAAATAATTCTCTTGTGACAGAACTTTTTGTACTGGATGTCCAGCGGTTGTTCCACTGTCTTATTAGATGTTTTTTGTTTTGGGCGTTGGCATAACTTAGAGGTGGTTTATTGTATGTAATTTATATATTGGATGAGGAGGCTGCTTTTGCGAGTATGTCTGCCTTTTATTTTCCAGGAGAACCAGTGAGTCCTCGGATCCAGGAAAGACAGACATGTGGGCACTGCTGTGCTCTAGATCTTACTATAGCAGCAATTGGGTTGAGATTGTACTTGTCTTTGATTGTGGTCAATGCAGCCTGTGAGTCATTTAGTATCCGAGCACTTCTGTTGTTGTGTTCACACCACTCCACTGCAGACTTGATGGCCCATAGCTCGGCTCGAAATACTGAGCAGCTGGAAGACAATTTGTATTGGGCTGAAAACACTTCGCTGTTGTTCTTGTATACAACGAATGCACATCCCACTTTGTCAGACTCAGTGTTATTAGGGTTGCGGGAGCCGTCTGTATAAATATAATAGTCGTGGTTGACCGAGCAGTTATTGCAAACATAGGGCTTGAAGATACTAGGGTAACCGGATTCCAGGAAGTGACAGTTTTTCTCCACTTCAGTTTCAGGAATTGCTGCAGGAGATGTTATGTTTTTCTTCATTAATGTGAGTTCGACCGTTCCTGTGGCGGTAAAGAACAGGGGTTCTATTCCAGCGATGACAAGGGCTGCTTGCGTAGATATTATGCGATAGGCACGGGAAATTCGGAGGACGATTCATCTCTGTATTTGTATAAGTTTTTCCTTAGGCCACTGCTTTCCAAGTATAGAACGAAATGATGAAGCACAATACAGTATTAGCGGAACAAAGGTTGTGTAGTATATAAGGCGGAGTACTTCAGAGTTTATTCCCCATGACGGCTTGTACGCGGTAGCAATGGCCTGAAGAAATTTATCTGATTTAAGCTTTAGTTTATTGAAATGTTGCCTGAAGGTTAAATGTTTGTCCAGTAGGACTCCCAGATATAAAAGTTGATCTTCTAGTGCGATTTCCTGTCCGTTCTTCGTGAGTTGTGGCTTAATCGGATTTCTCCTTCTCGTAACAACCATAGCTTTAGTTTTCAGTGGGTTGAATTGCAGCTTATTTTTGAGACCCCAGTCGAACAAAGTATGTAGAGCTGTGTTTGCTCGAGTGCTTAAATCTGCATCATTGTCAGCTTCAATTAACAAAAGCGCATCATCGGCGTAAGCAACAATCTTGCAGTCTTTGGGAAGAGATACTTGGAGGACGTCATCATACAGGATATTCCAGAATCTTGGGCTGAAGGTACCTCCATGGGGGCATCCTTTGTTGATATATTTAGTTGAAATTGCTGTTCCAATTTGAAGTTTTACTTTTCTGTTGCTGAAGTACGCTTGAGTGATTTTTTACAGATTGCGTGGACATTGCTTCGCCTTTAGTTGATACAAAAGTTTCGGCCACCAAGCGCTATCAAATGCACCTGTTATGTCCAAAGAGATTAATAATCCTATTTTCCGCCCTGAGAAGACTTTCCTAATCCAGTCCGTTGCATAGAGAACAGCATCTTCAGTAGATTTTTGTGGTGTAAAAATACTGAGATTGGGATATTAGGCCGTGACGATACATGTGGTACATAATTCTGTCGATTATTAGCTTCTCCAGAATCTTTCCTAGAACTGGCAGAAGGCAGATAGGCCTGAAAGACTTAGCCGTCAACTTTGTCAAGTTGCTGTCTTTAGGAATTACCTTCACTATTGCGATTTTCCACGAGGTAGGAAAACGGTTCAAGGATACGCACTTGTTGAACAGAGTGACAAATAAGGATGGAAGACAGGTGTGAATATTTTTGATTATGTTGCCCGATAAGCCATCCCATCCTGGAGCTTTCTTATCATTTTGTTGTAGAATGATTCGCTCAACTTCTTCATGTGAAAACAAAACGTCATCAGGTGTATCAGGGGGGTTCATGGATGAGATTCTCACTGCTCTTTGTGCTTCTGTATCCTCAGTTTCTTGTGAAAAAAAAACGCGTTTAGTAGAGCGCTTGCGGTTTCAGAAAAGGTTTTAGTATAGCCAAGTTCAGTCTCTATTGAGGTAAGGTAGTTGAAATTTTTTGGTTTCCTGGTAAGTTTCTGAATAAATTCCCAAGGTTTAGCTTATACCCACGATCAGTTCGGAATGTGTGATCGTAGCTTGTCACTCACTTCCTAGCGTCGTGGGAGAGAAACAGTGGCATGAGTTAGATACTTCTCGGAAAATCGAATGTATAATACGTAAAGGTATAACGTTGCAAAATTTGGTAGAGATCAGATGATTAGGTTGGTCGTAATTTGATTTAAGCTTTTAAAATTTGGGTGGCCGCCATTACGTTTTAGTCAATATGGCGGCGATATAAAACATCACACTGAGGTGCCCCTTTGCTATTGCTACCTCTGTACCAAATTTCGTTCAATTCGGTTTCCCCGTGTTTGAATTGAAAGGAGGAATCGATTTGCACACATATATGGCCGCCATCTGCAAATTATTTGGTTGATGATCTTGTAGTTTGGTCAAAATATGCTTCCCTCATACAGGTATGTTGTTGCAAATTTTGGTAGAGATACAATTATTAAGTTGGTCGTAATTTGATTTATGCCTTGGACATTTGGGTGATCGCCGTTTCGTTTCCGTCAAGATGGCGTCAATATAAATCATGCCACTGAGGTGCGCTTTGCTAGTTATACCTATGTACCAAATTTAGTTCAATTCGGTTTTACCGTGATCGAATTGATAGGGGGGGAAAGACATTCAGAGTACACACACACTCTCTCTCTCTCTCTCACACACACACACACACACACACACACAGACACACATTTTTGGCCCTGTGTAGATCACATAAGTCTACTTTCATGTTTTGCAAAAATCGAAAGTAGTCTAAAAATAGAGATTTATACAGATATAAATCCAGAATATTATAGAGAAAATATACAAAATCAACTCAAGTCTTGTTTCAATATCCTCTAAAGTGGGCAAAAACATTTAAGTTCATGAAATCATAGAGCTTTTTAGAGACATTTTCGGTTTCACCAACTTAGCACTTTGTTGACTTGACCTACGCGAAAGAAAGAAAGCTACAGGTGGGCAACGGGGTGCAGGAGATATACTTTCTTTATTCAATATCGGTGGTCAAGTCGTCATAAACATTTCAAGGGCGTAGAAACTCCTCACTTGAAGTTTCCATGAGAAAAAAATAATTAAACCCGTTATATTTGAAAAACTCATGGATTTCGCATTTATGTAGGATTTTGGTATAATTTACGCATTTTGTATCAATTTCGCATTTTTTTGCCTTTTCAAAACACATTAAAAGAGGTTTTTAGGTCTGGAAAAGTGAAAATACAAGCGTACAAGCTTTAATGTGCACTTCGCACCACTCCTAGATATTATTGTTACCTTATTAGACGGTTCTCTTTAAGATTGGCACAATTATTTAGATGAGTATATTCTCGAGGACGAACCTCAATGGTCACATTTAGTGACAAATCCAAGAGGTTTTAGCCGATAACCACACTCAATTATATATTTCGAAAAGGTAAATATTTGAGTGCTGTAATTTGTAACCTTTTAGATAAATGTAGTTGTTAATGTCATTGTGCTTCATCGTATAGAAAAAGAACTGCTGTCGTGAGATGTTAAACAAATTTTTCTTCCTTTTACACTTTTCGAGACATTAAAATTGTTCGAAAATGAGGCAACGGCATTTTGAAATGGTATAATAAACCAAACGCACTATACAAAATATGTTCATTTCCTTATTATATAACAAGTAGTTCCGTGAAGAACTATACAGCCTATTTTCACATATCCTACTAATGTTAATTGCCTCTAGCAACATACACAATTTCAGTTTGATTGCTGTAATAGATTCGTAGATATTGTGAACCGACTAAAAATTTCGGATGGTCGCCATAGTGGATTTTATTTATGTAGGTCCTAGAGTTATGTACTGTTACATGCAGATTATTGTGTACCTGTAGTATTCAAACTACAATCCCATAATTAGGACACAAGAAGTAACAAGGAGATATTAAAATTTCGCACAGCTGCCATCTTGAGGTTATGGAAACAATTGAAATAAATTATATGCCAGTGGATTACCATTCGTATAAGGATTTAATGTTCCAAGTTTCACTACACTCGTATGGTTAAATTGCGAGAAACGTCCATGTGAATTTTTATATTTCGCGTCGCCTCCATGTTGGATTTGTGAACACCAAGTTATTTAAAGTCCTATAGGTGAACTTAAGTTTAAGCCCCTATGAACATTAAGAAATTCAGTTTGATTGCTATAATAGATTCATAGATATTCAGAGCCGACTAAATACTTTGGATGGTCGCCATGTTGAATTGTTAAATGTATAGGCCATAGAGTCATGTACTGCCCCCGTAATTGAATTATGTAGAGACCACGGTGGCTATATTTGAAATTATGATTAGAGTTATGGCTGTCATTGTTATGACGTGGGTAGTCATGACGTAAGCACGGATGACGTAAATGTTATGCCAGCAAGCTACTTGAGCTGAGATTCTCAGTGACGTCAGCATTTTAGTCCAGAATGTTCCAAGATGTACGACGCAGTCGCAGGAAACGAGGAATTCTGCTGAGGAAGAAATTATGCTATTGGAGGAGAGGCATGAACCAATGAACGAGAGTTTAAAGGAAGACGGAGATTGCTGAAACTATGGTATTTTTATGACTTTTTGAATGCAGAATTGTGGAAATACATTTGCAGTAAAAGCATTGATTTGGAATTTTTGGTGAAATTTATTTTCAGTTTTTGAATTTTGAAAATCCGTCATGTATTAACGAAGTTGGAAGTTCTAGCGATGACGTAGTATCACGCTTTGGAAGGGATGGTAACGCCCCTCGAGAAGGTAATAAAAGGGCTTGCGCAGAAGAGAGGAGTCTCTTCTCTTTCGTTCGCTGATCATTCTGAGATCTAATGCTCAGATCATCGAAGTATTTGTGAAAGTCAGTTTCTTATACATTCAATATAGTGAGACATCAAAGTGAACAGCAAGTGAAAAGAATCGTTTTTATAACGCGTGGCGAGGCCACTATGTTAACGAGATACAGGTCAAACTAGGTGAAGTTGAAACCGACCTTAGAAAGCTTCTATAAGTTTAGCTTCAAACAGTTAGCGGTCTCCGATAACATAATTGTATTGTGCAGTACTACATGCAATTATAGAGAAAAGCTGAACAATTTCGACCGAGTACTTCAAAAGATATTAGCTGTTTTATACGACTGACAAAAGTGATTATCTCGCCACTAAAGAAACACTTTCGTATAAGCCAGAATCAACGCAAGGCTGACGCTGCGAGTGGAGTAGAAAGACTTCAGATTGCTTGCTTACAGAACGATACAGTATAATGGAGCATTTGAATACGGCAGTTTGTTCTTCTGACACTACAACTGAAGTGCAGATGGAAGGCTAAGAAGGCTTATTGCAATTGGGACATACTTCAATGGAGTAAGATAGCGACATGGAACTTCGCTAATTGCTATTCCACACAAGCGAACATGCGGTGAATACCATCTACACCCATGTTTCGTAAGTAAAGGCTGAATACCATCGAACAGCCATAGAAACAATTTCATACTCTGAATATGAATAATTTCTTCGGAAATTTCTACAAAACGTCATGATGACTGTCTACTGGAACTTCAGGGAATTTTTCAAGAGAGGTCAGGGATATCCCGACTCACAATGAAGATTATTGCCGGAAGGATGTCTATTCGTATTCGAGGAGCAGAGCGATTCACGGAGAAGGAAGCAGTTCGATTCTCCGAGGGTGCTATTTCCTATTTCGAGGATGGAGCTCAGCTTTAACGTGGTGAAATGGATCCATCAGCAGTCTTCTTTGGGGAATTTTCCTCTGGAACGTCAATCGGCAGATAAGGTAGTCGTGAACGTTTATTGTATTTGAGTAACCTAGTAATGTTTGAGCAACCATTTTTCCCATATTTTTATCCTCATGTATGTTGCCTTATTTTCTTGTTGAGATTCTTATTCTCAGTACACCTTGATGAATTTTGCATTTTTCGACGTTTTATTAAGACATTGTTATGTCATGGGCATAGTTAACGATTTTGAATCAGTTGAGACTGATATTTAGATTTTTCAGTAATTAATATTTTTTTTTTGTAGTCACGATTTGACTGTAAGTTAATGATTTTTATGGCAGATTTAAATTCAGACAGCGTGTCACTTTATTAAAGTAATTCTACCCCAGTTTAATTACTTTGAACAATTTTCTGTCATCATCAAGAAGGAAGAACATTTAAATGATTTTAGAGCGTTAAAATCTCTTACGTTATCGACGATCTTGGAAATACTAGTCGTTATTTGTATTGATTGCAACACAGACATTTATCGTCAGTTATGAATGAACATTGCATCATAGACAATTTTGTGAAAGAGTAATGTTAATAATGAATTATTGAATGCATTAAAGTCAAGTACTTTTGTTAGAAGTTTTTCTCAATTAGAGAATTATATAACGATGTTTGCATTCCCCAGTCTAATTGGATTCTATTCGACTACTTTGCAGTTTAGTCGCACTTTATTTGAAGATAGTATTTTCATACTACAATTTCTTTTAAGATGTTAATCTTAAATTTTGATAGACCAGATAGGCGTATATAAGCGTATTCACTATTAAATTTGTTTGTGATTGGCAAGTTTTGACTTCATTTCAGTTCATGAATGAAATCTACGAAGGTTAAATAGAAAAACAGTTTTGAAACTATTTATGATTATAAAATTTTTAAGTGGAACTATGAATGTATAATCGCTAGTGCAGCGCGTGTTGAAAGTCGCTGAAATATAATGCCCTTGAATATGAAGGAAGTTCCCACAGGAATAAATGTTAAAGAATTATTTGTGGAAGTTTTGTAAGTGATGTGAAAGTTTTAAATGCCATATAGATTAATATATGATGATTTTGGGCATATTTTTAATGCAGATTGTGCATTAACTTGTTAGCGAAGGATTTTCCGCTGGAGTAAGATTGTTATAGTTCGTTGAAAATTAATCAAGTGATTTACTGTTATAATTAACACGAGTTTTGAAAGAATTTGAGACAAGATGTTGAATGAAGGTTGCCGTCACAAATCATTATTAAAGAACTTTATTAAACCAGATTGTGACACTAATATGTATAACTAACCTTCATTGGTCGATTATATTAAACAGGATTATGAAAATTATCAACCGAATGAACATGTGGCTAATGTATTTATTAAATTAATAATTTAAACAATTTAAAAGTTAATATTGTAAATAATTGTTGTAAATATTTTTGAAAATAATATGAAACGAGAGTGATGTTAAAGGCGTGCTTATAATATTTTTATTGTCTTTGACAAATATTATAAACAATTTCTAATTGTTATAAATAATTTATGTGATTTTGTTATAAACATTTAAGAGCTAATTTAACATTGGGATTGAAGTTAACAAGTTTAAGAAATTTATGTAATGATCCATTAGGATGTGATCAAAGTACTTGAAAGATTTGCGTAAATATAATGTGAGTTGTCTTGTAAGACATTTAAAAGCTTGAGAGTGCAGGCTGGATTCTTACGTAACATAGCGTGTGAGAAGGGAGTGCATTTGACCAGTATGCAGCAGGCTGGAAGGTAGCCCGCAGCTGTGTCAACATATGGTTTTCAGAGAGTGAGGTCGTTCACTCCGGCCTTGCGACTATAAATATCATTCTCTTGTTTATTAAAAGGAAACAAATGCTCTATATATGTCACACCCTGACGTCCTTTTCCAATCCAATAGTGTTATGAATATTACGTTATTTGGAGCTCTTGGGAGCTAAAATGTTTTATATCATGTTGTATAATAATTTTGCAAGTCCTACTGGAGGACGTAGTCAGATTGACTTGGGCTACTGATAGCCACGTATATTTTGTTGTGTTAGGAAAATCAGACCCTTTATTAGAAATAAAGCTTTTGTACAGTTCAAAGTTCTCGTCTTCGTTTCTGGTTCATTTTTAAATGTCATGGCGGAGATTATTGTGTGAACAGACTTTTAGTGATCCTGTTGTCAACTCAAACCCCGAGATAATTAAGAGGTAAGCAACGGTAAGTATGCACCCCCGTCTATTTTGGTGTGTTCCACAATGATTTTCTGTGTATTTCTGTGCTCTTATCTCGATAGTATCTGTCAGTGCCATTTTCATTGATGTAACTGTGCCGGTGCGATTGATAATTGGCAATCCGATAGAGGGGGTGGATATCTGACAGCCTACTATCCAGGTAAACGGGGACAGAAAGATTGGCGACCCAAGAGCGTGGGGCTGAGTCAACAGTAAGATTGACCCTAATATGTGGGACGAATTCGACAAAAACTGGATTACCAGGTTGAACACTAGAAAGATTGACAAACCTAAAACGTGAGGTTCGATTAGACTCAAATAAAGAGGTTGATTCTTTGTTAGATGTCTAGGCCAATTGTAGTATTTAAGAGTGTGATTATATAGGAATTAAATGTTGTATTGTATTAGGAAAATTACACTCAGAAAAGATCAGATCTTATACAACTTGAGAAAGGTTAAATGGGCAGGAAACTTAGAAAAATCGCCTATAATCTGGAATCTTATTTTATTTGACCGGCTTATGACATTTCAGTCATATTAAAGATAAAATTAATTATTTGGATTGTAAATGTAAATTATTTGTGTTAGGATATTTTAAAATGAGCCAGAGAAATTTGAACATGTGCTTGAGTTTGTTTCAACATGAAGTATCTTCGAATATTAATTATAAGGTAGTTATAAGTTAGATTTAAGACAGAAAATTGATCAAATTTATATATGGTGAAAAGTGTTGCTCAAACGTTGTTATTTTGCTCTTTTGATGTATGTCCCTACAGCAATCCATTTTGAATAATATTGTAATGGCAGATGAAAGTTTGAAGAAAATGTTAGAGGAGATGTCTGCTAACATGAAGCAGATGATGGAGGAAAATGCTAACATGAAGCAGATGATGGAGGAAAATAATAGTAATTTGTCTGCTAGCATGAATAGTAGTATGAAGCAGATGTTGAATGAAAGCATGAAGGAGAATAATAGTCGAATGGAGGAGAATGTTAGTAATTTGTCTGCTAATTTAAATGCAATAATGGAGGAGAATGCTAGTAATTTAAATGCAAGAATGGAGGAGAATGCTAGTAATGTGTCTGCTAATTTGAAGGGTATCCAAACTAGTGCTGCCAATTTGGAGGATAATATGTCGCGTTTACAGATTAATACCCTAGGAATTGAAAATACTGTAACGGACATGCGCACAGAGGTGTCTAATGTCCATAAAGATGTATCTATTGTGCATAAAAGTGTTGATGATGTTAAAAATGATGTGTCTAAGGTACAGAGAGACCTTACAATGTTAAATTTAGACGTAGCTAATGTCCGAGGGGACATTTCTTGTGCTAGAGCCGAAGTAGTTGTTGTCAAAAACGATGTAGCGACTGTCCAAGACAAGGTCGAGGAAGTCCAGAAAGAAATTCAAAAAGCTAGAACAGATGTATCTAATGTTCAGGTAGACATTAACAACATTCATGCGGATATAACTGAGGTGCAAAGTGATGTAACTAAGATTCAGGTAGAGGTCAACACAGTTTTCGTAGATATCACTAAAGTCCAAACTGATGTAAATAAAGTCAGGGAAGAAATCGAAAACTCAAAAACTCTTTGTACGCGTAATATAACTGCATTAACGACTAGGCTAGTCGATGAATCGGTTAGAACAACAACGTCTTTAGCAGAGTTGAAGTATGACGTAGAGGTCATGAGAACACAGGTATTAGACCACAATAGAGTATTAAAAGAGGATATCGAAGTAGACATAGCCGAGATGTTAACAGCAAACGTAGCGGTATGGAAAGACGAGTGGAATAAGTCAAGTGGGGAACATGTAACCCAAATTCAGGAAAGGATTGAAAGAAAACTTGCCAGTACGCAGATAGAAATTAACAATGAGGTAGTACAGATTAGAAAAGATTTAAGCGTCAGGATAAATTCGCTATCCGAAAAACAAGTTGACGATAGAACACAACTAGATCAGGATATGCAAACTTTAAAATCTACATTAGAGGAACAGATGCATAAAGTTGTCTCGGATGTAAACGAAACGACGAGTAAACTGAAAAATTTGAAGTTAGGAGAGGCTAGTTTAATGGAGAACTACAAGGAAGAGATAGTCAAGAAAGTCTTAACAGAAATCACCGACAATGATACAGAAGGCTTAGCTTGCGAATTGAACAGGAAGCATACCAGAAGATGTCACCTAGATCTAGAAGAAAGAGACGTGACTCCTGAAGAACGTGTATCCAGATTCAGAGAGGAGGATGACGAGAGGAATATGGAATCTGAGTGGAATTATCGAGATAGTGGGAAAAACTATCCGGATTCATATCCGAGGAACGTGACGGTCATTAGGAATTTCGAGGACAAACCACAAAAATTCAGTAACACTGATAGTTTGACACCTATAGAGTATGTAAGGAATCTCAAAGATTATTTCATCGAAGCTCACATTCCCAGAGAGAGAGAGATGAAGATTGTAGAGAGATATCTGATTGGAGGACCCCTTGAATGGTTTAGAGCTTTTAGATATACATTCAGTAACTTTGACGAGTTTGCAGAGGCATTAATCAAACGATTTTGGTCCATAGAAGCGCAGAATTCGTTAAGAGCGGAGGTATATTCAAGAAAATACTCAGGTACTCTTCCAACGAGGTACGCTGATTTCTTTACGAGTCAGTTGTCCCGCTTGAGATTTTTGCAACCCCCATTGTCCACGGAGCAACTAATAGATGCGATTTCTCGTATGCTGCCAATTGAGGTGAGGAGACTTATAATTTCGTCCAACATCAGGGATTTATCCAACATGGATGAATTACTAAGAAGGTTAGACTACACAAGTCCAATGCCTAACGTAGTCCAGAAAGGTCAAAGGCAAGAGTATAAGGAAATCAATACGGTATACATGGACCAAGTCCAACAAACTGACAAGCCAGAGGAGGAGAAAACTGACAATGTAGGTCCTCACAGGAATAATCAGTTTAGAAATTACAGATCACAAGGTTACCGACCATATCAACAGAGAAGAGGTTGGAACTACAACCGAGGAAACTATAATGGAAGAGGCAGATATTATAACAATAATGGGTATAATCGTAACTATAATAGGAATAACCAAAACCAAAATAGAAACCAGAATACTCAAAGTCAGGTTATGACACCTGATCAATATCAGCAAAGAGAAAAGGAAAGCCAGCAATACTTAAAAGAATTAAGGGATAAAGAAGCTGACAATCAAAGGAAAAGACAGGATGTTGTAATCGATCCTGGGCCTTCTACGAGCCAACAGAATTTTGAGGTCGGTAACACAAAAAAAAAAAACGCCGATTTCTCAACGTCAGTGAGAACCTGTAAATACATTGCCACACCACACCTGATTACGATTAATGAGATATACGAAGTTACCGATGAAGATTTACTAGAAGAGAGGGGTATTGTTAAAGAGGAAAGACCATGTGCCTTACCGATTATTGCTGTACGGATAGATGGACAGCAGTACAAAGCCCTGCTGGATACTGGTGCTATTATTTCCATCATTTCAGAGGAATGTTATCAAAGTCTGCTAAGAGGAGAGAACATGACAGTTCTACCTGTTTCTACCGTCAAAGTGAGAGGGATATTCCAAGATAAGGCAGTAAAATGCAAGATTCAAGTGTTATTGAACTTTGAGATCAATGGAAGGAATTATGAACAGATCTTCATTGTGGTGAGCAAGATCAATTTTGATATGGTGCTTGGAATCGATTTTATATCGAAGGTTGGAGCTATTATTGACATGAAGAACAGAAGTATTAGCTTTAATGATGGGTACATAATCACAGAAGAGATAGAAGAACAGGACGTGAAAAACAGTCTGGATATAGACCTTAGGGAAGAAATTTTGAATACAATAATTAATGAAGTGGAAAACTTAGAAGAAATACCCAGTAGAAAAACTGAAGGATTTGAAGAAATTCAGGGGGAATTTGAGGATCTGATAAAGGAATTCCAAGATATTTTCGATGAAAAGCCTGGATTGATTAAGGATTATAAGTACAAGATAAGACTGACAGATGAAACCCCTTACCAGAAGAGAATATACCCCATTCCTGAGAAATACTATCAAGAAGTACGAGGGTTAATCAGAAAAATGGAGGTAGACGGGATTATTAGAAAACAGGCGTCGTCTTATATAAACCCCATCACAGTAGTGAAGAAAAGTAATGGTCAGATACGTCTTTGTCTCGATGCCAGGACCATCAACTTGAAGATTCTTCCAGAAAATGACAGACCACCCAAGATTAGAGATCTGCTTCGGAAATTCAAAGGAAGAGCTTGTTTCAGCGTTCTTGACTTGACGTCTTCATTTTATCAAGTTCAATTAGAAGAGGATAGTATGCAGTACACTGGATTCCTATTTGACCAGACGTCATGGGTCTTTGCCAGAATGCCTTTTGGAATGGTTAACAGTGGACCAGCACTTATTCGAGCACTTGATAGTAAACTCACTGACGAAGTGAAAGAAAATGTAATCTGCTACATTGACGATTTAATCGTATCTTCACCCAGCGCCGCAGAACATTTAGTGCACTTGAGAAAGTTGTTCGAGAATTTAAGGGAGGCCAACATAAAGGTGAACTTTGGAAAATGTCAATTTTTGAAGAAGGAGATAAATTACTTGGGGCATACTATTGATAAAGATGGATATCATCCAAACATGAAAAAAGTAGATGCGATCACGAGATTTCCAAAGCCAACTAAGGTAAAACAAGTCAGAGAATTTGTAGGTGCATGCCAATTTATTAGCAGCCACTGTCCAAGATACTCGGAAATTATGGCTCCTCTGTATGACTTACTCAAGAAGAACAACAGATGGAAATGGAGTACCGCTGCAGACGAGGCTTTTGAGAAAGCAAAAGAGATGCTCAAAAATAATGTGAAACTGGAGTACCCAGACTTTGAGAAGGTGTTCTATATTGAGTCTGATGCATCAAGAATAGGCATTAGTGCGGTCTTATACCAGAAAGACGAGGCAGGCAACAAGCACTACATTGCGTTCACTAGTCGGAAGTTGAAAAAGCACGAGGAAAACTACTTCACGACAGAGCTTGAAGCGTTAGCTTTTGTGACAGCTTTACAAGCCTGGAAGAAAATCCTGCTGGGACATAAGGTCATCATTATTACTGACCATAAAGCACTACAGTTTATGTTGCAAACTGACATGTCGAGTGATAGATTGACACGTTGGGCTTTGTTCACCCAACAGTTTAACGCTACTATCGTCCACCAGCCTGGGAAAGATAACTTACTGGCTGATGCTCTATCACGTAACCCTATTAAAATGTGCAGATACACCATGTACAATTGGAGCAAGAAGATGAAGAAACCGTTAGGAGGTTAGCCCGAATCGGTGTGTCACAGAAGAGACACGCTCCAATAAGGAAAATGTACAGGTTCCTCAAGGGTTACATGGACAATACGGATGTTGACTATGAGACTACACGGAGAAATTCACGACACTTTGTCTTGAGTGGAGACATTGTATGCAAGTATGCTGACCCTGCGCATACAAAACTTCGAATAGTCGTGCCACCTAAACTTGTTGTCAATTTAGTGTGGGTAGCTCATCATGCAACTGGACATGCCGGTTTAGATAAAACTCTTAATACACTTAAAGAGAGATTTATCTGGACTAACATGCGTTCCAGTATTGCCAAGGTCATTCGATCCTGTGACAAATGTCAAAGAGCAAAGTATGCTTCTGCTTTATTAAAGGGAAAACCGAAGGCGATGATTCCTTCTAAGCCAAACGAACTTATGGCGACGGATATATTTGGCCCCTGTCCGAAGGGATACCAGGGTAACCAGTACCTGTTGGTGACCGTGGATGTTTTCTCAAAATTTGTTACAATGAGTCCCATGCAGAAAGCTAACACGAGGAACGTAGTAAGCAGACTGGAAAATGCTGTATTTCCTAAAGCTGGTATACCGGAATATCTACTGTCGGATCATGGAACGCAGTTTACGTCCGTGGAATTTGCAGCGGATATGGAAAGGCTTGGCATTAAGCACTTATTTTCAAGCGTGCGTTACCCTGAATCGAATTCCTCAGAAAGATATATGGCTGAATTTTCGAAATTCTGTCGAATTTTCTGTCCTAATGATCATTCTGGTTGGGTGAGATTTGTACCCCTTATTGAGGAATGTCTGAACTCTACAGTGCAGGAGAGCACAGGAGAAGTGCCAATGCGACTTCATCTAGGAAGAAACCCTGAAAGGCCGTGGGATAATCTTTTCAACCACATACCGAGAGATCCCGACATAGGAAGACAGCAGAGGATTGACAAGGCAAAGGAACAACTCCAGAAAGCAGCAGAGAAACGATTGAAGAGAGTAGCTGGAAAACGTTTTGGTACACCTTTTCAAGTTGGAAATCTTGTATTATTACGCAGACCTGTCAAGGCTGATATGACCAAGAAAATCTACCCCAAATTTGGATTAGTGTTCCTGGGGCCGTTTAGGATTACGAACGCTTATGGAAACAACTGTTATGAACTCTACGATGAAGAGAATAATGTCGTTTACGGCAAGTTCAATGCTGGAAATTTAAAAAGATACTATCCTAGAGTAAGCCAGTAATAATTCAATTTCGTGTTCAAGAGAGTTGAGATACTTGTAACATTGAGTTTAAAAACAATTTGCAACTGTTTTTAAAACGTGGTGGGAGGAGAATGCCCCCGTAATTGAATTATGTAGAGACCACGGTGGCTATATTTGAAATTATGATTAGAGTTATGGCTGTCATAGTTATGACGTGGGTAGTCATGACGTAAGCACGGATGACGTAAATGTTATGCCAGCAAGCTACTTGAGCTGAGATTCTCAGTGACGTCAGCATTTTAGTCCAGAATGTTCCAAGATGTACGACGCAGTCGCAGGAAACGAGGAATTCTGCTGAGGAAGAAACTATGCTATTGGAGGAGAGGCATGAACCAATGAACGAGAGTTTAAAGGAAGACGGAGATTGCTGAAACTATGGTATTTTTATGACTTTTTGAATGCAGAATTGTGGAAATACATTTGCAGTAAAAGCATTGATTTGGAATTTTTGGTGAAATTTATTTTCAGTTTTTGAATTTTGAAAATCCGTCATGTATTAACGAAGTTGGAAGTTCTAGCGATGACGTAGTATCACGCTTTGGAAGGGATGGTAACGCCCCTCGAGAAGGTAATAAAAGGGCTTGCGCAGAAGAGAGGAGTCTCTTCTCTTTCGTTCGCTGATCATTCTGAGATCTAATGCTCAGATCATCGAAGTATTTGTGAAAGTCAGTTTCTTATACATTCAATATAGTGAGACATCAAAGTGAACAGCAAGTGAAAAGAATCGTTTTTATAACGCGTGGCGAGGCCACTATGTTAACGAGATACAGGTCAAACTAGGTGAAGTTGAAACCGACCTTAGAAAGCTTCTATAAGTTTAGCTTCAAACAGTTAGCGGTCTCCGATAACATAATTGTATTGTGCAGTACTACATGCAATTATAGAGAAAAGCTGAACAATTTCGACCGAGTACTTCAAAAGATATTAGCTGTTTTATACGACTGACAAAAGTGATTATCTCGCCACTAAAGAAACACTTTCGTATAAGCCAGAATCAACGCAAGGCTGACGCTGCGAGTGGAGTAGAAAGACTTCAGATTGCTTGCTTACAGAACGATACAGTATAATGGAGCATTTGAATACGGCAGTTTGTTCTTCTGACACTACAACTGAAGTGCAGATGGAAGGCTAAGAAGGCTTATTGCAATTGGGACATACTTCAATGGAGTAAGATAGCGACATGGAACTTCGCTAATTGCTATTCCACACAAGCGAACATGCGGTGAATACCATCTACACCCATGTTTCGTAAGTAAAGGCTGAATACCATCGAACAGCCATAGAAACAATTTCATACTCTGAATATGAATAATTTCTTCGGAAATTTCTACAAAACGTCATGATGACTGTCTACTGGAACTTCAGGGAATTTTTCAAGAGAGGTCAGGGATATCCCGACTCACAATGAAGATTATTGCCGGAAGGATGTCTATTCGTATTCGAGGAGCAGAGCGATTCACGGAGAAGGAAGCAGTTCGATTCTCCGAGGGTGCTATTTCCTATTTCGAGGATGGAGCTCAGCTTTAACGTGGTGAAATGGATCCATCAGCAGTCTTCTTTGGGGAATTTTCCTCTGGAACGTCAATCGGCAGATAAGGTAGTCGTGAACGTTTATTGTATTTGAGTAACCTAGTAATGTTTGAGCAACCATTTTTCCCATATTTTTATCCTCATGTATGTTGCCTTATTTTCTTGTTGAGATTCTTATTCTCAGTACACCTTGATGAATTTTGCATTTTTCGACGTTTTATTAAGACATTGTTATGTCATGGGCATAGTTAACGATTTTGAATCAGTTGAGACTGATATTTAGATTTTTCAGTAATTAATATTTTTTTTTGTAGTCACGATTTGACTGTAAGTTAATGATTTTTATGGCAGATTTAAATTCAGACAGCGTGTCACTTTATTAAAGTAATTCTACCCCAGTTTAATTACTTTGAACAATTTTCTGTCATCATCAAGAAGGAAGAACATTTAAATGATTTTAGAGCGTTAAAATCTCTTACGTTATCGACGATCTTGGAAATACTAGTCGTTATTTGTATTGATTGCAACACAGACATTTATCGTCAGTTATGAATGAACATTACATCATAGACAATTTTGTGAAAGAGTAATGTTAATAATGAATTATTGAATGCATTAAAGTCAAGTACTTTTGTTAGAAGTTTTTCTCAATTAGAGAATTATATAACGATGTTTGCATTCCCCAGTCTAATTGGATTCTATTCGACTACTTTGCAGTTTAGTCGCACTTTATTTGAAGATAGTATTTTCATACTACAATTTCTTTTAAGATGTTAATCTTAAATTTTGATAGACCAGATAGGCGTATATAAGCGTATTCACTATTAAATTTGTTTGTGATTGGCAAGTTTTGACTTCATTTCAGTTCATGAATGAAATCTACGAAGGTTAAATAGAAAAACAGTTTTGAAACTATTTATGATTATAAAATTTTTAAGTGGAACTATGAATGTATAATCGCTAGTGCAGCGCGTGTTGAAAGTCGCTGAAATATAATGCCCTTGAATATGAAGGAAGTTCCCACAGGAATAAATGTTAAAGAATTATTTGTGGAAGTTTTGTAAGTGATGTGAAAGTTTTAAATGCCATATAGATTAATATATGATGATTTTGGGCATATTTTTAATGCAGATTGTGCATTAACTTGTTAGCGAAGGATTTTCCGCTGGAGTAAGATTGTTATAGTTCGTTGAAAATTAATCAAGTGATTTACTGTTATAATTAACACGAGTTTTGAAAGAATTTGAGACAAGATGTTGAATGAAGGTTGCCGTCACAAATCATTATTAAAGAACTTTATTAAACCAGATTGTGACACTAATATGTATAACTAACCTTCATTGGTCGATTATATTAAACAGGATTATGAAAATTATCAACCGAATGAACATGTGGCTAATGTATTTATTAAATTAATAATTTAAACAATTTAAAAGTTAATATTGTAAATAATTGTTGTAAATATTTTTGAAAATAATATGAAACGAGAGTGATGTTAAAGGCGTGCTTATAATATTTTTATTGTCTTTGACAAATATTATAAACAATTTCTAATTGTTATAAATAATTTATGTGATTTTGTTATAAACATTTAAGAGCTAATTTAACATTGGGATTGAAGTTAACAAGTTTAAGAAATTTATGTAATGATCCATTAGGATGTGATCAAAGTACTTGAAAGATTTGCGTAAATATAATGTGAGTTGTCTTGTAAGACATTTAAAAGCTTGAGAGTGCAGGCTGGATTCTTACGTAACATAGCGTGTGAGAAGGGAGTGCATTTGACCAGTATGCAGCAGGCTGGAAGGTAGCCCGCAGCTGTGTCAACATATGGTTTTCAGAGAGTGAGGTCGTTCACTCCGGCCTTGCGACTATAAATATCATTCTCTTGTTTATTAAAAGGAAACAAATGCTCTATATATGTCACACCCTGACGTCCTTTTCCAATCCAATAGTGTTATGAATATTACGTTATTTGGAGCTCTTGGGAGCTAAAATGTTTTATATCATGTTGTATAATAATTTTGCAAGTCCTACTGGAGGACGTAGTCAGATTGACTTGGGCTACTGATAGCCACGTATATTTTGTTGTGTTAGGAAAATCAGACCCTTTATTAGAAATAAAGCTTTTGTACAGTTCAAAGTTCTCGTCTTCGTTTCTGGTTCATTTTTAAATGTCATGGCGGAGATTATTGTGTGAACAGACTTTTAGTGATCCTGTTGTCAACTCAAACCCCGAGATAATTAAGAGGTAAGCAACGGTAAGTATGCACCCCCGTCTATTTTGGTGTGTTCCACAATGATTTCCTGTGTATTTCTGTGCTCTTATCTCGATAGTATCTGTCAGTGCCATTTTCATTGATGTAACTGTGCCGGTGCGATTGATAATTGGCAATCCGATAGAGGGGGCGGATATCTGACAGCCTACTATCCAGGTAAACGGGGACAGTACCATTAAAGGAAAATTATTGCGTAGGTTCAATATTCAAACTTTCAATTCGATCGCATGACTACATCACAAGAAATAAAAACTTAATTTTAAAATTCGCACATCCGCCATCTTGAGGTTATGTAAACAATTGAACTAAATTAGATACCAGTGCATTACAATGTGTATAAATATTTCCTGTACCAGATTTCAGTGCGTTTGGAACATTAAATCGCGAGAAAGGTCTATTTAAAATTTTCAACTTCGCTTGGCTGCCATGTTCGTTTTGTAGTTAACCGGTTTCTGAAAGTCTTATAGATGGACTTCCGTAGAGCCCTTTATCTCCGTAAAAGATTTCAGGGAGATACCGCTAATAGTTTCACAGATATGGAATGCCGGTGAAATATTTCGCACATCCGCCATCTTGTGGTTATGTAAACAATTGAACGAAGTTAGATGTCGGTGCATTACAATGTATATACACATATACTGTACCAAGTTTCATTGCGCTTGGTTGGTTAAATCGCGATAAACGTCTATTTAAAAGTCGCAACTTCGCTTGGCCACCATGTTCGTTTTGTAGTTACCATATTTTCAAAGGTCACATAAGTGAACTTATAGCTGTTCCCTTTATCACCATACAAAATGTCAGGGTAATATCTGTAATAGTTTCGGAGATATTGAATGCTGGTGAAATATTTCGCACAGCTGCCATGTTGGATTGGTGAGTTGTAACAAAATTTGAAGGCCATGGTCGGGGTCGCAGGGAATAGTGCTATGAACTTACCGAGTTTCATTGAAATCGCTCCAGCCGTTTTGATTTTAGTAGGGGGGGCCACACACACGAATCACACTCACACACACACACACACGCACACACACACGGACAAAAGGTGATCTCATAAGCCTATTTTTTTCAAAATTGATAATAGGCTAAAAATATAGAAATATGCACTTAGGGGGTAAAATTCAAACTCGTGCATGGAGGGTGTGTGCAAAAAATCGGGACAAATTGCGGCCGCTGACAACGCCGGGATTCAAACGTGAGATCTCCGGACTTGCTTCAGCTGCCTTCGAAGTCGTGGTGCACGATTTAACGAGTATGGCTCCACCACGGGCCACAGCAGGATTAAAATGTTCCAAGGTATATCTAGGAATAAACAGGTCATGGTAGTAAATAGCTACTACCTAGGTATACTTAACTCTACAGCACATCGGTGGCTTAAGAATATTACAGGATTGATTACACTGAAATACAACAAAAATATCATCATCATCTTCCTAGCATTAATCCCGCTTTATTGCAGGGTCTGCTTTTCTGCACTTTTTCTTCCATACTGCTCGATCTTGAGCGTCTCTAGTTGTGGCATTCACTAGTTGCATGTCCTCCCGCATAGTATCCAGCCAGCGCTTTCTCGGTCGCCCTCGTGGTCGTCGGCCTTCTGGACTGATGTCAAGTGCAGTTCTCGCGACTGAAGAGTGATTGCTACGCAGTACATGGCCATACCAACGCAGACGGCTCTCCCGCATTTTTTCATGGATTGGAGCCACACCAAATGTAGCTCGAACATTGTCATTCCTGATGTGGTCCAGTCTAGTAAGTCCCTGTGTCCAGCGAATCATCTTCATCTCCATGACATGCAGTTGTTGTTCATGTCTCTTCGTTACTGGCCAGCATTCAGTACCGTACAGTGCTACTGGTCGAACGATGGTTCTGTAAATTTTCGACTTCAGATATAGTGGCACATTCCGGTCAAAAAGGACTCCAGTAACTTGGCGCCATTTCAGCCATGCAGCGTTGACTCTGTTTCGGACATCTTGGAGTGTTCGGCCATCTGAACAGATTAGCGTACCCAAGTATTTGAATGCAGATGATTTTCGGAGTTCAGTGCCATCAATGTGAATAGATCCTTCACTTGGTACTCCACACTCCATATACTCTGTCTTCCCAATATTAAGTCGTAGGCCATGGGTGTCTAATGCAGTTTTCCAACATTGAACATGTTGTTCCAATTCTTGGCGAGACTTGCAGGCTACAATGATATCGTCAGCATAGAGCAAGGTCCAGGGATGTGGTTGCAGAAGTTCGGCTGCGATGGTGTCAAGACAGATGATGAACAGGAGCGGGGACAAAGCTGACCCCTGATGAACACCAACTCGGATGGGAAAAGTTGCGGAGTTTCCTGAAGCACATCGGACATAGCTGGTGACATTCCGATAAAGAAGCTGAACCCATTGAACATATGCTTCTGGTACCCCATGCTGTCGTAGTGCATACCATATTAGATCTGAATATCGTAGTTTTACGTAATCTTCAACTCCGCCATCCTTTTTATGTAAAATCCGAACTTGAAAACTTCTGACTTTAAAAAACTCGAATGCATTAATCATCAATCGACCCCATCTCTCTGGTGAGACCAAGAATAAGAGTAGTTTAATTGATGATGTAGCAATATGAATACCGGGTGATTCAACAGCCCCTTCTTATATCGTTTGCTGCAACCCAACTAACATGTGTTGGCAGTAAGGTTGATACAGTATTTATCTGCCCGCATCACGTATGGTTGTAATGCACTGCAAGCATATCCCGCAAAGGATAATGAACACTATTATTTTTCCCTCGTGTTAGTCTTCAGTCACATCGAGGGAAAATAATGGGTTTAGTATAGTTCGCAAGATATGCTTGCAGTGCATTAGTAGGCCTAACATACGGGATACAATAAGATAATTATCGACCTTCCTCGCATCACGCGTTAGTTGGGTTGCAGAATACGATATGGGATGGGGCTGCTGAATCACCCGGTACAACTTTGCATAGTGATAGACAGTAGAATTTGGTTACGAGCAACATTTTGAAACTATCTCGTTCCATCCATTGAACCAATATTGCCAACATCGTAAGTAAGATCTAATTAAGGTTATTTGCTATAGCTGGGAGCAAGATATGGAATGCCTTTGCTTTACGAGCGAAGACCCTGCAAACATGCCACAGACATGGCTGTAACAAGATCGGAATGTACTTATACCTTGCTGATAATTAATGGTGCCCCAGGGTATAATAGATGCCAAGCGTACACGACTGTGGACAGACGGAAGAAGCGTCAAAAGCAAGCTCAATACACTGTCAAATTCAAGTTATGTGAACCAGAAATGATTATTCTCTGCTATGGTAATTTGATGATAATGATGATTTGTCTTAAGAGGCCTAATATCTAGGTTATCGACTGCTAATTGTAAGAATGATTCTGAAAAGGAAATGTATCTACTACTACCTGTATAACTACTACTGACTAAAAAGATGGTATATTGGCTTTCACGGCCAAGGATCTTATACCATTTTTGGAAGCCTTTATAGGGAGGTGAAAGGCTGCGTGATCTTTTATCCATCGCAGTAAAGAAGATCAGGTGCGCCTCAAAAGAAGGTAAGTAGCGCTCAGTTTGCTGCTCCATTGAGGGTCCATTCATGGACACCAAGGGCACGCTGATGAGCCTATCTTGGTGTTCCTAGGCATTACCCCACACAAGACTCATCATAAACCTAGAAAATTCGCTGAGTATTATTACTAACTACTTTATTAATAATAGATTTTCAGTCGGTCAACACAAGTGTCCCAAATCAGATCGGGTGGTCAGTTACAATAAATCGAAACACGTCTCACATGAATGGGTGGGGGGCCATATTGGATGACTAGTTTCGTTCGTAAATGAACATTATCGGATCGTGTTCATTGTTGTTGCTGTTCTTTTGACTGGTTTGATGCAGGTCTTCATGTCTCCTTGTCCTGAGCTGATCGTTTTTAACTCTACATAGCTGCCACATCCTACATCCGAGGTAGTCTGTTTAACATATTCTAACCTTAGTCTACTCCTTCAGTTCTTATCTTTGACCCTCCCTTCTATTACTATTAAGTTTGCTATTTCTGGGTGTCTTCGTATGTGTCCTAATAACCTTTATCTTAATTAGCAGTAGCGAGAAACATCTCTCCTCTCCCACTCCTCTTAATAACTCTTCATTTGTTACTCTTTCTACCCACTTCATCTTCATCATTCTCCTGTAACACCACATTTCAAATGCTTATATTCTCCTAATTTCTGATGCACTTCACTTCAATCAAGCGCTAAGCTCCAGAAAAAGGTTTTCAGAAATGATTTTGTAATATTTAAGTCTGATGTCACTAGTAGGCCTAATTTTAGTTCAGCTGATATACGTATCTACAACACACATGTACAACAGTATTTATAAGTTTTAAGATACAGAAGTTTCTAATCATTGCAACGAGCTGGATTTTTAATCAATTGGATAGGAAATAATTAATCAAAATTATTAAATGTTAAGCAAACATATTGGAATGCAGCCGAAGGAAATCAGAAACCCCTATGGACGTCGAATTGGCAGATGAAAAGCTAAATGAAGTAGGAGACTTCTGTTACTTAGCAAGCAAAATAACCCGTCATGGACGAAGCAAAGAGAACATAAAAGGTAGAATAGCACAGGCAAGGAAAGCATTTCTACGGAAAAGGTGTCCGTTGACGTCTAATATAGATTTAGGTATTAGGAAGTCATTTTTGAAAGCCTTTGTCTGGAGCGTGGCACTCTATGGAAGTGAAACTTGGACTGTTGGAGTAGCAGAATAGAGGGGAATTGAATTGTTTGAAATTTGGTGTTACAGGAGAGTGATGAAGGTCAGATGGGTAGATAGGGTTACAAACGAAGAGGTATTAAGATGATTGAGAGAGGAAAGATGTTTCTGTTGATTGCTAATGAAGAGAAGAGAATGGTTGGTAGGACACATGCTAAGACACCCAGGATTAGCAAACTTGGTTACGGAAGGAAGGGCCGATGATAGGAAATGTAGGGGTAGACCAAGGTTAGAATATGCTGAACAGATTGCCTTGGGTTGTTTAAACCAATGAACTCCGTCCACAACAGAGAAAATAGATTTAGTGATTCTACTCTACAGATTCCCGTCCACCGTACAACTAAATACAATAAATCATTCCTCCCTAAAGCTTCACGGCTCTTTAATATATTCCACCTTCCCTCATTTACGCACTGTGTTAACACTCCACAACTCAAGAAATACCTAATGCCAAGATTCCTGAAGGAGTACGAAACACCTCAGTTGGTGAATACGTAAACCACGAATATGCTTGCAATCAAAACTATAAATAGTTCATACGAAATTTTTGATATATATCCGTGCCATACAGCTTTTTATAATATTTTTAGCCTACTTTTCACATTTTGCGAAAATGAGGAAAAAGTAGACTTATGAGATCGGGCAAATGTGTGTCTGTCTGTCTGCCCTTCTGTCTGTCCTCCTGTCTGTCTGTCTGTCTGTCTGTCCTTCTGGCTGTGTGTGTGTCCCCCCCTATCAACTCCTATACGGCTGCAGCAATTGAAACAAAATTTGCTAGGGGTAGAGATCTATACCTGAATATCTCACGGCCTTATTTGAAAAAGATATCAGTGCTACCAACTGCTGAAAAATCGCGATTGAAATTTGAGCTCAATGTTGGATATCTTGCAAGGTATGCATGGGAGCTATTCCAAAATTGGCACACATGTAGATAATACTTGGTTCAGTTTAATATCCAGGAGGCCATATATGACAGTGTTGCCAAAATAATTTTAAGCCTTCTGATAGGTTCAATTTTTAAATGCATATAACTTCTACACTATCAATTGGATTTCAACCAAATTTCGTATGTACTATGTGTACATAAACAGATATGACTGAGCGTATTCTTAAATCCACCAGGGCTGCCAACTGTTAATAAATGCTCTATCTCTATTTTCTTATCTAAATACCAATATATCAGAAAGTATACAAGCCAACAGCATTAAACTATGCACACGTATATTACCTACCATTCTAGATTAATTTTGGAGTAACGTATGTACGTCAGTGCTACCAACATGATTCTAAGCCTGCTGATAGGACCAATTTTTAAATACATGTAACTTCTATACTATCGTTGGATTTCAACCAAATTTCGTATGTGCTATGTGTGCCATAACAGATATGACTATGCTTATTCTTCAGAGCTACCAGGGCTGCCAACTGTAAATAAATTCTTTCTCTATTTTTTCCCTAATATTAATATATCAGAAAGTATGTAAGCCAACAGCTTTAAAATTTGCACACGTATAATACCTGACAGTCTAGATAAATTTGGAGAAACTTATATACGTCGGTGCTGCAAACATGTCTCTAAGCCTGCTGATAGGCCCAATTTTAAAATACATGTAACTTCCATACTAACAAATGGATTTCATCCAAAATTGGAACAACAAGAGATCATAATATTTCAGATTATTTCTGACCAATACATGCATGACATTGTTGCCAATATGATTTCAGGCGTGCTGATGGATCCAATATCTAACTGCATGTAACTACATGGACTTCAAGAAAATTTTGTATTCTGTACCTTAAGAGACAGAACTATCAATATATTCAGTCATCAGGGCTGCCAACTGTAGTGCTCTATTAGGCTACATTATTCGAGGCATATTTCGGACTAATTAGAAATTTTGATATTACCAACTTAAGTTCGTCATTATTCTAGATAGGTGTATGTAGTATGGCACGAATCTGAATTTTTAAGAAAAGTAGGCTCTTTAGTTCGTCACGGAACTTCTTGTTAGTATTCAAGACACAACTTCCGAGGAGTTTAATAGTAGCTCGAATAATCATGTCACTCTTGTATTTGTTTTAATAATAGAGCATATTATAATTCACATAAAAATTGTAGTGCTTTTTAAGATACTGTATTTTTATTCAACATATTTAATATTACGTTAAGTTGGATATTTATTAAATTATTGTATTCTAATTTGTATTATTCATCTTGTATAAAATGTTTGCTAATTGGATTGTTTAGTTATTAGTGTAATTTGTATTTTGTTTTCTTAGTTGTTAAGCTAGGTTTAGTTTCTTATTTGTATGCTTCAAGCCCGAGCAATGTATACGCTACATAAAGGGGCACTTAAGCATCAGTGGAAGTTCTCTATCAATAAATTCAAATTCAATAGGTCCATGGCCGATTTCCTCTCAAAATCCCTTCGCTGACCCGTACTGAAAATAAAATGAATGGCCATTGGCTGCATTAATACAGTTTCAAAGTGAAATACTACGTCCTATGGTTAGGATTCCACGTAAAAAGGAGGTCCCGTGACTTATGATCTCGAGATTAAAGGTCACGTAAAATTAATATTTTTCTCCCTTGCATTAATAAAGTTATTAATAGGGTGGGGAGAGAACCTATACACACGTTCACACATACAAACACAGACAGACACACGGACAGTTTTGCCCATGCATTCGAAAGTTGGCTGGAAATCAAGCAGTTAGAGAAACACATTACTACAGCCACCACACTTAGAGATTTTCAGATTCCACACATACACACACACATCCAAGTATATGGTAACGATATCGCAATAATACATTATGCAACAAGCCAATAATGGCAATAATTAAGACACAAGTATGTTTATAAAACGTGCGAAGCGAGTTTATGTTTATGTTTATGTTCGACGATAACTATTACTATTTTATGTTCGAACATAAATAATCATAAATAACTGTCGAGATACCGTCAGTTTTATGTACTGTACTGAACAGAGTGCATGGGAGGCAGATAGTACCTTGTATTCGACCATGGCCTCCTCAAATACCCCCACTATAACACTAGCCACCCAGTGAAATTTAAAATAGGAGCGCAGGTGCGATGCTATCCTTACCTAATTGGTCACACGAATGCTTTTTGAGCTCTGGTTGGTGGGAGAAACAGTATCCTAATGAAAACTTGTACTATAATGAGCCTTATTATAGTACAGTTTTCGGACTTATAATATTTACATTTCTCCATGGTCGAACATCAATTCCTTAAATGTGGCAACAACCTGGAGGAGAAGAGAGAGGAGCTGGAGTCTTTTGCTAAAGGGAAAGCAAACCCTATACATAGCACAGCACCATGGTGAAATTTGGTGCTCTCACCATAGGAGCCAAAACATGCCCGCGAGCACAAGCAATTCAAATTCTGTTGCACAAACCAGAGTTTTGACAGTTAGAAATCTTATCATTTTGTGAAATAGTAGTTTTAGGAAGCAAAATAACCAGTGGTGGTCGAAGCAAGGAGGTTATAAAAATTCCTCTCGGCACGCCGGAAGGCGGAGGTAGATTTCACCGGGCAAACTAGGGGATAGGCTATAATAGGCAAAATATGCAGGTTTTCGTAGGAGGATCAGACCTCATTTATTGCGAGAAAGTATTTTACAATTGGAGGTTAGTTAACATTTTTTCGTCTTTCTATGCATACTTTTAACATTTTACTGTCTTATGGGGATAGTAACCTTCTTGTCATTTGGGGTTAATTTTTATACTTGTGATCACACTGTCCTTATGCAAGGTTTGGAACTAATGTGTAACTATCTAACAGTCTGTTACTTCTTCACGCAGAATTTTATCTCCCGCAGACATGTTGGTTGGTTCCTCAGTTTAGAGGCTGCGACAAGGTGGTCATATAACCCCGTGTACATTGGGTGTGTGTAGAATCTGTCTGATAAACGGTGTTATTTGTGATGACTGTATTAGTCTGTAATTCAGGTAAGGTCTGCAGACGGTCAATTTTAAGTAGTAGTACCTAATTTTGTACCAAATACTAACGTCAACGACACCTAGCTGTGAACTTGGCTGCTAGATGCCACCGCAACCAGCAACTTGCAACGAACGTTGTAACTTCCCCTCCGAAGGAAAGCATGCTGACGGATTTTTAGCGCTCTTAGAAAATCCGGCGACTTTGGCCGGCTTTGAACCAGCACCTTGGGCATAGAAGTTCAGCATGCTACCAGTTAGCCGCTTTCCTCATAGTCAGATGGAACAAGAAGTTCCGTGACGAATTAAGAGCCTACTTTTCTTAAAATTAAAATTCATGCCATAGATTAGTCTACAGTATATGAACCTATCTATAATAATGACGAAATTAAGTTGGTAATATCGAAATATCTAATTAGTTCAAAATATACCTGGTATAATGTAGCCTAATAGAGCACTACAGTTGGCAGCCCTGGTGACTGAATATATTCTTAGTTCCACCTCTTAAGGTACAGAATACAAAATTTGGTTGAAGTCCAATGGACGTTACATGCAGTTAGACACTGGATCTATCAGCACGCGTAAAAGCATGTTGCCAACAATACCATGCGTGTGCTGGTCAGAAATAATCTGAATTATTATGATATCTTGTTGTGCCAATTTTGGATGAAATCCATTTGTTAGTATAGAAGTTACGTGTATTTTAAAATTGGATATATCAGCAGGCATAGAATCATGTTGGCAGCACTAACTGGTATTAATTACTCCAAATTAATCTAGAATGTCAGGTGCTATACGTGTGCAAAGTATAGAGCTGTTGGCTTGCATACTTTCTGATATATTGATATTAGGGTAAAAAGAATATAGACAGCATTTATTAACAGTTGGCAGTCCTGATTGCTCTTTACAATACTTATAGTCATATCTGTTATGGTACACATAGCACATACGAAATTTGGTTGATATCCAACTGATAGTATAGAAGTTACATGTATTTATAAATTGGTCCTATCAGCAGGCTTATAATCATGTTGGTAGAACTGACGTATATAAGTTACTCCAAATTAATCTAAAATGTCAGAATATACGTGTGCATAGTTTAAAGCTGTTGGCTTGTATACTTTCTGATATATTGGTATTTGGATTTTAAAAAATAGAGAGAGAGCAATTATTAACAGTTGGCAGCCCTGTTGGCTCTTAAGAATACGCTCAGTCATATCTGTTTATGTACAGATATTACATACAAAATTTGGTTGAAATCCAATTGATAGTGTAGAAGTTATATGCATTTTAACATTGGACCTATCAGAAGGCTTAAAATTATTTTGGCAACACTGTCATGGTTGGCCTCCTGGAAATTAAACTGAAATAGTATTATCTACATGTGTGCCAATTTTGGAATAACTCCCATGCATACCTTGCGAGATATCCAACATGGAGCTCAAATTTCTAGTGCGTTTTTTCAGCAGTTGGTAGCACTGACATCATTTTCAAACACGGCATTGAGATAATAAGGTATACGTCTTTACTCATACCAAATTTGGTTTCGATTGCTGCAGCCGTTTAGGAGTTGATAGGGGGAGACACACACACAGTCAAACAAACAGACATACATTCTATATTAACTAAGAGTAACTTATATAGCCTACGTCGGTACTACCAACATGATTCTAAGCCTGCTGACTGGTCCAACTGCTATTCCGGTGCACATCGTTACTCATACTAAATTTGGTTCTGATTGCTGCATCCGTTTAGGAGTTGATAGGGGGACACACACACACACACAGCCAGACAGACAGAAGGACAGACAGGACAGACACACATTTTCCCGGATCGTTCTCATAAGTCTACTTTTTCCTCATTTTTGCAAAATGTGAAAAGTAGGCTAAAAATGAATGTGATCTCGTCAATGGCGTTGTCTTGGCAACCTCTAATAGATCATCCCTTATCAATTTAAAAGCGTTGTTATGGTAACCTCTGATGGCACATGGCATTTTTTAAAATTCCGAAATCATTTTTCTCATCCCTTGGCGTAATGGTGGGTCATATCAAAAATTCTTTGAGACAAAAGTTTTAGGTAATTATTAGGGGAACATTTTCCATTTTGTAGGGTTTTGATATTGTGCCTATTAAGAGAGATATGATTAATGTTTCCCGAAAAACCCACTTTTTTCCACCCCTTTGGTCAATGGTTGGTGCCATCAAGAAACTTATTTGACATAAATTTTTGGCACTTATCCGACACATATTATGAACTTTAAACGGATTCGATATTTTACGTATTAAGAGAGTTATAGCGAAATTTCACTTTTTAGAAAAAAAGCCCCCCATTTTCACCCCCTTCGACCGATTTTGCCCATTAACGAACTCGACCGAGATTTTATAGGGATACATATTATGTAAAAAATTCAAAGTGATTGGTGCAAAAAACGGCAGTTATCGTGTCCACAAGAAACTGATATATATATATATATATACATAAATTATATATAAACTTTTGAACTGACGGTGGTTTTGGGGTCTGGGGGATGTGAAACGCGAAGATATGTCGAAATTTTCCGGAAGTCGAAACATGGTACCCATTGCAATAGTTAGCTTTCTAATGAAATCTACCTAAAAGTAGGTTGGCTCAGGCAAGGAAATCATTTTTATCATTTCAAATGATCGTGTCGATTTCGTCGTTATGCTTGGGTCTAACGTTATGCGTTACGGTTACGGTTACGGCGTGTATGACGTCATCATGTTGTTCAGTGCATATGCACCGAGTCTGAGTTTACTCCTGGGAGACGGCGAGTGCGTGTCGTCAGACAGGAAAACAGGGTGACTCCTATAGAGGTGTGCAAGATGTCAGACAGGAATACAGGGTGACTCCTAAAGAGATGCACACGATGTCAGATAAGAATACAGGGTGACCCTTAACGAGGTGTACAAGATGTCAGACAAAAATACAGGCTGACTCCTAAAGAGACATACAAGACGTCAGATATGATTACAGGGTGACTCCTAAAGAGGTGTACGAGATGTCACACAATAATACCGGGTGACTCCTAAAGAGATATTCAAGACGTCAGATAAGAATACAGGGTGACTCCTCAAGAGGTGTACACGGTGTCAGACAGGAATACAGGGTGACTCCTAAAGAGGTGCACAAGATGTCACACAAGAATACAGGGTGACTCCTAAAGAGATATGCAAGACGTCATAGAAGAATACAGGGTCACTCCTCAAGAGGTGTACACGGTGTCAGACAGGAATACAGGGTGACTCCTAAAGAGGTGTACAAGATGTCACACAAGAATACAGGGTGACTCCTAAAGAGATATACAAGACGTCAGATAAGAATACAGGGTGACTCATAAAGAGGTGTACGAGATGCCAGATAAGAATACAGGGTGACTCCTAAAGACGTGTACACGGTGTCAGACAGGAATACAGGGTGACTCCTAAAGAGGTACACAAGATGTCACACAAGAATACAGGGTGACTCCTAAAGATATATGCAATACGTCATATAAGAATACAGGGTGACTCCTCAAGAGGTGTACACGGTGTCAGACAGGAATACAGGGTGACTCCTAAAGAGGTGTACAAGATGTCACACAAGAATACAGGGTGACTCCTAAAGATATATGCAATACGTCAGATAAGAATACCGGGTGACTCCTAAAGAGATGTACAAGATGCCAGATAAGAATTCAGAGTGACTCCTAAAGAAGTGTACACGGTGTCAGACAGGAATACAGGGTGACTCCTAAAGAGGTGTACAAGATGTCACACAAGTATACAGGATGACTCCTAAAGATATATCCAATACGTCATATAAGAATACAGGGTGACTCCTCAAAAGGTGTACATGGTGTCAGACAGGAATACAGGGTGACTCCTAAAGAGGTGTACAAGATGTCACACAAGAATACAGGGTGACTCCTAAAGTGATATACAAGACGTCAGATAAGAATACAGGGTGACTCATAAAGAGGTGTTCGAGATGCCAGATAAGAATACAGGGTGACTCCTAAAGAAGTGTACACGGTGTCAGACAGGAATACAGGGTGACTCCTAAAGAGGTGCATAAGATGTCACACAAGAATACAGAGTGACTCCTAAAGAGATATGCAAGACGTCATAGAAGAATACAGGGTCACTCCTAAAGAGGTGTACAAGATGCCAGATAAGAATACAGGGTGACTCCTAAAGAGATATTCAAGACGTCAGATAAGAATACAGGGTGACTCCTAAAGAAGTGTACACGGTGTCAGAGAGGAATACAGTGTGACTCCTGAAGAGGTGTACAAGATCTCACACAAGAATACAGGGTGACTCCTAAAGAGATATACAAGGCGTCATATAAGAATACAGGGTGACTTGTAAAGAGGTGTACAAGATGCCAGATAAGAATACAAGGTGACTCATAAAGAGGTGTACAAGATGGCAGAGAAGAATACAGGGTGACTCCTAAAGAGGTGCACAAGATATCAGACGAGAATACAGGGTGACTCCTAAAGAGGTGTACAAAATGTCAGACAAGAATACAGGGTGACTCCTAAAGAGATATACAAGGCGTCATATAAGAATACAGGGTGACTCGTAAAGAGATATACAAGATGCCAGATAAGAATACAGGGTGTCTCCTAAAGAGGTGTGCAGGATGACAGAGCAAAATACAGGGTGACACTTAACGAGGTGTACAGTATGTTTAGATTCAATTCAAATACAGGGTGACCCTTAAAGAGGTTTGCAAGATATCAGAGTCAAATAATGGGTGACCCTTAAAGAGGTGCCCGCGAGGAAAGCCTAAGTTAAAGGGTAATGGAGTCTCTTGAATGAGTCCTGGGGCTTAGCCCTCCTGAGCCTCTCTAACATGTGTAGCATGCGTCATTTGAAATGATATAAAGTCTAGTCTCTCAGACCGACTGTATCTTTTTCAGAAAGGGAATCTGTTGACATCGAATATAGATTTAGGTATTAGGAAGTCATTTTTAAGAGCCTTTATCTAGAGTGTGGTACTATATGGAAGTGAAACTTAGACTGTTGGAGCAGCAGAAAAGAGGAGAATTGAAGCGTTTGAAATGTGGTGTTACATGAGAATGATGACGATCACATGGCTAGTTAGGGTAACAAATGCAGAGGTATTAAGACGAGTGAAAGAGGAGAGATGTTTCTGGTGACTGCTAATGAAGAGAAGAGATAGGCTGGTAGGACACAAACTAAGACACCCAGGAATAGCAAGCTTAGTTATAGAAGGAAGGGTCGACGAGAAGAATGGTAGGGGTAGACCAAGGTTAGAATATGTTAAACAATTTGCCTTGGATGTAGGGTGTGGTGGCTTAGAGATGAAACGATTAGCTCAGGACAGGAAGGCATGGAGAGCTGCATCAAACCAGTCAAATGGCTGAAGACTCAAACAACAACAACAACAACAACAACAGCTTTAATCTACAGTAAACATATTTCTACATCCCTTTTTTATGAAATGCACGACCCGACTGTCCACACGTAAATGTATCTTATCTGCGTGAGTCATGCAGGCAGTTGCAGCATGCCTGGTGAACGGTGACTTCTGAGGGAGAGAGAGATAGGAAAGGGAAAGAGAGGCTCATGATTGTTGCATAATTATATTTGATGTAATGGTGCTCGGGTAGTTGGAGTGAAATTAGAGTGGTGCTCATAGTCTAATAGTCAACTACAGGAATTCTTCCGGCAGGCAGATATTGTGGTGAAAATTAAGCAGGGGAGGATAAGATGGGCACGACACGTACAGAGAAAACCAGAATTGCGTAGCGTCAAAAAGGTGTTTACAAAAATACTGGATGGAAGAAGGAGAATAGGAAGACCAAGGAGATGGTGGATAGATGACGAGGAAGACGACCTAGGAGTCTGAGGGAATCGAGAACTGGAGAAGTAAAGCGGAAGATAGAGATGAATGGAGGCAGGTGATCAAGGAGCGCCGACCAGTAAGTAAGTAAGCTCATAGTCTCAAAACGGTTGAGAACGCCTGTCCTATACATTGACCTGTCTGACTAGCCACTTGCCTGTGGCTTTAGTATACAGTGACCGCGGAGCAACCCGATCTTTGTGCTCCAATACACCGGAACAATTTGTGGCATTGTTTTGTCCTCCTTCAGTACGATATTGCGCCACACGTTTCAACAACAATACCGATTCAAACAATCCAAGATGGCGTAGTTTAATGCAACAAGAGTCCTTGGGCCACACTTCCTAGTCGACTCAGTTGGTGAGGCCATTTGAAGAGTATAGGGGAGGAGAGATTAGCTAAGAGGTTATTGAGGTAGACTTCGGAGACGATGGTTAGATTCAGTGTTGAACGATTTCAAAATGAGAGGTGTAGAAGTAAGTTACAGGAGACCACAGTGTAATGGTTGTGAGAGCACTGAATTTTGCCCCAGTAGTTGGGCGTTATTTGTAATGGGTATTATTAACTGAATAATGTTAATAAAAAATTATTAATTAAATTGATTATATGCAAAGTACTCCATTGTTGGGCGTTATTAATATGGTTAATGTTAATAAGAAAAATGTTAATATGAAAAGTTAAATAATTAAATAGTCGCCCACTTTTGGGTGATCAAAATGAAACATTTAATTGTGTATTAATCTAATAGTGTATCTGTATTGTTGTCAGCTTCACTAAAAAAAGTACATAATGTGTAGCATTATATGTAGCCAAGGGCGCCAGACCATTTATATATCATGATCAAAATAATATATTAAACCTCGGTTAAACAGAGGTAGAGCATCGAAATTCCTATCTCCAGTCGTAGTGAAACTTACGTAATCTAACCTTTCGATAATTAGTTCAGGAGTGTGGTGTTGCCTTATAGTAATTTCTAGCTACTAAAGGAAACCAGTCAAACATTTGAATTTAAAAATGAATTTAATATATAAAACAACAAGTGCAAAAAGAATAAAATACTAAAGATAATAATAATAGTAAATTAAATTAAAGAATCTACTGAATTTACTTGTATTATGGGTCTTGATTGGAAATTGAAGTATACTGAGTTAATTGAATAAAATATAGATTGAATTTAATAAGCATGAGAGCCTACTGAATTGACTGGAGTATAACTGTTTAAATCGCTCACCGCATTGAAGATCATTGTAGTTGGATTGTTGCTTAGAGAGTTCCTGATCTTCCTCAACGTAGTGAATTTATATGTGGATGACGGAATAAATTCCAAAAATCATCCCTGTGACAATAGCCTCGTACACAACCATGTCACAGTTTGATGAGACAGAATGTCTTATCAAATTCACATACTTAAATAGTCAACTGTCTAGTTTAGCACTGCGTTACAGACTCCATCTCGCTCAAGTTCCACTCTTCTGCTCCACACAGCGCCATTCCCTCTTCTCCAGCAATTCAATAATAATAATCCATTTGGGCGGCCGTCATATATATAACGTTCCCAGGTAAGGCACGTGTCTATACCCTCTTCTAAGGTCACTAGGCAATATTAGCCCGCCTTTCACATATCAACAATGACAATACTTCTTTGTAGCATTTCTCGGGAGGTCCAGCCCACCTTTTGTATAAAGTTGCAAAGGACTCATTCATCGGCCCAGCATTGTTAGTGGCAAGTCTTCATAGAATCCCTTCTTAGTATGATTTGTATACTGGTAGAATACTTGATGTGAAAGACATAAGTGTCTATTTATGTCATTTCCAAGAAGCGGTATATAAGCCGGCCTTCCATGAACACCCTCTTCTTCCCTTGTTCGAATTTTCTTCAGAAATAATATTCAGTCAAGCGTCTAACTTATTTCAAATATAATGTGTATCGCTCCAAGTCCTTTCAATTGCCATAATATTCTACATTACCGCATAAGGTAAAATGTAAACTTAAAAAATATTGATAATAATAATAATAATAATAATAATAATAATAATAAAATATATAAAATTATATCATTCTGGTCACAAATTGGGACCACCACAACAGTGCTAACTGCTAATAGGGCATCATTGAGGCGACGTTTTCGAAAAAACAGAGACTTGCAGACTATACTGGATGCTGAAAGACAAAACATTCTCAAATAAAAATGTATGTATATAACCTAGGCCAGGCTGTTAGGTTTAGCTCTGATTTGGTGTTTGATTCCTGTGCCCAGTGTTAAGGAATCTAAACCCGGCACAGTTAGTAGGCATTTAAAGATAATCAATAGTAAGTGACCAATGCATGATATTTAATTGCACGTTAAAAATCCCCTTTTATGGCACAATTCTGATCCCTCGTATTTTCTTAGGTCAAGTTTGATATTTTGATTTTGGTTACAGTGTTGATAGTTGTAGATGCCAGTTATTTATTATTGTTGATGTTGTTGTTTTAAGGGGTGGAACAGCGAGGTTATCAGCCCCTTGTTTATGTAGTTGATTCATTTTGAGTCCTTTGTAACATCCTGGTCATGTAGTCCTGTGTACTTGGGTGTGTATGGGATTAGTCTGATTACTTGTGTTAATGTGATGACTGCATTAGTGTGTATATTTGTAATTGGGACGGGTATAGAGTAGGAGGCGGCCGTGGTACGTACCATCACAGAATTTGTCTGGAGTAGAAGTGGAAGACCACGGGTAACCACTTCCAGGGTGGCTGAGTTTGGAGCCGAAGCCATCCCTTCTGAGTTCTGCATCATGAGGCTAAGTGTACCCCGTTCCAGCCCTCAGACCAGAATTACATTTCTTGGCTGAGCCAGGAATCGAACTCATAACCTCAAGGGTGACAGCCAAGAATGCCAGCTACTACACAGTGAGATGGTCTCGGTGACGATGTATTAGAGTTTAGGAATGAAGCATAAATCACATGTCATGGAGTAATGAACCAACTGGATTTATTGTGAGAAACCTGACAAAAACCACATTTGAGATGGTCGCTAACAGGGTCAAAATTTGACATTCAAATCTCTCAATGTCAGTGGAATAATAAAGTCCTAAATCGTGCCCTGGACCACTCGGCATGCTCGATGAAATCTAGGTGAGAGGGTAGGTGGGGAGTTCAATAATTAGGCCTACCAGGTCAGGCGTGGTGTCTTGCGCCAACACGACTGAGGAGGCGCTAGCGTGCATGTCAGCACCGGAAACTCGTGACGGAAACAGACGAGGTGGGGTGAGGGCACACCGAGAGAAGAAACCATAATCAAATCTCGGGGGAGATTCCAGAAAACTCGTGAATAATGGAAAGTCTCCATTCCCTTTCCTTCCCGTTGGAGCGAATTGCGGGCTGTGCTTTATTGAGGGCATGGTGGTCTGTCAACCCCGAACCCTTCCACACACTCCTGATCTAGATGAACTTAGTCTTCATTCTCTCTAAAACCAAATAATAGACACGGGCTAATTTGAAGTATATTTTTGTCATATGAAATATCACCTTTTTTCCGTGAGTGTGTCCGTCTAATAAAATCGAAATAGCTGGAGGGATTTTAATGTAACTCGGTAAGGACATAGGCTACTACTACCGTGTCCGACCTCGACCGTGCCGTTCAAAGTTCCATAACACCAATGCAACATGGCAGCCACGCGAAACATTGCACTGGCATTCTATATCTCCGAAGCTGTTACTGATATCATCCTGAAATTTTGTATGTTGACAGAGAATACTAAGATAAGTTCAACTATGTGATTTTTAAAAGCCTGTTAAGTACAAAACCAACTAGCAACATTGAAATATTTAAAATATATATTCTCGAGTTTTAATCAACCTAACGTAGTGAAACTTGGTACAGTAAATGTTTATACAAGATGTAATCTACTGACGTCCACGTAATTCAGTTATTCGTATAAACTAAAGATTTATTCTGTCCATATTATTCATACAAAGTGAACGTTTATATAATGAACCAACCCAAAATAATTTGCATCTAATGGTACAAACCTCTATGGACTACATTTATTGAACGATCGAACATGACAATCATCCGAAATTATTCACTGGTTCCCAATATCTACGAATCTTTATATCAATAAACTGATGTTTTGTTTATTTTTAATGTATAACAACATATTGTAAGTTCACCTGTGTGACATTCTATAACCTGTTGGGCACCAACGCCAGATGGTGGCGACGCGAAATTTAAATATTAAAGTAGTTTTTCCTCTTGGCTTAATCGTCCGAGCACTCAGCCGCCATGTTAGATTTGTACTCAACAGGTTATTGAAACTTCCGTAGGTGAACTTATGATAATGGACTTTATCAACATATATAAATTCAGTTTGATTACTGCATACATTAGTAGATATTGAGAATCGTATAAATATTTCGGATGGTCGCCATGTTGGATTCTTATGTATGTGAGCCATAGTGAATGCATGATTAGGACACAAGAAATAAAATAATAATTTTTAAAATTTTTGCAGCCACCATCTTGAGGTTATGTAAATAATTGATCTGAAATAGATATGTGCATTAAAATGTGTATGAATATTTGCTGCACAATGTTTAATAGCGCTCGGATGGTTAAATCACGAGAAAAGTCGATTTAAATGTTTCAACTTCGCTTGGCCTCCATGTTCGCATAGAACTTAAGAAGATTTTGAATGTCACATAGGTGTACTTTTAGTAGAGCCCTTTATCACCATATAAAATTTGAGGATGATATCAGTATTAGTTTCGGAGATATAGAATGCCGGTGAAATATTTCACCCAGCCGCCATGTCGGGTTAGTGAGATGAAAGAAAATTTGAGGGCACGGTCGGGGTCGGACGTTATATTAATATGATATTACCTAGTTTCATTGAAATCGCTTCAGCCGTTTAGATTTCATTAGGCGGACACACATACGTACACAGACACGCACACACGGACAATAGGTGATCTCATTAGCCTATGTTTAGCCTACTTTCGATTTTTGCAAAAAATGAAAGTAGACTTATGAGATCTACACTGGGCCAAAAATTGTGTGTCTGTGTGTGTGTGAGAGAGAGAGAGTCTGTGTGTGTGTGTGAGTGTGTGTACTCTGAATGTCTGCCCCCCCCCCCGCCGCCTATCAATTGGAACACGGTGTAACCGAATTGAACGAAATTTGGAACTGAGGTAGAACGAGCAAAGGGCACCTCAGTATCATGTTTTATATCGCCGCCATCTTGACGGAAACGTAATGGCGGCCACCCAAATGTTGAAACCTTAAATCAAATTACGACTAACCTGATCATCCGATCTCTACCAAATTTCGCAACAACATATATTCATAAGGCGAGCATCTTTGGACTAAACTACAAGGTCATCAGCCTAATACTTTGCAGATGGCGGCCATGTATGTGTGAAAATCGATTCCCCCTATCAAGTCAAACAAGGTGAAACCGATTTGAACGAAATTTGGTACAGAAATAGCACTGGCAAAGAAAACCTCAGTGTCAGGTTTTATATCGCCGCCATCTTCACAAAAACGTAATGGCGGCCTCCTAAATGTTCAAAGCTTAAACTCAATTACGACTAACCTAATATATATGCAACAATATATATTTATATGGCGAGCGTCTTTAGACTAAACTACTACGTCATCAGCCCAATAGTTTGCAGATGGTGGCCATGTATCCGTGCAAATGGATTCCCCCCTATCAATTCAAACACGGTGAAATCGAATTGAACGAAATTTGGTACAGAGGTAGCACTAGCAAAGAAAACCTCAGTGTCATGTTTTATATCGCCGCCATCTTGACCAAAAGGTAATGTCGGCCAACGAAATGTTAAAAGCTTGATTCAATTACGACCAAACTAATCATCTGATCTCTACCAAATTTTGCAAATTTATAACTTAATGAATCAAGAATCTTTTGACCAAACTCCAAGGTCATCAGCCAAATAGTATGCGGATGGCGGCCACGTATGTGTGCAAATCGATTCCCCCTATCAATTCAAACACGGTGAAACCGAATTGAAAGAAATTCGGTACAGAGGTAGCAATAGCACAGGGCACCTCAGTGTCATGTTTCATATCGCCAACATCTTGACGAAAACGTAAAGGCGGCCACCCAAATGTTAAAAGCTTATATCAAATTACGACCAACCTAATCATCTGCTCTCTACCGAATTGTGCAACATTGTATATGTATAAAGAATCTTTTGACCAAACTACAGGGTCCTCAGCCCAGTAATTTGCGGATGGCGGCCATGTATGTGTGCAAATCGATTCCCCTATCTTTTTAAAACACGGTGAAACCGAATTGAACGAAATTTGATACAGAGGTAGCACTAGCAAAGAGCACCTCAGTGTCATGTTTTATATCGCCGCCTTCTTGACGGAAACGTAATGGCGGCCACTCAAATGTTAAAAGCTTATATCAAATTTCGACCAACCTAATCAACTGATCTCTACCACATTGTGCAACTTTGTATACGTATAAAGAATATTTTGACCAAACTACAGGGTCATCAGCCCAGTAATTTGCGGATGGTGGCCATGTATGTGTACAAATTGATTCCCCCTATCAATTCAAACACGGTGAAACCGAATTGAACGAAATTTGGTACAGAGGTAGCACTAGCAAAAGGCACGTCAGTGTCATGTTTTATATCGCCGCCATCTTGACGGAAATGGAATGACGGCCACCCAAATGTTAAAAGCTTAAATCAAATTTCGACCATCCTAATAATTTGATCTCTACCGGATTTTGCAACAACATGCCTTTTTGTGGAAAGCATCTTATGACTGACTACAAGGTCATCAGCCCAATAGTTTGCAAATAGCGGCCATGTATGTGTGCAAATCCATTACCCAGATCAATTCAAACACGGTGAAACCGAATTGAATGAATTTTTTTACAGAGGTAGCACTAGCAAAGGGCACCTCATATTCATGTTTAATATCCCTATAGCACGTTGTATTTCAACAAGCTACTACAACCAACATTCAATTATACTCCTTGAAAAGGACAAAGAGTTATAACAATACCCATGCATTTAGGAGAAAGTAGGCTATGTGGTCTTTACTGAACATCTTGTTTCATAAATGAATATAGGCTAAAAATGGTGGCTGTGATTTTTTTTAAAATCACGATTTTTTCTCGTGTCCTAAACAAGCGATAAAAATTTTGAATGGTTTAATGATCCACTACTGTATTTTAATATTCATCTGCTGGCAAAGCGTGAATATGAAACAATCGAACATGTCGTACGTTTTGTAGGTAGGTGAATAAAGTGGAAAACGATTAGGAGAGGGGCATTAGATTACAAATTTAGACTAAGATTAATAATAATCTACGAATTACGCATTATTATGTTCTTATATGGAAGTTAGCGAACTTCCACAAGGTAAGGGAACAATGTATAATTTTCCTGAAGTTAAATTAAGGCGCTGTAGATATAAACGAGTGCTTCATATGTTATGAAAATTGGAATTCGATAATGGCTGTTTTCTTTTAAATCCTATGATGTTAATATGACGTTCGGGGTCCAAATATATCCATTATTTTATGCGGCATCTGTGGTGTAGTTGGCAGCATGCTGAGCTATGCCAAATATCGCGGTGTTAAACCCGGCCGAAGTCGTTGGATTCTTTAAGAGCTTACAAATTCCCCGAGTATGTTTCCTTCGGAGGGGAATTAAAGCCAGCGGGCCCATGTCATAGATTTATGGCATGTAATAAACCTTCCACTAACTAGACTTGTGTGAAGCCAAAATTTGTAGGTTAGATTTGATAACGCTAAATTAGTTCCAATGTTCGTCGCCAGGGGCTGGTTGCGATGGCATCTAGTAGCCAAGCTCGCAGCTAGGTGTCATGTACGGTAGCATTTGGTAGCAAAAGTAGTAACTACTTGAAAATTAATCGTCTGCAGTCCTTACCTGAATCACAGATATCACATACTAATACAGTCATTACAATTAACACCGGTCATCAGACAAATTTCTACACACACCCAAAGTAAACTAGGCTACATGACGGCGTTGTCGCAGCCCTTATACTAAGGAACCAACCAACCTATATTGCTCTGTAATTGTCATTTCTTAGGAATATATGATAAGTATTAATAAGAATTATATATCCGCCTGAATCCATACTATAAAGAAATTAATTATTAAAATCGTTCTAGGTACATGTTTCGCGGATTATTCAATTATGTTATCCCCCTTCATCGGCCGCTGGTAAAGAATTTACATATTCAAAGCATAATAAAGCGTAGCACTGAAAATTAAAAATGAAAATCCACAGCCTGCTTCCAGTCTCCGACCGGGTCAGGAATGGAATGAATGAAGCCCCCAACTAGCGGCGAGGATATGAACTGTGCCGGCTGCCGAGGCCTGACGCACTCCTCTGGGGCAATGATTAAATGAATGACAGATGAAATAAAATGATAGTGGAGAGTTGTGCTGGAATGGAATTTTGACAGGGAAAACCGGAGTACCCGGAGAAAAACCTGTCTGCCTCCGTTTTGTCCAGCACAGATCTCACATGGAGTGACCGGGATTTGAACCACGGACCCAGCGGTGAGAGGCCGGCATGCTGCCGCCTAAGCCACGGAGGCTTGCTAGCACTGAAAATACGAAAGTTTATTTGACCTAATATGGTGCACCATATATATAGGTCGTAAATATTAAAATATTGAACAAAACGATGCACCATATTAGGATAAATAACTTCCGTAGTTTCAGTGCTACGCTTTATTATGTTTTGAATTTGTTAATGCCTTACAATCGGCTGATGAAGGGGATAAAATAATTGATTAACCCCCGAAACATGTACCTGGAAAAACTTAAATAATTAATTTCTTTGTAGTATTGATTCAGGCGGATATATAATTCTTATTAATAATTATTTTAGCATATCAATACGGAACCACAATGGATAATTTAAATAATGTAGGAATATATGGTCGGTTAATGTCTAATACAGTAGACACTCGTACGGTATTTACTTGTGAATTGGCCATAATAGGCAGGCCTAATCCCTAAGCATACTTTTAGAGCCCTGTGCCGATAAACAAAACGTTATCCGCATCCGCCCCGCATCCGCACAACTGTTATCTGCATCCTGCCCGCATCCGCACAACTGTTATCTGCATCCTGCCCGCATCCGCACAACTGTTATCTGCATCCTGCCCGCATCCGCACAACTGTTAACTGCATCCTGCCCGCATCCGCACAACTGTTATCTGCATCCTGCCCACATCCGCACAACTGTTATCTGCATCCTGCCCGCATCCGCACAACTGTTATCTGCATCCTGCCCGCATCCGCACAACTGTTATCTTCATCCTGCCCGCATCCGCACAACTGTTATCTGCATCCTGCCCGCATCCGCACAACTGTTATCTGCATCCTGCCTGCATCCGCACAACTGTTATCTGTATCCTGCCCGCATCCGCACAACTGTTATCTTCATCCTGCCCGCATCCGCACAACTGTTATCTGCATCCTGCCCACATCCGCACAACTGTTATCTGCATCTTGCCCGCATCCGCACAACTGTTATCTGCATCCTGCCCGCATCCGCACAACTGTTATCTGCATCCTGCCCGCATCCGCACAACTGTTATCTTCATCCTACCCGCATCCGCACAACTGTTATCTGCATCCTGCCCGCATCCGCACAACTGTTATCTGCATCCTGCCCGCATCCGCACAACTGTTATCTGCATCCGCCCCGCATCCGCACAACTGCTATCTGCATCCTCCCCGCATCCGCACAACTGTTATCTTCATCCTGCCCGCATCCGCACAACTGTTATCTGCATCCTGCCCGCATCCGCACAACTGTTATCTGCATCCTGCCCGCATCCGCACAACTGTTATCTTCATCCGCCCCGCATCCGCACAACTGTTATCTTCATCCTGCCCACATCCGCACAACTGTTATCTGCATCCTGCCCACATCCGCACAACTGTTATCTGCATCCTGCCCGCATCCGCACAACTGTTATCTGCATCCTGCCCGCATCCGCACAACTGTTATCTGCATCCTGCCCGCATCCACACAACTGTTATCTGCATCCTGCCCGCATCCGCACAACTGTTATCTTCATCCTGCCCGCATCCGCACAACTGTTATCTGCATCCTGCCCGCATCCGCACAACTGTTATCTGCATCCGCCCCGCATCCGCACAACTGCTATCTGCATCCTCCCCGCATCCGCACAACTGTTATCTTCATCCTGCCCGCATCCGCACAACTGTTATCTGCATCCTGCCCGCATCCGCACAACTGTTATCTGCATCCTGCCCACATCCGCACAACTGTTATCTGCATCCGCCCCGCATCCGCACAACTGTTATCTGCATCCGCCCCGCATCCGCACAACTGCTATCTGCATCGTCCCCGCATCCGCACAACTGTTATCTGCATCCGCCCCGCATCCCCACAACTGCTATCTGCATCCTCCCCGCATCCGCACAACTGTTATCTGCATCCGCCCCGCATCCACACAACTGTTATCTGCATCCGCCCCGCATCCGCACAACTGTTATCTGCATCCGCCCCGCATCCGCACAACTCTTATCTGCATCCTGCCCGCATCCGCACAACTGTTATCTGCATCCTGCCCGCATCTGCACAACTGCTATCTGCATCAGCCCCGCATCCGAACAACTGTTATCTGCATCCTGCCCGCATCCTCATGACTTTTTTCCACATCCGCCCCGCATCCGCCCCGCATCCGCACAACTGTTATCTGCATCCTGCCCGCATCCGCACAACTGTTATCTGCATCCGCCCCGCATCCGAACAACTGTTATCTGCATCCTGCCCACATCCTCATGACTTTTTTCCGCATCCGCCCCGCATCCGCACAACTGTTATCCGCATCCTCCCAGCATCCGCACAACTGTTATCTGCATCCGTCCCGCATCCGCACAACTGTTATCCGCATCCTCCCAGCATCCGCATGACCTTTTTTCCGCATTCCCACGTTTGTTAACTGAATCTTCTGTCATTACAATATTATTTTCAATTAGATAGCCAAAAGCATACATTACTGAAGCTACTTATTTCGACATTTGATGAAAACGTCGTTTCCGTAGGCTTTGTATGTCATGTGCTATGTTTAAAATGAATATTTTACAGCCAGAATAGCAACCCATTCCTGTTCGGAGTGTTAATTATGCTCCATAACCCAATACGAATGAGATTAGCTTAAACCATTTTACATTTATCATGAAGAAAACATAACGGAAACATATGATATACAATTTTCAAAAGAAAAATATGTATTGTCCGTTGAGCCATTATATATTTAAACACAAATTGTGCTAAATGTTCCGGCATAACTCAACAAAATGACAGCGTTTCGCCCCGGTGTGCTATTGGGCTCTTCAGTTGCTTAAAGCACACCTCACCAAGACACTTTCTTTTGAAATTTGTATATTCAATGCCAAGGTAAGGTTATAATTGCTTTGGAGTGGAGTTCCGACTCCCATAGTGCACTGGCTTTGCTCGTGACGCGGATACACATGTATCAAATTACGTCTTGCAATGGCCTTCCCAGTGTGTACTAGACAGTGTCTTGGTGAGGTGTGCTTTAACCAACTGAAGAGCCCAATAGCACACCGGGGCGAAACGCTGTCATTTTGTTGAGTTATGCCGGAACATTTAGCACAATTTGTGTTTAAAAAAACATATGATATGTCATAAACATCCGGGTCCTAATTATGATATTAAACAAGTTCGGATTGTATTCTAAAACTATCAGCTAATTTTCTCCAAACATTATCCGCATGGCAAAAGAATTTGCCGATATCCGTGGTTTTTGTTATAGTTACATGTGACAGATCTAATTAAGTTATACTGTATCATCCTTGGGGATATATGTAATCGAGAACTATTGAGTGAACGTATATTGTTGCTAAAGATATTTCTAGTTGGATGCCATCAGGGCCATTCAGGCCTATCTGTGAGGTGGTGTATGGAGATGTACAAGCATGAGAACACACACACAAGGTGACAGGTATCGGACGACTGCAATAGACCACTCATCGAGATGAATCTGGAGCACCAAAACTGTCGTTATCTAGGAAACAAGCACAGGTGCGACCTTTCTTGAAGACCTTCTATGCCAGAACAATTCATATTTTTGTGGAGAGAAATGTACGCGTTAATTTTTACAGAAAATAAGTAAATTAAAAATTTTCATGAAAATGTCACCTACATCCTCCCTTAAAGCAACCTCGATTGGTCTGGGTTGAAACCATTCCATCTCTAGGTATGGATTAAAGTAATGTGTGGGTGGCGGCTTCGTGGTAAACCTTTTAATCCAGTCTTTGCTGTGGAGCAACGCACCATCTCATTTGCTAGTGGGTTTTGTTCTGGAGAGCCATCGCGTACAAATGGTCACAGACCCCTTTCATTTAGTAACAGGTAAATATTATCAAGACCACTTCCTAGTACAGTGGCTACCATTCTAGGCTATCGCCTCCGAGGTCCGGGTTCGATTCCCTGCTCTGCCAGGAAATTTAATTACGGTCTGAGGGCTGCCTCGTGATGCAAAACTGAGAATAGGTGGGTTCGATTCCTAACTCAGCCATTTTGGAGGGGATATCAGTGGTTTCCCACTTCTACTCCAGGCAAATACCGGACTGGTTCCTAACTTAAAGGCCACGGTCACTTCCTTCCCAATCCTTACCTGCATTACAAATACACACTACTACAGACACCACATTAACACAGATTATCAGACACATTATACACACCCACCTAAGTACACGAGGCTAAATGACTACGATGGCGCGAAGCCCCTGAATGAATTAACGACAACAATGGATTGGAAACATGCACAACTACCAAAAAAGATGACAGCAGACTTCAGGCTTCAGAAATGTAGTTTCTAAGAAGCATGCTTCAAAAAACTAGGAAAGACAAAGTAAGAAATGAGAAGTTAAGAGAACAAGCTAGAATAATTCAGTCCCTGAAGGAGACCATAACTAGGGCACGTTTGCGATGGTTTGGTCACGTCAAACGTATGACAGAAGGAAGAATTGCAAAACAATGGTTACATACTGAGATTCGTGGAAAGAGACCTATTGGAAGACCTAGGAGGAGATGGCTGGACCAAATGAAGGAAGATCTCACATCCAAGGGAATCAACTGGGATGAAGTCTTGAAGGAGCAGTGGTACATGAATCGACCAAAATGGAGAGCGCTCGTAAACCACACCCGGGAAACTGGAGTGGAAACTTGATGATGATGATGATGATGATGATGAATAAAAAATAAATATTTTCTTATTGATTTACATTACAAAGCTTCCTTGGTCGCTTGAATACAACACAGGAGACAAACATGCAGAAACTAAGAAAGGAAAGGTTAAAATTAAAATTAAGTTAAGGGAGAATGAAGGAGGAAGGACGAATGAAAGAAAGAAAGAAAGAAAGAAAGAAGGAAAGAAGGAAAGAAAGATAGAAGATACGAGCAAGGATCAAATATGACATGAGTTGCGAACAACTGAAGGTGATGTTAAGAAAGAAATGGAAGAAGGAAGACATGATGGGAATTAGAAACCAAAAAATAACGGAGGGCATAGAATAAACGCGTAACATGTTGAGTAATGTGGATAGAGGAAATGAAAAAGATGTAATTAAGATGGAAGTAAGAGATTGCAAGAAATTATTTCCAGTTAGGTTATAAGTCATAGATGTGTTCCTGTTCTTGCAATGGAGTTCTGATATTGAATATTACTGTTCTATTTGCACAGTTTTATACTCGTACATGCAGAACTCAGCATATTTTATCGGTTACCATTTCAGAATTTCGTATATCTTCTCTCCTGTATATCCCTCCCTAGTAGCATATTGAGGCCTCTGCCCCCGATGACGCTCAGTGCTCGTAAAATATTTTATTGAAGAGTGAAATGGAGGGTGTAACACAAATGGAATGTAGGTTAGAAGAGAGTGAAGGCAAGCATACATTGTAACAGGTGCCCCGTTAACTTATGTGGGCCACAGACGCTAATGACAGATGTGGGCACTCATGACAGATGCTCGACTTTTCTACAACATAAAATGTTCCATTCGCCAAGTGAAGAGGGCACTAGGGAGGTATTGGCCAAATAAGTGGCGATAAACAACAGCTTTGGCTGCAGCAAGCACCATAGAAATACAAAGCTTTTTATTTCTCTCCTTAAACCGTACAAACATATTTAGGAACGACTTCACTTTTACATTTCTCATTTTATTAGCCTACTTTCGATTTTTGCAAAAAATGAAAGTAGACTTATGAGATCAACACAGGGCGAAAAAAGTGTGTCTGTCTGTGTGTGTGTATGTGTGTGTGTGAGTCTGTGTGTGTGTGAGTATGTGTGTGTGTGAGTCTGTGTGTGTGTGTGTCTGTGTGTGTGTGAGTGTGTGTACTCTGAATGTCTGTCCCCCCCCCCCTATCAATTCGAACACGGTGAATGCGAATTGAACGAAATTTGGTACAAAGGTAGCACTAGCAAAGGACACTTCATTGTCATGTTTTATATCGCCGCCATCTTTACTAAAACTGAATGGCGGCCACTCAAACGTTCAAAACGTAAAATCAAATAACGACTAACCAAATCATCCGATCTCTACCAAATTTGGTAACAACATACCTTCGTATAGGATGCGTCTTGTGACCAAACTACAAGGTCGTCCGCCATACCATTTCAGGATGGCGGCCATGCGAATTATGCAAACTTTATAATCCATATCATGGGACCCACCAGTTCCGATTATAGAGCCGAAAATCGTTTTAACTGTTCTAAAGGAAGAGGCACGTTCGAAATTAAAAGTTTATTTTGTAATACTATAGTGCAGACGTGATTTTAAAAAGCTGAGCTGATTCAGTAATAAGACAAGATGGCAGCGGATATCTTGTGCCTGACTTATATTTCACTAATTTGAGTATTGCATGCAATATAGCGTACTGATACAAAATAAATAAACTTTGTATGAAATGCTCTATATATAAATAATATACTCCAGTGATGAAATCGTTTAGTATAAATCATTATTTGCTAACAAGTTCTATGTAAGTCATTTTAAATAGAACGATAGTCGTTGACACAATTAGCTCAGTGGTAGAGCGTTAGCCTATCGCTCAAATGCCTATGGTTCAAACCCGATCAGAGCTAGGTTTTTTGCTTGAAATGTTATATGTTTATTGTTTTGTAATGACTCAGATGTTTTAAAATTAAGCGTTATATTGTGCATATTATGGTGTAAAATATATATTTAATTAAAACATAATTCGCCAACAGATTTACTCGAGACATCTAGCTGCCAACCTACTTATTAACTTCCAGATTTTATTGAAAAGTTTCTTCTTCTGGCCGCTAGAATGCACTCGCTCTGTTAGGAATATATTGTTCGATATTTCACCACTAGATGTCACGACTAGTTTACGTGGGGCTCCATTGATTACTATACCATTGGCATTCTATGCGCATCGAATTTGAAGAATGACAAGATGATACTACGATACATTTTTACTTTTTATTTTAAAGGGTTTGTAACAGCCTATTGTGCGTTATTTGAAAATGTTAATTGAAGTAAAGAACAAAACGATTTCACATAGTATCTGAACTCTACCGTTGGTGCTAGTTCAGGATATTAATTAATACTTTTATTTCAGCCAAATAGCAATCGAAAATATCCACATAGTTGGTATGCACACGTCTCTGTAGGGTCATGGAAAGATTTGTTAATTCAATTAGGGTTGTGAAAGTCATACGCAGCCAGACGTGTAAAGACATGCCTCAACTCAAAGTTGGATGTTGCCCGCGTCAGGCCGATTATGTAATAATAATAATAATAATAATAATAATGTTATTGGTTTTACGTCCCTTTTAACTACTGTTGCTTTTAGCAACGCCGGGGTGCCAGAATTTTGTCCCGAAGGGGATCTTTAACGTGCCAGTAAATCTACTAACAAGGCTCCCTCGCATTTGTGCACCCTCAAATGCCAGCTGACTGCGCCAGGATACGAACCTGAAACATACGGTCCAGCAAGCGAGAACGTTACCGCTGAGCCACGCCGCCAGTCCGGTCGATTATGTCTCCAGATCCATAACATTCTTTAGATACTTCTTATCTTTCTTTCTTCAATGATGGTAGCAGTTTTTATCTAGGTTGTGGCGTTTGGTAGAGGTAAATCGTTTCTAAGGTCTTCAACAAAGAATAGTTCTATTATACTCTTTGATAATAACAACGAGTTATAACTATACTCATACATTTAGGAGAAAGTAGGCTATATGTTCTTTACTGAACATCTTGTTTTTCATTTTTATTCGAGTATAAAGATAGAAGAATGAAAACATGACCTGCCAAGAATTAATTCACTCTACATAAATGAACTTTGCAGTTATTAGTGGTTCGTTGATTATTATAATTGAATAATTTGATGTTGTTGATTCTCTTCACGACATCGTGGTCATTTAGCCCTGTCTGCGTGGCTGTGTGTAGAATTTGTCTGTTGTCCTGTGTCACTGTGATGTCTATATTAATGTGTGTTTTTGGCATTCACCGTTAGCACTCAAATTTTTTCAACTAATTACATTCACAACTCTTATTTATTGGGCGCTGTTAGAAGCCATTCTCAGTGTGGTCGTCCCAAGATTTTTTAAACATTACAGGTATCTATTTCAAGTATTTCCGTGGTTCCTGCTCAAGTCCTAGATCGTAATTTAGCCTATACAAACCAACATTAACACATGTTATCATACAAATTCCATACTCCCGGAAGTATTTATTATTTTATTCTCTAGCTTAAATAACTCAGTTTACTGTTCACTTTTTTGCAAATACCAATTCACAATATATTGCTTCATATTTGTTACATATGCCATTCATTTTTTTCATTTATTTTTCAATATTTGTCGTATGAACAATATTGATTTTATTGAAATATGAATTTATTATAACTTTTTTTTTGTGAAATTTAAAAGTTCATCTCGGGATCATGGTTCAGTTTACTACATCCTGCTGTTTCATGTTTTGGGGTTCATCTCCTCTAATGATATATGAATACGCACCCGAATTGATTATTTATTCAGTATCTTATAGCCGGCCTGTTTATGCATTGCCAGTTTATAGCTACAGTGAGGAAATATTTTCATCAAAGAGTTTCCTTAGAATTATGTTCGCGTCGACTTACTTTCCGAAAAAGCAGCCTACGTAAGCAAAGTGGACAACTATAGACCAAAGCTCTTCTTAAACACTAGAATAGAATGGAATACCGTCTATTCGGAATCTCGAATTTCCAGATATTGGGATGACAATAATATTAATTTCACCCACCATTTGATGCATGTGGTTTGAATACAGTATTTTGTACAATATTACACCTCGGCTGTCTTCAAAATGAATTTCCGTTATTTCCCATTTTCACCCCCAGGCATATGCCGGGGTGACTCCTTTCAACAGGTCCACGGACGACGCCCTTCCCACTCCCTTCCCTGACATTTCCTTCATTAGACCCAAGTTAGTGGTCGCCTGGGAGATCGGCCTGTCATGATCCCCAGTTGTATCTGTAGACAAAATGCGTTCAGATCCCAGACACTGCCGTTGAGGCAGTAGAGGAATGATCCATCGCATATTCCGTGCGTGAAACTGAGCTGGGTGGGCAAGAGATTTAAACAAGACGTTCAGTAAAGAACATATAGCCTACTTTCTCCTAAATGCATGGGTATTGTTATAACTCTTTGTCCTTTTCAAGGAGTATGATTGAATGTTTGTTGTAGTAGCTTGTTGAAATACAACGTGCTATAGGGATATTAAACATGAATATGAGGTGCCCTTTGCTAGTGCTACCTCTGTACCAAATTTCGTTCAATTCGGTTTCACCGTGTTTGAATTGATAGGGGGAATCGATTTGCACACATACTTGGCCACCATCTGCAAACTATTGGGCTGATGTTCTTGCAGTTTGGTCAGAATATGTTTCCCACATAAAGATATGGTGTTGCAAAATTTTGTAGAGACTAGATTATTAGGTTGGTCGTAATTACATTTTAGCTTTTAACATTTGGGTGGCCGCGATTACGTTTCCGTCAAGATAGCGGTGATATAAAACATGACACTGAGTTGCCCCTTGCCAGCGCTACCTCTGTACCAAATTTCGTTCATTCGGTTCCACCTTGTTCGAATTAATAGGGGGAATCAATTTTGACATAAAGATGGCCGCCATCTGCAAACTATTAGGCTAATGACCTATTAGATTGGTCAAAGGATGCTCCCTCCATAAAGGTATGTTGTTGCAAAGTTTGGTAGAGATCGGATGGTTATGTTAGTCATAATTTGATTTAAGCTTTAAACATTTGTATGGCCGCCATTACGTTTCTGACAATATGGCGGCGATATTAATCATGACACTGAGATGCCCTTTGCTAGTGCTATCTCTGTACCAAATTTCGTTCCATTCGGTTTCACCGTGTTTGAATTAACAGGGGGAATCGATTCTGACACAAAGATGGCCGCCATCCGCAAACTATTAGGCGAATGACCTATTAGATTGGTCAAAGGATGCTCCCTCCATAAAGGTATGTAGTTGCAAAATTTGGTAGAGATCGGATGATTAGGTTAATCGTAATTTGATTTAAGCGTTGAACATTCGTGTGACCGCCATTACGTTTCTGTCAATATGGCGGCGATATAAAAAATGACACTGAGATGCCCTTTGCTAGTGCTACCGCTGTAGCAAATTTCGTTCCATTCGGTTTCACCGTGTTTGAATTAATAGGGGGAATCAATTTTGACATAAAGATGGCCGCCATCCGCAAACTATTAGGCTAATGACCTATTAGATTGGTCAAAGTATGCTTCCTCTATAAGGGTATGTTGTTGCAAAATTTGGTAGAGATCGGATGATAAGGTTAATCGTAATTTGATTTAAGCTTTGAACATTTGTGTGGCCGCCGTTACGTTTCCGTTAAGATGGCGGCGATATAAAACATGACACTGAGGTGCCTTTTGTTAGTACTACCTCTGTACCAAATTTCGTTCCATTCGGTTGCACCGTGTTCGAATTAATAGGGGGAAACGATTTTCACACAAAGATGGCCGCCATCCGCAAACTATTACGCTGATGACCTATTAGTTTGGTCAAAGGATGCTCCCTCCATAAAGGTATGTAGTTGCAAAATTTGGTAGAGATCGGATGATTAGGTTAGTCGTAATTTGATTTAAGCTTTGAACATTTGTGTGGCCGCCATTACGTTTCCGTCAAGATGGCGGCGATATAAAAAAGACACTGAGGTGCCTTTTGTTAGTACTACCTCTGTACCAAATTTCGTTCTATTCGGTTGCACCGTGTTCGAATTAATAGGGGGAATTGATTTTCACACAAAGATGGCCGCCATCCGCAAACTATTACGCTGATGACCTATTAGATTGGTCAAAGGATGCTCCCTCCATAAAGGTATGTAGTTGCAAAATTTGGTAGAGATCGGATGATTAGGTTAATCGTAATTTGATTTAAGCTTTGAACATTCGTGTGGCCGCCATTACGTTTCAGTTAAGATGGCGGCGATATAAAACATGACACTGAGGTGCCCTTTGCTAGTGCTACCTCTGTACCAAATTTCGTTCCATTCGGTTCCACCATGTTCGAATTAATAGGGGGAATTGATTTTTACACAAAGATGGCCGCCATCCGCAAACTATTAGGCTAATGACCTATTCATTTGGTCAAAGGATGCTTCCTCTATAAGGGTATATTGTTGCAAAATTTGGTAGAGATCGGATGATTAGGTTAATCGTAATTTGATTTAAGCTTTGAACAATTGTGTGGCCGCCATTACGTTTCCGTCGAGATGGCGGCGATATAAAACATGACACTGAGGTGCCTTTTGTTGGTACTACCTCTGTACCAAATTTCGTTCCATTCGGTTGCACCGTGTTCGAATTAATAGGGGGAATCGATTTTCACACAATGATGGCCGCCATCCGCAAACTATTACGCTGATGACCTATTAGTTTGGTCAAAGGATGCTCCCCCCATAAAGGTATGTTGTTGCAAAATTTGGTAGAGTTCGGATGATTAGGTTAGTCGTAATTTTATTTAAGCTTTGAACATTTGTGTGGCCGCCATTACGTTTCCGTCAAGATGGCGGCGATATAAAACATGACACTGAGGTGTCCTTTGCCATTGCTACCTTTGTACCAAATTTCGTTCAATTCGCATTCACCGTGTTCGAATTGATAGTGGGGGACAGACATTCAGAGTACACACACTCACACACACACAGACACACACACACACACACAGACTCACACACACACATACACACACACACACAGACTCACACACACACATACACACACACAGACAGACACACTTTTTTCGCCCTGTGTTGATCTCATAAGTCTACTTTCTTTTTTTGCAAAAATCGAAAGTAGGCTAAAAATACAGCATAGCCTAAAGAATAAACAATTTTTAGCAACGCAACTGAGCCGGTACAATTTTAAGATCTGTTCGACGTTGTTTCCATCTAGCGGTCTCTAGTAATACATCTAAGAGATCGCAATTTCCGCACGTCTGAAAAAGGAATGCGCCCGCGTTGGAGTACTCATCCTTGTCTAAGAAACACGCCTTCGGCGATTGTTATCGCGCCTGAATTGTTATCGCAAGGAGAATTTGATGATCGTCTGCCGTTATAACTGCTACTACCAGCAAATCTATTCTAATGTTCCGAGATGCCCTTTATAATATGCTTTAAGAAGATATAAATGTTGGGGAGACACTACGCGATTCCGGCTGCGTCTCATAGTGAAGAATTCCGTAAATATGAAGTTGTCATAATATAAAATTATTATCAGTGAACTTCCAGAACGTCTCGGAGTATCAGCTAATTGGAAATGGTCCTTGTAGCTATTCTGTTTTAATGTGTCATGTTTTGAAGAAAACTGATCACGATATATATATATATATATATATATATATATATATATACTCCCCAACTTTCAGTGTTAAAAGTTCCGTAATTTAATCTGCTAAGGTAGGGTTAAACTGGAGACCGTTCATGTTTTTCTATGAAGTTATTTGGTGGTTATTTAGTCCCCAGTTTATTTATATACGCACGTAGTGGAGAATCAAATTGCTTGTTTATGGGTTTATTAATTTAAATGGGTGCTTGTTGTTGTTGTTGTTTCTTTTCCGTATCTAGTCGAGTTTTATTTTAGTGCGTGTTACTTGCGTTTGTTTTATGTTGTGAAACGCGATTGTATTTATGAGAGATGTTTCTTACCAGTTCCTAACCCCTTGCAAGAGTATGGGATCTTTCAGGGACCTTTAGGGACTGGTATTCTTTAGGTTAGTTCGCGATATTAATTGTGCCTAGACGTAGGAGGGTGTGTTGTTCATTGCTTTGGATGTAATATCTTTTTGTTGGAACACACACCAGTTTATTTTATGTTTCAAGGGTTTGTTTTTTTATGCTTGTCAATTGTGCACTCCAAGGATGGCCGATTAGGTTTTATTTTTATCCTTGGAGACTGGGCAAGCATTATCTATGTATGTTTCAGAAATATGTTTCATTTACAATCACGGTTCTAGTATTGATATTAAGGGTTGGGTTTATGTCGTTTGTTTAAGTGGGAATTTGACTGAAGGTCGAGGGTCATGTTTTGTGTTATTCTGTTTGTTGTGGCCTTCAGTCAGCAAGCAATGCGTGATCCCATTACGTTATTAAATCAGGTGTATTGGTTACTCTTCCGAGATGACGGAATGTGTGTTCGTTGTACGTGCCCGGGACTGCAATTGACGCTTATTTGGCATCCCGCAAGGTAACTGAACCTTGTGCTTTCGTTCGAAAGAAGTTTTATTCTACCAGTTCATGAAATCGTTTGGTTTTATCTTCATTTGGGATTTGCTTGTTTTAATTTTACTGAACTGATCTATGTTTATTTGCTGAGTTTGTATGTCACACCACGTCATGTGAAGTGTAGCGCCTTGTGAAGTTGTGTAATTTATTCTGTGTTTATTGACGTGTCATTTAAGGGTCGTTGCTGTTGTTGGTTGTTTCTTTGGGTAGCTTGGCGTGACATACAGTTTAATGTAAGGGAGGTCGGATAGACAGTTCGCGGGAGGTACGATTTCATGTACTTCTAAGAATGATGCTTCTGACTACCTTCTTGTAGTCAGCCTGTGGTGGAACGAAACGCACTATTAACACTATCGTTAATTTCTTCCCCTCTACTGAACGATCTCCAGCGACTTAGGCATTCTCCTCGTCGTCGACATTCTCCTTTTATAGATCTTTATTGTGTGTTTTACGTTTTATTGTTTTACTGTTTTTTAATACAATGTACATATTTTATTACAGGCCCATCATCCCTCATCTTACCATTTCATGCACCCCTCACGTCCCCTTTTGCAATGTCTTGTTTTTTGATAGTTAAATTTTATTTTATTCAACCTTTACTCGAAGAATGTGGTCATTCCTTATTGGTTCTCCATCTAGTTCTAAATGCGAATGGTACACAACATAGGTTTAAGATCCATGGCCGGTCCCCATTCCGCGCATGCGGGGAACCTTTTCGGTTCCTCAGTCTTGCCATCGACTGTGTGCGTTGGGCGGTGGTCACCGCATGTGTCAGCAACAACTCAACAAAAAGCAAAGAGTTTATCAAGATCCATTTTTTATCACTCAAGTGTTCTCCTACTCAGTTCCTAATTAATCTGGATGACAGATGCTATTATGTACGTATGGCTAACCTTCACAAGCCTGATTTAAATGTATGAATGCATCCGTATTAAAGCAGACGAAATTCGAACACGAACACTAAATGGCAGGATAACAAAGCTCAATAGTGGATTATTTCTTAATCACTACTTCCTTTACCGATTAATTCATATCCGTTTGAGTAACAAACATTTTATTTAACTCATAGTACAAAACAATTTCACTGTAATGGAGTAAAGTAATGCACAGTAGTTTATGAACACAGAGCCAGTATCACTCAGTTCTGTGTAATCTAATTTTACTTTTATTACCTCAGTGTACAAGCTTGTCAGGTGCACTTTAACATTGCTCCATTTTCATTAAAAATACTCAACATGAGATACTGCTCTCGAAAGCTCATTATCCCGTATAAAATATCAGGCAGCAAGCAATCTGCATTGGAGTTTTATATTACACAATACGCGAGGACCCATTTTCATAGGTTGTAATCTCCACTGGTCATAATTTCTCAGAAGAGGGTGGCATTTAGTGCCCTCTTCGAAGAAGGACCAGTCTTACACTTAATAATTATTAGTTTGAAGAGGAAAATGAGTCGAAAATACGAAATGGATAATAGATAATTTAACTACCGTGTATTTTCTTGTTATTAGATGTTTCTTCAATTCAGTAAAATGTGTACAATAAAGTAAATTACCATAGAAATCCAAGCCATCCGGATAGATGACCGCACCCTGGTAGCATGACCACAGTTTCGATATCCGACCGAGGAAGTCTGCTTTTGGAAGGGCGGAGATATTTCACGGCACTGTAAGTCATTGTAATAGACCTCTCATATCACGTTTGGTAAACTTCCGTACAATTCTGGTTCCTCGGTCAAACCGTAGTGCAAAACAGCTCACCAAAATTGGAGTGTAGATAGTCTAAATGGCAAGGTATCTGAGGAATTATTGTTATAATTATTATTATTATTATCATAATCCGAAATTTAATGCTTTTCAGAGTAATTTGGTTATTTGTTTGGCTATAAGATAGTTCCAATCCAAAAGTTCTGTTAAATAAAATCACAACGGCTTGGCCGTGTTGAAACAGCGAATCCCGTCATATCTCCAAAGTTAAGCCACATTGAGCGTGGTGAAGGTTTGGATGGGTGACTGATTTGGCTGATTTGGAGGAACCTCTTGTTGTTGTCAAGGGAAGGGAAAGGAAGGAGGAGCGGAAGGGGCATGGTCACCCTACGACAAGTAAATTCCGGCTCATAAACACTTTCTTTGCGTTTCAGACGCCTTCTTCTCCTAAAAAGCGGGATATCGCGAACATAAAGGGATGCATGTAAAGAGTAACGGAAGAGTGCGAGTCGGGGTTGAGATATTACTCTCCCTCATGTTGGCACTTTGCTGCTCTAAAGGTCGCCGCTTTTATCGATTCCAACAGTTCGTTTAGGAGACGGCTCTGTGGGTATTACCTACCATTAGGATTTCACTTGCATCAAAGGGCAGTAAATCCAACCACAGTCGGAACTTTTGAATATTGCTCATCCATAGAAATGGAGTTCAGTTCAGCTAAGTAACTTTATAAACTGACCACTGTCGTTATCAGATAAAACTATACAAAAAGGACTTTAACTTAATTCGTAAGATATTATCCACTCCATGTTTCAGGTCGTAGACGGTAAAAGTGATTCAAAGTAGTATTTTACAAATAGAAAGTCTGACTGAGTGGCATAATCACTTTAGCGTTGGTCTTCAAAATACCATATTGTGGGCTCGATGCCTTTTAATGGTGATTGTGTTGATAGATTTATTGGATTACCTCCAGGATGAAATCCTTCATCTTTGCATCCCTAAATTCAAAGCAGTTTAAAGGTTCAATTAAAATAATATTTGGTGAACATTTTAGGGAATCTGTCTGAGCAGTTCTCGATACATTAGAACTCCATGAGTTAAATAATAATAATAATAATAATAATAATAATAATAATAATAATAATAATGGCAACGTTGCAAAGCAAGGCAAAGGTAGAGGGATGTAAACAGTGTGACAATCAGTTTGCTCTCATCTTATGTGAAACATCATAACCTCTTATTACTCTCCAGTGCCTTCGCTCTTATGAACGAACCAAGAACAGCAACAAGTGCCCTTGAAGCGAGTGACAAAAGATTTTTCCCTACCTTTTATACCCTTATCAAAATTTTGGCAAATTTGCCTCTCTCTGTAGCTACTGGTCATGCCGAACGGAGTTTGAGTTGGTTGAAAACATACTTAAGAAATTATGAAATTCTACTTCTGACGATAAAGTTATAAACCGATTTGGCAATGCTTCAAAAAACCTTGACTTTATATTATAGTGTGAGTTGTAAATCAAAACAGTAACATTAATTCGTTCCATATAAATACTATCAAGAGAGCAAGATGATTGTATCAATAAAAAGTATCATAAAATGGTCTTAGTTGTGTTTGACATTAACCAAACATAAATCATCACAACAAATCGGTTGAAGAAATGATGCCAAATAGCCTAAAACTCATCATTTTGTACCAAATTATACAAACGTTTCCAGGGGGGAACCCTGGACCCCCTATTCTTTGGGACTATACCATGCCTCCTAACCCCCAGTTGGGCACCCACCGAAATAAAACACTATATACGCCCCTGATGTTAACAGTCAGTCAACACGATTGCACCCAATAGTGATGGGTTGTTCCCTAATCCTGAAAAAGAATTACATGAGATTAACACGTAGTTCCGTGAATAACTATACAGCCTATTTTCATATATCCTAATTATGTTTATTGCCTCAATCAACATACAAAATTTCAGTTTGATTGCTCAAATAGATTCGTAAATATTGAGAACCGACTAAATATTGCGGATGGTTCTCATGTTGAATGTTTATATATTTAGGTCTTAGAGTTATGTACTGTTACATGAATATTATTGTGTACGTGTAGTTTTCAAACTTCAATCGCAAGATAAGGACACAAGAAGTAACAAGTAGTTCCGTGAAGAACTATACAGCCTATTTTCATATATCCTACCCATGTTAATTGCCTCCATCAACATACAAAATTTCAGTTTGATTGTTGTGATAGATTCGTAGATATTGAGAACCGTGTAAATATTTCAGATGGTCGCCAGGTTGGATATTTAGCCTATTTTCAATTTATGAAGAAAATAGGCTTATGAGATCACCTTTTTTCCGTGAGTGTGCGTGTGTGTGAGAGAGAGAGAGAGGTTTGTGTGTGTCCCTAATAACTTCTAAACGGCTAGAGCGATTACATTGAAACTGGGTAAGATCATAGAACTATTCTGGCCGACCCCGACCGTGCCCTTCAAATTTTATTGTGTCTCACCAATCCAACATGGCGGCTGTACGAAATATTTCACCAGGATTCAGTATCTCCGAAACTTTTACCGATATCGCCCTGAAATTGTGTACGGTGATAAAGGGCACTACTAAAAGTTCACCTATGAGACTTCCAAAATCCTGGTGACTACAAAACCAACATGGCGGCCAAGCGAATTTGAGACTTTTAAATAGACTTTTCTCGCGATTTACCTATCCAAACGTAATTAACCTTGGTACTGCAAATGACTATACACATTGTAATGTACTGGAGTCTAATTTAGTTCAATTGTTTACATATCCTCAAAATGGCGGCTGTGCGAAATATTTCACTGACATTCTATATCTCCGAAACTATTATAGATATCACCCTGAAATGTGGTACGGTGATAAACGGTACTGATACACGTTTACCTATGTAACATTCATAAACCTGTAAAGTACAAAAAGAATATGGCGGCCAAGCAAAATTAAAACATTTGAATAGACTTTTCTCGTGATTTAACTCTCTGACCGCAGTGAAATGTGGTACAGTAAATGATTTTACATATTGTAATGCACTGGCATCTAATTTAGTACAATTTTTTATATAACCTCAACATGGCGGCTGTGCGAAATATTTCACCGGCATTCTATATCTCTGAAACTATTAGCGGTATCACCCTGAAATTTTGTACGGCAATAAAAGGCGCTACTGGAAGTTTATCTATAATACTTACAGAAACCGGTTATTACAAAACGAATATGGGGGCCAAGCGAAGTTGAAAATTTTAAATAGACCTTTCTCGCGATTTAATGATCCAAACACAATGAAACATGGTACAGGAAATGTTTTCACACATTGTAATGCACTGGTATCTAATTTAGTTCAATTGTTTACATAACCTCAAGATGGCGTCTGTGCGAATTTTAAAATGAAGTTTGTATTTCTTGTGACGTAATCGTGCTTTCGAAGTGAAAGTTTGAATAATGAATCTACGCAATAATTTTCCTTTAATTGTACATGACTCTACGGCCTATACATATAACAATCCAACATGGCGAGCATCCGAAATATTTAGATGGATGTCAGGGCATTACAATGTGTATAGACACATACTGTACCAAGTTTTATTGCGTTTGGTTGGTTAAATAGCGAGAAACGTCTATTTAAAAGTCGCAACTTCGCTTGGCCGCCATGTTGGTTTTGTAGTTACCAGGTTTTCAGATGTCACATAGGTGAACTTCTAGTAGTTCCCTTTATCACCGTAAAATATTCCAGGGTGATATCGGTGATAGTTTCGGAGATATTGAATTCTGGTGAAATAATTTGCACAGCCGCCAAGTTAGATTGGTGAGACGTAACAAAATTTGAACGGCATGGTCGAGGTCGTCCAAAACAGTGCTATGAACTTACCGAGTTTCATTGAAATCGCTCCAGCCGTTTAGAAGTTATTAGGGGGAAACACACCATCAGACACGCACACACGGACAAAAGGTGATCTCATAAGCCTATTTTTTCATAAATGAAAATAGGCTAATAAATACACTAGGATGACCAGTTTCGATCCAAGTGTACTTTTTTCAGGATTAGGGAATAACCCATTACAATTGGGTACAATCGTGTTGACTGAAATTTTTAGCCTATTTTCAATTTTGAAAAAATAGGCTTATGATATCACCTTTTGTCCGTGTGTGTGTGTGTGCGCGCGCGTGTGTGTGTGAGAGAGTGTGTGAGGTGTGTGTGTGTCCCCCCCCCCCCCTAATAAAATCTAAACGGCTGGAGCGATTTCAATGAAACTCAGTAAGTTCATAGCACATTTCCCGGCGACCTCGACCGTGCCCCTCAAATTTTGTTACGTCTTACCGATCCAACATGGCGGCTGTGCGAAGTATTTCACTAGCATTCAATATCTCCGAAGCTATTACTGATATCGCCCTGAAATTGTGTATGTTGATAAAGGGCACGACTAGAAGTTCACCTATGAGACTTTCAAAAACCTGGTGACTACAAAACCAACATGGCGGCCAAGCGAAGTTGAGAATTTTAAATAGACTTTTCTCGCGATTAAACTATCCAAATATAATGAAGCTTGGTACAGCAAATGCTTATATACATTGTAATGCACTGGAGTCTAATTTAGTTCAATTGTTCACATAACCTCAAAATGGCGGCTGTGCGAAATATTTCACTGACATTCTATATCTCCGAAACTATTACAGATATCACCCTGCAATTTTGTACGGTGATAAAGGGTACTGATACAAGTTAACCTATGTATATTTCATAAACCTGTCAAGTACAAAACGAACATGGCGACCAAGCGAATTTGAAATATTTTAATAGACTTTTCTAGTCATTTAACTCTCTGAGCGCAGTGAAATGTGGTACAGTAAATGATTTTGCAGATTGTAATGCACTGCCATCTAATTTAATTCAATTGTTTACATAACCTCAAGATGGCGGCTGTGCGAAATTTTAAAATTAAGTTTTAATTTCTTGTGTCGTAATCATGCGATCGAAGTGAAAGTTTGAATAATGAAGCTAGGCAATAATTGTCCTTGAATGGTACATAACTATATGGCCTATACATATAACAATCCTAAATGGCGAGCTTCCGAAATATTTAGACGGTTCTCAATATCTATGAATCGTTTACAGCAACCAAACTGAATTTTTTTATTTTCATAGAGACTATGAACATATGTTCACCTATAGGAATTTCAGTAACCTGGAGAGCACAAATCCAACATGGCGGCGACGCGAAGTGTGTGTTTGTGTTTGAGTCTTCAGTCTTTTGACTGGTTTGATGCAGCTCTCCATGCCTCCCTGTCCTGAGCTAATCGTTTCATCTCTACATAGCTCCGACACCCTACATCGGAGGCAATCTGTTTAACATATTCTAACCTTGGTCTACCCCTACAGTTTTTGTCCTCGACCCTTCCTTCCATAACTAAGCTTGCTATTCCTGGGTGTCTTAGTAGGTGTCCTGCCAACCTATCTCTTCTCTTCATTAGCAGTCGCCAGAAATATCTCTCCTCTCCCACTCGTCTTAATACCTCTTTGTTTGTAACCCTATCTACCCATCTGATCTTCATCGTTCTCCTGTAACACCACATTTCAAATGCTTCAATTCTCCTCTTTTCTGCTGCACCAATAGTCCAAGTTTCACTTCCATAGAGCGCCACGCTCCAGACAAACGCTTTCAAAAATGACTTCCTAATACCTAAATCTATATTCGATGTCAGCAGATTCCTTTTTTGTAGAAATGCTTTCTTTGCCTGAGCCAACCTACTTTTAATATCCTCTTTGCTTCGTCCATCACTGGTTAATCTGCTTCCTAAGTAACAGAAGTCTCCTACTTCCTTCAGCTTTTTACCTGCCAATTTGATCTCCATAGAGGTTTCCGATTTATTTCGGCTGCATTCCAGTATTTTTGTTTTACATTTATTTATTTTCATCATGAATTCTACCCGTAAGACGGAGTCCATACCAGTCAAAAACTCATTCAAATCCTCAGGCTTGTCGGCCAAGATGACGATGTCATCAGCAAATTTCAGAGTTGAAATTATTTCTCCTTGAATCTTCACTCCCACTTTAAATTTTTCTCTAATTTCCTTCATTGCTTGTTCAATGTAAAGATTGAAAAGTATGGGTGATAAGTTGCAGCCTTGCCTTACACCTTTCTGAATACCAGCTTCTCTCTCATGTCCTTCAACTCGAATGACTGCTGTCTGGTTTCTGTACAGATTGTATATCACCCTCCTATCCCTGTACTTTATTCCAGTTGATTTCAAAATGTCAAACAATTTAGTCCAATCAACGTTATCAAAAGCCTTTTCTAAGTCTACAAAAGCCATGAACGTTCTCTTATCTTTCCTTATTCTACCTTCTAAAATCAGCCTAAGACTTAGTACAGCTTCCCTTGTTCCTATATTTCTCCTGAAACCAAACTGATCTTCACCCAACTCCGTTTCTATCTGGCGTTCAATCCTCTTGTAAATTATTCTAGACAGGATCTTTGAAGCATGAGTAATCAAGCTGATTGTACGGTAATCTTCACATCTGTCAGCTCCCACTTTCTTTGGTATAGGGATGATTACATTCTTCTTGAAATCAGGGGGTACCTCACCTGTCTCATAAATCCTACACACCAAGTGAAATAACCTGATCAGACCTTCATCTCCTATGCAGCGTAGCAACTCAATCGGTATATCATCTATGCCTGGTGCTTTGTTCCTGCTTAAGTCTTCCAAAGCTCTATCAAATTCTGATCTCAATATTAAATCTCCTTTCGCATCCTCATCAATTTCCTCCTCCCTTTCCATTACATGATTCTCAATCTCCTTTCCCTTATACAAACTCTCTATGTAAGCTTTCCATCTCTCAACCTTTTCTTCCCTATCTGTTAGAGGCTTTCCATTTGTGTCCTTAATATTACAGCACTTAGTCTTCTTTTCCCCAAAAGTATTCTTAATCCTTCGATAAGCTGTGTCTACTTTTCCTAATTTCAGACAATTTTCTATACCAGCACATTTATCTTTCAACCATTCTTCTTTCGCTTCCTTGCACTTCTTGTTAACCTCATTTCTCAGACGTCTGTATTCTGCTTTCCCCTTTTCATCTCTTAGATTCTTGTGTTTTCGCCTTTCATCCATCAATTCTAGTACATCCTGAGTGATTCACGGTTTTCTACCTATTCTTTCTTTCCTACCAATGTTTTCTTCTGCGGATTTTGTTATTTCATTCTTCAAAAGTGCCCATATACATATTTAAATGGACATTTCTTGCGAATTAACTCTCCGAGTGCCGTGAAACCTTGCACGTTAAATGATTTTACAAATGTTGATCCACTGGCATCTAATTTATTTCAATTGTTTGCATAATCACAAGATGGCTGCTGTGCGTAATTTTAAAATCTCGTTTTTACTTCTTGTGTTCTAATCATGCGATTGAAGTTTGAATACCACACGTACACAATAATCTTAATGTAATAGTACAAAAATAAAAATCCAACCTAACGACCATCTGAAATATTTAGACGGTTCTCAATATCTACGAATCTGTTATAGCAATTAAACTGACATTTTGTATGTTGATAGAGGCAATTAACTTGAGCAGGATATATGAAAATAGGCTGTATAGTTCTTCACGGAACTACTTGTTATTACTAAGGCAACAATGAGAAAAGGCTTCAAACAACATAATGCATGCAATTTTTTTCAGGAGTGTATTCACATATTTATATTTTACCCCGCCAGCCTCCTACAAGTTAATTGAACTGAAATTCTAACCGGAAACCAACTGGTCACTAAACAGATTCAGCACTACTGAATTAATGAGACCAGCCACAATGCAATGACATGCTTGATAGAATTCAGTTCAGCATAATCAGTGAAATTAACGTAATGTAGCCAAGCGAGATCTACGGTACATTAAGCATCGGTACAGAGAACTGAAAACTATCCTCAATCGGGGGGAGATCCTGCAGAGTGGAATAAAATGTCGATATTCATTCGATTGTTGAACATGCTATAAATATTGATGACAAAAATGATATTTGGCATGCTTGTAGCAACCCAAAGCAATTTTTATAATGTAAAAATTCTTATCATAAAAGTTTTTTTAGAAAATGTCCAAAATTTGAAGAAGAAAAAACACCTTACATCATAGTTTCCTTTATATATCCCAAGTTTATAAGAAATGTCCTACTTTTCTTTTTTTAAGGTGTGTATTATATCTGCATGTACAAAATGTTCCTAAATTACTAACATAAACTGTTAGTTAAATACTTTTATTGAACTTTTATCCAGAGCAGTTGAAAATAGTTCCTTTTTAAGAATAAATACAGTATATAAAACAAATATAAATCCTTATGACCAAACGAGGTGCATTTTATAGGTGCAGTAGCAATACACACCTTAACAAGTAGTTCCGTGAAGAACTAAAGCCTATTTCCATATATCCTACTTATGTGAATTGCCTCAATCAACTTACAACATTTCAGTTTGATTGCGGTAGTAGATTCTTAGATATTGAGAACCGTATAAATATTTCGGATGGTTGCCATGTTGGATTGTTATATGTAGGCTATAGTTATTTACCGTTAAATGAAAATTATTGCGTAGATTCGTTATTCAAACTTTCACTACTATCTCTTGATTAAGACACACGAAATAAAAACTGAATTTTAAAATTAGCACAGCCGCCATCTTGATGTTATGTATACAATTGAACTAAATTATATACCAGTGCATTACTATGTGTATAAACATTTGCAGTACCAAGTATCATTGCGTTTGGACCATTAAATCGCTAGTCCGCCATGTTCATTTTGTAGTTAACCGGTCTTTGAAAGTCTCATAGATGAACTTCCAGTTAGTGCCCTTTATCTCCGTACAAAATTTCGTGGTGATAGACCTACCGGTAATCGTTTCAGAGATATAGAATGCCGGTGGAATATTTCACTCAGCCGCCATTTTGAGGTTATGTAAACAATAGAACTAAATTAGAAGCCAGTAAGTTACAATATGTATAAACATTTGTTGTACTAAGTTTCATTGCGTTTGGATGGTTAAATCGCGAGAAAAGTATATTCAAAAGTTTCAAATTCGCTTGGCAGCCATGTTGGTTTTGTAGTTACCAGGGTTTTGAAAGTCTCATAGGTGAATTTCTAGTAGTGCCCTTTATCACCCTACAGAATTTCAGGGTGTTATCTGTATGTGTTTCGGAGATATTGAATGCTGGTGAAATATTTCGCACAGCCGCCATGTTGGATTGGTGAGACATAATAAAATTTGAAGGGCACTGTCGGGGTCGTCCGTAATAGTTCTATGACCTTACCGAGTTTTATTGAGTTCTCACTAGCCGTTTAGAAGTTATTAGGGGGACACACGGGCAGACACGTACGCACACACACACACACACACACACACGGACAAAAGGTGATCTCATGAGCCTATTTTTTCATAAAATGAAAATATGCTAAAAAAGAAAAGTAGGACATTTCTACTTGGGATATATACGGGAAATAATGATGCACGGTAAATCAGTTGGCAAATTTTGAAAATACTCAAAAGAACTCTTTTGATAAGAATTTTGTCATTATAAAAGTAGCTTTTGATTGCCACAGCCATGCCATTACTGTGATAATTAGTATCATTTGTCAACACTATTTGTAGCAGGTTCAACAATCGAAAGAACATTGACATTCTATTCCTCTCTTAAGCTGGATCTCTACCCCCCTTTTTGCGGTGATGGAAAATAATATTCTTCGAATAATCTCACAGTGAGTCATACGTATATAGTTGTCGTTGATGATTCTTTTAAGGCCTTTCCTATATGGTAGTCAGTTTTCCCCATGTGCTAGGGAAGATGTGTCCACGCCGATCATGCTGGCATGCCGGCTGCACGCCACCGTACTACTGGTGCTGGTGGCCATGCAGCGGTGTTTGAGGTAGACTCACCCGCTCGCTTTCCCGTTCACTCCCTCCCGTACTGTTTCGCTGTGTTGTGGTTGATCGGTCGAACGTCAATCGGTCATCGTCAAACGTCAAATAGAAACTGGTGATTCAAGTGTATTTATTAATATCATGTATTTTCCTTTCGGGATTAGGGAAACACTTGTTAAAATTGGTTACTATCGTGTTGCCCGACTGAAAAGCATTAAATTTCGATTACTAAGACAACACGAACTAAGAACTGTACAGCCTATTTTCATATATCCTACTCATGTTAATTGTCTCTATCAACATACAAAATTTCAGTTTAATTGCTGTAACAGATTCGTAGATATTGAAAACCGTCTAAATATTTCATATGGTCGCCAGGATGGATTTTTATTTTTGTACTATTACATTAAGATTATTGTGTACGTGTGGTATTCAAACTTCAATCGCATGATTAGAACACAAGAAGTAAAAACGAGATTTTAAAAGTACGCACACCAGCCATCTTGTGATTATGCAAACAATTGAAATAAATTACATGCCAGTGGATCAAAATTTGTATAAGCATTTGACGTGCAACGTTTCACGGCACTCGGATAGTTAATTCGCGAGAAACGTCCATTTAAATATTTATACTTCGCGTCGCCGCCATGTTGGATTTGTGCTCACCAGGTTACTGAAAGTCCTATAGGTGAACATATGTTCATAGTCTCTATGAACATAAAAAAAATTCAGTTTGGTTGCTGTAAAAGATTCATACATATTGAGAACCGTCTACATATTTCGGAAGCTCGCCATTTAGGATTGTTATATGTATAGGCCATATAGTTATGTACCATTCAAGGACAATTATTGCCTAGCTTCATTATTCAAACTTTCACTTCGATCGCATGATTACGACACAAGAATAAAAATTTAATTTTAAAATTTCGCACAGCCGTCATCTTGAGGTTATGTAAACAATTGAATTAAATTAGATGGCAGTCCATTACAATCTGCAAAATCATTTACTGTACCACATTTCACTGCGCTCAGAGAGTTAAATCACGAGAAAAGTCTATTAAAATATTTCAAATTCGCTTGGTCGCCATGTTCGTCTTGTACTTTACAGGTTTATGAAATATACATAGGTAAACTTGTATCAGTACCCTTTATTACCGTACAAAATTGCATGATGATATCTATAATAGTTTCGGAGATATAGAATGTCAGTGAAATATTTCGCACAGCCGCCATTTTTAGGTTATGTAAACAATTGAACTAAATTAGACTTCAGTGCATTACAATGTGTACAAACATTTGCTGTACCAAGTTTCGTTACGTTTGGATAGTTAAATCGCGAGAAATGTCTATTTAAAAGTCTCAATTTCGCTTGACCGCCATGATGGTTTTGTAGTCACCAGGTTTTTGAAAGTCTCATAGGTGAACTTCTAGTAGTGCCCTTTATCACCGTACACAATTTCAGGGCGGTAATAGTTTCGGAGATATTGAATGCTAGTGAAATATTTCGCACAGCCGCCATGTTGGATTGGTGAGACGTAACAAAATTTGAAAGGCACGGTCGAGGTCGCCGGGAATAGTGCTATGAACTTACCGAGTTTCATTGAAATCGCTCCAGCCGTTTTGATTTTATTAGGGGGGACACTCACACACCTAACACACACACACACACGGACAAAAGGTGATCTCATAAGCCAATTTTTTCAAAATTGAAAATAGGCTAAAAATGGCTTCCAACTCGATAATGTGCCCGTTAATCATGAGACCATAATTCTCGGTACTTTCTTCTTATGTGGAATCCGGGTGGTTGGACGTGACGTATGACTTCGAAAATCCCACGTGCTATAATTGGGAATCGAATTCTAGTTTCTTTGATTGGAGGCAAGTAGCTTAGCTACTGCGCCATTACGCCCCTCAAAATTTAAGATAATTCACTTAAATTTAAACGAATTTGTACGGCTTTAAAGTGCGAGCTACTGATAAAGAATCCCGGTACCTAGTCCTGCTCGTTAAATCGTGCACCACGGCCACGAGGGCAGTTGCAGAAAGTCCGGAGATCACAGGTTCATATCCCGGCGCTAACAACGACTATCATGAGCGTGGTTTTCTCCAGGGATTTTCCATACTCCCTCCTGGCAAGCCGGGGTAGTACCGTATTTCGAGTCCCGGTGCACCTACTTCATCCCTGTCTCAAATACAGTGAGTTATTGTTATTAAGGGGCAGAACAGTAAGGTCATCTGCCCTCTTAACTTGAATAATACAAATTTAGTAGAGTGAAAATTCAGAGGTGAATGCCTAAATATAAGAACAGCCTAATGTTAATGAAACAAAAAGAACTAATAAGTATAGCAGAATCATTAACAAGAATACAAAAAAAATAGATTTCTGGCCCTAACCCACTATCACTTATAAAGCGGATGGCGAGATCAGCAGCCATCACGTCATCGGCTAACTTGCGATCGAGTGAATTCTGCAGACCAATGTTCCTTCATTGATCAACAAAATCCACACACTCAGTTAAAATGTGGGCCACGGTGAGTACGGCTCCTCAGGTACAAAGTGGGAGATCTTCCCTTCTCATTAAATACGACTAGGTGGATCTTGCATGACCTATCCTTAGTCTACACAAAGTGATGGACTTCCTCCGTGACCGAAAATAGCTCCGCCCCACGCGAGTAGTTCCCTGATCGCTCTCAGTGTATCGTACGTTGGGTCAACTAGCCACTGAGTTAGAGCTATAGCGAATATCTCTACCTGATACCTCCATGGATCGAGGTAGTGATACAGTTATACTCAATAGTACAGTCGTCACATAAACATAGGTTATCAGACATATTCAACACACACCCAACGACATGGGGCTGATGGCCAATAACGTATGTCCCAAGCCCCTCAAAATTAATTTACAACTGATAAAGAATTCGCAACAACAAATTTGTGTTGCACAGTATATTATCATACTTACATTTTCATTTGAGACTGTTTTGCCTTTCAGCATCCAGTCTAGTCTGCAAGCCTCTGTTTGCGAACAAGTCGCCTCCAAGATCCCCTATTTGCAGTTAGCACTGCGGCCTCCTCTGCTTCCTCATCTCTCAATTTGGAATCGTTCATCACTGAGTCTAACCATCGCCTCCTATATATATATCTCTGCTTCTCTTACTCTCTACAGTCGACTCGGTAACATCTCAGGTAATCTCTCCTCCCCCATTCTCTTCACATGACCCCACCATCTGAGTAAGCTCATACGAACAGCTTCATCCAGCGGTGTTCATTTTGAACATAGTCTTTATCTCCTTGTTATCAGAATAACAAAAGTAGCTCAGTGGAAACATCCCCATTGAGCTAATAGTTTAAAACAAGTGTTCTCAATGCCCTAACATGAATTACACACTCCCAACTACACGGAGCTGATGACCAATTGCCGTCCACAGAACACTTAAAGCTTACACGCCAAGATAGCAGCAATAATAATCTTATTATGGGCCGCATAGCATTAGAGCTGCGCGGGAAGTCTATACACATGGGGTGCACACAACCTATTATGCAAAAGTTCTCGCACGGGTCCGCTAGTAACAATAATAGTAATAATAATAATAATAATACAAGACCTGTATGTTTCACTAAACTCAAGCTCCTAAACCAGAGGGAGTTAGAAGGTGTGGTTTGTATCAAAATCTTCCAAATCGTCTCAATAGTACAAGAAAAATCTTACATTTCTTGAAGAGTCAACGGAAATATATTTATTTGTTTGTAAAGTGCTTTTAAACAAATAAACTAGAAGATAGCCCCTGGCAGAACTGTGTCGCGGTCTGACCGCATAACATTGGAGCTGGGTGGGTAGTCTATATACATGGGGCGCACACAACCTATGTATTGTGCAAGAGTTCTCGCACGGGTACGCTAGTAATAATAATAGTAATAATAATAATACAAGACATTAAACGTCATCAAAATGTCTCATCGGATGCTCGATGTGTATTTTTGATTGCATTGGAGTGGGTGGGGTTTGAACCTACACACATACACAATTCATGATTGATCAACAAACATCTTACACGCACTGAGCTACCGTATATAAATATGAAAGCCTGAATTTCCACAGAAATTTGAGTTATTAACGCGTTTCAAACTGTTTTACGACCATTACGCGTAACAACAAAATGTTTGTCTGTCTGTGTACAATTTTGTACGTGCATCAATCAAAAACGCCTGGATGGATCAGTGTAAAATTTGGTAAAGATATCCATCAGAGACACGACACCATTCATTGATGTAACTCTTCTCCGTACCTCTCATGAAGGAGGAGCTACCCCCTTAAAAGTAATGCTGAAATAGGCATAGAAGGACGAGACAAAGCTCATTTTCAGCCCAACGGTGTTAGAAACACAAACTCCATGCTCCATTAATGGAACGCTGGCAGCAACTCGGCTAATTTTAGAATGACCCATATACTGTACAGTAAGTTGGGAGTCAACCTCTACTATGCTGATCCCTGTCAGCAACTGCACTATTTGTTCCCTATTCCTGAAGCTTTTATAACTTATCGAACGTACATATTAGGGGCTAATCAATTATACACTAATATGGATTGATATCCCACTTAAGTCCTCTCGGATATGAACACGTGTCGTTTGTTTTATGAGCCATTCCAGCATGTTGCCCTGACCAGGATATGGGCGCACATCACATTAGTCACGCTGCTGCTAATCGAAGTGCACTAATGCATGTGTATAATTTCGCGGGATAAATCTGATAATGGTAGATGCTCCAAGTGAGAGAAATGGCTTAATAAAGCTGGGGGCTGACAGGCCTCTACTGTATGTCACGTTCGTATGGTAGCTAAATGTGATTAAAACTAAGATGCATTTGTTTGACTCCTCAATATTTGGAAAGCAGGATTTTACAGACAGTTTGACTTTTACTGTTGTTGTTGTTGGTTCATGAGGGGATTGGATTATGGTAATTGATGTTTTAAGGGGTCTAACATCTTGTTATAGGTAAAGCCTTGCGTGGATGCGGATATCCGCAAAATTATTCGTCATGCGGATATAGTTATCATGGCTGTGCGGATATCGGATAAGCTGCGGATAATGTTAGGAGTAAATTTGCAGATAGTTTTTAGAATACAAAACGAACTTGTTGAATACCATTACTCGGACCCGGATGTATATGACATATTTTTCCTTTTTTTTTTTCTTTTTCATGGGGTGCTGCGTGGCGCAGTTGGTAGAGGCGCTGTGTCTCTAACTGAAAGGGGTGGGTTCGATTCCCACCCAGGTAGTGGATTTTAGAATCAAAACTACCACTTTCAGAAACGCAAATAGCCCTGGAGTTCACTCAGCCTTCACCAGAAATAAGTACTAAGGTAATTCCTAGGAGCAAAGACGGAGCTGACAACTCCATCCCATCTAGTGCCGATGTCACAAATTGTGGAAGCCACTAACTTCCACTACCTCCAGGGCCTCCAGGACCTGTATGGATTTGGCTTTGCTTTTTTGTTTTTTAATGAAAAATGTAAGATGATGATTTAGGCTAATCGCATTCAAATTATGTCATTAAGCATAACTTAATTACCACTCCGAACAGGAAATGGTTACAATTCTGGCTGTATAACATTCATTTAAAACATAGCACATGGCATACGTTTCCTAAGGGAACGATGTTTTCCTCAAATGTCTAAATTTGTTGCTTTAATAATTTATGCTTTATCTAATTAAAATAAAAACAAGATGTTCAGTAAAGAACATAGAGCCTACTTTCTCCTAAATGCATGGGTATTATTATAACACTTTGTCCTTTTCAAGGAGTATATTTGAATGTTGGTTGTAGTAGCTTGTTGAAATACAACGTGCTATAGGGATATTAAACATGAATATGAGGAGCCCTATGTAAAAATGTCATTCAATTCGGTTTTACCGTGTTTGAATTGATATGGGGAATGGATTTGCACACATACATGGCCGCTATTTGCACACTATTGGGCTGATGACCTTGTAGTCCGTTATAAGATGCTTTCCACAAAAAGGCATGTTGTTGCAAACTCTGGTAGAGATCAAACTATTAGGATGGTCGTAATTTGATTTAAGCTTTTAACATTTGGGTGGCCGTCATTCCGTTTCCGTCAAGATGGCGGCGATATAAAACATGACACTGACGTGCCTTTTGATAGTGCTACCTCTGAACCAAATTTCGTTCCATTCGGTTTCACCGTGTTCGAATTGATAGGGGGAATCGATTTTCACACAAAGATGGCCGCCATCCGCAAAATATTAGGTTAATGACCTATTAGTTTGGTCAAAGGATGCTCCTTCCATAAAGGTATGTTGTTGCAAAATTTGGTAGAGATCGGATGATTATGTTAGGCGTTATTTGATTTAAGCTTTGAACATTTGTGTGGCCGCCATTACGTTTCTATCAAGATGGCGGCGATATGAAACATGACACTGATGTGCCCTTTGCTAGTGCTACCTCTGTACAAAATTTCGTTCCATTCGGTTTCACCGTGTTTTAATTAATAGGGGGAATCGATTTTGACACAAAGATGGCCGCCATCCGCAAACTATTAGGCTAATGACCTACTAATTTGGTCAAAGGATGCTTCCTCCACAAATGTATGTTGTTGGAAAATTTGGTAGAGATCGGATGATTAGGTTAGTCGTTATTTGATTTAAGCTTTGAACATTTGTGTGACCGCCATTACGTTTCCGTCAAGATGGCAGCGATATAAAACATGACACTGAGGTGCCCTTTGCTAGTACTACCTCTTTACCAAATTTCGTTCCATTCGGTTTCACCGCGTTCGAATTAATAGGATGAATTGATTTTCACACAAAGATGGCCGCCTAACGCAAACTATTAGACTGATGACCTAATAGTTTGGTCAAAGAATGCTCCCCCCGTAATGGTATGTTGTTGCAAAATTTGGTAGAGATCGGATGATTATGTTAGGCGTTATTTGATTTAAGCTATGAACATTTGTGTGGCCGCCATTACGTTTCCGTCAAGATGGCGGCGATATAAAACATGACACTAAGGTGTCCTTTGCTAGTGCTACCTTTGTACCAAATTTTGTTCAATTCGCGTTCACCGTGTTGGAATTGATGGGGGGGGGGACAGACATTCAGAGTACACACACTCACACACACAGACTCACACACACACACAGACGCGCTTTTTTCGCCCTGTGTTGATCTCATAAGTCTACTTTCATTTTTTGCAAAAATCGAAAACAGGCTAATATTATTGTAATGCCAGTAGAATCGGATAACAAAGTGCGATTGCGGGGCGAATGAGGATAACAGTCGTGCGGATGCGGGGCGAATGAGGATAACAGTTGTGTGGATGCCAGGCAAATGAGGATAACAGTCGTGCCGATGCGGGGCGAATGAGGATAACAGTCGTGCGAATGCGGGGCAAATGAGGATAACAGTCGTGCGGATGCGGGGCGATGAGGATAACAGTCATGCGGATGCGGGGCGAATGAGGATAACAGTTGTGTTGATGCGAGGCGAATGAGGATAACAGTCGTGTGGATGCGGGGCGAATGAGGATAACAGTCGTGCGGATGCGGGGCGAATGAGGATAACAGTCGTGTGGTTGCGGGGCGAATGAGGATAACAGTCGTGTGGATGCGGGGCGATGAGGATAATAGTCATGCGGATGCGGGGCAAATGAGGATAACAGCTGTGTGGATGCGAGGCGAATGAGGATAACAGTCGTGTGGATGCGGGGCGAATGAGGATAACAGTCGTGCGGATGCGGGGCGAATGAGGATAACAGTTGTGTGGATGCGAGGCGAATGAAGACAACAGTCGTGTGGATGTGGGGCGAATGAGGATAACAGTCATACGGACGCGGGGCGAATGAGGATAACAGTCGTCCGGATGCGGGGCGAATGAGGATAACAGTCGTGTGGATGCGGGGCGAATGAGGATAACAGTCGTGTGGATGCGGGGCGATGAGGATAACAGTCATGCGGATGCGGGGCAAATGAGGATAACAGCTGTGTGGATGCGAGGCGAATGAGGATAACAGTCGTGTGGATGCGGGGCGAATGAGGATAACAGTCGTGCGGATGCGGGGCGAATGAGGATAACAGTTGTGTGGATGCGAGGCGAATGAAGACAACAGTCGTGTGGATGTGGGGCGAATGAGGATAACAGTCATACGGACGCGGGGCGAATGAGGATAGCAGTCGTGTGGATGCGGGGCGAATGAGGATAACAGTCGTGCCGATGCGGGGCGAATGAGGATAACAGCTGTGTGGATGCGGGGCAAATGAGGATAACAGTCGTGCGGATGCGGGGTGAATGAGGATAACAGTCGTGCCGATGCGGGGAGAATGAGGATAACAGTCGTGCCGATGCGGGGCGAATGAGGATAACAGTCGTGCGAATGCGGGGCAAATGAGGATACCATTCGTGTGGATGCGAGGCGAATGAAGACAACAGTCGTGCGGATGTGTGGCGAATGAGGATAACAGTCATACGGACGCGGGGCGAATGAGGATAACAGTCGTGTGGATGCGGGGCGAATGAGGATAACAGTCGTGAGGATGCGGGGCGAATGAGGATAACAGTCTTGCGGATGCGGGGCGAATGCGGATAACAGTCGTGTGGATGCGGGGAGAATGAGGATAACAGTCGTGTGGATGCGGGGAGAATGAGGATAACAGTCGTGTGGATGCGAGGCGAATGAGGATAATAGTCGTGTGGATGCGAGGCGAATGAGGATAACAGTCGTGCGGATGCGGGGCGAATGAGGATAACAGTCGTGTGGATGCGGGGCGAATGAGGATAACAGTCGTGCGGATGCGGGGCGAATGAGGATAACAGTCGTGCGGATGCGGGGCGAATGAGGATAACAGTCTTGCGGATGCGGGGTGAATGCGGATAACGTGTTTATCCGTGCAGTGTTCTAGATAGACCCCTAACGATTTGGGTGATGGTGAAAATGAAAGATGATGAAAAAGAATAACTGCAGCTGAAGCTAACTACTGAACTTACTACTAACTTACGTACTACAGCGAGGACCCTCCCTATAGGACGGAGCTTTGCAAAGACCATGTGACGGCCGTGGCACTGTCTATTGCAGCGTGTCGAGGAAGGCATTGGCGCTAGCAGCAGCGTAGCGCCCAACTAATTTAACACATTTACAGTTTTCAACGTATTTAATAATCATCATTACTTACATGAATTTCAGGGTAGTTGTTGGAAATGCTGTCCTTCATTTTCTAAATTTGTAGAACATAACTGCTCAACCTACGACCCGCGAGACTGTTTTGTCTGGCCCGCCGCTCCACGCCCACGACGTGTCGCTTTAACTTTGAAACAACTATAGCCAACAGGACAAAGTAGTACGCGCGTACTCCTACCCAAAGCAGTTCCAGTCGTCGCACTAAACTGTATTATCATGAACTTTATTTCATAATTTTATTTATTTATTTATTTATTTATTTATTTATTTATTTATCGTATGGCATTTAGTGCCGGGAGTGTCCGAGGACATGTTCGGCTCGCCAGAGGCTGTAGCTGCTTCCAGCGGAAGTTCCGTTCAATTTCAAGTAGTTCCAATTCGCTACCAAATGTCAATGATACCTAGTGGTGAAAGTTGGAACGTTGATAGAGCGTTCCAACGAAATCTAACCTACAATTTAGCTTCACACAAGTTTAGTCTGTGAAAGGATCTTTTACATGTCATAAATCTATGACATGGGACCGCCGGCAATACTTTCCCTCCGAAGGAAGGCATACTGTTGGATTTTAACGCTCATAAAAAATACGACGACTTCGGTCGGGTTTGAGCTCGCTATCTTGGGCACAGCATTTCAGCATGCTTCCAGCTACGCCACCGAAGCGTCAAAAGAACATAAATATTCACTCTTTGTCATTCATTATGTACAGTATGTATATTGAATATCATCGTACTTCAACCTAGGTATTTTAAAGGTATTTATTAAAAATATGTACAGTTATTTTTAGTGTTTTATTTTTTATCCACTACAAATGAATATAGAAAAGTGCAACAATACTAAGAAAACTAAGGTCAGACACCCACAAATCACACCATATTGCACCTTTATTTTAAAAAAATGTCCATAACCCCTGCCCCCCCCCCCCTCTCCAGGGTGTTATTGGCCCGCAAGGTCCCTCAATAATTTACAATGTGTTCTTTAGTTTAAAAAAAAGGTCGGGCACCCCTGACGTAGGAAATTTAGGTACACTCGCCGTAATTCATCCTCACTATCAGTGCAGTCATTTCGTCCTCGAGAACCTCCAAAGTTCGTGGTTTGTTTCTGTATACCTATTGTTTGAGGTTTCCCCAATAGTGAAAATAGCACTGCATCGAAACTCACCAAAACATTTACTGTAAGACTTCTTCTTGAGAAGATAAGTTTCCACTAGGAAAATTCGATGTTTTGTTCTATACCTAAGCATGTTCACGGGACACGAGATAGGCTACAGTACTTCACAGCTAAGGTATATTGACAACTGCGTATGTAATAAATGCTATGACAGCACCCAGGGCTTCCCGACCCATTGTTTTAATCGGTACATGCTATAAAGTTAGCGGTTAGTCATTGTGACCTGTCCGTGGCACTGAAACTTTTCGGCTCCTTGTGTATAGGGAGGTCCTTTACTGTAGAAGGAGAAATTGAAAACAGAGAAAAGAATAAAAGAAATAAAAGACAGGGGAAAAACATACCCTCAACCATCGAAGAATGAGTACTGAGGGACGCGGAAAGATGTAAAGCCAGGAAAGGCAGATAGGAAAACGTCCTAAATCGTGGCTCCAATACGAAAAGAAATGATCCAAAAGTCGATGTTAATATATTGGGCATAAACTTATTGGTTTGGTGACTCACCACTCTTTACAATTGATTCTCTTTATAATTACTTTAGTACATGTGTCTACCTATATTTAGGTCTTCATCAGGTTTCCTGACACAAATAACACTTGTTACATTGTATAAATGTCCATCCATCTGTGCTCAAAATAAGCACACGTAGTAAAACATGCCTTAAATTCGTTAATTTTTCTGTTATGAGTATTTTGTTTGGTCTTTTTTATAAAACGATTAGTTACGGATGAAATCAAGAGGGGGAAAGAACTGCAATTTGTAAGAAATATTTTTAATCTCATTATTTTGTTCAGGATGTTTTACGCATTTCCCAGCAATTGGGATTTTCTTTTGTAGTGTGGCCTCCTGGGAGACCGATTGTGCAAGTCTTTATAGTCGACGCCCGAGGGCGACCTTCGCGCCGGGATAAGAGATGAAATGAATTAATTAAACTGGGCAGGTATGTGGAAGGAAGGGGCCGTGGACTGTCAGAAAGTACCGTCCCAGTATTTGCCTGGAGTTGAAAATGGGGAAACCACGGAAAACCATTTCAAGGACGGCTAACGGTGGGGCTCGAAACTACGTCTACCAAGTCAGCAGAGTGTTTGGCCCCATGGCGTAACACTGCACTTTATCGAGCTTAGCTACCGCTGTCGTTAGCAATTGGGATTATTTGTGTTGACCGACTGAACAGTTGCAATATCAATTCATACATCTTGTACAGGAGATTTTATGTACTGTATGACTATTTCCTGCTGTGAAGCACCGATAATGAGAATTCAAAAGATAGTGATTTCTACATGATTGAAGTGATGTACCGCACTTGTGGGTCACGTCATGGAACTTCATGCAGACCCTTACAAATACAAAAGCAAATTCTAATTGGACATTAACGTCAGCATTTTTGTTGTAAATAAACGTGTATATACGTGAATATATGCGGCCGCAGAACGTCTTCCAACAACGTGAATAGCAGTGTGCCAGAGTCATAATAATAATAATGTTATTGGTTTTACGTCCCTTTTAACTACCCTGGCTTTTAGAGACGCCAGAGTCAGACCTCCTAGATGCGAAGAGTGAAGGTACAGTAGGAGGAAGCAGTGACGTGTTTTGACAGTTTTGGTGACCATTATTGTTTACATCGTAAGCGTGTGCTTGATATCGAAGTACGAGTTTGGCGAGCCACTGTGGATTCCGGCTTGCTATAGGCCGAACAGCTATGAACTTCTGAAGTAGTTTGTAACACAGTGGCATTGCGCTCCCTCTACACGACAAAAAAGAATAACGATCTTCTCGAAAACTTTGAACCGAACAGACTCACAACTAACAAAGAGACATTGTGAACGTAATAAATATGAAGTGTAAAAGCCATCTGGACCCCCTATATTATTACCATGACAAGTATTCTTCATCGAAATCTGAAGTCTAAAAGCCATCTAGGCCTCCTATATGGTTACCAAGGTAACAAGTATTCATCATCTCGATCTAAACAAGATGTTCAGTAAAGAACATATAGCCTACTTTCTCCTAAATGTATGAGTATAGTTATAACTCGTTGTTATTATCAAAGAGTATAATAGAACTATTCTTTGTTGAAGACCTTAGAAACGATTTACCTCTACCAAACGCCACAACCTAGATAAAAACTGCTACCATCATTGAAGAAAGAAAGAAAGAAAGAAAGAAAGAAAGATAAGAAGTATATCAAGAATGTTATGGATCTGGAGACATAATCGACCGGACTGGCTGCGTGGCTCAGCGGTAACGTTCTCGCTTGCTGGGCCCTAGGTTGCAGGTTCGTATCCTGGCGCAGTCAGCTGGCATTTGAGGGTGCACAAATGCGAGGGAGCCGTGTCAGTACATTTACTGGCACGTTAAAGATCCCTTTCGGGCCAAAATTCCGGCACCCCGGTGTCTCTAAAAGCAGCAGTAGTTAAAAGGGATGTAAAACCAATAACATTATTATTATTATTACATATACGACCTGCCGTGGGCAACATCCAACTTTGAGTTGAGGCATGTCTTTACACGTCTGGTTGTGCTCGGCTTTCACAACCCTAATTGAATTAACAAATCTTTCCATGACCCTACAGAGACGTGTGTATACAAACTATGTGGATATTTTCGATTGCTATTTGCCTGAAATAAAAGTAGTAATTAATAACCTGAACTAACACCAACGGCTTGAATTCAGTTACTATGTGAAATCGTTTTGTTCTTTACTTCAAATAACATTTTCAAGTAACGCAAAATAGGCTGTTACAAACCCTTTAAAATAAAAAGTAAAAATGTATCGTAGTATCATCTTGTCATTCTTCAAATTCGATGCGCATAGAATGCCAATGGTATAGTAATCAACGGAGCCCCACGTAGACTAGTCGTGACATCTAGTGGTGAAATATCGAACAATATAATCCTAACAGAGCGAGTGCATTCTAGCGGCCAGAAGAAGAAACTTTTCAATAAAATCTGGAAGTTAATAAGTAGGTCGGCGTGCAGTTACCTTTTTGGCAGCTAGATGTCTCGAGTAAATCTGCTGGAGAATTATGTTTTAATTAAATATATATTTTACACCATAATATGCACAATAAAACGCTTAATTTTAAAACATCTGAGTCATTACAAAACAATAAACATATAACATTTCAAGCAAAAAACCTAGCTCTGATCGGGTTTGAACCATAGGCATTTGAGCAATAGGCTAACGCTCTACCACTGAGCTAATTGTGTCAACGAATATCGCTCTATATAAAATGACTTACAAAGAACTTGTTAGCAAATAATGATTTATACTAAACGATTTCATCACTGGAGTATATTATTTATATATAAAGCATTTCATACAAAGTTTATTAATTTTGTATCAGTACGCTATATTGCATGCAATACTCAAATTAGTGAAATATAAGTCAGGCAGAAGATATCCGCTGCCATCTTGTCTTATTACTGAATCGGCTCAGCTTTTTAAAATCACTTCTGCACTATAGTATTACAAAATAAACTTTTAATTTCGAACGTGCCTCTTCCTTTAGAACAGTTAAAACGATTCTCGGCTCGATAATCGGAACAGGTGTGTCCCATGATATGGATTATAAAGTTTGCATAATTCGCAAAGGCCGCCATACTGAAATGGTATGGCGGACGACCTTGTAGTTTGGTCACAAGACGCATCCTATACGAAGGTATGTAGTTACCAAATTTGGTAGAGATCGGATGATTTAGTTAGTCGTTATTTGATTTTACGTTTTGAACGTTTGAGTGGCCGCCATTCAGTTTTAGTAAATATGGCGGCGATATAAAACATGACACTGAGGTGTCCTTTGCTAGTGCTACCTTTGTACCAAATTTCGTTCAATTCGCATTCACCGTGTTCGAATTGATAGGGGGGGACAGACATTCAGAGTATACACACACACACACACACACACACACAGACTCACACACACACATACACACACACACACACAGACAGACACACTTTTTTCGCCCTGTGTTAATCTCATAAGTCTACTTTCAATTTTTGCAAAAATCGAAAGTAGGCTAAAACATAGCCCATCCATGATTTGATATTTCTCAGTGTAACTGAAGAACTTGAATTAAATGTTGTTTTTTATTAGCCTACTTTTCACATTTTGTCTGTCTGTCTGTCTGTCTGGCTGGCTGGCTGGCTGGCTGTGTGTGTCCCCCCTTATCAACTCCTAAACGGCTGCAGCAATGGAAACAAAATTTGGTAGGAGTAAAGATCTATACCTGAATATCTCACGGCCATATTTGAAAATGATGTCAGTGCTACCAACTGCTGAAAAATCGCAATTGAAATTTGAGCTCCATGTTGGATATCTTGGAAGGTATGAATGGGAGCTATTTCCAAATTGGCACACGTATAGATAATAATATTGCAGTTTAATTTCTCGGAGGCCATACATGGCAGTGTTGCCAAAATGATTATAGCCCTGCTGATAATTCCACATTTTAAATGCATATAATTTCTACACTATCATTTGGATTTCAACCAAATTCCTTATGTGCTATGTGTACATAAACAGATATGACTGAGCGTATTCTTAAGAGCCACAGGGATGCCAACTGTTAATAAATGCTCTCAATGTTGATTTATCCAAATTCCCATATATCAGAAGGTATGCAAGCCGACAGCTTTAAACTATGCACACGTATAGTACCTGACATTCTATATTCATTTGGAGTAACTTATATACGTCAGTGCTACCAACATGATTCAAAGCCTGCTGAGAGGTCCAACTTTAAATACGTGTAACTTCTATACTATCATTTGGATATCAACCAAATTTCGCGTGTGCTATTTGTACCATAACAGATATGACTGCCGATTCTCAAGAGTAACCAGGGCAGCCAACTGTTAATAAATACTGTTTCTATTTTTGTTACCCTAATATCAATATATCAGAAAGTATGCAAGCCAATAGCTCTAAACTTTGCACACGTATAGTAGACTACCTGGCATTCTAGTTTAATTTGGAGTAACTAATATACGTCAGTGCTGCAAACATGATTCTAAGCCTGCTGATAGGTCCAATTTTAAAATGCATGTAACTGCTATACTAACTAATGGGATTCATTCAAAATTGACACAACAATAGATCGTATTATTTCAGATTATTTCTGAACAATACATGTATGTCATTGTTGCCAAAATGATTTTACGCGCGCTGTCGGATCCAATGTTTAACTGCATGTAACGTCCATGCTATCGATTGGACGTCAACCAAATTTTGTATTCTGTACCTTAAGAGATGGAACTAAGAATATAATCAGTCACCAGGGCTGCCAACTGTAGTTCTCTATTAGGCTACATTATGCCATGTATACAGTATTTCGAACTAATTAGAAATTTCGAAATTACCAACTTAATTTCGTCATTATTCTAGATAGATCCATATAGATTAATCATTGGCATGAATCTTAAATTTTGGGCAGATGACCTCGTAGTTCCGCCCCTTAAAGCAACAATAACTAACTAACTAATCTTAAATTTTAAGAAATGTATGCTCTTTAGTTCGTCACGGAACTTCTTGTTTTAATTTATTTTCCTGTGAGATATTCTTTGTGATGGACCGTCAAAAATACTTTCTATTCGTACGACCTGCTCAAGTTCAAGGGATATATTAATCTGCATAAGATCCCATATAGGCAGCACTGGCAACATTTCCCAGTCAGTGGACCAGACACCCAGCGCCCGCCTGTTCCAGATAATTCACGCCAGCGTCTCTCATTAGTGAAGAGGTGGAGTTTAAAATTACCTCGAAGGGAAGTTGTGCTCGAATAAAATAAGTCATTAAAGCTTATGTTGGTGAGTGATGGGCCTTGTGTCCATTACACGCTCGCCGCTCCTGGACGACGAATGGCTCGTAGGGTTTTATCCAAAGCCGGATTAAATCCTGAACTTTGAAGATGTGGCACGATCCGCAGTCAATCTGCACTTCACCACGATACTTTCACTTCACAAAAGGAAATCCCCAACACAAGTTTCTTTCTGCATACGTATAAAATACTAACAAGTGCCCGTGTTAACCTCGTACACTCAGGAAACAGGGTTTAATAAAAATAACTGGTGCTTCCGAAGTTTGAATTTTTTGCCTTGGTGAGCTAACTAAAATATGACGTCATCATCATCTAGAGGCTAGGCCATGTCGCTACAACCACATTTGTCTTTCACTTGCTGAGCATACTGTTTAAATTGAAGTCCATGCATCACAGAATTCAGATGAGCCTTCCGCGGTCTTCCTCTTCTTTTCTCACCAAAACATTTCCTTAAAGTATGGTGGTCAGGAACTCATTATGACGTAGGGTGTGGCCGACGTCCTTTCTGGCTCCTGGAAACTCTCAAACATGTGTACCTTTTTTATAATAGGGTTCTATTTGCTTGTTTCGCTTACTTCTTTGAGGACCTATTCGTTAGTCTTTTTCTCCGTACAGATTATTTTCACTATCCTTCTCCACATCCACATTTCCGCTGCTTCCAGGCGTTGTATGTCCTGTTTCCTTAGAAACCAAGTTTCACATCCGTATAACAAAACACTCCAGACAAATGTTTTGATAAACGATTTTCTAGTTTTAATGCTAATGTGCCTGCTTGTCAGAAGCTGTCTCTTATTGCTGAAGGCCTGTTTAGCGAGGGCATAGCAGTAGCAAATATAGGAAAGAAGATTAATAATAATGATGTTCATGACGATGTGGAATATTACTACGATAAGACTTATTTTTCTTTAAATTGCTATGCACCTAGTAAATAACTTACTGATTTCGTTTTCTTTGCTGCCATTATTTCTTCATTCTCTTGCTTTGATCTTATTTCTGTTTATCTACAGAATGTCTTATCATCTGGTTCGTCCTTTCTGGCTCCTGGAAACTCTCAAACATGTGTACCTTATCTATATGTGGTTCTCTTCTGGTTGCATTGTTCCGTACTGTTCATCTTTTACAGGTACTTCTTGGTGTTAACGAACCATTTCTAATATAAGTTGCCGTTTCTGTTGCTTTGATAAAATTATTGAAACATATTTAGTGAGCCTAACCTCACTGATGTGTCCAAATAATGTAATCCTTCGTTTCTATATGACGTCCTGTATCTTACCACGTGTAGGTCTATACAATAATTCTTTGTTTCTACGCAATCGGTGGCTGTCAGAGCACTTTCTGGGTCGGAGGATCTTCCTTAGGGACTTCCTTTCTTTCTTTCTTTCTTTCTTTCTTTCTTTCTTTCTTCCTTCCTTTGTGCCTTCCTTTGTTTTCTCAATGTATATTCTGGTAGTTAATCCTAGGCGTTCTGAAACTCACATGTACTCCGGCTGAAGCACTTCTGATAGTGTGTTAGCTTACGGACAAGGCCAAGTTATTAGAATTAAAATAAAACTTACCAGTTCATTAATAATTTGTATCCCTAATTAAGATAGTAACCAGTGTTTTAATTTATTTTATTTTAGTCAAAAATTAAAGTGGTATTCAGCTGGAAGACGGACTAAGGCAAAGAGGTTGGTTGGTTCCTTAGTTTAGGGGCTGCGACAACGCGGTCATGTAGCCCCGTGTACTTTGTGTGACTGTAGAATCTGTCTGATAACCGGTGTTAATTGTGATGACTGTATTAGTGTGTGTGTGTATCTGTTTTTTTAAATTCAAGTAAGGACTGCAACTTTGAATTTTTCAAATAGTTCCTACTTTTGCCGCCAAACGCCACCGTCAACGACTACTAAGCCTAGTTCAGAACGTAGCTACTAGACGCCACCGCAGTCGGTTCTTGGCAACGAACGTAGCAACCTAAGAGTAATGTTTACATTCTTAACCTATACAATTTAGTTTCACACAGGTGTAATTAGTGGAAAGTTCTTTAACATGCCATAAATCTATGACATGGGACCGCCGGCTTTTCTTTCCCTCCAAAGGAAGGCATACTGAGGGATTTTTAACGCTCTTAAAAATCCGACGGCTTTGGCCGGGTTTGAACCCGCTATCTTGGTCATAGAACTCAGCATGCTACCAACTACGCCACCGAAGCCACCTAATGCAAAGAGAGAGTACAAGCATCGGAGATGAAATTTCTAAGAGGTATAGGAGATAGAGTTCGAAATGAAGAGATAAGGAAAAGGACAGGATCGAAACAACAAAGTTAAAGTGGTATGGTCACATGATGAGGGTGGAGAGGAGAGAGTACCAAATAAAGCTTTCTCGGAAGAGACCACGAGGAGGACCCCGAAAGAGATGGACGGATACAGTCGATGAGTGCATAGGGAACAGGGGAAGAAAACCAATGATGTACTTAACAAGTAGTTCCGTGAATAACTAAATAGCCTATTTTCATATATCCTACTAATATCAATTGCCTCTAACCACATACAAATTATCAGTTTGATTGCTGGAATAGATTCGTAGATATTGAGAACCTTCTAAATATTTTGGATGGTCACCATGTTGGATTTTTATATTATAGGCCTTGGATTTATGTACTATTACATGAAGATTATTGTGTAGGTGATTTATTCAAACTTCAATCGCATGATTAGAACACAAGAAATAAAAGCGGGATTTTAAAATTTCGCTCAGCCGCCATCTTGTGGTTATGCAAATAATTTAAATGAATTAGATGCCAGTCGATTACAATTTCTATAGGCATATACCTCATCAAGTTTCACTGCGCTCGGATGGTAAAAACGGAAGAAACGTCCATTTGAATATTTAAATTTCGCGTCGCCGCCATGTTGGATTTGTGCTTGGCAGGTTATTACGTCCCATATGTGAACTTATGCTTATAACCTCTGTAGACTTACAAAATTTCAGTTTGATTGCTGTAGCAGATTAATAGATATTGAGAACCGTCTAAATATTTCGGATGGTCGCCATGTTGGCTTTTAATATATGTAGGCCATAGAGTTATGTACTATTAGATAATGATTACAGTGTACGTTCATTATGCAAATGTTGATTTCAATCGCATGATTAGAACACAAGAAATAAAAACTTAATTTTCGAAATTCGCACAGCTGCCACATTGAGGTTATATAAACAATTGAACTACATTAGACATCAGTGCATTTCGATGTGTATAAACATTTGCTGTACCAAGATTCATTGCGTTTGGATCATTAAATTGCGAGAAAAGTCTATTTAAAAAATTTAAATTCGCTTGGCCGCCATGTTCGTTTTGTAGTTAACCGGTTTTCTAAAGTCTCATAAATGATTTTCCAGTAGTACCCTTTATCTTCGTACAAAATTCCATGGTGGTACCGTTAATAGTTTCAGAGATATAGAATGCCAGTGTAATATTTCGCACAGCCGCCATTTTGAGGTTATGTAAACAATTGCACGAAGTTAGATGTCGGTCCATTACAATGCGTATAAGCACATACTGTACCAATTTTCATTGCGTTTGGTTGGTTAAATCGCGAGAAAAGTCTATTTAAACTTTCAACTTCGCTTGGCCGCCATGTTCGTTTTCTAGTTAAATGGTTTTTGACAGTCTCATAGATGAACTTCCAGTAGTGCCCTTTATCTAGTCCAAAATGTGATGATGATACCGGTAATAGTTTCAGAGATATAGAATGCCGGTGAAATATTTCGCACAGCCGCCATCTTGAGGTTATGTAAAGAATTGAACGAAGTTAGATGACGGTGCATTACAATGTGTATAAACATATACTTTACCAAGGTTCATTGCGTTTGGTTGGTTAAATCGCGAGAAACGTCTCTTGAAATTCGCAAATTCGCTTGGCCACCATGCGGACAAAAAGTGATCTCATAAGACCATTTTTTTTCATAAAATGAAAATAGGCTAAAAAGGAGAGGAGTGGTGTAGAGACAGGAAACGATGGAGGTCTTTAGTTCACAACCCAACCAAGGAAGCTGGAAACGGGAAATGAAGATGATGATGAGAGTGGTATTTTAATAGTTTGAGCTGTGTATTACCCCATTGATTTGTGAAGAATTATCACATGTTTTCATCCTTTATCAAAAAATATTTTAATTTAGAAAATAAACAAACCTGTCACACTATCCATAAAAATGGCAAATAATTAAGATATTTTAATAACTAGGCAACATTTACTACATATAAATAATCCAAGAACATTATCGTCGGGAATAATTTGGCAGGACCACCTCACTTCCCAGTTTACTTGCTTCTATTTACTTCCGAGGTTCTTGACTCAAATACTGCCGAAATATACAAAAACAATAATTCAAGAAATACATTTACTTCAAAATATACTGGTATAAACAGTATGCCTTCCATCGGAGGGGAAGTAAAGCCGGCGGTCCCATGTCATAGATTTATGGCATGTTAAAGAACCTTCCACTAATTACACCTGTGTGAAGCTAAATTATAGTTAAATATTTGACAAACGCTCTTAGGTTCCTGCGTTCCCAGCTCTAGGACACTGCCTGTTAAAAAAAAAGGGGTGGTCGAGCTGAGTTCCCTCGCTGAGTCCATGGGAGCCACCAACCTGGAGGGTAAATTCGATTAAGAAAACAAATTCAATAGTTGCTGTTGTTGTTGTTGTTGTTGTTTAATTACTGTTGAAGCATCCCGCTAAAGATGGAGCAAAACTGCTTTGAACAATGTAGACATTCAGACAGATATACAGCCAACCACATCAGGCAGGGGACACGATGTTACTAGAACTACAGCAACTGTCATTATTGCCTCATCCTTTGAGATCATGCTTCCCTTTCTTCGGCCGAGATATGGATCGTACGCTTTTGTTTGAGTTTCACTTTCACAGTTATTAATATTATTATTATCTTTTTTTAGCCTATTTTTATTTTATGAAAAAAAATAGGCTTATGAGATGACCTTTTGTCCGCGCGTGTGTGTGTGTGTGCTCGAGTGTGTGTATGTCCCCTAATAACATCTAGATGGCTGGAGCGATTACAATGAAACTCGGGAAGATCATAGCACTATTCTGGCCGACCCCGACCGTGCCCTTCAAATTTTATTGTGTCTCTCCAATCCAACATGGCGACTGTGCGAAATATTTCACCAGGATTCAGTATCACCGAAACTATTACCGATATCGCCCTGAAATTGTGTACGGTGATCAAGGGCACAACTAGAAATTTACCTACGAGACTTTCAACAACCTGGTGATTACAAAACTAACATAGCGGTCAAGCCAAGTTGAGACTTTTAAACAGACTTTTCTCGCGATGTAACTATCTAAACTTAATGAAACTTGGTACAGGAAATATTTATACACATTACAATGCACTGGAGTCTAATTTAGTTCAATTGTTTACATAACCTCAAAATGGCGGCAGTGCGAAATATTTCACTGACATTCTATATCTCCAAAACTATTACACATATCACCCTAAAATTTTGTACGGTGATAAAGGATACTGATACACGTTTATCTATGTAACTTTCATACACCTATAGAGTACAGAACGAACCTGGCGGCCAAGCAAATTTGAAACGTTTTTATAGACTTTTCTCGTGATTTAACTCTTTGAGCGCAGTGAAATGTGGTACAGTAAATGATTTTACATATTGTAATGCACTGGCCTCTAATTTAGTTCAATTGTTTACATAACCTCAAGATGGCGGCTGTGCGAAATTTTAAAATTAAGTTTTTATTTCTTGTGTCGTAATCATGCGATCGAAGTGAAAGTTCGAATAATGAACCTAGGCAATAATTCATTCATTCAGTCATTCATTCATTTATTTGCAATGGGGGGTGTGTCCCCCGGTGGCAAATTGTATATACATAACAAATAAATAATTATACATAACAATTCAATAACAATTATACAACAATTAAACTGGAGTATTTACACAAATAGTCAGTCTTTTCTTAAACACACCTATATGTTTGGGAAAAGGCTCTAAGACTGCGGCAGGTAGAGAGTTCCAGTTATCAATGGCACGGTTTACAAAAGAATATTTACCATAATTTGTTCGCTGTGGTCGGCCCTTAACTTTGAAAGGATGATCACTCCTACCCATGTAAGTGGGCTTTCCCAATCGTTTGCTAAGCTCACCCCATGCTGGTTGATTTGTATACGTGTTGTACATAGCGCAGAGTCTAGATTTCATCCTCCTAGCCTCCAGTGATTCCCACCCAAGTTTCTTTAACATACGGCTCACGCTGCTCCTGGGATTAAAGTCACTGAGCACAAATCTAGCGGCCTTTCTTTGTACCATTTCCAACTCATTGATGAGCCCTACTTGATATGGATCCCAAACCGCTGAGGCTTATTCCAGAATAGGTCTTACAAGTGACAAATAGCCTAATTCTTTAGCAGAGGTACTACTTCCTTTTAATACCCTCATTACAAAGTGCGGGGATTTGCAAGCTTTTGAAACTACACTTCCTACATGACTACTCCATTTCATATCATTCCTTACGTGAACGACCAAATATTTGCAAGAATCTTCTTCTACAAGTATTTCCGAGCCAATGTTATATTGAAAATCCTGCCTTCGCACTTTCCCTATTTTTAAGAGACTACATTTTCTTGGGTTTATTTTCATTTTATTTACAATCGCCCACTTATAGACCAGGTTTAGGTCCTCTTGAAGTACTGCATTGTCTTGTGAGTCATGTATCTTTCGATATATTACACAATCATCCGCAAACAATCGACAGTCACTGCGAATCCCATTTGGTAAGTCATTTATAAACGCCAAAAATAACAAAGTTCCGATTACGCTGCCCTGAGGGATACCCGACTTTACGGTAATTTCATCCGAGAATATGCCATCGACTTTCACTTTCTGGGAACGACCCGTCAAAAATTCTTGGATCCATAAAATTACTCTTCTATCAATCTTCGTCGAAGCTAATTTATGGAGTAGCATGTCATGTGGCACGACATCAAATGCCTTCTCAGTATCTACGAATCTATCACAACCTTCAAACTGAAATTTTGTATGTTGATAGAGGCAATTACTATGAGTAGGATATATGAAAATAGGCTGTATACTTCTTCACGGAACTACTTGTTTTAATCGAGTTTACCCTCCAGGTTGGTGGAACCCACGGACTCAACGAGGGAACTCACCACTACCGCCTCTACAGGCAATGTCCTAGTGCTGGGAACATCTGGTCGGAGAGGATACAACTGAGGAGGTGTGATCAGCACTTCGCCCATGCGACCTCACCTGCAAAGCGAACAGGGGCCTTATGAGGGATGGGAAGGGAGGGGAAGATTGGAATGGATAGGCAAGGTAGCGGGAAGGAGGCGGCCGTGACCTGACAGTAGGAACCATCCCGGCATTTGCCCGAAAACTAAGTGGGAAACCACGGAAAACCACTTCGTGGATGGCTGAGGAGGGAATTGAACACCCTCTACTCATTTGGGCCACCCGAGGCTGAGTAGACCCCGTACCAGTCCTCATACCACTTTTCAAATTTCGTGGCAGAGCCGGGAATCGAATCCAGGACCTCCGAGGCGGCAGCTAACCATGCTGACCGCTACGCTACGAGGCGACATTATTATTATCTATATACAAAAATTGTATGTACAATTTATGGTCTGCAGATGGGGACGATATACATCTCCATTTATTAAATCTAAACAAATTGTGCGGTTGTTGGAAATGTTGGTTTCAGGTTATTCATGTCGTATTTTGTATTGTTTCAGTGGATACGTATAATGGAAGCCTGCTCCACTTCTGGCGCCTAGATCGGAGACAAATGGGAGCTTTCCTTTGCATAGCGTCCAATGATGTGCCTCCGGCAGTGAGCAAAAGGATCATCCTGAATGTTAACTGTGAGTAGCTCGGGCAATTCTTTATTCTCCTACTCATACAATTGTACTCAAAAATCTGCCAACGGGTGTTATTGCATTAGTGAAATGAGGAAAGCTTTACCAATAAAAGTCTTCATATTGCAACACATCAAATAATCCCCACCAAATAATGAATCTTTCTCTGATTGTGATTTCATCCACTTACTACTCGAACGGACTGGCTTGGAGCTAATTTTTGACTCTTCATGAGCTTTTTACCTGAGCATGAGAGGATCACCACAGTGAGTTTGAACGGGTCTCATTAACTTGGTACTCCTTGGCATAGACGTGGAGTTTCAAAGTTTGAACAATAGATGCTCGTCCTTCATAAAAAGGTACATTGTGTAAATAAACTTCTGTATGAATTAATGCAGACGAAATAAATCAGGAACCTCTATGGACATCAAATTGGCAGGTGAGAAACTAAAAGAAGTAGGAGACTTCTGTTACTTAGGAAGCAAAATAACCACTGATGGACGAAGCAAAGAGGATATAAAAGTAGATTAGCTCAGGGAAGGAAAGCATTTCTACAGAAAAGGAATCTGTTGACATAGAATATAGATTTAGGTAATAGGAAGTCATTTTTGAAGCGTGGCACTCTATGGAAGTGAAACATGGACTATTGGTGCAGCAGAAAAGAGGAGAATTGAAGCATTTGAAATGTGGTGTTACAGGAGAACGATGAAGATCAAATGGGTAGATAGGGTTACAAACGAAGAGGTGTTAAGAATAGTGGGAGAGGAGAGATGTTTCTGGCGACTGCTAATGAAGAGAATAGATAGGTTTGTTAGGACACATACTAAGACACACAGGAATAGCAAGCTTAGTTATGGCGGGAAGGGTCGAGTACAAGAACTGTAGGGGTAGACCATGGTTAGAATATGTTAAACAGATTGCCTCGGATGTGGGGTGTGGTAACTTTGTAGTGATGAAACGATTAGCTCAGGACAGGAAGGAATGGAGGGCTGCATCAAACCAGTTAAAAGAATGAAGACTCAAACAACAACAATGAATTATTGAATAAATGAGTATCGACTGAAATGAATGAATAAATGAAAGAAGTGATTGAGGTGATGAAAGAACGTACGCGAGATCGTAAGTGAACAGGATAACATTTATTACATTATTTATCTTATTACTGTAGGCTATTAATAGGCCCCATTCAATATATTCAAAATACTGTAAATACCTTTGTAAAACATGCGAATATTGTAACAACGAAATGTTGATGCAAGTTGCACCAGTGAAGCATTACGTATATATTTGGGGCTTTGCCTCTTTCATTAGCCCTTCCATGCCTCTTGTATATCAGAGGCCGATAACCTAGATGTTAGGCCCCTTAAAACAACAATTATCATCATCATCATCCTCTTGTATGCTTGCCACGGTGGGTGAGTGGTTAACGTGTCGGGCTACTAACCCCAAGATTGCAGGTTCAATCCTGGCCGTGGTAAGTGATTTTTTTTGAAAGGCGGCAAAAATTACAACACATATGTCATACGATGTTGGCATTTCAAAGAACCCATTTGAATTCACTAGGCCGTGTTCATAATGGCAAAATTAATCTCGGGAGTTTCCGCCTACACAAAGTTCCTCATTTCTCTACTAGAAAGCGCTATGATGTTCAAAGAGCTTAGATATCTAACCACCTTGACTTTCATAGTGCTTCAAGGAACAACGAAATTCCACAGGCAAGCTACCCTTTGGGTGTCAAATTACAAAGCTTGCACCCGGCACACGAGGCCATACGATATTATTATTATTATTAGTAGTAGTAGTATTATCCTCTTGTATGAAAATCCACAGCCTGCTTCCAGTCTCCGACCGGGTCAGGAATGGAATGAAGAAAGCCCCCATCTAGCGGCGAGGATATGAAGTGTGCCGGCTGCCGAGGCCTGACGCACTCCTCTGGGGCAATGATTAATGAATGACAGATGAAATGAAATGATAGTGGAGAGTGTTGCTGGAATGAAATTTTTGACAGGGAAAACCGGAGTACCCGGATAAAAACCTGTCTGCCTCCGTTTTGTCCAGCACAGATCTCACATGGAGTGACCGGGATTTGAACCACGGACCCAGCGGTGAGAGGCCGGCGTGCTGCCGCCTAAGCCACGGAGGCTCATATCCTATTGTATATCCATGACAAATAAATAAAAAATAATACTGGATAGATACAGTAGCATTTTCTCTACTAGGCAACCACTTTGAGGTGAATAGCATTCTTGGTTTTCAACGCGGAGATCTGGGTTCAATTTCCGGCACTACCAAGGAATTTTTTGAGATCTGAGTGTTGCAACGGGGCTTATATAGCCTCGTGAGACAGAACTGAGAAGAGGTGAGTTCGATTCCCCCCTCAGCCATCATAGATGTTGTTTTTCCTTGGTGTCACCAATTCTATTCCGAACAAATGCCAGGATGACTCCTTAGTTAGGCGTTGTGCGCCTAGTAAAAATCCTATCCTCAATTACAAATACTCGCACTATTACAATCTTTATAATATCACAGGCTATCAGACAGAATCCATATACACCTACGTACACGGTGCTAGATGGCCATGATGTCACAAAGGCATTAAATGAATCTACAACAACTCAGGGCGACAATATTGTTCCCTAACTTAGGTGACTGAAGACTGTAATAAGTGCATTTTAGTACATGAGGAACTTCTCCAGAAACGATCGCGTTATCCACGCAACAGCGTAATAAGCATAGATAGAGAGGGAAAGAGATCACATTTCTCTTTCTTCATCAGCCTCCTTATTTCTATGCTGAAACACCTTTTCAAACCGTATGTGTTTTCCAAGTCCCAACTCGTGTGTTGGAAACCTGGGCTTTCAGTGGTTTTGAAAGCAAATTTCTCTGTTCATGCGGGTTGAGCCTCCCTGAGGAGTTCTCTGGCTTGCACGCCACCTTGCAGAGCCTGTGTAATATCGCCCTTCAGGGAGGGTTGAAAGGAAAGAGTTGATCTCTCTTGACTTGTAATATCAGCACATCTTTTAATAACACTCCGTGGTTTCACAGTAACTAGGAGATGTCTTCCTCGTCCATCTCACCAGAGGACTTTAAAATAACCCACAGCAATTCTTCCTTACAACTAAATCCTTCCATTAAGCAACTTTAAACAAGGAAAGGAAACACTCATAATGAACTAAGATATTCAAATATCCCCTCTTTTCTTCTAAACGTTTTTGTCTCACGAAGACACGTCTTGATAAAGAGAAAAAAGTAACGAAGGTACACCTGACCAGAAGAAAGAGTCCTCGTTAAGGGAGAAATTAAACTAATGAAGTACAGAGGGAAAGAGAGTGTTAGAATACGAAACACGATTGAGTAACGAGCGCACGCTGAAATATTCAACTCTTGCTGAATACATGGTGGATCTTCGATACTTCGTAGTTAGAAGACAGCGCAGAGTAGTTTCATCCTCCGCAGTTTCCATTGTAAGCAGGATACCGGTACTTATTTGTTGTTTCATTTAGGTGCTGTGACATTTAGCCCCGTGCACTTGGGTGTGTGTGCATGTATATTTATTTATTTATTCATTCATTCATTCATTCATTCATTCATTCATTCATTCATTCATTTATTTGCATAATAACTTGTGTTATTGTACGGCCTTTAGGATTGTATCTATTTGCAATTGAAGCTAGGATTAGGAAGGTGACGGCCGTGGCATTAAACTCGGATCCGAGGGGGGCGTGGTGGCTCAGCAGTCTAGCTGTATGCCTCTCACCAAGGCGGTCCGGGTTCGATTCCCGGTCAGTGCATGTGAGATTTTCGAAGTGAAATGCCATGTCCTGTGGTTCGGATTCCACGTAAAAAGGAGGTCCCGTGGCTCATAATCACAAGATTCACGGTCACGTAAAACTACAATCTTCCTTCCTCCTTCAAACTCGGATCCTACCTGTCTTTTGCCTAGACCAGAAGTGAGAAACCTCGGAATACCATTCTCAGGATATTTATTTATTTATTTATCGTAGGGTATGGTACACACTTACAGTACATCATAATGAATCTTAATGAAATATTGTAGAAGCAGAAGGAGAATAAGAAGAAGAAGAAAAAAAGAGAAAAAAAAAGAGAGAACAGTTAGTCTCATAATTTTATATCTAAATTGAAAATGTAGTCCACTGATGCAGGACTTGCTGAGAGAAAATCCAATATGTTGCCACCATAGGATCTTAGAGGACAGTCGTGAATGATGTGTTTCACAGTTTGTCTATCGGCTCCACAGTCACACTTGGGAGAGGGTAACCTGTTCCACTTGAACAAAGAGTCCGCACAAACACCAGAATTGGTCCTGATACGGTTTAATTTCGACCATATCCGACGAGGAAGATCAAAGCCAGGTACTTTAGAAGTGACAGATGGCATGTCTCGGCACTCCTGTGGAGCAAAAATCTTCCAATCATGAGACCACTGCTGGACTATGTCAAAGTTCACATTGATAAGTCTCGTAGCTGTCTTCACAGGGGGCTGCCTTGAGCGAAGTCTGCGTAGACAAGCAGCAGATATATCAGCATAGCTAAGGAGGAAATCGAACAAACCTCATCTCTGTTTTTCATTACGGTGTTGAGTGTACCTCGTTACAACCCTCGGACCGGATTTTAACATGTTGACAGAGCTGGGCATCGAATATGGACATTTTAGGTGCAAGACAAGGTATTCACTGAAGCACGAGATGACCGGAGACATATTTTGCAGGGTAGATGACTAAACGAAGATTTCAGTGCTGTATGGAAGCGAGAGGTTGATAGATTCAGGATATCTGATATATAAGCTAGAGGTTACTGATATGAGGGTAGGACCCAATGATTGCTGGCAGAAATGTACTCGTAGTGAACAGATAATGGATAACTCAGAAATTAACACGCTAGACGAAGCCGTTCGTTTGAGCCGACTCAGATGGCGGGGTCATGTGATTGGATGTGGAGAGATTACCTAAGATATTAATTGGTTCGTCTATATAGAGCAAGGGAAGCAGAGGGAGCCCATACTTAGGAGGAGATGGTTAGGTTCAGTTTTGAACGATCCAAAGTGAAATGTGTAGAAGCAAAGGAGCTCGCAGTGCCAACTGCTAATAGGGGACCATTGAGGTGATTTTTTCGCTAACAGATGCTTGCAAACTACAATAGACTGCACATAGACTGGCAGAACGGTCTCAAATGAAAATGTATGTACTTTTTTTTTTCGTGTAGCCTCCTGAGAGGCCTAGTGCATGTCTTTCTAGTCGAGGCCCGTGGGTGGCCGGCGCGTCGGGATGAGAGGTGGAATGAATGAAGATGAATGAAACTGTCCAAGGATGTGAAAGGAAGCAGCCGTGGCCTATCAGGAGGTACCGTCCCAGCATTTGCCTGGTGTTGAAAATGGGAAACCACGGAAAACTATTTCAAGGACGGACGACGGTGAGGCTTGAACCCACGCGTCTATCGAGTCAGCAGAGAGCTTGGCCTCATGACATAACGCTGCGCTTTAGCCTGCGTAGCACTGCTGTCGGTATGTATGTACTGTATATGCAGTACGTTCAAATATCACATGAAAATTTACTTTCCTTGTCACAATATCTTCAAAGCTAATATTTGTGCTTAATTGTTATATCCTGCGATAAAGTATTCTGATATGATGATTCTGGTAGGTGAAGGTAGTTGGCGTACACTATATGATCATGATCGCTCAGCTGGATCTTACTTCTCCAAGTCAAACCATGAATGCTCAGTTGGGCCCATATCAGGGCTATTGGGGATCAACAGCTGTAAAGAAAATTAACCGTCATGATTATCGAACCACTCCTTCAAAATTCTGACAGTTTGCCATGGTGCATTAGTCCTGCTGGATTTAGCCGTCGCCGACAGGGAACACCGTACTTCTGAACGGATGATTTTGGTTCCCAATAAAGTCCAGATAGCGATCAGCTGTCAGTGATTTTTATACATGAACAATGGTCGCCGGTGTATCCAACAAATCAATGTCCACACTATCGCACTTCAGCCAGTCTGTTCGTGCCCAATGTTGCACAACACGTTCGATATCTCGTGCTGAAAATCAACGTGCGCGTAGTCGGCCGTGTATGTGATCAATCAGGAATGTGGATTACTGGGAACAGTGAACCTTTTCCCGGTCTTCCACAATCCATTGTCGATGATTGCGTGATTGCGTGAAGATCAATCAAAGTGTGGGTGTGACTGGGTCACCGACTCCACAATCCCAAGTTCAGCGGTATTCCGTGAAACTTACGCTGTGAATCATTGCCCTGGTCATCATTGATGAAACTATAAGCCATTTCCTAATTTATGGTTCTGCGGTCACTCTGGCATCAATGCATCGTTGACGACAAACAGCTGGATGATTTGTTGTTGTTGTTTTCTCTGTTTTGTGCCACTCGCGATATGTGCTCACAAAAACAGGACGTGGCAGTGCAATCTGATATGCTGCTAACAAGGAAACGAGTCATCACAATTCGGCCTTCTACTGTCGAAATCAGAGAGATTGGCTTATTTTTCCAATAGGAAGCCGAAATGTCTGCTAACTAAGAGCTTGTACATCATCCCTATATACTGTATATCATACTGCCATCTAGGCATCTGCTATTGTCCCTGCTTCAAGCCAATAATAATGTAAATACTCGCCAGTGTACATGCAGTTTTTACAAGTATTTTTGAAAGGCCTTGTATGGGTCGTTGTGCTCTACGAAGGTGTAACTTGGACTGTTGGTGCTGTAGCAAATCGGTGTTACAGGAGAATAACGATGATTACATGGGTAGATAGAGTAACAAATTAAGAACTATTAAGATGAGTTGGGGAGAAGAAATGATTTTGGCGAGTGTAAATGAAGAGTGGGGAGAAGTTGGTAGAGCATATACAAAGATACCCAAGGAAGGATCGAAGTCAGGAACTATAGGGGTACACCAAGGTTAGAAAATTGTAAACCGATGTTGGGTGTGGTAGAGATGAAACAATTCGCTCAGGACAGGAAGGCGAGGAGAGCTGTGTCAATCCAGCCTTGAAACCCACACAAATATCTGACATATTTCTATATCTACCGTACGTTGGATTCTTCAGCGTGTTCACTGTGTTCATAGCACAAATGCTCCTCCCTCCTCTTCAACCACTGCCATCAATGGGATTAACGTTTCCTCCCTTCGATAACTTTCTACATAACAACGAAATCCCTGCTACGCAAACAAAAGCTACTAGTAAATAATAGTAATAAGAGCACTCCTTATCACTGCAGAGACATTTCTCCTTCACAATTCACCGCCTTCATTGCTTAGCAACTTGTAACTCTTTCGCTCGCTTCAAACACGAGTTTCCTTCGCCCTCTCACCCCTTTTCTTCAAGCATCTTTGCTAAAATCTCTCCGCTCTCCCTCCGCCCACTCAAAGCTCTACAGTCCTCAGCAAAAAGCGCCCAAGTCCATAACTCAGTGTCGACGAGAGTGCATGAAATACAAAATAAAAGTAGCCAGACTTGACGAGGAAATGGAGAAGAAAATTGAATGTACTAGAGGAGAGCACAGAGTGTTTGAAATATGCGATCTGGTGTTCAGCAAGGTGGAGGAACACTGCGTCACTACTGGACAGTTACTCTTTAAAGGTAACGTGGGGTAACTACGTTAGTGATCAAACCGCGAGGACTGGCGCATGGCTATTTTTGACCCGAAACTTGGATAATGCTTTTATTTGTAACCGTACTTTCCGGGGCCATGGTTGATTATACTCAATGAGGGATACTTAAAAAAAAAACATCTTTCTCAATTTATTCTTTTCATTTAACACTGAGCATCAATCTCTAATACAGTGGCGGCTGGCGCAGAAAATAAGTTGTGTGCTGTATGTAACCCATTTCCCCTCCAAAAACTAAATATACTGTGTTTAGAAACAGAATTTACTGTATATAAACACTCCCTCAGTAACACTCAAGAGGCTCTTCACTGAGTTTTCCGTACTGAACAAACTATAGTTCATCGATTTACAAAATGTGGCTATAGGATAGGTAATTTGGGACTATTAAAAGACCTTCTGCCGGGAACAGTTGATGGCTTCCTTATTTTTTTCCACCGGTTGCTTTGAGCGATTTCCTCTAAAATGCTGCCGCAGAGTCTAGAAGGAACCACCTGCTACGTTCTCATTTCACGTGACTAGTGCTGCCGCTGTGTGCTCGAACGAAGAATTGCTGTGGTGTCTTAGCTCTGGTCTTGGCTGTTGTCCCAACAGCACAACGGAAATGGTGGGCACGCATGCGCAAAAGGCAGAGTTCATGTTTGCTGCTAATAAACGTAGGAATTCTCGCTGAGCTGCGATCTGCACAGCCATTGCTGGACGTGGAATGGAAAGCACAACTAGATACCTCGTTGTGAGGGGAGTTTACTGACATCTTTTTAATGCACTGTATTTGATTGTAGATAATAGTACTAATGTAATTAATTTCCTAATAGAACAATGTGCTGCAGCACTTCAGTCCATAAGGCGGAGCCGCCCCTGCTCTAACACTTCACTTCTCAGGATCTTATTACACAAAACCAAATCATTCTTGCTAATAAGAATCAGACCAAGTCAACTGATACTTCTCTTTTCCACAAAAACCTTATCTAAGGCCAAGACCGAACACAATAATCATCTAACTTCTTCCCTCATACATTTCTACAATCTCCATAGATACTCTCAAAGATGCTCACTACTATCTAAATCTTCCAGTATGGACTCCTAACAAGAAGTCAAATATATATTTAAAAGCAAAATACCATCAAAAATAAAAATAACATCGAAAAGAAACTTCATTGGCAAGGCCACCTGCCATGCCACGCAGAGATGCAAACAGCACTCTCAGAAAGCACTATTTTCTTAACCTAAGAGAGCTGAGCTTTGTAATCAGAATGGTTACAGTGTGTGTATGAGTATTCAGACATTTGACTGGTTTTATGCAGACCTCCATGACTCCCTGTCCTGAGCTAATCGTTTCATCTCTACATAGCTACCACACCCTACATCCGAAGCAATATGTTTAACATATTCTAACCTTGGTTTGCCCCTAGAGTTCTTGTTCTCGACCCTTCCTTCCGTAACTAAGCTTGCTATTCCTGGGTGTTTAGGTATGTGTCCTACCAACCAATCTCTTCTCTTCAATAGCCCCCCCAGGGGCTCACATCTAGTGAGACGTGGGTTGGCGACCACGGGGCCCCAGCTGAGTCCGGCATTGCCTCCACTTACTTTTGCCGGGCTCCTCTCCGTCTTCTTTCCTGTCGACCTCACTTGGTCAACTCTTGTTCTCTTCCTTTCCCGCCTTAATTGGCCCTTGTCTCATCTTTTCTGATACCCTCCTTCTGCGAGGGTTCAGCCTTCTTTTTATTTTCCTGTTATCTCCTGCCTTCTGCTCAAGGCCCTCAAGGAGGCAGGGTGTATGTCGCCTCACCACTTCTGGTGCACCCTAGCTATTGCTACACCCTAAGGGGCTCACGGCTGGTGAGTTCAGGAGTTGGCGACCCCGAGGGATTCCTGAGCCGGGTCCGGTTTCCCCCTTTTATCCATTACCTGTGGGGCGGACCCTCTCCTCTTTCACTTTCCTATCTGCCTTTTATGGCTCTCCTTCCTTCCAAGTCCCTCAATCCGCATTCTTCGAGGGTTAAGGGCATTTATTTTCCTCCTGTCCTTTATTTGCCTTATTCTCCTTTTGTTTTCCATTTCTTCTTCTAGTATATAAGTTAGTAGTTAGTTTTAGTTATAGTTTACATTTCATTATCATCTTCACGATCACCCAAACCATTAGGGGCCGATAACCTAGATGATAGGCCCCTTAAAACAACAATTATCATCATCATCATCTTCAATAGCAGTCTCCAGAAATATCTCTCCTCCCCCACTCGTCTTAATACCTCTTCCTTAATGCGGAAAAAAGTCGAGTGGATGCGAGGCGGATACGGATAAGGGTTGTGTGGATTCGGATAACGTTTTGATTATTCGCGCAAGGCTCTAGTGATTGACCTTCAAGTTTGCTTGCTTGGTGCGACATCTGTGATTCTTATTACATGGTCAGGTTAGAATGGATTGTGAACTTAGCTGATTGTTTGAGCGATGTATGTAACGTTCCCGCGCAGTTGCTACCACCACTGCCTACATCATAAACATACAAGTAGTTCCGTGAAGAACTAAATAGCCTATTTTCATATATCCTACTAATATTAATTTCCTCTAACAACATACATATCGCCAGTTTGATTGCTGTAATAGATTCGTTGATATTGAGAACCGTCTAAATATTTTGGATGGTCGACATGTTGGGTTTTTATATAATAGGCCTTTAGCAGTAGTTCCCGGCTTCGCCCGGTGGATTTATTTGTTTTATGGATGATAATTAATACTGCTACAGAACTGGACCCCTCAAGGATAAGGATCGGAAAACACCAACGTTTATTGCAGCTGATAACCTCAGTATACTGCACCAACATCATCGCCCATATACTGAGGAATACTATTGTCATTATGATAACTGTTTTAAGGGGCCTAAGAACTCTCTTTGCACTAATTACTCCCTGTGACTGCAATTTATATGCAGCTCGCAATTCTGCACCAGAACACTGGTAGGGCGACGTGATGCAGCCCGCATTGCCTGGCAACAATAGACTTAGGTATTATTAAAGCTGTTCAGCAGCGCTTATTCTTCCCACTTACTGAACAAAAATCAATCCTTAAGGCTACCTGAGAGGTTTAGCCTAATGCTACACAGCCTAAACTGTTCCCCTTGAATCAAGCTATCATATACAAAAAGAATTTTTCGAATCCGACTGGTAGTTCCAGAGATTAGCACGTTTAAACACACACACAAACTCACTCATCAGCTTTACTATATTAGTATAGAAAACATGAAGATTATTGTGTAGGTGTTTTATTCAAACTTCAATCGCATGATTAGGACACAAGAAATAAAAGCGGGATTTTAAAAGTTCGCTCAGCTGCCATCTTGTGGTTATGAAAATAATTTATATTAATTAGATGCCCGTCGTTTAAAATTTGCATAAGCATATACCGTATCAAGTTTCACTGCACTCGCTTGGTTAAAACGCAAGGAACGTCCATTTGAATATCTAAATTTCGCGTCGCCGCCTTGTTAGATTTGTGCTCACCTGTTTATTGAACGTCCCATAGATGAACTTATTCTTATAGCCTCTATACTCCTACAACATTTCAGTTTGATTGCTGTAGTAGATTAATAGATATTGAGAACCATCTAAATATTTCGGATGGCCGCCATGTTGGATTTTAATATTGTAGGCCATAGAGTTATGTACTATTAGGTGATGATTATTGTGTACGTCCATTATGCTAATGTTGATTTCGATCGCATGATTAGAATACAAGAAATGAAAATATAATTTTCGAAATTCGCGTAGCCGCCATCTTGAGGTTACGTAAACAATTGAACTAAATTAGATACCAGTGAATTACAATGAGTACAAACATTTGCTGTACGAAGGTTCATTGCGTTTAGATCAGTAAATCGCGAGAAAAGTCTAATTAAAACTCTCAAATTCGCTTGGCTGCCATGTTCGTTTTGTAGTTAACCGGTTTTTGAAAGTCACATACATGAACTTCCAGTAGTGCCCTTTATCTCCGTACAAAATTTCATGGTGATACCGGAATAGTTTCAGAGATATAGAATGCCGGTGAAATATTCCGCGCAGCCGCCTTCTTTAGCTTATGTAAACAATTGAACGAAGTTAGATGGCGGAGCATTACAATGTGTATAAACATATACTGTACCAAGTTTCATAGCGTTTGGTTGGTCTATTTAAAAGTCGCAAATTCGCTTGGCCGCCATCTTGGTTTTGTAGTTACCAGGTTTCCAAAAGTCACATAGGTGAACTTCTAGTAGTTCCCTTTATCACCGTATAAAATTCCAGGGTGATATCGGTAATAGTTTCGGAGATAATGAATGCACAGCCGCCATGTTGGATTGGTGAGACGTAACAAAATTTGAAGGGCACGGTCGGAGTCGCCCGGAATAGTGCTATAAACTTACCGAGTTTCTTTGAAATCGCTCCAGCCGTTTAGAAGTTTAAGGGAGGGAAACACAACAAGATGTTCAGTAAAGAACATACAGCCTACTTTCTCCTAAATGCATGGGTATTGTTATACCTCTTTGTCCTTTTCAAGGAGTACAATTGAATGTTGGTTGTTGTAGCTTGCTGAATGTTGGTTGTTGTAGCTTGCTGAAATACAACGTGCTATACGGATATTAAACATGAATATGAGGTGCCCATTGCTAGTGCTACATCTGTACAATATATCATTCAATTCGGTTTCACCATGTTTGAATTGATATAACGAATCGATGTGCACACATATATGGCCGCTATCTGCGAAATAATTGGCTGATGACCTCGTAGTTCTGTCAAACGATTATTCATTCAAAAAGGTATACTGTTACAAAATTTGGTTGAGATCAGATGTATAGGTGGGTCGTAATTTGATTTAAGCTTTGAACATTTGGGTGGTCGCCATTACGTTTTCGTCAAGATAGCGGCGATATAAAACATGAAACTGAGGTGCGCTTTGCTAGTGGTACCTCTGTACTAAATCCCGTTCAATTTGGATTCACCATGTTTGAAAAGATAGGGGGAATCGATTTGCACACAAACATGGCCGCCATCCGCAAATTATTGAGCAGATGACCTAGTCGTTTGGTCAAAAGATACTTCATACATAAAGATATAAAGTTACAACATTTGGAAGGGATCAGATGAATAGGTTGGTCGTAATTTGAATTATGCTTTGAACATTTGGGTGGCCGCCATTACGTTTACGTCAATATGGCGGCGATTTAAAACATGACACTGAGGTGCCCTTTGCTAGTGCTACCTCTGTACCAAATTTCGATCAATTCCATTTCACCGTGTTTGAAAAGATAAGGGGAATCGATTTGCACACAATAACGGCCGCACTCCGCAAATTATTTGGCAGATGACCTCGTAGTTTGATCAAATGGTTTTCCATAAATAAAGGTATAATGTTACAAAATTTGGTAGAAATCAAATGAATAGGTTGGTCGTAATTTGATTTAAGCTTTGAACATTTGAGCGGCCGCCATTACGTTTACGTCAAGATGGCGGCGATATAGAACATGACACTGAGGTGCCCTTTGCTAGTGCTACCTCTGTACTAAATTTCGTTCAATTCGGATTCACCGTGTTTGAAAAGATAGGGGGAATCGATTTGCAGACAAACATGGCCACCATCCGCAAATTATGGGGGAAATTACCTCGTAGTTTGGTCAAAAGATTCTTCGTATATAAAGGTATATGGTAACAAAATTTGGTAGAGATCAGATCAATAGGTTGGTCGTAATTTGAATTAAGCTTTGAAAATTTGGGTGGCCGCTATTACGTTTACGTCAATATGGCGGCGATTTAAAACATGACACTAAGGTGCCCTTTGCTAGTGCTACCTCTGTACCAAATTTCATTTCAATTCCTTTTCACTGTGTTTGAAAAGATAGGGGGAATCAATTTGCACACACACATGGCCGCCATCCTCAAATTATTGGGCAGATGACCTCGTAGTTTGGTCAAAAGATTCTCCATACATAAAGGTATAAAGTTACAAAATTTGGTAGAAATCAGATGAATAGGTTGGTCGTAATTTGATTTAAGCTTTGAACATTTGGGTGGCCGCCATTACGTTTACGTCAAGATGGCGGCGATATAAAACATGACACTGAGGTGCCCTTTGCTACTGCTACCTCTGTACCAAATTTTGTTCAATTCGGATTCACGGTGTTCGAATTGATAGGGGGGGACAGACTTTCGGTGCCAACAAACACACTCACACACACAGTCTCACACACACACAGACAGACACACAATTTTTGGCCCTGTGTTGATAAGTCTACCTTCATTTTTGGGAAAAATCGAAAGTAGGCTAAAAATCCATCACACACACACGCACACACAGATAGCCATACGGACAAAAGGTGATCTCATAAGCCTATTTTTAGCCTACTTTCGATTTTTGCAAAAAATGAAAGTAGAATTATGAGATCAACACAGGGCGAAAAAAGTGTGTCTGTCTGTGTGTGTGTATGTGTGTGTATGAGTCTGTGTGTGTGTGTGTGTGTATGTGTGTGAGTCTGTGTGTGTGTCTGTGTGTGTGTGTGTGTGTGTGTGTGAGTGTGTGTACTCTGAATGTCTGTCACCCCTATCAATTCGAACACGGTGAATGCGAATTGAACGAAATTTGGTACAAAGGTAGCACTAGCAAAGGACACCTCAGTGTCATGTTTTATATCGCCGCCATCTTGACGGAAACGTAATGGCGGCCACACAAATGTTCAAAGCTTAAATCAAATTACGACTAACCTAATCATCCGATCTCTACCAAATTTTGCAACAACATACCTTTATGGGGGGAGCATCCTTTGACCAATCTAATAGGTCATCAGCTTAATAGTTTGCGGATGGCGCCCATCTTTGTGTGAAAATCAATTCCCCCTATTAATTCAAACACGGTGGAACCGAATTGAACAAAATTTGGTACAAAGGTAGCACTAGCAAAGGACACCTCAGTGTCATGTTTTATATAGCCGCCATATTGACAGAAACGTAATGGCAGCCACACAAATGATCAAAGCTTAAGTTAAATTACGACTAACATAACCATCCGATCTCTACCAAACTTTGCAAAAACATACCTTTATAGAGGGAGCATCCTTTGACCAATCTAATAGGTTATTAGCCTAATAGTTCGCGGATGGCGGCCATCTTTATGTCAAAATTGATTCCCCCTATTAATTCGAACACGGTGGAACCGAATGGAACGAAATTTGGCACAGAGGTAGCACTTGCAAAGAGCACATCAGTGTCATGTTTTATATCGCCGCCCTCTTGACTGAAACGTAATGGCGGCCACACGAATGTTCAAAGCTTATATCAAATTACGATTAACCTAATCATCCGATCTCTACCAAATTTTGCAACTACATACCTTTATGGAGGGAGCATCCTTTGACCCATCTAATAGGTCATCAGCGTAATAGTTTGCGGATGGCGGCCATCTTTGTGTGAAAATCGATTCCCCCTATTAATTCGAAGACGGTGCAACCGAATGGAACGAAATTTGGTACAGAGGTAGTACTAACAAAAGGCACCTCAGTGTCATGTTTTATATCGCCGCCATCTTGATGGAAACGTAATGGCGGCCACACAAATGTTCAAAGCTTAAATCAAATTACAACTCACCTAATCATCCGATCTCTACCAAATATTGCAACTACATACCTTTATGGAGGGAGCATCCTTTGACCAATCTAATGGGTCATCAGCGTAATAGTTTGCGGATGGCGGCCATCTTTGTGTCAGAATCGATTCCCCCTATTAATTCAAACACGGTGAAACCGAATGGAACGAAATTTGGTACAGAGGTAGCACTAGCAAAGGGCATCTCAGTGTCATGTTTTATATCGCCGCCATATTGACAGAGACGTAATGGCAGCCACACAAATGTTCAAAGCTTAAGTTAAATTACGACTAACATAACCATCCGATCTCTACCAAACTTTGCAACAACATACCTTTAAGAAGGGAGCTTCCTTTGACCAATCTAATAGGTTATTAGCCTAATATTTTGCGGATGGCGGCCATCTTTATGACAAAATTGATTCCCCCTATTAATTCGAACACGGTGAAACCGAATGGAACGAAATTTGGTACAGAGGTAGCACTAGCAAAGGGCACCTCAGTGTCATGTTTTATATCGCCGCCATCTTGACTGAACCGTAATGGCGGCCACACGAATGTTCAAAGCTTAAATCAAATTGCGATTTACCTAATCATCCGATCTCTACCAAATTTTGCAACTACATACCTTTATGGAGGGAGCATCCTTTGACCGATCTAATAGGTCATTCGCCTAATAGTTGGCGGATGGCGGCCGTCTTTGTGTCAGAATCGATTCCCCATATTAATTCAAACACGGCGAAACCGAATGGAATGAAATTTGGTACAGAGATAGTAATAGGAAAGGGCATCTCAGTGTCATGATTAATATCGCCGCCATATTGATAGAAACGTAATGGTGGCCACACAAATGGTTAAAGCTTAAATGAAATTACGACTAACATAACCATTCGATCTCTACCAAACTTTGCAACAACATACCTTTATGGAGGGAGCATCCTTTGACCAATCTAATAGGTCATTAGCCCAATAGTTTGCGGATGGCGGCCATCTTTGTGTGAAAACCAATTTCCCCTATTAATTCGAACACGGTGAAACCGAATGGAATGAAATTTGATACGGAGGTAGCACTAGCAAAGGGCACCTCAGTGTCATGTTTTATATCGCCGCCATCTTGACGGAAACGTAATGGCGGCCACACAAATATTCAAAGCTTAAATCAAATTACGATTAACCTAATCATCCGATCTCTACCAAATTTTGCATCAACATACCATTATGGAGGGAGCATCCTTTGACCAAACAAATAGGTCATTAGCCCAATATTTTGTGGATGGCGGCCATCTTTGTGTGAAAATCGATTCCCCCTATCAATTCGAACACGGTGAAACCGAATTGAACGAAATTTGGTACAGAAGTAGCACTAGCAAAAGGCACCTCAGTGTCATGTTTTATATCGCCGCCATCTTGACGGAAACGGAATGACGGCCACCCAAATGTTAAAAGCTTAAATCAAATTTCGACCATCCTAATAATTTGATCTCTACCGGATTTTGCAACAACATGCCTTTTTGTAGAAAGCATCTTATGACTGACTACAAGGTCATCAGCCCTATAGTTTGAAAATAGCGGCCATGTATGTGTGCAAATCCATTCCCCCAGATCAATTCAAACATGGTGAAACCGAATTGAATGAATTTTTTACAGAGGTAGCACTCGCAAAGGGCACCTCATATTCATGTTTAATATCCCTATAGCACGTTGTATTTCAACAAGTTACTACAACCAACATTCAATTATACTCCTTGAAAAGGACAAAGCGTTATAACAATACCCATGCATTTATGAGAAAGTAGGCTATATGTACTTTACTGAACATCTTGTTTGTATTTATGAGATACATGTCATAGTTCAGTATTTTGTTAACCTACTAATTTTTCTTCATTCACCTTCTTATGATGATATATATTAGTAGCCTCGTAAGTCGAGGTTGCATATAGAAACAAGTAGTTCCGTGAAGAACTATACAGCCTATTTTCATATATCCTACTTATGTTAATTGCCACTATCAACATACACAATTTCAGTTTGATTGCTGTAATAGATTCGTAGATATTGAGAACCGACTAAATATTTCGGATGGTCGCCATGTTGGATTTTATGTATGTAGGTCCTAGAGTTATGTGCTGTTACATGCAGATTATTGTGAACGTGTAGTATTCAAACTTCAATCGCATAATTAGGACACAAGAAAAAACAAGGAGATTTAAAAAAAATCACAGCTGCCATCTTGAGGTTATGGAAACAATTGAAATAAATTAGATGCCAGTGGATTAACATTCGGATAAAGATTTACTGTACGAAGTTTCACTGCACGCGGATGGTTAAATTGCGAGAAACGTCCATGTGAATATTTATAATTCGCGTCACCGCCATGTTGGATTTGTGATCACCAGGTTATTTAAATTCCTATAGGTGAACTTAAGTTCATAGCCCCTATGAACATTAAAAAATGCAGTTTTATTGCTAAAATAGATTCGTAGATATTCAGTATCGTCTAAATATTTCGGATGGTCACCATGTTGAATTGTTAAATGTATAGGCCATAGAGTCATGTACCATTAAAGGAAAATTATTGCGTAGGTTCATTATTCAAACTTTCACTTTGATCGCATGACTACATCACAAGAAATAAAAACTTAATTTTAAAATTCGCACTGCCGCCATCTTGAGTTTATGTAAACAATTGAACTAAATTAGATACCAGTGGATTACAATGTGTATAAATATTTCCTGTACCAGGTTTCAGTGCGCTTGGAACATTAAATCGCGAGAAAAGTCTATTTAAAATGTTCAAATTCGCTTGGCCGCCATGTTCGTTCTGTAGTTAACCGGTTTTTGAAAATCTTATAGATGGACTTCCAGTAGTGCCCTTTATCTCCGTACAAAATTTTAGGGAGATACCGCTAATAGTTTCAGAGATATAGAATGCCGGTGAAATATTTCGCACATCCGCCATCTTGTGATTATGTAAACAATTGAACGAAGTTTGATGTCGGTGCATTACAATGTATATAAACATATACTGTACCAAGTTTCATTGCGTTTGACTGGTCAAATCGCGAGAAACGTCTATTTAAAAGTCGCAAATTCGCTTGGCCGCCATGTTGGTTTTGTAGTTACCAGGTTTTCAAAAGTCACATAAGTGAACTTATAGTAGTTCCCTCTATCACCATAGAAAATGTCAGGGTAATATCGGTAATAGTTTCGGAGATATTGAATGCTGGTGAAATATTTCGCACAGCCGCCATGTTGGATTGGTGAGTCGTAACAAAATTTGAAGGGCACGGTCGAGGTCGCCATGAATAGTGCTATGAACTTTCCGAGTTTCATTGAAATCGCTCCTGCCATTTAGATTTTATTAGGGGGACACACACACACGAATCACACACACACACACGCACACACACACGGACAAAAGGTGATCTCATAAGCCTATTTTTTCAAAATTGAAAATAGGCTAAAAATATTCAATCGTCGCCTTCTGGCACTAATACAGGGTCTTCAATATAAAGTAAGAACGGCAAGCGGCAGTTTTGTTATTCGCTGTGTAACTTTACTTACTGCTTTTTATGGTTATCAGGGCCGTGGTGGTAATTATTACCATAAGGGAGAGCCAACTTGTATCATTTAATTTCCATATCATTTCTTATCTTCCATCCATGAACATCTCAATCAACTTAAGATATCGCTTTATATATAAAAGAACAGAGGAAAGAATTCAATAATAATCCTATCTTTTTAGCATGGATTAAACATCTCAATACTCATCCCTCATGGAATTCAAAACTCAAATGATCTAACATCTTATAGCATAGAATAATCTGCATGGAATAAAAAAATCAAAGAGATAAGAAAAACAAACTAAAATTATACATAGATACTATGTCCACAGATGTGAAAATCTATAGCTATGAACAAAAGAACATGCAAAAGAACATGTGACCTCATAGGGTTAAAGCTGCTGTGGTGGCCTTGGCCGAGCTTGAGGCGCGCCATGGCCTCCTGCTGTAGACTACTATTGACAGCGCGCGCTTAGTACATACGAAGGCTGTTTCTTGTTTTCAAGCTCCGATGGACTGTATAAAAATAACTGATTGACATACCAAACTGATTTTACTACTAAATGTTTGCTTGTTTTATTCGTATGTCTCAAAATTATCGCCAAAACGATTGAAACATTTGTCGTATCGTTACACCAGTTTTCTAATGCCCTCGGCAAAATATTCTGCCGCCACTGAGGTGGGTAAGTCTCGACAGTCTCCTGAAGTGTTTCCTTTTTGGCGAGGCGTTGTCGCCCAACCATACTTTCAATTCTCGAAAGAAGTGAAAATCATTCAGTGCTGGTGTGGACTAAACGGCAGATGGTCTAAAACTTCACACATGAATTCTTTGTAAAAGTGTATCGTAACGTTGGTACAGTGTGGTCATGGATGATTTCAAAGGGATTTTCAGAAAATTGAACTCTACTGTTATTCATTTATCGTATGGACTTAAGTGCCGGGAGTGCTTGAGGGCATGTTCGGCTCGCCAGAGGCTGTATCTGCTTCAAGCGGACACACATAGGGTGAGCTACATGTTCCGATCAATTTCAAGTAGTTCCAACTTTCGATACTAGATGCCACTGATACCTGGTGGTGAACGTTGGAACTTTGATAGAGCGTTCCAACGAAATCTAAGCTAGAAATTTAGCTTCACACAAGTTTAGTCTGTGGAAGGATCTTTTACATGCCATAAATCTATGACATGGTACCGCCTGCTTTACTTCCCCTCCGAAGGAAGACATACTGAAGGATTTTAACGCTCTTAAAATATCCGACGACTATGGCCGGGTTTGAACCCGCTATCTCGGGCAGAGCAGTTCAGCATGACACCAACTACGTCACCGTAGCCGCCGACTTTACTGTGCCAGATTTATAGTAAACTAGCTGTACCCGGTAGGCGTTGCAATGCCAATCAAAGAAAGTGTTGGCGTTGTAACTTGGTTTGTTGAAGTGCTTTTGGATTCCCAATATTTTTTTCTTTTTCCGTTAACCACCTCTAAACTATTGTAAAATTGATTTACTATTTAAAAAAACTGGGAGCGTGCTCATCAAGTCACCAAAGTTTCATCGCAATGAAATGAATGGCATATGACCGCATACGGGACTTGGTTGAAAAGATTCGAGCGCCGTCACCCATTTGTTGAATATACTCGTACGCTACCTATTGTAAAATGGGTTTAATAATTCGAAAACATTCCCTGGCGTGTACCCAACAACTCATCAAAGTTTCATCCCAATCGAATAAATGGCATATGAACGCATACGGGATTTTGTATAAACGATTCGCGCGCCGTTACTCATTTGTTGACTCTACTTGTGCGCCACCCATTGAAAAACGGATTAACTAATGCATACACCTTCGCAGGACTGTACTCAACTCACCAAAGTTTTATCACAATCGGATGAATGGTATATGAACGCATACGGGACTTGGTTGAAACGATTAACGCGCTGTCGCACATTAGTTGAATCTACTCGTGCGCTACCATGTTGTAAAATGGATTTACAAAATCAGAAATCTTCGCGCGAGTGGAAAAAACATTTCACCAAATTTCATTGCAATCGCATGAATAAACGATACGTGCGCCGTTACCCATTTGTTGAATCTACTCGTGCGCTACCTATTGTAAAAAGGATTTACTAAGTCAGAAACCTTTCCTGGAGGGTGCATAACAATTCACCAAAGTTTCATAGCAATCGGATGAATGGTATATGAACGCATACGGCTTTTTGTATAAACGATTCGCGTGCCGTCGCTCATTTGTTGAATCTAATTGTGCGATACCTATTGTAAAGTAGATTTACTAAGCCAGAAACCTTCCCTGAAGTGTACACAACAACTCACCTAAGTTTAGTCGCTATCGGACGAATGGTATATGAACGCATACGGGGCTATGTTGAAACACTTCGCGCGTCGTCACTCATTTGTTTAATCTACTTGTGCGATGCCTATCGTTAAGTAGATTTAGTAAGCCAGAAACCTTCCCTGAAGTGTACACAACATTTCATCCAAGTTTCATCGCTATCAGACGAATAGTATATGAACGCATACGGGACTTTGTTGAAACGCTTCGCGCGTCGTCGCTCATTTGTTGAATCTACTTGTGCGCTACCTATTATAACATGGTTTTACTAAGCCAGAAACCATGCCTGTAGTGTGCACAGCCTCTCATCCAAGTTTCATCGCTATCGGACAAATGGTATGTGAACGCATACAGGACTTTGTTGAAACGCTTCGCCAGTCGTCGTTCATTTGTTGAATCTACTCGTGCGCCACCTATTGTTAAGTGGATTTACTAAGCCAGAAACATTCCCTGAAGTGTACACAACATCTCACCCATGTTTCATCGCTATCAGACGAATAGTATATGAACGCATACGGGACTTTGTTGAAACACTTCGCGCGTCGTCGCCCATTTGTTGAATCTACTCTTGCGCTACCTATTATAACATGGATTTACTAAGCCAGAAACCTTACCTGTGGTATACACAACCTCTCACCCAAGTTTCATCGCTATCGTACGAATGGTATGTGAATGCATACAGGACTTTGTTGAAACGCTTCGCCCGTCGTCGCTCATTTGTTGAATCTACTCGTGCGCTACCAATTGTTAAGTGGATTTACTCAGCCAGAAACCTTACCTGTTGTGTACAGAACATCTCACCCAAGTTTCATCGCAATGGATGAATGGTATATGAACGCATGTGGGACTTTCTAGAAACAAACGCACGCCATTTTGTTGAAGCTAGTCGCGCCATCTATTGTAAATTGGTTTTACTGCCCCTATGCAAATTACGTTGAGTAACTAACGGGATTTCATGTTAAGAGCCTAATTTTCTATTCCGGTAGTGGAGAGCGCTACTCGTATCCAGTCGGCCGTGTCTTGTCAAGAGCTACTGTTGCCTGGAAACGACTTGCCTTAGCTGTCATTTGCGTTACGTTTTATAGTGACTTGTATTCTCTTTGACGTTTTATGTCACGTCACGGGATATAAAAAAAAGTATCCTATGTCCGTCTCCTGGTTCTAAGCTATCTCCACACCAATTTTTAGCCAAATCGGTTCAACCGTTCTTGAGTTATTAATAGTGTAACTAACACGACTTTCTTTTATATATATAGATTCCTGCATTTGTTTCAATTTCCCTCTAGTTTTGAAAGCTCTCTTCACGTTTATATAAGTGAGAAGTAAATCTGTTTGTAACTCTTTTGTGTAGAAATTTCACGAAGAAGAGATTATTCTAAATATAATTCAGTAATGAGTGAATGTTATTGTTAGTATAAATTGTGGGATGTTGTTAATAACAGAGCCTCTTTTTGTTGGACTCTCAAAATATAAAATATCTTTTTTAATCTCTGTAAACTCTCCTTGCGTTTACCATTTTCACACACAAAAGCGTAACCCGAAGGCAGTAGTACGACATGAACAGGCATTGTGTTTACACAAAAAGAACACAACATTCTTATACAAAGATGAATATTCCAGAACGCAACTTACGGATGGAATAAGAGATCCTATTATGTTGACCTAACAAATGAAATGAATCACTTTTAAATAAAACCTTCAAGTAAAAGGAGTTTCCAATTTTAGAACACCTAATTATATAAGGAAGTAGGTGACTTCTGTTACTCAGCAAGCTAAATAACCAGTGATGAAGCAAACAAGATATAAATAGTAGGATAGAACAGGCAAGGAAAGTATTTCTACAGAAAAGGAAACTGTTGATATCGAATATAGCTTTAGGTATTAGGAAGTCATTTTTGAAGACCTTTGTTTGGAGCGTGGCGCTCTTTGGATGTGAAAGTTGAAAAAGCGTTTGAAATGTGGTGTTACAGGAGAATGATGACGAACAGATGGGTAAATAGGGCTACGAATAAAGAGTTATTAAGACGAGTGGGAGAGGAGTGATGTTTCTGGCGACTGCTAATGAAGAGAAGAGATAGGTTGGTAGCACTCAAACTAAGACACCCAGGAATAGCAAACTTAGTTATTGAAGGAAGGGTCGAGGATAAGAACTGTTGGGGTAGATCATGGTTAGAATAAGTTAAACTGATTGCCTCGGATGTAGGGTGTGGTAGCTATGTAGAGATGAAATGATCAGCTCAGGACAGGGAAGCGTGGAGTTCTGCATCAAACTACTTGAAAGACTGAAGACTCAAACAACAATAATTATGTATGATTGGCGTATATTTAACTATTTTTATAGGGTACCTTGTTAATCAGTATGGAGTTGCTTTGGTGGCGTAGTTGCTAGAATGCTAAGCTTCTATGTCCAAGATCGCGGGTTCGAACCAGGCCAAAGACGGATTTTTAAGAGCATTTGAAATCCCACGTTTTTTTTTCAAAGATGAAGTAAAGAAAACGGGCCCATGTCATAGATTTTTGACATGTAAAAGAACCTTCAACTAACTACAATTGTGTGAAGCTAAATTTCTAGGTTAGGTTTGATTAACGCTCTATGAGTTCCTACGAACGCCGCGAGGTGTTGGTTGGGTGGCAACTAGTAGCCCAGTTTGCAGCTAGGTGTCGTTGACGTTAGCATTTGGTAGCAAAAGTAGGTACAACATAAAAATTGATCGTCTTCTGTCCTTAACTGAATTACAGATAACCAGGTGCCGGATAATTATGTGCTTAAATTTTCAGAATTATGTGTTTATTAATGTGCTGAAAAGTGAACAATATGTGATTAAGTTTCCAAAATATGTTCTTAAATTTGTAGGCTATATATGTCCCCCAGTTGCTCAAAATATAGTTGAAACATCTAGCTGCTTGAATAATCCATAATCCTGTCTACAGTACAAATGTTCCCACTTAATAGACCGGGGCTTGCCTCAGTTTCCGAACCGTACAATACTTACTGCAAATGCGTGATACGAAATCATGTATGTTCTGTTTCCGAATTTCATTCTTAAGAACAAAACAAAAGATCACTTCAAAAACATCAAGGCACTCTGTCAATACTCACAAGTTTCCCAGACCACCATCATTTCAAGTAAAATTTCCTGTCAAGGTAAGGACTATTGGAGGAAGTAATGCGACTGTTGACTTCAGCCCCCCTGTTATACTTAATGGCCGGAGAATTCCAGTCTTGCAACACTACTGCAATATAAAGGCAAGGGTGCATTCACGAAATAGAGAAGCAAATTACTAGAACAGCCAAGGGTTGAAAATGTGGGCAGCAGTCATCTAAGGAGAACAACATACCACCAAATATAGGAAATATGTACTTATGAATAAATACGCCAGAATATGTATTTATTTAAAAAACCGGCAAAAATATGTAAATAAATAGAAAATTTTAAGATAAATAAAACATACACACAGACTGACAACATTTGGCCCGTGTAGAGCTCATAAGTATACTTTCACAGGCTCAGGGAAAGTTTCATTCGGTGTTCATCGACTTTAAAGAAGCTTTCGATATACTTAACAGGAACATCGTCTCTTCAAAACTCGAGTGGTTAGTGGAAGAAAACAAAGATATCACTTTTCTGGTCCATAACATGTTGAGGGCTAACACTGCCAGAATCTCAGCCAATGTGACGATTTCTAACAAGATTGTCCAAACCAATGGCGTATTGCAAGGTTACTCCCTCAGCCTAATATTGTTTAATGTTGCCACTAATGATGTTGTTGGGATAATTAGAGAAGAATCAAAGGAAGTTAGAATATACAGGGTGTTTCAGGAGGAATAGTAAATATTTTAGGAGGTGGTAGGGTGGATGTACCATTAATCGGCACTGTCCGAGTGATCGGCACTTTTGCGATTAAATGCCTATATCAAGGCTTTAACTGAATAGTTTTGCCATCTGCTGGGATTTTCACAAACCTTAGGTACACATGATTCATTCAAACTCCACAAGAGGCGCTTGTGTCGAAGGTGTTTTGCCACGTTGCCAGTTGAAGTGAAGTCGGGTGATGTCACTGTTGTTGCCTAACGTGATTGTTAAGGAGTAGGACTTCAGTGTTCGTAACATCGGCGTGTTTTGCAATGTAAGTACCGTTGAACTTTGAATTATTATGTTGCGAAATTATGTGTTGCATGAGTCAGAACACATAGAACATGATTTTAATTATTTATATTATATTTTCAGTCAGTGCCGAATACTAGTTCAAAGGAAATCACAGCCGTACCGGTTATCGGCAGGTGTGCCGATAACTAGTGCAACTGTGGCTTCCAGGAAATACACCTTTTTTAATATATAACTCCCGCATCTTAACCCTCTGTTTGAAATATCAAAAAGAAATACATTGAAAACAGTTAAACTAGTAATCGGCATATACATTCTTCACTCAGTTTCTATTTATAGCTTGATAAAAGAAATGCCGAACACTAAGACATTTTATATACCGATCATTCGATGTATTTAGAAAATCACGATTTCACTGAATTTGGAGGAGTCCTAACTAACACTCCAAATGAGATTTCCCATCCAAGTGAGTGTGTGAATACTTCATACTCAGGAGGGACTATTGAAGAATTATCTGGGCACATATGCGATTTAGATAGGGGACTGTTTGAACAATCGGATAACTTCAACAGAGATGTACCACTTCGAATGTCAAAGAAGTGCTTGCTTCCAGAGTTTAACTCTGTTAAAAGATGCATCGATCCCTCTGTAACAAATCGTGAAGAATCCAAGTGTCATGCATCCACGTCAGAAAGTAGATTTATCCCTCTTTCTGGTATTTTTAATCATAGCAATGGGATAGTTTCTGAATCTGCAACCAGTGCAACTCAAGCTTCTGGAGATACATTGAATGATAATTCTCAAGCGGACAATATGATAGACGATAGACCTAAATGTTCAAATCAGGAGACAGCGTCAGATCAAACACTCGATAAGTGCAACACCAGGAATTTCAATGAGTTGGGTTCTTAACACCTGTCTACTCCACCTTCCACGTCTCAGGTAGTTATGTCTCGTTATAAAAGCATACTTTTCTGGCCAAGAGATCAGCCAGTTCTGAAGAAGAGAAAGAAGGAGAAGATACCAGCAGTAGCAACATCTGTACAATGGATGAGATACTAACAAAAGAAGGAAGATGAAAAAATTAAAAAAAAACTGAACTAGAGGAACGCAGAAAGAAAAGGGAGCAAGCAAAATCAAAAAGGAAGAACAAGGAGAGGAAAAGAAAACTTTGCCTAAAACAGCAACTCGTAATAAAAAGGTTCAGGAAGCAACCGATCAGGAAGCTGCACATCAAAATAACGTTCAGAAGAGACGGAGTAGGGAAAAACCTTTGGATGTTGCAGAGGATTCATGGTATTGTGAAATATGTGAAGAAGTAAAAAAAATACTTATGATACAGTGCGTACAGTGCAAAACATGGTTTAATGAAAAGTGCTGCAGTATGAATAAAAAAAGGGCTCCCATGACATTCACATGCCACAGTTGTGTAAATGAATAAACCTTTCAGTGTCAATGTTTCTTATGGACGAAACGTACGCATAATTATAATATTATGACAAAGGTAAACATTGTTTTGATAGGCTTACTCTACTTAAGACCACAAATTTGTGTTGTAATGAAATGTGTCCTTGTGCGTTTTATTTAATGGTGCTTCAATAGTAATTACATACTGTTTCAATTTTTAGAGTGAAATTTTGTATTATAAGGGTAGAAATAAAATCTGTCTGACTTAACAGCATTTTAGTTGCCACTGCCGATTAATGGTATACTTGAGTGTCGATAACCGGGTCTCAGCTTTTCTTGCGCTGCCGATCATTGGTACACAGGGTGCACCTCGTAAATTAAATTACTATGAAACGAACGGATTGTAGTTGCAAGCACTTGAATATATCCCTTCGAATACAAAGTTATGTATGTGCCATATCAACGTATGTTGCAACCAGTATTGTAGCTATTAAAGACTTTACACATGATGATGTAACGCGGTTCGTCTTAAGGTGCCGATTAATGGTACACTTACCCCATTTAAACACATAACTATCCGGGTCTTAAAGATAACACACACTAATACAGCCATCACAATTAACACTGGTTATCAGATAAATTCTACACACACACAAAGAACACGGGGCTACATTTACGCGTTGTTGGCCGCCATGTTCGTTTTGTACATGTTTTTGAAAGTCACATAGGTGAATTTATAGTAGTGCCCTTTATCACCGTAACCAATTTTATGGTGATATCAGTAATAGTTTCGAAGATATAGAATGTCGGTGAAATATTTCGCCCAGTCGCCATGTTGGATTGGTGAAATGTATTGAACATTGAGGGGCACGGTCGGGATCAGACAAGATAGTACTAGGACGGTACCGAGTTTCATTGAAATCGCTTCAGCCGTTTGGATTTTATTAGGGAGACACACACATACACAATAATACCTTAGATGTTTATCTCGTAAGGCCTGTAGAGCTGTATATTAACTGTCTGAAAGTACCAGGAATTAGTGACCATTCTGGGGTTGAATTAAATATTAGATACGGCGACATTACAAAATTAGCCTCTGATGTAGCAAATAAGATCATATTCCAGTACCGCAGGGCGGATAAGGGCAAATTTCTAGGGTATTTGAATGAGCTATTTGTAGGATGGGCATCGGAAGGAAATCACATTAATATCCTGTGGACCAACTTTTTGAAAATTTTAAATAGCGCTATTGATAAATTTGTTCCATTTAAATTACTGAAACAAAACCCAGATCCTGAGTATTATACATGGGAAATCAGGAGTCTTAAACGGAAAATTAAGAGATTATACAATAAAAGACATGATAGTGACAAGTATATGTTGAAATTTAAGTCCTTATCAAGAGAGCTCGTCTTAAAAAAGAGGACTGCTCATGACAATTATAGGCAAGGTTTACTTGGTTTGGGAGGCGATGGGTGGAAAACATTTTACAGTTATGTTAGGAGAAGAAAGGGAAATTAAAATAATTTGTCGATGATAATGTCCGGTGACGGTAAATTAATTACTGAGAAGCAGGCCATTGCTAATGAATTAAATGTCTTTTATGGCAGCGTGTTCAAAAATTCCAATAGCTGTGTGTTGGACCTTAACGGTGAATCAGGGGCTCCACTTCTCCAAATAAACCAGTCAGCAATTGTAAAGCTAATACAAAAACTACGTTACATTATATCGAAGGGTCCTGATAATATTGTTAGTGAAGTACTTAAATTAAGAGGTAGGGCCGTGGCACGATACTTAGAGGTGATGTTTAATGTGTCCATAAACAATGCGCAAATCCCGGATGACTGGAAAAGAGCTACGGTATTCCCAATATTTAAGGGAGGGAGCAGACTTGAATTGGGCAACTACAGGACGGTTAGTCTTACGTCCATCGTTTGTAAACAGATGAAGCATCTCATTTGTGAATACTTGAGGGAACAGTGGGAAAAATTATCATGGTTTAATGATAGGCAACATGGATTTCGGAAAGGTTACTCATGCGAGAGTCAGATGCTATCGCTTTTCCAAGATATTAACGAATCGTTAGACTATGGAGTTTCAGTCGACGCCGTAGTTATAGATTTTGCGAAGGCATTTGATGTCGCGCCACATGACATGCTACTCCATAAATTAGCTTCGACGAAGATTGATAGAAGAGTAATTTTATGGATTCAAGAATTTTTGACGGGTCGATTCCCAGAAAGTGAAAGTTGAAGGCTGATTCTCGGATGAAATTACCGTAACGTCGGGTATCCCTCAGGGCAGCGTAATCGGAACTTTGTTATTTTTGGCGTTTATAAATGACTTACCAAATGGGATTCGCAGTGACTGTCGATTGTTTGCGGATGATTGTGTAATATATCGAAAGATACATGATTCACAAGACAATGCAGTACTCAAGATGACCTGAACCTGGTCTATAAGTGGGCGATTGAAAATAAAATGAAAATAAACACAAGAAAATGTAGTCTAATTAAAATAGGGAAAGTACGAAGGCAAAATTTTCAATATAACATTGGCACGGAAATACTTGTAGAGGAAGATTCTTGCAAATATTTGGGCGTTTACGTAAGAAAAGTTAAGGGCCGACCACAGCGAACAAATTATGTAAATATTCTTTCGTAAACCGTGCCATTGATAGTTGGAACTCTCTACCTGCCGCAGTCTTAGAGCCTTTTCCCAAATATATAGGTGTGGTTAAGAAAAGACTGACTGTTTGTGTAAATACTCCAGTTTAATTGTTAGTGAATTGTTATGTACAATTATTTATTTGTTATGTATATCTAACTAGCAGAGGTACCCGCTCTTCGAACGGTCTTCGGTATTGATAACCAGACGCTATCAATTGAGCTACTGTTGCGATGGTTAGGGGCTTGCAATTCCTTCATAAGTTTATCAGAACGAAGTTAGTTTTCAGGGTATATCACAGACAATGTTAATTTAAGGGCCTTTAAATGTGATTTACGGAGATCCATTATAGACTCCCTAGTTTTGTGTCACACATTGAGAAGCGCAACATATGCTTTGGTCGTATTTCTAGGATTATTTTTATTTTTCGCCTATTTTGGCATGTATTTTGAAGAGTTTTTCCCTATACAAACCCTCCTAGGAGAAGTACGGTGAAGAGTTGTATAATGATTGGTGTATTGACTGATGGTCACAATACCTAATTTTATGATGTTTCAGGCACCCGAACACGAGTTATAGTCGTACATAAACATAAAGATATATCAACCACACAGTGTCAAACAAAATCATCTTTACGATGAACCCGTTTGCCGACAAAAATATGATTAGTTAAAATGTGCTCTCAAACTAAATTCAGCTAACGTGTACTTCCTGACGTGAAAATATTATTGTAAACCTCGTAGACGAAACGCAATATATGTCAAATAAAACGTGACTCTCGCCGTTGTGGAGAGTCCCTATCCCCAGGAAGACCCATTTAATAAATTATGAAGGCATGCGGTGCATGAAAATTCTGAAATTTGTTTTCTGGGAATATCTCAGAAATGTGGTTTTAGAGCCTTAAAACGAAGAAGCCCCCGAGCCACCGAGGGGCTGAATAATAATAATTTAATAATATAGGGATAGGGATATAATATTCCTTTAGTACCACACCCGCACGTGTAAAACGCATGAGGAAATTCAAGAGTACCCCTTGACACCCTTAAGCGCATTATATACGTATTGATGAATTTTACAGCTTAAGTTGGTTCCGTAAAAACTTTATAGCCGGTTGCGAACGTTCACAGTATTGTAATAAATGGAATGGCATTGCGTCGTACAGAAATAGACGGACTTCTGAGATCGTGTTGCGATAGTTACCGGCTTGCATTCTTTCAATAGCCCAATAAATTAAATTAGTTTTCTGGTAATATCTCAAAAACTGTTGGTTTTAGGACCTTAAAATGTGGTTTTCGGGTCCCGTATGGAACCCGAGTTTTGTTTCCAACATCGAGATGCTGAAAATGAGCTTTGTCTCGTCTTTCTACGCACATTTCAGCATGGATTTTAAGGGGGTAGACCCTCTTTTATGAGAGATATGGAGAAGAGTTACATCAATGATTACTTTCGTGCATCTGATGGACATCTGTACCAAATCTTACGTTGATCCACTCAGCCGCTCTCGAGTGAAGAGCGTGCAAAGTTGTACACAGACAAACAAACAAACAGACAGACAAAAAATTTGTTTTTGCGCGCAACCGTCATAAACCAGTCTGAAACGCGTTAATAACTCAAATTTCCGTGGAAATTCAAAAAAACAGACAAACATTCATTCTTATATATAGAGAGATTTGCCACCGGGGGACACACCCCCAATCTTATATATAAAAGTGAAAGTCTGTATGTATGTATGTATGTATGTGGGTGGGTGGGTGGGTCTGTTCCGTATACAAATCCACACCGTTGCACCAATCTCAACCACATTTTGCATACACATAGTTTAGGACCCAGAAGGAACCGCTGGCTACATGAATTTTTGATAGTCTTTCTCATTCTTCTGATTTCGGCCCTTTTGTACTCAAGCACAGGCTAATCAAATCATAAAATATACTCATGAAGGAATGGCAAGGCAGATAGTTTCCATGGCAACATAGCTAAAGTCGAGACACGGCCGACTGGATGCCAGTTGCGCTCTGCACTACCGGTATAGAAAATGAGGATCTTTACTTGAAATCCCGTTAGTTACTCAACTACTCACACAGCACTGTCAACCGAGTTTAGCATAACAAAGACTTGACACTATCTTCTACTATATATTTGTCAAATACCACTCACTCACTCATTCATTCATCACGAAATCTCAGAAACCACCGACGGATTGGAATGAAATTTGGTATGCAGCTTCCCAAAGGGCCGCAAATGCCCACTAAGAGAGTATTTTTGGATATTCAGCTTCTAAAGGGGTGTTAAGGGGGTAGACCTGCATTTCATTGAATAGCAATATCTCCCGATTGGTTTCATTGGGGAATGAGATACTCGGCACATAAACTCATCATTAACAAGTAGTTCCGTGAAGAACTATACAGACTATTTTCATATATCCTACTTATGTTAACTGCCACAATCAACATACAAAATTTAAGTTTAATTGCTGTAACAGATTCGTAGATATTGAGAACCGTCTAAATATTTCAGATGGTCGCCAGGTTGGATTTTTATTTTGGTACTATTACATTAAGATTATTGTGTACGTGTGGTATTCAAACTTCAATCGCATGATTAGACAACAAGAAGTAAAAACGAGATTTTAAAATTACGCACAGCAGCCATCTTGTGATAATGCAAACCATTGAAATAAATTAGATGCCAGTGGATCAACATTTGTATAAGCATTTAACGTGCAACGTTTCACGGCACTCGGATAGTTCATTCGCGAGAAACGTCCATTTAAATATTTATACTTCGCGTCGCCGCCATGTTGGATTTGTGATCACCAGGTTCCTGAAAGTCCTATAGGTGAACATATGTTCATAGTCTCTATGAACATTAAAAAATTCAGTTTGGTTGCTGTAAAAGATTAATAGATATTGAGAACCGTCTAAATATTTCGGGAGCTCACCATTTAGGAGTGTTATGTGTATAGGCCATAGAGTTATGTACCATTCAAGGGCAATTATTGCCTAGGTTCATTATTCAAACTTTCACTTCGATCGCATAATTACGACACAAGAAATTAAAACTTAATTTTAAAATTTCGCACAGCCGCCATCTTGAGGTTATGTAAGCAATTGAATTAAATTAGATGGCAGTGCATTACAATCTGCAAAATCAATTACTGTACCACATTTCACTGCGCTCAGAGAGTTAAATCACGAGAAAAGTCTATTAAAATATTTTAAATTCGCTTGGTCGCCATGTTCGTTTCGTACTTTACAGGTTTATGAAATATACATAGGTATACCTGTATCAGTACCCTTTATCACCGTACAAAATTGCAGGGTGATATCTGTAATAGTTTCGGAGATATAGAATGTCAGTGAAATATTTCGCACAGCCGCCATTTTGAGGTTATGTAAACAATTGAACTAAATTAGACTCCAGTGCATTACAATGTGTATAAACATTTGCTGTACCAAGTTTCATTACATTTAGATAGTTAAATCGCGAGAAAAGTCTATTTAAATATCTCAACTTCGCTTGGCCGCCATGTTGGTTTTGTAGTCACCAGGTTTTGGAAAGTCTCATAGGTGCACTTCTGGTAGTGACCTATATCACCGTACACAATTTCAGGGCGATATCGGTAATAGTTTCGGAGATATTGAATGCTAGTGAAATATTTCGCACAGCCGCCATGTTGGATTGGAGAGACGTAACAAAATTTGAAGGGCACGGTCGAGGTCGCCGGGAATAGTGCTATGAACGTCCCAAGTTTCATTGAAATCGCTCTAGCCGTTTCGATTTTATTAGGGGGACACACACACACGAATCACACACACACACACACGCACACGCACACACACACGGACAAAAGGTGATCTCATAAGCCTATTTTTTCAAAATTGAAAATAGGCTAAAAATAAGAAGACACGAGTCTGAGGGTTTTTCGATGTGGTGTATATTATGAGGTGAAAGGGGTGAAAAGTGGGGATTGAATGATTCCTAACGGAGCGTGTATCTCTCAAACGACATAGGTGAGGAGTTTGAAACTCAGCAGAAAAAAATCAGCATAAAAAATAAGTAAATATGTGTTTGACCGTTTATTCATAAATCCAATTTAAGGGGCCCATGGGGAGGGGTGAAATTCTGGGAGGGGGGGGGGGAAGGAAAGAAGGTGTCCTAACTGATTGACTGACTCACTCACTCATCCAACTCAGAGGGAAAAACTGCTTTAAAGTAAGTAAATAGCTGTTCGACAGTTTTTTCTTAAATCAAATTTAAGGGGTTCATGGGGAGGGGTGAAATTCTGAAAAAAGAAAATTGAAAGAAAATATCCTGACTCACTCACTCACTCACTCACTCATCATCGCCCAGCCAAAATTATTGAAGTTAAAAACATGACAGTTTGGGGATATGTTCATTGCAGGGTGATTGAATAACAATATCTCACGAGTGGTTTCATTTGTGGATGTGATACTCGGCGTATAAACTAATCATTACAAATAAGCAGACATGTGTCTAAGGGTTTTTCGATGTGGTGTATTATTATGAGGTGAAAGGGGTGAAAAGTGGGGGTTGAAGGATTCCTAACGGAGCGTGTAGGCCTATCTCTTAAACGACATAGGCGAGAAATTTGAATCTCAGCGAAAAAAATATCAGCTAAAAAATTAAGTAAATCGGTGTTCGACCGTTTTTTAATAAATTAATTTAAGGGGCCAATGGGGTGGGTGAAATTTTGGGGGGAAGAAAGAGAGAAAGTGTCCTAACTGACTGACTAACTCACTCACTCATCAAACTCAGGGGAAAAAGACAGCTAAAAAAATAAGTTAATAGGTGTTCAAGCGGTGAAATTCTTTTAAAAATAATTGAAAGAAAATGTCCTGTCTGACTCACTCACTCATCACGCCCAGCGAAAACTATTAAAGTTGGACAAATGAAATTTTGGGGATATGTTCGCTGTATGTCAAAACGTCAACTAAGGAATGATTTTTGTTTATTCGGGTTTTAAAGAGATGTTAAGGGGGTAAACGTGCATTTCTTTGAATAACGATATCTCACGAGTTGTTTCTTTGGGGATGTGATATTCGGTATATAAACTAATCATTAAAAATAATCAGACATATGTCTAAAGGTTTATCGATGTGGTGTATTTTAAAAGGTGAAAGGGGTGAAAATTGGGGGTTGAGGGATTCTTAACGGAGCGTGTATCTCTTAAGCGACATAGGCGAGAAGTTTGAAACTCGGAGGTAATCAATCAGCTTAAAATAAATAAATAAATAGGTGTTCGACCGTTTTTTCATAAATCCAATTTAAGGGGCCTATGGGGAGGGGTGAAATTCTGGAAGAAAAACGTCCACTAAGGAAGGATTTTTGGATGTTCACTCTCATCGACCAACCAAAACTATTAAAGTTAGAAGAATGATATTTTGGGGTTATCTTTGTTGTTTGTCGAAAACGTCTACTAAGGAGGGATTTTTGGATATTCAGGTTCTAAAGGGGTGTTAACGGGGTTAAACCTGCATTTCATTGAATAACAATATGACACGACTATGACGCGAGCGAAGCGGGGCTAAAAATGAGATGGTGTGTGTCTGTGTATTACTCAATCACGCAAGTACCACTGGTCCGATTTACATGAATTTTACATGGAAGTAGCAGATTTACCTGGTTATCATATAGGTTACTTTTGATTTCAATACTTTGCACTATTTAAAGATGGAGACCATTTTAGTGACGTCACTACACCCTTTGGTTTCAAACTTTCATATTTCCATTTCAAATAAAAAGAGATCGCTAAGAAATAGCAAACTTTTGATGGCATATACGAGGTTAAAAATTGCATTTTCTATCCGAAAGGTATCTCCAACCGTTAGCAAGTAAAAACTAAATGTGTGCTATAAAACACGTTCAACGCAGAGCGGTGTAGTTGGACAAAATATTCCATCCTTAATCTCCCTCTGCGCATCACCTCGCCTATCCCCTGTTTTAACTGTCACCTTCACATTTTAATTTATTTACGACGCGCATCGAAGCACGAGTACTTCAGCTAGTTGCAAATAAACGAATGAATGAATACACACATACGGACATAAGGGGATTTCATAAGCCTTTTTGCCATAAATGATAATAGGCTCAAAATTACAATAAATTATTATTAGCCTACTTTTCGCATTTTGTAACAAGATGTTCAGGAAAGAACATATAGCCTTCTCCTAATTTCTTCCAATTTGAAGTGCAAATTGGCACACTGGATTTGAGAAGTGTCGTTCAAACCATAGTTAATAATTTACCCCAGCATTTTACAATTTCATAAGCAAACACTCGAAACAACGTAGATATTCAGTATATTAACACCGACTACGTACAATAATTTAAACTTCGTTGCTCTAAACGTATCACTGGGAGAAACATATTTAATATACCTGTTACACAGCTAATTTGTAATCGCGCACGTCTAACGAGAAAGACAGGCCATGGCGTGTAAACCAAACCCTTCTGTGAAGTAGGCAATGTACTGCTTGGTGGTGCTTGTACGTTTAAGTCGAGAGCAATACCTAAGCATCAGAAATGCAATATTTCATAACAATCTTCATAAAATGGACGCAGTTTAGATGTTCCGTGTGTTTTCAAACACGATAAATTATACTGTATAGGTTTTGCAAAACTACGCCTTTTGAAGTTACTCGTTACAAAAATCCACGCGAACTAGGATTCAAGGGTTTGTTGTGTCTTTAATAGCTGCAACGAGTAGCAGCAGAGTAGGCTACAGTAAGTTGAGTTGTAGAGTATGTGACCTTCGTTGTGAGTTAAATTATGTGCACGTGAGTATAATTAGATCAAAGAATCTTCCATTGCAGTATATATATATATATATATATATCATTATCTTATTGTTGTTTAAAGGGGCGAAACATAAATTAATACGTTTATAGAAGAGATCTGCGGAATACACTCGCCACCGACCAACGACTTGTATTACCTTCTATGAAGACAAGTGATGAATGAATACCAACGTTTATACAGGTTCAATGATGTAGACAAGATGACAAGATGGCCGTGATAATCGCGCCTTATCTTGGGGATGTGTGACCTCTATCAGAAAAAATAATAAACTTTTCAATTATACTGCAGACATGGGTTCACTAACTGGCCGGTATAGAGCGCAGCTCGCATCTAGAAGGCTGTGGTTAGCTCATACATAGTTCACCTAATTACTATTAGATGTCACTCCGATAGAAAATGTTGTTTTAATTACATATATATTTTCCAATGCAAAAAGCGCCATATAATGATTTATTTTATAACGTCTCAGTACTCAAGAAACAATAAATATAAAAAAATCAAGCAAAAAAAATCAACTCTCATAGGATTTGAACCACGGCCAGCCTGAAGAAAGACGAAAGCCCTTACCACTCAGCTAATCGTGCACACAGTAATTAAGCGTTAGGAACCAATCTAGATAGAATGTTCCAGGAAATAATTACTTGGACTAAACGATTTCTTCACTGGAGTATATTTCAAACCGAGTTCATTTCATATAAAGTTCATATAATTTTTATCACTAGGCTATATTGCATGCAACATACTGAAATCAGTAAAATATAGGTCCGAACGAGAGATCAGCTGCCATCTTGTCAAATAACCGAGACGACTCAGCTTTTTAATGTCACTTCTAGACTATAATATTACAATATAAACCTTTAATTTCAAACGTGCCACGTCGTTTAGAACAGATAAAACGATTCTTGGTTCGATAATCGGAACTGGTGGGCCACATGTTATGGATTATAAAGTTTGCATAATTCACACGGCCGCCGTCTTGAAATGGTAAGGTTGATGACCTTGTAGTTTGGGCACAAGACGCGTCCCATAGGAAGGTATGTTGTTGCGAAATTTGGTAAAGATCCGATGATTAGTTTGGTCGTAATGCATTATTAAGTTTTGACCATTTGAGTGGCCGCCATTAGGGTTTGGTAAAGATGGCGGCAATATAAAACATGACATTGATTTGCCCTTTGCCAGTGCTACCTCTGTACCAAATTTCGTTCAATTCGGTTTAACCGTGTTCGAATTGATAGGGGGGGGGGGGGGGGCAGACATTCAGAGTACACACACTCACACACACAGAGACTCCCACACAGACAGACACACTATTTTCGGCCCTGTGTTGATATCATAAGTCTACTTTCATTTTTTGCAAAAATTTAAAGTAGGCTAAAAATGAGGAAAAAGTAAACTTATGAGATCGATCCGGGAAAACGTGTGTCTGTTTGTCTGGCTGTGTGTGTCCCCCCCTATCAACTCCTAAGTGGCTGTAGCAATCAAACCCAAATTTGTTATGAGTAAAGATCTCTATCTGAATATCTCAAAGCCGTATTTGAAAATGGTGTCTGTGCTACCAACTGCTGATATATCGCAATTGAAATTTCAGCTCCATGTTGTATATCTTGGAAGGTATGCATGGGAGCTATACCAAAATTGGCACACATATAGATAATAATATTTCAGTTTAATTTCCAGGAGGCCATATATGCCAGTGTTGCCAAAATGATTCTAATCCTGCTGATAAGTCCAATTATTAAATGCATATAGCTTCTACACTATCAATTGGTTTTCAACCAACTTTCGTGTGTACTATGTGTAGATGGACAGATATGACTGAGTGTAAGCTTAAGAGCCACCAGGGCAGCCAACTGTTAATACATGCACTCTGTATTGTTTTATCCAATACCAATATATCATAAAGTATGCAAGCCGACAGCTTTAAACTATGCACACTATAGTACCTAGCATTCTATGTTAATTTGGAGTAATAATGGACCTCAGTACTACCGACATGATTCTAAGCCTGCCGATAGGACCAATTTTAAATACACGTAACTTCTATACTATCAATTGGATTTCAACCAAATTTCGTATGTGCTATGTGTACTATAACATATATGACTATGGGTATTCTTAAGAGCAATCAGGGCAGTCAACTGTTAATAAATGCTGTCTCTATTTTTGACACTAATATCAATATATCAGAATGTATTCAAGCCAACAGCTCTAAACTTTGCACACGTATAGTACCTTACATTCTAGATTAATTTTGAGAAACTAATATACGTCAGTGCTTCCAACATGATTCTAAGACTGCTGATTGGTCCAATTTTAAAATACATGTAACTTCTATACAAATAAATGGATTTCATCCAAAATTGGCACAACAATAGATCATAATAATTCAGATTATTTCTGACCAACACATGCATGACATTGTTGCCAACAAGATTTTACGCGTGCTGATAGATCCAATGTCTAACTGCATGCAACGTCCATGCTATCCATTGGACTTCAACCAAATTTTGTATTCTGTACCTTAAGAGATGGAACTAAGAATATATTCAGTCGCCAGGGCTGCCAACTGTAGTTCTCTATTAGGCTACATTATGCCAGTTATATTTCAAACCAATTAGACATTTCGATATTACCAACTCAATTTCGTTATTATTCTAATTAGTTCCATATAGATTAATCATTGGAATGAATCTTACATTTCGAGAAAAGTAGGCTCTTTAGTTCGTCACGCAACTTCTTGTTTTTTGTCGTGTGACCTCCTGAGATGCCAAGTGCAGGTCCTTCTAGTCGACGACCTTGGGCGACCTGGGCTTTGGAATTAAGAGATGGAATGGATGAAGATGAATGGAACTGGGTAAGGACGTAGGAGGAAGTGGCCGTGGCCTGTCGGAATGTACCGTCCCAACATTTGCCTGGTGTAGAAAATGGGAAACCACGGAAAACCATTTCAAGGACGGCTGACGATGAGGCTGCAACCCACGCGTCAACCGACTCAGCAGAGAGCTTGGCGCCATGACTTAACGCTGCGCTTTAACGAGCGCAGCCACCAGTGTAGGTACAATGAAAGATTGAAACTAAATACTCATGTGGAGAAGATAACGGGCACCATCCGGAAAAGAAGGATTAGCATGTATGGACATGTGAAGCAAATGAGTCCTGTGAGATAGACCAACCGCATTATTACTTACTTTCAGGAGAGGAAATCAAAATCGGACTGGGTCATTCAACTGGTTAGAGATCTCGAAGAAATGGGGATTACGACAATAATTAACATTCAGGAGCGAAACCCACTGAAGAGAAAACTTCAAGCATTGCAAGGTTTCCAAGATACACTGAGACTGAAAATGGAAAAGAATTGGACCCAGAAATTTGAAGGAAACTCATTGAGAACAAATGCGTGTGTACTGGGCAAACATTAATTCCGAAGAATGAGACGGTTGAAATGATGCGGTCCTTAGATGGCCGACACATGATGAGTGAAATGATTAGAGTTTCATGTAACTTAGTTAAAAATAAATTCCTTTTCTAACATTGTTAATCTTAAAATAAGAAACAATTGCGAAAACTATTGTCGCTGCTGAAATGAATGATAGGATAAGCAGTCACGGCTAACATCAGTTAGACAATTCTAATCTATTAAGATACCTTCCCAGATCTGTATGTTTCACACTGTGTATTAAAAAGCGATAACCATGGCGATTACGTTTCCACAGCTGTAATCGGTATACGTGGTCTTAAGTTGGCGTATATGGTGCTATTAGTAGAATGTTTTCAATCGGTGAACACGATTGTGCCCAATTAGATCTGGCGGGGAGTTAGGCTACAATTAATTTCCTAGTGCCGGAAATAAATTATATGAATTATTTATACTCAGTGAAATACTTCTCACAAAAATGGGGGGCTAAATTGGATGTAATTTATTTCATGCACTAGGATATTAATTGTTTCTGCCCTCCCTTTCTAATTGGACAAACTCGTATTCACCGACTGAAAAGCATCTAAAGGTACTGTAGATTACTTAGGTAACACTGAAAAATGACTTCTAAGACTATTTCAAATTATTACATGTTACCTTCCATCTCATGTAATTCCTTTCAGGTTTAGGGAATAACCCATCTCATTTGGGTACAATCCTGTTGACCGACTGAAGAGCATCACTTAAAGTGGTTTCAAGCACCATAATGTTACCTTCCACTTTATTAATACTTTTACGTTCTGTGAAGGACCAGGGGTGTCCCGGATTTTGCTTTTGGCGCCATAATCCAAGGGGTATTTGTGCATAGCAGCAGATTGAATGTGATCGCTAATGAATACTTTATTGAAAACCTAGTTGTAGGGGTGCGTTACGATGAGAACGTTTGGTAGAATATTATTAAGAGGCAGTGCCATTAAATTTTGCAAGGAACAAGAAAGACGACAAGTGTGTGTGAGAACTCATGCTAGGAGCTCTAATAACTTTCCAAAAGTTACATTTTCGTAAGTTTAAAGACTTCATCACAAGTACAAGTTAATTTACATTATCATTAACTTTAAACTTCCCCATCTGTTTTGTTTCAGGGTAAATGTTACGGAAGAATACCTCGCTAGCGATGATGAGGAGCATTACTTCCATACGTCCTGTACTGTTCGTGTTTTATTTTTCTCTCCTCTTATTTAAGGGGCACCAAAAGCGTACAAGTTTATAGAGTGAGCAGAAGGCAACGTGCAGTGCTCCATAGTTTCAAACACTTCACATATATTTCGTGGTGCAAAACAAAAAGGAAATATAACAAAAGGCAAGTTAAGAGTTCTTAAGCTCTCCCTCAGCCCGTCACCCTCGACTTAGAGCGACAGAGGAGAAGAGAAATAGCGATAATGATTTACTGGAATGAAAACAATGAAGAGAAGCGATAGAAGCTCATTGTTGGTGTTACTTTAAGGAATGCATTAAAATAATACTCATTGTTGGCTAATTTAGAACTGAATAGTACATTATGCAACGAGCCTATTGGCAACTCCAGCTATCTGATATGACATCTAGCGGTATAAATGAGAAACTTACCAAGTAGGGTACATTTGTCACGTGGTGACTGTTTGTATATGGTTTCTTGTATTGGTAAACAGATCGTGGTAAATTGTTCGTGTCTTTATACATAAGTAATAAGTTTTACTCGTTGATAGAGTGAAAAATGAGTAAAAGCAAAGTGTATTGCTCAGTTTACGGCTGTAAGTCGATGTATAAGAGAGCTGCGGATATACGTTTTCATCACTGTCCAAAAGATGCAAATAGCAATAGCCGAAATGTGATGATACCTAATAGTACCTAATACCTAATAATAGTACCTTTCCACCCCGGGAAGGATCTAACACTTGTCGAGGTAGACAGACAGAAGACCTGCGACGTAAAGCCAGCGAAGGTTATTCAGTTTAAAAACAGCTGTTACGGTGGGCGCGCTGGTAAGATTGAAGTTACTTGAATAATTAATTAAACAATTAATTATTGGCTGCTTGGTAGGGAGAAGGGATGAGTTTAACTTATATTAAAACTCGGGGGGGGGGGGGGCGACAGGAATTGCTTGATTTGGATGGTTAAAAGGTGGGTTTGGTGTTGAATATTTGAATGGTAGCGGAATCACTCATTCTACAGTGCCCACGGGGAGGCAAATTAGGCCTATATGACTCGTAGTGGAATAGCTCGAATATCGAAGAACTTAGCGATTACGAGGTGTAGGCTTGGCGGAAAGGCTGGCGGATCATCAGTTTGACATCAATTCACGATATAAGTCGGAGCTTGGAACAGTGGCGTCTGGTTTGCGTGGATGCCAGTCTCGGAATGATAAAAGTAGCACAGCTTCGGTGTGTTATTTATTTGTTTATGTAGGCTACCGTATTTCTCTATTTGAATGTCCTCGGCGTTGACTCAGGATCGACATTTACATTATATTGCGCATAATAGTACCGAAATAATGTCCGAAGTGTAGCCCTGTGTAAATTTGAATCAGCTGATCTACATCAACCATAAAAACTTATGCTTGATAATATGCAAATTACACCAAAAATCCAGTGGAACACACAAATTAGATCACGTGTATCGCACAGTTATACATATATACAATTAAAAATAACACTGGCATTACTTTAGAGACCACATTTACTGATTATAACCGAAAAATAAAAATTGTTCAATATCAAACGCGTGTTATTGAGTATTTTAAACCCTACTTATCCAGACCGACCGCAGCGCCCCAAGTGTTAGTTTGAGTTGCCAATAATGGCTATAATTAAGACACGAGTATTTTTATAAAACTAGCGTATGCGAGTTTTATAATTTCCATACGAGTGTCTTAATTACCATTATAGGCGAGTTGCATACAACTGTTTATGTTTGACGATAATTATAACTTTATTATATGTTTTAACTTAAATATTCATAAATATCTGTTGAGAGTCAGCCACTTGAATTTTGTGATTGGAGAGCGAGCGCTAAGTACGATATCTCTGTCTTTCAATATCTCTGACGACCGACGCATGCGCTCTGTGTGCTTGCAATGCCATATGCAGGCCATATGTTTACATCTGCCGCCCCTCAGTAATATTGTCACCGGATTCGTTTCAAGACAATGCGCTATGTAGAAATTAGGGTTGGTGATATTAAGGTACAGTGTTATTTCTTGTCTCATATTCGCCAGTTTATTTACGCGAACATATGGACGGTGCGTATTCCATGTCGGTAATTTATTATAGTTCGATGTTGTGTTTATGTCCGACATGTTGGATTTTGAGCGCATGCGCGAAGGTATCGTTACCTAATTGGTCAATGAACGAGCTCTGATTGGCTGGAAAAAGTGTATCATAATGAAAAACAGTGTTATAATGACCATCATTATGATACAGTTTTCTTACACATAATAGTGAGGGTCGAACATAAACTATATAACTGCGCATAAATATTAAAGAAAACATTCCAGCCGGTCAACGCAAATTGTGTACAAATTCTTTAGGCGGGAAACAATTATTTATACACCCTAACCTGGAAGAAATATTACGTATGATATTTATTACAAAACAAGAAAGAACATATAGCCTGCTTTCTCCTAAATGCATGGGTATTCTTATAACTCTTTGTCCTTTTCAATGAGTATAATTGAATGTTGGTTGTTGTAGCTTGTTGAAATACAACGTGTTATACGGATATTAAACATGAATATAAAGTTCCCTTTGCTAGTGCTACCTCTGTAAAAAAAATCATTCAATTTGGTTTCACCGTGTTTGAATTGATATGGGGAATCAATTTGCACACATACATGGCAGGTATCCGAAAAATATTGGGCAGATGGCCTTGTAGTTTGGTCAAATGATTCTTTATACACAATGGTATAATGTTGCATTATTTGGTAGATATCAGATGATTAGGTTGGTCGTAATTTGATTCATGCTTCTAACATTTGGGTGGCCGCCATTACGTTTTCGTCAAGATTGCGGCAATATAAAACATGATTCTGGACTGTCCTTTGCTAGTACTACCTCTGTACCGAACGTTGTTCAATTAGGTTCCACCGTGTTTGAATAGATAGGGGGAATCCATTTGCACACATACATGGCCGCCATACGCAAAGTAATAGGCTGATGACTTTGTAGTTTGGTCAAGAGATTCTTCATACATAATGGCATATTGTTGCTAAATGTGGTAGAGATCAGCTAATTAGGTTGGTCTTAATTTGATTTGAGCTTTTAACATTAGGGTGGCCGCCATTACGTTTTCATCAAGATGGCGGCGATACAAAACATGACACTGAGGTGCCATGTGCTAGTGCTACCTGTGTACCAAATTTCATTCAATTCGGTTTCACCGTGTTTGAATTGATAGGGGGAATCGATTTGCACATATACATGGCCACCATCTGCAAACTATTGGGCTGATGACCTTGTAGTTTAGTCAAAAGACCCTCGCCATATGAGTATATGTTTCAGCAAAATTTGGTAGAGATCGGATGATTAGGTTAGTCATAATTTGATTTAAGCTTTGAACATTTGGGTGGCCGCCATTACGTTTTCGTCAAGATGGCGGCGATATAAACCATGACACTGAGGTGCCCCTTGCTGTTTCTACCACTGTACCAAATTTAGTACAATTCGGTTTCACGGTGTTTGCAAAAGTACATACCAGGTGAATCAGCTGCCCCTAATTATATTGTTTTATGCATCCCAATGAACGCGTGTTATCAAGATGGTTGATATTTCTCTGCTGCGTCCTGTATGGTAGGCTACTAATGCACCGCAAGCATATCCCGCAAGCGATACTGAACACTAATATCTTTCCCTCGTAATAGTCTGTGGTCAAATCAAAGGAAAACTAATAGTGTTCAGTATTGTGCCCGGCAGAGGAGCTATCAGGGTTGCCAACAACCGAAATGACATCCCTAACACCTCACCTGTCGGACACATGTGCCATGAGGATCAGGTGAATTTCTTATAGGCCATAGCGGCACGAGATTCCATGATCCGGGGGATCTGTGGTAACATGGTTGCTAAAAAGGTCATAGACAGCCTAAGAAAATACACCTCCTAAAGCTAGACTGAGAAATAAACGTCCAGGCTTAAGTAAAACTTGTAGAAATATTTATTCAAAATATTCAGACACCTGGCCTAGTCCAGAGGGTTGCTATCGGCTAATCCGCAAACTAATAAATAAACAAAAATAAAAGATCAGGACCCTACCTGTAGCCGGCCCCGTGGTGTTGGGGTAGCGCGCCTGCCTCTCACCCGTAGGCCCCAGGTTCGATCCCCGGCTCCGTCAGGGATTTTAAAACTGACGTGAGGGTTGGAACGGGGTGCACTCAGCCTCGTGAGGACAATTGAGTAGCTGTCTGACAGTGAGACAGCGCCCCGATCACGAATACCAAGATTAATGGCCGAGGGGACCCGACGCGCTGATCAAGCGTCACCCCAATATCTGCAGGCCAAATGGCTGGGCAGTGGTCGCTTGGTCGGCCTTAGCCCGTCATGGGCTGTATGGTGCCAGGGGTTGGCCTGACCCTACCTGTAAACTACTATAAACCCTCGCGAAAGATCTATTTGACAAAGTAAAACAACTACAGCAACGCTAGGAAAATGGTACGGCAATAATCTCTAAGTCAAGTTACAAAATAAGCTAATAACGGAATTTACATTTGACAGGGTAGCAATAGCAAATCTAAGTTAGGATGGTACCATTTCCTCATTTACATTTAGTGTTAAATAATCTAGCTAATTCCTAACAATTAATAAAAAAAATTACGGCGATGACGTCCGTAAAGCAAAACAATTTATACAAATCTACATGACAAGCCGTCAAAAAAACAACATTAAATTGCCCTCTTACAAGCTAAGAAAGGTAAACATGGGGTTATCATACACTTAAGTAAATAACAACAAGATCACAATCGATATTATTCCTGCCTTCGCCCTGGGTTACTCTTTGTAAACCAGTGCCATCTACGTGCATGTTATTTACGGTGGCAAATGCGTACGTCGATAAAAATTAGTGTCATCTGTCTTAGATTACTTCCACAAAAGAAGTGTGCACAAAGCAAGTGTCAGCCAGCAGGTCCAAAATGCAAGAAAATCAAGGTTAAATTCTATAAACAATTAGTTATCATCAGTTTATAATAATGACGTGTTTGATTATTAGAATGTCGGTTTAGATTATCGTTGGTTTATGGCGAATAGGCTGACAATCCTGAATACCTTGGGATCAGCAGTAGCAGTCTCGTGCGAGATCAATCTCTGCCATAAAATACCATCAACGAGCTCTCCCGCTCGGACATATCAATAACACAGGTTATTAGTGGCTCTCGGCTCACTTAATTTACCTCTGGGTAGGTCTGGAATGAACATCAGTTACCTCCCTACAATAACACAGTCAACAGAGTCGAAGTCTGGACACACATAAATATAGCCTCTACACAGGTGCCTCATCTAGCCTCTTAATCTCAACAAATAAACCTTAACATAATGTGTAATCATTCTCAAATGGAGAAGAAAAGTAGTCACTCCAATAGCGATGTAAACACATGGATCTTGCCAGTCAAATCAAAGTAGGAAAACCTCTGATTATTACAAAATGGTGGCCTGGACATTGACCTACATATGAGACACAACTACAAATGGTTAGTAATGCTATAAGCATTGTCAAAAAGTCTGAGAATCTATGTCTCACTGAAAGAGTGGTGCTCTAGTACATTGCATGATGGGAACTGTTACCACCTGTCCATGACTTGAGCTTGGCTCGCTACTCACAGTCATCCACACGGACAGTTTAAAATGAAACAACACTGAAAGCAGGCAGCTTTCTCGCAGACAGTCTATCAGAAAACTGGCCTTGTTATCTGCTCCCAAATATAATATAAAGTAGCATAAGCATCAAGCTTATAATCACGCCTCAAAACTATACACAAAGACGTGGCATGTTCATAAAAGTCAAATAAAAGAAAAATACAGATATACCACTTGTTCTGAACTTCTTTGAAATCTGCAGATATGTCACTCCATAACTGCTTTGTCTAACTATAACCAAAATAATAACTGTGTCGAAACACCTGACACAAAATAAACATCATAAAGGCGCAAATCTTACAATTGCTAAGTTTACCAATGATACGGCTTTCGTTACAGGGTTCGATGCTAGATTGCATACAAAATGTAACACCCTGAATGTGTTCACAACTTGAAGTGGATGGCTTCATAGCACATCAAAATGAAAATGACATTGAATTACAAAACTGGTAGTTTCAGTCGACTACCTACTGATACGAACCGTTCTAACTAAATCAGTGGCATGACAACATTTACAAGAAAGGGTGTATTATAAAAATAACACTGGCCATGACGTCTGATCGTCATCCCAAATAACTATACACAAAATCACCCACATAGGGTTGGACAAAACTTAGTAACAAAGACTACAGTCACGCTTAGCAGGGGTAGAACTAACATCTTAGCGATGTCCATCAAAATGCACCGTGATCGAAAAAGATTCAATCACAACGGGTGACTAACAAATCACTGAATGTGAACTACAAGGATTAATTCTAACCGTAAAAACCTACCTCTGGCTTGTCAAGGAGTTCGGCTGGTTCTACAATAAACTACACTAAGCTACACTAAGCTACACCACAAAAGAACCTCACAAGGAATAGATTATTTGGACTCACAAGAAAGGATGTCAACATCTCGGTCGTTCCAACGACCTGAGGGATAAAATAAGGCTTTGGTCTCCGGATAAGGGTTGTCCAATCTGGGCCTCCATATAGGTTCTATGCATTTCCATGGCCTTCATTCGTCCTCGTCATTTTCGTGATGATATGACCAGACTCCTCTACAAAGTCGTCATGTTCCTTGGCTTAGCGGATGCTAAAGTCATGGTTCTCCTGTCATCGGCTGTAGTTCTCCGGTCCTCTCCTTCACATCATGAAGTTTAGCAGCTCATCACCACAGATGATGCGTAATAAAATTCGTCGCACGCGTGGTTATCAGGAAGTGATATGTTTAAATATGAAGTAACCACTTGAAAATACGGAAAATGAGCGTAGCACAGTTGCACTGAAGCTAGCTTTAATATGGTAACAACTTCACTGCTTTTACACGGCGCAGATGATTTATAAATTGGCCATGCACTGTTATCTGCTTCACTATCACAGATTTTAATATCCCACAAATCACGTGGCATCGAAGTTGTATGTTACAGAAATGAATCGCTCTTGCGATGGCAGCAATATTCGTAGTAGTGATTGTTAGAATAATTCACTGGATTAATTATAAATTCACAGTAATTGACATATTTCCTCGTCACTTGACAATGTTGAAATTTCCACAACACGTGGTTGAAAATATGGTGTTCTACGTTGCACGATTTTATAATCACTTTTCCAAAATCACAATTATCGTAGCAAAAGCCTTCTCTGGCTGTAATATTCACTCGAATGATGAACAGTTCGTTGCAGAATAATGTGCGATGCACAACGATTACTTTCTTCGCCTTCCAGGCGGTCTATTTCCTCGTCTTTAAGACGGACTTTACAAATACATCCAATCTGGATGGAAAACCAAACACATGTGCCAGGAGCTCTGACCTGCACTGCGAGAACTTGTGAATACACTAGTCGTGCAGCGACTGGTTGGTTCCGGTTCGCGTATCTGCGATGTTAATACCTTACCAAAAGTAGGAATATGATACAGAATTACAACATGAGGGTATCTGAGAGTCGTCGAAAATAGAAGTGTCATAATTAAGCCTCAGATTATATAAAAAATGGTTTTCTGCATAGTCAAAAGATCAACCATTTATAACTCCAAAGAATGTAAGAATGTAGCAACAGCATGGCTGGACAGTGGGCACGTTCTAAGGTGATGCATCAAAATGCATTGCAATAAAAAAAATCACATGAACCAGTACTTAGCGGGTTCAGTATCTTTTGCAGGACCACCTCGTGGCGCAGTGGCTAGCATTGTTGACTGTCACCCCCGAGGTACCGGGTTCGATCCCAGGCTCTGCCAAAAATTTAAAAGTCTTGGTATGGTCTGGTACGGGGTCTCCCAGTCTCGTGATGCAAAATGGGAACCTGCCGGATGTCATGGCAGGAGGAGGAGTGAGAATGAACTGGCCACCCTACCACACGCAAACTCCGTCTCGGGATGCCTGGTTAGTGATCCCAGGTCTCCAATGTCCCTGGAGGGGATATTGCACTTTTAAAAGAAAAATATCGTTTGCAGGATATGCTTGCAGCGCATTAGGTAGGCCTACAATACGGGATGCAGCAGAGAGATATCGAACCTTCCTGACAACAACCCTAGTTGGGTTGCATAAAACAATATTATTAGGGGCAGCTGATTCCCTTGGTTTACAATATTTAGATTGGTTGGTTGGTTCCTTAGTTTAGGGTCTGCGACAACGCGGTTATGTAGCCCCGTGTACTTTGGGTGTGTGTAGAATCTGTCTGATAACCGGTGTTAATTGTGAAGGCTGTATTAGTGTGTATTATCTGTAATTCAGCAAAGGACTGCAGACGATCAATTTCAAGTAGTTCCTACTTTTGTTGTCAAATGCTACCGTCAACGACGCCTGGATATGAACTTGGCTACTAGATGCCACCAAAACCGGCACCTGACGGCACACGTTGGATCGTAATAGAGCGTTAGTCAAATCTAACCTACAAATTTAGTTTCAGACAATTGTATTTACTGGAAGGTTCTTTTACATGCCATATATCTATGACATTGGCCCGCCAGCTTTACTTCCCCTCCGAAGGAATGCGTACTGAGGGATTTTAACGCTCTTAAAAATTCCCACGACTTTGGCTGGGATTGAACCAGCGATCTTCGGCATGGAAAGTCAGCATGCTACCAACTACGCTACCGAAATCGCCGAAAATATTTAGATTTCAAAAGTTGGTAACATCCTATGAAGCGCGTAAATCTTATTTGCCGATATTATTGCTCATTCAGTTTGAAGCACTTCTATAGTTGTTGCGTCATTATTAATGTACAGAGAGTTTGTTTTATATGCGACGGGGACCTTCGCTTCCCCGCTCGCCCACGTTGCGCGCCTGTCTCCCTCCAGGCACTTTGCGTTATGTGGCGCTCGCGCGGCACAGAGTCATTGAGTATAGGAATTTGTACTTACCTAGTTCACAGCTGGTGCTGAAAATGTTCGCCATTCACTGCTACACATCGCTGGCACCTCTTTATGAAATTGTCATTTACTTTCTGAAGATCCTCCGCACCGATTGACTGTATTTCAGCTGCAATATTGCCTTTAGGCTCAATTATAGTGTGAGTGTGACACCTAGTGGTGAACGTTGGAACTTTGATAGAGCGTTTCAATGAAATCTACTTTACTTTACTTCCCCTCTGGGGAAAGGCATACTGAAGGATTTTAACGCTCTTAAAAAATCCGACGACTTTGGTCGGGTTTGAACCCGCAATCTTGAGCATAGAAGCTCAGCATGCTACCGACTACGCCACCGAAGGCGCTAGTGCTTGACCATATTATTGCTAACAAATAGTCAAAGCTAGCCATATCCTGCTATGAAGTATGCGCTCTAAGTGAACTACGCACCGAACGTGTTTTCCATTTCCATAGCCATCTGGAAAAATGGTTGAGACATTATAGGGTGCTTTTTGTTAGAGATTTAATTTAGACTTGTAATTACTAACTAACAAACAAGTAATATTTTGAGTAAAATACCGGTACGTCTTGGAGTGCCATGGATATTTACTCTTTTCAAAGTACCTACTTCTCCAGAACGGAATCATAAATCGAGATTCTCTACCGTTGATTCACTGTGGGTTATTGTAGAATATTCATGGGGAGCCGAGTGTTGTCACACATTGAGGTTAAGTGTTACTGGTTAGCCACACTACGCGAGTCGATACTCATGAAAGGGTATTGATTGTGATTACTGTGTAATCGCTCTCCACCGGTGATCAGGCACAGCAGGTAATGAGCGCCCGTGATTATAGACAGCCGGCAGGGAGTTAAACGGAGTTAAGGCAACTAACACACGCTGTGCAATATCTCCATTCAGAGCTATTGCGATGTTCGTAAGCACCTTTCAGAGATTAAAATACCAGCCGTTCTCTAGTAAACCACATCTATATTTCAAAATTAATTATAAAATTCGAAAAATAATTAATATTCGACATTTGGCTCGAATGGACAACTTCCGACTGACCAAGAAAATCAACCTCTTGGTCCATGAAACCCGACATACCCAAGAACGCTGGCTAGCAGACACATAAAAGGACCTCTGAAATCAATATTAACCCACTAATTTCGACATGGAATGCATAAAGACAGAAAGTAAATTCATATAATTTTCCACCCAAGTTCCCTACGGGACCTTAAAGCTGCATGGACACAAGAAAGAAGAATGAAAGGCACATAGCGAAAGAATGAGGAAGCTTTAGGAAGATAAGAAGAACAAGAAGGCCAATGCTAATTAATGGTTCTACGTGCTCCTTAGAGAGCCAAACGCATTATATACTGAACCCTTGCAAAGAAGCATATGAGACTCAGATTCGGGGCGTAACGGGTCATATTCGTAAGTTGCTGTCAGGGCGCTTCATTAACTTGCAGGGTAACATATAACAAAATAACATGCAGGAAAGAGTGAAGCCAGGGTTAAAAACAACTGAATTTAATAACAAATCACCATATTTACACATAAACAATTAACAACAAAATCTCCCAACTGACTCCCATTTAATAAAAATGCCAAAACTAGGCGATATCTCTGGAGAGATTAATTACTTGGACCAAGTGTCCTTAAATGAAAGATACAAAAGTGACCATATAAGTGACCATATAAGTGACCATATAAGTGACCATATAAGTGACCAAATAAGTGACCATATAAGTGACCAAATAAGTGACCATATAAGTGACCATGTAAGTGACCATATAAGTGCGTATGCAGTTCTACATGCATCACGATGTGTACTTTGAATGCGTGATTCGTTATCATCCGGAATGACCCTTCAAACACCGAATCCGCATTTCCTAGAGCTAGACCGACACGGGGGAACACAACTACACTACTTAAATTAAACCGACACTTCCTAAATCTACTATAAACAAACACAAAATTTCCGAGTGAAATTGGACTTAGATTGCCGTAGCAACATTTACTGCCTAAAAACATAGGACTTCACACACAAATCAACACAAGTACATTAACACGTGACCAATAGAAAAATACTCAAATGACCGCTGTCAAAATTTACAAATACTCTACAACTACACCACACGGGTGTGACACACAAAATTACATGAATCGAGTCATCAACAAAGCAATAGGCAAACAGCCAACATTTACGTTAATCACAATATTTTATCCATACAAGGTACAACAATCCGTTACACACATGGCGAACTCCCCAATTAATTATGGCTTAAAAATTAACCATCACAATGAACAGGTTTGCTATATGAAAGCTTACAGGGTTCAGTCGGACAAAAGGACTGCCTATCAAAATAAGTCACAGGCAAAACGGGCGGTTTGTGGAACACTGCATGTCTGTCAACCCACGTGTCAAAATACCTCGACCTCCCAGAACATGGGGTCGAACCTCGAAGAAATGTGCCCCAAAGCACAATAATACATGTGTGCGTCAGAATAACCATATGGCCAAGAATCAGCAGTCTCCCAAGAGCACTCTGTCTTTCCATCTAAAAAATACAATAGCAGCAAAATATATAAGGGCGGTAGGACAACTACCCCCTCCTCACGTAGAATCAACACACACTAGACACATCAACACACACTGAATCACACGTATGGGTTTTGACAGACCCTGAAATAAAATACACAAATAAATATCCACATGCTGGCGCCATCGTTCTATGCCGTGACTAGTCACCTGAAAAGGACTCAAGAAAATCTATCAAATTAGAACGAAGGTGTTCTACAATTACTTTTAAATTGGTGCACTCGGCTACCCTAACATGAATAATAACCTGTTCAGCAAAATGTTTTACACTCATTTCCTCCCATTCCTATTTCAAATATTAACGTTAATAAAGCACCATTTATCGAATGTAACGGGTTCCGCAATTGCAAGGATAAAAAAATTACGCACGCACGCCGCGTACATTACACTTGACTCAAGAACGAAAAACAAAATATCAACAAACACTTTGGCCACGCGCCAACGGACATTTAAACATACAGTGTCGGTACAAGAAAAACTCTAAAACAACAAGAAAGAAAAACATGACTATTTACAAAGTTCCCCGGCCAAATCTAACTACATAATTGAAATAAATCCAATTTTAGTACATCACCGCTTCTGCATGTAGACCAAGGACATCCTCCTCAACCCATTGCCCTATGGACAATTTAGCTCTCCATAGTAGTCGTCTGTGCTGATTTCTTGAAGCTCATCCCAACTTCAAACCACGTGCTGTTCATCTTGGTCTCGACTCCTTGGCAGAAAAGTTCAATATTAAATGTTTGCCTATCTATAATCGCTTGCAGGCTACTCAGTTCACCCACAATTGTCCTAGTGCGATTAATAGCGAAGACTGGCCCTAATTATATCAGACACACGCACTATAAAACATACATAAAATACACACAATTTATACAGAAAATATACATCTCGAGTCCGCGCCACTGGCTCGTTAACAAGTTCACAATCCTGGCTGCACTAGCAGTCGCTATCTCGTCCGGTATTTCCGTCTGTACTATGGACTTCGGTCCTGGTAAGCGCTAATTAGGGTGGTACGATACTTCCCTCTTAAAGTTGAACTCGTCGTCTTGAAATGAAAGTCACTGTTTAGTTCACACAACAAAGTTGATTTTATAATAAAAGGTATTACAGCTTTTAAAATTTGATACTGCGATCGCTGCGACTTTAGTTCCTCAAAGCTCACAAAATGAATTAGCTTTACTGATTTAGAGCGTAAAAATCACGTTTTACACCAAATAATGACTTAGATAAATTCGAGCGTCAAAATCACAGTCCAAACTGACGTGGAGTATGCCTCTCAAGGCTCCACAAGGTAAGACTTAGATTGGCGTCAGGCCAAGCTATTTATGAGAAACTGACAAGGGCGGTAGAGTGGGGCAAAGTCGGATAAAAACTCCCAGAGTTTTTGTCTCACAAAGATGTAACTAGTGTCATTCTTCTCCAAATAAATCCAACGTCTCAAATTACTCGAGCGGAAATTAATCCGTTCGGCGGTTCCTTAGATACACACTTCCGCGGGCTTTTTACTACTGACGCCGTCCACCTCGTGGTCACGGCTTGGTCTCTTGCGATTGGCTGATTCAATCGTATGTTCGTTGAGAAGACCTCGTGATTCTTCCTTTATGTCTCCAATTTTGGTACAGTAGTTGCACAATTTAGCCTTGAACTCGACTAATTCTGGCCGTCCCCCAGGAATAGCTACTGGCTCAACTTCTGTTGCAATCGTTACGAAATGCTGGCCTCCCTAATATCCAAGTCGACTTCCTTATGTGCTGCCTGGGCCGTAGTAATAATAATAATAAATATGAATACTTATTTATCGAAGATCAATAAGGGTTCATTTGTCCTCAGCAAGGTTTTGAAATTCGAAACAATTTATTGGTTTGGATTTCAAAAACAAAATCCACTGTAGTAACAACACATCTCTTTAAATCTCACTCAGCTGCTCGAGTGTATGCCCCTCTGACTCAATTAGTGTGCTCCCTTCTCGCTGGAATGTCATTCATATTTTCACTAGGTCTCCCCTTCTCCTCAAGTAGTTGCCACTCCCGTCGTCTCAGCTGCTCGTTGTTTACAAACAAAGTGCGTACTCAGGCGCTCCCCGTGAATTTGAGTGTTTGTTTTCAAAAATAAGAATTTTGCAATACAGATTCTGCACATATCATCTTTCCTAATCATCAAATGGTTCCCTTCTGTAGTACGGTTTCAAATTGGCGCTATTAAAAACAGATTTTGCACCAGTGCTCACTTCTTCTAATCTGTAGGCATTGTTACCCAGATTCTTAATTACCCGGAACGGACCAATGAACCTTGGACAGAACTTGGCGAAGACTTTGTTCTTAGGGTCGGAGATCGGTGGTCTACGAACCAGCACTAATTCTTGTTCTTGTAACTCTCGGTGAAACTTCTTTCCTCGGTACCGTCTCAGCCTTCGGTCCGCTTGGTTCCTCATGTGCTCTCTCGTTCGCTGGATTCGCAAATCATGCGCTAATAATGGATCCCTTGGGCAAGGAATGATCTTATCCCAAGTTCTTTCTGGCAATCTGTTGTGGTGTACAATCAGTGGGACTTGACCCGTCGACTCGTGCTTAGTAGTGTTCATGCACAACTCAATTTCCCCTACTTTGTCTACCCATTTATTGTGTTCGTTAGGAATCATTACTCTGTAGTATTTAGCGACACAGCGAATTGTTCTTTCGCTCGGATTTCCACAAGGATGACGAATACTTGAAAATATGTGTTTTATTCCTAGGCTCTCCAAACCTTGCCTAAAAACATTGCTTGTGAAATAGGTACCGTGATCTGATAGAATGGATTCCGGCTTCCCAAGCATCGGAATGACTTTGTTCTTAATTCTACTGAGGACTTGTCTTGATGTCGTCTTCTGGATAGGACATAGCACGACCATCTTCGAAAATACATCGACACACACCAAGAGGTGTCGGCATCCACGCTTTCCTTTTACTAAAGGACCAAAGCAATCAATTGCGAGCATCTCGCATGGTTTCTGCGGTAATAGTGGTCTTGGAGGTTGTTTCAGAACAAAGTTGTTCGGCTTTGTGCGCTGACAAGCGTCACACGTTCTAATTACTTCAACAATGGTGAATCTCATCTTGGGCCAAGTAAAGGTCTCCCCTATCGTAGCTTCAGTCTTATCCGTGCCGATATGTGCTAGGCTCTCGTGAACATGCCAAGTTAATCCCCTCTGTAGTGATGCTGGAACTAAGATCCGCAGTTTAGTATGATGCTCATCCACGTACTTATGTAACAAGTTATTCAAGTAGTGAAATCTCGCTTGTTTAGCACTGGCTTCCCGGTACTCTGGTGAATTTGGTTGTAACTCCTTCCTATAGAATTTTATCATCATCATCATCCATGGGTCAGCTTCTTGCTCCTTCCGAATATCCTTCAATCTTGCCAAAAACTCACGAGCCTTAGGTGTCAAGGTAATATTGTGAACTTCCGCTATTACTTCGTTTCCGTCCTCAGGGTTTCTACTCAAGGCATCTGGTATGACGTTCAATTTTCCAGGACAATGCTCTATTGTGATGTCAAATTGCTGTATGTAGATGGACCAGCGCGTTACTCTCTCACTTGCTATTGTTGTCTTAAATAAAAATGTCAGTGCATGGTGGTCGGTTCTAACAATGATGGAATAACCATAGATCATCTTGCGCCACTGTTGGAGAGAATATAGAATTGCTAGTAGCTCAAGTTCCGTAACTGTGTAGTTTCTCTCATGTTTCCGTAATTTACGACTCGTAAATGCCAAATAGGATTTCTTCTTGGGTTCTTCAGCATCCTCTTGGTACAGCATAGCACCAATCCCAATTAACGAAGCATCTGCTTGGATGATAAATTGTTTCTCAAAATCCGGATATCCAAGTTTCACACAGTTTTCCAATAAATCCTTCGTTGCTTTAAAAGACCTGTCGCACTCCTCGTTCCACGACCATCGATTCGCTTTCTTCAACATCTCCTGCATAGGCGCTACTGTTTCTGTGTAACCAGGGCAATTTTCTTTGAAGAAACCGGTCACTCCCAAAAATGCTCTAACATGTTTGACTTTGGTAGGTGTGGGAAATTTCTTAATAGCATCAATCTTGGCTGGATTAGGCCGCACGCCCTCGACATCAATTATATGTCCCAAATATAAAATTTCGCTCTGGCAAAAATGTGACTTTTTTAAGTTGATCTTGAAGTTCATGGTTCTCAGGTTATCCAACAGTTTATTTAAATTTACCAAGTGTTCTTCCATTGTCTCAGAAGCGATTAATATGTCATCAACATATCTCGTGGTGAAGTTCTTGACCTCCTCAGTCAGATTTCTATCGAGTGCTCTAATGAGTGCACATCCCGCAGTTTTCACGCCAAAGGGCATTCGACACCAGATATAACTTTGATTGTCGAATAAAAATCCCGTCAACAGTTGAGATTTTTCTTCAAGTTCAAGATGGTGGAAACTATTCGTCAAATCAACACTTGAGTATATCTTCTTCCCTCGGAAGCCTTTCAAAACATCTTTGATCCTCGGTGCTTGGTCATGCTCAACTAGCAGTTTACTATTTAAAACTCGCGCGTCTAGGCATAGCCTAATTGATCCGTTTGGCTTGGTCACAGCCAATATTGCGTTCAGGTAAGGAGTTGCAGCTTTCCTTATCATGCCAGAATCTAATAAGTTAGTAATAATGTCCTTCACCTGAGAAAAATGCTTCTCTGGGATCGGGTACAATTTACTTTTAAATGGGGTCCAATCTGTCACCTGCATAGCATATTGAAAATTCAAAACTTTCCCAGGTACGGTGTCAAAAGCTTCTTTATGTAGTCTTAAAATTTCTTCCAATCTTCTTCTATCAGATTCCCCTACGATGGCTTCCTTAAGTCGCTCCTGAAGTAAAATTTCGAATTTGGTTCCGCCCATTTCTTCTTCCGCCAAATGCACCCAAAGTTCCTGCGAAATATCTCGGCTGTCCATTTCTAGCACTGCTGTCTGGTTGACTTGCTCTCCCCTCAAGATCTTATCTCCGGCCTCATTAGTGCATTCCTCAACGACCCAAGTGTTGGCCTCTCTCTCCAGCGGATTCTCTTCCATATTTAAACCCACATGATCCAATCCTTCTACTTGTTTGAAGCTTACGGTGTTGTTATGTAAATCAATTACAGCATGAAAATCGCAGATGAAGTTGGCTCCTAAAATTATATTGTAGTTCATCTTTGGAATAACAATGAATGTTTGTGAAAAAGTATGGTTCAATATTTCCAGATCTAGGAATGCTTGCTGCTTACAATTCATAGTTTTGTCAGGAATGACACCTCTGACTTTCAATAGCGGTACCGGCATAATAGGAACAGTCTGTTTTCTTGCTATTTCTTTTATCAAAATTTCAGTGACCAAGCTCACCTGGCTACCTGTATCAATCAAACATCTCACCCTCATACCTCCAATATGCGCGTAAATAATTGGTAGCTGTCTGATAACGTTTTCACGGTTCTTCACCACTTCCTCCAGGCAGTCGTCTGGGAATGCTACCCACTCTTCTATGTTGGCCACTATCATCTCTTCTTGCTCCCTGGCGATCTCCGTTTCTAGCCTATCTCCTTTCAATTCATTTGGGTTTTTTTTATCCCGGGCCCCATTAGATGTGTTTCGCCGGTTATCATTCTGTCGCTCCTGTTGCCTCAGTAAACTCTCTGCCCCCTCTCCTTGATGATTGTCTGGGCTCTGTCTGTTCGCCATGGCACGCCCCCACTTTTCCTTCTCCGCTTCTTCATTACTTAATTGATCCAGGTATTTACGGGATTCAATATATCGCTCGTCCCAGTTATTCCTATAATCTCCTCTGTTTTCTTGGCGATAGTCCCTGCCGTTACTCCATCTACCATCTCCATTTCTTTGGTAGGGTCTACCTTGTCTCTGGTTTCCCCTCCAATTCGTGTACTCCCGCTGGTACGTCCACTGATTATTTTGATTCTGGTTATTCTGATGATATCTCCCGCGGTTATTCTGATAGTTATGATTGTTGTGATGGAACTGGTTTCGGCCGTCAAAATCTTGTCTTCTTGGCGTGAACTGTGTTCCCGTGGACTGTGTCTTACTTTGGTTTCCCTGGCCGTGGTTATTTTGGGGTCCCTGAACTACCTCTGCCGTGTTTACACATTCCAAATTCCTTCTTCCTGTCTGTGGGCTCACCATACTCGTCTCATCTAAGTGTCTAAGTAATTCTTCTGCTTGGACTGCGGTCTGAATGTTTCCTGCGACTAGCAATTGTTGGATATGCATTGGGAGTTGTTTCCCGATGGTTAGAACCATATTCGGCTCGCTAGGCGGGTCATCAAAATCCCTGAATTTTACCAATTGCTGACTAAAGAATTCTGAAAAACGGGTTGGATGGGTACTATGGTATTTGCGTGTGTACAGGTCCATTCTTAACCCCTGTTGTAACGAAGGACTCCAAAACTTCTTCAAAAACGCCTCGCGGAATTGATCCATGTCTGTAAATGTGTACTTGAAACTTAAGAACCAGGTCAAGCTAGGTCCTTCCAAAAATTTCTCCACCAATCTTAATTGTTTCTCTGGGCCGATGTGTTGGTCATTAAAGTAATCCGTTAATTGCCGTAAGAATGCTTTGGGAGTGGTTCCTGAATTTTCTTTGAACTTATCGGGCTTAAAATCATTACCCCGAATGACTTGGATGACTTGGGCTGGTGCCAAGTTCGGTTGCGGAGTTGACGTCTCCCCCCTGTACTGCTGGAATGCATTAGTCGTTAGTCTGGGACTTTGACCTCGACTCGTGTCCTCAGCCAACTTCGAACCTGCCGGACTTCCAATACTTGTTTGCTTTTCCGGAATATTTTCATTTGAAAATAATGTCGCATTCTCTAACGATCTAATCTCGTTTTTTATGATTAATTCTGATTGTTCCTGCAATTTCGACTTCATACTTTCCTCCAGTGCCTGCATTCTTGAACTGTGTTCCCCCAAGCGTTTTAAAATTGTCAAGCGGTCTTCCTTATTCGCCTGAGCCTGCTGGTCCCAATCTCGCCGGATCCTACTTTTTAAGCTATTTATTTTCTCCTCGTTCCTCTCCTGATTTTTCTCTAGCTCTTCACGTATCCGTTCCTGCGTTTTCACTAGTTGTTCCCCCACCTCTTCTCTTATAACCTCTTGTGTTTTGATTAGCTGACCTTCCAAATTATCTTGAGTTTTGACGAGCTGCTCCCCTACTTCTTGTCTTATGACCTCTCGTGTGTTTATTAGCTGGCCTTCCATCTCTTTCCTTATGATCTCTTGTGTTCTGCCTAATTGCTCCTCTAAATTTTCCCGCAAGTGTATCCGCTCAGTTTCAGCCTTAACTTCGACTTTATCTATTTCCTTTATTAATTCCAGCACGTTGTTGTCTACCGAATTAATTTGCTGTTGTAGTTTCTCTTGGGTCTTCTTCACTCCCGCGGTGTTACTGACACATGCTGCCTCTATCTGCTTAAGTTTATCTGCCACCATCTCGTCAAATTGCATTAATTTATTATCAAATTTTGCCTCCAATTTCTTCATTTCTCCTAACTGTCTGATGTTGTTTTCCGCAACCTCGCCTGCCAGTTTCTCGACTTTTTGAACGCTCTGGTTAATATCATTTGTGATTTTTCCTAACTGTTCGGTTTGTGTTACCGCCTGTTGTGACAATTTGTGGTTTAATTCATTGAGCTGTTTGTCAGTGTCTAATTTCTGGACTTCTAACTGGACCGAAATGTTACCGCTCATATCAAGTAATTGTTTTTCACTACGCTCCCGCTGAGCTTCTAATTGTTCTTTTAATTGTTTATTATTGTCTTCGCTTATTTCCTCCTTCATGTTCTTTAATTGTTCTTCCGTCTTTACGGACATCTGCACTAATTGTTCTTCCGTTTTCGCGGACATTTGGATCGACATCTGTTCTAACAATGCCTTTATCTCATCAACAAGCGCCATATCACACACAAAAATATATTCAGAGAAAAACAGGGTTATGGGCTAAGGTTTCAGCCCTATACGCACATACATGTCACACATTTAAATATTACTGGCTCTAATTTAATGAAAATCTCAGTAACAAAATTTACTGAATACAATGACACTTATTCCCAAACAATAAAATAACCCCTAGTGATCTGCTTTTAAATTCCTAACCAACAGAATTTACGAAACACCAATTAACCGAAGTCAATTAAATGTCAAATATAAGGCAACATCTTCCTGCTTTAACTGAGTTCAATAATAATGCAAATTTCTAATTTTAATGTGGGCGCCAGAACAAGTTTATAACAAATACAAAATCAAATTCTAACCTTGTTCAATATTTCTAACCTTAGGAACTCAGTGATTTTACCAATGCACATGGCGGTACAACATCGCCTCCATTTACTGAATTTACATGTCCGCTTGATCTGGCATCATTTCTCAACGAAATAAATATGAGATCAGCGAAGCAACAACAACAACAATCCCCACTTGGGCAGCCATTTTTGTTTTATGAACCCTTGCAAAGAAGCATATGAGACTCAGATTCGGGGCGTAACGGGTCATATTCGTAAGTTGCTGTCAGGGCGCTTCATTAACTTGCAGGGTAACATATAACAAAATAACATGCAGGAAAGAGTGAAGCCAGGGTTAAAAACAACTGAATTTAATAACAAATCACCATATTTACACATAAACAATTAACAACAAAATCTCCCAACTGACTCCCATTTAATAAAAATGCCAAAACTAGGCGATATCTCTGGAGAGATTAATTACTTGGACCAAGTGTCCTTAAATGAAAGATACAAAAGTGACCATATAAGTGACCATATAAGTGACCATATAAGTGACCAAATAAGTGACCATATAAGTGACCAAATAAGTGACCATATAAGTGACCATGTAAGTGACCATATAAGTGCGTATGCAGTTCTACATGCATCACGATGTGTACTTTGAATGCGTGATTCGTTATCATCCGGAATGACCCTTCAAACACCGAATCCGCATTTCCTAGAGCTAGACCGACACGGGGGAACACAACTACACTACTTAAATTAAACCGACACTTCCTAAATCTACTATAAACAAACACAAAATTTCCGAGTGAAATTGGACTTAGATTGCCGTAGCAACATTTACTGCCTAAAAACATAGGACTTCACACACAAATCAACACAAGTACATTAACACGTGACCAATAGAAAAATACTCAAATGACCGCTGTCAAAATTTACAAATACTCTACAACTACACCACACGGGTGTGACACACAAAATTACATGAATCGAGTCATCAACAAAGCAATAGGCAAACAGCCAACATTTACGTTAATCACAATATTTTATCCATACAAGGTACAACAATCCGTTACACACATGGCGAACTCCCCAATTAATTATGGCTTAAAAATTAACCATCACAATGAACAGGTTTGCTATATGAAAGCTTACAGGGTTCAGTCGGACAAAAGGACTGCCTATCAAAATAAGTCACAGGCAAAACGGGCGGTTTGTGGAACACTGCATGTCTGTCAACCCACGTGTCAAAATACCTCGACCTCCCAGAACATGGGGTCGAACCTCGAAGAAATGTGCCCCAAAGCACAATAATACATGTGTGCGTCAGAATAACCATATGGCCAAGAATCAGCAGTCTCCCAAGAGCACTCTGTCTTTCCATCTAAAAAATACAATAGCAACAAAATATATAAGGGCGGTAGGACAACTACCCCCTCCTCACGTAGAATCAACACACACTAGACACATCAACACACACTGAATCACACGTATGGGTTTTGACAGACCCTGAAATAAAATACACAAATAAATATCCACATGCTGGCGCCATCGTTCTATGCCGTGACTAGTCACCTGAAAAGGACTCAAGAAAATCTATCAAATTAGAACGAAGGTGTTCTACAATTACTTTTAAATTGGTGCACTCGGCTACCCTAACATGAATAATAACCTGTTCAGCAAAATGTTTTACACTCATTTCCTCCCATTCCTATTTCAAATATTAACGTTAATAAAGCACCATTTATCGAATGTAACGGGTTCCGCAATTGCAAGGATAAAAAAATTACGCACGCACGCCGCGTACATTACACTTGACTCAAGAACGAAAAACAAAATATCAACAAACACTTTGGCCACGCGCCAACGGACATTTAAACATACAGTGTCGGTACAAGAAAAACTCTAAAACAACAAGAAAGAAAAACATGACTATTTACAAAGTTCCCCGGCCAAATCTAACTACATAATTGAAATAAATCCAATTTTAGTACATCACCGCTTCTGCATGTAGACCAAGGACATCCTCCTCAACCCATTGCCCTATGGACAATTTAGCTCTCCATAGTAGTCGTCTGTGCTGATTTCTTGAAGCTCATCCCAACTTCAAACCACGTGCTGTTCATCTTGGTCTCGACTCCTTGGCAGAAAAGTTCAATATTAAATGTTTGCCTATCTATAATCGCTTGCAGGCTACTCAGTTCACCCACAATTGTCCTAGTGCGATTAATAGCGAAGACTGGCCCTAATTATATCAGACACACGCACAATAAAACATACATAAAATACACACAATTTATACAGAAAATATACATCTCGAGTCCGCGCCACTGGCTCGTTAACAAGTTCACAATCCTGGCTGCACTAGCAGTCGCTATCTCGTCCGGTATTTCCGTCTGTACTATGGACTTCGGTCCTGGTAAGCGCTAATTAGGGTGGTATGATACTTCCCTCTTAAAGTTGAACTCGTCGTCTTGAAATGAAAGTCACTGTTTAGTTCACACAACAAAGTTGATTTTATAATAAAAGGTATTACAGCTTTTAAAATTTGATACTGCGATCGCTGCGACTTTAGTTCCTCAAAGCTCACAAAATGAATTAGCTTTACTGATTTAGAGCGTAAAAATCACGTTTTACACCAAATAATGACTTAGATAAATTCGAGCGTCAAAATCACAGTCCAAACTGACGTGGAGTATGCCTCTCAAGGCTCCACAAGGTAAGACTTAGATTGGCGTCAGGCCAAGCTATTTATGAGAAACTGACAAGGGCGGTAGAGTGGGGCAAAGTCGGATAAAAACTCCCAGAGTTTTTGTCTCACAAAGATGTAACTAGTGTCATTCTTCTCCAAATAAATCCAACGTCTCAAATTACTCGAGCGGAAATTAATCCGTTCGGCGGTTCCTTAGATACACACTTCCGCGGGCTTTTTACTACTGACGCCGTCCACCTCGTGGTCACGGCTTGGTCTCTTGCGATTGGCTGATTCAATCGTATGTTCGTTGAGAAGACCTCGTGATTCTTCCTTTATGTCTCCAATTTTGGTACAGTAGTTGCACAATTTAGCCTTGAACTCGACTAATTCTGGCCGTCCCCCAGGAATAGCTACTGGCTCAACTTCTGTTGCAATCGTTACGAAATGCTGGCCTCCCTAATATCCAAGTCGACTTCCTTATGTGCTGCCTGGGCCGTAGTAATAATAATAATAAATATGAATACTTATTTATCGAAGATCAATAATGGTTCAATACTAAATTACTAAATACTAAATATGGTGTTTCCGAAATATGTATATTTCCACGAAATGCAGCCATGAAAGAGGAGGAATGGAAAACAGCCTGTTACGAACCCCGCCACGTATGCAGTTCACCAGAGGGGCAATACATGGATTCCACCACCGATTCTTCAGCAGAAGAGGCTTCCACGACGACGACGACAGTGAATGTGTTTGGGTAATCTGCAACCAAGCCTGCGCACAGTATCACTTGTTTGAATGTACCCAATGTGCCAAACTCACATTATGCATGGGACAAATGAAAATAACTTATTGTCAAAATCAACTCTGTACACATAGTGTTTAATTCAATAAATATATTATATACTATTGTAAAACAGGGTTTCTTAATAAATGGATATTCAGTAATAATAATAATAATAATAAGATTTGGTTGTTTGGGATTAAACAGTGGCAACTACTTCATTACTACTAAGAGAAAAGTCTACCTGCGTGAAATGTAAACAGACCTTCAGCGTAGTTACCAACATTGTCTACAACTCGTTAGGAAGGATGTGGAAGTCGTTGAATCTCTGTAGCAGCGCCTGTATTGTTCATGTCTCTAATAATGTAATCTACTGCCAGCAGAATATCGGGCATGGCGAGACACGGTTCAGGTCGTATGAACCTGAACGTTAGCGCCAATTCAGTTATTTCATTTAACTCCAGCTAGTGTGAAAATGTGGTGATCCTTGTCTGCAACTGTGTTAACAGATGTCGTACTACAATCTCAGACTGTTAACAAGAGGTGTTTCTGTGATTTTTGTGGCATAACCTGAGAACAGCCTTGCAAATAAAGCGACAATACGTACTGCAGAAAACTCCCACCGTGCTACAGGATAACGTAACGCACACGTGGCACATCCTGTAGTCGATTTATACGGTCACTGGGGTTGAGAAGGAAGACTTTCCAACCCACCATATTCACTGGACTTAAGCCCCTGTGATTATAACTTCATCCCAAACAAGATGAAAACAATTAGGGGTGTTCGTTTCAAAGCAGTTCTTGAGATCCTGCAAAAGTACCATGACCGGTAATAATAATAATAAAATAATAATAACAATTAGGCCTATAATAATACCTGTGGATGGCGTCTTATACAGATTGCTTTTCGGGCCACATAGAAATACCCTGCCATTTAATCAACTCAACTCGATGACTGTGTCTACATACCATAATTTAGTTTTCATCCCAATATAATAAATCAGCACGTTTATAATTGCAACAATAATTAAAATTCGTGATTTGATATTATGCTTCAGTTGCGATGCTAATCGATAGGGGATATTAGGCACTAGTGGTAATAGAGCAATATAATCAGCTATGTGCAATTAGGCTCATTTGGTAGCTGAACGAAATAAGTATTAAATATTTTAATTACTGATGATGCCAGCGTGGTCTCAATTAGAATCACTAATACCGTGCGACTCATTCTAGTTTGAATTATCGAGATTCGGAATGAGATTTCACAAACAATATTGGAAACTGAGCGCAAAAGGCATTCACCTGCATCATTACTGATTTAAAAGAGCAACACGACTCTTGTTGTTTCAGATGTATAATTTGGGGTTAGAGTCAACTTAGTCATCAGCTTTGTGCACTTGTGGAGGTATAAACTTATTCTACTGTCCATGAACCAGAACAGAAAAGCACAAACATTCCCCGATTTTAAGTGCAATTCAAACACACAATTAACATTCAATAGGAACCAACCTCGACTTGTTCAGTTACACATATAGTTCATGTGATTAGGCCAGTTGTGAGATCATTTGAACTCTTGCATTCTACTTACCCATTTCCTGCACAGAATCATTTTATTTTAGTGTTTAGTTGCAGAACTAATATAGATTACAGGATCAAAATTATGCCCATCAATTATTCTATGATTTCATAGATTTATGTGCAATCAAATGTGTGTGTTCCGTTTTATTAGATACATGCCTGTTAGAAGCACAATCAATCCAAATAAAGAAAGAAATAAATATATAAATAAATTAATATCTTATTAAATAATACGCAAAGGTGTGTTTTTTCACAAAACTCAAGGTGTGGTGTGTAGCAAAATCTTACAAATCGTCTCAATAGTACAGGAAAAATCTTGTATTTCTTGAAAAGTCAACGGAAATATTTATATTTGTTTATAATGTGCTTTTAAACAAATAAACAAGACAATTTCACCTGCAAGAACTCTGTCGCCTATAGCCCGCATAGTACCAGAGCTGGGCGGGTAGTCTGTACACATGGGTTGCACACAACCCATTATGCGAGAGTTCTCTCACGGGTTCGCTAGTATTAATAAATTATCTAACAACATGATCTATTTTAGTGGCTGTGTAGAGGGTGTAACTGTAACTATTATATTATAGGATTAGGGTAGGTTCCCCAAAGTATAAAATAATGTACGAGGCCCTTCCAGAAGTTACAGAAAGTATGTGCCAGTTGGGATCCACCCCTCTCACCTGACCACAACATTTAGTGCTTAGGAGTACAGTCCTGATTTGGCTCCCAGCAATTTCCACCTTTTCTAGCACCTCAAAAATGTATTGTCCTCCAATCGGCATTGTCACACTAAGAGCTAAAGACGTATGCCACACGCTGGTTCCATTTACATACGGAAGACTTTTACGATACATGAATACAAAACTTAATCCCGCGACATTACAGGTGTCTCAATTCTGGGGGTGATTATATAGAAAAATAGCTCAAATCTTGCTGTATCTGGTGTCAATGACGTTTGTCTTTTTTTATTATGATTTCCTGTACTTAAATAAACAAGTAGTTCCGTGAAAAATTATACAGCCTATTTTCATATATCCTACTTATGTTAATTGCCACTATCAACATACACAATTTCAGTTTGGTTGCTGTAATAGATTCGTAGATATTGAGAACCGACTAAATATTTCGGATGGTCGCCATGTTGGATTTTATATATGTAGGTCCTAGAGTTATGTACTGTTACATGCAGATTATTGTGAACGTGTAGTATTCAAACTTCAATCGCATAATTAGGACACAAGAAAAAACAAGGAGATTTTAAAATTTTTCACAGCTGCCATCTTGAGGTTATGGAAACAATTGAAATAAATTAGATGCCAGTGGATTAACATTCGTATAAGGATTTACTGTACCAAGTTTCACTGCACGCGGATTGTTAAATTGCGAGAAACGTCCATGTGAATATTTATAATTCGCGTCACCGCCATGTTGGATTTGTGATCACCAGGTTATTTAAAGTCCTATAGGTGAACTTAAGTTCATAGCCCCTATGAACATTAAAAAATGCAGTTTGATTGCTAAAATAGATTCGTAGATATTCAGTATCGTCTAAATATTTCGGATGGTCACCATGTTGGATTGTTAAATATATAGGCCATAGAGTCATGTACCATTAAAGGAAAATTATTGCGTAGGTTCATTATTCAAACTTTCACTTCGATCGCATGACTACATCACAATAAATAAAATCTTAATTTTAAAATTCGCACATCCGCCATCTTGAGGTTATGTAAACAATTGAACTAAATTAGATACCAGTGGATTACAATGTGTATAAATATTTCCTGTGTCAGGTTTCAGTGCGCTTGGAACATTAAATCGCGAGAAAGGTCTATTTAAAATTCGCTTGGCCGCCATGTTCGTTTTGTAGTTAACCGGTTTTTGAAAGTCTTATAGATGGACTTCCAGTAGTGCCCTTGATCTCCGTACAAAATTTCAGGGTTTTACCGCCAATAGTTTCAGAGATATAGAATGCCGGTGAAATATTTCGCACATCCGCCATCTTGTGATTATGTAAACAATTGAACGAAGTTATTTTGGTTGGTTCCTTAGTTTAGGGGCTGTGAACGAAGTTAGATGTCGGAGCATTACAATGTATATAAACATATACTGTACCAAGTTTCATTGCGTTTGGTTGGTCAAATCGCGAGAAACGTCTATTTAAATGTCGCAAATTCGCTTGGCCGCCATGTTGGTTTTGTAGTTACCAGGTTTTCAAAAGTCACATAAGTGAACTTATAGTCGTTCCCTCTATCACCATAGAAAATGTCAGGGTAATATCGGTAATAGTTTCGGAGATATTGAATGCTGGTGAAATATTTCGCACAGCCGCCATGTTGGATTGGTGAGTCGTAACAAAATTTGAAGGGCACGGTCGAGGTTGCCGGGAATAGTGCTATGAACTTTCCGAGTTTCTTTGAAATCGCTCCAGCCGTTTAGATTTTATTAGGGGGGGGGGAACACACACACGGACAAAAGGTGATCTCATTAGCCTATTTTTTCAAAATTGAAAATAAATAGGCTAAAAATACGGTAAACTACCTTAATTTATGGACGATATTCTTAGTCTACAATTCCAAATTTTCATCTAGAGAGAATTTTGATTTATCCTTGTTGCTGTTGTTGTTGTTGTTGTAGATTCATTTAGGGACTTGGACATGATGGTCAATTGATCCCCGTATATTTCCGGGTGTGTTTATAGAATTTATTGATAATCTGTTTTAATGAGGTGTCATTACTAGTGCATGGGTTTGTAAGCGAAGTGAGGATTGGGTAGGAGGCAGCCGTGGCTTTAAGTTAGGAACCATTTGAGCCTTTACCTGGATTAGAAGTGGATGATCACGAGAACCTCTTCTAGGATGTCTACGCTTAGAATGGATGGCTAAAGAGTACCTGGATTTAAGCTTCGCATCTCCAGGAGTACGAGTTTTAAAGAAACTCGTAGAGCGTAACATAAGCATCTCAGCTACGCTGGCGCTTGATCACGGAAAAATATTCAACTTTGTCAATACGAACGATTGCCCCTTTACGACGTACCCATACGCGTTAAATAACCTACGACGACCGCAGCGATGTGCTGGAGATAGTCTGGAATCAGAGATTGGAAATGGCTGGATTCGTGGCTAAACGGATAGAATGCTGGGCTTTGGCCCCTAGGGTTTCGGGTTCGATTTCAGGCCGGTTTACAGGGATATTAATCATTTATGATTTAATTATGGCTTGGGGCCTCGGTGTTTGAGACCTCTTTATAAAATACTTAGAGAAAATAAAGTATGCATAAAAAGGAAAACTACAAAAATGCAGGGTGAAGAAAAGGAAAAACATATTTTAAAATACTCCCGGTGCTAACAGCAGCTATCCAGATAAAACCTTACTTTAAGTCCCGAGGCACCTACCTCATCCCTGTACATAATACATTTACACACACTACTACAGTCATCACGTAAACACAGGTTCAACAAGACAAGTTCAACACACACCCAACTAAACAGGGCTGATGACCAAAATATCCCAAGTCCCTAAAGTGTATTATTAACAATAACATACATGTTCTAAACTGATAGTTTCATCTATACATCGCTATCATACCCTACTTCCGAGCCAATATTTCTAAGATATACTTACCTTGGCTTACCTTTACATTTCTTGTCCTTGATCCTTCCTTTAATATTTACGTACAAATATGTGCAAATGATTAAACTGAACGACAAGATTTCATTTTTATTTTTTATGAATTAATGAAGAAAACAAGCAGTTCCGTGACGAACTAAAGAGCCTACTTTTCATGCCAATGATTATTCTACAGTATATGAACCTACTGTATCTAGAATAATGACGAAATTAAGTTGGTAATATCGAAATGTCTAATTAGTTCGAAATATTCCTGGTATAATGTAGCCTAATAGAGCGCTACAGTTAGCAGCCCTGGTGACTGAATAGGCCTATATTCTTAGGTCCATCTTTTAAGGTACAGAATACAAAATTTGGTTGGAGTCCACTGGACGTTACATGCAGTTAGACATTGGATCTATCAGCACGCGTAAAAGCATGTTGGCAACAATGTCATGGGTGTGCAGGTTAGAAATAATCGGAAATAGTATGATATGTGTTGCCAATTTTGGATTAAAAAAATTGATAGTATAGAAGTTACATGTTTTTTTTAATTGGACCTATCAGCAAGCACTGCATCGTGTTGGCAGCACTGACTTATATTAATCACTGCAAATTAGTCTTGAGTGTCAGGTGCCATACGTGTGCAAAGTATAGAGCCGTTGGCTTGCATACTTTCTGATATATTGATATTAGGGTAAAAAAATTTAGACAGCATTTATTAACAGTTGGCAGCCCTGATTGCTCTTAAGAATACACTCAGTCATATCTGTTTATTTACACATATTACATACAAAATTTAGTTGAAATCCAATTAATAGTGTAGAAGTTATATGCATTTAAAAATTGGACCTATCAGAAGGATTAAAATTATTTTGGCAGCACTGTCATGTATGGCCTCCTGGAAATTTGACTGAAAATGTATTATCTACATGTGTGCCAATTTTGGAATAGCGCCCATGGATACCTTCCATGATATCCAACATAGAGCTCAAATTTCTATTGCGTTTTTTCATCAGCTGGTAGCACTGACATCATTTTCATATATGGACATGAGATATTCCGGTATACATCTTTACTCATATTTAATTTGGCTTCGATTGCTGCAGCCGTTTAGGAGTTGATACGGGACACACACACACACACACACAGCCAGACAGACAGACACACACACATTTTCCCGGATCGATCACATAAGTCAACTTTTTCCTCATTTTTGCAAAATGTGAAAAGTAGGCTAAAAATAGTTTGCAAGGTGGTGAAATTATTTGAAACGTTTAATTAACATTCTTAATTACATTTTATTTTAAGAAACTGACTAAAATGAGTTTTTAGAATTTCCAATAATGCAGCCTTGCTAATGCAGAATGCCACACGTTTCGTTTTGATTAGTTTATCCTAGTTTTTTTGTGGTTTTAGAACAAAGAATTTTGAAGTCTTCTATTACTGAAGGTCCACTCTTGAACTATTCAAAGATTCATGGACAATCGATTCAAATCACTCGGTTTAGATGGCACATTCTAAAGTAAACGAAAAAGATAAAATGGACCCAGCTCAAGTATCACTCAGAATCTTCAATTTTGAAAATTTCCGTACGCAATATCTGGTGGGAAAAATTGTAAGTCCACAGGGGAGAAAGCATCAGCAAGTAGGGTAATAATATTAAAATAAAATTATTCTTAATAAAATTGTGCGACTAGATTACATTCTTTATTTAAGTCGAACAAATAGCACACCTCTGTAGTTCTTATGTTTATACTAGCAGATGTACCCACTCTTCGAACGGTCTTCGGTATTAAAAACCAGACGTAATCAATTGAGCTACTGTTCCAATGGTTACGCGCTTGGAACCTGTTTGTCGACAAAGATAAATGATTAGTTGAAATATGCTCTGAAACTAATTTACCTAACGTGTACTTCCTGACGTGAAAATAAAATTAAAAACCTCGTAGAAGACACGCAATACTCGTCACATAAAAACTGACCCTCACTGTTGTATCAAGTTCGCATCCAGAGGAAGACCACTTTAATAAATTATAAAGGCTTACGGTGCGTGAAAATTCAGTTTTTTTAGCCTCCAATGGCCCAAATTCCTAAAATCAAAAAAATTAAATTAAAAATAAACTATTTCAATTCAGGAATTTTTGAAAATAATGTTGCTGTTTGAAGATATAATAGACCTTCTGTACGACATATCGCACGTTTAAGTCTTGTGAAAAAAATCTAGGGTATCCCTTGACCCCCTTAAGCACATTGATGCATTTTACAGTTTTTGTTGGTTCTGTGATAACCTTATAGCCATTTGCAAACTTTCACAGATATGTAATAAATGGAGTGGCATTACTTCTAGCAGAAATAGATGGAAAGTTGGATGTAACATTTTGAGACACTGTTGTCATGGTTACTGGCTTGCATTCCTACATTAGTTCATTAAATGCAATTAGTTTTCTGGGAATATCTCAGAAATTCTTGGTTTTAGAGCCTTAAAATGTAGCTTTTGGGGACCCTTTATGGCTGTTTAGGGGCCCCGAGTTTTGTTTCTGACACCAAGGGGATGAAAATAAGCGTTGTCTCGTTGTTGTAGGCAGTAGTATAATAATAATTATTGTAATAATAACATAACAATATAGGGATTGGGATATAATAGACCTTCCGTTCCACACCAGCACTAGTAAATCGCGTGAAAAAATTCTAGAGTACCCCTTGACCCCCTTAAGCCCATTATATGTCTTGATGAATTTTACAGCTTAATTTAGTTCCGTTATAACCTTATAGCCGTTTGCAAACTATCTCCGTAATGTAATAAATGGAATTGTATTGCATCTTACAGCAATAGATGGTTGGTTGGTTGGTTCCTTAGTTTAGGGGCTGCGACAACGCGGTCATGTAGCCCCGTGTACTTTGGGTGTGTGTAGAATCTGTCTGATAACCGGTGTTAATTGTGATGACTGTATTAGTGTGTGTATCTGTTTTTTAATTCAAGTAGAGACTGCAACTTTGAATTTTCAAATAGTTCCTACTTTTGCCGCCAAACGCCACCGTCAACGACTACTAGGCCTAGTTCAGAACTAGCTACTAGACGCCACCGCAGTCGGCTCTTGGCAACGAACGTAGCAACCTAAGAGCGTTGTTTACATTCTTAACCTATCCAATTTAGTTTCACACAGGTGTAATTAGTGGAAAGATCTTTAACATGCCATAAATCTATGACATGGGACCGCCGGCTTTACTTCCCCTCCGAAGGAAGGCATACTGAGGGATTTTTAACGCTCTTCTGTGAGTTTCTGTTGCCATGGTTACCGGCTTGCTTACTTTCATTATTGTATTAAATGAAATTAATTTTTTGTGGAATATCTCAAAAACTGTTGGTTTTAGGGCCTTAAAATATGTTTAGGGCCCCCGAGTTTCGTTTCTCACATTGAGGGGCTGAAAATGAGCTTTGTCTCGCCCTTCTACGCCTATTCCAGCAAGTATTTTAATGGGGTAGGCCACCAATTATGAGAGGTACGGAGAAGAGTTACATCAATATTAGTGTCGTGCCTCTGAAGGATATCTGTACCAAATTTGACATTGATCCACCCAGCCGTTCTCGAGTTATAAGGGAACAAATTTGTCCTCAGACAAACAGACATTTCTGTGATCTCCTCATGGTATTTCCTCTATGTACTCATAACTTCCATTGTGTTTTGAAAATTGCATGGCAATGAAATTAGACGTTGCATTATTTTAAATCTATTGTTGTATAAAATATCATACATAACTTGGATGTTATTTTCAACCAGTGTGCTAAACAATTCTTTATCGTAAAATAATGCTTACCACGGTGGGTGAGTGGACATCGTGTCGGATTACCAACCCCAATGTTTCAGGTTAGCTCCTGGCCGTGGTAAGTGGTTTTTGAGATGCGACAATAATCACGACACGCATGTCATACGTTGTTGGCATGTTAAAGAACCCATTTGAATTCAGTAGGCCATGTACATAATGGCAAAATTAATCTTAGGATTTTCCGCGAACACCAAGTTCCTCCATTCTCTTCTAGAATGAGCTCTAGTGTCAAGAAACTTAAATATCTCACCTCCTTGACTTTCATAGCGTTCCAAGGGACAACAAAATTCGACTTGCAAGCTGCCCTCTGGGCGTCCAATAGCAATGCTTGCACCCGGCACCCGATGCCATACGATATTATTCATTCATTAATATCGTATAGGCCATCTATTGACCACGTCATTCCAACTGTCTCCTACATGCTTTGATGTTTGCCCAGTCGCCCGCATTCGTTCTCGGTGGACTTCCTTCCGTTCCTGGGTCCAAATCTTTCCCGTTTTCAGTTTCGTTTCTTCTTGGAAACCTTTCCAAGCTTGACGTTTCCTTTTGAGTGGAGCGCGCTCCTGAATGTTAGTTGGTGTAATCCCCACCTCTTTCAGATCCTTATCCAGTTCAATGAACCAGGCCCATTTTGTTTCCTCTCCTGAAAGTAAGTTATGTTGCGGTTGGTCAATCTCGCTGGGCTCATTCGTTTCACAGGTCCATAAAATGGTATCCTTCTCTTCCGGATGACGTCACATATCTTCTCCACATGAGTATATAGTTCATGGTTATGCCGTCTTCAGTGTTCCCCATTGTCTTTGATGGGACCCAATATCTTTATAAAAATTTTCCTTGCATTGGCCTCCAGTTTTTCGACCAAGCCTTTTTTGTGCATCGTGAGGCATTCAGAAGCAAACAAGCCCTTCGGAAGGATGACACTGCAGTAATGTTTTAGTTTTGCGTCGAAGGATATTGACCTATTCTTATAGATGTCTTTAATTAAATGGTAGGCCATTTCCATTTTGCTCATGCGCAATGTGAATGCTTCTTTCTCTGATACATTAGGTGTTATAATTTCTTCCAGGTACTTAAACTTTGCAACTCGCTTAATTTTTCCTTGTTCCACAGCAAGGTGTTTGGGCGCCGGTTCAAAATTAGTCATAAACACTGTCTTTTCAAAGGAGATCTAGAGTCCTGCCTTCGCTGCTTGTGCACTAAGCTGATTAATCTGTTCCGTGGCTGTCTCTAATGAAACGATTGCAAGATCATCGGAAAAGGCTAGATAGTCAATTATGTTCCGGCTTCTGTATCCCAGTCTGACTCCGCTTGCAACTACTTGTTTATTGAGTTCTTTACGCCACTCACGAATAACCTTCTCGAGGTCACAATTGAAGAGTAATAGTGAGAGACCACGTCCTTGCCTTACTTACTGTCTTGATTTCAAAGGTGTCTGATATTTCGCCCCTAAATTTCACCTTCGATGTGGTGTTGGTCAGCGATTGTTGGATGATATTATTATTATTATTATTATTATTATTATTATTATTATTATTATTATTATTGTAAAAGAATTATGTTATATAACGTCACGTTTAAAATCGAAAATACTATATTTTGAAGTTTAAAATCATTTAGAGAAAAACTCAAATAATGCCTGAAAGAAATTGGAGAGTTTTACATTGAAAACAGAAACAAATGCTGCATAAGGAAGAGATACATTCGAAATCACCAGTTTTTTTATGTTGCCCGCCAAGGAATCCAAGGATTCAGGACATTGGTTTTAACAATATTGTCGGTGATTGGTGTGAGGCACCTGCCAAATATATCAATGACGAAAAGTGTTTTTCTCCAACGACCGCAGAGAAAACAATGCTCAGAGAATGGCAGGGAAATACAACTGGATTAATGTAAAGACACAACACTCAGTCGGATATTATTTAAAACCAGTCAATAATGACCCAGTTACAGACATGGCAAACAAATTACATGTCATGAAAATAAATTTGTGTATTCCATGAAAGCTTGACAAGCAAATGATGTATCATGAAAATGAATATGTATACACTTGCTACATGCATCAATCTCCTATAATAAATAATGAATTGGCAGAATTAAATATAGAGGAGTAATCCAAAATAACTCTTCAAAATTCATTTTAAATATATCTGGTTGATAGTATCTTCCCCAGCGAAGGAAAGTTTATTAATTAGTCAAAAGATTAATTGTTTTAATCTAGTTTAATAGAAACAGATTTAAAGTCATTTACTGTAAAGCCCCGGAAGATCTTTTTGTCGAAAGTTCAACACAATACTGTGTACGAGAAAAGTGCACAAATTACATACACTATAAGAGTAAACTGCATTAACTAAGTGGTTTACGGAAGTGGCGCTTTCGCATTTGCACACCCTCAAATGCCAACTGACTGCGCCGGGTTTCAATCCTGAAACCTTGGGCACACCAGGCGTGGAAAAAAAGGTGTTCCAATGGGGGTGAAGGGGCGTGGTTGTGTATAAGAGTAGATAAGAGAGAAAGGTTGAGTACTTCTCTGATTATGGTATTTTGGTGATGGGTCCCGCGAATAAGATTATTCTTACGTACGAAATAAACGCGTGTTTGGATAGATAGAAAATATATTGAATTATTTAGTGTCGCGGAGTAAGTATTAAGATTTTGATGATTTGCTCTCTGAATTGCACGTCTGTCAAATTTATTTAGTTTAGAGTGTTCTAGCGGTGCAAGTGTTGCGTAGGTTACTAAAGGTCTGATAAACGTTGTGTACATTTATTGTTTGTTGGTGTTTGAGTCAAAATGTTCATCTTGTGAGTACTCTTTAGAAGGTGAGAGCTCGTTTATATATCAGCTGGGTATGATTAATCCATTTTAGGTTATTTTAGAATAGGATTCCGAGATATGTTAGTGTGTTAATTCCTCTTAATGTGATACCGTAGAAGGTTAGTTGAATATTTTTGTTTAGGGCAGCGGCAAACGATTCCAGGGCGGGTTTTTATAATTACCTTTTATCTGCATTTATCATGAATGTTATTTGTTGTACCACTTATATAGAGTGTCTAAGTATGATTGAATTATATTTATTGGGAATTGCCTTTGTAGGACTAAATCATCTGCATATTGGTAGATCTAGAAAAGCTCTTAAGAACCACAAACAGTGCAATGTATTATGAAAATGTATCATACTTCTCTTGTAAAATGTTCTCCTAACGGCAATATTTCATTGCAAGATACACCCGATGCATATCAGCAACTGCAACAACCAAATAATGATACCATGAATTAGAGTTCCACGATCGCATTGATGACAAATGGAGACTTTCAACTATTAGTTCACGTTCTTTCTTTTCAACAATAAAATTGTGCAAACCCTTTAGATGGATGGATTCCAACTTGCGACCTCCGACTTTGTATACCACTGATCTAATTGGTAGGCGTCTTAATTCTGAGTTTGTACAATAAACTAATATTTGAATACCCTGATCTGTAATCTAATGCGCTTTTGGCTCCTAAAGGCAATTTTCGAAAAATTCTTTCACGCTTCATAGCGCGAAGGGATTTACATGTCACTGAAGAACCACTAAGGTCGTTTGGTGAAATAGTGTAATGTTCCTATCGGTGAAAACTAAATCAATGGAATATCACACTAGTTCAGCATTGCCTCTCGGGTAAGGTACACGTCTAAGCCAGCTGAGATCCCCTGCTGTGCTTGTCACGCGTGAGAGGATGGGCTTCCACTCCCTGAACATTGTTTACCCAATAGTATACAACGCGTGCAGTGGGTATCATCCACCGAATGCCTCGATTTCAATAAGAATGCCATATACGATGTAATAATGCGTCAAACGCTGTCTGGTTACTTGAAACATGTAGTGTAGTATGATGCTTATGATGATGATAATTATTGCTTTAAGGGGCCTATCATCTAGGTTAACGGCCCGTAAAGTATTTTGAATGCACTGTGCTTTCTTTGACTGTAAACTTCCGTTATCTTATGAATTAGCACGAACAACGATTTTATTTCTTTAAATATTCAACCCTGAATAGAAGAAAATAGAGTGATATTAATAGCCTATTTTCATTTTATGAAGAAATATGCTTATGAGATCACCTTTTGTCCGTGTGTCTGTGTGTGCGTGTGTGTGTCCCCCTAATAACTTCTAAATGGCTAGAGAGATTGCAATGAAACTCGGTACGATCATAGCACCATTCTGGCCGACCCAAACCGTGACCTTCAAATTTTATTGCGTCTCACCAATCCAACATGGCGACTGTGCGAAATATTTCAACAGCATTCAGTATCTCCGAAACTACTACAGATATAACCCTGAAATTTCGTACGGTGATAAAGGGCACTACTAGAAGTTTTTCAAAAACCTACTAACTACAAAACCAACATGGTGGCCAAGCGAAATTGAGACATTTAAATAGACTTTCTCGTGATTTAACTATCCAAACGTAATGAAACTTGGTACATCAAATGCCTACACACATTGTGATGCACTGGCATCTAATTTAGTTCAATTGTTTACACAACCTCAAAATGGCGGCTGTGCGAATATTTCACTGGCATTTTATATCTCCGAAACTATTACAGATACCACCGTGATATTTTGTCCGGTGATAAAGGGCACTGCTACAAGTTATCTATGTATTTTTCAAAAACCTGTAAAGTACACAACTAACATGGCGGCCAAGCGAAGTTGAAACATTTAAATATACTTTTCTCATGATTTAACCATCTGAACGCAGTGAAATGTGCTACAGTACATGATTATACACATTGTAATGCACTGGCATCAGATTTAGTTCAATTGTTTACATAACCTCAAGATGGAGGCTGTGCGAAATTTTAAAATTAAGTTTTTATTTCTTGTGTCGTAATCATGCGATCGAAATGAAAGTTTGAATAATAAATCTACGCAATAATTTTCCTTTAATGGTACATAAATCTATGGCCTATACATATAACAATCCAAAATGGCGAACATCCGATATATTTTAACAGTTGTAATATCTACGAATCTTTTACAGTAATCAAACTGATTTTTTTTATGTTCATAGAGGCTATGAACATAAGTTCACCTATAGGACTTTCTGTAACATGGTGAGCACAAATCCAACATGGCGGCGACGCGAATTATAAATATTTAATTGGACGTTTCTCGCGATTTAACCATCCGAGTGCAGTGAAACTTTGCACGTTAAATGCTTATACAAATGTTAATCCACTGGCATCTAATTTACTTCATTTGTTTCCATAACCACAAGATGGCAGCTGTGCGAAGTTTAAAAATCTCGTTTTTACTTCCTGTGTCCTAATCATGTAATAGTACATAAATAAAAATCCAACCTGGTGACCATCTGAAATATTTAGACGGTTCTCAATATCCACGAATCTATCAAAACAATCAAACTTATATTTTGTGTATTGATAGAGGCAATTATCATGAGTAGGATATATGAAAATAGGCTGTATAGTTCTTCACGGAACTACTTGTTTTCTATATACCATTATTTTTAAGGTGGCCCAGTGCATATGTAAACCGTCGAAATTACTGAGAGCGATTCCCTCAGATCGAAGATATCTGTTGAATAAAACTTTAAGATTAGACTGTAGTCAGGATTGCAAACACTAATTTCCTCCATTCAAGCCAAGGGCGTTAGCCAAGTAGGTTGCCTCCACCTCCACCCGGCCAAGTTTTATCCCAAGTCCTATATGAAAAGGGCACTATAAAGAAACTCTGCTTATGCATATTTCCATTAAGAAAAATGATTTTTTTTTCAGTTAATCATCTTTTGCGACAAAATGTACTCTTTGTGTGTCCGTTTACCAGCAAAAATATAGGAATCTTTTCGTCATGTTCGATTGAAAAGCATCTATAACTGTAAGTTTTATTTTTAGTATATAATTACCCTTTTGTTTTTAAAATTATTTAATTAAACCATAGAAGGAAAATTGTAATATAGTCCATATTTCTCAAAAAATATTTCTATGAAAAAACAACTAACATTTGAATGTGTTTTTGTAGTTATAACAGATAAATAACAAGAAGTTCCGTGAAGAACTATACAGCCTACTTTCCATGCCAATGATTATTCTACAGTATATGAACCTATCTAGAATAATGACAAAATTAAGTTGGTAATATCGAAATATCTAATTAGTTCAAAATATACCTGGTATGATGTAGCCTAATAGAGCACTACAGTTGGCAGCCCTGGTGACTGAATATATTCTTAGTTCAATCTCTTAAGGTACAGAATACAAAATTTGGTTGAAGTCCAATGGACGTTACATGCAGTTAGACACTGGATCTATCAGCACGCGTAAAAGCATGTTGCCAACAATACCATGCGTGTGCTGGTCAGAAATAATCTGAAAAATTATGGTATCTTGTTGTGCCAATTATGGATGAAATCCATTTGTTAGTATAGAAATTACATGCATTTTAAAATTGGATATATCAGCAGGCATAGAATCATGTTGGCAGCACTGCCTTGCATTAATTACTCCAAATTAATCTAGAATGTCAGGTGCTATACGTGTGCAAAGTATAGAGCTGTTGGCTTGCATACTTTCTGGTATATTGATATTAGGGTAAAAACAATATAAACAGCATTTATTAACAGTTGGCAGCCCTGATTGCTCTTAACAATACTTATAGTCATATCTCTTATGGTACACATAGCACATACGAAATTTGGTTGAAATCCAACTGATAGTATAGAAGTTACATGTATTTAAAAAGTGGTACTATCAGCAGGCTTATAATCATGTTGGTAGAACTGACGTATTTAAGTTACTCCAAATTAATCTAAAATGTCAGAATATACGTGTGCATAGTGTAAAGCTGTTGGCTTGCATACTTTCTGATATATTGGTATTTGGATAAAAAAAATAAAGAGAGCAATTATTAACAGTTGGTAGCCCTGTTGGCTCTTAAGAATATGCTCATTCATATATGTTTATGTACAGATATTACATACAAAATTTGGTTGAAATCCAATTGATAGTGTAGAAGTTATATGCATTTAAACATTGGACCTATCAGAAGGCTTAAAATTATTTTGGCAACACTGTCATTGTTCGCCTCCTGGAAATTAAACTTAAATAGTATTATCTGCATGTGTGCCAATTTTGGAATAGCTCCCATGCATACCTTGCAAGATATCCAACATGGAGCTTAAATTTCTAGTGCGTTTTTTCAGCAGTTGGTAGCACTGACATCATTTTCAAATATGGACGTGAGCTATTCCGGTGCACATCTTTACGCATACTAAATTTGATTTTGATTGCTGCAGCCGTTTAGGAGTTGATAGGGGGGGACACACACACAGCCAGACAGACAGACAGAAGGACAGACAGACAGACAGACAGACACACATTTGCCCGATCTCATAAGTCTACTTTTTCCTCATTTTTGCAAAATGTGAAAAGTAGGCTAAAAATCATGATCATTAAGTTATCTCCAATTGTTCGTTGCAAGGAGATGGAAACTTGTATGTTGGTAATGTAATGTACATTGATATGAGAATACTGTGTACAAAGTTAGAAGAAAATCCATTTGTAAGTACAGACATTTGAATTCTCAGTCATATACCGAGAAATGCTCAGCACGAATACTGTAGGGATGCGGAATGTTGTTACCTATTTCCATCTCATAATTACCAAGTGTTTCTATCGGCTTACTATTCCCTCACACATTTTTAGCCTACTTTTCACATTTTGCAAAAATGAGGAAAAAGTAGACTTATGAGATCGGGCAAATGTGTGTCTGTCTGTCTGTCTGCCTGTCTGTCCTTCTGTCTGTCTGTCTGTCTGTCTGGCTGTGTGTGTCCCCCCCCCCCCCTATCAACTCATAAACGGCTGCAGCAATCGAAACAAAATTTGGTAGGAGTAAAGATCTATACCTGAATATCTCACGGCCATATTTGAAAATGATGTCAGTGCTACCAACTGCTAAAAAATCGAAATTGAAATTTGAGCTCCATGTTGGATATCTTGGAAATTATGAATGGGAGCTATTTCAAAATTGGCACACGTACAGATCATAATATTTCAGTTTAATTACCAGGAGGCTAAACATGGCAGTGTTGCCAAAATGATTATAAGCCTCCTGATAGGACCAATTTTTAAATGCATATAACTTCTATACTATCAATTGGAATTCAACCAAATTTCGTATGTTGTATGTGTACATAACCAGATATGACTGAGCGTATTCTTAAGACCTACCAGGGCTGCCAACTGTTAATAAATGCTCCTAATTTATTTTATCCAAATACCAATACATCAGAAAGTATGCAAGCCGACAGCTTTAAACTATGCACACGTATAGTACCTGACATTCTATATTAATTTGGAGTAACTTATATACGTCAGTGCTACCAACATGATTCTAAGCCTGCTGACAGGTCCAACTTTAAATACATGTAACTTCCATACTATCATTTGGATTTCAACCAAATTTCGTATGTGATATGTGTACCATAACAGATATGACTATGCGTATTCTAAGGAGCAACCAGTGCTGCCAACTGTTAATATGTGCTGTCCCTATTTTTGTTAACCTTATATCAATATATCAGAAAGTATGCAAGCCAATAGCTCTAAACCTTGCACACGTATAGTACCTGGCATTCTAGACGAATTTGGAGTAACTAATATACGTCAGTGCTGCCAACATGATTCTAAGCCTGCTGATAGGTCCAATTTTAAAATGCATGTAACTTCTATATTAACTAATGGATTTCATTCAAAATTGGCACAACAATAGATCATATTATTTCAGATTATTTCTGACCAATACATGCATGACATTGTTGCCAACATGATTTTACGCGCGCTGTTAGATCCAATGTTTAACTGCATGTAACGTCCATGCTATTCATTGGACTTCAACCAAATTTTGTATTTTGTACCTTAAGAGACGGAACTAAGAATATATTCAGTCATCAGGGCTGCCAACTGTAGTGCTCTATTAGGATACATTATGCCAGGTATACAGTATTTCGAACTAATTGGAAATTTCGATATTAGCAACTTAATTTCGTCATTATTCTAGATAGGTTCATATTCTGTAGAATAATCATTGGCATGAAAAGTAGGCTGTATAGTACTTCACGGAACTTCTTGGTAGAAGTAGTCATTACTCTCCCAGTACTGTACACATTACCTAGTAGTGTAGTTCCATGAATAAAATGAGAGCTGCAGTTCGGAGATCCAAGGTTTGAATCCCAGCGCTTACAATAGTCATGCTGAGTTTGATTATTTCCTGGGTTTGTACGAGCTACCCTTAGATAAATGACCGGATGGCACATTACTTCATATCTCAGGGTATCTTCCTGAATCCTAGAACTTAAGCATTGCAGTTGCACATATTAACACATTCAACAATATGGCACAAGGTATCTTACTCATACACACTGCCACACATATCCATTTTAGTCCGTCTTCTGTGTGTTCCTTAGGATTTTTAGTTCTCACCACGTAGGACCTGGTTTGATTCCCGGAACTGCCAAGAAGTGTAATTCTGGTCTGAGGGCTGGAACGAAGTACACTCAGCCTCGTGAGGCAAAACTCAGAATAGGTGGGTTCGAGTCCTTCCTCAACCATCCTGGAAGTGGTTTTCTGTGGCCTCCCAGGGGCTCACATCTATTGGGACGTGGGTTGGCGACCACGGGACCCCAGTTGTGTCCTGCATTGCTTCCATTTACGTGTGTGTGCCGGGATCCTCTCCGTCTTCTTTCCTGTCGACTTCCCTTGGTCAACTCTTGTTCTTTTCCGACCCCGACGGTATTAGGGCATCCGAGGCTTAGGGAGTCTTTCACTTTCCCGCCTTAATTGGCCCTTGTCTCATCTTTCCTGATCCCTCATTTTTCGAGGGGTCAGACCTCTTGTATTCTTTTCATTATATTTCCTTTTCTCTTTAAGATTCCCGCACTGTTTTTGTTAATCGGCTCCCCGTATATCCAAATTACTTAAGCGATTTTTTTGAATCTGCACTACATTGTGTAGTTATTTTCAATATATGTTGAATTTTGTAAGTCTTTTTGATGTAAATTGCATTTTGCGAGTATTTTCAACCTCAATTACATTTTGTAAGTATTTCCCATCTAAATTGCTTTTTTAAGTATTGTCAATTCAACTAAGTAGTTTGTAAGCATTTTCAATTTAATTTGCATTTTGTAAGTATTTTGAATTTCAATTGCACTCTGTGAGTACTTTGAATCTGAAAAGGGCTTTTCTCATCTAAATTGCAAGGTGTATTTTCAATTTCAATTGCATTTTGTAAGTATTTTGAACCTCAATTGCATTTTGTACGTATTTTCAATCTCATTTGCATTTTGTAAGTATTTTGAATTTCAATTGTCTTTTGTAAATTTTTCGACTCTACATTGCATTTTGTAGGTATTTTGAAGCTAACCTATATTTTGAGCATGTTTCTTGTGAGTATTTTCCCTAAATTCTCTTTTGTAAGTATTTCCGCTCTCCATTCTGTAATTCGTTTCTATCTGAGTTCCACTTTGTATTTTCTGTCTCACTTAATTTCGTAATGGTTTTCATTTCATTGTCATTTCCGCTAACACCCAGACAATTAGGGGCCGATAACCTAAATGTTAGGCCCCTTGAGACAACAATTATCATCATCATCATCATCATCATCATCGGATTTCCGTGGTTTCCACTTCTACTCCAGACAATTGCCCAGATAGTACCAAGCTCAAGGCCACGGCCACTTCCCACCCGAATTCTACTACCTGTAGGCTATTACAAGCACACACACAGTTATGACAGTGACTCAGGTCATCAGACAACTTCTACACACACAGACATACACGGGGTTATATGACCTCGATGTCGGAAACCCCCCACATAAACAACAACAACAAGAGCATATTCATTTACAGCGGAATGTTAAAGAAATGTCTCTAGACCTCATCTGATGCAATAACAACAAAATCATAGGTTTGATTTATTTCAAAATACTGAATTGGAGTCCATGATTGGAATTCAATAAGTAGCTTGCGGCAATATTGTCCAGAATCTATTGACATAAAGAAGTTTGCTTTTTGTTTCAGTTGCACCTGGCGTAAAAGTTCCCAACCAGTTGCTGGGGGCGCCTTTGGGTACGGACGTGCAGTTGGAGTGCTACGTGGAGGCCTTTCCTAATACCATCAACTACTGGGTGAAGAACCGTGGGGAGATGTTGCTTGATGGGTGAGTTCTGCTTAGAATTTTTACAATCAGTCCGTACATAAACTGCCCTACACTCTGCACATTTAAGAACTTGAGGTTAATTTGTCCCAAGCAAGAAACGTAATGATCAAATATTCGCAAGGGGAGTTCCAATGGATAAAATAAGAAAAAAATATCAATTTTCAGATTTGTATACGACGTTTAAAATTATGTATAACACTTGATATATGTTATTTGCAAAACATGCCTAATATGTAAAACTCAGCAATTCTTCTAGGTTTGTGCCGTGTCTTGTGTGGGGTTTCGCCTAGGACACCAAGCTAGGCTCATCGGCGGGCTCTTGGTATCCCCGCCCGGACCCCCACAGGAGTGACGAACTGCGCGCCACCTAGGCGAAACCCCACACAAGACACGGCACAAACCTAGAAGAATTGCTGAGTTTTAATTCACCGGCCGTGAAAGCCAATATACCATGCCTAATATGTATTTAAATTATGCAGTGCGCGTTAGAAAACATTGATAATTAGAACATACAAGGCATTTTCTCATAACTTACTTTTTACACATAAATGTTCCATATTTTTCAGTTGTTACTTATCACAGAAGCCTCAAATTTTAACCACCTGTAGCGTGGCTTGTATCACGGGGATTTTGTTCCAGCTCAAAACATTATGATAAAAAAGCATATATCTAGATTTTTTAAACGAACAATTTGAGGTTAAAAATATATATATTACTATGGTCACAATAGTAGAAACACCAAACTCCCGTGTTAAAGTACTAAGAATTGATCACTATTTACGGTAATAAAATTTCATCTAAATTGGAATTCCCCTCTAAAAATCTTTCTGCTTGTTTCTCTGTTTGTTTTGGGAAAACCTCAAAACTATTGAAGGGAATAATATAACAGTTGATGTGTAATTGAAGGACATCCCAATAAAAAAACACAATTTACTTATATCTAATATATAAAAGTGAAAGTCTGTATGTGGGTATGTGGGTATGTGGGTATGTGGGTCTGTTCCGTATACAAATCCACACCGTTCCACCAATCTCAACCAAATTTTGCATACACATAGTTTAGGACCCGGAAGGAACCGCTGGCTACATGAATTCTCGATAGTCTTTCTCATTCTTTTGATATAGGCCCTTTTGGACTCAAGCACAGGCTAATCAAATCATAAAATATACTCATGAAGGAATGCCAAGGCAGATAGTTTCCATGGCAACATAGCTCAAGTCGAGACACGGCCGTCTGGATGCCAGTTTTGCTCTGCACTACCGGTATAGAAAATGAGGATCTTTACTTGAAATCCCGTTAGTTACTCACCTACTCACACAGCACTGTCAACCGAGTTTAGCATAACAAAGACTTGGCACTATCTTCTACTATATATTTGTCAAATACCACTCACTCACTCATTCATTCATCACGAAATCTCAGAAACCACCGATCGGATTGGAATGAAATTTGGTATGCAGCTTCCCCAAGGACCGCAAATGCCCACTAAGAAAGGATTTTAGTATATTCAGGTTCTAAAGGGGTGTTAAGTGGGTAGACCTGCATTTCATTGACTAGCAATATCTCCCGATTGGTTTCATTGGGGGATGTGATACTCGGCACATAATCCCATCATTAAAAATAAGAAGACACGAGTCTCAGGGTTTTTCGATGTGGTGTATATTATGAGGTGAAAGGGGTTAAAAGTGGGGATTGAAATATTCCTAAATGAGCGTGTATCTCTTAAACGACAAAGGCGAGGAGTTTGAAACTCAGCAAAAAAAAAATCAGCATAAAAAATAAGTAAATATGTGTTTGACCGTTTTTTTTATAAATCCAATTTAAGGGGCCCATGGGGAAGGGTGAAATTCTGGTGGGGGGGACAGGAAAGAAAGTGTCCTAACTGATTGACTGACTGACTCACTCATCAAACTTAGGGGGGGGGAAACTGCTTTAAAGTAAGTAAATAGCTGTTCGACAGGTTTTTTTTCATAAATCAAATTTAAGGGGTTCATGGGGAGGGGTGAAATTCTGAAAAAAGAAAATTGAAAGAAAATGTCCTGACTCACTCACTCACTCACTCACTCATCATCATCGCCCTGCCAAAATTATTGAAGTTAGAAACATGACCGTTTTGGGATATGTTCATTGTATGTCAAAACAGTCTACTAAGGGAGGATTTTCGGATATTCAGGTTCTAAAGGGGTCTTAAGGGGGTTAAACCTGCATTTCATTGAATAACAATATCTCTCGAATGGTTTCATTGGGGGATGTGATTCACGGCATATAAACTCATCATTAAAAAGTAAGAAGACACGTGTCTGATGGTTTTTCGATGTGGTGTATATTATGAGGTGAAAGGGGTGAAAAGTAGGGATTGAAAGATTCCTAACGGAGCGTGTATCTCTTAAACGACATTGGCGAGGAGTTTGAAACTCAGCGGAAAGAAATCAGCATACAAAATAAGTAAATATTTGTTTGACCGTTTTTTCATAAATCCAATTTAAGGAGCCCATGGGGAGGGGTGAAATTCAGGGGAAAAAACTGGAAAGAAAGTGTCCTAACCGATTGACTGACTGACTCACTCATCAAACTCAGGGGGAAAAACCGCTTTAAAGTAAGTAAATAGCTGTTCGACAGTTTTTTTTGGATAAATCAAATTGAAGGGGTTCATCGGGAGGGGTGAAATTCTGAAGAAAAACAAATGAAAGAAAATGTCCTGACACATTCACTCACTCATCATCGCCCAGCCAAAAATTTTGAAGTTGGAAACATGGCATTTTGGAGATATGTTCGTTGTATGTCGAAACCGTACACTAAGGGAGGATTTTTGGATATTCAGGCTCTAAAGGGGTCTTAAGGGGGTTAAACCTGCATTTCATTGAATAACAATATCTCAAGAGTGGTTTCATTTGTGGATGTGATACTCGGCATATAAACTAATCATTAAAAATAAGCAGACAGGTGTCTAAGGGTTTTTCGATATGGTGTATTATTATGAGGTGCAAGGGGTGAAAAATGGGGGTTGAAGGATTCCTAATGGAGCGTGAAGGCCTATCTCTTAAACGACACAGGTGAGAAATTTGAAACTCAGAGAAAGAAAATCAGCTAAATAAATAAGTAAATCGGTGTTCGACCGTTTTTTTTTCATAAATTAATTTAAGGGGCCAATGGGGTGGGGTGAAAATCTGGGGGAGAAAAGGAGAGAAATTGTCCTAACTGACTGACTGACTCACTCACTCATCATACTCAGGGGAAAAAGACAGCTTAAAAAATAAGTTAATAGGTGTTCAAGAGTTTTTTCATCAATCCAATTTAAGGGGCCCATGGGGAAGGGTGAAATTCTGGTAAAAATAATTGAAAGAAAATGTCCTGTCTGACTCACTCACTCATCACGCCCAGCGAAAACTATTAATGTTGGAAACATGAAATTTTGGGAATATGTTCGTTGTATGTCGAAAACGTCAACTAAGGAATGATTTTTGTTTATTCGGGATTTAAAGAGGTGTTAAGGGGGTAAAGGTGCATTTCATTGAATAACGATATCACATGATTTGTTTCTTTGGGGATGTGATATTCGGTATAGAAACTAATCATTAAAAATAATCAGACATATTGAACCCTTCAGAATAGCAGTGTTTTATGCAAGAATCTTAGATCAAGGGGTCGCGTTCAGTTCATAGTGTGGTGTTTACGTCCGCCAAACAACGTGCTTTTCTGAGGCAAGGGTTATAGGATGAAAACTATAACTAAGAAAGCAAGGAGACAAAACGTAAGATAATAACAAGATTTAATAACTAATTTTGTGCATAAAGAATAAAACAAACAAAAATAAACAAAATCCTCCCTGAATTTTCCCCCTGACATGAATATTTATCACTTTGAGGAGTCAGATGGATCTCCCCTTTTCTAATAAAATGTGGATCCAAGTTCCACTACCTTGCATGTGAATTTATGTTCGCGTGATGACTATCTACGAGAAATGAGTACTTGGATGATCATTCGTTCACAACGGGTTAACAGCCACGGTGCTTACGAACAATCATCTCGTAAATCAACTTTTATGGCTATGGGCATAACATTAATAAAAAATCCTTAAATATAACTCTGACACACATAATACAACTCTACTATTTACAGGCATCTCTCTGAGACCCTTATTAGTGTGGTGACACACTTAACCAAATGAGCTGCCACAATGGCCAGATACTCAACAACAAGGAAAAACAGCGCCGCACGTGACTCACGTGTCACTGACATGGAAAATAAACATAGAATAAACCAACAACAACAAACAACCTGAGTGGTTATGATTATATTAACAAAATTTGCATGTTAAGGAAACGCTTCGAAGATTATCGGGTTTCGTAGGCAACTCCCATTTATTTAAACAATTTTACCATTGATCAGTTTCTCACATTTATATTTATTTTCAAGTAAATTGGGAGCCAGACGTGCACTCCACTAATGATGTGCTTGCGAAACTCAGCCAGCCCTTGTGACCACAACTCACCCTTTCCACAAATACCAGTCATGTCCCCCTTCCAGTGTATATAAATAGCCGACCAGCTGAACTGTTATCTCAAGGAATCAACAGCAACTAACATCTTCTCTAACTCAACATATGGTCAGACAATAATCACATATCCATAATTGTCCTCGCAAGGATACAATCTGGATCTGGTACCAAGCTGACAGAAATCAGTCTCTGCTGAAGTTCCCGCTTGTAATACCATAATATATACTCACAATACACACATCTGGGACTGACATAACGCCTTTCACATGGGTCTGCTGAATTAGAGCTCGCAAACATTTAACAATATTTAAAACCTACGATAGAGCTGAGTACTCTTCGTCACAAATTACATTGCTCCAAAAGGCAATAATCACACTGAATCTGATCAATAATAAATCTCAACAAAATTTAATTACCCTCCAATCTACTATATAATTATATTAATTCAGTCCTACTTCTGAAACACGACATATCTCCGAGAGACGATTTTAACCGCACTTCGTAACATAGGCGAACACGGCCGTTCACATAGATACGTTAGTTAACACAACACAAAGAAAAGAACTTTCCATTAACTACAATTGTGCGAGCTGCTTCCAAACAAAATGTGTCAGATCAAAACTAAATATACTACATTAATCACACAAGCAAAGTATTTACAAAAAATATGTCCCATAAACCATAAGTTAATTTAATAAATAATAAAATATTATTTCGTTCTCATCTCTTTTTGTAGTCATCCGTCAAAGAACATCAGACGCCATTCCCCAACTGGATGGTTCTTTATCTCATAGCAGCCATCTGGACGGACTGTTGAGAATTCCAAACTTCCTCTGCATTCATTGATGTCATCCTTGCGCTGATACAAAAATTAGGTTATTATACACTCTATGTCTGACTGCTAAATTCGCTTGTTCAGGTACTAAATTCCCTGTCACTGTTCGTTGGCGAATTATCGACGATACTTTCCCTATAACTATAGTACAATGACTATCTATCACTGAATTTAACACTTTACAATGAATATCTTGTGTCCTCGACACATAAAATACAAGTCTAGCTCTTCAGACGAACAGAATCAAAGTCAACGTCCGTAGACGCACCAAATAGAAGTCTAGTGTCCACGACACACGGAATAATAATCAATGTATTGGCTCTTCGACACACTTATAAATGAACTGGCCCTTGGGTCTAGATGGAGGGGGATTTTATGTAAAAATTTCTCGAAATAATTGTGATACAGGAATGAAATAAATATCACTGAACTCGTAATATTGCACAGGTCAAGAATATGCCCATTAATCCTAGAATCGATCGTAGAGATTTTGTCTAGGCGATTTCCCGCGTGAATACTAGCCGCCGCGTACCCCAGCCGGAGTTGGCGCGCAAGTAGGCATTCTCTTCTCATTGGTTCTCCATTTTCTGTAATTTGGCGGTTTCTAGTAGATCTTGGCGTCTTGGGAGTGTCTATCTTCTTCATCAGCCATTCACGTTACTGCATCATATTTCTTCTAGGCGCGAATAACACAATGAACATACCAGAACCATGTCTCACTGCGCGTCGCTTCTAAAATTGAGGTAGCCACACCTGTCCCTGTGATACATCGCTAAGCTATTTCTTTTCATAGCTCAAGTACTTAGTCTTTTGTTAAACTGTCGCAGGTATTTCCCTACTGTCTCCTGTCTCCATCAGATGCTTGAGATTTCCTCATCACTGTCTAGCTACTTTCATGATGCTGGTTGAAATATTTATTAATTGAAGAAATAAAAAGTAGAATCATTTAACCAACATAGGGTGAAGGTTTCACAACTCTCCCACTCACAAAATTTCGAACTTAGGAATAAAGTCGACAATTTACAATACTTCCGTAGGCCAATTTGTTTTATTTCCAAAATCACCCCTTTTTCTTACTTGGTCTAGCCGCTCCTGTCTTCAATGGCATTTACTCGTTTTCATTTCCTGCTTGTCTCTTCCCCTTCCAATCTTGCGTGACGCTCAGATGCCTGCGGCAATACCTTACTCGCCTCGTTAATGTTTGTCAACAACAGCTCTACTTCCTCCTTCACCACGTGCCGTACTCAACTGCTCCCCGTTGACTTTGTTGATAGTAGGACGTCCGTATATTCAAACAGCGTCATTATTTCTGCGCTACCATGGATCACTTCGACGATATTTCTTTAGGTTGGCAGCGTTTAAACTGACATTGTTCCTGTGCTCAATTCTTTCACTCTGTACGCATTATTTCCAAGGTTTCTTACGATAGAATAGGGTCCTATGAATTTCTCGCAGAATTTACTAAAGATTTTCTTTTCTGGGTCCGATGTAGCAGGTCGTTTCACCAAAACGAGCTGGTTGACTTCAAGATCACCGTGGAACCTCTTATTTCTTACTCGCCGTAATCTGCGGTCAGCTTGCTTCCTCATGTATTCTCTCGTTCTTTCAATTCGCAGGTCTGGTGCTATCATGGGATCTTGTGGACAGTCAATGATGCTTTTCCACGTTCTTACTGGATACTCGTTCTTGTGTAGGACCATAGGGATTTGTCCTGTTGACTCGTGCCTGGTAGAATTCATGCATGTCTCTACGTCCTTAATTTTATCGACCCATTTGTGGTGTTCGTTCGGAATGAAGATTCTCAAATATGCAGTTACACATTTAATTACTCTCTCGCTTGGATTAGCTTGGGCATGTCGGATACTGCTTAAAACATGTTTTATACCCATGTCTTCCATTCCTTTCTTGAATTCGGCGCTTGTGAAATAACTGCCGTGGTCTGATAATATAAACTCTGGTTTTCCAAGGGTTGGAATAACTCTATTACGAATGCGACTGAGTACCTGCTTCGATGTTGTTTTCTGAATAGGGCATAGTACTACGAACTTAGAAAATACATCAATGCACACTAGCAAATGACGGCAACCTCTCCTTCCCTTCGGAATTGGACCAAGACAGTCGATCGCCAGTAGCTCACATGGTTTCTGAGGTAGCAATGGTCTAGGATATTGCCTCAGTAAATAATTATTTGGCTTTGTCCTCTGACACGGGTCGCAAGTTGTAATGACGTCACATATAGTTGTTCTCATACGTGACCATGTAAATGTCTCTCCTATTGTTGCTTCGCACTTGTCTAAGCCCACGTGACCGTAACTTTCGTGCGTATGCCATGTCAATCCTCGTTGTAACGATGCAGGTACTAATATGCGTAACTTGGTGTGGTCATTATCTACCCATTTGTGCAGCAAATTGTTGACATAAACATATCTTCCTTCTGTTAATAAAGACCATATCTCCTGGGATTCTATCTCCTCATCTAATTCCACAACAGCCCCTTCTATGATGTTATCTTCCGCCTTTCGTACCTCCTCTTCAGTCTCTTCTGATATTGCTTCCAATGCCCAAGAATTTACATCTCTTCCGGTAGTGATTTCATCCATATGCAATCCCACGTTTTTCAGCTGGTCATATTCTCTAAAACTGACTGTATTCTTGTGTAAATCTATCACTGCTTGATAGTCACAAATGAAATTTGCACCAAGAATTATATTGAAATTCATCTTTGCCATGATAATGAATGTTTGCCCAAAAGTATGTTCCAATATGTTCAGCTCTAAGTATGCCTGACGTTTACAAGTAACGGTGCGTTCAGGAATAACACCCCTCACTTTGAGCAGTGGTACCGGAATTACAGGAATATTCTGAGTCCGTCCCAACTCTCGAACCAAGGCCTCCAATACTAGACTGATCTGTGACCCTGTATCCAATAAACATCTTATATTAATTCCACCAATCCTTGCGTAAATAATGGGTAATTGCCTAATTTCATCGTTCCGTGGTTTCACCGTCTCCTCCAGGCAGTCTTCTGGTAAAGCAATCCATTCTTGTATGTTCGCTACTATCCATCCATCGTCAACTTCCGACTGTTGTGTTTTGAGACTGTCTCCTTGATCCAAAATTAACATTTTTTTTAGCTCCATTTCGACTCCCATCATCCTTCTGTCGCTCATGTCCTTGATATTCCTCTTGTCTCAGTAGACTTCCAGCTTCCTCAGTATGTGTATCTGGGTTCTTTCTGTTCCCAATGGCCTTTTCCCATCTTCCTAGTTCTCCACCTTGATTAGCGTGTAACTCCTCTAAGTAATTTTGTGATTGAGCGTGCCTATCATCCCAGTCATCTCGATAGTTACGTTGATCTCCTTGATTCTGATCTCTCCTTCCTTTCCATCGTTGATTGGCATTGTAATCACCGTATCTTCCATAAGGTCTGTCATTCCTTCGATTATCACGCCATTGTTGATATCCTCTTTGTTGGTATCTATTGTTGCCCTGGTATCTATTGTTGTAGTGATTTTCGTTACGCTGATATGGTCTGTTTTACCCTTCTTCCTGGTTTCGCCTAGGTGTGGAGGTGCTTGTATTAGTACCCTGCGTTTTAGTATTTCCCTGTTTTGTTTTTACGACCTCTGTAGTGTTGACTAATTCCAGCTGTCTTCCTCCTCTCAAATGACTATGAGATGTGGTCTCATCTATTTGCCGTAATATCTGCTCTGCGTGTAGGGCCGTACTAACGTTTGCTGCGACTAGTACTTGCTGTACATTAACTGGCATTTGCCTTGCTATTGTCATCACCAAATCTGCTTCGTTTAACGGGTAATCTAGGTCGCGAAATTTCAGCATTTGCATGTTAAAGAAATCTGAGTATTTCGTCTGCTGGGTAGTTTGGTATTTTCTAGAGTAAAGCTCCATTCTTAAACTCTGTTGTATGGCGGGAGACCAGTATTTGCGCAGAAACGCTAAATTAAAGTCTGACATGGTTCCAAATGTATATTTGAAACTTAAAAACCAGGTGAGAACATTTCCTGATAAAAATCTCTCCATCATTCTCAATCTACGTGCTTCAGGTACCCCAGTGTCATTAAAATGGTCTTCAATCTCTTTGATAAAGGCCTTAGGTGTTACCCCTGAATTTTCTGTGTATTTCTGCGGCTTGTAGTCATTTGAGCGAATTACTTGAACAAGTTGAGTGGGCTGATGACCGTCCTGTGGTGTTGAGCTCTTATCTACGTTCTTGCGAAATCCTTCTGTGTTTGTTGTTAATGGGCTCTCTGCTTGAGTCTGACTTCCTGCTATGCTGGGTTGGGAACTATGTGAGTCATCCTGCTTGTCTTTCAATGCTCCCGTTTTAAATATAGATGATTGTTCTAATGAGCGAAGTTCGGCTTTTATGATCCTGTCTGTCTGCTCTTTAAGTCTATTTTTTACCTCCTGCTCCAAAGCTTGAATACGCGTGTGGTTTTCGCCTACTGTTTTAAGAATGGTGGATCTTTCCTCCCTAGAATCAATATTCATTTTCTTCCAATCTTTCCTGATCTGTTCTTTAATCGTGCTTATTTTTTCTTCAATCTGGCTCTTATTTTCATCCTGATTATTTTCTATCTGACTTAGCCTTTCGTCTAATGTACTCTTAAATTGTTCTTGTTCCGTGTCTAGGCTTTTCCACTGTTCCGCTGATTTTATCTCGAGCCGGTCCATATCTTTAATTATGCCTGATATGTTCTCATCTACTGCTGATATTTGTTGTTGAATGACCCTGCCACTTTTCTCCATCTCCTTAAATCGACCTTCCAACTTATCTTGAGCTATTTTGACCTCGCTTGTATTCATTGTGCATGCTATTTCAATCTGCTCTAATTTAGCTAACACCGTTTCATCGAGAATGCTAAGTTTTTCATCAAAAATTCTCTCCATTTTTTCAATCTGCTCTAATTGTTTCTCATTATTTTTGCTTACATCAAGGGCCAGTAATATCATCTGTTGGTTTGTGTGCTCTTTCATCTCTGCGGTTAACGAAGCTAATTGGTTCGTGTTTTTATTATTTTGCGCCTCTAACTGTGAATTTATAGTGTCATTAATTTCACTCTTTAATAACCTAGCTTGTTCCGCCTGATATTCATTTTGCTCAATTCTACTGTTATTTAACTGTGTCCGCAATGATTCACTTTGTTCTAACAGTTTAGTATTTAGCGATTCACTTTGTTCTGACAGTTTAGTATTTAGCGATTTACTTTGTTCTGACATTTTCGTATTTAGCGATTCACTTTGTTCTGACAATTTAATTTTTAGCGATTCACTTTGCTCTGACAATTTCTTTATGGACTCACTTTGTTCTGAAATACTAGTGTTTATAGATTGACTCTGTTCTGCTAGTTTAGTATTCAACGCTTCGCTTTGCTCTAACATACTGGTGTTTATAGATTGACTCTTTGTGGTGTTTGAAGCCATATTTTCAGTGTTGCCTAAGTAAACAAGAGTTTAGTGCTTTTCAGTCGGTCAACACGAATGTACCCAAAAGAGATGGGTTATGCCCTAATCCTGAAATAAATTACATGAGATTAATAAAACACTAGGATGACCAGTTTCGATCGTCAAGCGATCATCATCAGATCCATTACACTTAGGCTATAAAATCTATGTTTGAAATACAGGTGAAAATATTTACAATATGTACAATTATTTAGTTGCAGTATTGGTACTGCAACTGTCAGTGTATGCTAAATGCAGTATATATGTTAGGTGAAATGCTAAATGGTGATAGCTATCCGGAGTTTGTACTTTAGAGAGATTATATGGTTGTAAACTATAGTTAAACTATAAAATTTTAGGCTAACTACTTATCTGATAGTCTTCCGTACTACAGCTGCTCGCAGTTTTCGTGCTCACTGTAACATACTGTGCGGTCAACTGCGGTGGTTATCTTAACGACTGGTTTTTCCTGCCTTCTCCCCCCTTCCCCTACGTGCTGTGGGGAGTGATAGCGATGTGTTTATGTGAGGTGTTGCCAACCTAGATAAGATGTATGTTATTGAATGAGGTGTGTCTACAACTATTAAAGACCGTGGATTAGCCCTCGCCACGCGTGGAGCATTACCCATTCGAACTAAGCGTTGACGGTCTTATGAGGACGTCCCGGCACCTTTAATACTGCCGCGAATATGGGCCTTGGTTTGTTGCAGAAGAAAAGTACATCGTACACCTGATCCAGATAACATTTACCTAATAAAAAAACCCTAATTTCCCCCCTTTTTATCTAGCTTGCTAAATTGTGTCTTGTTTCCGACAGGGTGTGTTTTTAGTAGCGTGAAGAGGGGTGAGCTCTCCATGAACGTGTGTTCGTTTAGATTGTTGGGATTGTTTCGTTTGGCTAGGTGTATCTCGATTGCTTCCTTTATGTCAAGAGCTCTGCCTTTCGATTCGTGATGGATTATTTTAAGGTCCGACTCTATGTTGGTAAAGCTGTGCCCCGCGTCACACATATGTTCGCACACGGCTGAATGTGTTCCGTATCTTATCGCATTCCTATGTTCATTATAACGGGTGTCTACTCGTCTTCCACTCTGCCCGATGTAATTAGCTTGACAACCGGTGTCTTGGCACGTTATAGAATATACCCCTGACCTTGAATACGGGTCACGTTTATTTAGATTACTATTTTGGAGGTGCCTAGCGGTTGTGTTTTTCGTCGTGAAAGCTATCTTAATGCCTTGCTTAGCGACACAGCCAAGCTAGATAAAAAGGGGGGAAATTAGGGGGTTTTTATTAGGTAAATGTTATCTGGATCAGGTGTACGATGTACTTTTCTTCTGCAACAAACCAAGGCCCATATTCGCGGCAGTATTAAAGGTGCCGGGACGTCCTCATAAGACCGTCAACGCTTAGTTCGAATGGGTAATGCTCCACGCGTGGCGAGGGCTAATCCACGGTCTTTAATAGTTGTAGACACACCTCATTCAATAACATACATCTTATCTAGGTTGGCAACACCTCACATAAACACATCGCTATCACTCCCCACAGCACGTAGGGGAAGGGGGGAGAAGGCAGGAAAAACCAGTCGTTAAGATAACCACCGCAGTTGACCGCACAGTATGTTACAGTGAGCACGAAAACTGCGAGCAGCTGTAGTACGGAAGACTATCAGATAAGTAGTTAGCCTAAAATTTTATAGTTTAACTATAGTTTACAACCATATAATCTCTCTAAAGTACAAACTCCGGATAGCTATCACCATTTAGCATTTCACCTAACATATATACTGCATTTAGCATACACTGACAGTTGCAGTACCAATACTGCAACTAAATAATTGTACATATTGTAAATATTTTCACCTGTATTTCAAACATAGATTTTATAGCCTAAGTGTAATGGATCTGATGATGATCGCTTGACGATCGAAACTGGTCATCCTAGTGTTTTATTAATCTCATGTAATTTATTTCAGGATTAGGGCATAACCCATCTCTTTTGGGTACATTCGTGTTGACCGACTGAAAAGCACTAAACTCTTGTTTGGATTGACTCTGTTCTGCTAGTTTAGTATCCAACAATTCCTGCGTTCTCCTCGCTGCACTTTCAATGATCTCCTGGATCTGCGCCACCGTTGCCATGTTTTACAATATATATGAGACATATGGGAAATGGCATACGCCAATGCCCTTTGACACGCACATAAATCCAATGCACATTTAATTTCTTTATCCTACTCAGTTCATTTATTTTTACCTTTAATCCCATTAGTTGATTGCATCTCTGAGTAGTTCTAGTTTTACTCAATTTAATTTTAACCCCAAGCACATATTTAGTCATTAAACAGTTATCCTGATCTGATATTAACACTGACTAATTAACAAAGTATTAATTGTCATTTCAGGCTACAGCCTCCTAATATTTCCATGAGTTTGACTTTCTACACAAATCTAGTTTTAACTTTATCATTGGGCGCCCGGTATCACATCTTAATTTTACTTTAATTTAAAAGACAACAACGTGAACCGTATTTTACTTTGCAAACTCCTGATTTTAATTTATTTTTCACACTTTTGGCGGTATCCACTTCGCCTCAACTACTTTTAATAAAATATCACTTCCCGGTGACTAAATACTGTCATATTTGCCTGCACTTGCGGCATGCCAGTTTTACTCAAACGCGCCACTATTGACATGTGTAATCTCCCCGTTACACCACAGTGAATAGCCCCACCGTTGGCCGCCAGTTTTCACCTATGAACCCTTCAGAATAGCAGTGTTTTATGCAAGAATCTTAGATCAAGGGGTCGCGTTCAGTTCATAGTGTGGTGTTTACGTCCGCCAAACAACGTGCTTTTCTGAGGCAAGGGTTATAGGATGAAAACTATAACTAAGAAAGCAAGGAGACAAAACGTAAGATAATAACAAGATTTAATAACTAATTTTGTGCATAAAGAATAAAACAAACAAAAATAAACAAAATCCTCCCTGAATTTTCCCCCTGACATGAATATTTATCACTTTGAGGAGTCAGATGGATCTCCCCTTTTCTAATAAAATGTGGATCCAAGTTCCACTACCTTGCATGTGAATTTATGTTCGCGTGATGACTATCTACGAGAAATGAGTACTTGGATGATCATTCGTTCACAACGGGTTAACAGCCACGGTGCTTACGAACAATCATCTCGTAAATCAACTTTTATGGCTATGGGCATAACATTAATAAAAAATCCTTAAATCTAACTCTGACACACATAATACAACTCTACTATTTACAGGCATCTCTCTGAGACCCTTATTAGTGTGGTGACACACTTAACCAAATGAGCTGCCACAATGGCCAGATACTCAACAACAAGGAAAAACAGCGCCGCACGTGACTCACGTGTCACTGACATGGAAAATAAACATAGAATAAACCAACAACAACAAACAACCTGAGTGGTTATGATTATATTAACAAAATTTGCATGTTAAGGAAACGCTTCGAAGATTATCGGGTTTCGTAGGCAACTCCCATTTATTTAAACAATTTTACCATTGATCAGTTTCTCACATTTATATTTATTTTCAAGTAAATTGGGAGCCAGACGTGCACTCCACTAATGATGTGCTTGCGAAACTCAGCCAGCCCTTGTGACCACAACTCACCCTTTCCACAAATACCAGTCATGTCCCCCTTCCAGTGTATATAAATAGCCGACCAGCTGAACTGTTATCTCAAGGAATCAACAGCAACTAACATCTTCTCTAACTCAACATATGGTCAGACAATAATCACATATCCATAATTGTCCTCGCAAGGATACAATCTGGATCTGGTACCAAGCTGACAGAAATCAGTCTCTGCTGAAGTTCCCGCTTGTAATACCATAATATATACTCACAATACACACATCTGGGACTGACATAACGCCTTTCACATGGGTCTGCTGAATTAGAGCTCGCAAACATTTAACAATATTTAAAACCTACGATAGAGCTGAGTACTCTTCGTCACAAATTACATTGCTCCAAAAGGCAATAATCACACTGAATCTGATCAATAATAAATCTCAACAAAATTTAATTACCCTCCAATCTACTATATAATTATATTAATTCAGTCCTACTTCTGAAACACGACATATCTCCGAGAGACGATTTTAACCGCACTTCGTAACATAGGCGAACACGGCCGTTCACATAGATACGTTAGTTAACACAACACAAAGAAAAGAACTTTCCATTAACTACAATTGTGCGAGCTGCTTCCAAACAAAATGTGTCAGATCAAAACTAAATATACTACATTAATCACACAAGCAAAGTATTTACAAAAAATATGTCCCATAAACCATAAGTTAATTTAATAAATAATAAAATATTATTTCGTACTCATCTCTTTTTGTAGTCATCCGTCAAAGAACATCAGACGCCATTCCCCAACTGGATGGTTCTTTATCTCATAGCAGCCATCTGGACGGACTGTTGAGAATTCCAAACTTCCTCTGCATTCATTGATGTCATCCTTGCGCTGATACAAAAATTAGGTTATTATACACTCTATGTCTGACTGCTAAATTCGCTTGTTCAGGTACTAAATTCCCTGTCACTGTTCGTTGGCGAATTATCGACGATACTTTCCCTATAACTATAGTACAATGACTATCTATCACTGAATTTAACACTTTACAATGAATATCTTGTGTCCTCGACACATAAAAATACAAGTCTGTCTCTTCAGACGAACAGAATCAAAGTCAACGTCCGTAGACGCACCAAATAGAAGTCTAGTGTCCACGACACACGGAATAATAATCAATGTCTTGGCTCTTCGACACACTTATAAATGAACTGGCCCTTGGGTCTAGATGGAGGGGGATTTTATGTAAAAATTTCTCGAAATAATTGTGATACAGGAATGAAATAAATATCACTGAACTCGTAATATTGCACAGGTCAAGAATATGCCCATTAATCCTAGAATCGATCGTAGAGATTTTGTCTAGGCGATTTCCCGCGTGAATACTAGCCGCCGCGTACCCCAGCCGGAGTTGGCGCGCAAGTAGGCATTCTCTTCTCATTGGTTCTCCATTTTCTGTAATTTGGCGGTTTCTAGTAGATCTTGGCGTCTTGGGAGTGTCTATTTTCTTCATCAGCCATTCACGTTACTGCATCATATTTCTTCTAGGCGCGAATAACACAATGAACATACCAGAACCATGTCTCACCGCGCGTCGCTTCTAAAATTGAGGTAGCCACACCTGTCCCTGTGATACATCGCTAAGCTATTTCTTTTCATAGCTCAAGTACTTAGTCTTTTGTTAAACTGTCGCAGGTATTTCCCTACTGTCTCCATCAGATGCTTGAGATTTCCTCATCACTGTCTAGCTACTTTCATGATGCTGGTTGAAATATTTATTAATTGAAGAAATAAAAAGTAGAATCATTTAACCAACATAGGGTAAAGGGTTCAATATGTCTAAGGGTTTGTCGATGTGATGTATATTATGAGGTGAAAGGGGTGAAAATTGGGGGTTGAGGGATTCTTAACGGAGCGTGTATCTTTGAACGACATAGGCGAAAAAATTTAAATTCGGCGGGAAAATCAGCTTAAAATACAAGTAAATAGGTGTTCGACCGTTTTTTCATAAATCCAATTTCAGGAGCCCTTGGAGAGGGGAGAAATTCTGGGGGTAAAACAGGAAAGAAAGTGTCCTAAATGATTGACTCACTTAGTCACTCATCAAACTCAGGGGGAAAACAGCTTTAAATAAGTAAATAGGCGTTCGACCGTTTGTTTCATAAATCCAATTTAAGGGGTTCATGGGAAGGGGTGAAATTATCAAAAATAAATGAAAAAATGTCCTGACTGACTCACTCACTCATCATCGCCCAGCCAAAATTAATAAAATTAGAAACATGAAATGTTGGGGATATGTTCATTGTATGTCGAAAACGTCCACTAAGGAAAGAGTTTTGGATATTCAGGTTCTAAAGAGGAGTTAAGGGGGTAAACGTGCATTTCATTGAATAACAATATCTGACGAGTGGTTTCATTTGGGGATGTGATACTTGGCATATATACTAATCATTAAAAATAAGCTGACACATGTCTAATGGTTTTTCCATGTAGTGTATGTTATGAGGTTAAAGGAATGAAAAGTGGGGGTTGAAAGATTCCTACCGGAGCGTGTATCTCTTAAAAGACATAGGCGAGGAGTTTGAAACTCGGAGGAAATCAATCAGCTTATAAATAAATAAATAAATAAAATAAATAGGTGTTCGACCGCTTTTTCATAAATGCAATTTAAGGGGCCTATGGGGAGGGGTGAAATTTTGGAAGAAAAACGTCCCTAAGGAATGATTTTTGGATGTTCGCTCTCATCGACCAACCAAAACTATTAAAGTTAGAAGAATTACATTTTGGGGATATGTTCGTTGTGTGTCGAAAACGTCTACTAAGGAGGGATTTTTGGATATTCAGGTTCTAAAGGTGTGTTAACAGGGTTAAAACTGCATTTCATTATATAACAATATGACACTCATTCGTTCATTCATTCATTTATTTGCAATGGAGGGTGTGGCCCTCGGAGGCAAATTGGATATACATAACAAATAAATAATTACACATAACAATTCAATAACAATTATACAACAATTAAACTGGAGTATTTACACAAATAGTCAGTCTTTTCTTAAACACACCTATATGTTTGGGAAAAGGCTCTAAGACTGCGGCAGGTAGAGAGATCCAGTTATCAATGGCACGGTTTACAAAATAATATTTACCATAATTTGTTCGCTGTGGTCGGCCCTTAACTTTGAAAGGATGATCGCTCCTACCCATGTAAGTAATGTAAGTAATGACGCGAGCGAAGCAAGGCTAAAAATGAGATGGTGTGTGTCTGTGTATTACTCAATCTGGCAAGTACCACTGGTCCGATATACGTGAATTTTACATGGAAGTAGCTGATTTACCTGGTTAACATATAGGTTACTTTTGATTACAATACTTTGCACTATTTAAAGATGGCGACCATTTTAGTGACGTCACTACACCCTTTGGTTTCAAACTCATATTTCCATTTGAAATAAAAAGAGAACGCTAAGAAATAGCAAACTTTTGATGGCATATACGAGGTTTAAAATTACATTTTCTATCCGAAAGGTATCTCCAATGGTTAGCGAGTAAAATCTAAATTTGTGCTATAAAACACGGTCAACGCCGAGCGTTGTAGTTGGACAAAATGTTTCATCCTTAATCTCCCTCTGCGCAGCACCTCGCCTATCCCCTATTTTAACTGTCACCTTCACATTTTAATTTATTTATGACGCGTAGCGAAGCACGGGTACTTCAGCTAGTAGCCTAATAATAAGACATAAATGGGTTATCTATGATGAGTTTAATTCATTTTATTTTTAAATAAATGTTTTAAAGTAGATTATATAAAAAGCAAAAAAAATCAGCTGAGTATGGTTTTCATAAAACGAATCCTAAATTAGATAATGCGTCAAACTGCCCATGGAAGGTAAACAAAACTTGAAATTTGATGCAGACCTTTCGGCAATTTTGTGTAGAATCTGTTAAGATAAAGGGGATTGTAACTTACGACTTATACTATTTCATGAGCACTTCATCACAACAGTATGCAAAGGGTGAAGTTGCATCTTCCTGACGGAGGTGTGTCACAATCAAACTCCTCAATAGCCCACGTACACAAGACATTATTTACTTCTCATGGACCCCGGACGGAGGTAAGCAGGATCTGGTAAGTGAGACTGCCTAGTCAAGGCTTCCTTTCTCCCAATGGTCCAAGGAGTTCTGAGCAATATTTACGCAATATTCACGCAAAATAAATTAATATTTTCTATGGATGTTGTTGTTTTATTGAAAGGGATGGGAGAGATATGAGATAAAACAGACCAATGTAACGAATAGTAATTAGCGATTAGTTCCTTTGGGAACAACAGTATAGTTTATTCTTACTTTCACCTCTGAGCAGATTGTTAAACCATCCACTGAGAGTTTTTAAGATCACAATGCCGATTTCCAATCAATAGAACAATATTTTTCGAAGATCATGGAATACCATATGCTCACATGTAATATATTTTGTTATTTAATTGATTGTTACATCGTGACCATTAGTCTCGTGTGACAGGGTGCCTGCTAAATTTTGTATGATAACGTGTGTTATTGTCGTGTCTACGCATGTGTGTGCAACTGTGGCTTAAATTGAGAAGGAGGTGGCTCTGGCCTCCAGTTAAATACCATCATTTCGGAAGTGAAGGTGGGAAAGAACAGAAAATCACTTTTATTATGGCTGAGGAGGAAATGGAACTCACCCTTTGTCAATTGTTCTCTAGAGGCTAAGCCCTCCCCGTCCCAGTACTCACAGCAATTTTATGTTTTCAACAGAAAATAGAACCAATGACGTTTGGGGCAGAAATCTAACATGTAATCCAAGGTCAGAGAAGGCAGCTAATTTAAATATTTGGAAAGTACTGCTGGCTATGTAGCGCTCTCACCTCACTCAATGTTGATCCTTATTTGCAAGATTTGTATTAATTAGGCTAATGCAGTTGTTTTGATTTTAATCCCAAGCCTCACCCCATCGGCCGTGTGATCGGTGTCATTTATGAGCTCCCCGCACCGGGAGTTAAAACTTTCAGGGCTCCGGATACATATATAACGGTCTGGGAAATTGCTACCGGCTTTTACGAGTTGTATTAGTTAACCTTTAAGTACACGCACTGGTATTTAAAGTACACCAGCCGTACTGCACATGGTATCTATTTGGTTGTAATGTTTCTGCAGGTTCTTAAGCACCATCTAACCTATCCCTAATATGTTCCCGAACGACTACAAGCAGTGTCATTGTTGCCGGATTCCTTTTTCTGATTCACAGGAATAAACATCGAGCTGTTGCGTGGTATAGTGCACGAAGTACACCATGAGTTCAGCTATATAAGTATAATATTAATTCAATTATTGCTTGCCACAGTGGGTGAGTGGTTAACGTGTCGGACTACCATCCCCAAGCTTGCAGGTTCGATCCTGGCCATGGAAAGTGATTTTTGAAAGGCGACAAAAATCACGACATTGATGTCATACGTTGTTGGCATGTTAAAGAACCCATTTGAATTCAGTAGGACGTGTTTATAATGGCAAAATTAATCTCGGGACTTTCCGCCAACACAAAGTTCCTCCATTCTCTACAAGAAAGCACTATAGTGTAAAGGAGCTTAGATATCTAACGTCCTTGGCTTTCATAGCGTTCGACGGAACGACGAAATTCGACATGCAAGCTACCCTCGGGGTGTCAATTAACAAAGCTTGCACCCGGCACCCGAGGCCATACGATATTATTATTCAATTAGTTAACTCAGTTTTATTGGCTTACTTTCGATTTTTGCAAAAAATGAAAGTAGACTTATCAGATCTACACAGGGCCAAAAAAATGTGTGTCTGTCTGTGTGTCGGTGTGTGTCATTGTGTGTGTGAGTGTGTGTACTCTGAATGTCTGCCCCCCCCCCCCCTATCAATTCAAACACGGTGAAACCGAATTGAACGAAATTTGGTACAAAGGGCAAAGGGCACCTCATTGTCATGTTTTATATCGCCGCCATCTTGACGGTAACGTAATGGCGGCCACCCAAATGCCAAAGCTTAAATCAAATTACGACTAACCTAATCATCCGATCTCTACCAAATTTCGCAACAACATATATTTATATGGCGAGCGTCTTTTGACTAAACTACAAGGTCATCAGCCCAATAGTTTGCAGATGGCGGCCATGTATGTGTGCAAATCGATTCCTCCTATCAATTCAAAAACGGTGAAACCCAACTAAACGAAATTTGGTACAGAGGTAGCACCATCAAAGGACACCTCAATGTCATGTTTTATATCGCCGCCATCTTGACGAAAACGGAATGGCGGCCACCCAAATGTTAAAAGCTTGAATCAAATTATGACCAACCTAATCATTTGATTTCTACCAAATTTTGGAACAACATACCCTTTCATGGGAGGCATCTTTTGACTGAACTACAAGGTCAACAGCCTTCTAGTCTGCAGATAGCAACCATGTATGTGTGCAAGTCGATTCCCCATATCATTTCAAACACGGTGGAACAGAATTGAACAAAATTTGGTACAGAGGTAGCACTAGCAAAGTGCACCTCAATGTCATGTTATATATTTCCGCCATCTTGACCGAAACGTAATGGCGGCCACCCAAATGATAAAAGCTTAAATCAAATGACGTCCAACCTAATCTGATCTTTCCAAATTTTGCAACAACATACCTTTATATGGGAAACATACTTTGACCAAACAACAAGATCATCAACCCAATAGTTTACAGATGGCGGCCATGTATGTGTGCAAAAAGATTTCCCATATCAATTCAAACACGGTGAAACCGAATTGAACGAAATTTGGTACAGAGGTACCACTAGCACAGAGCACCTCAAGGTCATGTTTTATTTTGTCTCCGTCTTGACGGAAACGTAGTGGCGACCACCCAAATGTTCAGAGCTTAAATGAAATTACGACTAACCTATTCATCCGATCTCTACAAAATTTTGTAACAAAATATATTCGTATTGCGAGCGTCTTTTGACTAAACTACAAGGTTATCAGCACAGTAGTTTGCCGATGGCGGCCATGTATGTGTGCAAAACGATTTCCCATTTCAATTCAAACATGGTAAAATCTAATTGAACGGAATTTGGTACAGGGGTAGCACTAGCAAAGGGCACCTCAATGTCATATTTTATATTGCCGCCATCTGGACGGAAACGGAATGGCGGCCACCCAAATGTTAAAAGCTTAAATTAAATTACGACCAACCTTATCATTTGATTTCTACCAAATTTTGCAAAAACATGCCCTTTTGTCTGAGGCATCTTTTGACTGAACTACAAGGTCATCAGCCCAATAGTTTGCAGATAGCGGCCATGTATGTGTGCAAGTCGATTCCCCATATCATTTCAAACACGGTAAAACCGAATAGAATGCAATTTTTTACAGAGGTAGCACTAGAAAAGGGCACCTCATATTCATTTTCAATGTCCGTATAGCACGTTGTATTTCAACAAGCTACGGAAATCAACATTCAATTATACTCCTTGAAAAGGACAAAGAGTTATAACAATACCCATGCATTTAGGAAAATGTAGGCTATATGTTCTTTACTGAACATCCGGTTTTTTAAATCATATTTTAATAGAATTAGGAACTATCCCCGTGTCTCGTACAGTTCTGTGTATTTAGGGCTAGTATACGAGCTAAACGTCCGAAGCGACTTACTGAAGAGGATACCTAGGACGCTATAGCGCAAGAAGAATCAGAAGAAGTTGGAATAGACGCAGATACTTTAGAGGAAGAATTTATAGAAGAGAATGATCACATACAGTAGAACAATTTTTTAATTTCTTTTTCTAAGATAAAATGTATTGACTAACTGATTTCGTGACATTAATCTCTTGGTGTACAATATTCACCTCGCGTGTACTTATTATATATTAATAGGTGCGTGTAGTCAAAGGTTAAGTAAGGTTCGTTACACGATATAAAAATGAACTGAAAAACATTTGACCAACAGGTCCTTATTTATTAGGTGGTGTAGTGTTGCTGTTGTTCTTGTAGAATCATTTAGGGGCTTTACGACTTCGAGATCATTTAGCCCTGTTACTTGTATGTATGTAAGTATGTGTGCAATATGTCTGATAAAATTGTGTTTTTGCGATGGGAGTATTATTGAGGGTATTTATAACTGTTACTAGGATTGGGCAGAGGACTTCCGTGGTCTTCATTTAGACACCATAAGTAGAAAAGATATTCCACGGAAAAGCACATCTTGGTTAGTTGAGGTAGGAGTCTAAGAAGTGGAAAACCACGGATAACCACTTCTAGGAAGGCTGAGGTGGATATATTCTCAGTTCCGCCTCACGTGGCTGAGTGTAGTTCATCCAGCCCACAGACCAGAATTAAATTGCTTGAAAAATCCGGGAATCAAAACTGCCTCCGCAGTGAGAGACAAGAATGCTAGTCTCTTCACCACCAGGTGGACTTCAATTATTTTCGTGGATTATAACAGATTGAGATAATAGTACATTATTCAACGAGCCTATAATGGCAATGATTAAGACACGAGTATGTTTATAAAACGAGCGTATGCGAGTTTTATAATTACCATACGAGTGTCTTAATTACCATTATAGGCGAGTTGCATACGACTGTTTATGTTCGACGATAATTATTATAACTATTTTATGTTCGAACATAAATATTCATAAATATCTGTCGAGATTCTCAGTTTTATGTACTGAATAGAGCGCATGAGACGCAGAAATGCCTTGTATTTGACCATGGCCTCCTCGATTACCCTCTATGACACTAGGCCAGGCAGTGAAATTTTAATTAGAAGGCCATGGAACTCAGCGCATCTAATTATCTAATTGGTCAAACAACTGTTTCTTGAGCTCTGATTGGTGGGAGAAACTGTTTCATAATGAAAAATAGTGATATAATGAGCCACATTATAGTACAGTTTTCTGACATGTAATAGTCAGGGTCGAACATAAAACAAGTTATCATATCTGGTAATTGTTCAGGAGTGATGAATCTGGATTTTACACTTGCACATGGGTGATATACAGGGTCTTTCATATAAAGTAAGAACGGCGAGCGGCGGATTTGTAATCCGTTACTCCAGTGGCCTTGGCCGAGATTGTGGCGCGCCACGGCCCCCTGCTGTAAGATTGAAAGTGCGCGCATAGTATATACTTGAACTTGCAATAAGCGTGCAGGTGTTCAGTCGCCAGTCTGAATCTCGGGTCTAACATGGTGAGACAGTTATCATTACAACATCGTATTTTTGTATGTAAAACTTATTTTAAGTACGAGTCTGCTCGGTGGGTACGTGATCACCATTCGGTCTGCAAGATCCCAAAAGACAAACCTAAGTGCGTCAATTGTGGCGGTGCGCACGCGGCCTCATTTGGAGGTTGTCCCTACATAAAGACAGCAATTAGGCGAAAGCAGTTGGAACTCAGACAACGCTCTCACACAAACATTCCCCCTCTCATGTTACTCAATGTCCCCTCACCTACATCTAACTCCAACTCAGCTCTCACACAAATACTGCACTTCATACAACACCTAGCTTCCACAACACTTTAAACACTTCCGTCAGTCCCCCCCCCCCTCAATTAAACCATAATCCCTGACCCTGTGGCTCAATCTGCCCGGGAGGCAAGGTGTAACGCCAACCTACCCGGGGTGAGGGGCCACGGGTCATGGGACCGCCAAAATCACAAACAAAAATAACAATATCACACAACTGAGGCTTATTATTATTATTATTTTCTCTCAAACCATCCACAGGACTATTAATTTCACCTTCTATAAAACCAAACCTAACTAGAGGTCTTTCACTCTTCCTTAAACACTTAAATTCAGTCTTATAAAATTACACCCATTATTATTATTATTAACCTCGCTGAAGCGACCGCTGCCAGGCCATGAAAGAGCGAACTGAGTGTGTTAACAACATCTAATGCCGCTGCGGGTCGGACGGTTAATAGTCATGCCGCTGACCCAAGTTCGAACCCGCAGCTCTTCAGGCACATAACATACTTCTTGCTCTCAAACTCTACGAAAGTCCAAAAATTAAATCAAAATAATCGCCACGACTGAAAAAATCGCCCTAAGGAAAATACTACTCTCTCCAAAGCATTATCCCCTTATGCTAGGAGGGATAATCTAATTAAAATCTTTAAGTACCAAAATTATTAATCAAACAAAAATTAAAATCCTTTACATAACGGAGTGAAAGGAGCCCTTATGGGCACCAGACTCCAAGCATTTTTCATCACCTTCGGTGATAACGGACTGACAGAGAGTAAGTAAGTAGGTACGTGATGCATTTGTTCAGCAATTTCCTGATGAAGTGCCACCTTCACTAGCACAGATTCACCTAATTGAAAATAAGTTTGACACTACTGGCTCAATGCTCAATAAAAGACATAAAATAAAATATCAGAAACAATACAGTGGCAGAACACACTCGCGTCAGCCCGAATGTTGTTACCAGATACAATGCCTGTATGACCCAGGAAGGACGACACATCCAGCATCTTTTATAAGGTAATATTTCGTATGGGATTGTACACACGCTTAAAGCAGGGGGCCCTGGCGCGCCACAAGCTTGGCCAAGGCCACCGCAGCATCGGATAAGAAACTGCCTCTTGGCGTTCTTACTTTATATGAAAGACCCTGTATGTCATTATCATGATTTCCATACCATATATTCTGGTATTGTGGGAGTCATTACCAATTGAAAGTACTGTCCAATATCACTACTCCACTGGAAATATTGAAGAAATGGAAGCTATGTTTTCAGTATTGCATAATTCTATTAAAGAAAGCTATCCAGTCAGTCAACACAAATGAGACTGGAAGGCATTCCACTGGAAGTATGTACTAAATTTCGTAAATACGTGTTTGTTTGCGTGCTCATTCAACGACCATTGCCATGCTTGTTTGGTGCATCAGGTCTCTTCATCTATTACCGATGCGCACATATTGACGTAACATTACTGTTGCCAAGATATCGGGTGCAAAGTACACCTTGTAATTTTGTGAAATAGCATTAATTTGCAAAAGGATTGGTCTGGATAAGGATTATTGATGCGTGAGTAATTCCATTGTACGTGACAACAACCGTGGGAGAGTATAATAGCGCAGGGCCGCGCTACCTAGCAATTATAGCCCAGGCATATTAAGTTTTAACCTAAAAAAATAATAATGTAAAGCTGAAATTTGGCATAGATGTTCCCTAGTTCCCTAGTAACAAATCCTGAAAAGTCCCCATCTCTGCGGCGTCCGCGTCATAGTTTTTGGAGAGTTCAAAAGGGCTTAAATGGGGCCTAAGCTCCAAAAACGGCATTTTTGCTTCCTGCGTTCAAAATATTGATCCAAAATCAGTTCTTATGAGCTTTGATAGTAACAAGAGAAGGACTGCGTTAAATATAACGCTCTTATTGGTCGTAATTATTGTCATACATTTAAACAGATGAGTAATCAGACATTTTTAGCTCAACTTTTCTCACGAAAATTTAGCCAATTTGTCATTAGCCGGGACTTATCGTGTAAACAGCTGCTGATAGCGACTAAAGACCCGAAATAAAAGTTGTAAAGCACACTTGTAGCTTTAAAAATTTACATTGCCCATGTTCATCCGACAAACAGCAGCAGAGCTACAGTTACAAATATAAAAGTGCAAGTGTGGCAGTCGCTTTCCGAACGAACGCCCATTTACGCTGGTGGGCTCCATCTATTCACCTTTGCTGACACCATTTTGTATCTTTGCTCAAGAGCTTTTAGGATGGTATTCCTATGAATCCAGGTAAACTATCAGAAACAGTTTGCATCGAACAAAACTAGTTTAATGCAGTTAGCAGTTAAACGTACAATCATGATATGCATAATGCAAATAACAACAAATCAAAGCTTAATAAGTCCTCTCGGCACGCCGGAAGGCGGAGGTAGATTTCAACGGACAGACTTGGGGATAGGCGAAAATAGGCAGAATATGCAGGTTTTCGTAGAAGGATCAGACCTCATTTATTGCGAGAAGGTATTTTATAATTGGAGCTTAATTAACTTTGTTTTTCGTCATTTTATGCTTATTTTAAACATTTTATTGTCTTATGGGAACGGTAACCTTCTTATCATTTGGGGTCCATTTTTATACTTGTGGTCACACTGTCCTTATGCAAGGTTTCGACACTGATGTGTAACTATGTAACGGTCTGTTACTTCTTCACGCAAAATTATATCTCCCGCAGACATTTTGGTTGGTACCTCAGTTTAGGGGCTGCGACAACGCGGTCATGTAACCCCGTGTACTTAGGGATGGCTGTATTAGTCTGTAATTCAGGTAAGGACTGCAGACGGTCAATTTCAAGCAGTAGTTCCTAATGTTGCTACCAGGTACTACCGTCAACGACACCTACCTGTGAACTTGGCTACTAGATGCCACCGCAGCCAGCACCTCGCAACGAACGTTGGAACTTCCCCTCCAAAGGAAAGCATACTGAGGGATTTTTAGCGCTCTTAGAAAATCCGACGACTTCGGCCGGCTTTGAACTCGCGACCTTGGGCATAGACATTCAGCATGCTTGCTACCAGTTACGTCGCCGAAGCCGCTTCACACTTAGTCAGATGGAATTCTGAATATGATCTCATGCAAGTGCGTTATCTTGGCAACGTCTGATGGCTCATCCCTCATCAATTTAGTAGTGTTGCCATGGCAACCACTGATAGCTCTTGGCATTTTCTTATAATTCCGAAATCATTTTTCTCATCCCTTGGCATAATGGTGGGTCATATCAAAAATTATTTCAGACAAAATTTTAGGTAATTATTAGGGGAATATTGTCCATTTTGTACGGTTTTGATATTGTGCCTATTAAGAGAGATATGATTAATGTTTCCCCAAAAACCCACTTTTTCCCACCCCTTTGGTCAATGGTTGGTGCTATAAAAAAACTCTTCAAACATACATTTTTGGGCTTTATCCGACACATAGTATGAACGTTGAACGGATTCGATATTTCACATATTAAGAGAGTTATAGCAATATTTCCCTTTTTCTAAAAAAGCCCCCCATTATCACCCCCTTCGACCGATTTAGCCCAGTAAGGAACTCGACCGAGATTTTATAGGTATATATATTCGGTAAAATATTCAAAGTGATTGGTGCAAAATTACGGCAGTTATCGTGTCCACAAGAAACTGATATGCATATAAATATACACATATACATACATAAATTATATATAAACTTTTGAACTGACGGTGGTTTTGGGGTCTGGGGGATGTGAAACGCGAAGATATGTCGAAATTTTCCGGAAGTCGAAACATGGTACCCATTGCAATAGTTAGCTTTCTAATGAAATCTACCTCTGGTTGGTTCCTCAGTTTAGGGGCTGCGACAACGCGGTCATCTAACCCCGTGTACTTTGGGTGAGTGTAGAATCTGTCTGATAAACGGTGTGAATTGTAATGGCTGTAGTAGTCTTAATTCAGGTAAGGACTGCAGACGGTAAATTTCAAGCAGTAGTTCCTAATGTTGCTACCAGGTACTACCGTCAACGACACCTAGCTGTGAACTTGGCTACTAGATGCCACCCCAACCAGCAACTCGCAACGAACGCTGGAACTTCCCCTCCAAAGGAAAGCATACTGAGGGATTTTAGCTGTCTTAGAAAATCCGACGACTTTGGCCGGCTTTGATACCGCGACCTTGGGCATAGACATTCTGCATGCTACCAGTTACGTCACCGAAGCCGCTTCCCACTTAGATGAAAATACTGAATCTGATCTCGTGGATGTGCGTTGTCATGGCAACGTCTGATGGCTCATCCCTCATCAATTTAGTAGTGTTGCCATGGCAACCTCTGATAGCTCTTGGCATTTTCTTATAATTCCGAAATCATTTTTCTCATCCCTTGGCATAATGGTGGGTCATATCAAAAATTATTTCAGACAAAAGTTTTAGGTAATTATTAGGGGAATATTGTCCATTTCATACGGTTTTGATATTGTGCCTATTAAGAGAGATATGATTAATGTTTCCCGAAAAAAACACTTTTCCCACCCCTTTGGTCAATGGTTGGTGATATAAAAAAAACTCTTCAAACATAAATGTTTGGGCTTTATCCGACACATAATATGAACTCTGAACGGATTCGATATTTCTCATATTAAGAGAGTTATAGCAATATTTCACTTTTTCGAAAAAAGCCCCCCATTTTCACCCCCTTCTACTGATTTAGCCCAGTAACGAACTCGACCGAGATTTTATATGTATACATATTCGGTAAAAAGTGATTGGTGAAAATTTACGGCAGTTATCGTGTCCACAAGAAACTGATATATATATATACTTTTGAACTGACGGTGGTTTTGGGGTCTGGGGGATGTGAAACGCGAAGATATGTCGAAATTTTCCGGAAGTCGACACATGGTAGCCTACCCATTGCAATAGTTAGATTTCTAATGAAATCTACCTCTGGTTGGTTCCTCAGTTTAGGGGCTGCAACAACGCGGTCATCTAACCCCGTGTACTTTGAGTGAGTGTAGAATCTGTCTGATAACGGTGTGAATTGTAATGGATGTATTAGTCTGTAATTCAGGTAAGGACTGCAGACGGTCAATTTCAAGCAGTAGTTCCTAATGTTGCTATCAGGTACTACCGTCAATGACACCTAGCTGTGAACTTGGCTACTAGATGCCACCCCAACCAGCAACTCGTAACGAACGTTGGAACTTCCCCTCCAAAGGAAAGCATACTGAGGGATTTTAGCGCTCTTAGAAAATCCGACGACTTCGGCCGGCTTTGAAACCGCTACCTTGGGCATAGACATTCTGCATGCTACCAGTTACATCACCGAAGCCGCTTCCCACTTAGTCAGATGTCAAAGTCAACCCCTGGCACCATCCAGCCCATGACGGGCTAAGGCCGACCAAGCGACCGCTGCCCAGCCATTTGGCCTGCAGATATTGGGGTGATGCGTGATCAGCGCGTCGGGTCCCCTCGGCCGTTAATATTGGTATTCGTGATCGGGGTGCTGTCTCACTGTGAGACAGCTCCTTAATTGTCCTCACGAGGCTGAGTGCACCCCGTTCCAACCCTCACGTCAGTTTTAAAATCCCTGACGGAGCCGGGGATCGAACCCGGGGCCACCGGGTGAGAGGCAGGCGCGCTACCCCAACACCACGGGGCCAGCTTAGTCAGATGGAAATACTGAATCTGATCTCGTACAAGTGCGTTGTCATGGCAACGGCTCATCCCTCATCAATTTAGTAGTGTTGCCATGGCAACCTCTGATAGCTCTTGGCATTTTCTTATAATTCCGAAATCATTTTTCTCATCCCTTGGCGTAATGGTGGGTCATATCAAAAATTCTTTCAGACAAAAGTTTTAGGTAATTATTAGGGGAATATTGTCCATTTTGTATGGTTTTGATATTGTGCCTATTAAGAGAGATATGATTAATGTTTCCCGAAAAACCCACTTTTTTCCACCCCTTTGGTCAATGGTTGGTGCTATCAAGAAACTTATTTGACATAAATTGTTGGCACTTATCCGTCACATATTATGAACTTTGAATGGATTCGATATTTCACGTATTAAGAGAGTTATAGCGAAATTTCATATTTTCGAAAAAAGCCCCCCATTTTCACCCCCTTCGTCCGATTTTGCCCATTAACGAACTCGACTGAGATTTTATAGGGATACATATTATGTAAAAAATTCAAAGTGATTGGTGCAAAATTACGGCAGTTATCGTGTCCACAAGAAACTGATATAGATATATATATGAAGGTAGGAAGGAAGCTTGTAGTTTAACGTGACCGTTAATCTTGAGATCATGAGCCACGGGACCTCCTTTTTACGTGGAATCCGAACCACAGGACATGGCATTTCACTTCGAAAATCTCACATGCATTGACCGGGAATCGAACCCGGACCGCCTTTGTGAGAACATATATATATACATGCATAAATTATGTATAAACTTTTGATCTGACGGTGGTTTTGGGGTCTGGGGGATGTGAAACACGAAGATATGTCGAAATTTTCCGGAAGTCGAAACATGGGACCCATTGCAATAGTTAGCTTTCTAATGAAATCTTCCTAAAAGCTTTCTTTATACAAAGAACACTTGCGAAACAAAGCTTACATCTGACTCAATAGTCCTCCTCATCATCTGAACCATCAAAATGTGACGTTGCCACACGCTTTTCCACTGCAGTGTCCACACATTAAGGAGCATTCTAAACCGGAACGTACACACTCACACCGGCTGCCACAAGAGCTCTTGCAGTTGCAGGACACCAAATTGAGGAGATGATCTGGAGCAGCTGGAAGATGAGTTGTCACTGGTACTAAAGCTGAGTGCTGGATTTTCCGTCCCCATTGGGTCGGGTCCAAAGAAAATCCTAACCATTCCTGACCTTGCAAATATACCCGCAGTGAATGTTGTTTGCATGCCGCTTAAGTCGGCGGAAGTGAAGCCAGCTGAAATGATGCTGTGACCGGTAGTTTGGCAATTTTTTGGCTGTATTTCACTACCCGAAGTTCGTCGAGGCTTTTGCACTCCAATTTGGCACTATCGTAGAGACAAATGGCGAACTTCTCTCCAGCTGATATTATGGCCTTTTTATCTGGAGCCGTAGAGACGAATACCTTAATTTCCTCGCATAAAGATGCGGAATCCTTCAATATTTTCCAGGCTTGCTGTTTGATGTACTCTACCCACAGCTTTCATATGCGAGATTTCTGGCTCATTGAAGAACATGTGTCATGAAGCGACTCTTTGAGACGTTGACGGCAAGGATATGATAGCAAGTCGTTGGCGGTGCCTTCTTGGAATGCGATAAAAAGCGCCTGTATTTCGTCCTTGTCATCTTTCAGCCCGTCGTTCATGTTAAGTAACATTGTACCAACAGCCTGTTATGTCAGAAAATGCGCTCTGTGGGCCCTAGAACATGCTCAGTTTTGCGTTATTGATACATTTGGAATTGAAGGCATAACGTAATCATTAACAGCGAGCTAATTGCAAGCCTACCTAGAATATGCGTGTCCAGACATCATGTGAGTCACTGAAGATTTAGCGTATATTTCCGCCCAGAGCTCCTCCAAACCGCTTCCATTCATCACGTAGCCGATTGCCCCAAAAAACGACATCAGAAGGTGAAATCCGCCTAGACGAACAACCACGTTTTTGAGTTCCTCTGAACTGTCTGATGCGACTATCTCTGCAACTTTCGCGTAGGCCTATAGGGGCTGGTCAAAGATTACGAAACAAGTGCTTTCTTTCAGTTCCGCGCACTCTCGTCCGGCAAATTTCAACGCGGAATATATAGTTGATGGATAGCTCGGTTCCAAGTTAATGAACGGCAGGGCATCAACTGACGTTGTCTGGGAAGCTGATTGAGCATGAGCAGACAGTGAAGTCTTCAAAAAGCCGTTCCACGAAGCGGGTAAATTAATACCTGACCACCGTCCAGATAACCACAAGGAGTCCATCATCGACGCAATAGCCACAGAGTTTGGGGCTTCCACAGTTAACTCCTTAATCTTGACGTCCTTTGAACCAGGAGAAGAGGGTTTCCGATATCACGAAATGTTGAACTTTCCCATCGCCGCAATCACACCAGCATTAGGAACTTCTCGTGTACGTGGGAGTGGAGATATTTCACTGTCAGGCGCTGGACATGTGCACTTGATGCCTCCCATGCAGTGGAAAGTGTTTTGCCCGTCCAATGTCCTTAAGTATTAGTCAGCGTTGTCAATGCAAAACTGCGTGAACGCTCCAGCATTCGGGATTGGACGTTCTTCACGAAGCGCTGAAACTTCGTACCCGTGGACTTCCACCACATTTACTGAAAATCCAAGACTGTTTAGAAGCTGAATTAATTGTTTCGAGTATTGTTGGCCTGCTCCGACAGGCCGAGCGCTGTCACCTAGAAACGCGATCGGGTGACTTTTCAACAGCGGTTATGCTTTGGGACCGTAACTCGGTAACCGTTTCTCGCATAGACATGGGTAATGTACCAAGATGAAGCTAAAAGTATGCTTTATAACTTTTATTCTGGGTCTTTAGTCAATATCAGCAGTTGTTTAAAACATAATGACCTGCCAATGACAAATTAACCAAATTTTCGTGTAAAAATTGTGCTAAAAATGTTAAAATAATCGTTTTCCCTTCATCAATAGCAATAATTAGGCCTGAAAAGTCCGTTATCATACTGGTTCATTTTTATTAATTGCTAAAGATCGCGAGAACTAAATTTGGATCAATATTTTGAACGCAAGAAGCAAAGAAAGCTGTTTTGGCACTTAGGCCCCATTTAAGCCCTTTTGAATCCTCCAAAAACTATGACGTGGGCACCGCAGAGATGTGGACTTTTCAGGATTTGTTTCTAGGGTACTAGGGAACATCTATGCCAAATTTCAGCTTTACATTATTTTTTTTTAGGTTGGCCGAGTTTCTTGCATATAATGCCTGGGCTATTATTGGTCTAGGCAATTCCCATTGGTCTGGATAAAGATTATTGATGAGTTGTACCGTACGCGCGAGATGAGCAATATTGTTGGTTGATTGGTTGGTTCCTTAGTTTAGGGGCTGAGACAACGCGGTCATGTAGCCCTGTGTACTTTGGGTGTGTGTAGAATCTGTCTGATAACCGGTGTTAAATGTGTTGCCTGTATTAGTGTGTGTTATCTGTTTTTAATTCAAGTAAGGACTGAAGACATTGAATTTCAAGTAGTTCCTACTTTTGCCGCCAAACGCCACCGTCGACAACTATTAGTTCGGAACTTGGCTACCAGACGCCACCGCAGTCTGCTCCTGGCGACGAACGCAAGAACCCTAAGAGCGTTGTTTAACCTATAATTAATTTAGCTTCACACAGGTGTAATTAGTGGAAGGTTCTTTAACATGCCATAACTCTATGACATGGGACCACTGGCTTTACTTCCCCTCCGAAGCAAGGCATTCTGAGGGATTTTAACGCTCTTAAAAAATCTGATGACTTCGGCCGGGTTTGAACCCGCGATCTTGTGGGCAATATTGTATTTAACCTATATTTAATGTGTATTATGGTGGACACATCAGGAATTTTCCTTTATAAGTCGTGATTTAACCAGGGGATGGTGGGTGGGTTATAGAGAGCGGAGGAGAAGACATCTATTATCTCCGAAATTCCACAATTATGATTAATTCGTTCATTCCTTCATTAGAAAAGTTATTTCGGCTTATTTAAGTAGTTTTGTAGCAGGTGCAGCACTCCTTAACTGATACCCCTTATCTGTCTTGTTCACAATGGTCAGTCACCATTTCCAACTCATTACACATGGGACAGATTCTAACTTGAAGTGTGACCAGTGCAGGCAACAAGGTAGCCTATTTCGAGGGAAACTGAGACATTCAACTCACTTGCTGGGAAACTGGAGTGGACAGAGTTTGCCATAAATCTACATTGGATTACTCCACCAATGAGTTAGAAACTCCCACGATAACATGGCGCAAGTTTCCCAAGTTGAGCCGTCTTCTGTCATGGTCAGCCGAATGTAGCTTGTTCTCGCACCGGCTGTGGTGCAGACCTGGCTGGCTCTTGTAAGCCATTAGCTGGGAACTTTCAAGTGAGGATAAGAAGTAAACTTCAGCGTTAGAACCAATAAACCTAGGTAATGTGTCATTTACCGCATATTTCAGTAGTAGGAAGTTATAAGTCGAATTCTTCTCGAGAGCAATTTAAGGGTATTTAATTTCCTTTTAAATAACACTTAGTTTTAAACGAATTCCTCCGCTACGCTGAGAAACACCGAGTCATGGGCAAGTTATTATTATTATTATTATTATTATTATTATTATTATTATTATTATTATTATTAGTATTATTATTAATTACACGTCTATCAAAATAAATACCCACAGGGGCTCACATTTAGTGAGACGTGGGTTGGCGACCGCGGGACCCAGCTGAGTCCAGCATTGCTTCCAGTTACTTGAGCCGGGCTCCCCTCTGTTATCTTTTGATGTCGACCTACCTTGGTCAACTCTTGTTCGTTTCCGACCCCGAAGGTATTATAGTATCCGAGGCCTGGGGAGTCTTTCACGTTCCCGCCTTAATTGGCTCTTGTCTCATCTTTCCTGATACCTCATTACTTTTCTTTTCATTGCCCCTCCTGCCTTCTGCTCAAGGTCCTCAAGGAGGGAGGGTGTGTGTCGCGCCACCACTTATGGTGCACCCTAGATTGTGTTACACCTTCAAGGGCTCACGGCTGGTGAGGTCAGGAGTTGGCGACCCCGAGGGCTTCCTGAGCTGGGTCAGGTTTTTCACCTTCTTCCCTGGCCTTTGGGGCGGTGCCTCTGCTCTTCCCTTTTCCTATCTGCCTTTCCTGACTCTCCTTTCTTCCAAGTCCCATAATTCTCATTCATCGAGGGTTGAGGGCATTTCCTTTCCTCCTGTCTTTTGTTTCCCTTATTCTTATTAGCCTACTTTCGATTTTTGCAAAAAATGAAAGTAGACTTATGAGATCACTACAGGGCGAAAAAAAAGTGTGTCTGTCTGTGTGTGTGAGTCTGTGAGTGTGTGTGTGTGTGAGTGTGTGTACTCTGAATGTCTGTCCCCCCCCCTATCAATTCGAACACGGTGAGCGCAAATTGAACGAAATTTGGTACAAAAGTAGCACTAGCAAAGGACACCTCAGTGTCATGTTTTATATCGCCGCCATCTTAACGGAAACGTAATGGCGGCCACACAAATGTTCAAAGCTTAAATCAAATTACGACTAACCTAATCATCCGATCTCTACCAAATTTTGCAACAACATACCTTTATGGGGGCAGCATCCTTTGACTAAACTAATAGGTCATCAGCCTAATAGTTTGCGGATGGCGGCCATCTTTGTGTGAAATTGGATTGCCCCTATTAATTCGAACTTGGTGAAACCGAATGGAACGAAATTTGGTACAGAGGTAGCACTAGCAAAGGGCACCTCAGTGTCATGTTTTAAATCACAGCCATCTTGACGGAAACGTAATGGCGGCCACACAAATGTTCAAAGCTTAAATCAAATTACGACTAACCTAATCATCCGATCTCTACCCAATTTTGCAACAACATACCTTTATGGAGGAAGCATCCTTTGACAAATCTAATAGGTCATTAGCCTAACAGTTTGCGGATGGCGGCCATCTTTGTGTGAAAATCGATTCCCCCTATTAATTCGAACACGGTGAAACCGAATGGAACGAAATTTGGTACAGAGGTAGCAGTAGAAAAGGCCACCTCAGTGTCATGTTTTATATCACCGCTATCTTGACGGAAACGCGGCCACCCAAATGTTAAAGGCTAAAATGTAATTACGACCAACCTAATAATCTTATCTCTACCAGATTTTGCAACAACAAATCTTTATGTGGGAAGCATATTCTGACCAAACTGCTAGATCATCAGCCCAATAGTTTGCAGATGGTGGCCAAGTATGTGTGCAAATCGATTCCCCCTATCAATTCAAACACGGTGAAACCGAATTGAACGAAATTTGGTACAGAGGTAGCACTAGCAAAAGGCACCTCAGTGTCATGTTTTATATCGCCGCCATCTTGACGGAAACGGAATGACGGCCACCCAAATGTTAAAAGCTTAAAACAAATTTCGACCATCCTAATAATTTGATCTCCTCCGGATTTTGCAACAACATGCCTTTTTGTGGAAAGCATCTTATGACTGACTACAAGGTCATCAGCTCAATAGTTTGCAAATAGCGGCCATGTATGTGTGCAAATCCATTCCCCAAATCAATTCAAACACGGTGAAACCGAATTGAATGTATTTTTTTTGCAGAGGTAGCACTAGCAAAGGGCACCTCATATTCATGTTTAATATCCCTATAGCACGTTGTATTTCAACAAGCTACTACAACCAACATTCAATTATACTCCTTGAAAAGGACAAAGTGTTATAACAATACCCATGCATTTAGGAGAAAGTAGACTATATGCTCTTTACTGAACATCTTGTTTTTATGTTTGGTTTCATTTCATTTACATTTTCAGTATCAGCCAAACCATTAGGGGCCGATAAGACCCTTAAAACAACAATGATTATCATCATCATCATCGAAGCCTCCGTGGCTTAGGCGGCAGCACGCCGGCCTCTCACCGCTGGGTCCGTGGTTCAAATCCCAGTCACTCCATGTGAGATCTGTGCTGGACAGAATGGAGGCAGACAGGTTTTTCTACGGGTACTCCGGTTTTCCCTGTCAAAATTTCATTCCAGCAACACTCTCCACTATCATTTCATTTCATCTGTCATTCATTTAATCATTTCCCCAGAGGAGTGCGTCAGGCCTCGGCAGCCGGCACAGTTCATATCCTCGCCGTTAGATAGGGGCTTCATTCATTCCATTCCTGACCCGGAGACTGGAAACAGGCTGTGGATTTTCATTTTCATCATCATCATCATCATCATGAAAAGAAATATTTTAATCAGAGTAACGCTCAAGCTGTTGTTTGCTGCCTGGTCCATATTTCAGTAGCTTGATATTTTTTATGGAATATACCGAAACGAATTAATATAAATTTAGTATGAAATGGTGAAACGCTGGAGAAATCGTTTATACCAAGACAGTATATGCTAGGCAGTTTTACTAAGGCTATTGATAACATTCATCTAGCTACGGATTTAGTCAAGGAGTTAAGGCGGGTTCACACGGAGTCGTGAAGCGGGCAAGAGCACCACTGATTGATCATTCGGTCGTGGACACGACCTCGTGTGAACCAGTGGTAGTGGGAATGGGGGTCATGCCCGGGTCATGCCCGCACTCGAAAAGGTGGGATGTGAAATCTCCGACTGGTTGGTGTAAGCACGACCGCTTCAGTCGTGTTTTTGCCGGACGGATGACAACATGTCTGTGTATAAAATGAGTAGTGTGCAGGTGATGAAGTTTGTCGAGTTGTACGGCGAAAAGTTTCGATTCTGCCGGAATTGCTCGTCTAATATTTGTGTTTTTTTTAATTTTAATTGTTCTTCACACTTTAATAACCAAAAATAAAAACAGATTTGGTTCCATCCTTAAGAAGTTTCTGTAGCTATTTGGATCTTCCAAGTATAAATCCTGGCAAATACTATTGGTGGCACCGAGTACATTAAGCCTCTTTACCCAGTCCCGAACCCACACATGCCTCTTTTTTGTTTTATTCTGGGTCATTTTTGAAAGCCTTTGTCTGGAGCGTGGCGCTCTATGGAAGTGAAACTTGGACTATTGGTGCAGCAGAAAAGAGGAAAATTGAAGCATTTGAAAAGTGGTGTTACAGAAGAATGATGAAGATCAGATGGGTAGATAGGGTTACAAACGAAGAGGTATTAAGACGAGTGGGAGAGGAGAGATGTTTCTGGCGACTGATAATGAAGAGAAGAGATAGGTTAGTAGGACACATACTAAGACACCCAAGAATATCAATCTTAGTTATGGAAGGAAGGGTCGAGGACAAGAACTGTAGGGGTGGACCAAGGTTAGAATATGTTAAACAGATTGCCTCGGATGTAGGGTGTGGTAGCTATGTAGAGATGAAATGATTAGCTCAGGACAGGGAGGCTTGGAGAGCTGCATCAAACCAGTCAAAAGACTGAAGACTCAAACAACAACTGGGTTTTCAAATGATTTCTTAACTCATGTATTAATACTTCACAAACAACGTTCGCAGATTCGCGTTCTGCCATGGTTGAACAACGAGCGAGAAACCTACGACCAGCGAGAACACTTCATCCGTGTGAACGGAACAAGGTTGTGGGTTCTTGAGTTAAAGAAGCAAGTCGTGACCTATGCTCAAAACTAGTAGTACTCTCGCCCGCTTCATGACTCCGTGTGAACCCGCCTTTAGTTTCCCAGATTCTCACCCTTAGGCTTGATTCTTTTACTTGTTATTATTTTATATTTTTAGCCTATTTTCAATTTTGAAAAAATAGGCTTATGAGATCACCTTTTGTTGTGTGCGCGCGTGTGTGTGTGTGAGGTGTGTGTGTGTGTGTCCCCCTAATAAATTCTAAACGGCTGGAGCGATTCCAATGAAACTCAGTAAGCTTATAACACTATTCCGGGCGACCTAGACCGTGCCATTCAAATTTTGTTACGTCTCACCAATCCAACATGGTGGCTGTGCGAAATTTTTCACCAGCATTCAATATCTCCGAAACTATTACCGACATCACCCTGGAATTTATTACGGGGATAAAGGGAACTACTAGAAGTTCACCTATCTGACTTTTGATAATCTAGTAAGTACAAAACCAACATGGCGGCCACGCGAATTTGCGACATTTAAATAGACGTTCCTCGCGATTTAATCAACCAAATGCAATAAAAGTTGGTACAGTATATGTTTATACACATTGTAATGTACCGACATCTAACTTGGTTCAATTGTTTACATAACCACAAGATGGCGGATGAGCGAATTCTATATCTCTGAAACTATTAGCTGTATCACCCTGAAATTTTGTACGGAGATAAAGGGCACTACTGGAAGTTTATCTGTAAGACTTTCCAAAAGCGTTTTACTACAAAACGAACATGGCGGCCAAGCGAATTTGAAAATTTTAAATAGACCTTTCTCGCGATTTAATGTTCCAAACGCAATGAAATCTGGTACAGGAAATGTTTATACACATTGTAATGCACTGGTATCTAATTTAGTTCAATTGATTACATAACCTCAAGATGGCGGCTGTGCGAATTTAAAAATTATGTTTTTATTTCTTGTGTCGTAATCAAGCAATCGAAATGAAGGTTTGAATAATGAACCTACGCAATGATTTTCCTTTAATGATACATGACTCTATGGCCTATACATTTAACAATCCAACATGGCGACCATCCGAAATATTCAGACGACTCTGAATATCTACGAATCTATTATAGCAATCAAACTGAAATTTTGTATGTTGATAGTGGCAGTTAATATAAGTAGGATATATGAAAATAGGCTGTATAGTTCTTCACGGAAATACTTGTTTGTGTTACAATTACTAAGGTTCGGAAGTTAAAGAAAAGTTATATTTTTAACATATTTCAAGTTATGTAAAAATAGGCTAATGAGATCACCTTTTGTCCGTGTGTGTGTGTGTGCGTCCGTTTGTGTGCCCCCACCTAATTACTTCTAAACGGCTGGCGCGATTTCACTGAAATTGGTAAGGTCATAGTATTATTTTGGCAGACCCCGACCGAGCCATTCACATTTTATTATGTCTCACCAATCCAACATGGTGGCATTGCGAAATATTTCACCGGCATTCTATATTTCAGAAACTATTACTCATATCACCCGGAAGTTGTGTACGGTGATAAAGGGCACTACTACACGTTTACCTATATAACTTTGAGAAACTTGTTTTCTACAGAACGTACATGGCGGCCAATGGAAGTTGGACCATTTAAATAGACTTTTCTTGCGATTGGACAATCTAAACGCAGTGTAACTTGGTACAGCAAATGACTATACAAATTTCAATGCACCAGCATCTAATTTAGTTCAATTGTTTACATAACCTCAAGATGAAGGCTGAGCAAAATGTTTAAATTAAGTTTTTATTTCTTGTGTTCTAATCATGCGATCGAAATCAACGTTTTAATAATGAACTTACACAATAATTCTCATCTAACAGTACATAACTCTAAGTCCTACATATATAAAAAACCAACATGGCGACCATCCGAAGTATTTAGACGGTTCTAAATAACTATTAATCTATGACAGCAATCAAACTGAAATTTTGTACGTGTATAGGGGATATAACCATAAGGAAACCAAGCCTTATTACGTTCAACAACCCAGTGAGCACAAATCTAACATGGCGGTGACGCGAAATTTAAATATTCAAATTTACGTTTATCGCGATTTTACCATCCTAGCGCATTGAAACTTGGTACGGTATATGCTTCTATAAATTGTAATCCACAGGCATCTAATTTATCTAAATTATTTTCATAACCACAAGATGAGGGATGAGCCAAATTTTAAAATCTCGTTTTTAGCCTATTTTCAATTTTGAAAAAAAAAATAGGCTTATGAGATCACCTTTGACCGTGTGTGTGTGCGTGTGTGTGTGTGTGTGAGCGGAGTGTGTGTTTGTTTGTGTGTCCCCCTTATAACTTCTAAACGGCTGGAGCTATTTCAATGAAACTCGGTAAGTTCATAGCACTATTTTGGATGATCCCGACCATGCCTTTTACATTTTGTTACGTCTCACCAATCCAATATGGCGGCTGTGCGAAATATTTCACCAGCATTCAATATCTCCGAAACTATTCCCGATATCACCCTGGATTTTTTACGGTGATAAAGGGAACTACTAGAAGTTCACCTATGTGACTTTTGAAAAACTGGTAACTACAAAAATAACATGGCGGCCACGCGAATTTGCGACTTTTAATAGATGTTTCTCGCGATTTAACCAACAAAACGCAATAAAACTTGGTACAGTATATGTTTATAGACATTGCAATGCACCGACATCTAACTTCGTTCAATTGTTTACATAACCACAAGATGGCGGATATGCAAAATATTTCACCGGCATTCTATATCTCTGAAACTATTAGCGATATCTCCATGAACATCTGTACGGAGATAAAGGGCACTACTGGAAGTTCGTTTATAAGATTTTCAAAAACCGGTTAACTGCAAAACGAACATGGCGGCCAAGTGAATTTGCAAATTTTAAATAGTCCTTTCTCGCCTTTTAATGTTCCAACCGCAAAGAAATCTGGTATAGGAGATGTTTATACAAATTGTAATACACTGGTATCTAATTTAGTTCAACTGTTTACACAATCTCAAGATGGCGGTTTTGCGAATTTTAAAATTAAGTTTTTATTTCTTGTGTCGTAATCATGCGATCGATGTGAAAGTTTGAATAATGAACCTACGCAATAATTTCCTTTAATGGTAATGAGTCTATGGCCTATATATTTAACAATTCAACATGGCGACCATCCGAAATATTTAGACGGCTCTGAATATCTACGAATCTATTATAGCAATGAAACTGATTTTTATGTTCATAGGGGATATGAACTTAAGTTCACCTATAGGACTTTAAATAACCTGGTGATCACAAATCCAACATGGCGGCGACGCGAAGTATAAATATTCACATGGACGTTTCTCGCAATTTAACCATTCGAATGCAGTGAAACTTGGTACAGTAAATCCTTATACGAATGTTAATCCATTATTTCAATTGTTTCCATAACCACAAAATGGCAGCTGTGCGAAATTTAAAAAACTCTTTGTTACTTCTTGTGTCCTAATCATGTGATTGAAGTTTGAATGCTACACGTACACAATAATCTTCATGTAACAGTAGGCTACAAAACTCTAGGACCTACATATTGTGCCCTTTTAGCAAGAAATATGCCAATCACAGTATACCAGCGTAGCTCAATTCGGAATTTTCGGGGCAGCGGTAAGTTCCCCCACTCTGTGACTCACATATTTTGGATTAATTAGAGGATACACTTGCAAAAATAACAACAAAATCAACTCCTATTTTAACACATTTAATTAATAAGATTTATGGCGCTACAAACACTTTAACAATAAAATTACTGACCCATAATCATCTACTTGTTCCAAATGAACAAGGAATAACAATATAATAAAACAAATATTGTATTAAAACATATGGTTTCCACATAAACCAACAATTCCTAATTATTTTTACTTCCATAAAGCATCAGCTGTGAGTTTCAAATAACTCCGATCTCTTTTGGCTCAATGCTTTCTGTAATAATGGTGTCATTCTTTATACACCTCAAATTCTACTTTTTATATTTTCTTAATCTTCAAACAAATGTATAATTACATTTAAAATTACATGTTAATTATCTAACTCAATATTTGGGCATTTTCACACATTTTCAGCTGTTATCATCTCTCTCTAGTTTCACAAATACATTAAGGTAATCAGGAAATTACTTGTGTACTCCAGAGTATGAAGATACTTGACACAGTCAAAAAACTATAGTTACTCCCGAAACCTAGTTGCCTTCAATTAACTCGTGGAATCCTACTCCCATACAACATTACAATAGGGATTGTTATTTATCTCTTACGTCTTATAAGACCATTATCACATAAGAAAACTACGATCTGAACAGGCAAGCGGAAATATCAATCTACAAGGACCTCGGTTCAACGCCCGGGTCATTAACAACTTTAAACACTCCTGGTGTATTCATTACTCTTTACAAGACGTCCTCCAGACACCCCTCCTACTCCGAGGGTCTGGCCGTGAAACTGGATAGTTATTTATGACTATGCGGGATCCCTTCCGTCTAGCCCGAGCTAGAGCTCTCTTTAAATACTTTTACAAACACAAACTTTCCATTCTCAGTTCTTTGTGGAGACCTGGCATTTTATTCTTCGTGTACATTCAACCATATTATTGGGCTCATAAACCACATTCGTAATCTTGGCGTTTATTAATTATGAAAGGTCCTCATTGATTGTGGAAGAGTAATTAACGACGAATAATAAAGGGGCTTTCAAAATAAGAGGATTCTGAGTTCGAATCTCTTCACATGCCTCGGGAACCTTTCCCTTATAGAGGACTATACAAAATGCGATTTAGGGTCAGCCAAAAAGCTATAAGACCTACGCTCAATACCATACATTTGCTCCCTTCAATAACATACACAATGCCTCGTGATACTACGTCACAAATAGAGGACTTATACCAAATCTCAATTCGCTACATTCAACTACCTCTCATAAATAATTTACCAAGTACATTAACTTTTACGCGTTCCTAGCGTGACATTTTACTTTAATTGCGCTCATTTTGCGCTATACATTTTAAGCCTAGCGTCATCCAAAGAACTGATAATATCATATTAACAATTGATACACATTTCAATTTTTATATTATTCTTTCCTTTGACAATAACTTTCTCTATTTCAAGAACATGTATTTTAACATCATGTCTATACTTTTTATTAAGGCTCTAACGCTCTTATGCTCACATCAATTTATTTGATCTTCATTTAATATTTCCTTACTTGGTTATTATTATTATTATCTCATATCTTTATTCCATACACAAGCTCAAAAGCTATTTCTTTCATATCTCAAATTTACTTTTATTTAAATATCTTTCATGATAATTACTAAATTTTCGCTTGCTCTTATGACAGTCGTTAAATACATTAACATTTTATTCATATATTTCCTCTACGGGATTTATTCTTTACATAATTATTTATAATTTCTCAAATTTCTATTTTTGTTCAGACCGCGTTCTTGTTCATTCAGTATTTATTTATTAAAACACATCCCTTTTACTCAAAAACTCCGGTGGATTTGTACACAATCATTCCCTGACACCAAAATATAATGAAATTCATTACTCACATGTTTTTAAGGTCGTCCCATGACCTTTATTCTTGTGCGGTGTTTCATTTTGGCCCACTTTGAAATTTACTCCATATTATAGAAATTCATCTTATGTACAAACACTTCTTGACACATATTTAATACACTTAACATTGACGACATTTTTATACACTGGTGTGTCCCTTTAGAACACACAATAAACACTAAAAAATATTAATTTAACACACAATCTTGATAAATTTACACTTCACAATTCTTGATCACTAGGCCGTATTTCTTAGCCTATCACACGTGACCTCTTAATTTCCCGTTTCCAAGGGTGAAATTTATTCAATGTCGGCTTCCTATCCTGCAGAATACGAAAGTCTCGAAACATCTACTGTTCCCTGGAATCCTAATTCTTCGAATCCTATTCTGGATGACCGGCTATTTCTCTAGCTTGAACGGCTTCCCTTGTAGATCTGGTTTATCGATCCTAGCGAAAGTCTATTCGGATCGAGGTCTCCTCGATAACCTATCGATGACCTATGGATTTATTTTATAGCAGCTAGTACTTCTCGAGTCTAGTGCTTTAGAATAGTTCGTCTGCTTTCTGGAGATACTGTCTATAGTCTCCGTTCTTCTTTATTTGATCGGTTCTAGCAATCCTACGTTTCTGAAATACGTTACGAACCTTACTCTGTTCTTCCCTTTTTGGGTTCTTTAATTTAGATAACTGTTTATCTTTCTGTTACAGTACTTCCGTACGTTATGATATATTCGTTCGTCTATTTAAAGACCTATCGCCTTAAGTCCAACGTTCGCAGCCTGCTCTGACTATATTTTACGAACTTTTCACTATAAACTTGTGTACTGTCGGACCTAAATCCTGTAACTAGGATTTTCCTAATTTTTCAACACGGCGATACTTTAATATTTCTTCTTTACAACTCCCTATGGAGGCAAGCAAGTTGTTAATACTGCGACGCCTATGGCTATCGGATATTAATTCTGCGGTGTAATACAGCGTTTCTCCCCTCAAGGAGTACTAGTAACTGTCTTCGATGTGACGCAGAGTGACGCCCCACACGGCTGTCTGAATACTGATGCGTAGCAACGCCCCCCTTGGGCTATTTGGACCTGCTTGTACTGATGCGTAGTGACACCCCCTCGGGCTGTTCGGAACTGCATGTTTGGCTTGGTGATGCCAGAAGCTTTATACTATATCGCTACAAAAAGATAAGACTCTAGCCCTTTCTGTGGCCAACTTTTAAAATAATGGTTGCACAATTATAAAAATTATACCTTCCGAAAGCTCGTCTTCTCAATGTCAAATAATCTCATTGCGCATAAGAATCGATCGTGCAATTCGGAGATATTAATTAATTTCTCGTCCTCAATTGTGTGGGTGTTGCTGTTCTTTTGTACTCTCCCCTCTACACCAGCCTTGGTAATTCCCCGATGACGTCTACTTGCGTTTGCAGTTTTCTCCTGTGCGATTATTAAAGGGTTTTTCTTTACACAAAAATCTCTCATTCGAAATGATTCACCGTACTGTACTTGTTTACTTATTTTTATACTCGTAAACGGGTTAAATTTAATTATTCCTCTTCTGGCGCATAAGCGGTGTTGTCGTTTTCCAGCAAGCTCAGCTCGATTTCCGAATCAGGCTTCCTTGTCTAACAGTGGGAAATTTCCACTCAGTTATTAATACTCATGACTAGCTCCCTTCTGAATGTCAAGAGGGGTGATCTCATCTCTCGAACACCTGGTCCTCAACTCTTGCACAATGTTAGGCTAGCATCCTAGCTTGATCTTTCTCTATGTTACATTAGAAACTGTACGTTTCTTTCACTTCTTCTCCAAATACATGGATTCGACCTCCATGGACCCTATGGCACATGGGTTCATCTCTCCCCTCCTTAGGTAAATAATTTTTCGAAAAATCTTTGAGGAAATTTATTTCAATTAATCTTATCTTTCTTTATTCGTCGAAGCCATCATAACGTCGTCCGTATCTACTGTTGTTTTTATTTCTTTAAAGTCGTATCCGGCAATTTTGTAGGTCGGGTATGCTCTGTCCCTACCCTTTTTTTTCTTTATTTGTCTGGGCTTTAAGTCCCCAGAACCTCATTCTTCTTTACGGGTGTGGTCTATCCCTACCCTTTCTTTCTTCTTTATTTGTCTGGACCATAAAATCTCCAGAACCTCATTCTTCCTTACGGGTTTGGTCTATCCCTACCCGTTTCCTTATTTCATCATTTTCCTTTCTTAAATTGGAATTTTCTTCTTCAATAAACTCAATTATTTCTTTAATTTCCCAATACAATTTCTCCAATTCGCATTCGCACTCGAATGCTTGAGCTCTATTTTCTATTTCTTCCTTATTCTTGTTTATGTCAAAAGCGGATTCATCTCTAAATGTTTCCATAACCAGGGCTTGTTCATTTGCTTCATCGAAATCTTCGGGAGGGTAATATAATTTCAAATTTGCTGAATTCATGGTCACTTCGTGATCCGTTTCACAGTGCCGAATTCTATATGCGTTATTCCTCAAATCTCTGATTATTTGATACGGTCCGTGGTACATTTTCTGGAACTTCTTGTACACACGGTTCCCTGGATCCGAAATGGCTGGTCTTTTTACTAACACCATTTCTCCTGCTAATAATGGTCGATGATACCTCTTATGCCTATTTCTTCTCTGCCTCCTGTCGGCTTGAGCTTTTAGATGCTCAAAGGCTCTTCTAATGCGTACATCTCTTCCAGGCTGAAAGTCTGCTGGCCTAGGAATTACCAGACTCCAAGGTCTTTCTGGTTGCTCATTCCGATGTAACGTTATGGGTATCTCTCCCGTGGATTCATGGATTGTATTATTTATACAAAATTCGATAATATCCAAGATATCTATCCACTTCCAATTTTCTTCGGCACAGTATATTCTACAGTACTTGGCCGTCTCCCTCATCACTCTTTCTACAGGATTTGCCTCAGGATGGCGAATACTTGACAAAATCTGACGTATTCCAAGTCTTTCTAATTCTCGTCTGAACTCTACACTGGTGAAACAACTGCCGTGATCCGACAACAAATTCTCAGGTTTCCCCAGAATCGGTATCACTTTTTCTTTTAGTCGTTTTAACACCTGTTTGGAACTAGTCTTCTGTATGGGAGCAAGGACAACCATTTTAGTGAAGACATCCATAGCCACCATTATGTGTCGATTTCCTCTTCTTGCCTTTGGCAAAGGACCAAATTATCAATAGATATGATTTGGCCGGGCCTTTCGGGCAACAATGGTATAGGCTTCTGCCTCATCAGAAATGCATTAGGTTTGATCCTTTGACATAGATCACATGTCTTTAGCGTGCCCCTTACAGTTTCTCTCAGTCTCGGCCATACAAATGCTTCTTTCAGCATCGAGACTGTTTTGTCGACTCCCATATGTCCGAATGATCTATGGGCTAACCATACTATTTTCCTCTGCAAAATTGCAGGTACAACAATCCTTAATTTTGTATGGTCAGAGTCCACAAACTTATATAATAATCCATTATAGAACGTGTAGTCTTGAGCTATCTTATTAGCTTCCGTGTACGCTGGTGTTCCTCTTATCAAGCTTCCCTCAAGGAAAGATATGAGCATGTTCATCCATGGATCCTCCCGTTGTCTTTGACTAATGCTTCTTAACTCATTAAGAGTACGCTGATCCCTGTCTTCCAAATCTATAGCCATTACTTCCTCTTCTATGGACTCTGGCTGTCTACTTAAGTAGTCTGAAACTATATTTTCTTTTCCTGGGCAGTACTCTATCTTGACATCAAATTGTTGAATGTATAAAGCCCAACGCATCAACCTTTGACTGGATAAATCAGTCTTCATCAAAAAGGTTAAGGCTTTATGATCCGTTCTTAGAATGACTTGAAACCCATATACGATCTTCCGCCAATATTGCAGTGCGTGCAATATCGCTAACAGCTCGATTTCGCTGATCGTATAATTTTTCTCGTGTGGTTTCAGTCTCCTACTTGTGAAAGCTAGATAGTTTTTCTTATCAGGGTTTTCCGGGTTTTCCTGATATAGCATTGCCCCTATTCCAATCTGGGATGCATCTGTTTGAATGATAAATCTCTGATTAAAATCAGGATATCCTAGCTTCACGTAGTTTAAGAGCATTTCCTTGGCCTCCACGAATGCTTTTTCTGTTTCCTCCGTCCATTTCCACTTGCCCCCCTTCTTCAGAAGGTCCTGTAGTGGTGCAACAATTTTTGTGTATGATGGACAATGTCCTGAGAAGAACCCAATCAATCCCAAAAACTGGCGAATGTTCTTTACCTTCAAAGGCCTCGGAAAATCCCTTATCGATTCCAATTTGCATGGATTTGGTTTAACACCATCCTTATCAATCACATGCCCTAAAAATGTTACTTGTCTTTGACAAAAATTCGACTTCTTTAAATTTATTTTAAAATTTGCCCTTCTTAAGTCTTCCAATAATTTCTTCAACTTTTCTAAATGTTCCTCAATATTCTCCGAGGTAAGCAAAATATCATCCACATAACGGATAGTGCACTCTTTCACTTCCTCTGACAGGTTTCGATCAAGCGCTCTTATTAATGCAGATCCTGCGGTCTTCAATCCAAACGGACATCTTCTAAAACAACATGTTTGTTGGTCGAACTGAAATCCAGTCAACAAGCTGGTTTTCTCATCCAGTTCGAGGTGATGATACGAAGAAGTCATGTCAATATTTGTAAAAATCTTCTTGCCTTTGAACTTCCTCAGTATTTCTTTTATGGGTGGTGCCGAATCATTTTCTGGTATGATTTTCGCATTTAAATTTCTGGCATCTAGACACACCCTTACTGAGCCATCCGGTTTACTCACAATCACTAATGGACTAACATATGGTGTCGCCATCTTTTCTATAACACCTGCATTCATCATCTCCTGCAGTGTTTTCTTAGTTTGTGGGTAATGTTTTTCCGCAACCGGGTATGGTTTTTGTTTGAACGGTGCCCAATCATTGACTTGGAACGCGTATTTAAAATTTTCAATCTTCCCTGGCTTGGAATCAAATACGTCCCTATAATTCAATAATAATTTCTTTAACTGTTCCTTATTTTCTAGGTTGACTTTAGCTTCCTCCACATTTCCTGACAGGTTGGTCTCGAACTCAGTTTCCAAATTATCTTCGAGTTCTATGTTGAGGACTTCAAATATCTTTTCTATGTCCTTATAACCTTCCTCAATCACTTCTTCCATATGCCATACCTGTTCTCCTATTTTCGCATCCTGTTCCTGTAGGTTAATGTTTTGCTCATCCACATCCTCTCTTTGAATTCTAATGCAGTTTTGCGCTAGGTCTATAATGACCTTGTTCTCACGGATAAAATCAATACCTAATATGACATTATACGGTAATTGATTTACCAGCAAAAAGCACTGCGAAATTTCAGCGTTACCCATGATCAGATCAATGTATACCTGAAATTTACATGTTAAAGATTTTTCAGGGATAATCCCCTTAATCTTTACACTTGATGTGGGAATCTTTAATACTCGGCCCCTTGTTTCCAATTCATTTAGAAGGGTTTGTGTAATTAGACTTATTGTGGATCCGGTATCAATTAATGCTCTGACCAGTAATCCTTCTATCCTAAGCATAATTATAGGTAGTTCTCTTTTAACAGGTGGGATTCCTTCCACATCCTCGTTAATTAGCTCATCTGGTCTGGCTAACCAATTCACAATTTCTACCTCCTCCCAGCTCCTGGTATGTTTCCACTTTTGACAATTTAAATTTGGAGTTTTTTTATCCTGAGGACTTCCTTTTCCCTCATTCTTTAACTGAGCTTGTAGTTCCAAGCTTTGAGCTCCGTCTAGTCGGTCGGGTGATTTCCGGTTCTTGATTGCCTCACTCCAACGGACTTTTTGCCTATCAGGTTCATCTGGTCGTTCGTTCATATAACGAAGACTTTCCTGATATCTTTCTTCTATTTCGGCCCGATATTCATCATCCCTATCCTCTGGCCTCACATTCCTTCTGGGATAATTCCCCCATTTCTTTCTGTGTTCTTGCCTTTGATGGTTATTGTTATAGGGTCGGCTCTCTTGTTGCCTATAACCTGTATTCCTAGGATTTCTTCCTCGATATCCTCCTCTGTAATATGGCTGTATCCTTCTAGGCTCCTGGTGCCCATACTCTCGACCTAGTCCTTGGGTATCCGTGCTGGTGGACTGATTCCTGGTCGCTGGTTTTTCTCCGGTCTCCTGACTGCTGGCCATATGTACTTGCTCAGTCTGTCTTTGATGCCGAGGAGTTACGTGCGAAGTCGTCATATCTAATTGACGTAATACACTCTCCACTTCCACAGCACTTCTGGCTTTAGATGAGATTAACAGCCTCTGAATCTCATACGGAAGTTGCCTTGCAATGGCGGCACACAGGTCGTTTTCTGCCGGAGCAATATCAAGTTCGCGGAATTTACACAGCTGAGCGGTGAATAATTCCGAGTATTTAGTTGGTGCATTTGTGCTGTACTTCCTAGAGTACAGATCTAGCCTTAAATTCTCTTGGACGTCTGCTGCCCAATATCGTTTTAAAAATGATTCCCTAAAGCCTTCCACCGTATCAAAGGTGTACCTGAAGCTTCTGAACCAGGTGAGACAATCACCTGCCAACAGCTTTTCAATAGCTCTCAGTCTCCGATCCTGAGGAACTTTCATTTCGTTTAAATACTCTGCCACTTCCTTTAGCCAGTATTTTGGAGTAATATACATGTTATTACCCGTAAACTTTACTGGTCTGTCTTCATTCGATTTAATAATGTTTATTATCTGGCCATTTGTCTGATTCATGTACGGGGTTGACATCGCCATCGGATATCCTGGGTTCTTATAAGGGCTCTCCCCTCCTAAGTCCCTCTCCGTATCTGTGCCTTGTTCACGGGAATCTACCCATCCTGTCTTTGGAAACTCCTCCTGATTCTCAAATTCTAACTTCCTTTCCCTTCGGGCACTTTCTTCATTAGCCATGAGTTGGATTTACATTTGACTGTTCTTATGTTCAGTCCTCTCCAATCGGGATCCTAATTCATTTTGAATTCTTTCCTGATTTTTCTTACTGGTTTCCAGTTCTTGTTTGATTTGGTTTTTGTCGTTCCTGAAGCTATCCCTGAATACATTTAGTTGGTCTTCTACCTCTTTCTTGATGACCATGACCTGTTCTGTTATAATTTCTGGTTTAACGTCACCTCTGGTATCTAGGTCTTCTCGTATTTCCTTTATCTTTTTCTCCATCTCTCTTTGTCCTTTGACCATATTTACTTTAATTCCTTCCAGTTTTTCCTCAGTTTTCCTTTGACTCTTATATAATATCATCAAGTCATTTTGGATCTGGCCTACTTCCCTATGAGTTTTTCCTATTTCAACCTTTAATGTTCCGATGGTTCCCTGAACCTCATTAATACCCTGACTTATTTCATCTATCTTATGGGTATTATCCTCATTTTCTTTCTCTCGTTGTTTTCTTTCATTCTGGAGATGCTCCTCATATAGACCTAAACTTTTATCTATTTTCGTTTCGTACGTCTTCCAGTTATCATCTACCTGCCTAGTAAAGTGATCAATCTGATCTTTCATACCCTGTACATCTTTGTGATTCTGAGTTTCCAAACTATCCACTTTATCCTGAATTCTATCAACCTTTCCCTCAAGATTTCCTACTTTCTCCTCAACTCTTTCAAATCGGTTTCCTAGCTCATTCACACTTATCTTTATTTCATCCCGGGAGGCCTCACAAATACTCTTGTTAGATTCTATCTGAGCTTTCAATTCTCTCTGCACACCTTGGATCTGGGTTACAAGTTCCTTTCTACATTTGTCTACATTCTCGATACAGGCTTTTTCCATGCTATTTAACTTAGTTTTTATAGCCCCAAAATTACCTTCTAAATTATCAAAATTTTCTTGACATTTAGCTTGGGATGTTTTTGTACTTTTCTTCAAGACATCTATTTGGTCTTGCAATTCTAACTTAAGTACATTATTTTCCTGCTTAATTTCACTTGTGATTTCCCCTTTTAATTCAGTTAACTTGTCCCCAAACTTAGTGTCAAAACCTTGGAATTTGTTATCTATTGTCCCTTCTATTTCAGCCTTCAGTGCTCCATTGTTTGCTTTACTGTCGGCTCTTATAGACTTTAACGTCTCATCTTTTATAACTTTCAGCTGTTCTGCCATATTATCCCCACTTTCTGTTTTAATCTTTTCTATCTCAGCCTTCAGTTCTTTATTCATTTTTATACCGTCGGCCTCGATAGCTCCCAACATTTGATTTATGGATTCGAACTCTTTTTTATTCTCATCCTTTTGGAGACTCAATGTATTGTCTATTGTTCCCAATTTATTGTTCATGGTCTCCCACTTTTCTTTGCTATCGGCTTTTATAGCGTTCAAAAGTTCCTGCCTCTCTTCCCTATTCTCTTTTTTTGCATCTTCCGTACTTCTCGTACTTATTTTTACTATCTCTTCCCTATTCTTTTGGAAATGTTCATCCAAACACTCCTTTAACTCCATCATCGTCACCATCTTTTCTAATATAAGAATACAGTGGGCCACTCATGCCACCACACTAGTACAAGCTTGAGAGATGATACTCTGAATCATTGTGTCCCAATTTCTTTAAAAATTTTACTTTGGTACGGGTATTTACTACAACGTACCCGTTTGATACTCTTATTCAATTTCATAAACCTTTATGGAAGTATTTAAAATTCAAAATTTCGAAAAACCATTTTTTTTTCAAAAAAATGAAAATTTTGATTTTTCGAGAAAACTCGGGTTTTCACTAGGAAAACTCATCCCTGCGTACTGGGCGCCAAAATCACAAGATTTGCTAGGGCGGTTCTAATGATATAATTCATTCAGGGCTGCTCGGTATGAGTTTCCAGGGACCCATGCGGTCAGTTAATATTTTACGTTGTAGCTACTCCTATCATTACTTTAATTTCCATGTTATGACCGTCTTAAGTGTTCCTCCAGTTATTAATCCAGCACATTACTTATATGCCCCCCATGTGCCCTTTTAGCAAGAAATATGCCAATCACAGTATACCAGCGTAGCTCAATTCGGAATTTTCGGGGCAGCGGTAAGTTCCCCCACTCTGTGACTCACATATTTTGGATTAATTAGAGGATACACTTGCAAAAATAACAACAAAATCAACTCCTATTTTAACACATTTAATTAATAAGATTTATGGCGCTACAAACACTTTAACAATTAAATTACTGACCCATAATCATCTACTTGTTCCAAATGAACAAGGAATAACAATATAATAAAACAAATATTGTATTAAAACATATGGTTTCCACATAAACCAACAATTCCTAATTATTTTTACTTCCATAAAGCATCAGCTGTGAGTTTCATATAACTCCGATCTCTTTTGGCTCAATGCTTTCTGTAATAATGGTGTCATTCTTTATACACCTCAAATTCTACTTTTTATATTTTCTTAATCTTCAAAGAAATGTATAATTACATTTAAAATTACATGTTAATTATCTAACTCAATATTTGGGCATTTTCACACATTTTCAGCTGTTATCATCTTTCTCTAGTTTCACAAATACATTAAGGTAATCAGGAAATTACTTGTGTACTCCAGAGTATGAAGATACTTGACACAGTCAAAAAACTATAGTTACTCCCGAAACCTAGTTGCCTTCAATTAACTCGTGGAATCCTACTCCCATACAACATTACAATAGGGATTGTTATTTATCTCTTACGTCTTATAAGACCATTATCACATAAGAAAACTACGATCTGAACAGGCAAGCGGAAATATCAATCTACAAGGACCTCGGTTCAACGCCCGGGTCATTAACAACTTTAAACACTCCTGGTGTATTCATTACTCTTTACAAGACGGCCTCCAGACACCCCTCCTACTCCGAGGGTCTGGCCGTGAAACTGGATAGTTATTTATGACTATGCGGGATCCCTTCCGTCTAGCCCGAGCTAGAGCTCTCTTTAAATACTTTTACAAACACAAACTTTCCATTCTCAGTTCTTTGTGGAGACCTGGCATTTTATTCTTCGTGTACATTCAACCATATTATTGGGCTCATAAACCACATTCGTAATCTTGGCGTTTATTAATTATAAAAGGTCCTCATTGATTGTGGAAGAGTAATTAACGACGAATAATAAAGGGGCTTTCAAAATATGAGGATTCTGAGTTTGAATCCCTTCACATGCCTCGGGAACCTTTCCCTTATAGAGGACTATACAAAATGCGATTTAGGGTCAGCCAAAATGCTATAAGACCTACGCTCAATACCATACATTTGCTCCCTTCAATAACATACACAATGCCTCGTGATACTACGTCACAAACAGAGGACTTATACCAAATCTCAATTCGCTACAATCAACTACCTCTCATAAATAATTTACCAAGTACATTAACTTTTACGCGTTCCTAGCGTGACATTTTACTTTAATTGCGCTCCTTTTGCGCTATACATTTTAAGCCTAGCGTCATCCAAAGAACTGATAATATCATATTAACAATTGATACACATTTCAATTTTTATATTATTCTTTCCTTTGACAATAACTTTCTCTATTTCAAGAACATGTATTTTAACATCATGTCTATACTTTTTATTAAGGCTCTAACGCTCTTATGCTCACATCAATTTATTTGATCTTCATTTAATATTTCCTTACTTGGTTATTATTATTATTATCTCATATCTTTATTCTTTACACAAGCTCAAAAGCTATTTCTTTCATATCTCAAATTTACTTTTATTTAAATATCTTTCATGATAATTACTAAATTTTCGCTTGCTCTTATGACAGTCGTTAAATACATTAACCTTTTATTCATATATTTCCTCTACGGGATTTATTCTTTACATACTTATTTATAATTTCTCAAATTTCTATTTTTGTTCAGACCGCGTTCTTGTTCATTCAGTATTTATTTATTAAAACACATCCCTTTTACTCAAAAACTCCGGTGGATTTGTACACAATCATTCCCTGACACCAAAATATAATGAAATTCATTACTCACATGTTTTTAAGGTCGTTCCATGACCTTTATTCTTGTGCGGTGTTTCATTTTGGCCCACTTTGAAATTTACTCCATATTATAGAAATTCATCTTATGTACAAACACGTCTTGACACATATGTAATACACTTAACATTGACGACATTTTTATACACTGGTGTGTCCCTTTAGAACACACAATAAACACTAAAAAATATTAATTTAACACACAATCTTGATAAATTTACACTTCACAATTCTTGATCACTAGGCCGTATTTCTTAGCCTATCACACGTGACCTCTTAATTTCCCGTTTCCAAGGGTGAAATTTATTCAATGTCGGCTTCCTATCCTGCAGAATACGAAAGTCTCGAAACATCTACTGTTCCCTGGAATCCTAATTCTTCGAATCCTATTCTGGATGACCGGCTATTTCTCTAGCTTGAACGGCTTCCCTTGTAGATCTGGTTTATCGATCCTAGCGAAAGTCTATTCGGATCAAGGTCTCCTCGATAACCTATCGATGACCTATGGATTTATTTTATAGCAGCTAGTACTTCTCGAGTCTAGTGCTTTAGAATAGTTCGTCTGCTTTCTGGAGATACTGTCTATAGTCTCCGTTCTTCTTTATTTGATCGGTTCTAGCAATCCTACGTTTCTGAAATACGTTACGAACCTTACTCTGTTCTTCCCTTTTTGGGTTCTTTAATTTAGATAACTGTTTATCTTTCTGTTACGGTACTTCCGTACGTTATGATATATTCGTTCGTCTATTTAAAGACCTATCGCCTTAAGTCCAACGTTCGCAGCCTGCTCTGACTATATTTTACGAACTTTTCACTATAAACTTGTGTACTGTCGGACCTAAATCCTGTAACTAGGATTTTCCTAATTTTTCAACACGGCGATACTTTAATATTTCTTCTTTACAACTCCCTATGGAGGCAAGCAAGTTGTTAATACTGCGACGCCTATGGCTATCGGATATTAATTCTGCGGTGTAATACAGCGTTTCTCCCCTCAAGGAGTACTAGTAACTGTCTTCGATGTGACGCAGAGTGACGCCCCACACGGCTGTCTGAATACTGATGCGTAGCAACGCCCCCCTTGGGCTATTTGGACCTGCTTGTACTGATGCGTAGTAACACCCCCTCGGGCTGTTCGGAACTGCATGTTTGGCTTGGTGATGCCAGAAGCTTTATACTATTTCGCTACAAAAAGATAAGACTCTAGCCCTTTCTGTGGCCAACTTTTAAAATAATGGTTGCACAATTATAAAAATTATACCTTCCGAAAGCTCGTCTTCTCAATGTCAAATAATCTCATTGCGCATAAGAATCGATCGTGCAATTCGGAGATATTAATTAATTTCTCGTCCTCAATTGTGTGGGTGTTGCTGTTCTTTTGTACTCTCCCCTCTACACCAGCCTTGGTAATTCCCCGATGACGTCTACTTGCGTTTGCAGTTTTCTCCTGTGCGATTATTAAAGGGTTTTTCTTTACACAAAATCTTTCATTCGAAATGATTCACCGTACTGTACTTGTTTACTTATTTTTATACTCGTAAACGGGTTAAATTTAATTATTCCTCTTCTGGCGCATAAGCGGTATTGTCGTTTTCCAGCAAGCTCAGCTCGATTTCCGAATCAGGCTTCTTTGTCTAACAGTGGGAAATTTCCACTCAGTTATTAATACTCATGACTAGCTCCCTTCTGAATGTCAAGAGGGGTGATCTCATCTCTCGAACACCTGGTCCTCGCCTCTTGCACAATGTTAGGCTAGCATCCTAGCTTGATCTTTCTCTATGTTACATTAGAAACTGTACGTTTCTTTCATTTCTTCCCCAAATACATGGATTCGACCTCCATGGACCCTATGGCACATGGGTTCAATATATAAAATCCAACATGGTGACCATCCGAAATATTTAGTTGGTTCTCAATATCTACGAATCTATTACAGCAATCAAACTGAAATTTTGTATGTTGATAGTGGCAGTTAACATAAGTAGGATGTGTGCAAATATGCTGTATAGTTCTTCACGGAACTACTTGTTATTTCTTGTGTCCTAATCATGCCGACTCTTCAGTTGTGTATAATTCATCAATTCGTAAAGTTTAACCCCGACTAACCAAGCTAGCTCTATCAGCTCTGACGCTCGCTGCCAACATTTGATAGCAAGCATCAGTTGTTTGATGATAACCAAGGGGCCACTTACCACGTGTTGCTCCCTGTGCCATGATATCTGCAATGAGAATGAACTGCCCTTGATGGCTGGCGTGGGGCAGCTGCACTCCCCGCTTGTAACGAGTGGCTCCAAACCCGATATTGGGGTGAACTAAATAATTCTGCATGATTTCACCGCGAACAATGAGACAAAATTACTGAATAACCGCGTATAATCGTGCACTCAGCTGGAATGCTTTCAAACTGGAAAATTTACTTCCAAAAATAGCACCATTCTTTTGTGGAATGTATACAGATAATTGCATTTAATATCATGGGAAGTGTAAATAACTCAACGATGAATGGTCCAACTGTAACCAAACAATGAAAAAGATGTGAATCTTTCATCGAGTGTGAAGTGTTGCGGATATTGTGGGTTACATGATATACTTCTGTTGGATAATGAAAAAATGAAAATCCACAGCCTGCTTCCAGTCTCCGACCGGGTCAGGAATGGAATGAATGAAGCCCCCATCTAGTGGCGAGGATATGAAGTGTGCCGGCTGCCGAAGCCTGTAGCACTCCTCTGGGGCAATGATTAAATGAATGACAGATGAAATGAAATGATAGTGGAGAGTGTTGCTGGAATGAAATTGTGAGAGGGAAAACCGGAGTACCCGGATAAAAACCTGTCTGCCTCCGTTTTGTCCAGCACAGATCTCACATGGAGTGACCAGGATTTGAACCACGGACCCAGCGGTGAGAGGCCGGCGTGCTGCCGCCTAAGCCACGGAGGCTCTACTTCTGTTGGATAATAATAATAGTAATATCGTACGGCCTCGGAACCGGGTGCAAGCTTTGTAATTTGACACCCAGAGGGTAGCTTGCATGTCGAATTTCGTTGTTACTTGAATCACTGTGAAAGTTAAGGAGGTTAGATATCTAAGCTCCTTGAACACTATAGCACTTTCTAGTAGAGAAATGAGGAACTTTTGTGTTGGCGGAAACTCCCGAGATTAATTTTGTCATTATGAACACGGCCTACTGAATTCAAATAGGTTCTTTGACATGCCAACATCGTATGATATGCGTGTCGTATTTTTGCCGCCTTTCAAAAATCACCTACCACGGCCAGGAGTGAACCTGCAATCTTGGGGTTAGTAGACCGACACGCTATCCACTCACCCACCGTGGCCAATTCGTAAACTAAAATAGAAGCTCTCAGCGTTTTTTTTTTCTGAGTTGATGCATGCTATTATTAACGTTTACAAGAAGATTTATCTGCACAGTACACACCTTTTCCTGATCTCTACAATATTGAATATCACTGTTACAGCGACAAGAAACGCTTGAGAGAAATCAGGGGTGATGAATTACAGTATAATGTATTCCGTTTCAAATCAAATGTCGTGTCATTTTCCTGCATGTGAGTGATATGTTTAATTCACTCTCAGAACACAAATTATGAATTTAATTACCGACAAAACATTACGTTAATGAAATGTAAATTTCATAGTAATCGTTTTATTTTTAAACATATTCCATGTTCGTCGTAGGTCATTGTATTCAGTAACAAAATTATGAATGAAAATTGAAAATTTGAAATTGATATTCAGTAAATGTTAGCATAAATATTTGCACGGCCATACTATAATATTACTTGAATTCAATAAAATGTCCGAATTGTGTTATTATTTCATCCCCAATATTAGATGGAATTTATAATTCGTATTCAATTAGATTTATTGCAATTACTTTGAAATGATAACTCTTCTGATAGTGATTGTTGTTGTTGATTCATTTAGGGGTTTGCGACACGGGTATGTGTTAAATCTGTCTGACAACCTGTATCATTGTGGTGGCCGTGGAAGTGTGTGTGTATTTCTAATTGGGCTACAATTTGGGGAGAAGGCGGCCGTGGACTTAATTTAGGTACCATTCCACTGTTTGCTTGGAGTAGAAGTCATAAACCACAGATGAACACTTTCAGGATGGCTGAGGTGGCAATCTAACCCACCTCTTTTCAGTTCAGCCTCAAGAGGGAGAGTGTATCCCATTCCTGGCCACAAACCAGAATTAATTTGCTTGTTATGGTCGGATTACACTTACGGATCATCGCAGTGACAGCAAAGAATGTTGCCCACTATAATAAGAGGAGGATCCTCTGAGAGTGAGGGCAAGTTACCTTGCTGTTCCGCCCCTTAAATCAACGATAACTATAACCTCTGAGAGAGCTTTATCTGTGGCGTGAGGCACGAAAATGATTTCCCAGTCGAAACACTTTTAAAACTAATCTCTGACAATTGATCATTCAAATCACTGGATGTAGGCCTATTGAGGACGTGCTGGACGAGGCTGAAGTGTGTGGTTGCCGAGCCAGGTGTCACTGGCTGATTTCAAAGGTTCTCCCTACGTAATTACACACTTTATGAAGCTCTATTGTTGTTGCATATGAAGCACACAATAGCTTATTACGAGCAGACGTAAATTGGTTTATTCTTTATCATCTAGGCTTACAGGATGGAGCCGCGTCGTGGATCTGTTATTGTTTCCTGACGTTTTGGCTGTCATTGCAACAGCCTTAATCACGAGTGGGTACGAGTAGGTGTCTGTACTCAAACTGGCTGTTATTCCTCGTCGGACGTGTCTGCTTGATCTGCATTGTCGTCACGCTACTCCCTGATTGGTCCACGCCTCTGCCAGTCGCGCGCTAAGAGAATCCAAGTGTTGCTAAGTCTGAATCCATCTTCGTGATTGAAATTATTGGGATGCTTCAAGACCTCTATTGCCTCTCTAATTAACCTGTTTTGATATCCAGGATTTTTACCATCAGTTTCGGCCTTCTCAAATTCCATGACGTGTGTCGGGACGTCAGCATGTTCAGCCATTGCAGATCTGTAGTTTATCGGTTTCGTTTCTCGAATGTGCTCTGATATCCTAATTGAAACGCGCCTTTTTGTTTGCACTATGGGTTGTTCTTCTTTAAGGGTCAACCCATCGTTCTTTATTATCAGTTAACGCCTAGTCATTTACACGGGTAAGCCATTATAAATCCCGTTTGTACAGGTGCCAGAATAAGTTGAGATGAGTTTAGCGGCGATAGTTGTTGTGCAAGGTCGAATAGAGGGGTCGTATGCACTTTAATATGTACATATCTCTACGGGATTTCTTTACCTCCGGATTTTTACTCATTGGGGAAGTTAATATGGTAGGTAATTAATGAACGTGAAGTCGCAATGACCTAGTGTAGGCCTATGTCTGGATTTGAAAATGGGATATGAGTCCAAAGGTCCTAGATTCAACTCCCGACTCTGCCAAGAAATTTATTCCCGTCTGATGATTAGAATGAGTTGCACTCAGTCTCGTGAGACAAAACTGTGTGGAGTGGATAGATTCCCACCTCAGCCATTCTAGTACTAGTTTTCCATGGTTTCCCAAATTTAAGCAAATCCCGGGATAGTTCCTAAGTTAAGGGCACGGCCGCTTCTTTACAAACTCTAGCCTCAGTTACAAATACAGTATGCACACTACTACAGTCATCAAAATGACACAGGTTATCAGGCAGATTACACACACACACACACGAGTTCTTGATTATTTTAGATGCTTTGCGATATCGTGGACATGTATCCTTGTTACTTGGGTGTGTGTAGAATTTTTCTGATAACCTGTGTCTCTGTAATGTCTGTACTAGTGTGTGAATTTGTAATTGAGGTTGGATTTTGGTAGGTAGCGCCCGTGGCCCTAAGTTAGGTACCATGACGTAATTTGCTTGGAGTAGGAGTGGTCAACCACGAAAAACCACTTCCAGAATAGCTGAGGTAGGGATCAAACCATCCTCTTTCCAGTTCTGCCTCACAAGCCTCAGTGTACCCCGTTCCAGCCCTCAGACGGAAATTAAATTTCTCGGCAGAGTCGGAAATCGTACCTTGGCCTCCACCGTGGCAGCCAAGAATGCTAGCCACTACGCAACGAGGTGGACTCAAGGAGAGAGTGATTCTGTATCAATAACTGGACGCGATTCCTGAAGCTCTCACCTCGTCACGTAATTATAGCACCATCCCTATCTGACACTTGGGGTGTATTGTGTGCATCTCTTTAATTGATATAGGCAATCTCGGATTAATAATAATAATGTTATTGGTTTTACGTCCCTTATAACTACTGTGGGTTTTAGAGACTCTGGGGTGTTGCCGGAATTTTGACCTGAAGGGGATCCTTAAGGTGCCAGTAAATCGAGTGACACGGCCCCCTCGGATTTGCGCACCCTCAAATGCCAGCTGAATGCACTACGATTCGATCCTGCAACAATCACGAATTAATTGGGGGCTAAGTATATCAAGAAACGAGGTATATAAGTTTGTTGAATGGTATGGACTCCGTCTTGAGGATATAATTCGTGATGAAAATTAATAAATGTAAAACAAAAGTATTGGAATGCAGCAGAAATATATCAGATACCTCTATGGACATCAAATTGGCAGGTGAAAAACTAAAGGAAGTAGGAGACTTCTGTTACTTAGGAAGCAAAATAACCAGTGATGGACGAAGCAAAGAAGATATACAAAGTAGGTTGGCTCAGGCAAGGAAAGCATTTCTACAGGAAAGGAATCTATTGCAATCGAATATAGATTTAGGTATTAGGAAGTCATTTTTTAAAGCTTGTCTGGAGAGTGGCACTCTGGAAGTGAAACCTGGACTCTTGGTGCAGCAGAAAAGAGGAGAATTGAAGCGTTTGAAATGTGGTGTTACAGGAGAATGATGATCAGATGGGTAGATAGGGCTACAAACGAAGAGGTATTAAGACGAGTGGGAGAGAAGAGATGTTTCTGGTGACTACTAATGAAGAGAAGAGATAGGTTGGTAGGACACATAATAAGACACCCAGGAATAGCAATGTTAGTTATGGAAAGAAGGGTCGAGGACAAGAACTGTAAGGGTAGACCAAGGTTAGAATATGTTCAACAGATTGCCTTGGATGTAGGGTGTGGTAGTTATGTACAGATGAATCGATTAGCTCAGGACAGGGAGGCATGGAGAGTTACATCAAGCCAGCCAAAAGACTGAAGACTCTAACAATAACAGACACAAAGCCTAATTATTAGCAAATCGTTAATGTTAACAGTGACTCTCGTGTGTGTAGTGACTCCTTTTAATATATTAAATGTTTCAACTATTTGTTGCCCTCAACGATATATTTTGATCCGTTATATTTTTTTCAAAATGTTACCAGCTCATGATCATTAATCACACAAATCCCTGCTCGAGAACTCTCTCATAATGCGTGGCTTCTCCCCCAAAAGGTCGCCTTTTAATGGAGTCCACAGCCATAAATCGGGCAGCTCTAAACAAACAGTTTACACGGGCTACAAATTGTTGCCAAGTTCAAACGTTTTAACTTTATGTAAAAAAAATACAGTTATTAATAGTATACTTAAAGTACAAAACGACAATGCTGTGGGTATTTAAGCTAATGATAATGGTTTACATTTACATACGAGTTACACACACAACGTGCATTGTCTTTGTGGAAAATAGCATTTCTAAATATTAAGTGATGACGGCATTGTGGAATATGCTACTAGTTTAGACAATGGCACGACAATAAATTAGTGTAAGTTAGCAAGTTATAACTCACTCATTATTAAAACATAAAGTGACACGTTTTATTCCGAGCTGGAACAAAGGAACGTTTAAAACCATGTTGTTAAATTGTATGATATAGTTGCTTTGAAAGTAGGCCAGAGACTTAAATAGAATAATATTATTGTCGTTAGCTCCAACGACATGACATTTTAACGCAAATTAATAGCTTGTTAAACTGACTGCGTGGTGCAGTGGCAATGTTCTCGCCTGCTGTGCCTTAGGTTGAAGGATCGAATCCTGGCGCAGTCATTTAGCATTTGAGGGTGCACAAATGCGAGGGATCAGTGTCAGTAGATTTACTGGTACGTTAAAGATCCCCTTCGAGGCATAGTTCTGGTACCTCGGCGTCTCTAAACGCCTCAGTAGTCGAAAAGGACGGAATACCAATAACATTATTGTGGTTTATTGATAGTTGAAATTTAATGTTTTTCAGTCGATCAACACGAGTGTATCCAATTGTAATGGGTGGTTCCCTAATCCTGAAAGAAAATATTGAACTGCCCCCCAGTATTAACGGACTCCTTTGAGTTAGGCCCACGGTCAACATTTTTCTCTGTGGATCACTGGCAACCCTAGGTTCAGTTAGGTTTAATAAAAATTAAAATACCTGTCAAGAGGCAAAAGGCAGATGATAATGCCGCGCAACGAGGCCTATGAGAATGCCCTTCAAATACTCAATGAAAAGCAAAACGCTATCTGGGATGATTTCTACTCAACTGACGCCATAATGACCGGCGAATGGAAACAGGCAAACTATGAACTCCGACACATAATGACCCGATACGCTACACATGGCTTTCACTACAAGTTCTGCCAACACAAGCGATTCCACCAACCAACTGAAGAATGTGTGTGTGATCTATCGCTGCATAGATATCGATATCATGAAAAAAATTCCGACAAAGATATATATCAATAACCCAATTGGGATTGGAATAATGTACAGTACGTTACTCACTTTTGTATTTTGCACATTGTGCGTAGTTTCAATAATAATAAATAGCCAAAATTGTTTATTCCTCCTAAATCAGTACTGTAATGAATCTAAATTTCCTAACAACCATCCTGAGCTAAAATCAAATTGGAATTAAAGTTAAACTATCTATTAAAAATAAGCACTAAAATAAAAATATAGGTTAGGATGTGTAGTTTCTAAAGATTACAAATCTCAGTACTTGGTAATGAGGGTATTAAAGGACGTAGTACCTCTGCTTAAGAATTGGAATATTTTTCACTTGTAAGACCGATTCTAGAATACGCCTCGACGGTTTGGGATCCATATCAATCAGTGAGTTGTAAATAATACAAAGATAGGTCGTTAGATTTGTGCTCAGTGACTTTAATCCCAGGAGAAGTGTGACCCGTATGTTGAAGAAACTTGGGTGAGAATCACGTGAGGCTTGGAGAATGAAATCTAAACTCTGTGCTATGTACAACACGTATACAAATCAACCAGCATGGGGTGACTTAGCAAACGTATGACATGAATAGGAGTAATCATACTTTCAAAGTTAACGCCCGACCACAGCGTACAAATTATGGTAAATATTATTTCGTATACCGTTCCATTGATAACTGGAACTCACTACCTGCCGCAGTGTTAGAACCTTTCCCCAAGCATATAGGTGTGTTTGAGAAAAATACTGACGATTTGTGTAAATACTCCAGTCTAATTGATATTGAATTCTTACAATAATAGTTTATTTGTTATGTTTACCAAATTTGCCACCGGGGGACAAACCTCCAATTACAAATAAATTAATAAATGAACGAATGAATGAATTAATGAATGGATTAATTACTTTATTAACCTTATGTAAATTGTGTTATAAATTACCAAATTAAGACGTCATTAGAGTAAGCCTTAAGTGAAGATTTAATAATTTCACTGTGTTTGATATTGAAATGTAATTTTGATACTTGCTTAGTATCAAGAAGGACATTCAAATGAAAATGAGCAGCCAAACATTAACCCATTGGATCTCGGGCTCTATTCGCTAGTCCAGCGTTAAGCACTCAGTCCATTTTTCATGATTATGCTTGTTAAAATGTACAAAATCACCGATTAAAGGAATCAACGCATACAAAATTGGAACAAATTCACATTGCCCATGTAAGATTTGATTGCCGCTGAGCATGGCTGCGCCACCGGTTGTTGATTATTGTAGCAGGAGCCCCGCGGGGTAGAGGGGAGGTCACAGTGATCACACAGAGCAGTCTGCACATAAGTCAAGCAGCTTTGCGCGCGCTACCTGTCTTAGAAGCGCAGATAAGCGTCACAGGAGCTCATGTCACCACGAACAGCTACTGTAGCTGAGTCATAATTCCCATCTCGACCGCCGGCAATCTATTTAGTTTCAGAAAACATGAAATTTTAATGGTATACTTTACCACGAAAAACATTATTGTGTTATAAAAATAAAATTGGAAAGAAATAAAAATCTTTTTTTCAAATATTAAAAAAGTAAATGTTTCATCAGTGTTCTTCTTGATCAGTCATTCTGAAACAAGAACATTTAATTCTTTATTTAATTCATCTAAGGGCAGATAATTCATTATATGAGAGCGGGACGAGAGAGGATTTTCAGGTGATAGAATCATCTACAGCATCGTCATCCTCACTGTCAGATATTGCGGTTGTTTCATGTAGTATCAAGTTCCATAAAATATGAATCACGGTTGGCAATAATTTCACTGTCTTCATATAAAGCAACTAAGTAACCAGAATTCTGTTGGAATCATCTAGCTTACAACTCAGCCCAGCCTAGCGTAACTGTTGCACTAGGACCTTATAAAACGAAATGAAAAAAACTCCACTACACTTTAAAACATAATAAAACTTTAAGTTATGACTGATGACCACTCTGATCAACTCCTTAAAACAACAATAACTAAAAGAATAACATTTTAAATGTGTACAAAGTATAAGAAACAAAAATCTAATATGAAAATGTAAACATTATAACACTTATTTTGAAGCTGACAGAGAACAATAGCCTACTCGAACGCTACAAACTTCAACTAGCCATGCGGTGAACATGTACGGTGTGCTTAGTTCATTTGTTCCATGCGCTTGGTGTGTTTTTTTTTTATCTATGGAGTAAATTGTGAACCAAAATATCTTATAGCTGATATTGCAACATATTATTGGCATCCGGGAGTTCCCTAAATGCCCTTTGCTCACGGCAAAATGTTTCTTAAAATTTATTTTACAACTAATTTTATAAAAATTGTACGAAAGCCAGCTGTATTGTTCACGTTAAATTATTTTATAAAATCCGTGGATGAATCAGGATCGCCATCTACCGATAAACTTCTGAACCAAGAATCAGCTGTTCAACACACATTGGTTTGAGAGTACGGCTCCAACAAACAAAGCAAAAATTGCAAAAATTGATGCTTTAGCTACAATTATATGTCGTACAGTGGTAAAAAGGAAGAAAAGAAATTCTAGGAAGTGCTGGACTCGGGAATGGATAACAAGAAGAGAAGAGTAGAGGAATGCTGTCCTTGGTCGAAAATGAGTTGAGGTTAGAAGATCAGAATTCATATAGGAATTTTCCAAGAATGGAGGAAAGCAGTTTTAAAACACTCCTAGATCTTGTTGGTCCCAAAATTATTCGACAGGACACTAACATGAGCCATTTGTCGTGAAATGAGACTGCAAGTGAGTTTGAAGCCCGTTTATCTTCGCCTTCACCTCAGTCTGGATTGTATTCGGTCGAATTTGTGAAACATATTCGGGGATTGAGATTTCTGCCTCCCTTCTTGCATTTCTATTGTTGTATTAAATAAAAATAATTGGTATTCTGCCCGAAGGCAGGTCCGATCCTCCGAAGAGGCTACCCCCAGCCGGAGTTTACTTGCGGTGGCCAGGGCCTTTCCGCTCCTACTTATGTTGGCCAACAGCGCGCAGTTCCTAGAACCGGCATACCATCCAAGTTCCGACTGCGCCCAATGTTGCTTAACTGCGGAGTTCTCATGTGATCCGGTGTTTCAACACGGCTAGGCCGTTGGCCATTGTTGTATATGGGCGTTTAACCTCATACAAACACGGATATTTCTGGTACTCGTCCAGTAAAACAATAACAGATTCTTTGTCCAGCCAGAGCCTACCATTTTCGAAGTGTTTACAAGCGAGCTTCACAATCATCTCACCACGTGGCGCCAGCATCATCGTCATGTCAGCTTCCCTGACTGGTTCGTTTCGCAAAATTAATTTTACGGAATAGAACATGTCCTATTTTATGGAATGTTTTATCAAAGGTTTTATAAAACTTGAATTTGACCGTGAGCAACAGAAATTGTACAATAAATTTGAGGGGAAATTTTACCGTGAGCAACGGGCATAAGCAAATACGTTATACAACCAACCTAACATGACACCGACAGATGAGCATTTTCGCAAATACCTAACGCGCCGATAGGTCGGTGCGCTTAGCGTCCACGAGTTAACAAATGAAGAAACCTATTTTACCGATCAGGGCCCCAAGTAAACCCCGACACTTCGGGGTCGACGGTAATCTGCAGAGGAATGTTTTGACCGTCGCGTCGGCCCAAATCAAACGTGTCCAAGTCAATGTGTGTTCTCACTTGAAGACTCCACGGTAAAAACGGGGAATGTTACATTCTGTACATCTATCAGAAGAGCGAATTTAAACTTTCATCACTAAAGAGAAATACTTAAAAACACCCCAATTGAGGGTAAGCAATATAGTTCTTTTGCCAAATATATTTCTTATAAAGGAAGTACATGTAAAACAAATAACAACTAAAGTTACATTATGAAAAAGTGAGAAGATATGGGACGTTCTTCCCGTTTCCACTAAAATAAATACCTCTGTATCCCGGCAGGAGCGTAGACCATATCGACCAATGGGAGGGGTTATAGTAAAAGGGGGATAACCGTAATTCGTGGTAGCCTATAACAGAACTCGGCTATCTCACACTCAAGAATTTGGTAGCATGCTGAGCTTCTATGCCCAAGATCGCGGGTTCAAACCCGGCCGAAGTCGTCGAATTTTTTAAGAGCGTAAATCCCTCAGTATGCCTTCCTTCGGAGGGGAAGTAAAGCCGGCGGTCCCATTTTATAGATTTATGGCATGTTATTGAACCTTCCACTAATTACACCAGTAGTGGAGTACTAGGAGTTCTGCCCCACTTCAAAACCCCCCTTGCTCTACTACTAAGCCTCAGCCATGTTAAATATCTCTTGAACGCATGGTCCGATTTTGACAAATGAGGTATTGTTGGACTCGGGCTGACGTCCTCTTTGCTATGGACCACTCATTATATTTTTCAAAATTTTTTTGAAAATTTTTGTTTTCGAAAATAGGCGATAGTTTGAAAACCAAACAGGATAGAACGTTGTGCCATGGCTCAAACGAACAGTCTTTATGACCTTTATTTTTTGTAATAAAAAATTTTTATTTTTTATATTTTTTTGAAAACACTCGAATTTTGAAAATCCTATATTTTGGAAACTAGGAACTCTACAAAAAAAATTGTTTAACGTAAATCAATGGTCCCTACCCCCTCTACCCCCAAAATAAATTTAAAGTCTCTAGAATGAAAACCTGCAGTAGTGTGGTAAGGACAGAGCTGCTTATAAAAGCAAGTGGTGAGCCCCTGCGACCTTGGAATGGAAGGAGCCATGCTAGGAGGGCGTGCTTGGATTCGTTTTTTTCGTCTCGTCGTGCTCTTTACGGGAATGTCGGTGTCGAAAAGGTGAAAATCTGGAAACACAGTCTTTTTGGGGTAAAAACGTGATTTTAGACTTTTTGCTATATCTCGCGAACCAATCATGCTATAGGCATGTTCGACAGGTCCAAGGACTCGGGGTGACGTCCTCTCTGCTATGGACCACTCGTTATAATTTTTAATAAAATTGGAAACTCGATTTTGGGGTAAACACGTGTTTTTGTGATTTTGCCGATATCTCGTGAACCAATCATGCTAGAGGTGTGTTCGACGGGTCCAAGTACTCAGGGTGATGTCCTCTTTGCTATGGACTACTCATTGTAATTTTAAAAAAATTGGGAAACGCGATTTTGGGGGTAAACACGTGTTTTTTGTGATTTTTGCCGATATCTCACGAACCAATAACGCTAGAGGCATGTACGATGGGTCCAAGGATTCGGGAAGACGTCCTCTTTGCTATGGACCACTCGTTGTAATTTTAAAAAATTTGGGAAACGCGATTTTGGGGTAAACACGTGTTTTTTGTGATTTTGCCGATATTTCACGAAGCAATAACGCTAGAGGCATGTACGATGGGTCCAAGGATTCGGGAAGACGTCCTCTTTGCTATGGACCACTCGTTGTAATTTTAAAAAATTTTGGAAACGCGATTTTGGGGGTAAACACGTGTTTTTTGTGATTTTTGCCGATATCTCACGAACCAATAACGCTAGAGACATGTACGAGGTGTCCTAGGACTCGGGCTAACACTCCCTTTCAAATGTGGTAGATATTTTTTTTCAAAAAATAATTCACATGGGTCTAACGCCATACATGTTGAAAAAACGTTTTCTTTTTCTTTACCTGTTTATAATGTTCATGAAGCGTGGTGGTTGAGAGAGACGATACGGCTGGGTGTGTGTGTTTCAACGAACTTGTCGCTGACCACGGTGGCTGTGTTCAATAGATTAATTGATATTTCGACGAGTCGGTGTATGACAGAGCGAGCGTGCGTTTTCTGATATTTTACCTTTAACGTGTAAACGGTGATGAGAACTAGGTTCTATGTTGGTCGAAGCGAGTAGAGAAAACAAACTTACAGGAGGTGAATGCCATTTGAGATTATTGGAAGGCTCCGATCTGACTTGACAACAGGTGACGCTTGAAGGTGAAATAATCTGACCATCGTGGTTGCAGGGGAGTGTGAAAGGCATGCACACACACATTTGTGAAACCACATGTAGGCTAAACCAGTGACATCCTGTTTTGCTTCGTACGTGACAAAATGCAAGTTGACGTGAAATTTGATCTACCGCAGGTGTTCGCCTGGGACGTTAGCTGTCCACGTGCCTGATAACAGAATGGTCAAAGCGTGGAAAAAAAAAAAAGATTATACATGCAATGTAGCATATATAAAGACATGTCGTTATCATTTCCACGCTCACTTAGGTGACTACCTTTGAACACACTGCGTTTATCAGTTTTGGTGTTGGTGGAAAATACTTAACCTTGTTGTGGGGTAGGTATATATTTATTCATTTATATATTTATTGATTTTATATAAATACATGCAATTATTTATTGATTAGATAATTAATGATTTTATTTATTTATTTGTTTGCAGATAACGTGTATAGCCTACCTGTCGTGTGTCTGTGGGAAATATATTAAAGAAAGAGAAAGACAGACAACTAGAAAAGAAAACCATTTCCATACTAGCCCACGAGACGGGAATATAGAAAAGCATTACACGTCAAGGTGAGATTTGTTTTTTTAAATATATAACCTGTTTGATTTTGTTTTGTTTATGAAATGCATAAACTATATGGAATGGATATACTTATGGTGGTTTATTTTATTTCTTTTTAGAGTGTTGGAAAACGCTTGACCTCTGTGAATAACCAGGAACGTGTGTGTTTTTTGGATTATTGTCAGACAGTCTACATTTCTAAACTCAGGTGAGTGTGTTCTTTCAAAATAATGTCTTTTACTGCTGCGGATACGTTAACTTGGGAAACCCTAAACAGTTGTTTCAAATCGCGTGTGTGCTCTGGCCGCATAGTGAATGTTAGAAAAAGTTCGATTCCCAAAGAATTTTTAGAATCTTGTTTTGAAATTTTTAAAATTGAAATTTGTACAGCGCAAAGGTTGCATACGGCTTTAAAGGTGAATACAGAACTAGTGTGCGATTTCGTATATAAAAAGAAGGATGTAGAGCATAAAGAGACATTCTATATTTGCAGTAAAATGCAAGAGCTATTCATAGCCCATAATTTGGAACAGTGGTATGAAACCCACGTGGTGAATGCCTTGCTGTCAAAATTTGATAAACTGCAACAAGGACCGAGTGGTCTAGCCTTAGACAAAATTCATCATTTACAAATCAACATTTGTCATTTCAACCCGTTGAATGCTGGGTCTAGCTATATTAAAACACCTCCAGCAATAGCTTCGAAAAAGGCTGTGGTGAATATTGAGAACCATGACAATGATTGCTTTCTGTGGGCTGTGGCTGCGTACTTGCAGCCAGCTCAAGATCGTCATGTTAACAGACCAGGAATGTACAAGGCCAAGTTTGTTGAATTGAAACATACTTTAAATTTAACTCGAGTGACGTTCCCTATGGACTTAACCGAGATCCATAGGTTTGAACGAGACAACCAGGACTTTTCGTTCATGGTGTATGGCCTTGACGGTGATGAGATTGTGGGTCCTCTTTATGCCACAAAAGAACCGAAACGACATCACATTCATCTTTTATATTTATCTGTAGGAGAAGTGAATCACTATTGCCTCATTAAAAGCCTGAGTAGATTGCTAAGCAGTCAAATGTCCAAAGCACATGGTATAAAGCATATTTGTGACCGTTGTCTCCAATACTTTTGGACGCCTACTTCTTTGGAACGTCATAGGGTAGATTGTGTTACTCAGGAAGCGGTGAGATTGATATTGCCACAAGGGGACAAGGCTGTGTTAAAGTTTAAGGACATTCATAAGCGTGACACTGTTCCCTATGTGGTATATGCAGATTTCGAAGCTCTCACCACACCCATGGCGGGATGTGAACCAGATCCCTCCATGAGCTCAACCACACCCATTCAAAAACATGAACCCTTTGCCATAGGATTTAATGTGGTGTGTGCCCATGACCCCACACAATCCGTTTACAAATACCGTGAGGGGCCAGATTGTGCCAAATGGTTCTTGGATGAACTTGTCAAGTTGGCCGACCATGTACAGGAATTACTGGACCACCCAGTACCCATGAGCCTATCTCCAGAACAACAGCAGCAGTATGAGCATGCCATGACATGCCATATTTGCGAAAAGCCACTGATCAATGCTGAAGACACCGTTCGTGATCACTCGCACTTTACGGGGGAGTTTCGTGGAGCTGCGCATAGTAAATGCAACTTGAACTTTCCAGCTCCTCGTTTCATCGGTGTCTTTTTCCACAATCTGGCGAATTATGACATTCAGTTTTTGATTCGTGAATTGGGCCATGTTAACAAGGGCTCGTTTACCATTATTCCCCAAAACCATGAGCGTTTTACAGCCCTGACATGGTGGTTGAGCAACTTTAGCATTCGATTTTTGGATTCCTTTAAGTTTATGGCATCCTCGCTAGACAGCCTTGTGAATGGCTTGAATGAGGAGGAATTAAAAAATACTAGAATGCATTTTAATGATCCTGAGCAATTTCAATTGTGCATTCGGAAAGGTATATTCCCGTATGATTTCTGCAACAGCTGGGACGTGTTAAAGCAAAGAAAACTCCCTCCACAAGAGAAATTTTACTCGAAACTAACACGCAGTACCGTTTCCGATGAAGACTATGCACATGCATGTCAAGTTTGGCGAGTGTTTGGCATGAAGACGCTAAGTGAATATGCTTTGCATTACCTAAAACTGGATGTATTGCTGCTCACTGATGTGTTTGAAAAATTCCGTAACTTGTGTCAACACATTTACGGTCTTGATCCGGCTCACTATTACACGAGTCCTGGACTCTCGTTCGATGCCGCTTTGAAATACACTCAAGTGGAATTGGATTTACTCACTGACGTAGACATGGTTCTATTTTTTGAAAAGGGCATTCGTGGCGGCTTTGTGTCACTTAACCAACGCCATGCTGAAGCGAACAATGTCTACATGCCTGATTATTCACCAGACAAACCAGAATCGTACTTAATGTACTATGACGTGAATAATTTGTACGGTTACGCCATGAGTCAGCCTTTGCCCTATGGGAAGTTTGCTTGGCTGACAGAGAAACAAGTGTCAGAATTTCATGTGAACATGGCTAGCCAAGAAACAGGCCGTGGATATGTGCTAGAAGTGGATATTGAATATCCATCATCCTTGTATGATGAACATGCCGATTTCCCATTCTGTCTTGAGCAAATGGTTCCCCCTGACAGTAAAGTGAAAACTGAAAAACTCATGGGCACACTTTACAACAAAAATCGGTATGTGCTACATATCCAAATGTTGGTGCAATGCCTCGCCCAAGGCTTGGTGTTGAAGAAAGTCCACAGGGGTATTTCTTTTGCTCAAAAAGCATGGCTTGAGCCATACATGCGACTCAACACAGAGCACCGACAAATGGCAACACAGCAGTTTGAAATTAATTTTTTTAAATTAATGAACAACTGCATCTATGGCAAGTCTATGGAGAATGTCCGCAAATACCGTGACATTAAATTGATGAATGTCTGGGAGGGGCGGTGGGGTGCCCGGCGGTACATTGCCAAGCCAAATTTCAAATCGATCAAAATTATCGATGAGGATTTGGCTACTATTGAAATGAGTAAGACCAGCGTGACCATGGATAAGCCCATTTACTTGGGTCAAGTCATTTTAGACTTTTCTAAATCGGTCATGTATCGATTCCACTATGAGTTTGCGAAACGCCATTTTGAGGACGTCTCTCTTTTGTATATGGACACGGACTCATTCATTTACCACATTCGCCACTGCAACCCCTATGACGTCATGAGGCAACATAGTGACTGGTTCGACACCTCTTGCTATAGTGCTGACAACGTGTTTCAGCTGCCCATAAAGAACAAGAAGGAAATGGGCGTTTTAAAAGATGAATGCGGTGATTCCATTATGACGGAATTCGTAGGTTTGGCTTCAAAAATGTATGCTTACCGCACACTCGACTGTAAGGAAGCCAAGAGAGCAAAAGGTGTAGGTAGGGCAGTGGTAAAATCGCTACGTGTAGACGATTACTTAGCGGTTTTACGCACTGGCAAAGCTATGTCTCATACACAGTGCAGGATACAATCCAGCAACCATCATTTGTATCTTGTGGAACAGAGAAAACGCACCCTCGCCTCCATGGATAACAAGCGTGTGTGGGCTGATGACCTGCTCACTAGCCTGCCCTGGGGTTATGATCGCAACGAGGAGGAGGTGTGATTTCACTGTTTAATCGTTTATGGGGCATGGCTTTTTGTAACTTGTAGATTTAGAATTTTGTAAATATTGGTTTCTGTCATTGTAAATAGTAGATTTTGTAAATAGTGACAATTCACTTGGACCTTTTGCTCTTTAAAAAGTTGTGTGCAACCTTATTTTTTAAAATTTTTTTGATTGGTAAATAGTGTGATTCTTTTAACGCTGTACAAAGTTGAGTTTTTTTTGTAAATATGAAATAAGTAAGATTTTTAGTAACTTTAATAACTAGTATTTAATTATTTTTCGTAATGTAAATGATAAACTAAAAAGTTCTTTTGGAATGAGTGTGCATGTCGAGAATGTGCTTTTGGGAATAAATAAAGTGGTTGTGTTTGTTCCCAAAGACAGGTGTGAATGTATGAGTGGAGAGAGAAAACTGGTGTGTATGATTGACCAGAGCAAACACGATGAGGTAGAGTGGGTGGGTGGGGTGGGGGTAAATGGTCACTTATATATTCATTTTGTTTTAAATAGTTTCGTTTTTTCATTGAAATGTGACAGTCAAAAGACATTATTTTTGTAAAAACAGTCTTACCTGCAGTAGTCGTAGACCTCGACGTTTCTCCAAACACACATCAACACATTGCAGTATTATCAAGGTCAAGCACTCGCATCAACATCATTGTCAAATCTCAACTTTCGACATACACCAAATGGAAAAAATATGAAAACAGCAAAATGGAAATTCCATGTTTCCATATCACCAAAACAGCAAAACTTAAAACGGACATTTTTAAAAACTGGAAATGGCCATGTGTGAAATTTGAAAATTCAAAAACTTCAAACGGACATTGTTTAAAATGTGTCATCAGCAAAATGGAAAAATCCATATCATCAAAAACGTTAAACTTGAAACGAACGTTTTCAAAAACTGTAAATTGCAAAATGATAAATGACAGTGTGTGGAATTCATCATGTGTGAAATGTGTAAAATGAAAAAATCAGCCATCAACATCACGATTTCTTAAAATTAAAAATAACAAAACATCGTGCTCTGGAAAACTTTTGTTTTTATTTCATAGTCATAGTGAATTGACAAAAGAAAAATAGAATACAAACAAATCCCAATTCCTCACTCCTCAATGTTTATGTCCATGCATCATCAACTTTCCTTTCATAGCACTCATGACAATTAGAGCTGCCATCCTTTCACCTACTGAGGCATCACTGGATGTGAAACGTTGTTTAGCTTTCTTCAATAACAATTTATCTGCCACATGTCTTAAACCAGAATGACTATGGCGATAAGAAAGGTCATGTTCCTTGCATGCTTGATCCAAAAGATTAATGGGTACATCACCACGTTGTAAACGTTTTTCGAGACGAGTTCCAGGGCCGCAAAAACGATAACCTGGAAGATGGATTTCGTAAGGTAAGTATTGAATCACTTTGTCAATGACGCCATTGCCAGTACAGGTCTGGCATATCCTTTTCCATCGATGGTAAAAAGGTTTGGTCTTCCTCCTCCTCTGTGGACGATGTTTGTGTTTGTTGTTGTTGTTGTTGCTTTTTCTCGCCATGACACTCGTGGAATGATTCAACAAAGTCTTTACACGGACTTTTATGACCGTGATACAGTTTCACTAGCTGGCAAGTCGCACACTGACGCATAGACGGTATTTTTGCCATGGCCACTTGCTTATGGTGATCGTAATCCGTACAGGGTTGCAATTCACTCAACACAGGGTCTTGAGTCCATGATTTTGGTACATGTTGCCAGATTTCTTTGACCGCGTTGGCGGCCACATAATAAATGAACGACTTGGGCAGTGCCAAGAGTTCCTCTTTGGTAAAACTGTCTAGTTTCTTTTTGCACACAAAGAACTTGCCGATGGCTTTGTCCGTAGCATTGCCTTTCTCCATGGTATCACGTGCTGTAGATGTTTACACGTCGCTAGTAGAAATCTCACTGACGTCATTCACAGGTAAATCTTGAGTTATAATTTTGTTCAACAACTCCCAGCAGGCATGAGTGGTTAACCAATGAAAGAGATGCCACGCATGCGATAGGGCTGTATGGGTAATGTTGCCACAGGAACAAGTATCCATGAGCGTTTGCAGGGAGGGGCAGCCCAACTCCATGAGGTCGATACATTGACAGTAAGACGCCAAAAATGGTTGCAACCATTGACGTTTTTCATTACCTTTCACAAATACCACATTGGCCGATGACAAGTGTGCTTTCATGACCACGTCCAAATATTTATAGGAAATGGTTCCCTGATTCCAGTCTAGTTGCCTATGATTTTCAATCCACTGGGTTTGTTTACGGTCTTTTTCACACAACAAATCAAAAGCATGGGGTGGTTTAAATAGCAAATGCGTAGCTTGCGATATCCAAAACGTGGTACAATCGATTATGGCCACTTGTTTAAATATAAATTTGTTGTCACCAATTTTAAACCCTTGGCAATCCACAATGAGTGTGCGCAACATGTTGACGCTTGCCTGGACCAAGTTCAACTGACGACTGACTGACGATCACGTGTGATCATGGCATGGACTTACCTGCCATGCTAGTTTCAAAAAAGAAGGTTAGGGTAGGACAGGGGGACATGCAAAAATAAGAATTTAAGAATTACATCATTTTATTATCATAACACGTCTTACAGGCTTTTCTCATTTTAGGATAAGGACGATAGCAACTGATACAACAAAATAGTCTCTTGTGTTTGTAACGTCCATAACACCGATGATGTCCCAATGTCTCTAAACTAGGCGTTTTTGATGGTGATCTGCTCACCGAAGCACCATGGATACCATACGGCCCACATGTATCATAACTTGTATTTTTTTCATCACCCAGAGACACAAGTGAGGGATAGCTTGAATGACAGGGTATATTTCCCACTTTCATTCTGCACAGGTAGGGGCAGGTGGGTGACCAGCGCTGATGTTCCTGCATGGGTTCATCGCCCTCCTGCCATTGGTCTATGATGATGGGACAAAAGGCACATTTCACTTCATCTCTTGTTTTTAAATAGTAGAATCCAGCAGCCGCCAAGGCTTGAGGGTTTATGAAAGGCACTGGCCATGTGGCAAAAGTCTTGAAACGTTGTTCCTCAGAGTTTAAATTCATGGATGTAACGTCTCTTGAGGCTTTAAAGCAAGACATGACTGAGCGACTTAACGTGGGTTGAGCTGTTATTTATACACTCGTCACTTGGTTGGACAGTGGATAATAGTTGACTTGTTTGTGATGAATAATCAGACAGTAGGCTGTCGTATTGGCTGGTACATTGTCATGCGTTTCAAAATCTAGTCGAATGTCGATATTGGATGGCTTGACAGACTCTTCCAGGTAAGAACAGTCAAAAACAATCAGTGGTGCTCTTGCCTTAAACGCTTGGGGTAGTAGCATGGGACCGTTCTCTTTTTGATAATACGACCATCGAAATTTAGAAAACAAGTCGTACAGGGGGCCAAACTTATTTTTTGAAAAATCCAAATCCAGTCCTTCATAGGGAAACACAGCTCCGTTGAGGAAAAGACGTGCATTTCTCAATTGCAGGTGATCAAATTGCGTGGCATCTTTGGTTTGTTGATACTTGCGATTCGTTTGAAAACCCACGATCAGGTAGAGAGGTCTCTCTGTATAGCGAGCTGTTTTTACAGACCAACTGTGTGTGTTGGTGGTGGGCAATAGCGGATACTCATGGAGTGCCCAGCTTCTAAATTCCATAGGTAGAGGCATATCTCTCTTTACCATTTTGAGTATGTCCAGTTTTTTGCTATCTTCGAGGGTCACATGGGGGACTTTCCATAGCAAGCGTTGTAGTTGAATTTTTGAATCGATGGGGGCATTGTCGGCCCCCTTGAGTGCATTATTATCACTCCTGTCTCTCACTAGGTAAAGCACTTGCCTTGCGTTAACCACAATGCGTTGGTGATCTTCGGCAAAGCCTAGAACCAGTTTAAGAGGTAAATATCCAGTAAAGGTCCCATCGGTGTGTACCATCCAGTCATTGGTCGAGTCAGGGCACCAAGCTGCCATGCAAAGTGTTTTACCTTCTTCCTCACTATAAGAGGGGTATAGTTTCATGACACTGGAAATGCCCACATTTCGAGTGCTATCCACCACGATATCGTTAATGACATACCGCACTTCAGAAAACAGAAAGGCTAAACCATGGTTGGCCAACTTGGATGTGGTAGGTGTAGAGCCATCGGCTTTGGTGAGCCGACCTTCAATCTGAATGACACTTTCATGCGGTAGGGTGTAAATATCTTGGTTGTTGATAACAAATTGAATTTCATCATTGTTATTGAGTCCAGGTGTTTGAGCTTGATAGGAATGGAGATCAATTCTTACCACTCCTGGTTGCTCCTCGATGCGGTTCGCTATCTCTAGGATAGAATTCATTATAAGGGTTGACGTGGTAACCCAAATGCTGTAAAATCTGCTTGCCTTGAGATGTTAACGTGTATTCACGTGGCAAACAACTAACACCATTCCTAGACGGTGTTGTTGCTTTATACACAAATTTCATAGTGGTTTTAGCACCAACTTGTAAGTCACTGGTGTGGTAGAATCTAGATCAATGAGTTGTTGATCTCTATTGATCAGTCTTAATGTTATATTACTAATACTATCAACAGCCACAGCATGAAAAAGCACCACTGGAGGGTTTTCACGAATAATATACCCATTGGGCGATGTCGCAATAAAGTCATAAAGCGAATGCGATGGTTCTTGATTGGTGTACACTTGGCTAATAATATTACACGTCACCGACACATGATGGTCCTCAATGAATTTCACTTCATGGTCCGATTCATGTTTTTTGTTGGGCTCCAACACACGTGGTTTAAATCCGAGTAATGGGCCAATGGAATCGGGGTGTGTTTTAAAGTCAATGTTGAAGGTAGAGAAAATACTGCAGCGATGAGTGTTAGTATTGCCTACAAGTTCAAACTTGTGCGTTCCGTCGAGAAATGACTTTAAACCATACTGATTGATCAACACCACATAAATGTGTTCATAAATATCATCGATCGTGTATCCACCAGAGTTCAGGGTGAGCACAGAATCATCATAGTAAAACTTGTTGTTCACATTTTCACGTATGTTGTATATTCGATTGTACGTTTCAAGAGAAACAAGTCCTAAACCATAGGGTTTTTCACTCAATTCGATAGGCGGGTAAAAGTCTAGGCTGACTTCAGGTCCACGTCCATGCACTGTAAACGTTTTACTTTCTACCGACATACTGGTGGCGTTTTTGCTTATGCTGCGTCTTATATAAAAAAATTAAACACAAACGTCCACACTGTTGGCTGTTAAACGTTTGCTCACGTTTCACATTATAATATATCTTGATCCTGTTTCCAAAATAGGTCACTAGTTCCATGGGCGGGGGCAAATTCCCAAAACTGTCAAAGTACCATACCGTGGATCCCTCTTTGACATAAGCTACATAATGCGTTCCTGGTCCTCGGTGATCATCCAAATTGACAACAGCACATTCCTGTTTCCAGGGTCGTGGGGGTAATTGGTTTCGCATAAACACACCTCGAAAATGAGAAAGCTTTAGTTGTTTAGCATAGCTTTCCACTTGTTGATGCGTCAGGGCATGTCTCGCTATGGCTGAGGTTAAATTTTTTTTTTTTTAATATTTCGAAATGGTGAAATCCCAAATCCTTGTTGATAAAAGGCTGGCTTTAAATTGGCATTTCTAGCCCCCATGGCAATCGCTTCCATCGTTTCATTGTGTCGCTGACTTTCTTTGAGTTGTTGCTTGCCCTGCTGCGCGGCTTTAATGGTTTTCGCCACTGCACTGGCACCGCCCAAAAGTGAGCCCAGAGCAGCCAAACCAGCAAATAATGCAGGTAAAAATCCCGCTCGTTTGGGAACGGGAATCACTCGCCCTTGGTTTGAAACCTGTCGCCGACGTTTTGGAATAACCTGTCTCTGTGCTGCTCGAAGGGCTTTCCTTATGGTCAATACATTATTTTTTCTTTTTTTCTTTCGCAAGGGCTTGTCCTCGAATGTTGTAAGCCCTGGCTTTGCCAAGGACAAAGTCCTTTTTTTAGTCTTTCTCACTGCATACCTTTGTTTCACCATGATGATAATGACCCACAACCTTTCACAAGAAAGTTTAAATCACAACTAACGTCAGATGGTTATTTCATGGCTGTATATTCCAATTCCACATAAAGTGGGAAGTCGTTTATGGTTTTTCCCGCTTGCTTTTCATCCCATGTCAACATGAGATAAAAGGATAATTCGTCACCTGCATTGACCATTTCATGGTTATGAAGCAACATCCTATGACCATTTATCTTTATTTGTAAATGGTTCTCATCAGGTATGGCATATTTGATGTGAATGGTTCCATCATAGTGTAATCGATAGTGGCTTAAACCCGAAGCAAGCGCATAGGTCAAGTGCTGATCATGGACTAGCGGTAAATGGTTTCTGTCATTCACAGGTTTTTCATTTGTCAGATACACTAAAAACACAGATGGGATAAATTTATAAAGCCTTTTCATTTCATGGGTCACGTAACGCTTGGTACAAACATCGTCTTCGTCTTGTGGGTCTTCCACGTGAATAATCCGATGGTGATTAGCGCTATAGCCATTCACCATAAGCTGGGGCACTTTGTCATAAAACTCATACACTTTGTTATCCACATACTTTTTCGTAGTAACGTCTGTAGACACTTGAGGATGTTTTACATGGGTTAACCGCTTTCCCTTAAAGTCATAATCTCCCTGTTTTGTGCGTGGCACTACTGACCTATCCACATAGTGTTTATTAGCAGGATCTGTTTCCTGTTTAGGATCATGTATGGGGACAGGCCTAGCTTTGGCCATCAACGCACGTCCAAAGACATCCATCGTCAACCTGTAGTACCAGTCTACTGTTTCTATGACAAGGCTCGGTGTCCTGTATATAGACAGCCTGCTAGCCTTTCTAAGCCTTAGTTGAAATGAAGATTATTAAGCAGCAAGAGTCATTCCCCGTGGGGGACATGGTTTCCCATCTCTGTCCCACATCACGTGAACAACGCCATGGTTCACTGTTTCCATCTTCCATTCGCTGCATCATTGTGGGGCCTTCCGGCTGTGGAAAGACTAATCTTTTGCTAACGCTCATTACAGCGCCCAATGGTCTGCGTTTTCAAAATATTTATATTTTTGCAAAATCTCTCTACCAACCCCTCTACGTGTTTCTGGATCAAGTCATGTCTGGATTACAAAAAGAGAATATGGGTTATTTTACATTTTCCATGCAAGAAAATGTGATTTCACCGGATGAGGTAAAGCCTGATTCACTCATGATTTTCGATGATGTATCCACTGAACGTCAAGGCATCATTCAAAGCTATTTCAGCATGGGTCGACACAAACATATCGATTGCTTCTATCTTGGGCAAACGTATTCTAAAATGTCCAAACAGTTGATTCGTGACAATGCCAATGTCATTGTTTTATTTCGTCAGGACGAGAGGAACAGTCGTCACATTTATAATGAACATGTGAATCCGGATATGACCTTTCAAATGTTTACAGAATTGTGTGCCAAGTGCTGGAACACTCAACGTCATGCCTGTTTAGTGATTGACAAACAAAGTGAACTCAACCAAGGACGGTATCGCTTAGGGTTTGATCATTTTATTGCTATTTAAGGCCCTGTCTCATTCGCCATCAAGTCATTTGTCAAGACACCATGGCGTTAGCAGAGAGTCAATTGAAAAAGCATATTATTAGAGCAAAAAATACTATTCGCCAAAAGTTTCGTCAATTGAAACAATCACGTGCCAATCATGCTTTGTTTATTCAGCAACATTTAGCACCTCCACTAAAAGCCATGTTGAAACCCTCTTTCAAGCCATCTGAAACGCTACCCACCGTTTCACAAGCCACGCAGACGCTGCACGAGGACCCTGAGGAAGAGGAAGTGGAAGATTTGACTAGTGATAGTGAAGTTGAGGATGAGGAGGAACAAGTGTTTACGCCTCAAAAAAAGGCCGCACCCCTTGCAGAGTTTTTGAGAAAAAAGAAATCCTTGGCCATGGTCGAAACACCTTGCCCTTCCAGAGCGTCTCCGTTTTCACAACTCTTGGCCACCCCTCAACATAAAGCTCAACTGAAAACCATTTTAATAAAATATTATGGATCAACATTGGAACCCTATTTCACCGATCTATTTATTGGAAACACAGATACCACGTATGGTGTTCGCTATGAGGATGATAGTTTTAAAATTGGCGATTCATCCATTAAATTTGCTCGTACTAAAGCTGTCATTAAAAACATCAACTATAAATTAACGCCAGGACTGTTAAAGCTGCTCTTTTCTCGGACCCCCTCTTCCCATGATTATACGTCAGAGGACCTTGACAAATATAAATCCATTTTATTGGATACCCATGCTCACAAAAGACAGTATGATCCCACGCAACAAGTGAATGCCAATATATCTCAAAAATATAAAACCATCATTGCAAAAATGTTTCCCACCAGTCAAAGTACTCGTCGTAAAGTGTCCGCTTCGGGAGTGACTTTTAAACCATTAAAACCCCTTGTGGATGTTACCTACTGGCACAATCCCAATAAGCTCGTCCAGCGGCTACAGTTGTTGCATGCCTCACGTCAAGCTGGCCATACCGGTCACGATTGGGAAATTCAAGAAATTGAACAAGAACTTCGAAATGCCAAAATTATTGTTTAAGCCCTCACCCATTAAAATGGGTATTGCTCACGAGTTGCATCGCCCAGCTAGGCGTCACTATCCGCGACTCAAGGTGATTTCACGAGGTGTGGATGAACTTTGGCAGGCTGACTTGGTTGAAATGATACCCTATGCTGGCGTTAACGACGGTGTACGCTATATGTTGACCGTCATTGATGTCTATTCCAAAATGGCCTTTGTTGAACCTGTGCGTCGCAAGTCTGGCCCACTAGTTACCAAGGCCTTTCAACATATTATTCAACACTCCAAACGTCAACCTCAGCTGCTACAAACCGACCAGGGGAAAGAATTTTTCAACAAGGATTTCTCCAGTTTTCTCAAATCTAAGGATATTCACCATTACACCACGTACAGCAATCTGAAAGCCAGTGTGGTCGAGCGGTTCAACCGAACATTGAAAACCCATATGTGGAAAGCGTTTACCGCTCAGGGCACGTATCGCTGGTTGGACATGTTACCTGAGCTAGTATCACGTTACAATGACACCAAACATAGAACGATTGGGACCAAGCCACGTCTCGTAACTAAAAATATTCAGCGATTGGATAAACTGTTTAACCCCATAAAAACAGCTGATCCTAAACGTCACCGACTGAACATTGGTGATTTTGTTCGTGTGAGCAAATTTAAGTCTGTCTTCAATAAGGGCTACACGCCTCAGTGGGGGACTGAACTATTTCGAATTCGTCGAGTCAACTTGGACACTCCAGTCACCTATTTACTCGAGGACCTCAACCATCAACCCATAAAAGGTAGATTTTATCTCCATGAACTTCAGAAAACAGCATTTCCTCAGCATTATCTTGTGGAAAAAGTGTTGAAACAAAAAGGAAATAAACTCTACGTCAAATGGTTAGGGTTTAACTCTACGTTTAATTCCTGGATCAATAAATTACATGTTGTGTGAACCTGTGTACTTTTTATTTATTCACACATGTTGTACACCACCTATAGCTCTATGTGTACAGCGCTCCGCGCTTCATGCATGTTCATACATGTTTGTCTTTCCCTTTCCTCCTGTGTTCTCTCATACATCACCCCCTCCCCTCTCCCTCCCTTCACCTCCCACCACTGCTGTTTGCAGCTCTTGCCTATCTATTGGTTGTGACATTATTCCGACAAGTTGCATTATACTTTTTACTGATTCAGCGATTCCCACGCTTTGAACATTCTCTTATCGTGCACGTGGACAGATAACACCCACGCGAACACCTGTGCCGGATCAAATTTCACCTGAACTTGCATTTTGTCACGTACGAAGCAAGACAGGATGTAACTTGTTAACAGTTATCGCGCATGTAGATAGATAACGTCCCAAGCGAACACCTGCGGTAGATCAAATTTCACGTCAACTTGCATTTTGTCACGTACGAAGCAAAACAGGATGTCACTGGTTTAGCCTACATGTGGTTTCACAAATGTGTGTGTGCATGCCTTTCACACTCCCCTGCAACCACGATGGTCAGATTATTTCACCTTCAAGCGTCACCTGTTGTCAAGTCAGATCGGAGCCTTCCAATAATCTCAAATGGCATTCACCTCCTGTAAGTTTGTTTTCTCTACTCGCTTCGACCAACATAGAACCTAGTTCTCATCACCGTTTACACGTTAAAGGTAAAATATCAGAAAACGCACGCTCGCTCTGTCATACACCGACTCGTCGAAATATCAATTAATCTATTGAACACAGCCACCGTGGTCAGCGACAAGTTCGTTGAAACACACACACCCAGCCGTATCGTCTCTCTCAACCACCACGCTTCATGAACATTATAAACAGGTAAAGAAAAAGAAAACGTTTTTTCAACATGTATGGCGTTAGACCCATGTGAATTATTTTTTGAAAAAAAATATCTACCACATTTGAAAGGGAGTGTTAGCCCGAGTCCTAGGACACCTCGTACATGTCTCTAGCGTTATTGGTTCGTGAGATATCGGCAAAAATCACAAAAAACACGTGTTTACCCCCAAAATCGCGTTTCCAAAATTTTTTAAAATTACAACGAGTGGTCCATAGCAAAGAGGACGTCTTCCCGAATCCTTGGACCCATCGTACATGCCTCTAGCGTTATTGCTTTGTGAAATATCGGCAAAATCACAAAAAACACGTGTTTACCCCAAAATCGCGTTTCCCAAATTTTTTAAAATTACAACGAGTGGTCCATAGCAAAGAGGACGTCTTCCCGAATCCTTGGACCCATCGTACATGCCTCTAGCGTTATTGGTTCGTGAGATATCGGCAAAAATCACAAAAAACACGTGTTTACCCCCAAAATCGCGTTTCCCAATTTTTTTAAAATTACAATGAGTAGTCCATAGCAAAGAGGACATCACCCTGAGTACTTGGACCCGTCGAACACACCTCTAGCATGATTGGTTCACGAGATATCGGCAAAATCACAAAAACACGTGTTTACCCCAAAATCGAGTTTCCAATTTTATTAAAAATTATAACGAGTGGTCCATAGCAGAGAGGACGTCACCCCGAGTCCTTGGACCTGTCGAACATGCCTATAGCATGATTGGTTCGCGAGATATAGCAAAAAGTCTAAAATCACGTTTTTACCCCAAAAAGACTGTGTTTCCAGATTTTCACCTTTTCGACACCGACATTCCCGTAAAGAGCACGACGAGACGAAAAAAACGAATCCAAGCACGCCCTCCTAGCATGGCTCCTTCCATTCCAAGGTCGCAGGGGCTCACCACTTGCTTTTATAAGCAGCTCTGTCCTTACCACACTACTGCAGGTTTTCATTCTAGAGACTTTAAATTTATTTTGGGGGTAGAGGGGGTAGGGACCATTGATTTGCGTTAAACAATTTTTTTTGTAGAGTTCCTAGTTTCCAAAATATAGGATTTTCAAAATTCGAGTGTTTTCAAAAAAATATAAAAAATAAAAATTTTTTATTACAAAAAATAAAGGTCATAAAGACTGTTCGTTTGAGCCATGGCACAACGTTCTATCCTGTTTGGTTTTCAAACTATCGCCTATTTTCGAAAACAAAAATTTTCAAAAAAATTTTGAAAAATATAATGAGTGGTCCATAGCAAAGAGGACGTCAGCCCGAGTCCAACAATACCTCATTTGTCAAAATCGGACCATGCGTTCAAGAGATATTTAACATGGCTGAGGCTTAGTAGTAGAGCAAGGGGGGTTTTGAAGTGGGGCAGAACTCCTAGTACTCCACTACTTACACCTGTGTGAAGCTAAATTAGGTTAAAAATGTAAACAACGCTCAGGTTCCTACGTTCGGTGCCAGGAGCCGACTGCGGTGGCGTCTTGTATACAAGTTCTGAACTAGTAGTTGTTGACAGTGGCGTTTGGCGGCAAAAGTAGGAACTACTTGAAAAATTCAATGTGTGCAGTCCTTAATTGAATTAAGAAAGAGAAACACACTAATACAGTCATCACAATTAACACCGGTTATCAGACAGATTCAATACACACCCAAAGTACACGGGGCTACATGACCGCGTTGTCGCAGCCCCTAAACTGAGGAACTAACCAACCAACACTCAACAAGTTAACAACGATCTCCAAATCAGTGTTAATGGATCCATATAATATTTAGGCCCTTATTATTATTATTTTAACTACAATTTCCCTCCCGCTAAGAAAGAAAGAAAGAAAGAAAGAAAGAAAGAAAGCTAATTGCCCCGCTAGGCGGGATTTAAAATTATCTGTGGCTAGGCTCAGTTTGAAAAAAGAAACTATATTTAGTGAGAGAAAGTCTAGATTGGCAAACCTGGGAGGACGGAGAAGACGTGTATTGCTGGACCGAAAGGTGACCAAGCAGTGGCGATGCTGACACAAATCACAACCAGACCGATTTCCCACAAAGCATGAGTTATAGAATCATCAGCAAGTGTCATTATTTAATTTAAGAAATGTTTATTTAGCTTATTAATTATTATTGTTACGTGCATGTGCACGTCCCAACTTTTCAAACATGTATTTACTCATTTGAAATGACCGCTTCGTCGCTCAGTTCCGCCTGTGACCACGAGATGGTAGCGGCAGTCGGACTTTGTAAGGTCTGCACGTGGTTCCTGTTTCTCTCCAATAGGTAGTGTGTGCTGCGCCTTATAATACTCCTTATACGCATGACATAATTGAAAGACAATTACATTCTTCGTCTTGAAACAAATGCTAGTGTATTCATGATACCGCCAAATTATGTACTTATTTATGACATTGTTGTTTTGAGGTGTCACTCCGTGATTGGACAATATTATTTACATGTATACAGTTCGGATTTGACACGCAAAAATTCTCCGCCATTTTGTGGAGTCCATTAGCTGTCGTCAAGAAAACAACAAGCCGGCTGCTGGTCCAAGAGTATCTATCCGTTGCGCTAGGGGCCTAGCCCCTAGCTTTTTCAAAATGTGAATTCTTATTCAAGAAAAAGGGAACGCCTGTGCTACATAAGGTTTATTTCATCGTTCCCCCGTGAAGAGGAAATATGCAAATTTAATCGCAACTGGATGCAAACGAGTGCTGTCATCTACACGAGGCATGTGCTGTGTGGGCTTTTTCAAGGCAACATACTGCCGCTTTTTTATTTTATTTAAAATGTGTTAATTTTTTATTTTTTTATTGTGTCTCTACTGAGAAGGATGTAAGGTACGTTACATTATTTTTCTTGATGTTTATTATTGTTATGGAGCTCCGATATCATCTTATAGTAATATTTTAATTCTGTTCCTCGTTTGTTTTATAGGCCTAATTTTATTTCTGTTTTAATTACGTTTCCTGATTTATTTTAATTTTATTTTTCTTTCTTCGTACCTTATGGAGACACATTTCTAGTTTATTTTACGTTTAAATTATTACTTATTTTCTTCTGCCAATCTTAGGATTGATATAGTATTCAATTTAATTTATTCATGATCCGGTGCATTCCACTGTTGTAATAGTATTTAGACGTATTGCTTTCCTCCGTCCATTTCCTTCTGCTGATGTTTAAATTTAATTGTATTAATTGTTTGCCGTAGTTTCGATCAGGCATTCGGTCTCCCGTTTTAGTGGCCTTGCTTTTGTTTTATTATGAAGAGATGCATTATGGTCTCGAGGTCAGTCAATTGGCGTCCGCCGCGAAGCTCAAACGTGTTGTGTTAACTTAAGATGTTTTTTTTATTTGTCCTGGTCGGTTTTTACTTTGTGTTTTTCGTAATTGTTCCTGTGTTTACCTCCTTCATGCAAATTATTGGATTGTTTTCCGATTCTTTTTAATTTGATTAATTTAATTTTTTTTATTTCTCGTTTCATCGCGGCCGGGATCTACGCATGCCGGATCGTTATTGCATTCCCTTGCAAATTATCAAGCCCTTTCTCATTGTGATATGCATGTAATTTTTATTTTAACCTTTGGGCTGTTATTTTTTTTTTTATTATTATTTTAAATTAAGTCTTTTCTCTTCTTGGCTTTGCAAGCAAGCATGTTAGGCGCTATCTGGCCTTCTTGGTAAATTTGTGTTGGTTGATGCATGTTCCGTTTCTGGTGAAGGTTCTCCTTTAAATTTTTAATATTAAACCTTTTATTCTTAATTTTTTTTTGTCTTTTGTTGTGACATTATTTCACCGACGGCAGTTCCGTTGGTTTTTGGGGGGTGTCTGTACGATAGCCTGTGTGTGTTGTCCCCTTCTCCATCTTCCTTCCACTCCTTTGTGCTCTTCTGTTGGGACATGTCATCTGGAGGTGATTTTGCTGCGGAAGTGACCCGGACCCCTGAATTCAGGTAAGTTGGCCCATCCACGCTCGCCGTACACGTCGCATTCTGGTGAAGCAGAGCGTGGTTATCGAGTTACCGACGTGCTGTTGGCCAGTGCCGTCCATGGGGTGTCAATTATCACTTCCTTTATTTTTCTTGTAATATTTCCATAAAGGGGGGGGGGGGGGGAGTTCAACCCCCAATAACACCGCCCTGGCTACGCCATTGTATCCCGGTCACATTCCGCTTGATTTGAAATTAATTTCAACTAATCTGTAGTGACGATGGCTGGCCACCAGAATGTGACATATACTCATTTCCAATATATATAGGCTATATCTTACCTCGTTCCTTCCATGAGGTCTTCACTTGTTAAGCAGCTTCCCGGTGAAATAAAGCGACGGAGCTTATATTTGGTACGCCCCTCGTATTGAACCATTAAACGGTATTAAATCAAGGAACATAATATGCAAGAAAATAATTTAATAAAAGTTAATGAGATGAGTGAAGTAACTGATGCGGACCAGCCCAGCGTGGCGCAGGCTGCGAGATGGCGCTACAAGAAGCCTCACTAGCCACAAGCCTCTGTAATTTATTGCGCGCTGAATAAAGGTGCGGTTCTCTTAAATTAACATTTTATCCCACAGAGGGTGTAGAGCGGCTTGCTGGTCAGGACCGTCATCGTTCATTATTCTCCTCTTAGCTGCTCCTATCTTCCTCTCTCTTCAATACCTGAAATTCTCCTACTTCCATCTTTTGTTCCGCTGCCTTTTGTTCTCTTGCGATTGTGTTCGTATTCTCAACTTACATTACTTCCTTTTATACCACCGCCATTTATGTCTCTCGGGACAATACAGGGTTGTTTTCTCGGAATTCTAATTTACTAATTTTCATTATTACGTGTCTGTTCTTTTCATATAGCCTTTATTTCATGTGAAGTCCAAGTTACTTTCATGGCTTAACAACTTACTGAAGCGTACTGTCAGTGCCGGCCAGAAGGTTTTAAAAGTACTAATATTACCAGAATTCATGATGAAAATTAATAAATGTGAAAGCAAAATATTGAAATGCAGTCAAATGAAATCAGAAACCCCTATTGACGTCAAATTGAGAGGTGAAAAGCTAAAGGAAGTAGGAGACTTCTGTTACTTAGGAAGAAAAATAACCAGTGACGGACGAAGCAAAGAGGATATAAAAAGTAGGTTGGCTGAGGAAAAAAATGAATATGTTGACATCGAACGTAGTTTAAGGTAGTCTATAAGGAAGTCATATTTTAAAGGCTTTCATTGGAGCGTGGCACTCTATGGAAGTGAGTGTGTGTACTCGTTTGTCAAATTCATTTCTTATAAAGGAAGTTCATGTAATACAAATAACAACTAAAGTTACATTATGAAACAAGATGTCCAGTAAAGAACATATAGCCTACTTTCTCCTAAATGCATGGGTATTGTTATAACTCTTTGTCCTTTTCAAGGAGTATAATTGAATTTTTGTTATAGTAGCTTTTTGAAATGCAACGTGCTATACGGATACTAAACATCAATTACATTCCTTAGCAGAGCCGGGAATCTAACTTGGGCCACCGCGGTGAAAGCCAAAACGCTAGCCACTGCGCAACGAGGTGGAAAACAACAAACACTACACGTATCACAGAAATACAGATTATTTGAGGGGCAGATTATCTCGTAGTTCCATCCCTTAAGACAACAATAACTAACTACGTAGCAGATTATTAGACAAGTTAATCGCATACCTATGTACACAGGGTTGATGACCAAGATGTCATAAGCCCCTAAAGTGAATTGACAACAATTTTCTTTTAGCGTATGGCTTCTTAGTGCCAGGAGTGTTATTGGAAATGCTCGGCTCGCCAGAGTTTGTAGCTGCTTCTATGCGGACACCCATGGGGTGAGCTACACGTACCGTCAGGTGTGGAGTATGGTCTGGGGAGGAAAGTGTGAATGTAGGACGAGGAATTGGAAGGGAGCGGCTGTGGCCTATAGTTAGGGACCTATCCTGGCATTTGCCTGGAAGAAAGATGGGAAATCTCTGAAGGCCATCAAGGTTGCTGGTGGGGTGATTCAAACCTCCTCGTCTCCCGGATGTTAGCGACTGCCTGCAGCCACACCGTAACGACCACGGCTAACTCACCCGGTATTGACAACAATAACAGTAATAAGGTAAGTGAATGAAGTAGAACTCAGCAATTCTTCTAGGTTTGTGCCGTGTCCTGTGTGGGGTTTCGCCTAGGACACCATGCTGGCTCATCAGCGGACTCTTGGTGTCCCCGCCCGGACCCCCACTGGAGTAACGAACAGCGCGCTATCTCCTTTTATATAAAGTGCAACTGCACCTATTTACTGCGAGAACTAAAAGCTCAAGCAGCCTTAACCTCCCTATGAAGGCTTCCAAAAAGATGGACACCAACAGCCCTCTGATGACTCAGCTTTGTGTCCTAGGCGAAATCCCCCACAAGACACGGCACAAACCTAGAAAAATTGCTGAGTTTTAATTCACTGGCCGTGAAAGTCAATATACATCTTTTTGAAGGAAGTAGAGTTTCTCAGTTAGGTGATACTTGGAAATGTATCTGATAATTTACGTTAGTGTGTTGATTAGTGTACCTTTTTGTAACTAAGGATAGGGTTGGGAAGTGCGCAGCTGAGGCCCTAAGATAGAAACTAAACCGGGATTTTCCAGATATAGAAATGGGAAACCTTGTTCAACCTCATTTAATATGGCAGAGCTAGGAATCACATTATTTTATTTTATTGAATACGTCTTGTCAATACTAATTATAATACTTAACGTACATGTTTCGGTATTCAGTGGCTTCTTCTTCAGCGCTTTGCATTGCTAAAACAATATGGATGTCCTTACAATAATTTTGATTAAATAAATATTCCAAATACCCAAATAAATAAAAATCCACACTTAAAAGTTGTTGTTTCTAGACTGTGGCATTGGAGTTGCGATGGACGGTGGTGAAATTATAAACATCGATATAGGGAATTGAGATTTATGCCTTTGACATCTGCTAAAGCCAAAACATTATTTGCTGGCTCATTCTCGTTGTAATTGTTCGAATAGCTTCAACAAATATTAATATACTTTATAAGGGACTTAATCATTTCGTGTTGTTATATGAACGATTCCTGGTATAAATAATAAACACAGGTTATCAGATAAGTTGAACATTCTCTGAATTTCACCAAGCTGATGACTATGATCTCCCAAGCCCCAAGAATGAATTAACAACAACAATTAGGGTTTAGCACTGAGAAGATAATCTTTCTGCTGAATTACCTTCCGGTTAGAGTTGTATCATTTAAGAGCTTGATGCATTGTGGTAAAAGGAAGTATACTTTAATGCGTGTGGTATACGTCACTTGATCTGGGGGAAGGGGAGTGAAGGACCTGATTGTGTAGTGTTGGTCTCCCACTGGGTTCGAGGCGCGCTTATTTAATGTAAGGGAATTTAATAAAAAGTTCAGTCAAGATTTTGGGATTCTGTGTACATGTAAATACTTTCAGATATTATTTTGGGCATATATTGGGAAGAATCCCCGTACTGAGATTCTATTTCAAGAGCAGAGGATGAATTCGGAATGTGTGTTGTCAGAACCAAGATATTAACCACAAACTCCTCAAACAATAGTCTACCCATTATGTCGTCTGATTGAAGCCAGTTTCAGTCATTGTTATACCACTTATTATAAACAAACTGCACGTTGTTCATCACATATTTATCAGCCGTACACAATCCTACATCCGGCATCATTATCTACATATCAACTGGCATGGAGTGCCAAGAGTTAAAAGGACAGCAGATTATCTGGAGAGAACTAATCCTGATGTCAGCGCGTCACGGTCCACTTTGAAGCTCTTCAATTATGGACGCGTGTTAATCACGTGATGACTGACACCAGTCGAGGAGTGTGATGAGTCGGTCTGATTGGCTGATACTCTCCAACGTCGATAAAACACATGGGATCCTTCACATTACTTCATCTGCTATTGTTGGAGCAAGTAATTTATGTGTTATGATAACGCTGACCCACTCTATAACTTATATTCATTCAGGATGCTCTACAGTTATACTCTGTGAGCTGCCTGAATAGGATTGACAGTTCTCGCCTCGCCATGTGCTCAGCGAACAAGGTTGCCAAACAGTTAGAATAACAAGCGATCACACTGTACAAAAAAAAGGCCGGACGTTTGTTTTAGACGAGTGAAAAATCTTAATGGAAGCCTGGAGGCGAGTTACTTCAGTATCTGTGTTGTTATCAGCTGCCTCAAGCGGTCCGATGATTGACAACGCTCTTTCACACTACTCCTGAAGTACAGTCATTGGCAAATATAATGGTGTTCTGTTTGTAACTATGTAACTTGTACTTCCGCGTCACACAATACTTCGGCGTGGACTGTACTGTCTGCTAAGTCTGGAATTCCATTACATCAGATCAGTGGTGACAAGTGTGAAGCGATAGGGTGAGTGAGTGAGTGTAGGCTCACCCGCAGGCTTCAAGGTCAAGGGCAATCGTCTAAAACAAACGTCTGGCCTGTACAAGCCAAAGATACAGCTGACCAGGCACTGACGCACGTGGGCTGTGATATTGCAACGCAAAGTATTATGACATGAACTATGCGAACATGGATTGGTCAAGAGGCAGAGGGGTGATGACTGACGTGGAATTTCCGGACAAATGCCAATCCTATTCAGGCAGCTCACGGAGTATAGGCCTACTTGTTCAAATCAGATTTCGGTAAATTCCCATTGGAAGTGAACTTCAATACATTGTTACGTTTCTTCGGTCCGTAAAATTAAATTAGTCAGGCATATAGAAAAACTAACATGCAAATATATACCCATGCGGAGAACTTAATTCACATCATGCGCAAAAGACGAATATCATTTTTTGAGCATTTAAATAGAATGATTAATGACAGGCTAACAAAATAAATTTTTAATAAAATTTTAAAACTTAAAGTTCAACCAGCGTGGTTTGTAAACCAGACATTAAGGGATCTTAAGGAAGACGATATTGGCATTACAGATACATACAGTATAATAGGAATTTATTTCGGGACAAATTTCCAAAGGTGATCTTCAGGAAGAGGGGCGTGGTGGCGCAGCGGTTAAGCTGTTGGCCTCTCACCATGGCAGACAGGGTTCGATTCCCTGTCCATGCATGTAATATTTTCAAATCGAAATGCCATGTCCTGTGGTTCGGATTCCACGTAAAAAGGAGGTCCCGTGGCTTATGATCTCGCGATTAACGGTCACGTAAAACTACAATCTTCCTTCCTTTTATCTTCAGGGAGGAACAAGAAAGACAATGAAAGCTGCCACGTAACATTGAACAGCTCCGAAAGCAGAGATCATAGAGGATGAAGCGAATGTGGGCAGAAAGGAAGAAGACATGTGGCAAGATTTGAAGTATTGAATTTACGTGCTCTGTAAGAGTGCTATTCGATTAAATAATAATAAATAATAATAACTTATATTAATAGACATTAATACTTAGCCTATATTACTCACGCACGCACACACACACTAATTGAGTCACACTCCAAACAATTATTTATCACTGAATTTATTTATACTGTACGTTGAGAGGAAATGTTAGTTGGTTAGCCATTGCTGTTTTAAGGGGCGGAACTACGAGGTCATCTGCCCCTCTAAACACAGATAAAATAATACAAATTTGGAATTCAATTTAAAATTTAGAGGTGGACACTTAAATTCGAAAAGACCTAAAATTAATGGAACAAAAATAAAATAAAAATAATAATTATAAGAAGAAACAAAAATTACGGGGAAAAAACATTCAAAAACGAACAAGTCGTTGAGTCAATTTTCATTAGAAAATTTAGATTGCTGGCCCTAATCCACTCTCACTTATAAAGCGGATAATGCGATCAGAAGCCACCGTGTCATCGGCTAATATAAGTTTGTGTGTCATCTGCAAACCAAGGTTTCTTCATAAGCCAGCAAAATCCACACACTCGGTTAAAATGTGGGCCACGGTGAAAACGGCTCCACAGGTGCAAGAGAGAGGAAATGTATTTTACAGTCCTCAATATTTATATTCACATTTATCTCTACACCGTCACACATCGAGCTGCACGGAACTGGAATTACACACTTACACTTACCAGTTCAGTGCAGGGAGCGGGAGGTGGCAACTGCAGACCACACATCTCTCAAACAGCTAAGTGCACAATCCAAAATAACCTGAACATTTACGAAGTACTAGCAATCACATAATCACGCTAAGACCCGTTCTTACAATCTCCAGTAAAGTGACAGTAAACTCTAACTGACAGTTGGCTGTACGGTCGGTGTAAAGTCCCGGTAAACATTCGATCATTCTTACCATGTTCCGGTTAATGTTTACGGTAGGTTAGCAGATCTGCGCATAATTTTCAACAGTTGGTACGTATTTCTGATTTTCAGATTTCTTGATAGCCTACCTCTCAATAGTTCGCATGAGTGTATCTGCGTAAATAATAAATATATTTTATATGTCTTGATCTTGATCTGTGTTGATGGCGCAATCTGCTTGTTACGTTACGATTAGATAGAGAAATATATGGAAGGACAATAATTATCTCCAAATGAGACCAATAAAGGCCTGAAGAGGAAAAGCTTCGTCAAACGGAATCGTCCAATAATGTCTTGATCATCTAACTCCTCGTAATAATCACTTCGATTCTTATATACTTTTCATCTCCTTCTTTGAACAGCATCAGCATTTACGAAACCCATGAAATTACGGATAATTCTAGGCATATTGACGATGTATGTAATCAGCTGGCGTTGAAATCATAATAGAAAATCTGTCAGTAAAACAGTTTACGGGAGGAGAATCCTCCGGTAAAGTTCACTGCCGGTTAAGGCTTATTTTACTGTCAGTTTGTCGCTAACCGGGTATTGTAAGAATCAAGTTCCAGTAAACTTGCCGTAAAAGTGCCAGTAAAGATTTAACCGGAGATTGTAAGAACGAGCCTAAGTAAGCAAACTTGAAGGTCAATCACCACTAACAGTATCTCAAAATCACACTTGCCAATTTAATTACTACTGCAACAAAGTAAGTGTATATATTGTAAATATCATAACCTATAGGCTACTTGTAGACATACATTTAATAGCTAAAGTGTAAAGAATATGATGATGATCGCTTGACGATCGTAACTGCTACATTTATTAATCTCATGTAAATTTCTTTCAGGATCAGGGAACCACCATTACAATTGGGTACAATCATGTTGATAGACTGATAAACATTTAATATCGATTACTAAGGCAACACTGTACAAGTAGTTCCGTGAAGAACTATACAGCCTATTTTCATATATCCTATTGGTCTTCTCCATGAAAAATCTCCCGCCTATGAAAAGGATCGCCATGTTGGATTGTTCGGTATGTAGACCATAGAGAAATGCACCATTAGATGACGATTATTGCGTAGGTTCGTTATTTAAACGTTCACTACGATCGCATGATTAGGAAACAAGAAATACATTCTCAACTTTAGAATTTCGCACAGCCCCCATCTTGGGGTTACAAAAATAATTGAAATAAATTGGATGTCAGTGGATTAAAATTTGTATAAGCATTTACTGCACCAAGTTTCACTGTGCTCGGATGGTTAAATTGCTAGAAACGTGCATTTATATATTTAAATTTCGCGTCGTCGCCATGTTGGATTTGAGCTCCCCATGTTATTGAAAGTCCCATAGGTGAACTTATGGTCATAGCCTCTATCAACACACAAAATTTCTTTTTGATTGTTGTAATAGATTCGAAGATATTGAGAACCATTTAAATATTTCGGATGGTCGCCATGTGGGATTTTTATATATGTAGGCCATAGAGTTATGTAGATGAGGATTATTGCGTAGGATCATTAATCAATTGAATTCAATCGCATGATTAGGACACAGGAAATAGGAACTTAATTTCAAAATTGCGCACAGCCGCCATCTTGGGGTTATGTATACAAGTGAACTAAATTAGATGACAGTGCATTACAATGTGTATAAACATTTGCTGTACCGTGTTTCACTGCGCAAGGATGGTTAAATCGCGAGCAAAATGTTTTCAAATGTTTCAACTTCGCTTGGCCACCATGTTCGATTCATACCTAACAAGTTTTTGAATGTCACATAGGTGAACTTTTAGTAGTGCCCTTTACCATACACAATGTCAGGGTATTATTAGTAATAGTTTCGGAGATATAGAATGCTGATAAAATATTTCGCACAGCTGCCATGTTGGATTAATGAGACGTAATAAAATTTGAAGGGCATGGTCAGGGTCAGAAAAATAGTATTATGAACTTACCGAGTGCCATTGAAATTGCTCCTTCCGTTTAGATTTTATTAGGGGGAAACACACACATACGCAAACACACATACACGGACAAAAAAAGTGATCTCATAAGCCCACTTTGTCATAAATCAAAATAGGTTAAAAATGGCTTCCAACACGATTAAAGCGAAATTTCAAAGTCATCATAAAATGATGAGACAAAGTTCAATTTTGACCCCCTCTATGTGAGGAAAAAACACGAGAGGTCTGTAAAGGGACCTAGACCCAGAAATGAACATCTTAAGGTCATGGAACCAGCCGTTTCTGAGATATTTCCAAAAGTCAAATTCCCGCTGTTGGCGAACGCAACGAAAACGTTGGTGATCTTTGGAGGGACTAGTAAAAGAGCAAAGACCGTTCGATGAACTGGTAGGCTACTTTTGTTAGTTATATCATAAATACCGGCAAAACAGCCGAAATGTACCAACACCTGACCTCATAAAACGTTGCTTATAAATAATATGATATAAGGCTCACTCAATACACAGACTGACTGCAAAGTTTTGTGAACGTCAACGTTATTGACGACACTGAAAATATACGGCTTTATAACATTATATCGTAATACTTCAATGTGCAGTAAGACTGTGTCATCCTGTATTTCAACGCAAAAGTTGAGCTAGTTTTAATTTTTGACTTTCCAAATCGTGTAATTAAGTTCACGGTAACGCAATAATCTGCACTTTGTGTCACCTACTTTTTTCTCGGTGGTGGTATTGATTTGTGGCCAGCGAAAGATGTTTGCGAGCGTCCTTGTTGGGGTAATGATGTGATGAGGGGCTATTGACTGAGGCTTCCGCTCGATAGAGTTACTGCGGCTGGGCTAAAATGACGTGATAAAGGGCTTTCACTTTCGGTACTTGAAGAACAAACTCTGTAGAGAGAATGGTATATTGTAACTTTTCAATCTGTCTACTCTAAATAATCGCAATTACTGGGACAAGCGAAACAAGATGGTCAGTAAATAACACATAGCCTACTTTCTCCTAAATGCATGGGTATTGTTATAACTCATTGTCCTTTCAAGGAGTATAATTGAATGTTGAATGTAGTTGCTTGTTGAAATACAACGTGCTATACGGATATTAAACATGAATATGAGGTGGCCATTGCTAGTCCTACCTCTGTAAAAAAATAAATCATTCAATTCGGTTTCACCGTGTTTGAATTTATATGGGGAATCGATTTGCACACATACATGGCCACTATCTGCAAACTACTGGGCTGATGACCTTGTGGTTCAGAGAAAAGATGCTTCCCTCAAATAGGTTCGTTCAATTTGGTTTTACCGTGATTTTAAATTGATAGGGGGGGACAGACATTCTGAGTGGGCTACACACACACTCACACACACACACACTCACACACACACACACACACACAGACACACAGACAGACACACAATGTTTCGCCCTGTGTAGATCCCATAAGTCTACTTTCATTTTTTTTTTTGCAAAAATCAAAAGTAGGCTAGAAACAACGTGGAAAGAAATACACGTATAAATAGAACAGCCAAATGTACAAACAGCTGACCCTATAGATAAAGCCCTGCTGAAATAAATTAAAAAAACTGTTGACTTCAAATTGGCAGGTGAAGAGCTAAAGGAAGTAGGAGATTTCTGCTACTTAGGAAGCACAAAGAAACCATTGATGGACTGAACAAAGAGGATATAAAAATGATTGGCAAGGCATGCATTCCTACAGAAATGGAATCTGTTGACATCAAAATAATATAGAATTAGGTGTCTGAAAGTTATTTTTGAAAGCGTTTGTCTGGAGCGTGGGGCTCTATGGAAGTGAAACTTGGTCTGTTAGCGTAGCAGAAAAGAGGAGAATTGAAGCACTTGAAATGTGGTGTTACAAGAGACTGATGAACAAATAAAGAGGTAAGACGAATGGGAAACGGGATATGTTTCTAAAGACTGATAATGAAGAGAAGAGACACATACTAAGACACCCAGGAATAGCAAACTCAGTAATGGGTGGAAAGGTAGACCATCTTAGAATATGTTAAACAGATCGCCTAGGATTTAAAGTGTGGTAGATTTTGTCGAGATGAAACGATTACCTCAGGAAAGGGAAGCATGGAGCGCTGTATTAAACCAATCAAAAACTGAAGACTCAAAACACTCAAATATAAATGCATGTATTTCCTTCATGCAATAGGTGTTTAATTTATTGTTGTTGTCCGCCCAATCTAATTGGATACGTTCCTGTTGACCGACTGGAAGGCGATCCTATTAATATACATAAAACACATAGTAATAGGTGCATGGCTTATGAGAAAATGTGATTAAAACATTCTTTACATTCGGCAACATTGCTTTCAAGCCTCTTACTGTGTATAATTTGTTGTTTCATTTGCGAGGATATGAAATCGTGGTCATTTTGCCCTGTGTACTTGTGTGTGTATGTGTGGAAGTTTGTCTGATAAGTAGTCTAAATATTGTGATGGCTGTTTAGTGTGTGTAAGTCCATTATTTTGTAATTTAAGTGAGGATTGGGAAGGAGGCGGCCGTAACCTTAACTCAGTAACCATCCCGGCATTCATCCGGAGTAGAATTGTGAATTCACATAAAACCACTTCCAGGATGACAGACAAAACATGAATATCACTTCGATAATCTCACATGCACTGACCAGGAATTGAACCCGGTCCGCCTTGGTAAGAGGCAAGTAGCCTGACCACTGCACCATTAAGCCCCCATTTCCAGGATGACCAAGGTGGGAATAAAACCCACTTCTTCTTAGTTTTCTTTCTCGAGTCTGAGTGTACCCCGTTCCAGTCCCCACACCAGAGTTTAATTACTTGGAAGAAAATGAACTCGAACACTGAGCTTCTGGGTGACAGCCAAGAACATTAGCCGCTACACCATGAGATGGTCTTACTGCGTATAAATCTAGGACGTTACGTGACAAACTATCTTTTGTGTAATCATCAAAAAATCAAAGAAACTTACACAAGACACCAAGAGACTTGTAGTCTGCGTGCAACCAGGTGTAGATCGCGAAGGCAGGCCATAGAAATCCAGGTCTCTTGGAGTTGAAGAGAACTCGTCCGACTACACTCTTATCTGTATACGAGACACTTAAAGTGTTGTTGCCAGAAGGATTACAGAGAATGGCCTACCACAAAATGATTGCAGAAACAATGACTTTTGTGTGAACAACTCAAAACTTTGTACACGTTTTATATCTATGAGAATTCTCATTGTTCAGTTTTAATAAGACATTAAAGCGAACTATAAGTGAAACATAGCAGGATTATGAAATCGTGCAAGCACATCATGAATTTAGATAGTTTTATAGTAGTTTTAGTTTGTTAAATTTAATGATTGTCCGTTATGATGTATTTTATGCAACAAAACGGATTATGGTACAACCAATGGGGATATTTTGTCCTATGTATGGAGGCTAATTCTTAAATGAACAAATATCAATCATTCACCACACGAGGATCTACACCGGACCCAAATTATATCGTTTGTTATATTACACATCATAGCGCAAATCAAAGTAACCAGACGCAAAATCGGCCTGATAGACATCTTTAGTGGAGAATATTGAGCGTTTTGGAAAACCCTTTGCAATTTGAAATGACCTAAGTTACAAGGACTAGATAAGGAACACCACGCGATACATCTAACTCGGGATGGTTGGATAGTTCCTAAGTTTAGGGACAGCAACAACGTGTGTTGAATCTGTCTGATAACCGGTGATAATTGTAATGGCAATATTAGTATATGTTATCTGTAATTCAGGTAAGGACTGCAGACGATCAATTTCAAGTATTTCCAACTTTTGCTACCAAATGCTACTTTCAAGGACACCTAGCCGCGAACTTGGCTACTAGATGCCACCGCAACCGGCACCTGGAGGCGAACGTTGGAACGTATTGAGCGTTAGTCAAATCAAATCTACAAATTTAGCTTCACATAATTGTAGTTGGGGAAGGTTCTTTTAAATGCCATAACTCTATGACATGGGTCCGCCGGCTTTAAATCTCCTCCGAAGAAAGGCATATTGAGAGATTTTTAACGCTTAAAAAATCGGACGACTTCGGAGGGGTTTGAACCCGCGATCTTGGGCATAGAAGCTCAGCATGCTACCAACTACGCCACCGAAGCCGCCAACTCGGGATGGTTACAGAAATTCATCATATTCCAGATATTAGACTTATAATAATAATATTAATATCGTATGGCCTCGTGTGCCGGGTGCAAGCTTTGTTAATTGACACCCAGTGGGCAGCCTGCATGTCAAATTTCGTCGTTCCTTTGAACGCTATGAAAGTTAAGGAGGTTAGATATATAAGCTCCTTGACACTACAGCGCTTTCTAGTAGAGAATGTAGGAACTTTGTGTTGGCGGAAATTCTCGAGATTAATTTTGCCATTGGACACGGCCTACTCAATTCAAATGGGTTCTTTAACATGCCAACAACTTACGACATCCATGTCGTGATTTTTGTCGCCTTTCAAAAATTACTTACCACGGCCAGGAGCGAACCTGCAAGCTTGGGGTTGGTAGTCGACACGTTAACCACTCACCCACCGTGGCAAGCATTAGCCTCTGAACATCAGTTTCTCAGTTCCAAAACAGATCAACATTTTCACTAATATCCCACTGGGTAAGCATTGTCGCGAGCGTGTCGGGAGCTGAGAAAATGTGTATCGCTCCTAATAATCCTGGTGCTTACGTTGATCACTGAGCAAAACAAGTGTCCTCAGTAACAGTCTTTTGTTTGTGGCTCTCCGTTGCTCATCCCCTCCAAGCACTTGTCTAAACAATGTAAGGAGGGTGGCAGGTCAACAGCCGCAGGCTTCAGAAGCCACCGCGGCACAACGCTGTGTTTTAAAGTGTGCTTGTGTTGAGTGCTCGAGTCGATAAGAATGGACGAGTCCTGTGTGGTATAAGGAGTGTAAAATGCTATACGACAAAATAATAACACCACACTTTATATTAATCGTTCCAAGTATGGTCCGTCTACTGGGCTCTGTAGTAGCTGAAATCCATAAGTTGATCTTCATTACCTGCAGGCAATAGGTACAGAAATATGCAGACATACATGGGTTTTTTTTTTTTAGTTTTGGCACCTTAGTTATAACTGGATTAATAACTCACTTAGATGGTTCCAAGTTTCACAGGCCCTCGATGTAGTCCCCACCGTTGCGTACAACGTGTTCCCAGCGATGCGGAACTCGTTGGATCCCGTTGGCACTGCCCAATCTATTGATGGTACGAAGAGAGCGCTAGACAGCCTGCTTAACGTCATTGTCATCTTCATCAACGGGATGAGATCATAGTCGCAGGGACTGATGTCGGGAGAATATGGGGGGTGATAGAGGACCTCCCAGCCCCAGCGATCCAACAATGCCGACACAACGCCTGCTGTGTGTGCCCTAGCATTGTCATGCAGAACGATGGGCGGTGTACCATGTGGTGGCGCCGTTTCCTTCTCAGAGCTCCTCGGAGATGGTCCTGCAGAAACGAACAATAGTACGCCGCATTAACGGTTTGCCCTCTGGGAACAGTGTGGCAGCGCTTCCGTACCATTGAAGACGTTAAGCAGGCTGCCGAGCGCTCCCTTCATACCATCAATAGATTGGGCAGTGCCAACGGGATCCAACGACTTCCGCATCGCTGGGAACACGTTGTACGCAACGGTGGGAACTAGATCGAGGGCCTGTGAAACTTGGAACTATCTAAGTGACTTATTAATCCAGTTATAACTAAGGTGCCAAAACTAAAAAACCAACCCATGTATATTGAGAACGGTGTTTGAAAATGTTCAGCTATAGATTTTCACTACTGTCTTCTCTAGTGTGGCCTTGAACATCGCTACTTATGGTATTTGAAGCCATTCTTCAGTAGTGCCTTGTTGTTGTTTGAGTCTTCAGTCTTTTGACTGGTTTGATGCAGCTCTCCATGCCTCCCTGTCCTGAGCTAATCGTTTCATCTCTACATAGCTACCACACCCTACATCCGAGGCAATTTGTTTAACATATTCTAACCTTGGTCTACCCCTACAGTTCTTGTCCTCGACCCTTCCTTCCATAACTAAGCTTGCTATTCCTGGTCGTCTTAGTATATGTCCTACCAACCTATCTCTTCTCTTCATTAGCAGTCGCCAGAAACATCTCTCCTCTCCCACTCGTCTTAATACCTCTTTGTTTGTAACCCTATCTACCCATCTGATCTTCATCATTCTCCTGTAGCACCACATTTCAAATGCTTCAATTCTCCTCTTTTCTGCTGCACCAATAGTCAAAGTTTCACTTCCATAGAGCGCCACGCTCCAGACAAAGGCTTTCAAAAATGACTTCCTAATACCTAAATCTATATTCGATGTCAGCAGATTCCTTTTTTGTAGGAATGCTTTTCTTGCCTGAGCCAACCTACTTTTTATATCCTCTTTGCTTCGTCCATCACTGGTTATTCTGCTTCCTAAGTAACAGAAATCTCCTACTTCCTTCAGCTTTTCACCTGCCAATTTGATCTCCATAGAGGTTTCTGATTTATTTCGGCTGCATTCCAGTATTTTTGTTTTACATTTATTAATTTTCATCATGAATTCTTTCCGTAAGACGGAGTCCATACCATTCAAAAACTCATTCAAATCCTCAGGCTTGTTGGCCAAGATGACGATGTCATCAGCAAATCTCAGAGTTGAAATTATTTCTCCTTGAATCTTCACTCCCACTTTAAATTTTTCTCTAATTTCCTTCATTGCTTGTTCAATGTAAAGATTGAAAAGTATGGGTGATAAGTTGCAGCCTTGCCTTACACCTTTCTGAATACCAGCTTCTCTCTCATGTCCTTCAACTCGAATGACTGCTGTCTGGTTTCTGTATAGATTGTATATCACCCTCCTATCCCTGTACTTTATTCCAATCGATTTCAAAATGTCAAACAATTTAGTCCAATCAACGTTATCAAAAGCCTTTTCTAAGTCTACAAAAGCCATGAACGTTCTCTTATCTTTCCGTATTCTACCTTCCAAAATCAGCCTAAGACTTAGTACAGCTTCCCTTGTTCCTACATTTCTCCTGAAACCAAACTGGTCTTCACCCAACTCCGTTTCTATCTGGCTCTCAATCCTCTTGTAAATTATTCTAGACAGGATCTTTGAAGCATGAGTAATCAAGCTGATTGTACGGTAATCTTCACATCTGTCAGCTCCCACTTTCTTTGGTATAGGGATGATTACATTCTTCTTGAAATCAGGGGGTACCTCACCTGTCTCATAAATCCTACACACCAAGTGAAATAACCTGATCAGACCTTCCTCTCCTATGCAGCGTAGCAACTCAATCGGTATATAATCTATGCCTGGTGCTTTGTTCCTGCTTAAGTCTTCCAAAGCTCTATCAAATTCTGATCTCAATATTAAATCTCCTTTCGTATCCTCATCAATTTCCTCCTCCCTTTCCATTACATGATTCTCAATCTCCTTTCCCTTATACAAACTCTCTATGTAAGCTTTCCATCTCTCAACCTTTTCTTCCCTATCTGTTAGAGGCTTTCCGTTTGTGTCCTTAATATTAAAGCACTTAGTCTTCTTTTCCCCAAAAGTATTCTTAATCCTTCGATAAGCTGTGTCTACTTTTCCTAATTTCAGACAATTTTCTATACCAGCACATTTCTCTTTCAACCATTCTTCTTTCGCTTCCTTGCACTTCTTGTTAACCTCATTTCTCAGACGTCTGTATTCTGCTTTCCCCTTTTCATCTCTTGCATTCTTGTGCTTCCGCCTTTCATCCATCAATTCGAGTATATCCTGAGTGATCCACGGTTTTCTACCTATTCTCTCTTTCCTACCAATGTTTTCTTCTGCGGATTTTGTTATTTCATTCCTCAAAAGTGCCCATTCGTCTGCAATTGAAGTTTGTTTAGGGTTTTTCATTAGTCCTTCCTTTATACTCTTCTTGAATCTTTCGTTTACATCCTTCTCTTTCAGTCTGTCTATTGCCCACCTTTTTGGCTTTTGACTTTTCTTCAGTTTCTTCAACTTTAATCTGCATTTCATTACAACCAGATTGTGGTCAGAGTTTATGTCAGCACCAGGATATGTTTTACAATCCAAAATCTGGTTTCGAAACCTCTGCTTGACCATAATGAAGTCGATTTGGTAACGCCCTGTATCTCCTGGTCTCATCCATGTGTATATTCTTCTATTGTGGTTATTGAATAAGGTGTTAGCTATGACCAACTCATGCTCAGTGCAGAATTCTACCAGCCTGCTTCCTCGATCATTCCTTTCACCTAATCCGAAATCTCCTACTATCTTCCCTTCTCTCCCTTTTCCTACCACAGCATTCCAATCTCCCATTACTATAACATTTTCATCACCCTTGATATACCTCAGAATTTCGTAGTGCCTTAGTAATCGAAATGTAATGTTTTTTGATTGAAACTGGTCATCCAAGTGTATTTATTAATCTCATGGTATTTTTTCGGGATTAGGGAAACACCCAATATAATTGGGTACAATCATGTTGACCGACTGAAAAACATTAAATTTCGATTACATCGTAGTTATGCATAATGTCAATTTAGTTATCATCATCATCATCATCATCATCACCATCTTCATTTCCCCTTTTCCAGCTGACACTGGGTGTGGGCAAATATGGTTCCTCTCCACTTTGTTCTGTCGTTCCACCATTCATCTTCCGACACGGTATTCCAATCCATGTTCCGTTTTTTAATGCTATACTTCACCGAGTCCATCCAAAGCATTCTTGGTCTTCCTCCGTCTCTCCTCCCTGTCATCCGTCGTACCAGTGCTCGTCTTGATATCGGAATTGGACATTCACATTTAGGGAGACGTACACCACTCACACTCAATATTTACAATCTCAAGCTTCGTAAATTGCTTTGTATATACATAATAATTTTTATTTTCTCTCTGCTTATCTTCCACTGGATATGTAAATAGTTTATAGGTTGTTTCATCATACGCTAAATAAATAAATAAATAATAATTCATCCGTTTGACATGTCCAAACCATCCAAATCTGTTTTGCTCCAGTTTGTCATTTAGTTTCTGTACTCCCAGTTCTTTCCGTATATCTTCGTTTCTCACTCTGTCCCTCCTCGTTTTCAGGACCATAGTTCTCAGGAATCTCATCTCAGCTGCCTGTACTCAGCTCTCATCCATCTTAGTCGTTGTCCAAGTTTCTGCTGCATATGTCATATAGGAACATAATATGCTTTGTACATCACTTCTTTAGTCTTAATTGGTATCTCCTTGTTCCATACTAGTCCCCGTACCTGTTGGTAGAAAGCACACCCGAGTTGTATTCTTCTGCTAATTTCCAAATCTAGTCTTCCATCTTCAGTCAGTTCACTTCCCAAGTATATGATGTGTTACACCACTTCCAATTCCTTATCTCCGACTTTGATTATTCCTTTTCCTTCTTTCTTACCTCTACTCATCACCACTGTTTTACTCTTCTCCACATTTATCTTCAATGCCCATTGATCATTCTTTTCATTTATTACGTCTAATTGTTCTTGTACCTCCATCTAATCCTCGCCCCAGATCACAACATCGTATGCAAACAATATTACCTTCATCTTTGCCCTACTATAGTCTTTCATTGCTGCCTTCATGATGTCATCCATCACCATTAAGAACAATATGGGTGACAACATACTTCCTTGCTTTCGTCCAGGGTCAATTTTAAACCATTCCGATGTCCCGACTCCAGTTTTCACACTATTGTAGCAATCCGTGCAAATTCCATTTATCATGTCTCTCAGTTCCTTGCATTGTTCCCTATTTGTTAAGCTTTCCCAAACTATTGTTCTAGGGATGCTATCATAGGACTTTTGTAAATCAATGAAAGTCATTACCATATCCTTCCCATATTCCCGACTGTTTTCAATGTTCTGTCACAGAATGAAATTGGGTTCCACTGTTGACCTGCCCCCTCTAAATCCAGAATGCTCCTCTATTTGGCTTTCTACCTCTACTCTAATTCTTTTTTCTAGGATTCTTTCCATTACTTTGGCAGCATGCGATATGATGGTGATTCGTCGGTAGTTTCCACACACCTACCTGTCTCCTTTCTTGAATATTGGCAATATTTTCCCCTTTTTCCTGTCTTCAGGAACTTTCTTCTCTCTCCACACTCTCCTGAGAAGTCTGTATGTCCACTGCGGTCCCACTGGTCCTGCCGCCTTGATGATTTCTATTGCCACTTCGTCGATTCCCACAGCTTTCCCCATCTTCATCTTCCTAATTGCCCATTCTACTTCTGCCATAGTAATGTCGGATTCTTCTATATTTTCCTCCACCGTTTTGGTTGTTTGCGTTACTTCTCCGCATGCCTGACGTCTCACCTTCAACAGCTCGCTGAAATATTATTTGCATCTGTTCGTTATCTCTTCTGGTAATGTGATGGGTAAACAAGGTCTTGGAACCTGTAATCCCAATGGACTTTTTCTTCTTGGTCTTTGTGCAGAACATGAACTCTTCATCACCAACACTCAATTCCGATTACCTGACCGCTTCAAGACCACGTGGATGCATCCACGTTCTAAGCATTGGCACGTCCTTGATTACGTCATTACCCGACAATGTGATAAGAAGGACATACTTATTACCAAAACAGCAAGGAATATTGACGATTGTTGGACGGATCACAAACTTCTCATCTGTAAACTCAGGATATCCATCAGCCCAAAGCCACCAAGGCGTTTCCAAACCCCATCCAGAGGAAAGTTTAACGCCTCCAAATTTCAGGATGAATCTATTTCCACAAACTTTGAGAATATGGTCAATGCCCAGCTATCAGATCATCCAGTTAAAACAAGTGACATTCGAGAAGAATGGACCAATCTGAGGGAGATAATCACTAAGTCAGCTGAAGAAACCATTGGTTTGGTAAAGCAGAAAAGTCAAGACTGGTTTGATGACAACAACGAAGAAATTTTGCGTCTCATCAACATCAAAAGGGAAGCCTATCTATCTCATCTTCAAGACCCATCCTCAAATACGAAGAAAGCTCTGTATTTAGAACTCAAGAGTAAGTGTCAGACACAAATAAGAGAGATAAAGAATACTTGGTGGCAGCGGAAAGCTGAGGAACTTCAGAGGCTATCTGATACTCGTGATCTGAGGAACTTCTATGCAGGGATTAAAGAGATATATGGCCCACTTCGTTCTTCATCAGGTACACTAAAAAGTGCTGACAACTCTGCCACTCTTACTGACAGCCATGATATCTTAGAGCGTTGGAAGGAACATTTCTCCATCCTTCTAAATCGTCCCTCAACAGCTGCTGAAGACTTCCTTCGTGATGTGCCGAAATATCCTGAACAACCATGGATGGCTGTACCTCCTTCTTACACGGAATTCAGTGTAGCTCTCAATCAAATGAAACCAAGAAAGGCACCTGGCCCAGATAACACCCACTGGAATTAATTCAAGCTGGAGGTCAGTCCCTCAAAACGCGGATTTTCACTCTTATTCTCAAAATTTGGGAATTAGGAGAAGTACCTGGTGACCTAAAGAACGCCACTATCATCACAATCTTCAAGAAAGGTGATCGTAGTGTTTGTGGCAACTATCGCGGTATATCGCTACTATCTACTGTGGGTAAAATTCTCGCCAGAATTTTACTTAACCGCCTTCAGGTTATCTCAGAAAAGATCCTCCCCGAGTCCCAGTGTGGATTTCGATCTTCCAGAAGCACAACTGACTTGATTTTCTGCATAAGACAACTACAAGAAAAATGTAGTGAGCAACAGAATCCACTCTTCTTAGTCTTTTATGATCTGGAAAAGGCCTTTGACTCAGTTCCAAGATCTGCTATGTGGGCGGTGCTACAACGCTTTGGCTGTCCTCGACGCTTTGTTGATCTAATCCAAGCTCTCCATGATGGCATGACCGGTCAGGTTTGTCAGCAAAATAAGATCTCTGACGAATTTCCTATCACTCAAGGACTGAAACAAGGCTGCGTACTTGCTCCAACACTGTTTGCATTGTATTTGGCTGCAATGCTCTATAAATCGCCCACAAACATCCCAGGTGTAGATGTCAGGTACCGATTTGATGGAGGGCTCTTCAACCTAGCTCGATTTCGCTCCAAGAAGCTAACTCAGGTTACGAAGATAACCAATATGTTGTATGCAGATGATGCAGCATCGCCTACACTCACGCCAGTGGAGTTGCAACAGACTGTTAATTGCTACAAGAATGCATGTGAACGTTTTGGTCTCACCATTAATGTTCAGAAGACCAAGGTTCTGGCACAACCCTCACCAGGCACTTCCCTTCCGCACTTCAACATTTCTATCTCAGATACTCCATTGGAGCAGGTAGACCACTTCTCGTATCTGGGCAGTCTGCTATCTGTACACGGCAGTTGTGGGCAGGATGTTGAGAAGAGAATCGGTGCTGCCCATGCGGCATTTGGGCGACTATCGCACCGGGTCTTCTTGAATAAAGATCTGACCGTGAAGACGAAGCTCATGGTGTACCAAGCTGTTGTTATCTCAACATTGTTGTATGGCTGTGAAACCTGGACCCTCTATCGACATGACTTCCGAAAGCTTGAGCGCTTCCATCAACAGAAACTTCGATCCATCCTTAAGATAAAGTGGGAAGACCACATCACCAATCTTGATGTTCTTGAGAAAGCGCTTGCTAATAGTATAGAATCATCCATCATTGGTCATCAACTTAGATGGATTGGACATGTCCAACGGATGGATGATACGAGACTACCACGCCAGGTTCTGTATGGTGAACTCACCTCCGGCACCAGACCTCATGGAGGCCCTAAGAGACGTTACAAGGACCAATTTAAGCAGAATATGAAGTTGACAGGTCTCAATCCACAAACCTGGGACCAGCTTGCTAAAGACCGTTCAACTTGGCGCCAGACCATCCCGGCTGCTGTCAAAATGTTTGAAGAAGAACGTCGTAGAATTGTTAAGGCCAAGCGACAAGCACGTAAGCTCCGTGCAGCACAGCCGCGCCCTACACCAACAGTTCTGTGTGATCTGTGTGGACGTTTGTTTCATGCACGCATTGGGCTGTTCAGTCACCGCAAACATGCCCACAGACCTCAACCTTAGATTATTTTAGACTGTTTTGGAAGAAGACGTATACTCGGAAACGAGTTAAAGTCGACGACGACGATCTCTTCTGGTTTTGTTAATATTTCACCTTCCTTGTTTTTCACGAACCCAGTGTTCTCCTTTTCATTCCTTCTGCATTTTATAATTCCAAATAGCAATTTTTTTCCCCACAATTTAAATCCTGCCTTATTTCCAGGGTGAATTCTTCCTAGTTTTTCTTCTTTTCCTCTGCACTTTCTTGCAATCTCTGTTTGATTCTATATTTATTTTGATCTACTTTCTTCAGTCTTTTTTATTTTCCATTCCTCCCAAGCTTTCTTCTTCTCTCTTACATTTTCTTTCACTCTGTCATTCCACCTTTTTATCGCCTTTTCCCGTAATTTTCCTGATCAATTTAGTTATATACCAGGTAAATCAGCCCTTAGTAATATTGTTTTATGCAGCACAACTAGCGTTGTCATCAGGAAGGTCGATATTTATCCCGTATGATACTAGGCCTAAGGCACTGCAAGCATATCCTGTAACGATACAGAGCCCTATTATTAGCCTAATTTTCACATTCTGCAAAAGTGATAAAAATGTATACTTATGAGATCGATCCGGGCAAATGTGTGTCTATCTATCTGTCTGTCCTTCTATCCTTCTGCCTGTCTGTATGTCTGTCTGTCTGTCTGTGTGTCTGTCTCCCTCTCCCCCTATCAACTCCTAAACAGCTGCAGCAATCGAAAAAAAAAATGATATGAGTAAGGATCTTTATATAAATATCTCAATGCCGTATTTGAAAATGATGTCAGTGCTACAACTGATGAAAAATCGCATTTGAAATTTGAGCTCCATGTTGGATATCATGGAAGTTATGCATCGGAGCTATTTCAAAATTGGCACACATATATATAATAATATTTCAGTTTAATTTTCAGGAGGCCATACATGGCAGTGTTGCCAAAATGATTCTAAGCCTGCTAATATGTCCAAATTTTAAATGCATATAACTTCTACACTATCAATTGGAATTCAACCAAATTTCGTATGTAGTTTGTGTGTACAAACAGATATGACTGAGTGTTTTCTTAAGAGGCACCAGGGCTGCCAACTGTTAATGAATGCTCTCAATTTATATTATCAAATTACCAATATATCAGAAAGTATGCAAGCCGACAGCTTTTAACTATGCACACGTATAATACCTGACATTCTGTCATAATTTTGAGTAACTAATATACGTCAGTGCTACCAAGATGGTTCTAAGCCTGCTGATAGGTCCAACTTTAAATACATGTAACTTCTAACTATCATTTGGATTTCAACCAAATTTCGTATGTGCTATGTGTACCATAACAGATATGACTATGCGTATTCTTAAGAACAACCACGGCTGCCAACTGTTAATAAATGCTGTCTCTAATTTTGTTACCCTAATATCAATATATCAGAAAGTATGCAACCCAATAGTTCTAAACTTTGCACACGTATAGTACCTAGCATTCTAGATTAATTTGGGGTAACTAATATTCGTCAGTGCTGTCAACATGATTCTAAGCCTGCTGATAAGTTCAATTATGAAATGCATGTATCATCTATACTAGCTGATGGATTTCACTGGCACAACTAATAGATCATAATATTATTTCAGATTATTTCTGACCAACACATGCATGACAATGTTCCCAATATGATTTAATGCGCGTTGTTAGATCCAATGTCTAACTGCATGTAACGTCCATGTTATCCATTGGACTTCACCCAAATGTTGTACCTTAAGAGATGTAACTAAGAATATATTCAGTCACCAGGGCTGTCAATTGTAGTGATCTATTTGTCTACATTATGCCAGGTATGTATTTCGAGCTATTTAGACATTTCGACATCACCAACTTAATTTCGTCATTATTCTAGATAGATCCATACAGATTAATCATTCGCATGAATCTTACATTTTAAGAAAAGTAGGCTCCTTAGTTCGTCGTGGAACTTCTTATTTTTCCATAAATGTAACTACAGACTAATACGTTTTTTACTAACAAATTGAAATTGTGTAAACACGTTGATTGTTAAGCTAAAACTCCTCATTATCGATATAAAATTCAGCTCGTTGACATCATGGTATGATAATTTATTTAAACAAAATCGGAAAATACGGTTTGATCGATTGAATAATGTGGAATTTTAAGCCATTTTTTTCAGTGTTCCCTGTACAAACTATTAATTGGTAACTATTCAGTTTGTCAACACGCTTTTTCACAATATCAATACCTATGAATTTCTGTAAGGATTACAAATGTACTGTAGTTGCTATTGTTCACTGATAAATGAGAGGAAATTTAGGATTACGTGGTTCGACCTTCACGTGATCATCATCAGGTCGTTATCACTGGGGTTGAGGTACGTACAAGTATTGGAATTGTAGTCTTATTATAATTTTGTATAACTTGTGTTCTTAATGTTAGTATTTACGTTTCAGAGTGAACTTCGTTATTTACATAAGTAGCTTGTTCTCTAATATTACGAATATTACGCACGTGTAAATCAGTAAGCAAAACAAAACACATAATATAAAATATTAGGGCATGCACACTGACACACTGAGTTCTACTATGATACTGCTACTCATATAACTACTACTCCTATTGAAGTGAGGGGCAGATAACCTCACTATTCCAACCCTCAAAACAATAATAACATACCAACTACCTAATGAAGTGAATAATAGAATGCACCTTTGCCTTACGTGATCTTGTCTATCGTTTTGATATAGAGTATCCTTAAGTTTCACTTTGCACGTGTTTTATAATGATATACAGTACACATAGGCTACAATACGTTAACTCCATATTCACATAATGAGTCACATGCTGCTAATTTAATGATTGTACCCCCTTCAGACAAGCTGTATCCACTGGTGGTATGCGAGCCAGAGTTTTAAAAGCGTTATTCTAGCGTGCAAATATCTGCTGATGTAAAGTTTTGTTTTGTGGTGCAAGGGTCGCCCTTGGATGTCCACATCGCGTGTTGTGTCTGTTTGAACAGTCCGTTCTCTATGACGTCAGCTGACCAAATGCCCGCATTAATGCATTATTTTTAGCCGTATTTGTGCTTGTATGAAATAGAGCTACTTTACATAGAGTTACACAGTACTCAGCTCATTCCCAGAAGCACCCCTACCTGTACCACAGAGCTTTGAATTTCTTGACTTAATCTTCTGACCAAATCACAGACCATTTGCTTTCTCAAGCTCAGATTTGGTCCTATTTTCACTACATTGAATATTATAGACTTATATGTTCGACGTAATTCCTTGAGAGCGTATTTGTCCCTAAATTAATTCTCATTGTTAGGACCAATATCAATAAAATTATGTAGTACGTCCTATCTCTGATGTGCCTTTCCGGTCTTGAAGGGTACACTGCATACACCGATCGACATTTTCATATAGTACTAACTGAAGTACCCGTTCTTCGAACGGCTTTTAGTACTTGCTGGCCTAAATCATTAATATATATAATCACACATTCCTAATGTAGTTATGTTATTTCCATGTTATCAACTACATGTGTAGACTACATGCAGTTTTACTCACCAAATTATTAATCAGAGGTAGGATAGTGAAAATCCTTAACCTGCTTTCAGTCGACCGACCGAGTCAGAGAATGGAATGAATGAAGCCCCCTTCTAGCGGCGAGGATATGAACTTTGCCGGCTGCCGAAGCCTGTCGCACTCCCCTGGGGCAATGATTAAATGAATGACGGATGAAATGAAATGATAGTGGAGATTGTTGCTGGTATGAAATTGTTATACATTGGTATACATTGTATGCAGTACATATGGTACTACGGGAGAATTTTCAACACGACGGTTGCATTAAATCAGCATATACATAACCTAACACTGTTTGGCAAAATTTAAAGTGGAACTTCTGATACCGCAATTCCATCTCAAGAATCCCGGTTTCTCTTCTAAACGTTTTGGACATTTATTTGAATTGCCACACATCCATATTGGGCATTTCAACTCAAATTCTTGTACGAATTTCCCTATTTCTACATCCCATACAACGAGGTTATTTCATGTCATCATAATACTGGTTGGCACCTTTTAAAAAATCGTTAATAGTCTCCGTATTGAAGAGGATTCAAGTTATTTAACTCAAGGGCCGAGCTGAATTATTTTATTGATTTTCTAAATTATTTTGTGTATATTTTGATAAAAAATTTAAAGCTTAACATTCTTACACTCACCGTCTAATAGTTCTTATTTCTAACTATTTTTTTTTAATTATTGTTAAAAGACCAATCTTATATTTATTTAATTAATACTACTTTGTAAGGATATCCATTTTTATTACTATATTTTATTTATTACAATTATTATCTTTAATTTTCATTTTAATTTAGATTTAAGGCGCATATGCCATTTTAGTTTTCCAATTCTTAATTGATTTTCTTTCTAGGCTGAGGATGACCCCACTGTGGGTCGAAACATGTACTAATATATAAAATATATATTTGTTTATGTATTGATTTGGCGTATAATTTAAACGTTTAACGAGGTCATGTAGCTCCGTGTACTTCGGGTGTGTGTAGAATCTGTCTGATAACCGGTGTTAATTGTGATGACTGTATTAATGTGTGTTGTCTGTTCTTTAAATTTAAGTACTGCTACTTAGAATTTTTCAAATAGTTCCTACTTTTGCCACCAAGTGCCACCGTCAACGACTACTAGGCCATGTTCAGAACTTAGCTACTAGACGCCACCACAGTCGGCTCTTGGCAACGAAAGTAGAAACCTAAGAGCGTTGTTTACATTCTTAACCTATCCAATTTAGCTTCACACAGGTGCAATTAGTGGAAGGTTCTTTAACATTCCATAAATCTATGACATGGGACCGCCGGCTTTACTTCCCCTCCGAAGGAAGGCATACTGCGGGATTTTTAACGCTCTTAAGAAATCCGACGGCTTCGACCGGGTTTGAACCCGCTATCTTGGGCATAGAAGCTCAACATGCTACCGACTACGCCACCGATGCCGCCCTTTTCTAGCTTAACGCCATGTTTTGTGCGTTTTTTTATTGGCCGTGAGAGGCAAAACACCAACTTTATTGAAATAAATTTGCCCAGTTCTGCAGTAAGATTAATATGAACAGTAAATAATCTAATGTGATAGTCGTTAGTCTTCGACACATTCGTCTGTGAATTAGGGTTTCTGATCATGGTAAAAAAAACACAAAAAGCAAATAAATATTGGCAAACTGATATATTCATTTAACGAAAAAAATCGATAAAAAGGATGAAAGCATACCGTGCAAAGTAGAAAGCATTATAACATTGTGAAACAGCGTAAAGATCCAAATACTCACATACAATAACCGGCACAAAAAGTATAAATTAGACTCAAAATCACGTCTCGTTTCGGACGCCAAAAACTGCCTCTATAAATAAAACAGTTCATGTAAAGACCAACATAGACTAACATCACTCGGCGTTGACCGTGTTTTATAAGCCATATTTATGTTTTACTCGCTAACCGTTGGAGATACACGAAAAGTGATAAGGACCTATCGGATAGAAAATTAAATTTTAAAGCTCGCAGTGCCATCAAAAGTTTCTATTTCTTAGCGTTCTCGTTTTATTTGAAATGGAAATATGAAAATAGTCGCCATTTTTAAATAGTGCAAAATATCGAAATCAAAATATCCAATACGTAAACCTGTTAAATTAGCTACATCCATGCAAAATTTCATTTAACTCGGAGCAGTGGTTCTTGCGTGATTGAGTAACAGACAGACACACAGACAGACACACACCATCTCATTTTTAGCCTATTTTCAATAGGCTTATGAGATCACCTTTTGTCCGTGTGTGTGTGCGTGTGTGTGTGTTTCCTACTAATAACTTTTAAACGGCTGGAGCGATTTCAACGAAACTCAGTTAGTTCATAGCACTATTCCGGGCGACCCCGACCGTGCCCTTCAAATTTTCTTACGTCTCACCAATCCAACATGGCGGCTGTGCGAAATAATTAATCAGCTTTCAATATCTCCAAAACTATTCCCGATATCTCCCTGGAATTTTGTACGGTGATAAAGGGAACTACTAGAAGTTCACCTATGTAACTTTTGAAAAACTGGTAACTACAAAACCAACAAGGCGGCCACGCGAATTCGCGACTTTTAAATAGACGTTTCTCGCGATTTAAACAACCAAACGCAATAAAACTTGGTAGAGTATATGTTTATACACATTGTAATGCACAGACATCTAACTTGGTTCAATTGTTTACATAACCACAAGATGGCGGATGTGCGAAATATTTCACTGGCATTCTATATCTCTGAAACTATTAGCGGTATCACCCTGAAATTTTGTACGGAGATAAAAGGCACTACTGGAAGTTCATCTATAAGACTTTCAAAAACCGGTTGACTACAAACCAACATGGCGGCCAAGCAAATTTGAAAATTTTAAATAGACCTTTCTCGCGATTTAATGCTCCAACCGCAATGAAATATGGTACAGGAAATGTTTATACACATTGTAATACGCTGGTATCTAATTTAGTTCAATTGTTTACATAACTTCAAGATGGCGGCTTTGCGAATTTTAAAATTAAGTTTTTATTTCTTGTGTCGTAATCATGCTATCGATGTGAAAGTTTGAATAAAGAACCTACGCAATAATTTTCCTTTAATGACTCTATGGCCTATACATTTAGAAATCAAAAATGGCGACCATCCGAAATATTTAGACGGCTCTGAATACCTACGAATCTATTATAGCAATCAAACTGAATTTTTTAATGTTCATAGGGGCTATGCACTTAAGTTCACCTATAAGACTTTAAATAACCTGGTGATCACAAATCCAATATGGTGGTGACGCGAAGTATAAATATTCACATGGACGTTTCTCGCAATTCAACCATCCGAGTGCAGTGAAACTTGTACATTAAATCCTTATACGAATGTTAATCCACTGGCATCTAATTTATTACAATTGTTTGCATAACCACAAGATGGCAGCTGTGCGAAATTTTGAAATCTCCTTGTTACTTCTTTTGTCCTAATCATGCGATTGAAGTTTGAATGCTACACGTACACAATAATCTTCATGTAACAGTACATAACTCTAGGACCTACATATATAAAATCCAACCTGGCGACCATCCGAAGTATTTAGTCGGTTCTCAATATCTACCAATCTAGTACAGCAATCAAGCTGAAATTTTGTATGAAGATAGAGGCAATTAGCATAAGTAGGATATATGAAAATAGGCTGTATAGTTCTTCACGGAACTACTTGTTATATATTAGTATGATATCCATAATCATCAGCGCCAATCCGTCATGATGGTAACACAAAACTATTCTGTGGTTATTAATATTTCGGAAACTAAGCACAACGTTGAGATATAATAAAGTTCTGAGGCAGATCTTCCGAAATTTGATGATTTTCAGTCGGTCAACACGATTTTACCCAATTGTGATGGGTTATTCCTTAATCCTGAAAAGAAAATACATTACTTTAATAAATACACTTGGATGACTATTTTTCATTGCTAACCAGGTCTAGAAACGTCATGACTTAGTGTATTCTGGACATCTTCAGATATTAAAATCCAAGACCAACTCCATTCCAGTCACGCATAAACTAAACAGCCCTCTTTAAGCGCAACTGGTCGATTGGGAACGTCTTGAATTCTTTAACACTGCCATAATATCGGCCTTAGTTTTATTGACGATATGGTACAATATACATCCTATTCCAATAACATGTTTCCTTAAATGTTGCCCCCACCCTTGCCTATCCCAGCTAAAATGTTTCGTTGTTTCCCATTTCATCTGGGGGATACCTCCTAGTAGCGTAGAGTGAGGTGAGTTCTCCATGAATGTATGTTCATTAGGTTGTTAGGAATGTTTATTTTTGCTATGTGTATCTCTATTGCTTCCTTTTTGTCGAGGGTTCTCCCTTTTGTGTGATGATGTATGATATTAAAGTCTCTTTCTGTTTGCTACAGCCTCATTTAAAAGCTATTTTGATGAAATTCGCAAATATACATGCAGCTATACACGAAAAGTTTCTTTAACACGAACAAATATGTGAAAAGCATTCAATAATAATAATAATAATAATAATAATTGATTTCTTTATACGTGAATAAAGTTAACTTTCTCCTGCAAATGGAAAGTGAACCCAATTGAACATCATTCGCTGAATCGGTGAATGCTTATTGTGTCAATGATCTTCATTTGCCCACTATTTAAAGTTGATAGTTGTCGATGCTGGTGATGAGTGTAAAACCTGTCCAAACGTGGTCAGACCAAACATGTGAAGTTCAGTTGTTTGAAAGTTCCGACGAACTGCAAAATTGAATCAAAACACAAAATTGTTGGTTTGTACCTATATAATTACAAATTATTTTTTGATTTTTGGAAAGATAATTATTTCACTGCATAAATTGAATACTAGTATCTTATTCTTTCGTAAAAATAAGAGAAATATTCCAATATAGGTATTTGTTGGTAATTACCCCCTTTTGGATTGAGTATACTTTATCCTTAGAGGAATGACATCTCTTTTGCTACTCAAGATCTAAATGGTAACTTTTGAATACTACAGTATATTCACTGTTGTATGTTTTTCATTTTTAATATTATGGGATGAAAGTATATATTAACTGTAGCACATAACCTTTGTTTCCAATCTAATTTCTACTACGTGATAAATCTTACCCTGTATGACACAAGAGGCTACATTTACATTTCAAAACTCTTTATCAGGAATTTTTAAATGATAAAAATCACAAACTATTCCAATAATACCTGCCTTAATTAAATTTAAGCTCACCTGAATATGTTTATCACTATCAGCATTAATTTTGCATTCAAGAAATTAGGCATGCATGTATTTACAAATATTGGAATGCAGCCGAAATAAATCAGAAGACCCTAAGGACGTCATATTGGCAGGAGAAAAGCTAAAGGAGATAGGAGAATTTTGTTACTTAGGAAGCGAAATAATCAGTGATGGACGAAGCAAAGAGAATATATAAAGTAAGTTAGCTCAGGCAAAGAAAGTATTTCTACAGAAAAGGAATCTGGTGACATCGAATATATATTTAGGTATTAGGAAGTCATTTTAAAAGCCTTTGTCTGGAGAGTGGCACTCTATGGAAGTGAAACTTGGACTATTGATGCAGCAGAAAAGAGGAAAATTGAAGCCTTTTAAAATGTGATGTTACAGAAGAATGATGAAGATCAGTTGAGTTGAGAGGGTTACAGATCAAGAGGTATTAAGACGAGTGGGAGAGAAGAGATGTTTCTGGCGACTGCTAATGAAGATAAGAAATAAGTTAGTAGGAAACATACTAAGCCACTCAGGAATAGCAAGCTTAGTTATAGAAGGAATGGTGGAGGACAAGAACTGTAGGTGTAGACCTAGGTTAGAATTTGTTAAACAGATTGCCTTGGATGAAGGGTGTGGTAGCTATGTAGAGATGAAGCGATTTGCTCAGGACAGGGAGGCATGGAAGGCTGCATCTAATTGGACTAAAGACTGACGACTCAAACACATACAGTATTTAAAAATCCACCATCAGGGTTTGGTGCCACCGGTAAGTTTATAGGCTTATAGCTAATTACTAATGTAGCTGGTCCAATGCTCCCAATTCAATTAAGATTATTATTGCTTGCTACTTCTGCTTTTGTGTCGCGTAGACGTACACTTAATTTATCTGAACAGCTGAGTCTGTGCTACCGTTGAGTTCAAAGGGATCAGCTCAATAATGCATTGCTTCCCTTCACGGAAAGAAACATTAAGAAGCATTGCTTTCCCCTTCTGGATTGGAACTCGAAAAGTTGACGAAAGGTTCTTGTTGGAAGTGTTTATAAACTTCCATAGATTTCTGCCACGTACCGAGAAATGTTGTTGTCAAAAACACTCTCACACTCAGCCGTAACGATCGCACCACAATGGGTTCCCTCTGCTACTTCACCTTGCGATGGAAACTGCTCCTCTCTCAACAACATATTATTCAAACTCACACAAAACACAGTATTGTTCACAAGTGGAGTGTGGAAATAAAACATTGCAACTCTAGGTTACTGAAATTGAAAGTAGACGTAGTGTCCATTTGAACTGTATAAATTATTATGTATCTATTTACTTAGCGTATGGCTTTCAGTGCCGGGAGTTTCCCAGGACATGTTTGGCTCACCAGAGGCTGTAGCTGATTCAATGTGGATACCCATTGGGTAGGCTACAATTTCCGTTCAATTTCAAGTAGTTCCAACTTTCACTACCAGATATCACTGACACCTAGTGGTGAACGTTGGAACTTTGATAGAGCGTTTCAACGAAATCTAACCAGCAAATTTAGCTTCACACAAGTTTAATTAGTGGAAGGTTCTTTTACATGCCATAAATCTATGAGACATGACCGCCGGCTTTACTTCCCCTCCAAAGGAATGCATACTGAAGGATTTTAACGCTCTTAAATACCCGACGACTTCGACCGGGTTTGAATCCGCGATCTTGGGCATAGAAGCTTAGCATCCTACCGACTACGCCACCGAAGCCGCTACTCTAAAAATGATTATGGGGAATAACTCCTTTAGGAGCGATCATATCTGGCGAGTATGGCTTTGAATATAAAACAATAATCGGAATTCGAACCCAAGTCTCCTGCTGTCCAGGAAATCACTCATAGACAATTATGCACCGCGAGTTATGTACTATCATGGCCAATTTCCAAATCATAGAGGAAGGAGGCTCTGAGCAACGGCTTATGTTACTGGTAGATCATTCTGTTTTAGATCCCTTAGTTGGGGGGTAGTTAGGGCTAAAACACTTATGTTATTGTACTAATTTGGAAGGTGGTTTCTAGGAGAGGGTAGCTTCCCGTAGCTGGGTGAGCTTACCAGTGTAGTAAGTTGTTTAGCACTTAAACGCTAAGGGGTGTTCCTGCAAAGACGCAAGTGTCGATTAGGGGATGGACCTCTAAACGCAGGCTAATACACCGGCCTGCCGGCTGGACGGAATGAGTGATACAATAGGCGTGCTTACGTCAGCTGCTCGACGTTACGTAGTCGAGTCGCTTGCGGGAAGCACAATGAAACCTGAGCAAGCAATTACTGGCTACTATGGTCACGGTCAATCGTGACGAGAGTCAGGAAGGGTATGAGGATGTAAAGAGGCGTATAATTATCAAGACAAGTGTAGTTTACTGACCATGTGTTTATTGGTCAGTGAGTGTGAAATTGTAAGTCCCTTTTAGGGGAATGCAAGTAATGATACAAGTTGAGTGTACAAGATTGTGAATGGGTGTTTACAAAGTAAAGGATTCTGAACACTTGCTGAGTCTCACCTGATGATGCAACCGGAACAGATGTCGGCTAGGGCCTTCGGCGACGCACACTATATGACAGATAATGCCCCAAAAAGGCCTCCCTTCTTATAGTTCCTGCCGTTGCTTAGTCAGCGTTCCGTTGACGTAGCTGCCCCAGTTAGCTGGTGTGTAGATGTTTATGTTATGTGTTGCAAGTAGTTGGCCAACCTCCCAAGCTGCGTGGTCGCCTCTTGCCGTGTAAAGGTACTGTTCTGGTCTTATGATGTTGCCAGTTGGGATGGTTTTAGTAGAAGATGGGGGGTGGCTTTCAGGGGATACAGCCCCCCGGGCCTGTACAAGTCTTCTTCTTCGATTAGTTCGCGTCCCCGCGAACGGGAACGGAACGTGGAGAGGGGGTGACGATGGATCGTTTTTGGTTTCTTCTTGTACCTCTTCTTCTTTTCTTCAGTGTTGGTGTAGATGTAGGTGTGCTGATGTCGTGGTGATGTGAGATCAGCTTGTGCTCAGAGGGGTAGGTTGTGGGTTATACATACTATTCATGGTAAATTTGAAATAGTTAAGTTTTGAAAGTTGACATTCGAAACATTAATAATAATAAAGGTACAAAAACAAACAAAAAACAGAATACTTGATCATGACATTAAGTATACATGTTGGTATTGTCCAGGGAGGAAAAAACCCATGGCTGGACGGGTGGTTGTACCGTCCGGCGCTGTGTGGAGGAAAAAATTGCTCCCTGTGATCTATAGTTTAAAAGATGGAAGAGAATAGAAAAACAGGTGTCCCAGGGTATAAGTTAAAGGAATACGTAAAATATAGTTTATTGTGTTGGGGTAAAACGGGACAACTTCACAAATTTTAAGTTAGAAGGGTAGAAATGAAAATCAGTGTGTACATTATGGCGTGTAAAATGGTGTGACAATTTGTGAGTTCATGTGTGTAGGTATACAGTTGAGCACCACTATGTTTGTGTATGCTTTGGATTTACAGTTTCTGTTTTTACAATAATGATATAACATAACATAATATAACATAAAATGACATAAAATAATAGCCTTATTGCTAGACCGTATCTCTCATGAGCCTGGTACCTCGTCTCATTCCCTAGGCCTTCTGTAGCGCTCTTGTCGACTCATTCTCCCTTCATTTATTACCCGCTGGCTGTAGGTGCCTCTCACCTATGGCTGTGGGTTAGTGGTCATGCCGTTACTTTTCCTTTCGTAAATTTTCCCCGTGGGTGGAAAAATTTACCTTGGCGGCGAGGGTAGGTGCTCACAACCTCTGCACCACCCCTAGCTGCCGAATATTGCTTTTTATTGAAGCATATCGAACGTGTGTTTGCGTCAGCGTCGCTCGGTGCCCCACGTCACCTTACGTCGCTGATCGCGGCGCCGTCACCTTATTGGCGCGACTGAAGAGCGATGAGGAACTGTGTGTTTTTGTGACAGAGATAAGGGTGTGTGTAATTTGGTGTGGAAAACATATTTACAATAGACATGCTCGTGCTCCTTGTCATCTGTGAAATAAAAATGGATTATTGGCCATCTATTTGGAAAAAAAAAGTATGTTCGTTTGCTTCCTCGCTTTCCTGTGTGGGTAAAAGTGGATTAATGAATAATAATGCATTTACAATACATGGCAATACATCACATGTATATATATATTTATAAGACTAAGTGTGGCGCCACTGAGGTGTACCTTACTTCTAGGTTAGACTAGGTATTATCTAGCTTATTCTATGCGTTGTCGGGCTTACCCTGGTAACGGTTTTTGGTAACCAGGTGCCGAACGTGTTATCTTAATTTTACTTAACTTAGCGTATTGTCGGGCTTACCCTGATGACGGGTTTGTTTGTCACCAGGCGCCGAAATGGTTAGTCTAAATTATGATAAGTAAAAGAAAAAAAATAATTGGTATTTATAAGCCGAATGGTTTAACTTAGTCTAATGCCGAAATGTGCTGTGCTATTATTGAGCAACAGCGTTTATTAAATTTGCTTAATTTTAAGTTGCGATCCTAATGCAACTGTCTTACATGCTAGAATTTTGCCCGGAGCGATCGCCTGAGGCAATTTACTTCCTCAGATCACCACCCGCGTGGATTCTAGAAACACCGGTTGTCTCTAAAACCACCGGATTCCGCTCCCTTAATACTAGTTGTCGACATTTATATTATTTCTTAATTGCTAGCAATTAATAAAGTTCCGGACGCCTACGCCGCACGAGGGCAAACGCATCGCCGTTATACTTGCCTGTGTTGTCATCCTTCATCCGGGAATTTGAGCGTCCGGGCATCCTCTTCGCCTATATTGGCATTGTTGGGTTTGCCCACGCGAACCCCTTTAGGCAGCTCGCTGCATGCCTATTTAATATCTCTGGCCGCTCGCTGCGTTACCATTTAAGCTATGGTGACCCGCTGTCAGCCATTTATGTGGGCATTGGACATCGTCCGATAGATGAATATCATCCGGAAATTTGAGCGTCCGGGCATCCTCTTCGCCTATGTCGGCAGTAATAATAACATCCGGGAATTTTAGCGTCCGGGAATCCTCTTCGCCTATGTTGGCATTGCTGGGTTTGCCCACTCGAACCCCTCTAGGCAGCTCGCTGCATGCCTATTTACTATCTCTGGCCGCTCGGTGCGTTACCATTTATGTGGGCGCGGGGCCGAATGATCGCATTAATTCCATATATATTATTCATTATTTGTTTATCCGTTTTTCATTTGTTTGGTTGTCTTCACCTGTGCCACGCGGGGCAAGGACTTGTCGGATCTAGGATTGATCCCGCTGAATCCTGAGATCCTTCTTCACTCCTGCGGGTAGGAGACTAACTTCCCGCCATAGAAGTTCTACTTACTTACATACTTAACTAGGAGTCTAGTCCTAATTTGGTCGTCCCTAGGGTCATCTCCTGAGTCCGGTATGGAGCTGGCTAATTCTCCCAGCAGCCGTAGAAAGTCTCCCCTGCAGGTCTGGCTTCGATGCCCGTAGTACATAGTGGGTGTAACATTTCTTTATCCCGGGGACAGGCTAGGTACTCATGGGACTCCGAAGTTTGCCCGTGCTAGGTCATCGGCGCTTCGACCTTATGTAATTCGTCTTTTTGGTCTGGGTCATTGAGTTAACTGGGGTAGGGCTCATCATCGCCTTCCCCAGCTCTGCTCCTGTGTGGCGCCTCTGCCCTTCTGTTTACGCTGTCATCACCATTCAGCGTGTCATCAGATTCCTTTTGTGTTAATAAAAAAATAGTGTGATCTGTAAATAATTTACTGTGTAATTAATGTAATTTTTTAAAGTGTTCTGGGGTTGTAGAATATTCTAAATGCATGGACTACTTCAGGCCTACTGTCGCTACGTCGGACTTCCAGCGGTAATGCCTTGTTAATGTTCTTGGAGGCGTTAATAGGATTTTATGGCGTTGGGTCCTTTGTTATTAGGATCCGGGGGTGTTATCTGCTGGATGGGTTTAAAGCGTGGTAGGAGAAGGTTGCGCATCGTTGGGCTCCATGTTAATGGTGGCCGGGAGCCGGTGATGCTATCAGGATGCATTTACAGTGAGTGGACGGGGTAGGTACTTCCCGGGTTTGCAAAAATTTTAAAAATTCCATGCAGGAGTAATAATAAAAATAACCCAGGTGTGTGGGTAGGATATTCCATGCATGTGGCTGGATATGAGGCGTGTCCGCTATCATTTGTGGATAGGTATAGGCCGAGGTGTAATAATCCTATGTCCCTTGCATGCGGGATTATTTAGTAGAAAAGAATTGTTATTATAAATTTGGCCTCATCTCTTGCTTAGGGATGCGCATTACGCTTAATTGTCGTTTTTCCGACTCTCCCCTAATACTCGGGCGTACGCATTGAGAGCCAGGGCGTAGTGAGCCCTCTCTTTAGACGCATGAAGTCTATCAATCCCGATGTATATTTTGGCATGTAGTTTAGCTGTTTTTATGTGTTAATGTGTTTGTGTTGGCTAATGTTGTGAGTGACAAGGTTATGGAAGGAGAAAGGTGGTATAATGGTAGCCCGTAGGTGGTATTTTGGTAATCCCACTGGCATTATCCATCTCTGCTCCTGTCATCCTCACTTGGTCAATATCTGCTTTCTACCTGCTCCTTGGGATGGTGAAGTGTGGTGACGCTGTGCCGTCACGGCCTAATCTGGCCTCTCATTTGTAATGTTAAGGTAGCAAGTGATTGTAGTGTAACCAGTCATGTCCTGATCGCCTATGATGGTTTTGGGATTAAAAAAACAAGAAGAGAAGTAGTTATTGGGGGGGGGTTGTTCCTTCAAGGAATCTGTCTGTATTCATCCCTGATTAGTGGTCGCGTGTGTGGGCAGGAGGTGCCCATGGCTGTGGTTACTGAGGCTTGCGTGACTGTAGTTGCGTTCCGCTGCAGCGCGCTGGCGCGCGTGCCGTTTGTCGGATACGTCATATCGTGTGTCGTGATGCTAATTGTCAGCCGGCGCGTTTAACCTGTTATCGCACTTGTAAACAAGCTTCTGTGGCCCTATGATAAATCCGGCCTATCGTATCTGTACATTGCTAAATGTTATGCCTGTTGTAACAGCGCTGAATCCTGTGTCAATGTATGCATTTCATTGTCACTTCCGTTATAACAAGAGTGTCTGCCGACAGCAGTGTTGCAATGCTTCCGGAATTCGCAAGTCAGTGTTTTGTCGTGTTTTGTTTTCATATCCTTGTATACGGGAAGTCTCTGATGTTACGTATGTCGGCTGCCGGAACGTGACTTTTGCCAATGTCCGAGTGTTGTCATTGTTTGGGATTCCGGGAGGGCCAGTGTGCTAATCTGCCCCGTTTTTGCTTACCGATGTTGTGTGTACATTGTTTTCCGCAAGACCTCTGCCTTGTGTAGTTATGTGTAATCCATATCTTGGAAGACTATTGGCCATGTTCGGGGTAATCGAAATTTTGCATGGCTTTTTGCCGGAAGAGATGTGGTGTTACCTGTATCGAGGTGTTGGACGCTATGGTTCAGAGGAAAGTATTTTGTGGACGCTAATGCCCTAAGTAGGCTGTGTTAGCGAGTACCTTGGAACGAATCTATGCTCCTGTATGTGCGTTAAAGAACCCTCCTGTTATTAAAATCGTGTGGCTCACCCACTTATGTACTTGTATGGGGCCAATTTCAGTCTAATTGGGATTCTGGATATTTGTTTTCCACGGCGTCCGATTTTTACTGGGCATTCGGACCCGCGATCCAGTGTAATACTCCGTGTTTTATGTTTGCGTTGTCTGTTGGGATTTGTGTGTCCCCAGTGTGGCTTTTGATTGTGTTTTTCGCGCCAAAAATACCATTGGTTAGTTTGTTTTAGGCACGAAGGTATTGTGTTAAATCGTGTGTGCGCGCCCGCCTTGTTCTAAGGTCCTGGTGCTACGATTTCTGTACCGTATGTACCATGGCACACGTATCGTGTATTTAAGGCACGCGGATGAAAGTATATTTTAGCGTGAGTGTTTTGTGGCTTTTGTGAAGACCCTCGTACTCTTATTTTGGGAGTTATGGGGTTTTGAAAACAGCGTGAATGACCGTGTGTATCACAGCCAGTCCAGGCCGCTCGTAAGTCGCCTGCAGCTGGTGAAGGTCGCAAGATTGTGTGTGTGTGTTATCGCTGACTTGGCAATGGTATTAAGTTACAACTGTGTAGGAAGGACTTTGCTTGCTTGTCGCCACGTCTCTCTGCTGTCCGCTTATAGAGCGTGTCTTTGGGCTTCTCGTAATGGAAAAGAACCTTCCTGTAAATATATATTGTGTCCCCAAATTTTGTGTTATTGTAAGCGTGGGGGAATATATCCCTGTTAGTAGTACTAGATGTCGTTATGCATGTGTGTCACCGGGCCGCTAGTCGCGTGTTTGGTGAGTAGGTGTCGGAGGTGGTTTTATTGTTTTATGCATATAAATGTCTGTCAGTGTGATTATCCCTTACTTCCCTATCCTGCAACTGGATAGTTACCCGAACTTGCATTCCTGGTGTTCAGGAGGTTGCGGGTTCGATACCGTCTTTGTCCAGGATAATTATTCCTGGTGCCTTTTAGGCTTGTGTCTCCGGGACGTTTGGCACTGTTGGGTTCGTATCCCGGTGAGGCCATCGGGGTCCGAAGGCTATTTCTTGGCCTTTTTTCCCGTCTGCCCGTGGAATGATTTCCCTTCCTTTTGGCAGCGTTCCCGTCTTTACGTGTAGGTGTCGTTTTTCGGGTGTGATATGCCTTCATACGGCGGGCGTGAATAGTGTCTTTACTGAGCTTGCGTCCATGGCGCACGTTTACGATATAGTTTAGGTCAGATACCTTCCTACAGACTTTGAAGGGACCTGACCAACGTGGCAGGAGGAACTCGGACACATTTTTCTTACGGGCTGAATTGGAAACCATAACCAATTGCCCGGGTGTGTATTCCACGGTCTTTCTCTGCCGATCGTACCGTTCTTTTTGTTTTTTTCTGCGCCGCGGCTATGTTCTTTCTAGCGTCCATGCGAGCTATCTGCAAGTGCTCTAGCCGGGCGGCATTGTCCGGGTGAGTGTCCTGTGGGATGCATATATTTTCTATGGGACTTCTGGGTGTGTACCCGTGCAACAGGAAGTGTGGAGAGTGTTTTGTGGCCGTGGATATGGAGGTGTTGTAGCTATATGTAATGGGCTGCAGGTAATCATCCCAGTCTGTCCTTGTGTCCCCTGTGAATTTAGCTAGGGCCATTCCAATTATTTTGTTCATACTTTCTGTGAGACCGTTGGTTTGTGGGGAAAAACTCGTGGTCGTGTATGCCCTTATCCTGAGTACCTCCAAAAACTGTTGGAGCACTCTTGAGGTGAAAATGGTACCTCTATCGGATAGTAGGGTTTGGAATAGGCCATATCGTGTAACTATGTCGAATAAGAATTCGACTATGCTGTTTGTGTCTGCTTTGGGCACAGCCTTTGTGATCATGTACCTGGTGAGATACTCGGTGGCAACCAGTATGCATTTATTGCCTTTTTGAGATGTCGTAATGGGGCCTTTAACATCTATCCCGACTCTGTGAAATAGCTCTCCTACGGGAATAGGGTTGAGTAATCCATGAGGCTTGCCAGGCCTTGTTTTAAATCGCTGGCAAGTATGACATGTCTTTACGAAGGTGTCTATGTCGGCCTTCATGTTTACCCAATAATACTTGTCCCGGATTCTAAGGTATGTTTTATGCGTACCCAAATGTGCCCCTGCCAGTGGGCTATTGTGGTGTCCGATCATGATATTCTCTTTCAATGACTCCGGAACCGCTATAGGTGCATTATCGTGCGTGGCTGTGGGCTTAAATTTCAGTACCCCGTCTTTGTCTAGGAAGAATCGCCTAGACAGCCGTGCCGTCTTGGAATCCACCTTATCCAAGTTTTCTAGTGCCATTAGAATCTGTTTCAAGTATGGATCACGTCCTTGCTCCTGCTTGATGTTAACCACCGTCAGGGCAAAAGTGGGAATGTCGTCCCATTCGTGGTCCTTACTGTCATCTGGGGGGTCGGCTACTGTCAGCCTAGACAACCCATCTGCGTCTATGTGTGTAGCGCCTTTCTTGTGCTTGACCACGAAGTTATATTCATACAGGCGGAATATAAACCTATTGAGCCGCGAATTTGGGTTTTTGAATTTGTCCCAAAAAAGCAGGCTCGCGTGGTCAGTCACTACCGTGAACTGGATACCATAGAGGTATACCCGAAAATAGTTCACTCCCCATGAAAATGCCAGCATTTCCCGCTCTGTGGCAGAGTATCTAGTCTCGACAGCCGTTAGTTTCCTGCTAGCATAAGCTATGGGCCGTATGCGCCCTTCTGCATCTTTCTGCAATAGGGCCGCCCCCAGCCCGTACTGGCTGGCATCCACGTGTAAAAAGGTGGGCCTATCACTATGGAAGTGTTGCAGTAATGGTGGTGAGGTCAATAGTTGCTTCAGTGTGTTGAAGGCATCTATGTGTTCCTGTTTAATGCTGAAGGGCGTTTTTTCACGTGTGAGTTCGGTTAGGGGGTGGGCGATGTGCGCAAACCTGTGGATATATTTTCTGTAATACGAGGCCAGTCCAATAAAACTGCGCAATTGTTTCAAATTTGTGGGCATTGGGATGCCCGTTATTGCGTCAGTCTTCGCTGGGTCGGGAATAATGCCCTCTCTGTTTACAATATGGCCCAATATGTTAATCTGCTGTCTGGCAAATTGACATTTCGCAGGTTTAAGCCTTAATTTGGCCTCTCTGATCCTTGCGAAAGCCTCCTCCAAATGTACGGTATGCTCGTCAAAGGTGTTGGAGAAGACCGTTATGTTGTCCACGTAAACTAATACGGAACGCCATGTTAGACCTGAAGACGTTTTATCCACTGGCTTTTGGAAGGTCTGGCTGGCGTTACGGAGGCCCATTGGTAACCTTGTGTAGGTATATAGACCGTTCTCTGTAACGAACGCCAGCTTGTGCCTATCCTGTTCATAGACGGGGATTGAATAGAATCCACTATAACAATCCATCGAACTGAACCAGCTAGCCCCGCCAAGGGCATCCAAATAGGTGTCTGCCCTTGGTAGTGGATAACTGTCATTTTCGACTAACTTATTGAGCCTACGGTAGTCAGTACAGAACCTGTGGGATCCGTCCCGTTTTTTGGTCAGCACGACCGGGGCGCTGTAGTTCGAAATTACGGGGACAATGACCCCTGCCTCGAGCATCTCTGTGATCTGAGTGTCGATGGCGTGTCTTTCCTTCTGGCTCACCCTGAAGGGAGGCTGGTGTACTGGCCGATCACTGGTGAGTGTGACGTGGTGTTCGATAAGGTCTGTCACTGCGAGATCCTTCATCGAATGGGCGAAGATATCCCTGTTGGCCTCCAGGAGCTCCGTGAGCCTTTTATTTTGCTCCGGTGTCAGGTCCTGTCTGTGGGTCTGCTTGGCCGCCTTATCTGTGTGTGTGTCTGTGTGTTGGCTGATAGTGTGCAGTGTAGAGGCCTGGTGCTCGTGAATTTCTCGCTCCGCTCGAATCCCATCCGTGTTCCTGGTGTATATCATGGGATGTGTGGTGAGCCTCTGGTCATGCTTTAAAAGCATCTTACCGCTAGCAAAATTGATGCTAGCCTCATACTTAGCGAGGAAATCCATGCCAATTATGGCTGACGCAGAAAGATGTTCTATAACGAACATGGGGTGTGTTGTGGCAAAATGGTCTAGCCTGAGATGTATGTTTGCCACCCCCGCGTTTTCTAGCGTCTGAGCATTGGCCGCTACCAGCCGTATGTCACCCGTGACACCGTGTATTTGCCCTTCGGTAACGTGTTTTATGTTTACACAACTAACCGCTGCCCCAGTGTCAATTAGGACCTGCACCCTGTGGCCATTTATGCTGGCGTGTATCGTGAGTGCCGATACCTGGAATCCATTGCCCTGCAAAGATGTGTTGTGTAGGGTGTATCTTGTTGTTGTTGCTACTGGCGTAACATCTGTGCTGGGAAGGCATGGAGCTGGCCGCTTATCGTACCTGGCACGCTTGGCCTCGCGGCTTACTTCCTGTCCCGAGTACTTTGGCTCGGTCAGCAAAGTGCGCTCACTGAGTACATTGCCTGCTCTCTTAACCGCCCGCGCTGTGAAAATAGAAGTCTTCTGACGAACGTTTAATGTATTGACCGTTCCCAGCTTTAGTGTAGGTGTGCTGTTGTTTTCTTCCTCGTGGGAAGGTGTGTCTGCAAATGTGACTCTGCGTTTGCATTTGTTATCCCGTTTTTTGTTCCAGGCGGTCGCGAGTTCGACTCCTGTTTCTGGCTTTCCTGTGCCGAGTGAGCTCGCGCCCTGCGCCTGTGTGGGGTCACTTCCCGCCCTGTGCTGTGGTGTAGGGGGTATGGTTTCCTGTTTGGGGGGGTGTGGGTTTTCCTCCGTCTTGTTTGTGCGTAATTGTGAGGGGCGTATAGTGTCCCACCCTAGGGCTCCCTGTAAACAGTATGTGTAGGTCCCTGTCAAATCCCGCAGTAGTAAATAGCGGGGGCGAGTGCACATCAGTGTATACGTGAATGTTTACTTTAAGCACCTTGCCGAGAGCGGTCACCTCTACGGCGCTGGCATAGGTGCCGTCCCTACCCATGTATTTTTTGTAGTCTGCCCCGGTCTGGAATGGGTTTTCCCGCTCGTCCGATACAAAATCTCGGTACCCTTTCCAGTTGGCCAGGACATGTTGGACCGTCTTCTGTCTGTAATCCCCATGATAATCCTCGGTGTTCCGGACTAGGAAGCTCATGGCCCTAAACAGACAGTTGCCGTCTCCTTGTACGGGGTGTGTCTGGAAACGGCCCGGGGGCGGATCGTCAGCCTTGGCTTTAGCTGGCTGCTTTTTCCCCTTACTCTTACGAGTTTGTTTGGGGGAAGGGCCTCTCTGGTGTTGTGTTGGGGGAGGAACCTCTGCCGCTTTAACAGCTGGCCGAACCTCCCCGTCTAGGCGTTTTTTTGAAACGTGGGTGTTCGTCTCCTTGTACTGTATGTGCGCCCCCCCCCCCCTCGGGGTGGCTGCGCCAACTCCCCGCTTGCGGTGTGTAGCTAGGTGTGGGAAGTATTTCCCCCCTATCTACCCGGCAGGGTGCCTCATCCCTAAACTCCCTCGGGTGTTCGTCGGGGAGGGGGTAGTGTTCCGGGCCCTTTGGGTATGTATTTGTATTTTCCCGTCCTTTTGTGGTTTTCTTGTCTGTCGGATATTGCCCGGTGGTCCGTTTTCCTGTCTCCGCCAGGGTGGGGTGTATGTTTGCTGCTGCTGGGGCGGGTTTTCCGGGCGATTCCCCTTTTGCCTGTACTGGGAGGGTGCATACCCCTGTCTGGTCGGGGGTGGGATTCCTCGACGGTCCCCATTTCCCCTATACTGTGGGGGTGCATAGCTTTGCCTGCCTGGGGGCGGGTTCTCCCGAGTCTCCTCATTTCCCCTATATTGCGGGGCTGCATAGCCTTGCCTGCTTGGGGGCGAGTTTTCCCGATACTCACTGTCTGCCCTGTATTGTGGGGCAGCATAGCCCTGTCTGCTTGGTGGCGGGCTGCTTCGCCGGGGGATGGTGTGCTCGTACTCTTCGGGGTAGCACTCCCGTGTGTACGGGGATGGTGGTCGCCGTGAGGGGTATGTCGGCTCTGTGTTCGCGTATGATACCGGTGAGTACCGCGGAGGGTAGTGTGGCCTGTCCTGTGCGTGTGGTGTTGTTGGCCGCTGTGGAGGGTAGTAATTTTCCTCCCTCCCGTAGTGTCTCCTCTCCGTGTACCCCCTGTCCCATTCAGGATAATAGCGCTCTTCCGTGTCTGCGTGTTCATCCCTTAGCGGTCTCCCGCCTGCTTGGATGGCAGCTATTGTTAATTTTTCCATCCTGTCCAGTAATTCATCCATCTTCTGACTAGTGTCGTCCTTTTGTGGATGAAAGTGCTGATTCACGGCTTTCTCCGTAGCTTTTTCCGTGATCTTTTTTCCTGTCTCAATTATTTTTATGTTGTTCAGCATGTGTTGGACCGTGGGGTTGTTCATAATGCACAACTTGTCCACGATGGATGGTCTGAGGCCCTGCATTAACAGCTTAACTTTCTGTTTGTTCGTCATAGCTGCGTTATATTTATCGCACATTAGCAACTTTGCGTTGACGTACGATTGTGCGCTTTCCTTAGGTCCCTGTGACCTTTGTCGAATTTGGTCATACAGGTCCTCATCATCTGGTATGAGCTGGAATTCGCCTATCATAAATAAAGTGATTTCCTCCCATGTGGCATCTTCTAGTGTGTCCTCATGGAGCTCATACCATGTCATGGCCGCCTTCGTGAGGTATGCAGGGAGGAGCCGTTTTCGGACTTCATTGCTCCAGCCATTGATCCGAGCCGTTCTATTGAAGGCCTTGAGGTATTCCTCGGGATCCTGGCCTTCCCCCGTGAACTTTGTGGGGTGGATCATGGGGTATTCAGTGTGTCTGTTCATCTCGTGTTCGGCTGTCTCTCGTTGGCTGTGTAGTGATTCTGGTCTGTTTTAGCTGTTCGCACCGCTATCGTGTGACAAGGTATTTGTGTTAATATGAGGGGAATTGGTCTCACTCTCCATGTACGACACGTGTGTTACGTTACCAGGTGGTTCGTCACCTGATATATCGTCACTGATTGATGGTGTGTTGTCGTACTGTGTGGATTTGACTACGTTCACAGTCCTGTCTAAATCCTGTTTTACTGTTTGTAAAATAGTGTGTATGTCTAGGACTGCCTCTGTCGCGTAATTGTCTGCTTTAACAGTGTCTGTATCTAGTAACTGTGTGATGCGCTCGAGCAGATTATCAGTTTTCTGCTCTGTGATTTGCAGTTGCTGCAACAATAGAGGGTGTAGCGTTGGCAGACAATCTACTTCACTAGCGCTGGATATTGGTGAGTCTTGTCTGTGTTCACTGGCCTGGGATCGTGTAAAATGTGTGACTTGTGCTGCCGCTGCAGGGTGTTGAGCGCGGATCTCTGATGCCTCGAATTCGAGTTCCCTAAGAAGTTGTACTGCAGTCTGGTCAGTTATCAAGTCACCGTTCTTAATTTTTAACTTCGGCAGGAGTGGAGTCATACTAGCCGACAAATGGTGCGCAAAGTCCCTTAGTGTGGTTCTAAATGTGGTCATTTAATTTCCACAGACCTTGTACTATGGGGAGGGTGGGGGTGGGTGTAATAATACAAACTCCCGTGTAATAAAGAAAAAGTGTGGGACGTAATGTGGGATTTAAAAAATTAGACTCGCTTGGCTGTGTGCGGTAGGGGTTGTTTCTACCACGAGGGCTCGTTGTATGAGTCCTACCCTTACTGTGCGTGGTAGCCGCGCCTCCACCAATATGTTTTAGATCCCTTAGTTGGGGGGTAGTTAGGGCTAAAACACTTATGTTATTGTACTAATTTGGAAGGTGGTTTCTAGGAGAGGGTAGCTTCCCGTAGCTGGGTGAGCTTACCAGTGTAGTGTGTTGTTTAGCACTTAAACGCTAAGGGGTGTTCCTGCAAAGACGCAATTGTCGATTAGGGGATGGACCTCTAAACGCAGGCTAATACACCGGCCTGCCGGCTGGACGGAATGAGTGATACAATAGGCGTGCTTACGTCAGCGGCTCGACGTTACGTAGTCGAGTCGCTTGCGGGAAGCACAATGAAACCTGAGCAAGCAATTACTGGCTACTATGGTCACGGTCAATCGTGACGAGAGTCAGGAAGGGTATGAGGATGTAAACAGGCGTGTAATTATCAAGACAAGTGTAGTTTACTGACCATGTGTTTATTGGTCAGTGAGTGTGAAATTGTAAGTCCCTTTTAGGGGAATGCAAGTAATGATACAAGTTGAGTGTACAAGATTGTGAATGGGTGTTTACAAAGTAAAGGATTCTGAACACTTGCTGAGTCTCACCTGATGATGCAACCGGAACAGATGTCGGCTAGGGCCTTCGGCGACGCACACTATATGACAGATAATGCCCCAAAGAGGCCTCCCTTCTTATAGTTCCTGCCGTTGCTTAGTCAGCATTCCGTTGACGTAGCTGCCCCAGTTAGCTGGTGTGTAGATGTTTATGTTATGTGTTGCAAGTAGTTGGCCAGCCTCCCAAGCTGCGTGGTCGCCTCTTGCCGTGTAAAGGTACTGTTCTGTTCTTATGATGTTGCCAGTTGGGGTGGTTTTAGTAGAAGATGGGGGGTGGCTTTCAGGGGGCACAGCCCCCCGGGCCTGTACAATTCATTCACAAGTTTCTGGCGAATAAAATAGAAAATAATCCTCATTCAATTATTAGTGAAAATAACAATTATCTTATAGAATATATTAATAAAAGAGACCAAAGTCACAAATTTAGGTGCAGTGTGTTGGAACTTGCGTCACGTCTAATTCAGTAATATTTGAGAGCAAGAAATCAAGTTCCGATGAAGTTGACGGGCATAGAGGGCAGTGACACATGTTCTTCACACTATTACAGTATTATTCACAAGTGGAGTGTGGAAATAAAATATTGCAACGCCAGGTTATGGAAATAGGAGATGGGCGAAGTGTTTATTTGAATTACTCACATGTTAATGTGCCTCAATAAAACTGAGCAGCAAATTACATTTATCCACCCACACTTGCTGCGCTTATTTCGAGGAGTGTGTAAATAACCCATATACTATTTTCCAGGTTTGTATGTGCTATTTCCCGCACTGTAATTGATCACAAATGAAGGCTGTTAATTTTGCACTCAACTATTTTAATCCTAGAAGTAGTGTTACTCCAATGATAGAAAGGATAAGGTGAGAATCCATGGAAGATAGACGGACGTAATCCAGACTATACGCTATATTGAACACTTACATTAATTGGCCAGCATGGGAAGAGGTAAGCAAACGTCTAGGAGCAAGTCAGATCATCCACATAAAGTTATGGGCCGAACGCATCGTACAGGTTATGGGAAATGTAATGTCATTAATCGTGCTATTGATCATTTGAACTCATTACTCAGAGCCTTTCCCCTAACATATTGACATGTTTATGAGAAGGCTGAAATTTTGTGTAAATACTACGATGTAATTACTAGACTATGGTTTCTAAAACGCGACTTGTGTAAATTAAGTGTGTTTGATATTAGTGATGGTAATTCTCCATAATTGTACAATTTGCCACCGGAGAAATACCCACATTTGCAAAAAGAGTAAATGAATGAATGAATGAATGAATGAAAGAATGAATATTGACGTCCTGACAAACTGGAAAGCTATTCCTTCACTAGATTACGAAGGTATTGCTGTTGTTGATACATTTAAAGCATGTTAACATCGTGGTCTTGTAGCCCTGTGAGTTTGGGTGAGTTTAGAATCTGTATGATCACTTGTGTCAATTTGATGGCTCTACAAGTGCGCATTTTTGTAATTAGGGCTACAATGTGTATAGTAGGCCACATACGAGAGGGCTGATAACACTTGATACCTTCAAGAGCACGCAAGCTTGCGTTGCCTCCCTATGAGTACCTTCGAATGGACTCGTCCTGACTATTTTTACACAGTTGTCCATCAAACCCTGAGCCTCCGTGGCTTAGGCGGCAGCACGCCGGCCTCTTAACGCTGGGTACGCGGTTCGAATCCTGGTCACTCCATGTGAGATTTGTGCTGGACAAAGCGGAGGCAGACAGGATTTTCTCCGGGTACTTCGGTTTTCCCTGTCACAAATTTCATTCCAGCAACGCTCTCCCCTATCATTTCATTTCACCTGCCATTCATTTAAACATTGCCCCAGGGGAGTGCGACAGGCTTCGGCGGCCGGCACAGTTCATGGGGGCTTCATCCATTCCATTCCCTGACCCGGTCAGACGACTGGAATCAGGCTGTGGGTTTTCATTTCATTTCCATCAAACCGTGCTATCTGCCGGACCAGTCTTGAAGACCGTGCGAGCCTCCCCAAGTGACAATGCTAAATCCGCATTATGAAGGGCTTGTTGGTAAACATGATCAATTTAGAGGAAGGGTTTCAAATAATATTAACATTTAGCCTACATTAAATTAGACAACTAAATATTTGTGATATAAATTGAGTCGTCCAGTTGCAAAACTCGTTTAATCGAGTTGTTAATAAGAATCATTTTCATGAGAAACGTTTCTCTGGACTTTGCCTCGCGTATCTTTTGTGTTTGTTGTTTTCTACTTTTTTCTTTTTGGTTTTTATTTTTGTGTTTGCTTTGTGCTTTTGCTTTTGAATTTTACTTTTTGCTATGTGTTTCTTGTATTTTGTTTTCTGCTTTTGCTTTTGGTTTTAAAATTTTCTTTTTTCTTTGTGTTTTTTTTTTGTTTTTATGTCTGTTTTCTGGAAATTCAAAATAAAACAAAACTAAATAAAATAAAACGAAATAAACAAAACACAAATTAATAAAACAAAATAAAAAGAAATAAAACAAAACAAAAACAAAATTAAAATAAAACAAAACAAAATAAAACAAAACAAAATGAAATAAATTAAATTAAAGTAAAATAAAATAAAATCAAGTTGAATTGGCCTTCCATGGAATACCAAGATAAGACATTATAACACGGTAATTAAACCAGAAGCCTTATATGCAGCCGAATCATCATCTCTCACCACCTAGGGACCGCTTGTAAGGCTGAAGGTCAAGGAAAGAAAGATAATACTCAAAATCTTAGGCCCCAAATTTCATAACAACAAATTAATCCATGTCAGGAACAAAACTCTTTACCAAAAAAACTGAAAAACTCTCGGACACAATAAGAAAACGGAGAATTGATTTTTATGGACACATCCTCCGGTTGAATTCAAATAGATTAACCAAAAAGATCTTTGACCACTTCCGTAATAAAAAGCAAAATCTCTTTGGTTTAAGGAAACCGAGAAAGTCCATGTGGAACTCCAAATTACAGACACCATGCTCATGGACAAAACAGCCAAAACCATCACCAAGGACAAGAAACGACGGTTCCAAGTGAAACTCAAACAAAAGCGTACGATCCACATCTCTGCCGAAGAAAGGGAAGCAATATCTCAAACAATGAGGCAATACTGGGCCAAAGGGAAAGCTCAAAGCAATAAAAAGTGATTGATTTCATGTACCCCAAAGTTGGGTGAAACAAATAAAGAAGAAAATAAAATAAAATAATTAAATAAATAATTTTACGACATGATCCTTATTCACAAGAGGATTAAACGAGTTTTGCAACTGGACGACTCAATTCAATTTTAAAAATCATTATAAATCATTTAATACTTAGAATATCACTTACGAAGAAATTTTATTAAGTAACTTTTTAGGGACTTTTTGTTGATACTGTTGGTACTAAGGCTATATCCGCGGTACCTTGTATTAATCCACAATATGATAAGTCTAATAATATGCTTCATTACTACCACTACCACATCACCGTAATACATGAGATTTTATAATTGCTGCACAAACAAAACACAACACAGGTTTTTGTTGTTTCGTAATTCATAGGCATGCGAAATTAAATATCTGACTCAGCACAATAAACTCATGCGCAGGGGTATCTTTGCAGAAAACGAATATTCCAAGTGCTGCGGAATTACTCGTACTGTGGAGATAGCAATGTCTCCCCTACTTATTGCATATTCTTGACACTTGAAATCCTAAAATACGAGGGGCGTAAGATATAGTTTTACACTTTATTTCTTTCTATCCAAATGAAATACATTACACATAATCAGGATCTCCCTATTCATGCTGATATATCTGCTGCTTGTCTACCCAGACTTCGCTCAAGGCAGCCCCCTGTGAAGACAGCTACGAGACTTATCAATGTGAACTTTGACATAGTCCAGCAGTGGTCTCATGATTGGAAGATTTTTGCTCCACAGGAGAGCCGAGACATGCCATCTGTCACTTCTAAAGTACCTGGCTTTGATCTTCCTCGTCGGATATGGTCGAAATTAAACCGTATCAGGACCAATTCTGGTGTTTGTGCTGACTCTTTCTTCGAGTGGAACAGGTTACCCTCTCCCAAGTGTGACTGTGGAGCCGATAGACAAACGGTGAAGCACATCATTCAGGACTGTCCTCTAAGATACTATGGTGGTAAGATATTGGATTTTCTCTCAGCGACTCCTGCATCAGTGGACTACATTTTGAATTTAGATATAAAATTATGAGCCTATCTGGTCTCTTTTTTTTCTGTTTTCAATATTTCATTAAGATGTAATATGATGTACTGTAAGTGTGTACCATAACACACGATAAGTAAAATACATTACACATCAGTTGTTAGGTCCACCTTCTCAACATAATCTCTTGGTAACTTTATGCACTTTTGCCATCGATATGTCAGTCTCTCCAGACAAGATCCAGCAAAATTCATGACTAGGCTTGTGACTAGTGATAAGACATGACTCCATTACCACGAGCCACTAACGAAACAACAATCGGTCCAATCGATGCATAGGGACAGTCTAAAGCCAAAGAAATGTCGAACAGTACCATAAGTTGGCAAGCGAATGGCGATAGTGTTCTGGGACACAAAGGGCATCTTCTTCATTGACTGGCAATGTTGTGTATCACCCACCAGATAATTTGATGGTGCCATTACTTCCAGTGAGTTATTGTTGTTGTTGTTGTTGTTTCATTTGAGGGACTTGTACATCATGGTCATTTAGCCACGTGTACTTGTGTGTGTGTAGAAGTGTCACTGTGGGGTCCGTTATTGTAGTAGTAGTAGTAGTAGTAGTAGTAGTTGATGATGATGATAATTGTTGTTTTAAGGGGCCAAACGTCCAGGTTATCGGCCCCTAATCGTTTGGGTTGAAGATGATAATGAAATGGAAACTATAACTAAATTTAACTACTAACTTATATACTAGAATAAGAAATGGAAAACAAAAGGAGAATAAGGCAAATAAAGGACAGGAGGAAAGGAAATGCCCTCAACCCTCGAAGAATGCGGATTGAGGGACTTGGAAGGAAGGAGAGCCATGAAAGGCAGATGGGAAGGAAGGACAGCCATGAAAGGCAGATAGGAAAGTGAAAGAGGAGAGGGTCCGCCCCAGAGGTAATGGATAAATAGGGGAAAACAGGATCCAGCTCAGGAATCCCTCGGGGTCACCAACTCCCGAACTCACCAGCCGTGAGCCCCTGAGGGTGTAGCAATATACAGGGTGCACCAGAAGAGGTGGGGCTACATACACCCTGCCTTCTTGCCGGCCTTGGGCAGAAGGCAGGAGATAACAGGAAAAGAAAATGAAGGCTGATCCCTCGCAGAAGGAAGGTATCAGAAAAAATGAGACAAGGGCCAATTAAGACGGGAAAGGAAGCGACTCCCTAGGCCTCGGATACCCTAATACAGTCAGGGTCGGAAGAGAACAAGAGTTGGCCAAGTGAGGTCGACAGGACAGAAGACGGAGAGGGGCCCGGCACAAGTAAGTGGAAGCAATGCTGGACTCAGGTGGGGCCCCGTGATCACCAACCCACGTCCCACTAGATGTGAGTCCCTGGGGGGAATAGTAGTTGTAGTTGTTGATTCTTTAGTAGTTTTGTGACATCGTGGCCATGTATCCCCGTGTACTTGGGTGACTGTGCAATTTGTCTGATAGCCTGTGTCACCTGTGATGTCTGCATTAGTGTGTGTATTGTTATTGAGATAGGATTTGGGTAGGAAACGGCCATGGCCTTAAGTTAGATACCACCCCTGCATCTGACTGGAGTAGAAGTTGGAATCCAGGGGAAACCACTCCCAAATTGTCTGAGATAGGAATTGAACCCACCTCTTCTCAGTTTTACCTCACGAGGCTGAGTGTACCACGTTCCAGCCCTCAGACCAGAATTAAATTTCATGGCAGACTTGGGAATCTAACCCGGGCTTCCACAGCGACAGTAGTAGTAGTAGTAGCAGTAGTAGTAGTAGTAGTAGTAGTAGTAGTGTTTGTATTTGTAATGAAGGGGAGGATTAGGAAGGAGATGGTGATGGTCAGAACCATCCCAGCATTTGCCTGGAGTAGAAGTGGGAAATCAAGGAAAGCCACCTCCATGTTGGTTGAAATGAGAATGGAATCCTCCTCTTCTCAGTTTTGCCTCACGAGATTGAGTGTACCTCGTTCTAGCTCTCAGATCAGATTTAAATATCTTGGTAGAGCAGGGAATCGAACCCGGCTCTCCTGGTCAATGCTTGTGAGTGCTTTGATTTGAATACTCACAAGTTAGAGTTTGGATGTTTGAAAAATTGTCAAGCGAACATCACCAAAGCTATGCAATTCTTAATTATTGTTATGCTATATTTAACCCAAACAGGTTTCAATATTCCTCCATTTTGACAAAATCAATCAAAGACTATGCAACTCAAAGTGTCAGAGTGCAATTTTAGCGATTATACTTTATTTTCAATGGCTATTTGGCTGCATTAAAAGTATTATTAATATTCCCCTATTGTACTATCACTAATCAAAATGAGAATTTACCTCGCTAAACAGCCCTTCAGCAATAAGAGACAGCTTCTGAAAAGCAGACACATTAGCATTAAAACTAGAAAATCGTTTATCAAAACATTTGTCTCGAGTGTTTTCTTATACGGATGCGATACTTGGATTCTAAGGAAACAGGATAGACAACGCCTGGAAGCAGCGGAAATGTGGTTGTTTAGAAGGATGCTGAAATTAAGCCGGACGAAGAAAAGGACTAACGAATGGGTCCTCAAGGAAGTAGACGAAACAAGACAATTGATCACTGCTATAGAAAATAGGAAAGCAAAAAATTTGTTGGCCACACCCTACGTCATAATGAGTTAATTACCGCCATACTGTAAGGAAAAGTTCTGGGGAAGAAAGGAAGAGGAAGACCGCGGAAGGCTCATCTGGATTCTGTGATGAATGGACTTCAATTTAAACAGTATGCTGACTTAAAATGTTCAGCAATTGAGAGACAAATGTGGTTGCAGCGGCAAGGCCTAGCCTTTAGATGAATATGATGTAATGTCTCTAAACATTATTGAATTGAGATAGAGTTGTTTGATCAATCAAATACACATAATTAATTTCCTTCCTCGATGGATAAATCGCATTTTGAAAATTCTCCTCGTGATGCAAAACAAAATGATAATTTAACCATTCAATACCTGAAGCGGAGATAGAAAGAGAGAGTAGCTGGCTTGTAACTGACGTCTGTACTGCAGATGAATGTTCTATTATTAACTTGCTCAGACATTGATTTTCCGTTTTATTCATCTTGCAACATGGAAATATAATATACCAAAACGCTGCTGTGTACAATGTACTGTAACTTAGCTCAAGATAAAACACGATTATGCCCAAAAATATACTGCTGTGCAGTTCCTATGGAGTTCCTCTAACATTGTAAAACAAACAAGCGCTACGTTCTATCATATGATACACTAATGACCTAAAAAAAGGCTAGGAATGGAATTTCGGCTTTCATTTACAAGCAATCTAGAGGGTTTGCTGGTGTTGATGGGTGAGAATATTTATTTGAAAACCTATTACAGATTCAGGAAATGTGATATATAGAGTTAACTGATATGAGGTTAGCACGAATGATTGCTTGGACAAGTAGATAGCAAACGCAGGAGGGTACTCGTAATGTGGAAATAAAGGCTAAGTTAGAAATGAACACGCTAGATCAGGGGTCTCCAAACTGCGACCCGCGGGCCAACACCGAACCGCGAACACGACCAATGTGGTCGCGATAGCCGGCCGGACATGCCCGGTATCCACCCTCCATAGCTTATTCTGATTACATTGTAAAATTTACAAAGTACAACATACAAATTATAATCAGATGATTTTATATAACGACCAATTAAGATACACAATAACTGGCATACATAATGAAATTGAACATTTCAACTTTAATTAATGACATGAGATTTATCCTAAAGACTTAATGTGTAATAACATAGGTAATTCACGTAATTAAATTATTCATTATTACTTGCTTACTTTTATCGTTGTGGCCACTAGGGACCGCAAGATCTCAACTGTTTTTCTCCTTCTTAGCCCGCCACTCCTTCATTCTTTCGGAATGGGATGTCTTCCATTTATCCTAGTGAACATATCTCTTGCTTGGTTTTACATCCTCTTGATGAACCTGATAGAGTTCTTGTTTCAATTGGGTTCTGAGCAAGATATCTGATTCAGAAATTTCCAACTTTAACAAGTCCTTATCCACTTCCACCAGCCAAAGGAGCATCACCTTTAAACATAAGAAGTATGCTAATAAATTGTTGGAGAATCTACTGACTGGCATTCTGAGGAGGTGGGCATAGAATGTTATCCTCCGTTTCCGGATTACACTTGAGATCTTTTCAGTGTGGGAATATATTTCTGAATTATTCCAGAGCTGGTAACCTCCATCTTTGAACTTTGGACCAAGAATTGTCTTAAGGATGTTTCTTTCCTTAACTTCAAGTCTCTCGATCGGGCCAGCTGCGCGGTTTATTAGGCAGTTGTGGATCAAGTTTACTAGTGGAAATTATCAACAGCAACTTCAAATGTTCATCAGTTAATTTGGATGTGTAAATATCTTTTGTAGGCTATATTTAATTTTGGAGAATGATTTTTCACACAGATAAGTAGTGCCGATAGCGTGGAAGATTATTATCAAGTTCCAGCAATGATGACTTTAAATCTATTTCTTTTTGTTTTATTGATTCACTTCAAATCACAAATATCACTCAGTCCCGAAACAAAACTTGGCGCGTAATTCGAAACTACAGGATGTTGGTATAAGGTCTTGGACCTTGGGATTTCGTCGAGGAGCCAGTGCGGCCTTTAGAATTAAAAGGTTTGGGGACCCCAGGGCTAGATGAAGCTGTTCATATGAGCCGACTAAGATGGTGGGGTCATCTGAAGAGAATGGGGGAGTTGAGATTACCTAAGAGTTTAATGAGATCTGCTGCAGAGGGTAGGAGAAGCAGACGTAAACCGTAGAGGCGATTGTTAGATTCAGTGTTGAACGGTTTCAGAGAGGTGTAAAAGCAGAAGAGAGCGCAATGCTAATTGCTAATAGGGGATCATGGAGGCGACTTGTTTGCAAACAGAGGCTTGCAGACTAGACTGGACGCTATAAGGCAAATCACTCTCGAATGAAAATGTATATATGTTTATATTCGACCCTGGCGAAATGTAAATATTACATGTCAGAAAACTGTACTATAATGAGCTCATTATTGTACGAGTTTTTATTACGATACAGTTTTTCCCATCAATCAGAGCTCAAGAAACAGTTGTGTGACCAATTAGGTAAGAATAGTATCGCATCTGCGCTGACTTGCACGGCCTCTTATTTCAAATTTCAATGGGTGGCTAGAGTCATAGTGGGGTATTCAAGGAGGCCATGATCTAATACAAGGTATCCTCTGCGTCCCATGCGCTCTGTTCAGTACAGTACATAAAACAGGCGGAATCTCGGCAGATATTTATGAATACCTATGTTCGAACATAAAATAATTATAGTTATAGCCGAACATAAACAGCCGAGTGCAACTCGCCAATAATGGTAATTCATACACGAGCATGTTTATAAAACTAGCGAAGCATTTAATTCGCTCGTTTTATAAATATACTCGAGTCTTAATTATTGCCATTATAGGCTTGTTGCATAATGTACTAATGTATCATTCAGTCATTTTAATGAACTAGCCTACTGTTGTGTGTTTTAGTTTGCTATTTAGTCTCCTAGCCTCTGTGACCAATCGATGCGTCTCAATGGTCCCCATTTTCAGCCTACTTTTCACATTTTGCAAAAATGAGGAAAAAGTAGACTTATGAGATCGGGCAAATGTGTGTCTGTCTGTCTGGCTGGCTGTGTGTGTGTCCCCCCCCTATCAACTCCTAACCCGCTGCAGCAATCGAAACAAAATTTTGTAGGAGTAAAGATCTATACCAGAATATCTCATGGCCATATTTGAAAATGATGTCAGTGCTACCAACTGCTGAAAAATCGCAATTGAAATTTGAGCTCCATGTTGAATATCTTGGAAGGTATAAATGGGAGCTATTTCAAAATTGGCACACGTATAGATAATAACATTGCAGTTTAATTTCCAGTAGGCCATACAAGGCAGTGTTGCCAAAATAATTATAAGCCTGCTGATAGGCCCAAATTTTAAATGCATATACCTTCTACACTATCAATTGGATTTCAACCAAATTTCGTATGTGCTATGTGTACGTAAACAGATATGACTGAGCGTATTCTTAAGAGCCACCAGGGCTGCCAACTGTTAATAAATGCTCTCATTTTTTAAATCCAAATACCCATATATGGAGAAAGCAACGGGAAACTACTCCATTAATGATCTATTATGATTTCCCAAGAATCGGCAGTGTGATGGAAGGCTCTTTAGTAAATTATTCCGGAATAGTCCTCCATTCGGATCTCCGGTCGAGGACAACTGAAGAGATGAAACGTGGGCAATATAGTGGAAGAGAGAAAATAATAGCAACATGGAATGTGCAATTGATGATGAAATGTGGAAAATTGGAAGATTTGAAACAAGAGATGAAAAGAATGAAGATTGACATTTTAGGAGTATCAGAGGTGAGGTGTCCAGACGCAGGAGACTTTTGGAGTGGCGATATCAGAATAATTCATTCAGGAGCATCAACTGACAAACCAGGTCAAGCAGTAGTAGGAATAGTCCTAAATAAAGAAATGGGCATAAGAGTGAAAGGATATGTCCAATTCAGTGAAAGATTAATAATGGTTAGACTAGAAACAGAACCAAGGGACACAATGATAGTACAAGTTTACATGCCAACAACTGGTCATGACGACCAGGAAATAGATCACATGTATGAAGAAATAGAAGAAGCTATTAGTAGAGTAAAGGGTGAGGAAAACCTTATCATACTAGATGACATGAATGCTTTAGTCGGAGAAGGAGCGGAAGATAACATAGTAGGAAAATATGGATTGGGGACGAGGAATGGAAGAGGCGAAAGACTATTAGAATTTTGTGCTAAATATGAACTTGTAATCACCAATACATGGTTTAATCATCATAAAAGAAGAAGGTACACTTGGAAAGCACCAGGTGATATCAATAGATATCAAATTGATTATAAAATAGTTAAGAAGAGATTTATGAATCAAGTCAAAGATAACAGAGGCTATCCGGATGCTGATGTGGAAACAGATCATAATCTCGTTATGATGAAGTGCAGGCTGAAATTTAAAAGAATACAGAAAAGGAATAACAAATCATGGCTAATAAGTAAATTGAAAGATGAGAATATTGCTGAGGCATACCAGCAGAAAACTGATGAGTTAACTAACACAGAAATAGGGAATACTATAGAAGATTCATGGGATCAAATTTTAAAAAAGATCTGACGGAGGCAGCTGATGAAATTTTGGGGAGAACAGAAATACCTCGTAGAAAGGAATGGATCACTAAAGAAATTCTAGATATGATAGATAAAAGACGGTTACTCAAGAGCTCAACAAGATTGGAAGACCAAGGAGAATATAGAAGATTGCGAAATGCTATAAACAGAAAATCAAGAATAGCAAGAGAAAATTATTACGAGGGCATATGCACAATGATAGAAGAGAAAAATACTAAAGGACATGTAGATTCTGCATATCAGATGGTAAAGATTTTCTTTGGTAAGAGATGTAACAAGAGTAATGCCAAGTAATGCAGGGAGTAATTCTCGATGATCATAGCGATATTGCAAAAAGGTGGAAAAATTACTTTGAAACCCTATACGAAGGTGTACGTTTGCAGGAAAATGAAGTTCTTGAGGAAGAAGATGAAGTAACAGAAGATAATTTAGGTTTCCAAGTACTGAGAGAGGAATTTGAATTAGCTCTACGAAGACTGAAGGATAATAAGGCGCCAGGCATTGATAATCTCAAAGCAGAACTCCTCAAGAAAAGCGGACCTCGTATGAAGGAGAGATTGCTCCAACTTGTACAAAACATCTACATGGACGGAAAAATACCGGCTGATTTTGAAAAAAGTATAATGATCCCTATACCAAAGACAATTGCAGCAAAACATTGTGAACAATATCGCACTATCAGTTTAGTCGTACATGCATCAATAATTATCACCAACATAATAATAAGACGAATTGAATATAAAATTGAAGAATTTCTGACTGAGGACCAATTTGGGTTTGTTAAAGGTAAGGTTACTAGAGAAGCTATATTGGCATTGAGACTTTTAGTTGAAAAAAGATTGGAAAAAGACCAAGGAACTTATTTATGCTTTGTGGATATTGAAAAGGCTTTTGATAATGTACAATGGATAAAAATGTTTGAAATTCTTAAAAACATAGGAGTCCCATATAGAGAGAGAAGAATAATCTGGAATTTGTACAAAAATGAAATTGCAGTAATTAAAATTGGAAATGCACAAGAGGAAGCAAAAATTGGGAAAGGAGTTAGACAAGGCTGTGCTTTGTCTACCACGCTTTTTAATGCCTACATCCAGGATGCATTGAATAAGGTTCGAGAGGATTTGAATTTAGGAATAAGGATACAAGGTGAACAAATAAATATGATTAGATTTGCAGATGACATTGCCATAGTTGCAGATAGTGATCAACATCTCAAACAAATAATAGTAAAAATGGAGGAAATCATAGGTAATGAATACAAGATGAAAATAAATAAGTCAAAGACGAAAGTTATGGTCTGCGATAAAAAGGCAGACTCAAGTATGAAATTAGTGGTGGGCAACAAAACACTAGAAAATGTTCAAGAATTTAAATATCTCGGAAGCAAAATTACCAAAGATGGAAGAAGCAAGAAAGAAATCAAATGTAGTTTTTTACAAGCCAAATTAGCATTTCACAAAAAGGAACGTTTATTCACTACAAATTCCATTAATCATAAAACCAGAAAACGATTATTAAAAGCGTATGTTTGGAGTATTGGCCTTTATGGTTGCGAAACGTGGACAATTGGAAAAGAAGAAAAAAGGAGGATAAATTCTTTTGAACAATGGTGTTATAGAAGAATGCTAAAAATTAGCTGGACAGAAAAAATAACGAATGCTGATGTATTTAAAAAAGTGGAGGAAAATTATACCTTATGAAAAAGCATAAAAAGGAGGAGGACTAGACTGATGGGACATATTTTGAGACACGATAGCCTGCTGAAAACGGTATTGGAGGGAATGGTTGAAGGCAAAAGATGTCGAGGAAGACCAGGCCTACAATATGTACAGCAAGTCATGTCTGATGTAAGATGCAGAAACTATGAAGAGATGAAGAGGAAAGCTATAAATAGAGCCGACTGGAGAACTGCCGCAGACCAATCCATGGATTGAATACTTAAGAAGAAGACCCATATATCAGAAAGTATGCAAGCCGACAGCCTTAAACTATGCACACGTATAGTACCTGACATTCTATATTATATTGGAGTAACTTATATACGTCAGTGCTGCCAACATGATTCTAAGCCTGTTGAGAGGTCCAACTTTAAATACATGTACCTTATATACCATAATTTGGATTTCAACCAAATTTCATGTGTGCTATGTGTACCATAACAGATATGACTATGCCGATTCTTAAGAGTAACCAGGGTTGCCAAATGTTAATAAATACATCTCTATTTTTGTTACCCTAATATCAATATATCAGAAAGTATGCAAGCCAATAGCTCTAAACTTTGCACACGTATAGTACCTGGCATTCTAGTTTAATTTGGAGTAACTAATATAGGCCTACGCCAGTGCTGCCAACATGATTCTAAGCCTGCTGATAGGTCCAATTTTAAAATGCATGTAACTTCTATAATAACTAATGGATTTCATTCAAAATTGACACAACAATAGATCATATTATTTCAGATTATTTCTGACCAATGCATGTATGTCATTGTTGCCAACTTGATTTTATGCGCGCTGTTAAATCCTATGTTTAACTGCATGTAACGTCCATGCTGTCCATTGGACTTCAACCAAATTTTGTATTCTGTACCTTAAGAGATGGAACTAAGAATATATTCAGTCACTACGGCTGGCAACTGTTGTTCTCTATTAGGCTACATTATGCCAGGTATACAGTATTTCGAACTATAGAAATTTCGATATTACCAACTTAATTTCGTCATTATTCTAGATAGATCCATATAGATTAATCATAGACATGAATCTTAAATTTCAAGAAAAGCAGGCTCTTTAGTTCGTCACGGAACTTCTTGTTGTAGTTAACACTTCGATATTTTCTGGTTCCATATCTTTCTCCTTGAAATTGTTCTACAAACAAGTATAATCATCATCATTTAAGGTGGCGCTAACTGAATACTTGACAAATAAGTTCAGTTTCCTAATATTATCCTACGACACAAACTACTGAATCTATTATTATGAAACTTTATCAACATTTACATTGATAAGATTAAATAGTGAAGTCACTGAAAATACACCATCATTCACTGTTACCAACATTACAATTAATTTATTCTTAAAAAGCAAAGTATTAATCATAAGATGAATTTATGACCTCACTATTAAAATTGTAGATTTGATACTAAATACACTTAAAGAAAATTTCATGGCTTGCAGTCCAACTTAGATTCATTGTTTTATTTCTTCAAACTTATTAATTGTTAAATGTGGTGAGTTACGAATGATCATAAATTACTTTTAGTTGTTTAATTTAATAATTGAACAAAAAGTTCCGTGACGAACTAAAGAGCCTACTTTTCATGCCAATGATTATTCTACAGTATATGAACCTATCTAGAATAATGACGAAATTAAGTTGCTAATATCGATATTTCTAATTAGTTCGAAATACTGTATACCTGGTATAATGTAGCCTAATAGGGCACCACAGTTGGCTGCCCTGATGACTGAATATATTCTTAGTTCCATCTCTTAAGGTACAGAATACAAAATTTGGTTGAAGTCCAATGAATAGCATGGACGTTACATGCAGTCAAACATTGGATCTAACAGCGCGCGTAAAATCATGTTGGCAACAATGTCATGCATGTATTGGTCAGAAATAATCTGAAATAATATGATCTATTGTTGTGCCAATTTTGAATGAAATCCATTAGTTAGTATAGAAGTTACATGCATTTTAAAATTGGACCTATCAGCAGGCTTCGAATCATGTTGGCAGCACTGACGTATATTAGTTACTCCAAATTCATCTAGAATGCCAGGTACTATACGTGTGCATAGTTTAGAGCTATTGGCTTGCATACTTTCGGATATATTGATATTAGGGTAACAAAAATAGGGACAGTACATATTAACAGTTGGCAGCCCTGGATGCTCTTAAGAATACGCATAGTCATATCTGTAATGGTACACATAGCACATACGAAATTTGGTTCAAATCCAAATGATAGTATGGAAGTTGCATGCATTTAAAGTTGGACCTGTCAGCAGGCTTAGAATCATGTTGGTAGCACTGACGTATATAAGTTACTCCAAATTAATATAGAATGTCAGGTACTATACGTGTGCATAGTTTAAAGCTGTCGGCTTGCATACTTTCTGATATATTGGTATTTTGATAAAATAAATTAGGAGCATTTATTAACAGTTGGCAGCCCTGGTGGGTCGTAAGAATACGCTCAGTCATATCTGGTTATGTACATATACAACATACGAAATTTGGTTGAATTCCAATTGATAGTGTAGAAGTTATATGCATTTAAAAATTGGACCTATCAGCAGGCTTATAATCATTTTGGCAACACTGCCATGTATGGACTCCTGGAAATTAAACTGCAATTTTATTATCTATACGTGTGCCAATTTTGAAATAGCTCCCATTCATACCTTCCAAGATATACATCATGGAGCTCAAATTTCAATTGCGATTTTTTAGCAGTTGCTAGCACTGACATCATTTTCAAATATGGCCGTGAGATATTCAGGTATAGATCTTTAATCCTACCAAATTTTGTTTCGATTGCTCTAGCCGTTTAGGAGTTGATAGGGGGGGGGGACACACACACAGCCAGACAGACAGACAGACAGAAGGACAGACAGACAGACACACATTTGCCCGATCTCATAAGTCTACTTTTTCCTCATTTTCGCAAAATGTGAAAAGTAGGCTAAAAATTACACTGTATTCTTCTAAAGCCATGGTGAGACACAATCTTTGGCCGCTATTAGGATAGACGACTGTCTTGTCGAAACCATTAATCTCTACTAGCCTGGACGTCTATCTGGACGAAAGCATTGGCCGCTACTTGATTACACGACGGTCTGGACGAAACCATTGGCCGCTACATGGTTAGACGACTGTCTGGACGAAACCATTGGCCGCTACTACGTTAGACGACTATCTGGACAAAATCATTGGCAACTACGTGGTTAGACGACGGTGTGGACGAAACCATTGGCCGCTACTAAGTTAATCGATATCTGGGCAAGGCCATTGGCCGCTACTAGGTTAGACGACTATCTGGACGAAATCATTGGCCTTTACTAAGTTAGACGACGGTCTGGACAAAACTATTGGCCACTACTAGGTTAGACGACTATCTGGACGAAATCATTGGCCACTACTAGGTTAGACGACGGTCTGGACAAAACCATTGGCAGCTACTAAGTTAGACGACATCTGGGCAAGGCCATTGGCTGCTACTTAGTTAGCCGACGGTCTGGAAGAAATCATTGGCCGCTACTAGGTTAGACGGCATCTGGGCAAAGCCAATCGCCGCTACTAGGTTAGAGGACTATCTGGACGAAATCATTGGCTGCTACTTGGTTAGACCACGGTCTGGACGAAACCATTGGCCGCTATTAAGTTAAACGATATCTGAGCAAGGCCATTGGCCTCTACTAGGTTAGACGACTATTCGGACGAAATCATTGGCCGCTACTTGGTTAGACGACGGTCTGAACGAAACCATTGGCCGCTACTAAGTTAAACGATATCTGTGCAAGGCCATTGGCCGCTACTAGGTTAGACGACTATCTGGACGAAATCATTGGCCGCTACTTGGTTAGACGACGGTATGGACGAAACCATTGGCAGCTACTAATTTAGACGATATCTGGGCAAGGCCATTGGCCGTTACTTAGCGGACGGTCTGGAAGAAATCATTGGCCGCTTTGAGGTTAGCCGTCTGCCTGGATGAAAATTACTTCTTGTGACACAAGCAAGAGGGTGTGGGGCGTAAGCCCAGGTTAGGTTTGTGTTTGTATGTAAAGAATTTGATATGTATGCATCATTCAAATATTTAGTGTCGTCCATAACGTAATGTATACCGCCATTTTGTGTCTACGGGATTTTAGTAGTGTGATGTATCACTATCTATAGACTACTCCCCATGAACCAAACCACGAATGCGTGCGCACGCGTTGCCCGTAACTTTGCAAACGTTATCACGCTAAAACGTGTCGATCGACAAACGTTTCTTTGATCAAATTCTTCAGAGAATAATTTGAATACCCTTGCAATTAGCGCATTGTTCCTATTTCCTTATTATCTATATATTTAAAACACTAAGCTGTTTTTTGTACACACGAGATTGTGAAAACGACTTAACCGATTGGCTTCGTAAGACATTCTAACGAAAGCTCTTGGCATGCAGATTTGCAGAGTGTCTCTAAAATAAACAAATATATTACGGTATATTTTTAAATTAATATAGAAAATAGCAGAATTCTAGGCCCTCACGCATGCGCACAATCCGCCTGGGGGTCATGACAAAATGGCGGTGAGAAGTCCATTAAAATGTAAGTTATTTAATAAGCTTGCATGTAATTGAAAACATACATTAACCAAGTTCTGACAGTAAAATATAATAACAGTATGAACGTATACGAATGTGCAACATTGATTTATTTGGATAATGAAATGGATTATTTTCTTCAGACAGCGGCTTTTAATGATAAAGAACGGCTGCGTCTGCTGGTGACCAAGAGTGCGCGTGTAGCTATGTGGTTAAGGCGACAGACTGTGGTTCCAAGGTTCACCGGTTCGATCCCAGCCCTCGCCGATATATATATTTTTTTTTACCACTGAAATATTGTTTAATCAAGGAGTATTAGTAAGGTTTTATGTCTGTTAAAGATACATATTTCTACATTCCCTCTCGGTATATTTTTGAATTAATATAGAAAATAGCAGAATTCTTGGCCCTCACGCATGCGCACAATCCGCCTGAGGTCATGACAAAATGGCGGTGAGAATTCCATTAAAATGTAAGTTATTTAATAAGCTTCCATGTAATTGAAAACATACATTAACCAAGTTCTGACAATAAAGTATAATAACAGTATGAACGTATACGAATGTGCAACATTGATTTATTTGGATAATGAAATTGATTATTTCCTTCAAACAGCGGCTTTTGAATATAATGAATGGCTGCGTCTGCTACTATACATGAGTGCGTGAGTAGCCATGTGGTTAAGGCGACTGACTGTGGTTCCATGAAGCGCCGGTTCGATCCTAGCCCTCGCCAGTTTTTTTTTTTTTTTTTACCACTGAAATATTGTTTAATCAAGGAGTAACAGTAAGGTTTTATGTCTGTTAAAGATACTTATTTCTACATTCCCTCTAAATACGTTTTATTTTCGTTTTACCATTGCATTGCAGCATGTAATCAAAAGAGCAAACTGTTGTCCGCAGTACGCCGTTTAAATATCTGCAATCAGTTCCTATAACTGACAACAGATGGCAGTAATTCGCCCATATAGTTCCATTAACTGACAGCAGATGGCAACACCATTGCATCGATATATTTAAAACACAAGACATGGCATGTTTTCACGTGATGGAAAATTATAAAGGAGGGGAATATTTAAGAAGGGAAATGTTGAGGAACATTAACTGACAGTTGAATGTGTAGGCTAGGTTGTTTATGTACCTTAATATTGCAATTTCTTCCCAATGCTTCGGTGGTCAAGTTATTAGCGTCCTAGACTAAAAGTTATAATTATGCATCGTCGATATTAAAGAAAAAAGTAGTTTTCCAGGCACACGCGCGTCTCCACAATTGCTTTCGCCATGAGAGACACTTGGCAAATATAATTCGTTTGAAGGACTCCGACATCTTGGTCACTCAGCCCCGTGTACTTGGGTGTGCATGTGTGAAACTTTCTTCTGATAACCTGTGTTATTGTGATGGCTGCATTACTGTGTGTATTTGTAATTAAGGTGGTAAATGGCAAGGAGACGGCCAAGGCCTAAAGTTAGGAACCATCCCGGTATTTGCCTTAAGTGGAAGTGGGAAACCACGGAAAACCACATCCAAGATTGTCGAGGTGGGAATTAAACCTTCCTCTTCTTAGTTATACCTCAAGAGACTGAATGTACCCCGATTTTGCCCTGAGACCAGAATTAAATTTCTTGGCAGAGCAGGAAATGTAACCCGGGTCTCCGGGGCGATAGACAAGAATAGGTGGGCCTCCATGTGTTAATACGATTTTTGACATGCACGGGACATAGAATTCAAAAACTGCCTCCATTAGGGTGACTATCGAAGTGAGTATTGAGTATAGGCCTATGGTCATTCCAGTAGTTGGTGAAGTGATTCTATGTTCCCCTGCAAAATGTACTGCCATAACCTATAACAGGTGATGGAAATTGCTTATTTAGAGCAGTTTCGTACTGTTTATAACAAAATGAAGAACGTCATTCTGAGCTGCGTTTTCAAGCTATCGCAAAAAATTTCGCTGGCAGGAACAATTATAAGGAATTTATTTTAAGCGATCAGTCTCATCGCATTCTCCTCACCAACCAACTTGAGTTAGAAAGTCTCTGGACGGTCATGTTGAACTTCATTGTATAAGACAATTGTTTAATGATTATTTGTTTAGAGTACGGAGTCTAACTACGTAGTTGATTTCGGCAATGGAAGTATTATTTGCCATTTAATATTTAGCGGCTCCGTTATTGCAGGACACTATAGTGTTATCGAATAATACGATGCCACATTTAAAATCCAATATAAATAGGCCATTTCCGAAACAATTCCAGATATTATGCAATACAGTTTACTGTAAGGTCCTTGACGATCAAATGTAAACATTTTTCTACATTGTATTTCTCTTGCGTAAAATCTATGCGTGGTTATTTTGGTCTTTACTGTTGTGAGGGTAAAATTGATCTACTGGAATATAAAATATTTGCCAAGCTGCAACAATGTAATGATATTAATTTAAAAGTCATTGAACTTATATCCAGCAGTTCAAACACATACATCAGCGTTAACAGATTGGATACTGAAGATGAAAGCCAGCTACTTCATTTCCCTATTATTGAATTTTTCAATTCCTTGGAATTAAGAGATTCGCCTCCACATACTTCGAACGTTTAAGCCGTAGATATGCTTCTTAGAAATCTGAACGTTTCCCATGGACTCATATATGGTAATATATTAATTGTAAGAAATCGCTTGGATTCGGATATAATAGGTGCAGTAATAATAGGCAGAGAGCTCAAATCCTACGACTTGATTTAACACCTTACGATAAAACACTTACAGGTAGCCTACAGTACATTTTCTTTTAATAGGCAACAATTTCCTATTCGCTCGGCCTACTTTATCAAAATCAATCAAGCTCAAGGAGAAACTCTTGAACGTATTGGGCTATTTACCTCATCACGTTTTCAGTCATGACCAGCAGGATAGTGAAGGTGCAAAAAAGGTCCTGTTTGGGATGGTAAAGATAAGAGGCGGAAGGATCCTACGGATTATGTTAGAATTGTGAACAAAAGGGGACAAGAGATAGAAAATAGGGAAGAACTGAAGAAAATGTGGAAATAATATTTTGAAGAACTCCTGAACCCAAATGGAAACCACGGCGAGGAGGAAGAAATCGGGGAAGAGGTACAGTAGATGAACTGCAAATAGAAAAGGACTTAACATGGAAAGAAGTGGAAGATGCAGTGAGGAAGATGAAAGGAGGGAAGGCACCGGGTGTGGATGAGTTGAGTGTGGAGATGGTGAGAGCAGCAGGAGAGGTGGGGATACAATGGTTGTACCGAGTGATGAAGACAGCATGGAAGGAAAGGAAGACCCCAGAGGACTGGAAAAAGGGAATAATTGTCCCGATCTTCAAGAAAGGTAGTAGAACAGAATGCAGAAACTATCGGGGAATAACACTGATGAGTCATTGTGCAAAGTTGTTTGAGAAAGTTTTGGAAAGGAGAATTAGGACAAGGATAGAAGGAGGGATGAGGGAAGAACAATCTGGCTTCAGATCAGGAAGGTCCACAGTGGATTTGATTTTTGCTGTAAGGCAGTTACAAGAACAGCACTATGAGTATGGAACAGATCTACTGATGACCTTTCTGGACATTGAGAAAGCATATGACAGTGTATGCAGAAACAAAGTATGGAAGTCCCTGGAGGATAGAGGAATATAAAAATGGACTATAAGGAAGATAAAGGAGATGTACAAGGGAAGCGTGAGCTGTGTGAAAGTGGGAGGAGAGAGATCGGACTGGTTGGAACAGAGAAACGGCCTGAAACAAGGAAGTGCACTGTCACCGTTACTTTTCATTGTGGTGATGGATGACATAATGACCCGAGTGGCACAAGTAATTGGGGAAGGAAAGATGAAAGCAATGGTGCTTGCAGATGATTTGATGATTTGGGGAAACAAGGAGGAGGAGGTACAGGAACAGTTGGACGTGTGGGAAGGAATAATACAAGGTTATGGGATGAAATTTAGCATAAATAAGAGTGAGATGGTGATCACACAAGGAAGAAGGAAAGAACCACAACGGAAATAACAATTGGTGGGGAACAGCCGAAGGAATTGGAGAGTTTCAAGTATCTGGGAAGCCTGATACAAGAGAATGGAAGAAACGATAGAGAAATAAATGAGCGGGGGAGACAGGCAGAAGCATTCCGGAGGAGTGTGAGAAGCATGTTATGGAGCAAGAATGTCCCTCAGAACAGCAAAAAGATCATATATCGGACGTACAATGTCCCTATCCTGACGTATGCCTCGGAGACCTGGGTTATGAAAGGAAGGGAGAAGAGCAAAATACAGGCCAGTGAGATGAGGTTCTTGAGAAGCAGTATTGGAGCTACAAAGATGGACAGAATAAGAAATGAGAGGACCGGAGAATTAATGAAGGATGAACCATTACAGACTGGTATAGAGAAATCTAGACTTAGATGGTATGGACATGTAAAACGAATGGAGGAGAAGAGGATACCCAGCAGGATACACGAGACGAAGTGGGAAGGAAAGAGACCAAGAGGGAGACCGAGAGACAGGTGGCTGAAGGGGGAGGAAGAAATCGTGAAGAAGAGAGGAGAAGACTGGACAAGGGTGGAGGCTGAGAGATGGTGGGAAGACAGAAGACGTTGGAGAGACTTGTGTTCCAAACAGACCCGGCCAGTGGCTGGAAACTGTGCAAGATGATGATGACCTAATCACGTTTTCAGTCATGACCAGCAATATATTGCAATGCTGAGAGTGCTATCTTTTGACGCCCTTAAAGTTGCAATAGTGCTAAAAAGTAATCGTACAAAGAATGTAACTTATATAAGAAGCTTCTTCAGTAATTTTGTTTTCCATTGTCCGTCATGTTTTGACGGGTTTCATCTAGTTATTATTATTATAATTATTATTATTATTATTATATTGTATGTTAATTTATTTCATCTGGTCATTTACTACAATACATGTTTCTTTATAGTTTAAATGCTTGGTTTCCTAGACAACCTTTCGTCTCCAATCTAATAACATGTGTCCAATATCAAGCCCAGTAATACGAAGATCCTCGTCTAACGTACTCACTCCTATTGTACCTTGTATCTTCATTACGGGTACCATCCCGTCTATCCATCCAACTCTTTGTCCCAGTAAGCATCCCTTAATATCTGTCACCTGCAGCTTTTGTATAGAATATCCTTAATTCCTGCTTTCACTAACTCCGTTCTTTCTTAATACAGTATATCATAACTGAGAACTCACCGTGTAGGATTTTCTGAACGATGCTCTCATTTATTTGTCTTGTTTTTGGTGTACACTGTATATAAATGATTTAAATGGCACTACTCTTTTAGGTGAAAACCACTCGGGGTGTAGTGGCCAAGAAATTTAATTCTGGTTTGAGAGGTGAAGCAGGGTACACTCAGCCTCTTGAGGTAAACCTCAGAATAGGCGGGTAAAATTCTAACTTCAGCCATCCTTAAATCGGGTTTCTGTGGTTTCCCAAATTCTAGTTCACAAAAATGCTGGGATAGTTCATAAATTAAGTCCACGGTCGCCTCCACCACAATCCTAATACAGTAACCAAAATGTTACAGGTTATCTGACAAATTCCGCCGCTGTGACAACGAGATTTAAACCCTCCCTCATATCCTTGGGTTCTGCAATTATGGTGAGGCTCAACGTAACACAAGACATCACTCAGTAAGATCCATCCTTGCGGAGAGTCTGAGGGATGTTGGCTTCGTGGTGCATGAAGAAGTTTCAGGGCTAGCCACGCAAAGCAGTACCAGGCGCATTGACATTATAGCCTACAAGGAAGATAAAAATAAGGGTTTTATATTGGATCCAACCGTGCGTTTTGAAACCCATGCCGAGCAGCCAGATGAAGTAAACAAAGAAAAGAAGGGTATTTACGAGCCTACAGTCCCTTTCTACAAGGAAAATTACCACCTTCAAGGAATAGAAGTTAATGGGTTATTAGTGGGGGCGCGGGGAACAATACCTTCTCTTTTTGCTGCTACGTGTAGAAAATTTCAGATCTCAAATGCCACCATTAATACCATAGCAATAACAGCCCTTAAAGGATCTATTAGTGTATTGAGAAAACACTAATATTCGTAAATTATGTGTATTTTAAGGCTGAATAGCTATTTTAATTAATTATTTTTAGTTGCGGTTTGCCCACTCTTCAGGTCATTTATTCTAATTTATATGTGTGTCATCCATTTCATAGCTCAATACTCGTAGTTTTTAGCCTACTTTCGATTTTTGCAAAAAATGAAATTAGACTTATGAGATCACTACAGGACCAAAAATTGTGTGTCTGTGTGTGTGTGTGTGTGTGTATGTGTGTGTGTGAGTCTGTGTGTGTGTGTGTGTGTGTGTGTGAGTGTGTGTACTCTGAATGTCTGTCCCCCCTATCAATTCGAACACGGTGAAACCGAATTGAACGAAACTTGGTACAGAGGTAGAACAAGCAAAGGGCACCTCAGTGTCATGTTTTATATCGCCGTCATCTTTACCAAATCTGAATGGCGGCCACTCAAACGTTCAAAACGTAAAATCAAATAGCGACTAACCAAATTATCCGATCACTACCAAATTTGGTAATAACATACCTTCATATAGGACGCGTCTTGCAAAGGTCATCCGCTGTACCATTTAAGGATGGCGGCCGTGCGAATTATGCAAACTTTATAATCCATATCATGGGACCCACCAGTTCCAATTATCGAGCCAAGAATCGATTTAACTGTTCTAAAGGAAGAGGCACGTTCGAAATTAAAAGTTTATTTTGTAATACTATAGTGCAGAAGTGATTTTAAAAAGCTGAGCCGTCTCGGTAAGAAGACAAGATGGCAGCGGATATCTTGTGCCTGACTTATATTTCACTAATTTGAGTATTGCATGCAATATAGCGTACTGATACAAAATAAATAAACTTAGTATGAAATGCTTTATACATAAATAATATACTCCACTGATGAAATCGTTAGGTCTAAATCATTATTTGCCAACAAGTTCTATGTAAGTCATTTTATATAGATCAATGTTCGTTGGCACAAATGTCTTCGTGGTAAAGCGTTAGTCTGTCATTCATATGCCTATGGTTCAAACTCCATCAAAGTTTGGTTTTTTGCTTGAAATTTTACATATTTGTTGCTTTGTAATGACTCAGACATTTTAAAATTAAGCCTTATATTGTGCATATTACGGTGCAAAACATATATTTAATTAAAACATAATTCGCCAGCAGATTTGCTCGAGACATCTAGCAGCCAAAAAGGTAACTGCACGCCGGCCTACTTATTAACTTCCAGATTTTATTGAAAAGTTTCTTCTTATGGCCGCTAGAATGCACTCGCCCTGTTAGGATTATATTGTTCGATATTTCTCCACTAGATTTCACGACTGTTCTACATCGGACTCCATTGATAGTATACCATTGGCATTCTATGCGCATCGAATTTGAAGAATGACAGGATGATACTATGATACATTTTTACTTCTTATTTTAAAGGGTTTGTTGCAGCCTATTGTGCGTTATTTGAAAATGTTATTTGAAGTAAATAACAAAACGATTTCACATAGTAACTGAATTCTAGCCTCTGGTACTAGTTCAGGTTATTAATACTTTTATTTCAGGCAAATAGCAATCGAAAATATCCACATAGTTTCTATACTCACGTCTCTGTAGGGACACGGAAGGATTTGTTAATTCAATTTGGGTTGTGAAAGCCATGCACAACCAGACGTGTAAAGACATGCCTCAACTCAAAGTTGAATGTTGCCCACGGCAGGTCGATTATGTAATAATAACAATAATAATAATGTTATTTGTTTTACGACCCTTTTAACTACTGCTGCTTTTAGATACGCCGGGGTGCCGGAATTTTGGCCCGAAGGGGATCTTTAACGTGCCAGTAAATCTACTGACACGGCTCCTTCGCATTTGTGCACCCTCAAATGCCAGCTGACTGCGCCAGGATACGAACCTGCAACCTAGGGACCAGCAAGCGAGAACGTTACCGCAGAGCCACGCAGCCAGTCCGGTCGATTATGTCTCCAGATCCATAACATTCTTGAGATACTTCTTATCTATCTTTCTTCAATGATGGTAGTAGTTTTTTTCTAGGTTGTGGCGTTTGGTAGAGGTAAATAGTTTCTAAGGTCTTCAACCAAGAAATGATTCTATTATACTCTTTGATAATAACAACGAGTTATAACTATATTCATACATTTAGGAGAAAGTAGGCTATATGTTCTTTACTGAACATCTTGTTTTACCTTCTTTTATTTCTTCTTTCACCTAATTATGATAGTTAAGCTTTGTATATTAGCAGCCTTGTAAGTCGAGGATGCATAACAAATAAATAAACAAGTACACGGAGCTTAAATAACTACGATATCCAATCCCCTATATGAAACAACAGCAACTACACCCTTTTAGGGCGGATTATTTGGATCTAGGAGCGAAACGGAATGGTAACAAATATTCCAAACAACACACAGGTTAATGTAAGGACGTACGAAAGAGCACGTCTTTGATTATCTAGCGTAGTAAACGAAGTTTGCACGCACGTTCAACATGAGTTTAGTTCTATGTTAATAGCATTACGTAATGAAAGTAATTAAATTATAACCTGAAATTAGCTTAAAATAACACGTTTGATGTAAATAATTGAGTGGCTGTATTAAACTAATGTTGCTTTTGATCCACTGACACAAAGCTAAAAGATTATACCGGCACGTACATTAACAAAACGACAAGTCACTCGGAACTCTCCCGGTCCACACGCCATATCCATGTAATTACCGGGACAGGACATGAACTTAACTTTCGTTTAAACCACAACAATAACGAGGTCAGCAAGTTATCGGAAAACAACATCCTTCCATCCTCACCCCTTCCTTACTTTCACCAACACCTTGCAATATCTCCTTGATTAGGACACATTAAATGAAAACGAGACTTTAAAATTTCGCACAGCCGCCATCTTCTGGTTACGAAAACAATTGAAATAAATTAGATGTCAGTGGATTAAAATTTGTGTAAGCATTTACCGTATCAAGTTTCACTGGACCCGGATAGTGAAATCGAAAACGTCCATTTACATATTAAAATTTCTAGTTGCTGCCATGTTGGATATATGCTCACCAGGTTATGGCAAGTCCCATAGGTGAACTTAAGTTCATAGCCTGGATAAACATTAAAAAATTCAGTTTGATTGCTGACATAGATTAGTTGATATTGAGAACCGTCTAAATATTTCGGATGGTCGCCATGTTGGATCTTTATATACTTAGGTCACAGAATTATGTACTATTAGATGACGATTATTGCGTAGGTTCATTATTCAAACGCTAACTTAAATCGCATGACTAGGACACAAAATATAAAAAGTTAATTTTAAAATTTCGCACAGCTTGCATCTTGAGGTTCTGTAAACAATTGAACAATTTGACGTCAGTGCATTACAATGTGTATAACCATTTGCTCTTCTATGTCCATGATCGCGGGTTCAAACCCAACCGAAGTCGTCCGATTTTTAAGAGCGTTAAAATGCCTCAGTATGTCTTCCTTCGGAGGGGAAGTAAAGCCGGTCGGCGGTCCCATGTCATAGATTTATGGCATGTTAAAGAACCTTCCACTAATTACACCTGTGTGAAGTTAAATTATATATAGGTTAAACATTCGACAAACGCTCTTAGGTTCCAACATTCATCGCCAGGAGCTGACTGCACTGGCATCTGGTAATCAAGTTCTGAACTAGTAGTCGTTGACGGTGGCGTTTGGCGGCAAAAGTAGAAACTACTTGAAAAAATTCAATGTCTGCAGTCTTCGCTTGAATTGAAAATAGATGGAAGGAAGGGTCGAGGACAAGAACTGTAGGGGTAGACCAAGGTTAGAATATGTTAAACCGATTGCCTCGGACGTAGGGTGTGGTAGCTATGTAGAGAAGAAACGATTAGCTCAGGACAGGGAGGCGTGGATTGCTGCATCAAACCAGCCAAAAGACTGAAGACTCAAACAACAACAATTCAGTCATCACAATTAACACCGGTTATCAGACAGATTCTACACACACCCAAAGTACACGGGGCTACATGACCGCGTTGTCGCAGCCCCTAAACTGAGGAACCAACTAACCTAACCATTTGCTGTACCGAGTTTCACTACGTTAGAACGGTTAAATCGCAAGAAATGTCTATTTACATGTTTTAAATTTGTTTGGCTGGCATGTTCGTTTTGTAGTTAACAGGTTTTCGAAAGTCACATAGGTGAACTTCTAGTAGTATCCGTTATCATCGTTCAAAATTTCGGTGTAATATCTGTAATAGTTTCAGAGATATAGAAATCCGGTGAAATATTTCACACAGCTACCATGTGGCACGGTCGGTAGTACTATGACCTTGCCGAGTTTCATTGAAATCGCTCCAACCGTTCAGTTTTTATTAGGGTGGGTGGGGTGGGGAACGCACACAAACACATACATAGACAAAAGGTGATCTCATAAGTCTTTTTTAAAATGAAAATAGGCTAATATATATTTTCGTAAAGAGTTACGTAACTCAAATTTCTTCGAAAGTGTGCAAGTGCCTATACTGTGACCAAGACAAAAATACTCTCTAAATCGTCCTTTTTTTCTATGTATTACAACAAATGCTGTCACGTAATAATAATAATAATAATAATAATAATAACATCTATAACAAGATATCCATGAGCATTAACACAAAAATACGACACTGCCCGACTATTATCAAGCCCGAGCCACACATGGTACAGATAATGTTTATACAAATTATAATGCAATTACATCTAATTTAGTTCAATTGTTTACACAATCTCAAGATGGCAGTTGTGCGAAATTTTAAAATTAAGTTTTAAGATTCATGTGATCAAAGTCAACGTTTGATTAATGAACCTACGCAATAATCCTCATCTACATAACTCTATGGCCTACATATATTAAAATCCCACTTGGCGACCATCCGAAATATTTAGGCGGTTCTCAGCTTCTACTCATCTATGACAGCAATCAAACTGAAATTTTGTGTGTTGATAAAGGCTATGAACATAAGTTAACCTATGGGACTTTCAATAACCTAGTGAGCACAAATTCACCATGGCGACGGTGACGCGAAATTTTGAATATTTAAATGGACTTTTCTCGCGATTTAACCGTCCGAGCGCAGTGAAACTTTGTAAAAGCTTGTATACGTTTTAATCCACTGACTTCTACTTCATTTGAATTGTTATCATAAAAAAGATGGCGGCTGTGCCAAATTTTAAAATCTCTTTTTTATATCCTTTGTCCTAATCAAACGACTGAAGTTTGAATAATACACCTACGCAATATTCATGAAATAGTACATAACTCTATGGCCTATTATTATACAGTATTCTGCCTAGTGGCAGGTCCATGTCTTGGTACAGAGAATTTCTGATGCCATCGTTCCCGGTCTTCAGCTTCTTTCTTCAGTCTGCTGTAACTCTTTCCATCTTTCATATCATGCAGATGTTGAATTATTCTTCTTCCCCGTCCTGTCGTTCCTTTGATCTTACCTTCAATAACGTCGTTCATTAGCCCCTCATGTCTATGTATGTGCCCGATCCAGTCGGCCTTCCTCTGAAGAATTTTATTCAGAAATGTTTTCTTCTCACCTACTCTTCTCAGTACAGCATCGTTTGTCACCCGATCTGTCCACTTGATCTTCTCTATTCTCCTCCAGCACCACATTTCAATACTTTGTAAGTATTTTCTTTCCCTTTTTCTCATTGTCCACGTCTCTGCCCCATACAGTGCAATGCTACAGATGTAACACTTCACCAATTTATCCTTAGTTCTAAACTCAACTTGCTGGTGAGCCGAGTCCTCTCCTTGTTGAATGCGGCTTTGGCCATGGCAATTCTGGCGCGAATTTCATTTGTGAATTGAGCATCATTTGTCAGCAAGCTTCCCAAGTACTTGAACTGCTTCACATTCTCCAATTCTTGATTGTCTATACTTATCCTCACAGGTTTCTCCCGTTTTGAAATCCACATCACTTTTGATTTCTCGATGTTGATTTCCATGCCATATATCCTTCCAGTTTCGACCTACCTGTTCATCATGTGCTGCAGTTGTCTTTGATTTTTGGCGAGCACTACTAGGTCATGTGCATACTTGATGGTGTTTATGAGGCGTCCTCCTATCCTGAAATTTCCGCATCCTTTCAAAGCTTCTTTCACCAGCCTACATATAAATTAATCCAACATGGTGACCATCCGAAATATTTAGACGGTTCTCAATATCTACGACAGCAATCGAACTGAAATTTTGTATGTTGATATAGGGAATTTACATAAGTAAATTAACCCCTCTCCCCAGGGGTTATAAATACGGAGGGCCCAGCTCAGGGTATGAGTGAAGACCTCAACGACCAGTGCGGTGGTGAAGGGGTCCTTCAGTACAGCGAAGTGGGTGGAAGAGGCAACCCAGGGCTCGGGGTTAATAGAGTAAAAGATACTTGTCCATAATATGGACACTCGTAGCGTCTGTACTCCAGAGGAGCGGCCTAGATCATACGTGGCAGAAGGTCATTAAATGCATTTGGGAGTGGCGACCCCATCTTAATAATATCCTAAAATGATAGGAAATATGGTTCAGCCTCGGAAAATGCTAGAACGTCCCCTGCAGGCGACGCGCAGTTTTTCAGATGCTGGGGGAGCAGTGAGAAATGGGCGACCAACATCACAATATATCCGAATAGGGACAGTCAACATCTTAACCTTGACGGACAAGACTGAGGAGCTAGTGGACTTCATGATGGAGAAGGATATGGTCATCCTCGGTCTCAGTGAAACGAAATGGAAAGGAAAAGGGAAAAGAAAACTAAAGGAAGAATACAGGCTGTTTTACAGTACAGGACAGGAGTCAAGAAATGGAGTAGGAATGATTATTAGAAAGGATGTCCTAGAGTATGTGGAGGAGGTGACGAAGATAAGTGACATGATGATCATACGAAGGATACACTTCCAGACAGGGACAAAGGATCTGTTTCAAGTATATGCCCCACAAACGGGGAATAAAGAAGAGAACTTAGAAAAATTCCTTGAAGATGTGGAAAAATATATAGAAGATACGGAAACAATGGTAATGGGGGATTTTAATGCACAAGTTGGAAGAGACAGACAAGGAAGAGCGGAGATTTTGGGACCATATGGTTATGGCAGTAAGAAACCAGAAGGGGATTTCTTAATGGACTTCTGTCAGCGGAACCAATTAATCATAGGGAATACGCGGTTCAGAAAGAAAACTAGTCAGAAGATAACGAGGTATAGATGGTGAGATAGAAGAAGTAAAACTCTGAGAGACTATGTATTAGTCGAAAAAGGACATTATAAAAAGCTAATGGATGTCACAGCCATGCCAGAGGAATCCTTCGGAGGAGACCAAAGGGTAGTGGTAGCATAACTAAAAGTAGGAAAGGTCATGAGATTACCAGAAAAAAGGGAAAGAAAGATTAAGGTCTGGAGACTAAAGGAAAAGGAGGTTGCAGAAGAGTTTAAGAAAGAATTGCAAGAACAGATACCAAGGACGGATATTACCCATGTAGAACAAGAATGGGAAAAGTTTAAGAGTGCATTTGTAAACAGTGCAGAGAAAACATGTGGTAGAACATCAGGAAAGGTACGGGAAAAGGCGACAAAATGGTGGAATGATAGAGTGAAAGAAAAGGTAAGAGAGAAGAAGAAAACTTGGACGGAATGGAAAACAAAAAAGACTGAAGAAAGTAGAGCAAAATATATAGATGCAAACAGAGATTGCAAGAAAGTAATTGCAGAGGAAAAGAAGAAAATCTGTGAAGAATGCACCAATGAAATAAGGGAGGATTTAAATTGTGGAAAGAAATTGCTATTTGGAAATATAAAAATTAGAAGAAATGAAAAGTTGAACACTGGGTTCGTGAAAACCAAGGAAGGTGAAATATTGACAAAACCAGAAAAGATAACGGACATATGGAAAGAATATTTCAGCGAGCTGTTGAAGGTGAGACGTCAGGCATGCGGAGAAGTTACGCAAACAGCCAAAACGGTGGAGTAAACAATAGACGAAGAACCAGACATTACTATGGCAGAAGTGGAATGGGCAGTTAGGACGTTGATGATGGGGAAAGCTGTGGGAATCTAAGAAGTGGCAATATAAATGATCAAGGCGGCAGGACCAGTGGGACTGCAGTGGACATACAGACTCTCAGGAGTGTGTGGAGAGAAAAGATAGTAACTGTAGACTGGAAAAAGGGAATAATATTGCCAATATTCAAGAAAGGAGACTGGAAGGTGTGTGGTAACTACCAAGGAATCACCATCATCTTGCATGTCGCCAAAGTAATGGAAAGAATCCTAGGATAAAGAATTAGAGTAAAGGTAGAAAGCCAAATAGAGGAGGAGCACTGTGGATTTAGACGGGGCAGGTCAACAGTGGAACCCATTTTCATTCTGAGACTGAACATTGAAAAGAGTTGGGAATATGGGAAGGATATGGTAATGACTTTCATTGATTTACTAAAGTCCTATGATAGCATCCCTAGATCAATAGTTTGGGAAAGCTTAACAAATAGAAGGGTAGGCAAGGAACTGAGAGACATGATAAATGGAATGTGCATGGATTGCTATAGTAGTGTGAAAACTAGAGTTGGGACATCGGAATGGTTTAATATTGACACTGGACTAAACAAGGAAGTGTGTTGTCACCCTAATTGTTAATAAGGTTTTTAATATTCCCAAAGGGAATATGATGTAGTTTCCATTTGAGCGGATGAATTATCAATAAATGATAAAAATGGTCCAGTTAGCTCAAACAATGCCAGCGTTTCGCCCCAGTGTGCCGTTGGGCTCGTATGTTGGTACAGACACACCTACCAATACGCGTGGCTAGCACATACTGAGAAGGCCATGCAAGACACAAAATACAAGCAGTATTGACGTCACGAGCATGCCAATGTGCTACGGGAGTCAAACTCCCTTTCATAAAAACAAAAGCCTTACCTTGGCAATCCAAATAAGGTTTTTAATATTCCCAAAGGGAATATGATGTAGTTTCCATTTGAGCGGATGAATTATCAATAAATGATAAAAATGGTCCGGTTAGCTCAAACTTCCCAAAGGGAATATGATGTAGTTTCCATTTGAGCGGATGAATTATCAATATTGAGCTAACCGGACCATTTTTATCTATTGATAATTCATCCGCTCAAATGGAAACTACATCATATTCCCTTTGGGAATATTAAAAACCTTATTTGGATTGCCAAGGTAAGGCTTTTGTTTTTATGAAAGGGAGTTTGACTCCCGTAGCACATTGGCATGCTCGTGACGTCAACACTGCTTGTATTTTGTGTCTTGCATGGCCTTCTCAGTATGTGCTAGCCACGCGTATTGGTAGGTGTGTCTGTACCAACTGACGAGCCCAACGGCACACTGGGGCGAAACGCTGGCATTGTTTGAGCTAACCGGACCATTTTTATCATTTATTGATAACCCTAATTGTTCACAATAATGATGGATGACATAATGAAGGCAGCAATGAAAGACCATGGTAGGGCAAAGATGAAGGTAATGTTGTTTGCAGACGATGTTGTGATCTGGGGCGAGGATGAGATGGAGGTATCCATACTAATATAATCTATACTAATATAATAAAACTGAAGAGTTTGTGTGTTTGTTTTTGTGTTTAAAGGTGCTAATCTCTGGAACTACCAGTCGGATTCGAAAAATTATTTTTTTATATGATAGCCAGATTCAAGAGGAATAGTTTAGGCTATGTTAAATTTCGGACAGACCACTCCATTCCCTGCATTTAGGCCCTTTGGCACAAATCTACACCGTTTAACGGATCAGAACCAAAATGTGTATACTTACCCTTTGGAACCCTAAGAGTAACACAGTCTGCATGAAATTTCTGACAGACCACTCCATTCCCAGCATTTAGGCCCTTTGGCACAAATCTACACCGTTTCACCGATCTGAACCAAAATGTGTATACTTACCCTTTGGAACCCTGCGAGTAACACTGTTTACATCAAATTTCGGACAGACCACTCCATTCCCAGCATTTAGGCCCTTTGGCACAAATCTATACCGTTTCACCGATCTGAACCAAAATGTGTATACTTACCCTTTGGAACCCTGCGAGTAACACTGTTTACATGAAATTTCGGACAGACCACTCCATTCCCTGCATTTAGGCCATTTGGCACAAATCTACACCGCTTCACCGATCTGAACCAAAATGTGTATACTTACCCTTTGGAACCCTGCGAGTAACAATGTTTACATGAAATTTCGGACAGACCACTCTATTCCCTGCATTTAGGTCCTTTGGCACAAATCTACACCGTTCCACTGATCTGAACCAAAATTTGTATACTTAAGTACAAGTTTTTCCGGCTTGTATGCTGTGGTCCAGACAGGATATCTCCCGACGTTTCACCGAAACCTGCGTCCGTCATTATCAAGGGTTCCGCTGCTTTCCTTGGTCAGCAGTGGTTAGCTGTTGTATCAGTCCCCAAAATTTGTATACTTACCCTTTGGAACACTGCGGGTAACACTGTCTACTTTAAATTTATGACAGACCACTCCATTCCCTGCATTTAGGCCCTTTGGCACAAATCTACACCGTTTCACGGATCTGAACCAAAATTTGTATACTTACCCTTTGTAACACTGCGGGTAACACTGTTTACGTGAAATTCCGGACAGACCCCTCCTTTCCCTGTATTTAGGCCCTTTGGCACAATTCTACACCGTTTCACCGATCTGGACCAAAATTTGTATAGACTACTTACCTTTTGGAACCCTGCGAGTAACATTGTCAGCATCAAATTTCTGACAGACCACTCCATTCCCTGCATTTATGCCCTTTGGCACAAATCTACACCGTTTCACCGATCTGAACCAAATCTCACATACTTACCCTTTGGAGCCCGACGAGTAACACTGTCCGCTTGAAATTTCGCACCGACCACTCCATTCCCTACATTTAGGTCCATTGGCACAAATTAACACCGTTTCACCGACCTGAACCACATTTTGTACACTTACACTTTGGAACCCTGCGGATGACATTGTCCACTTTAAATTTCGGACAGAACACTCCATTTCCTGCATTTAGGCCCTTTATCACAAATCCACACCGTTCCTCCTAATTACACCAAATTTTACATACACTTTGAAACCCTGCTGGTAACATTGTCCACTTGATATGTTGGACAACGCTCTCCATTCCTTACATGTAGAATAAAAAACAAACTGAACTTGAAACCCATGTATTAAGGCCCTAGAATCATTCATGTCCGTAGTAGGGTAACTGTAGGAGTATTTTAATAAGTCCATTGTTGACTGGCAATTCGGGCTGCATCACGTCACCCCTACCATTGTTCTGGTGCAGAATTCCGAAAATAGTTAAATCTTGCGCTGCTTATAAATTGCAGTAATGGGGAATAATTCGCGCAAAAAGATTTCTTTTGTCCCTTAAAACAGTTATCATCATGAACATATTATGCATCTTTACAAGTGCAATGGTGTTGGTGCAATACATTGAGGTTATCAGCTGCAATAAGCGTTGGTGCTTTCAAATATACCTTAATTTATTCCGAAGCGTATCGTTGAGCGCTATGTGGCCATAAATTATACTATCGCTTCCTCAGGAGCTCGGGACAGCCGAAGTTTTCCAAACTGTTTCCTACGGCGCTATGCGACAAAAGACGACACTATTGGTCTCTACATTTCTAACAGACAATGAGATATAGGCCCTAGGCAGTGTCTTTTATTTCACTTACTCCTCTTTCTAATCTTTTTTAGAAATTTGTTTGTAAATTACATGTGTCACTGCTGTAGTTAGTAAATAGCCGTTTCCCTAATCATTATTATAATTATTATCATTAGGGGAATATTACCTAAATGTTACGTCCATTATACTGTACTGCTCATCACCCTCTCTACAACCACCACCACCACCAAAAAATTATATATTTTTTTCTGGTAGTTTAAGTATCATGTGCCAGTTCTGTAGTAGTATTCATTATCATCCATAAAACAAATAAATCCACCGGGCGAATTCGGGCACTTCTGCCATTTGTAGATAAATGTGGAGAAGAGTAAAACAGTGGTGATGAGTAGATGAAAGAAGAAAGAAACGCAGTAATCAAAGTCGGAGATAAGTAATTGGAAGTGGTGAAACACTTCTAATACTTGGGAAGATTTGTAAACTAGCAGAAGAATACAACTCGGGAGTGCTTTCTACCAACAGGTACGGGGACTAGTATGGAACAAGGATATACCAATTAAGGCTAAAGAATTTATGTACAAAGCATATTATGTTCCTATAATGACATATGCAGCAGAAACTTGGACAATGACTAAGAGGGATGAGAGCAGAGTACAGGCAGCAGAGATGAGATTCCTGAGAGGTATGGTCCAGAAAACGAGGAGAGACAAAGTGAGAAATGAAGATATACGGAAAGAACTGGGAGTACAGAAACTAAATGTCAAACTGGAGCAAAACAGATTGAGATGGTTAGGATATGTCAAACGGATGAATGAAGTAAGGCTACCTAGACGAGCACTGGAACGACGGATGACGGGGAACAGAGGACGAGGAAGACCAAGAATGCGTTGGATGGACTCGGTGAAGTATAGAATTATAAAACAGAACCTGGATTGGAACACCGTGTCGGAAGAGGAATGGTGGAACGACAGAACAGAGTGGAGAGGGACCATTTTTGCCCCCACCCAGTGTCACCTGGAAAAGGGGAAATGAAGAAGATGAGTATAGATGGAAATCATCTATTTAGTTCTTCACGGAAACACTTGTTTATCTTCCAGCTCCAAACATCCTAAACTACAAAGTACAAACATACAGTACTACACTTCATATATCAATGTACGGTCCAAAGCACGGGTGCACAAAAGTTAATTAATCTCTATGCAGCCTTTATAAATGAAATTTACGTAGTGCCTACGAAATATTGATAATGTTTATTTACGTCATGGCATTTAAGACGCACTTTGACCAAAAGATATTATTCTCAAGTAAGAATAGACATTTAATATCCGTGCCACGATTATGCGTACAGTATGTCACTGTGCCCAGTGATGCGAGTTGAAATGGCTATATTAGTACTCAATGGGAAGCATAATGACGTGGACAACGGCACCAATGTTCTATCGATGATACGACGAGCAAATGATCCGTGAAGGTGATTCAATATCCAATGTCTTCAGGGGCAATATGTCAGCTATTGCCAAACAGAAGCCATACGTTACAGCAGGCCTTCTCAATCTTTTTGAGTTTGTGAGCACCACCCTCCTGCCATATTAAGTACCACAGCATAATAATATTATTAAGGTGGATGACAATTTATATTCAATTACTTCCTGCCTTTGTGTCGGTATGTGTGAACGCGCACGACTCAGCATTGTTACCTTCAATCAAGACCTACAAATCTGGTTTAACTGAGTCCGCGTCTTAGATATGATTCTTAACAAGGTAGTGATGGTGCCTGTATTTGTTTTAAGGGGACAATATTGAGGTCATCTGTCTCTATTTGAGAAGCTTATTTTCAAAAGGTACGAAATCCAAAATGTAATATTTTACAGTAGAGAGGAAAAACTCTCAGAGTGTAAAATTTCAACTGAAAATTCTTTTGAGCACTTTCATTATGTTCAGATAGAATAAATGCATTGTTATACCAAGTATTTCTGTTTACGCTTTTGCAGTTTAGGAAATATTCAAAGAAAATAATGGATTTGGTACTTTTTGGCACTGAGACATTAAATACTTTCAACGGAAAGACATACATTTCACTGCAGCCATCAGAATCTTCGAAAAAACTGACTTGATTTAGTTATGCAATAATTATATGTAAGGTATTTACAGTGAAGGTATAGATTATTTAAATAATATTAAATAAAATTGAACAAAACAATGAAAATTATGCAAAGTACCAGTGCTGAACTTATGGAATTATGATTGCAATTTGTGTCTAAAGAACATGAATATAGTAAATAACTTGTGAACTGGACAATGGATAACTTGCTGCTGTTCACATGACCCAGAAATGGCCTCTCTTTGGCTGCATTGATACGGTACGTATTGGCACATTCAGGCCACAGGATTTGGTACTTATTGGCATCAAACGAGATTTTTAATGCCCTGTTTGTTATGGATTTAGATCGTTTTGGCAATTTCCTTTCCTTTCATATGATGGAGCTTCCTACCAACGTACTTTTGCCATCATAATCTCAATTTCGATTTTTTTGGATTTGGTACCTTTTGGAAATACGCTTCTCATTTGTAACATGATTCCTCCCCTGAACCAAAATGTAAGTACAATGTTGAAAGGACACTTAACATTTTTAATGCATTTCCCTTCTCATTGAATGATATAAATTTGTCAAAATTGTACTCATAACCATGTTGTAGTTGTTCCCTATTCTGGTGTTGGTTAATTTTTGTAATCAGCCACATGTAATGGGCTGTGAATTTGAAATGTCTGATTAACTGCCTTATGTAGTGCCTCGCTGTAAGTAAGTGGGTCAATGACTAGGATACTTCCTCAGCTATTTCTTGGATATGATTCTTAACAAGGTAATGATGGTGCCTGTATTTGTTTTATTAAGTGTGGAGAAAGGACGGGGGAAACCAAAAGAAGGCAACTATCAGCGTTCTGAATAGAACCACACACCTGGTTTCGCGAGTGAGTATTTTAATAATAAATCTCTGCAAATAACGTCAGAGTCAGATCTTGTTCATCCTGGTATTGAAATAGTCAACGATATGACGAATATGATACTGGAACTGCTACCCCGTTCGGCCAATGGTTTGGTGGCAAGAATTGACAAACCGTATAATGGGTACTAATGGCATTTCACGGGTTACAGAATCTGCATTTTACGCTTGTCTTCAGCTGGACTGGAATTATACTTTCATTCGTCTGTTCCACGTGGCACCTTTATTTTCCCTTTGCAGTGTGAGTGCAAACCACATCAACAGCTGTTACATCATTGACACGAGACTGGTCAATACTCAGTTCTAGAAATTATATGCAAGGGCTGATATCATATTTGTGTTTCATACTCAGCTTACGCTAGTGCTATACACCATTCGAACAGAATCTGTAATTCAAATTGTTTGTGCTACGTAAAGTCAAGTTGGCTGATTTACAAGACATTCCCGATACCATCTTATACACTGATAAAAAGTATGAAAGTCTTTGACTTTCTGAACATTGTGGGATGCTTTACTGAAACAAGTTAACGAATGCTACAGTGATTAGCGCTGCCTACGTTTGTATCTCCACTAACCGGACCATATCAAATGAAATAACACCATACCTGCGTTCCCATAACTTAACCCACAGTACTTCACTCATCCTGCGAATCAGCAGAACGGCCTTCTTGATCCAAGCAAACTTTGTCAGGAACCTAGAGAATGCGGCATGGCAACTGTGATCTTCGTTACCTCATGAAGACATCAGAGTAGAGCTATAGAAAGAGTATTCATTACACTTGCCAACAGCTGTGTAATACATCACTGCGAAGAACAGTACGAAGCATTTGAAATAACAGCAAACTTTACTACATGAAGAACAGTTGTAGGTAGATCTCTCGACGGTAACCTCTGCCAGCAACGCATCAAGAATTCAGAAAACTTGAATCTTGTCCGTTCAATAATGTACTGTACTGAGGAACTACTGCCACCTTAATATTGGGTCCTTAATTGCATAAGGAAAGGATTCAGTAAGCACGAAGAAATCCATGGCATATCATATTACCGGTAATAGTTGCCACACATCCTAGACTTGGCGGAGATTTAGTTTTGGAGGGCACTGACCGTATGCGGGGGTCATTGTAGGTTTGGTAGTGCTTTGTAGGGCTATTTCGTTTCTTATACATTTGGGTCTGATGATGCTTGCTTGACGAGCGATACATGTCATCCCTTAGTTATATCTCTCTTATATAGTCCATAGCAAATATATACATCTCTATAATATAAAACAAAGTGTTCTGACTGACTGACTGACTCATAATCTCCCAGCCAAAATTATTGAAGTTAGAAACATGACATTTTGATGATATTATGTTTCTTGTATGTCTTAAACGTCCACTAAGGCGGTTAGCCTACTTTTCACATTTTGCAAAGATGAGGAAAAAGTAGGCTTATGAGATCGAACCGGGCAAATGTCTGTCTGTCTGTCCTGCCTGTCTGTCGGCGTGTATTTATTTTACCCCTCAGATTTATAATATTTGTTTGAATTTATCAGCCTTCGCCATAGTAGTAAATCGCGTTACAAAAGTTAAGATTCAGCATTTTTTAAATATCTCGAGAGATTTGATTTTATCCTGGCTGACAGAATAACCCCGATCTTCCAGCACACTGCATCATTTAGGTGGAACATGGCGTGCTCATTGTGGCTGGCAAAGGAAATGCAACGTTCACTGTGTTGTTCCATACAAGCGTCGGTAACAAGCGTACGATATTCTATCACAATGTATTCAGTGCCTACTCAGGCTCAATACAAAAACAGACAATAAATTTTCATAAGCTCTATAGACAATTAATTACAGTCGACGAGGAGCGTAGCCAAGTTCGCTACGTCACGAACCTTGACTGGAACGGAGAGATGAAAGACAGGAGATACGAGGTTCAAATTCTGATCATGGTGCTGACAACCGCCATTCTTAACAGAATTTATCACCAGGTGTTTTTCATACTCCATCATAGCAAATCCATGGATGTTATCTTTTCTTTTTCAAGTCCTAGGACCCCTACTCCAATACTCGACTCTGCTAATTACAGCTACACACATTACTACATTTGAAATGTTTTTCAAAAATGGTAAACCAACAACAACAACAACAACTACAACAACAATCCCCACAGCTGGGTGTACAAATGTTATGTATTTTTGAAAGGGGTTGTGAACTGTTAACCTCTTATTATTTTCAATAAAATATCGGGAAGGGCGCCAGTTCATAAATAAAATTCATATGAACGATAGAACAAATACAATATCTAAAATGAGCCTGAGATATCTTGCCTCCCAAGGGATGGAGTTATTTTATCACCAACTAGGACACATCGGATAATAAGGTAAGTTAAAATATACTGCAATCTACCTCTAATTCATTGATATGACTTACTATGATGTTGTAGTCAAAGTAGGGACAATATCGTTATAATTATGAGATATCTTTTTCAATTTATAACAAAACAATTTTACATTCATCTAGTTTTTCTTTGAAGAGTTTTGTTGATATGCTGCAATAATAATAAAAATAATAATAATAATATCGTATGGCCTCGGGTGCCGGGTGCAACCTATGTCATTAGGCACCCAATGGGTAGCTTGCATGTCGAATTTCGTTGTTCCTTTAAGCACTGTAAAAGTCAAGGAGGTTAGATATCTAAGCTTCTTGAACACTAGCGCTTTCTAGTAGAGAAATGAGGTACTTTGTGTTGGCGGAAACTCCCGAGATTAATTTTGCCATTATGAACACGGCGTACTGAATTCAAAAGGATTCTTTGACATGCCAACATCGTATGACATGTTGTCGTAATTTTTGCCGCCTTTCAAAAATCACTTACCACAGCCAGGAGCGAACCTGAAAACTTGGGGTTAGTAGACCGACACGTTGACAACTCACCCACCGTGGTAAGCTATATGCTGCAATACATTCAATGTGACAAAAACAAGACGTTAGAATATTAAAAATCCTACATTCCTTCATAATATCTCTCATACCATCATCATTTTTATATAATCCACCACACACACTTATATTTCTCTATTGTCTCTCACCTCTGGAATCTTTTAGAGATTACAGTCTTGTCCGATTAGTTCAAGTTATTTCCACCTAAGCGTTCCAAGGCCGGTTCGCTATCTTGCTTGTCTTCCTTACATAGTAATTTTAGTTCAGCTTTACACCACTTCCCAAGAATATAAATCATACCGCTGACTGTTGTATCAAAACCTTCATGGTTTCTGGAAACATTTCACATTCACCATAGAAACACAGGTAAACAGATACATTCAATAGACACCTAAGTACGCTGGTTGATGCCTAGGTTATCCATAGTCTCTAGATTGCCTCCCCGTTCCCAGAAACAGTGAACCCATTGGACGGCGTCTAGTATAGTCTATATCAGGCCTGTCCAGGGAAAATGCCACGGTGGCAACCGTATACCACGTGCCACGACCTTTCCTTAGTGAATCGGGGGTTGTGTGGGAAAGGTAGGGGTCAAGCCATGGCTGTAGGCAAGAATGATGTTGGGGTGGTGGAGGTAGCGAGCTTGCAGAAGGACGGGCGACGTTGTGCGTGGCGTTGAATGGGACATTAGTAAACAATAATCAGTAGCTATAACATATAATTTGATCCATACTGCCTGCTGTATTACTTTATAAAACTATTTACAACTATCAACAGGTCACCTCTTTACGTAGTTCATGTTTTCGATTTCAATGCAACTAGATTTGCAATATTCGGTTGCATTGCGTTTCCCGAGTGTTCTGAGAATAGCTTCATTTTACACCCTCTGTCTGAAAAGTTCGATGAATGGGCTATATTACGAACGGATTGTTGGCTTACCTGAAACAGCCGTTACTGTCCTTCGAAGTAATCCCCGTGGATGGTTATGCATTTCTGAGAACGACTGAACATGTCCTGGAAACTCCTGGCATAGTCTTCTTTAGGAATAGCCCTCAATTTGGGTCGTCAAAACTCTAAATTGAAAGCCGGAGAGAAGCGTGAATATATGCTACCTCCCTGCAAATCTGATAGACGGGTGGCAGTGAGAAGGGTGAATTTATGTAACCTAACGTGCACACCTATTCGACGGGTGACTGTGAGAAGGCTGAATGTTCCGTGGAGAATGGAATGGTCCTGAAAACCATCGTCACGGGTGACGAGACCTGGTGCCTGAGATACGACCTCGAAGACAAGCGTCAAAGTATGGAGTATCAGGGTCCAAGGTCGCCGAAAAGCCCTGAAGGGCCAGAGGTTTACGGACATTTCGGACATCCAACGTAATGTGGAAGACTATGCCAGGACTTGTACAGCCGTTCTAAGAAGCGCATAACCATCCACGGGGATTACTTCGAAGGATAGTAACGGCTGTTTCAGGTAAGCCAACAATCCGTTCGTAATATAGACCCATTCCCCGAACGTTTCAGACAGAGGGTGTATTTAAGAAGAGGAAATCAGAATGTCCTTGCCTTGCTTGACACTTGACTTATACCCATTCCGCTACAGCACAGCGTCTTCTCCTCTCTACCAAGATCAGTTAGTGAGAGGAGAAACTGGCGGGAGTTGCATGGGAGAGGGGAAGAGCGGGGCTTAGTCTACCACGGAGCGAGTCTCGTCGTGAGCCGTGGCGCTACGGCTACTAGTGGCATGGCTGGACAGGCCTGGTATATATTAATGACATGTAATTTTTTTCAGGTTGTTTTGTTGTATATTCTATTAATTGGAATTATATTGTGTTGACCAACTGAATGTTACAATATCAACTGTCAATAAGGCAACACTGTATTCAAAGGATCTATCCTGATACGTAATGTAAAATGTAATGTGCTCACCTAGAAACAAAACGAGAATTACAGAGTTCATTGCTTGTACGTGCCGTTGCTGTTATGAGTGATAATCCGACCATAGGCCGGCCATTAGGGCTATTCGACTAACACGTGACATGATCAGGAGACGTCATAACACCTGCATTGCTACTTTTGTAACAATGCTATCAATAAACATTGGCAATTGGTGCTAGGAAACAAAATAGCACGTTAAGGCTCAAGGCCTGGAGGCTAGACTATCTCTGAACTCGGAAGAGAGTGGCTTTGAACCATACTCTCAGCTGTCATTGAGATGATTTTCCGTGGTTTTCCATTTTACTCCAACCTAATACTTGACCAGTACTAATACAGTAATCATGGCCATTTTTTTCCATTTCTCGCTCTGTTTCATTAATTTTATCATTAACTCATCTCATGAGGTTGGTGTAAGTATCCGGACGTAATATAAATACACCTCATACAAAATTATGTTCACCTCATCCCTGAAACTTTGGAAACGGGTATATGAGGAGTAGACTTACATTTCGTACTGGAAGGTGATTATTAGAATTATACCTTGTAAATGATGAGAAGTGCATGTTCGGGTGCTCAAATGACAATCATGTTTTGATCGCTAAATTCCCGTAAGTTAACGCCATCAAAATCCAATGGATGTGATAAGTTTTCAAAACACTTGTCCAATACATTCTTCAAAATTTAAATTCAGTCAAAATATCTGTCAAATATAAGGTCAGTTAGGTAGATTTCATCAGGATGCTAACTATTGCAATGGCTACCATCAGATAATTCCAACATATCTTCGCATTTCACATCCCCCAGACCCCAAAACCACCGTCAGTTCATAAGTGTATAGGCTTATATGATTTATGCATCTATCTAATACCTACCTACAGTATCTATGTATATCACTTTCTTTTATATACGATAACTACCGAATTTTTGCACCAATCACTTTGAACTTTATTTCTATCTCTCTCTATATAAAAATTTAAGTTTTTTTTTTCGGAATTTCCACGGAAATTTGCGATATTTGCGCACTTGAGACTGTTTTATGACGGATGCGTGCAAAAATAAGTTTTTTGTCAGTCTGTCTTTGTGTCCTTTTTAACTCGAGAACGGCTGGGTGGATCAACGTAAAATTTGATACAGATATCCATCACAGGCACGACACTAATCATTGATGTAACTCTCCTCCGTACCTCCCATAAAAGTGGGCCTACTCCCTTAAAATACATGCTGAAATAGGCGTAGAATGGTGAGACAAAGCTCATTTTCAGCCCCTCAATGAGAGAAACGAAACTCGAGGGCCCGCGAAAACCGTATTTTAAGGCCCTAAAACCAACAGTTTTTGAGATACTCCCAGAAAACTAATTTCACTTAATTACCTAATGAAAGAATGCAAGCCGGTAAACATGGCAACATAATCTCAGAGGTCCATCCATCTATTGCTGTAAGACACAATGCAATTCCATTTATTACATTACTGTGGAGGTTTGCAAACGGCAATAATGTTATAACGGATCCAAATTAAACTGTAAAATTCATCAATATATATATATATAAATCGCTTAAGGGGGTCAAGGGGTGCTCTAGAATTTTTTCACGCGATTTACACGTGCAGGTATGGTACGGAAGGTCTATTATATCCCTATCTCTATATTATTATTATTATTATTATTATTATTATCATTATTATCATTATTATTGCGTACAACGACGAAACAACGCTCATTTTCAACCCTTTTGTGTCAGAAACAAAACTCGGGGCCCCTAAAGAGCCGTAAAGGGTCCCCGAAAACTACATTTTAAGGCTCTAAAACCAACAGTTTCTTAGATATTCCCAGAAAGCTAATTCCATTTAATAAACTAATGAAGCAATGCAAGCCAATAACCATGACAACAGCATCTCAAGAGGTGACATCCAGCTTTCCATCTATTTCTGCAAGAAGTAATGCCACTCCATGTATTACATTTCTGTGAATGTTTGCGAATGGCTATAAGGTTATCACGGAACCAACTAAAACTCTAAAATTCATCATTGCGCTTAAGAGGTTCAAGGAGTACCCCAGATTTTTTCACACGACTTACACGTGCGATATGTCGTACAGATGGTCTATTATATCTCCGAACAGCAACATTATTTTCAAAAATTTCTGATTTGAAAGAGTAGACTATTTTTTGCTGCTTTTAGGAATTTGGGCCATTGGGGACTAAACACACTCAAATTTCATGCACCACAAGCCTTTATAATTTATAAGAGGGGTCTTCCTGTGGTTGGGCACTTGACAAAACGGTGAGGGTCAGTTTTTATGTGACGTGTATTGCGATTCGTCTACGAGGTTTTCAATTCTATTTTCACGTCAGGAAGAACACGTTAGGTACATTTAGTTTGAGAGCACATTTCAACTAATCATTTTTCTTTGACGACAAACAAGTTCCAAGCCCCTAACCATTGCAACAGTAGCTCAATTGATAACGTCTGGTTATTAATACCGAAGACCGTTCGAAGAATGGGTACTTCTGCTAGTACATAATATATATCCGTTTAAAATCTCGGTCTAATTCGTTAATGGGCGAAATCGGACGAAGTGGTTCAAAATGGGAGGGCTTTTTCGAAAAAGTGAAATACCGCTATAAGTCTCTTAATATGTGAAATATCGAATCCATTCAAAGTACATAATATTTTTCGGATAAGGGACAACATTTTGTTAGTATAGTTTTTTGATAACACCAACCATTGACAAAAGGAGTAGGGAAAATTGGGTTTTAGAGAAACAACAAGGTGTTCAGGAAAGAACATATAGCATACTTTCTACAAAATCTATGGGTATAGTTATAACTCTCTGTCCTTATCATCTCGTATTTTCTTCGTATTCGAAGTGCAAAATGGCACACTGGAGTAAAGCAGCGGCGTTCAAACCAGAGTTTATAATTCACCCCAGCATTTTACAATATCATGAGCAAACTCTCCAAACAACGTAGGAATTCTATATATTAACACCGACTACGTATAATAATTGAAACACTTTTAATACCGGTATACCTACTGCACAAGTAGTGTGTTAATACAGGGACTAGTTAGTTGGTTAATGCTGTTTTAAGGGGAAGAACAACGAGGTCATCTGCCCCTAATACAGGGTAGATTACACCCCACCCAACTAACGCACTCGCTACTCTGATTTATCGATATCTCTCGAAAAAATAATCGGAGATGTACACTTGAGGTGTCATATGACTCAAGATGACCCCCTTTTACTAAGGCCCATTAATTTACCCAAAATGTCAAAAACTAAATGTTCATCGACTTTTTAATATCTCGCAAACCAATAACCGGATTTGGACACGTGACGTGCCATATGACTCCATTTCTATGGCCCTTTAATGTACAAAAAAAAAAACAAATCTAAGGGGTCATTGACTTTTTAATATCTCACGAACCCCTAATCGTAGAGCGTCACGTGGGGTATTATATTACTCGGAACGAAGTCCCCTTTCTATGGGCTATTTTTTCCTAATTTTAACAAAGGGCCTTCCTTATTTATACATTTAGAACATTTTGATTTTTAACTTCTGAATTTAATTTAATGCCTTTAATTTATTATTTATTTAATTTCTATTCATTTTTTATCCCTCCCTATATTATTCTTCTAAGGTCCCATTCCAGTTTTGAACCGAAAATAAGGTCCCATTAACACCAACTTACACATATGGGGTACCTACAGGTTCAGCATAACCCAATGCGTAAGCGAAACGCACTCAATTACTCTTTAAATGCCTCACAATTAAATAAATACCTTAAAACATGTATATTTACAATGAAATAATGAAAGAATGCAACACGGTAACCATGGTAACAGAATCTCACAGGTCCATCTATTTCTGTAAAACGCAATGCAATTCCAATTATTACATTATTGTAAACGTTTCCAGACAGTTATAAGGTTATCACTGAACCAAATTAAGCTGTAAAATTCATCAATACATACAGTATAATGAGCTTAAGGGTTCAAGGGGCACTCGAGAATTTTTTCACTCAATTTTCACGTGTGAGTGTGGTACCAAAGGTCTTTGATAAAGTCTGATTATTCATACCAAGGATAAATCAGTCATAGCATTCATGATTGAGATTTTGCTAAGTGTACTCTTTACAACTAGAATATTCGCAGGCGATGCTGCGACGGGTAATGTTAGTTATTTTATTTTGCCAAAGGGCCTAACTACAAATTTTGAAAATTTTCGTTGTGAGTAGCTAAATTTGTATGTTGTTTGTTTAGAAACACTCTATGAAATTCCAACGTTCTTCTGCAGGAGTCAGTGACAGTGACTTCTCTGCTGGCCAATGAAATAGAACTAGATGGGGAGCCTACGGGCGTTCAATATCCCACTATGGCCATTTGCTGATATGCAAATATAAATATTAGGTGATTGAGAGATCATGGTCGTCTCCCCGTACAGTTGACATATGTATTTAATTTGTGTTATAACCTGTGCTGCTGTAGCGACTGTATCAGTGTCTTAGAGGTTCTTGATTTTGGCCTAAATAACCATGTATCCAGCTCCAATTGTTTATTTAATTATATATGTGTGAATTAATTTGGTAGAGGAGATGCAGACAGTTAAGGATAGCACAAACACCCAGCAGACTAATCACCCAGTTCCAGAGCTCTAATAAGCAACGCCTGCCGGCAATGTGTGTGTAGCTGCAATTGTTAGCCTCAGTGACTTGACTGGGTGCCAAGAGGCTTTAGCCTGAGGAGGGACACTGTGGTAAATTCCAGGGATAAACAACATTCAGGGAGGTAAATGTATGTGCCAGGATTCAAACAATAGATCTCAAGATTTTCAATTGCAGTAGTGATGCCGGACGTAACACTCATTGCTATGCTGCTGAACTTCATAAGAAGTGAAATTAGCCAGTGATTGTTGTTGATGTCTTGAGTCTTTTGACTGGTTTGATGCAGCTACCACACCCTACATCCGAGGCATTCTGTTTAATAAATCGTACCCTTCGTCTACCCCTACAGTTCTTGTCCTCCACCCCTCATTGCATAAGTAACTTTGATATTTCTGGATGTTTTAATAAGTGCCCTACCAACCTATCTCGTCTCTTCGTTAGCAGTCGCCAGAAACAACTCTCTCCTCTCCCACTCGTCTTAATACATCTTCATATGTAACCCTATCTACCCATCTGAACTTCACCATTCTCCTGCAACACCAAATTTCAAACACTTCTATGCTCATCTTTTCTGCTGCGCCAACAGTCCAAGTTTTACTTCCAAAAATCGCCACTCTCCAGACAAAGGCTTTCAAAAATATCTTACTAATATCTAAATATATATCCGATATCAACAGATTCCTTTTCTGTAGAAATGATTTCTTTGCATGAGTCACCCTACTTTTTATATCCTCTTTGTTTCCTCCATCAATGGATATTTTGCTTCCTAAGTAACAGAAGTCGATTAATTCCTTTAGCTTTTCATCTGACAATTTTACGTTCATAGGAGTTTCTGATTTCTTTCGGCTGCATTCCTTTATTTTTGTTTTATATTTATTGCTTCCCATCATGATTTCCTTCCTCAATACGAAGTCCTTAGGCCTACCATTTTAAAACGCATTTAAATCCTCTGTTGAATCAGCTAAGACTTCAATGTCATCAGTAAATCTCAGAGTTGAAATTATTTCTTCTTGAATTAGTGTGCAAGATTGCAACATTTTATATTGTGTGTGCCTTTAAGTAGGGACCGCACATGGGATCAAACACATCGTGCTCTATAAAATAATTGACTACTGTATTAAGAAACAGAGATTCCATTACTTTCTCTCCCACCCTTCTCCTCTTTCGCCACCAGTATGTTCCATCTTTGTAACATATTTGCTGCTGCCGGTTGTGTAGCGTGTTTCTAGTCTCCTTAATCCCTTGCGACCAATATCATCCTAGTCTATCCTCTTTAATCATATTCGGTAACCAGAGAACAAGATTCTAACTACACTGCTGTACTTTTATTAAAATTACAAAGACGTCATTAATCTAGAATTGCCTGAACCAGATCTTTCTTTGGAACAAGATTTGCCGCTAAGAATATTTCCATAAAGAAGACAAGAACAACCCTTGGGCTGAATTAAGATATACTCATGTTACTTTTTAAATTGAATTGTCAGTGGCATACTGTTTCTTCAATCTTTTACGTATTCTCCCTTTTAGCAACTTCACATCACAGACATGCTAAAGAAACATTAATCATACTTGACAAAAATTAGAGCCATGTACCTCTCATTCGTTTAATCTTTAAGAAATGAATTGTTGAATTATATAAGTGATCAAGATACGAAACTCTTGCTATTTTAGATTCTATCTTGGTACATCAGAGCAGTGTTCTGAGATATGGAACCTGGAAACGTTCATATTGTTTTAAATTAAATTTGTGATAGATATGGTTCCTAAAAAATAAAAAAAATAAAAAGGCGATGACGGAGTAACACCCAATCTATGAGGTTTGACTCAAATAATCAATCCCAAGGACCAGCTCCGTGGTGTTGGGGGTAGCGCACCTGCCTTTCATCCGGAGGCCCTGGTTTCGATTTCCGGTTCCATCAGGGACAATTGAGTAGCTGTCTGACAGTCAGGCTGCTCCCTGTATCGGTGACCAAGATCAATGGCCGAAGGGACGCGGCGCGTTGACCCACCCCATAATCTGCAGGCCAACTGACTGGGCAGCGGTCTCTTGGTAGGCCTAGGCCCTTCAGGGGCTGTAGCACCTCAGAGAAGAAAAAAATATCCCCTAGCTGTAGCCGAGTGTGTTATACCGCTCACTAAGGCCGCAGAGGGAAGTTGCAGCAAATTAGGAGATCTGATGTTCGAATCCCAGCGTTGACAGCTGCTAAAACGAGTGTGAGTTCCTCAGTTCCTTTTTCACATAACCTCCAGGCAAAATCCGGAATAGTGCCTTATTTCAAATGCCGGGCACCTACCCAATTCCCGACCCTGATAATTGCAGCTAAACGCACTACCACAGTCACCACAGATACACAGGTTATCAGGTAAATTTAGCACACGCCCAAGAACTTAGAGCTGATGACAATATAACAGCAACAAAACATGGACGTATCAGAAGACATTAATGAGGTGATGAACTAGGTGACTAACCGTGTGTAAAATGATCCCCATTAATTTGCAAATTTGGAAGCCTGAAATTGATTATCTAAAGAATGTGATATTAATATTATGGTTTTTGCATCGCTTCTAACTTTTGTGATCTTAGAGACACGTGCTAAGGCGTGAGTGCACAGGACGAGGCTATCTCCAGACTCGAAAGGCTAGTGGGTTCGAACCCCTTCCTTGATTGACCTTGAAATAATTCGTCTCTATTTTACCCGGCTTGTCTTATTCATCTACATTCGAGGTTATCATCTGGAATTGTTATTATTTCTACAGGGTCTTTATTTTTGCTTGGCAAGGACATTCTCGCTCACGCGCTCCGCCATTGACAGCTCAGTTCCTGGCTGCCGCGCGCGCGTATAGACGGCAGAATACGGTGCTGAAAATCAGTATCATGCATTTTTACTCACCATGCCTACAGTAGATGCTGAAAATGTTCCCCATCCACTGCCAAACATTACCGACATCTCCTTATAAAGTTTCCGGTTACTCTGATTAATTTAGCTTCAGTTAGTAAATAACGACATTTACGTCTATTTTTTATTGTTTAATGAACCTGTACATTTGAATCTCTTAGCCAGTTGATTTATTGTCCGAGTTATAGGAATGGGTCTCCCTTGAATTGTCATTAGAAACGTTTGTCTTCTTTAGGCGCACGTTATGAGCGGCACGTAGGCTATTGTGCAAACCTTCGCTCGACCTTGGCCGCCGGTCCCGGGCCAGCTTGGTGCGTGGTTACCAGCCATATTCACTCGCTTTTTGTAGAGTCCCATCTCTGAGCTAATTGGGTGTTTCAGCCTTTCAGTGTTTTATAAAGCTACTGTGTATCGGTACTGTATATCGTATTGTGTAGTGTTTTATTGTGCTTGTGTATAGTGCTGTAATGCCTTATGCAAAATATTCGTTACGTGAACTTGTATATCTGCACAATACGTACATAAAGTGCAGGAAATAGTGCGCTAGAACAAGACAAAAGTTTCAAGTGAGATTTCCAGGGGGACCCATTCCTATAAATCGGACAATAAGACAACTGGCTAAGAGATTCAAATATACAGGTTCAGTAAACATAAACAATAGACGTAAATGTCGTTATTTCCTTACTGAAGCTAAATTAACCAGAGTAACCGGAAACTTCATAAGAAGATGCCGGTAATGTTTGGCAGTGGATGGGGGCGGATGGGGAATATTTTCAGCATCTACTGTAGGCATGGTGAGTAAAAATGCATGATACTGATTTTCTGCACGGTATTCTGCCGTCTGTACGCACGCGCGGTAGCCGGGAACTGAGCTGTCACTGGCGGAGCATGTGAGCGAGAATGTCCTTTCCAAGCAAAAATGAAGACCCTGTATTAGCCTGACCTTGCTGTAATGAAGTGAGATCTGGGTATAACAAATACATATGTTAGAGGTAACTGATGTGAGAGTAGCATGATTAATTACAGGTACAAGTAAATGGGAGCATTGACAGGAGGGTACTGGTAAGGAAACGATAAAGGCTAAGTTAGAAATTAACACGCTAGATGTAGCTGTTTGTATGAGCTTACACAGAACGTGAGGCCATATGATTAGAATGGGGGAGGACAGATTACCTAAGAGGTTAATGAGTTTGGCTGTAGAAGGTTAAGAGAAGTAGAGGTAGACCCAGGAGGCCTTGATTAGATTCAGTGATTTAGATGCAATCGTCAGTAACGATTTCAAAATGAGGGGTGTAGGAACAGAGGAAGCCGCAGTGCTAACTGCTAATATGGGATCATGGAGACGACTTGTTCGTAAACAGAGGCTTTCAGAGAGACTAGGTGCTGAAAGGCAAAATATTCTCAAATTAAATTCTAAGTACCTATTATTATTGTGATTATTAATATTGCTACTTCACTCTCAGAACATTGTCGGGCAAATACTGTAAATGGCAACTATACAGATTATATGAAATGAGAGAATAATCACCACCTTCATAAGACTATTTTCACTAGTCCCTGAATTTTTGAACTATTCTGGTTGTCGCAATAATGATTTCTTTTTGCATTGACTTATTATTATTATTATTATTATTATTATTATTATTATTATTATTATACATTAAATTTAAGAATACAAAACCATCACTTTAGGGAATTCTTGCGAGCCAAAGGCAATGATGATAGCAGTGGATCTCAAGATGTTCAGAGCCAGTGATGATACAAAACCATACGCACTGTACTTGAAGTACAAATGAGGGCAGCCTTTTCCATTAACTGCATAAATGGTTTATCTTCAAGCCAAAGTTCTCGTTTGCATTTCCCCAGTCCTTTGTGACTAAACAATTCTCAGAGACATCAACTGGAATGACGAAAACTTCCTTTGAGCCATATATGTGACTGAGCTCAGACGCAAATGGCTAGTATTTGAGCCTTTTCTCAGCCACCGTATTCTGCAGGCTTTTAACGAGTGTTATTATTATTATTATTATTATTATTGCTAATTCTTTACAAGATGTATTATATGAACTGCCCCCTAACGGTGGGAAACCCACACACCACGCTGCATAAACTACCGAGATGTAAAAAATATGAATAAGAAATGCGCACAGTTGAGCATACACGAGCTGTAGAAATGATACTTAATAAATTGAAAAGGTAAATATCTTACAGGAGAAATATCTGCCCGATGGAAACGTAGGCCAGACCACAATCAAGGTGAGAGGCGACCACTCCGTGGCTAATTACAGACCCCCATGGGCAGCCGTGTACCACGCATTGTCCACAGAAATCAATTTCCCGCTGGTAATAGCCTGGGACCGAGATATGTGTAATGCATTATTAGCCATCATATTTAACTCGGAGAAATGGCCATTACTGCGGTCATGATGGATGGTTCATGGTGGTTGGTGGCTGACGCCACGGGGAGCGATTCCTGGAATTACACTGCAGCTAACTGTTTAATTGTCGATATGATGCTGTGAAAACACTGTGTCATATTTGGTAGAGATAGATCTATGCACTTCAAAGAGCACACAATCACATTACGTAAAACACGAAAAGACCGAACTAAACAACAAATGACGTTTTTTCATTCCTATCAGTCTCTAAAGAGTTCAAAAGCAACGAAAACTCTAGTTGAACGGTTGAGTAACATAGTTCATTTCTCCTTAACACACGTACATGTCTAATAAATATTACTTCCTAACCTCACTTATAAATGAAAAAAGCAAATATGATGTATATTTTATTAATTATTATACCGATAGCAGTGGCTACGCTGGCTAAAGCGCAGCGTTAGGTCATGGGGCCACGCTCTCTGCTGACTCAGTAGACGCCTGGGTTCGAGCCCCAACGTCGGCCGTCGTTGAAATGGTTTTCCGTGGTTTCCCATTTTGAACACCAGGCAAATACTGGGACGGTACCTTCTGACAGGCCACGGCCGCTTCCTTCCACATCCTTGCCCAGTTACATCCATCTTCATCCATTCCATCTCTCTTCCTGACGCGCAGGTCGCCCACGGGCGTCAACTAGAAAGACAAGCGCTTGGCCTCTCAGGAGGTCACACGAAAAAGAAAGAAAAAAGGAAGATTAAATATTATTATTATTATTATTATTATTATTATTGTAATTATTATTACTAAGGGGGCTTGATACCGGTCCTGTGGTGTTGGGGTGTGGTGTATGTCTTCTTTGAAGTTATACCATGATTAGCATCACCTGCTTGTCATTATGGGATACATTTTAGTTTAGCTTCATCATGGAAAATAAGAAAATAGTCTCATTAAATTTTATGTTAAGAATTTGTGTGTGCTTATTAATCGCCTGGTCCCATATCGATCAAAAGAATTTATCTCGTAACTTTGATTCTCAACGGTAAGTAAATCGGATGGCAGGCTGCAGATCTCGCTGCCTACCACGGGCATTGAATAGTCTTTTATTGCAATATTATGGTCGAGTGGAACGCCGGAAAGTGTCAATAATATAAGAAAAACAAGAAGTTCCGTTACGAACTAAAGAGCCTACTTTCTTAAATTTAGTTACATGCCAATGATTAATCTACAGTATATGAATCTATCTAGAATAATGACGAAATTAAGTTGGTAATATCGAAATGTCTAATTAGTTCGAAATATACCTGGTATAATGTAGCCTAATAGAGCATTACAGTTGGCAGCCCTGGTGACTGAATATATTCTTAGTTCCATCTCTTAAGGCACAGAATAAAAAATTGGTTGAAGTCCAATGGACGTTACATGCAGTTAGACACTGGATCTATCAGCACGCGTAAAAGCATGTTGGCAACAATGGCATGCGTGTGCTGGTCAGAAATAGCCTAATCGGAAATATTATGATAACTTGTTGTGCCAATTTTGGACGAAATCCATTTGTTAGTATAGAAGTTCATGTATTTTAAAATTGAACCTATCAGCAGGCATAGAATCATGTTGGTAGCACTGACTTATATTAATTATTCCAAATTAATCTACAGTAGAATGTCAGGTGCTATACGTGTGCAAAGTATAGGGCTGTTGGCTTGCATACTTCCTGATAATTATATTGTTATTAGGTAAAAAAAATTATAGACAGCATTTATTAACAGTTGGCAGCCTTGTTGGCTCTAAAGAATACGCTCAGTCATATCTGTTTATGTACACATATTACATACAAAATGTGGTTGAAATTCAATTGATAGTGTAGAAGTTATAGGCATTTAAAATTGGACCTATGAGAAGGCTTAACATTATTTTGGCAACACTGTCATGTATGGACTCCTGGAAATTAAACTGAAATAGTGTTATCTACATGTGTGCCAATTTTGGAATAGCTCCCATGCATACCTTCCAAGATATCCAACATGGAGCTCAAATTTCTAGTGCGTTTTTTCAGCAGTTGGTAGCACTGACATCATTTTCAAATATGGACGTGATATATTCCGGTATACATCTTAACTCAAACTAAATTTGGTTTCGATTTCTGCAGCCGTTTTGGAGTTGATAGGGGGGTGGTTGGGGGGACACACACACAGCCAGACAGACAGAAGGACAGATAGACAGACAGACAGACAGACAGACAGACAGATACACATTTTCCCGGATCGATCTCATAAGTCTACTTTTTCCTCATTTTTGCAAAATGTGAAAAGTAGGCTAACAATGAAGTCATTTGATGCAGTGCATGTTAATAAAATCTTGCAGAAACGTTGCCGTGGATTGCAAGATACAGTATGTCAGAGAGAACGTGAACGTAGTTGGAAATATTTAACACTTTATGGAATATCTTTTGTTGTTAGTTTCAAGGATCGAAATCCTTAATTTTTCGGCAAGTTATACTCCATTATAATTGCTAGAAAATTTTAGAAATAATAATAGTAGGCAATTGTTTAATTTCGATAGGTCATGTTGAGTTGGGATATCGTGCTTGCCTTGCGCACGGAGGCCCGGTGTTCGATTCCCGGCTCCGTCAGGGAGTTTTGAAACTGATGTGATGACTAGAACCGGGTGCACTCAGCCCCGTGAGGACAATTGAGTAGCTGACTGACAGTGAGGCATTGTCTCGGTCATGGATCCCAAGGTTAACGGCCGAGGGGACTCGACGAGCTGACCATGCATCAGCCCATAATCTGCAGGCCAAATGGCTGGGCAGGGATCGCTTGGTAAGCCTAGGCCCTTCATGGGCTGTAGTGACACGTGGTTGCGGGTTTTAAGGGGGCGTGACGGTACAGTGGTCAAACTGCATGCCTCTCAACAAGGCGGACTGAGTTGGATTCCCCGTTAATACATGTGTGATATTCGAAATGATATATCACGTCCTGTGGTTCAGATCCACGTAAAAATGGAGGCTCCGTGGATCATTATTAACGGTCGCTTAAAACTACATGCTTTATTATTATTAATTTATTACTATTATGATTATTGTTATAATTATTTTTTATTATTATTATTATTTCTACATTCATTTCACCACATAAGTGGGACATATCAACATATCGTCGGCTTGTTTGCAAGACGGTATGGCTAATTCTCTTAAGGTGGCACATTGAGAAACGAGCGAACAATGGAACAGGTCTCAAAGATGACAGCCTTCTGCATGGTGATATGTAGACCAGGATGTATTCCCAATATTTGTAGATTGCGAGGCAATAATTTGGGGATGATGCCGGTAGAAGAAATTACTATGGGCAGAACCACTACACTTTCCTGTCTCCACATTTGCCGTATTTCCTCAGCCAAAGGCAGATATTTGGTGATCTTATCACAGCAGGTTTGTTGCAGATTATGGGAATTGGGCACTGCAATATCAATTAGGAAGGTTCCCTTCTGCACCTTGTCCACAAGAACGATATCTGGCCGGTTTGCTGGTATGGTTTTATCAGTAATAACTGATCGGTCCCATAACAACTTGTGACTGGGATTTTCCAAAACGGCGTCAGGAACATACTGATAGTAAGGCAAAATATTATCAGATAATAAATGCATTTGAGCAAGGTGTTGGTGCATTATTTTGGCCACTTGGTTGTGCCTTTTCATGTAATCAGTACAGGAGATTGCTTGACAGCCTCCTGTGATATGTTGAATTGTTTCCGGTTCTAGTTGGCATCTTCTGCATTTATCATCCTGAATATTTGCCTTAAATATATATTTAAGGTAGTTTTTGGTAGCCACAACTTGATCCTGGATTGCAACCATGAATCCTTCAGTCTCAGTGAATAGGTCCACATGAGTCAACCAGCTGTTCGACGCATCAATGTCGACATGTTTCTGGTTGAGATCATACGGATGACGACCGTGCAGAGCTTTCTGCGTCCACTGCTGAAGCTTGATGGCTGAACATTCCTCATCAGTGGCTAACTGTATATCCCTTATGTGAAGAAGATCCAGCGGTGTGCACTTGTCATCTGCCTTAACAGCGGCTTGATGTATGGGAGAGTCATATCTTCCCAGAAAATATCTCTGAAGGTTCCTCACTTGCCTTGCATGCAATTGGATAATGTCCGTGAGCGCTCGTCCACCTCTTTGACGCGGGATTGTCAATCGCTCATCAGCTGACTTAGGGTGGAGACATTTGTGTTTTGTTAAGATGGTACGTGTCCTAATTAGGATGTTCTCCAAGTCAGTCTGCGCCCATTTGATAATACCGAAAGTATTATTATTATTATTATTACTATTATTATTAATATTATTATTATTATTATTATTATTATTATTATTATTATTATTATTATTATTATCGTTCCGTCCATACACAAACTACGCTATTTCAACTGTCCTTTTCCATTTCCTTGCACCTGAGCTTTAAAGTTCGCCCAGTATTCCCGCATTCGTTTCCTATGCTCTTCCTTCCTCGCTTCAGTCCGTGTTTTGCCAGATTTTAGCGTAGACTTATGAGATCTACACAGGGCCAAAAATTGTGTGTCTGTCTGTGTGTGTGTGTGTGAGTGTGTGTACTCTGAAAGTCTTTCCTCCCCTATCAATTCAAACACGGTGAAGCTGAATTAAACGAAATTTGGTACAGAGTTAACACTAGCAAAGGGCACCTCAGTGTCATGTTCTATATCGTCGCCATCGTTACCAAAACTGAATGACGGCCACTCAAACGTTCAAAACGTAATATCAAATTACTACTAAACTAATCATCCGATATCTACCAAGTTTTGTAACAACATACCTTTATATAACACGCGTCTTGGGACCAAACTACAAGGTTATCAGCCGTGCCATTTGAGGATGACGGCCGTGTGAATTATGCAACCATTATAATCAATGGGTCAAGACCCACCAATTCCGATTATCGAGCCAGGGGTAGTTTAAGCTAGCCTAAAGGACTTGATCCATTATTTATTATTATTTATTTAATCGAATAGCACTATACAGAGCACGTAAAATCAATACTTCAAATCTTGCTACATGTCTCTTTACTTATTTTTAGCCTACTTTCGATTTTTGCAAAAAATGAAAGTAGACTTATGAGATCAACACAGGGCAAAAAAAAAGTGTGTCTGTCTGTGTGTGTGTATGTGTGTGTGTGAGTCTGTGTGTGTGTGTGTGTCTGTGTGTGTGTGAGTGTGTGTACTCTGAATGTCTGTCATCCCCTATCAATTCGAACACGGTGAAACCGAATTGAACGAAATTTGGTACAGAGGTTGAACAAGCAAAGGGCACCTCAGTGTCATGTTTTATATCGCCGCCATCTTTACTAAAACTGAATGGTGGCCACTCAAACGTTCAAAACGTAAAATCAAATAACGACTAACCAAATCATCCGATCTCTACCAAATTTGGTAACAACATACCTTCGTATAGGATGCGTCTTGTGACCAAACTACAAGCTCGTCCGCCATACCATTTCAGGATGGCGGCCGTGCGAATTATGCAAACTTTATAATCCATATCATGGGAACCACCAGTTCCGATTATCGAGCCGAGAATCGTTTTAACTGTTCTAAAGGAAGAGGCACGTTCGAAATTAAAAGTTTATTTTGTAATACTATAGTGCAGACGTGATTTTAAAAAGCTGAGCCAATTCAGTAATAAGACAAGATGGAAGCGAATATCTTGTGCCTGACTTATATTTCACTAATTTGAGTATTGCATGCAATATAGCGTACTGATACAAAAAAAAACTTTGTATGAAATGCTTTATATATAAATACTATACTCCAGTGATGAATTCGTTTAGTATAAATCATTATTTGCTAACAAGTTCTATGTAAGTCATTTAATATAGACCGATATTCGTTGACACAATTAGCTCAGTGGTAGAGCGTTAGCCTATCGGTCAAATGCCTATGCTTCAAACCCGGTCAGAGCTAGGTTTTTTGCTTGAAATGTTATGTGTTTATTGTCTTGTAATGACTCAGACGTTTTAAAATTAAGAGTTATATTGTGCATATTATGGTGTAAAATATATATTTAATTAAAACATAATTCGCCAGCAGATTTACTCGAGACATCTAGCTGCAAAAAAGGTAACTGCATGCCGACCTACTTATTAACTTCCAGATTTTATTGAAAAGTTTCTTCTTCTGGCCGCTAGAATGCACTCGCTCTGTTAGGATTATATTGTTCGATATTTCACCACTAGATGTCACGACTAGTCTACGTGGGGCTCCATTGATTACTATACCATTGGCATTCTATGCGCATCGAATTTGAAGAATGACAAGATGATACTACGATACATTTTTACTTTTTATTTTAAAGGGTTTGTAACAGCCTATTTTGCGTTACTTGAAAATGTTATTTGAAGTAATGAACAAAACGATTTCACATAGTAACTGAATTCAAGGCGTTGGTGTTAGTTCAGGTTATTAATTACTACTTTTATTTCAGGCAAATAGCAATCGAAAATATCCACATAGTTTGTATACACACGTCTCTGTAGGGTCATGGAAAGATTTGTTAATTCAATTAGGGTTGTGAAAGCCATGCACAACCAGACGTGTAAAGACATGCCTCAACTCAAAGTTGGATGTTGCCCACGGCAGGTCGTATATGTAATAATAATAATAATAATAATAATAATAATAATAATAATAATAATAATGTTATTGGTTTTACATGCTTTTTAACTACTGCTGCTTTTAGAGACACCGGGGTGCCTGAATTTTGGCCCGAAGGGGATCTTTAACGTGCCAGTAAATGTACTGACACGGCTCCCTCGCATTTGTGCACCCTCAAATGCCAGCTGAATGCGCCAGGATACGAACCTGCACCTAGGGCCCAGCAAGCGAGAACGTTACCGCTGAGCCACGCAGCCAGTCCGGTCGATTATGTCTCCAGATCCATAACATTCTTGATATACTTCTTATCTTTCTTTCTTTCTTTCTTTCTTTCTTTCTTTCTTTCTTCAATGATGGTAGCAGTTTTTATCTAGGTTGTGGCGTTTGGTAGAGGTAAATCGTTTCTAAGGTCTTCAACAAAGAATAGTTCTATTATACTCTTTGATAATAACAACGAGTTATAACTATACTCATACATTTAGGAGAAAGTAGGCTATATGTCCTTTACTGAACATCTTGTTTATTATTGTAATGTTAATACAGTATTATACTGAATGATTGACTTAGACGAGCTGAGCCGTCTCTGTCACATGACAAGATGGCAGATGACCTCTTGTGTTTGTCCTCTATTTCAGTAGATTTTGTATGTTGTATGTGATGTATCCTATTGATAGAAATAATATAAACTTTGTATGAAATGATTTATAATGAAGATGTAGCCGACTGCAGTGAATAAATCGATTATTTCAAGACATTATTTGCTAACACGTTGTATCTAAGTCAGTTAATAACATTCAAGTGTTGTTATTATATATACTATTTGCAAATGGGGGTAATTCCCCGGTGGCAAATTGTACAAACACTGAAAATCACCAAAAAATAACATCAAACACAATATACACAATTCGCAATTTAGGAATTATAGTAATTACATTGTAGTATTTACACAAAATTTCAATCTTCTCTTAACCCATCAAGGCTGAGGCATGCAATGAATTCCAATTATCAATACCACGGTTAATGAAAGATTATTTCTCATAATGTGTACGCTGTGGTCACACCTGAACTTTATGTAGATGATCTGCCCTGCTCAGGTAAGTGGGATTACCCAGACGTTTGCTTAGTTCTCCCCATGTTGGCCGATTAGTGTAAGTGTTAAACATAGCGTATGGTCTGGATTTCGTCCTTCTATCTTCCAGAGATTCCCACCTTAGTCTTTCTATCATTTGAGTTACACTACTTTTAGGATTAAAATCTATGAGCACAAACCTAGCAGCCTCTTTTTGTGATCAATTAAATTGAGCGGGGAATAGCACGTACTAATTTCGCTCAAGACGAAACTCCACGAACACAGTGGTGTTCCAAGAAAAACCAAAACAAAACAAGATGTTCATCAAAGAACATAAAGCCTACTTTCTCCTAAATGTAAGGGTATACTAATAACTCTTTGTCCTAAAACAATCACGTCTACCACCATGTATTAGCCTACTTTCGATTTTTGCAAAAAATGAAAGTAGACTTATGAGATCAACACCGGGCGAAAAAAGTGTGTCTGTCTGTGTGTGTGTATGTGTGTGTGTGAGTCTGTGTGTGTGTGTGTGAGTCTGTGTGTGTGTGTGTGTGTGTGTGTGAGTGTGTGTACTCTGAATGTCTGTCCCCCCCTATCAATTCGAACACGGTGAATGCGAATTGAACGAAATTTGGTACAATGGTAGCACTAGCAAAGGACACCTCAGTGTCATGTTTTATATCGCCGCCATCCTGACGGAAACGTAATGGCGGCCACACAAATGTTCAAAGCTTAAATCAAATTACGACTAACCTAATCATCCGATCTCTACCAAATTTTGCAACGACATACCTTTATGGGGGGAGCATCCTTTGACCAAACCAATAGGTCATCAGCGTAATAGTTTGCGGATGGCGGCCATCTTTGTGTGAAAATCGATTCCCCCTATTAATTCGAACACGGTGCAACCGAATGGAACGAAATTTGGTACAGAGGTAGTACTAACAAAAGGCACCTCAGTGTCATGTTTTATATCGCCGCCATCTTGACGGAAACGTAATGGCGGCCACACAAATGTTCAAAGCTTAAATCAAATTACGATTAACCTAATCATCCGATCTCTACCAAATTTTGCAACAACATACCTTTATGGGGGAGCATCCTTTGACAAAACCAATAGGTCATCAGCGTAATAGTTTGCGGATGGCGGCCATCTTTGTGTGAAAATCGATTCCCCCTATTAATTCGAACACGGTGCAACCGAATGGAACGAAATTTGGTACAGAGGTAGTACTAACAAAAGGCACCTCAGTGTCATGTTTTATATCGACGCCATCTTGACGGAAACGTAATGGCGGCCACACAAATGTTCAAAGCTTAAATCAAATTACGATTAACCTAATCATCCGATCTCTACCAAATTTTGCAACTACATACCTTTATGGAGGGAGCATCCTTTGACCAATCTAATAGGTCATTCACCTGATAGTTTGCGGATGGCGGCCATCTTTATGTCAAAATTGATTCCCCCTATTAATTCGAACACGGTGGAACCGAATGGAACGAAATTTGGTACAGAGGTAGCACTAGCAAAGGGCACCTCAGTGTCATGTTTTATATCGCCGCCATCTTGACTGAAACGTAATGGCGGCCACACGAATGTTCAAAGCTTAAATCAAATTACGATTAACCTAATCATCCGATCTCTACCAAATTTTGCAACTACATACCTTTATGGAGGGAGCATCCTTTGACCAATCTAATAGGTCATTCACCTAATAGTTTGCGGATGGAGGCCATCTTTATGTCAAAATTGATTCCCCCTATTAATTCGAACACGGTGGAACCGAATGGAACGAAATTTGGTACAGAGGTAGTACTAGCAAAGGGCACCTCAGTGTCTTATTTTTATATCGCCGCCATCTTGACTGAAACGTAATGGCGGCCACACGAATGTTCAAAGTTTAAATCAAATTACGATTAACCTAATCATCCGATCTCTACCAAATTTTGCAACTACATACCTTTATGGAGGGAGCATCCTTTGACCAATCTAATAGGTCATTCGCCTAATAGTTTGCGGATGGCGGCCATCTTTGTGTCAGAATCGATTCCCCCTATTAATTCAAACACGCTGAAACCAAATGGAACGAAATTTGGTATAGAGGTAGCACTAGCAAAGGGCACCTCAGTGTCATGTTTTATATCACCGCTATCTTGATGGAAACGTAATCGCGGCCACCCAAATGTTAAAAGCTAAAATGTAATTACGACCAACCTAATAATCTAGTCTCTACCTAATTTTGCAACACCATATCTTTATGTGGGAAACATATTCTGACCAAACTGCAAGAACATCAGCCCAATAGTTTGCAGATGGTGGCCAAGTATGTGTGCAAATCGATTCCCCCTATCAATTCAAACACGCTGAAACCAAATGGAACGAAATTTGGTACAGAGGTAGCACTAGCAAAGGGCACCTCATATTCATGTTTAATATCCCTATAGCACGTTGTATTTCAACAAGCTCCTACAACCAACATTCAATCATACTCCTTGAAAAGGACAAAGAGTTATAACAATACCCATGCATTTAGGAGAAAGTAGGCTATATGTTCTTTCCTGAACATCTTGTTTTTAGCCTACTTTCGATTTTTGCAAAAAATGAAAGTAGACTTATGAGATCAACACAGGGCGAAAAAAGTGTGTCTGTCTGTGTGTGTGTATGTGTGTGTGTGAGTCTGTGTGTGTATGTGTGTGTGAGAGTCTGTGTGTGTGTGTGTCTGTGTGTGTGTGAGTGTGTGTTCTCTGAATGTCTGTCCCCCCCTATCAATTCGAACACGGTGAATGCGAATTGAACGAAATTTGGCACAAAGGTAGCACTAGAAAGGACACCTCAGTGTCATGTTTTATATCGCCGCCATCTTGACGGAAACGTAATGGCGGCCACACAAATGTTCAAAGCTTAAATCAAATTACGACTAACTTAATCATCCAATCTCTAACAAATTTTGCAACAATATACCTTTTTGGGGGGAGCATCCTTTGACCAAACCAATAGGTCATCAGCGTAATAGTTTGCGGATGGCGGCCATCTTTGTGTGAAAATCGATTCCCCCTATTAATTCGAACACGGTGCAACCGAATGGAACGAAATTTGGTACAGGGGTAGTACTAACAAGAGGAACCTCAGTGTCATGTTTTATATCGCCGCCATCGTGACGGAAACGTAATGGTGGCCACACAAATGTTCAAAGCTTAAATCCAATTACGACTAACCTAATCATCCGATCCCTACCAAATTTTGCAACAACATACCTATATGGGGGAGCATCCTTTGACCAAACTAATAGGTCATCAGCTTAATAGTTTGCGGATGGCGGCCATCTTTGTGTGAAAATCGATTCCCCCTATTAATTCGAACACGGTGCAACCGAATGGAACGAAATTTGGTACAGAGGTAGTACTAACAAAAGGAACCTCAGTGTCATGTTTTATATCGCCGCCATCTTGAAGGAAACGTAATGGCGGCCACACAAATGTTCAAAGCTTAAATCAAATTACGACTAACCTAATCATCCGATCCCTACCAAATTTTGCAACAACATACCTATATGGGGGAGCATCCTTTGACCAAACTAATAGGTCATCTGCTTAATAGTTTGCGGATGGCGGCCATCTTTGTGTGAAAATCGATTCCCCCTATTAATTCGAACACGGTGCAACCGAATGGAACGAAATTTGGTACAGAGGTAGTACTAACAAAAGGCACCTCAGTGTCATGTTTTATATCTCCGCCATCTTGACGGAAACGTAATGGCGGCCACACAAATGTTCAAAGCTTAAGTTAAATTACGACTAACATAACCATCCGATCTCTACCAAACTTTGCAACAACACACCCTTATGGAGGGAGCATCCTTTGACCAATCTAGTAGGTTATTAGCCTAATGGTTTGCGGATGGCGGCCATCTTTATGTCAAAATTGATTCCCCCTATTAATTCGAACACGGTGGAACCGAATGGAACGAAATTTGGTACAGAGATAGCACTAGCAAAGGGCATCTCAGTGTCATGATTTATATCGCCGCCATATTGACAGAAACGTAATGGCGGCCACACAAATGTTTAAATCTTAATTCAAATTACGACTAACATAACCATCCGATCTCTACCAAACTTTGCAACAACATACCTTTATGGAGGGAGCATTCTTTGACCAATCGAATAGGTCATTAGCCTAATAGTTTGCGGATAGCGGCCATCTTTATGTCAAAATTGATTCCCCCTATTAATTCGAACACGGTGGAACCGAATGAACGAAATTTGGTACAGAGGTAGCAATAGCAAAGGGCACCTCAGTGTCATGTTTTATATCGCCGCCATCTTGACTGAAACGTAATGGTGGCCACACGAATGTTCAAAGCTTAAATCAAATTACGATTAGCCTAATCATCCGATCTCTAGCAAATTTAGCAACAACATACCTTTATGGAGGGAGCATCCTTTGGCCAAACTAATAGGTCATCAGCCTAATATTTTGCGGATGGTGGCCATCCTTGTTTGAAAATCGATTCCCCTTATCAATTCGAACACGTTGAAACCGAATGGAACGAAATTTGGTACAGAGGTAGCACTAGCAAAGGGCACCTCAGTGTCATGTTTTATATCACCGCTATTTTGACGGAAACGTAATCGTGGCCACCCAAATGTTTAAAGCTAAAATGTAATTACGACCAACCTAATAATCTAGTCTCTACCAAATTTTGCAACACCATATCTTTATGTGGGAAACATATTCAGACCAAACTGCAAGAACATCAGCCCAATAGTTTGCAGATGGTGGCCAAGTATGTGTGCAAATCGATTCCCCTTATCAATTCGAACATGGTGAAACCGAATTGAACGAAATTTGGTACAGAGGTAGCACTAGCAAAGGGCACCTCATATTCATGTTTAATATCCCTATAGCACGTTGTATTTCAACAAGCTACTACAACCAACATTCAATCATACTCCTTGAAAAGGACAAAGAGTTATAACAATACCCATGCTTTTAGGAGAAAGTAGGCTATATGTTCTTTACTGAACATCTTGTTTGTTTTCTTTTATATTGATAACTAGTAGTAGTTCCCGGCTTCTCTCGGCGGATTTATTTGTCTTCTGGGTGATAATGAATATTTCTACAGAACTGGCACATGACACTTAAACTACCAGAAAAATATATAAATTTTTGTGGTGGTGATGGTGGTGCTGGTTGTAGTGGGGGTGATAAGTAGTACAGTATAATGGACGTAACATTTAGGTCATTTTCCCCTAATGATAATAATGAATATGGAAACGGCTATTTACTAACTACAGCACAGACACATGTAATTTACAACAACAACAAAACTAAAAATGATTAGAAAGAGGAGTAAGTGAAATAAAAGACACTGCCTAGGGCCTATATTTCATTGTCTGTTAGAAATGTAGAGACTAATAGTGTCGCCTTTTGTCGCATAGTGCCGTAGGAAATTAATCAGAACACTTTGGAGAACTTCGGCTGTCCCGCGCTCCTGTGGTAGCAATAGTATCATTTATGGCCACATAGCGCTCAACGATAAGTTTCGGATTAAATTAAGGTAAATTTGAAAGCACCAACGCTTATTGCAGCTGATAACCTCAATGTCTTGCACCAACACCATTGCACTTATACAGATGCATAATATGTTCATGATAACTGTTTTAATGGGCAAAATAAATAATTTTGCACTAATTACTCCCCGTGACTGCAATTCATAAGCAGCGCAAGATTTAACCATTTTCTCAATTCTGCACCAGAACCCTGGTAGGGGCGACGTGATGCAGCCCAAATTGCCAGTCAACAATAGACTTATTTAAATACTCTTACAGTTACACTACTACGGACATGAATGCTTCTTGGGCCTTTATACATGGTTTTCAAGTTCAGTTTGTCTGTTATTCTAAATGTAGGGAATGGAGAGCGTTGTCCAAAATATCAAGTGGACAGTGTTACCAGCAGGGTTTCAAAGTGTATGTATAATTTGGTGCGATTAGGAGGAACAGTGTATATTTGTGATAAAGGGCCTAAATGCAGGGAATGGAGTGGTCCGAAATTTAAAGTGGACAGTGTCACCCGCTGGTTTCCAAAGGGTAAGTGTACTAAAAGTGGTTCAGATCGGTGAAACGGTGTAGATTTGTGCCAATGGACCTAAATTCAGGGAATGAGTGGTCTGTCCGAAATTTCAGGCAGACAGTGTTACTCGTCGGGTTCCAAAGTGTAAGTATGTGAAATTTGGTTCAGTTCGGTGAAACTGTGTAGATTTATGCCAAAGAGCCTAAATGCAGGAAATGGAGTGGTCTGTCCGAAATTTCATGCTGACAGTGTTACTCGCTGGCTTCCAAAGAGTAAGTATGCAAATTTTGGTCCAGATCGGTGAAACGGTGTAGATTTGTGCCAAAGGGCCTAAATGCAGGGAATCGAGTGGTCTGTCCGAAATTTCATGCTGACAGTGTTACTCGCTGGCTTCCCAAGAGTAAGTATACAAATTTTGGTTCAGATCGGTGAAATGGTGTAGATTTGTGCCAAATGGCTTAAATGCAGAGAATGGTATGGTCTGTACGAAATTTCATGTAAACAGTATTACTCACAGGGTTCCAAAGGGTAAGTATACACATTTTGGTTCAGATCGGTGAAACGGTGTAGAGTAGTGTCAAAGGGCCTAAATGCAGGGAATGGAGTGGTCTGTCCGAAATTTAATGTGGACAGTGTTACCCGCCGTGTTCCAAAGGATACGTATACAAATTTTGGTTCAGATCAGTGAAACGGTGTAGATTTGTGCCTAAGGGCGTAAATGCAGAGAATGGAGTGGTCTGTCCGAAATTTCATGCAGACTGTGTTACTCGCAGGGTTCCAAAAGGTAAGTATACAAATGTTGGTTCAGATCGGTGAAACGGTGTAGATTTGTGCCAAAGGGCATAAATGCAGGGAATGAAGTGGTCTGTCCGAAATTTCATGTAAACAGTGTTACTCGCAAGGTTCCACATTTTGGTTCAGATAGGTGAAAATGTGTAGATTTGTGCCAAAGGGCCTAAATGCAGGGAATGGACTGGTCTGTCATAAATTTCATGCAGACAGTGTTACTCGCAGGGTTCCAAAGGGTAAGTATACACATTTTGGTTCAGGTCTGTGAAACGGTGTAGATTTGTGCCAGAGGGCCTAAATGCAGGGAATGGAGTGGTCTGTCCGAAATTTAACATAGCCTAAACTATTCCTCTTGAATCTGGCTATCATTAAAAAAAAGAATTTTGCGAATCCGACTGGTAGTTCCAGAGATTAGCCGTTTCAAACACAAAAACACACAAACAAACACACACACTCTTCAGCTTTATTATATTAGTATAGATTAACCGGTAAGTGACAAAATCAATATTATATACTGTTACGTGTTGCCCCTAGTGGCAAGTTCGTTAACTGGATTACGGTGGGTGAAAGCACAACCCAATTGTTCCTTTAACGAAATATTAGCTTTATTGCAGGCCAGGAAAATACACCACACAATAAGTACTGAATCTCACTTCATAAAACACTACTAGTCACTATAGCTTCCACGCATAGCCTACTTTCACACTACTGTCCCCGCTATTAATACCTGCAACTCTGCCTTGTACACAAACTACAGTTATTTACGATAGCCAGTCACTCACCACTACACACTGCTTCGCTGTCCGCTGGCTAGGGAACAGCCCACTGCGTTTCGCAATTCACCACAATATCTCTGTCGCACTATGTAACTATACACTCCTCAAAAATCAGTCCCTCCGCATGATTCACACTGCCTCGCTGTCTGGAGAATCAGCCCCATTTGGGTTTCGTAACTTCGTGCGTCACGTCGCCACACTACCGTCGCACAGGTAAAAACACGCAGTAGCTCTAAAACACAGTCCCCCCCTTCGCTGGTGAGGCCACTTTACATAGGGAGGGTGGTGACTCAATGGACTTTTCCAGAGTAGGAGAGTTCACAGCTCCTCCCAAGAGTTCCATCACCAGGTACACCGGGAATATTCCAGACCATGTCTTTGTTCCCGCTGCGCAAAAGATTTGAAGAGCGCCTACTGGCAGGTGGTGGTCCACGCTAAGGACCACGAGAAAACGGCGTTCACCGTGGGCAGCGGACTCTGGCAGTTCTTCGTCATGCCGTTCGGGTTGTGCAACGCCCCTGCAGGCTTCGAAAGGCTAATGGAGTCCATCCTGAGGGGACTACACTGGAAGACTTGCCTGATCTACCTAGATGACGTTATCATTCTGAGGAAAAGCTTCGAGGAGCACTACAGCAACCTGAAGGAGATCTTGATGAAGCTACGGGCTGCCCAGCTGAAGTTGAGCCCCAAGAAGTGTCAGCTCTTCCAGAAACAGGTCCAGTACCTTGGGCATATCGTCTCCGGGGAAGGGGTGCTTACTGACCCAGAGAAGACCGCAGCTGTGAGGGAGTGGCCAGTTCCGAAGGACAAGTCCCAACTTCGAAGCTTCTTGGGACTCTGCACATATTACCGTCGCTTCGTCAGAGGATTCGCCGACATCGCCAAACCACTGCATCGACTGACCGAGAAGGACCAACTCTTCACGTTGACAGCAGAATACCACAATGCCTTCGAACAACTCAAGCAGGCTCTGTGCACCGCACCTATTCTGGCCTACCCCAGACCTGGAACAAGATTCATCGTCGATACCGATGCCAGCGACTCTGGTATAGGGGGTGTCCCGTCGCAAGTAGTGGACGGCAAGGAGAGAGTGTTGGCATACATCAGCAAAGCCTTGTCAAAGCCAGAGAGGAACTACTGTGTCACCAGGAAGGAACTGCTCGCCATCGTGAAGACAATAGAATACTTCCACAATTACCTGCACGGGCAAGAATTTCTCATCAGGACCGACTATGCATCCCTGCCGTGGCTCCTGAATTTCAAGCAGCCCGAGGGTCAACTCGCGCAGTGGTTAGAGAGGCTTCAAAAGTACAACTTTGAGATCCAGCACAGGAAAAGCCAACTGCATTCTAACGCCGTCGCCCTGTCACGAAGGCCGTGCCCCGAAGACTGCACTTTCTGTCCCAGAAGGGAGGAGAATACCGGGATACAGTGCCGAAGGACTACCGTGGAACTTCAAGGGAGCTGGAGCCGCGAATCTTTCACGCGGACGCAAGCAGAAGTTGATGACCTGGGACTGATAGCCGAATGGAAGAGGGCCTGTGTTCCCAGACCCGGGTGGAACATTGTGAGCGACTGCAGTCCAAAGTTCAAGTCCTACTGGGCGCAGTGGGACTCGCTTATTGTAAAGGATGACCTCATCTGCCGTACCTGGGAGAACATCGACGGGAAGACATCTCGGGAACAAGTCGTCGTTCCAAAGGCTATGACGGAGGAAGTCCTGAAGGAAGTCCACGAAGGATCATCTGGTGGACACCTACGGATAAAGAAGACCCTGTAGAAGCTGAGAGAGCGGTTCTACTGGATCGGATGCCGAGCAGACGTGGAGAACCACTGCGCGAGGTGCCACGATTGTGCAGCCAGTAAGGGCCCAGGACGAAGACGACGGGGCCCTCTGAAGACCTACAACGTGGGCGGCCCTATGGAGAGAGTGGCCATTGATGTTGCTGGGCCATTCCCGTTAAGCGAGGCAGGGAACCGTTACATATTGGTCGTCAGCGACTACTTCACCAAGTGGCCAGAGGCGTATGCACTTCCTAACCAAGAAGCCGTGACGATCGGAGAGACCCTGGTGAAAGAATTCGTCGGCCGGTACGGAGTACCCTTGGAACTGCACTCTGACCAAGGGAGGAACTTCGAGTCGCAGGTGTTCCAGAACTTATGCCAGCTGCTGGGAATCCAGAAGACAAGGACGACGCCGCTACACCCCCAGTCCGACGGAATGGTAGAGCGATTCAATCGCACCATCGAGAACCATCTCCGGATAGTCGTCAGCGAGCACCAGAGGGTTTGGGACAGACTATTTATCCTGGCCTACCGCACCGCCGTGCATGAGGCCACCGGGTGCACACCAGCCTGGGCCATATTTGGGAGGGATCTCCGTCTACCTGTCGACCTTGCCTTCAGCCGTCCTGGGGACGATCCGGTCCCGGTAAGCCAGTATTGTCAAGAACTGGACGACCGACTGGAAGACGTGCACGCGTTTGCAAGGAGGAGACTGCGGATCGAGACCGAACGAATGATGACCCGATGCGACCAGCAGACGGATGCCGGCGGATTCTACGAGGACGAACCTTTACGGAGAAAAGGCTATCGTAAATAACTGTAGTTTGTGTACAAGGCAGAGTTGCAGGTATTAATAGCGAGGACAGTAGTGTGAAAGTAGGCTAATTGTGGAAGCTATAGTGACTAGTATTGTCTTATGAAGTGAGATTCAGTGCTTATTGTGTGGTGTATTTTCCTGGTCTGCAATAAAGTTAATATTTCGTTAAAGGAACAATTGGGTTGTGCTTTCACCCACCGTAATCCAGTTAACGAACGTGCCTCTAGGGGCAACACTTAACAATACTTTATGATGATTGAATATCAAAACTACTAACTTACTGTCTCGTCTTCTGAATTCAGTTTTTTCTTTTATTGGATCTAGGATTTTCCTCGAGATCTGCCTTTCTCGTTTTTCTTGAAAATATCCTTCCTATTCATAGCAATGCATTCTGCGCCATAACTAATAAAATCTCCGGTCGTATTACTGCGCAGTAATGTTGTATCTGGGCGTTAATGGGTATTGATTTCTTCTTGTAGAAATTTTTATTATTTGATATCCTGTTTCCATTTACCTAATCCTTGATGCTGAGCCTTCTTTCTCCGAGATGTTCGAATCCATCTACTCTCCATGGTATTTACATTTCTCCATTTGTTTGATTTTCCCTTCTCCTACCTATAGCACTTTGGGTGTTCGTTGCAAAGTCTGTATTTTCAAAGGATATCTGGAGTCCCGTATTCACTGCTTGTGTCTTCAGTTCATTGACTTGTTCTGCGGCTGTTTCTAGCGAGTCAGAAAAAGTCACAAGGTCATCTTCAAAGACCAGAAAATTCTATAGCCAAGTCTGGCTCCATTTTCAACACAGTTGTTACTCATTTGTTTCAGCCACTCACGGATGACTTTCTGGAGTACGCAGTTGAAATGTAAGAGAGTGCATCTCCTTGCCTTCCCTCCGTCCCAAGGAATCCGAAATCTCTCCCATGAATTTCACTTTGAAGGTGGTGTTGGTAAGAGTCTGTTGGATGTCTAGCCAAATTCTTTCAGAATATCAAGAAGGGTAAGCTTTCAATAAAGTTGTAAGCCTTTCTGAAATCTGTGAAAGTGACTACAAATTTCTTCACCGTTCTGCTACAGTCTTCGTTTCTCTTTAAGTGTTTAGAGACTAATGGGTATGATACCCTATCTGTTGTGCCATCTGGTCATTTCATGTTTCACCTGTTGGGATTGGAACCTTTGATGTACAGAGAGCCAAAAATGACACAGTGTTCACAGCATCACATCGACAATGAAACAGTTATCTGCTGTGTAATTCCAAGAATCGTTTCCTGTGGCGTGAACCAACAACCACCAACATACCATCCATCATGACCGCAGTATTAGCCTTTTATTATTACCATTATTATTATTATTATTATTATTATAATTATTATTATTATTGTTTTTTTTATTTGGGGCATGTTGGTAGAAACCAATTAGTTTTATTGCAATTCATTCTGAAATCAAACAATAAAAAACTCGTGACACTACAGCCCATGAGAGGCTTAGGCCAACCAAGTGACCACTACCCAGCCATTTGGACTGCAGATTATGTGGTGACTCGTGGTCAGCGCGTCGTGCCCTCTCGACCGTTAATTTTGGTCTCAGAAAGTGGGGCCCAACCTCACTGTCAGGCAGCTATCAATATTGTCGTCACGAGGTTGAGTGCACCCCGTTCCAGTCCTCACGTCAGTTCATAACATCCCTGATGGAGCCGGGAATTGAATCCGGGGCCTCCGGAAGCAAGGCAGGAACGCTACCCTAACACCTCGTGACCTATCGAAATTAAATATGTGTCTACTGTTATTATTTCTAAACTTTTCTAGCAATTATGATGAAGTATAACATGTCACCAAAATAAGGATTTCGATTCTTAAATCTACGACAAAATATTTTGAGAAATTCCATAAGGTGTTACATATTTCCAACCACTTTCACGTTCTGTCTGACGTGCTGTATTTGCAATCCACGACAACTTTTCTACACGATTTTATTAGCATGAACTCCATCAAATACCTACATCGTTTTTCATACATTGTAGACACTTTCCCGCGTTCCATTTGGCCATAATATTGCAATAATAGACTATTCAGCGCCCGTAGTGGGCAGTGAGATCTGCAGCCTGCCATCCTTTTGACTTACCTTTGTGAAATGTGAACGAAGTTACGATTTAAATTCTTTTGATAGATGTTGGACCAGACGATTAATAAGCACACACAAATTCTTAACATAAAATTTAACGAGACAATTTTTTTTAATGATGAAGTTAAACTAAAATGTATCCTCTAATGACGAGCCGGTGATGCTAATCATTGTGTAACTTCAAAGAAGCCATACCTTTTCATAAATTCTCCTCCGCCTGTACGATATATCGTGTTCGTTAATTACGTGGCTCTACCGTAATGATCGCCTCTTGCGTTAGCCATCCCTCATCCTCAGCCTCCGTGTCTTGGCAACTCCGCCATTACCTGGATTACTTTGCGTCAGCTTCACCACAACCTACGCATACTCATTATAATGCTGATTACTCTAAGGCTGATGTATCCTCGTGGAAACTTATCATTTAAATCTATTGAAGACTTCTGTATTTTATTTGTTACAAAATATGGCTACACTAGTATTGTTGAAAGTAGTGAACACTCATATTAAAGTCAAATTATACAACGATTTGCACTCTCATAAACATATTATTTGATGCAATTTCTCACCAGTCTCGCGTACGGTTTCATGTGACCTGCATTCTTCAAGGAGCTGTTGTGTTTGCTGTTGTTGTTGTTGAATCGTTTAGGGGCTGTGCGACAACGTATGTGTCATTCTGATGCCTGCAGTAGTGTGCCTATTAATAATTAGGAATGGGAAAGAGACAGACATGGCTCCAAACGTGAGCCAAATTTATTGAGGTTGCTAGAGAACATGCTTTATGACAACTAATTATTTATGCTCTCGTTGCTCGCATATACGAGGCACGTCCTGAAAGTAAGTTTCGTTTGGTAATAAAATTAAATTGTGTACAGATACAGAAACAAGAAGTTCCGTGAAGAACTATACAGCCTACTTTTCATGCCAATGATTATTCTACAGTATATGAACCTATCTAGAATAATGACAAAATTAAGTTGGTAATATCGAAATATCAAATTAGTTCAAAATATACCTGGTATAATTTAGCCTAATAGAGCACTACAGTTGGCAGCCCTGGTGACTGAATATATTCCTAGTTCCTTCTCTTAAGGTACAGAATACAAAATTAGGTTGAAGTCCAATGGACGTTACATGCAGTTAGACACTGGATCTATCAGCACGCGTAAAAGCATTTTGCCAACAATACCATGCGTGTGCTGGTCAGAAATAATCTGAAATATTATGATATCTTGTTGTGCCAATTTTGGACGAAATCTATTTGTTAGTATAGGAGTTACATGTATTTTAAAATTGGACATATCAGCAGGCATAGAATCATATTGGCAGCACTGCCTTTTATTAATTACTCCAAATTAATCTACAATGTCAGGTGCTATACGTGTGCAAAGTATAGAGCTGTTGGCTTGCATACTTTCTGATATATTGATATTAGGGTAAAAAAATATAGACAGCATTTATTAACAGTTGGCAGCCCTGATTGCTCTTAACAATACTTAAAGTCATTCTGTTATGGTACACATAGCACATACGAAATTTGATTGTAATCCAACTGATAGTATAGAAGTTACATGTATTTAAAAATTGGTACTATCAGCAGGCTTATAATCATGTTGGTAGAACTGACGTATATAAGTTACTCAAAATTAATCTAAAATGTCAGAATATAAGTGTGCATAGTTTAAAGCTGTTGGCTTGCATACTTTCTGATATATTGGTATTTGGATAAAAAATAGAGAGGCAATTATTAACAGTTGGCAGCCCTGGTGACTCTTACGAATACGCTCAATCATATGTGTTTATGTACAGATATTACATACAAAATTTGGTTGAAATCCAATTGATAGTGTAGAAGTTATATGTATTTAAACATTGGACCTATCAGAAGGCTTAAAATTATTTTGGCAACACTGCCATTGTTGGCCTCCTGAAAATTAAACAGAAATAGTATTATCTGCATGTGTACCAATTTTGGAATAGCTCCCATGCATACCTTGCGAGATATCCAACATGGAGCTCACATTTTTAGTGCGTTTTTCAGCAGTTGGTAGCACTGACATCATTTTCAAATATGGACGTGAGATATTCCGGTGCACATCTTTACTCATACTAAATTTGGTTTTGATTGCTGCAGCCGTTTAGGAGTTGATAGGGGGGACACACACAGCCAGACAGACAGACAGACACACATTTTCCCGTATCGATCTCATAAGTCTACTTTTTCCTCATTTTTGCAAAATGTGAAAAGTAGGCTCAAAATATATTGCACAACATTCTACACCTCTTAAACTACTTTTCCACATAATTGCCGAACCTTTGCAGGCATTTGTCATAGCATGGCACAAGTTTTTGGATACCTTCTTCATAGAAGTTTGCCGCCGACCCGTAAACGAGAGTGAAGACTCCCCTGTAAGATATCCTACCGTTTTGCCACCACTGTTAGGCAAATTGCGTATGTGGTCAGGAGAACTCCTAAACGTACGCAGTTCTCCTGGTAAGCACGCAATTTGCCTAACAGTGTTGGCCAAACAGCAGGATATCTTACAGGGGCGTTTTCTCTCTCGTTTACGGGTCGGCGGCAAACTTCTATGAAGAAGGTATGCAAAAACTTGTGCCACGCTATGACCAATGCCTCCAAAGTTCGGCAGTTAAGTGGAAAAGTAGTTTAAGAGGTGTAGAATGTTGTGCAATAAATAATTTTTCTGTATCTTTACACAATTTAATTTTATTATCAAACGGAATTTACTTTCTGGAAGTGCCTCGTACATCGTCGGTATACCAATAGCCTAACGTAGACGGAACAATTGTCTCAATATCCACCAGATCTTACCTCTGTCGGTCAATTAACTTATGGAATAACTCGACTCACGGAAGCGTATTGAAGAGTAGGATCAGGGTTTTACAAGCTCATCATCGCCATCGTGGGAAATGAGTTTCCAAAATATATGCTGTCTATGATATCGCTGTTTTGAATGTGAAATCATTTTCCTTAGTGATACCGAAAGGAAAAACTAGTCAAAAATGTAAATAAGTAATACATTTATTGGGAGTACAAATAGTAAATATATTACAAAATTTGTCCGGCTATCAACATTTCAAATATTGAGTAATTTTAGCCTACTTTCGATTTTTGCAAAAAATGAAAGAAGACTTATGAGATCACTACAGGGCCAAAAATTTTGTGTCTATCTGTGTGTGTGTATGTGTGTGTGTGAGTCTGTGTGTGTGTGTGAGTGTGTGTACTCTGAATGTCTGTCCCCCCTATCAATTCGAACACGGTGAAACCGAATTGAACGAAATTTGGTACAGAGATTGAACAAGCAAAGGGCACCTCAGTGTCATGTTTTATATCGCCGCCATCTTTACCAAATCTGAATGGCGGCCACTCAAACGTTCAAAACGTACAATCAAATAGCGACTAACCAAATTATCCGATCTCTACCAAATTTGGTAATAACATACCTTCATATAGGACGCGTCTTGTGACAGAACTACAAGGTTATCCGCCGTACCATTTCAGGATGGCGGCCGTGCGAATTATGCAAACTTTATAATCCATATCATGGGACCCACCAGTTCCGATTATCGAGCCGAGAATCGATTTAACTGTTCTAAAGGAAGAGGCACGTTCGAAATTAAAAGTTTATTTTGTAATACTATAGTGCAGAAGTGATTTTAAAAAGCTGAGCCGTCTCGGTAAGAAGACAAGATGGCAGCGGATATCTTGTGCCTGACTTATATTTCACTAATTTGAGTATTGCATGCAATATAGCGTACTGATACAAAATAAATAAACTTAGTATGAAATGCTTTATACATAAATAGTATACTCCACTGATGAAATCGTTAGGTCTAAATCATTATTTGCTAACAAGTTCTATGTAAGTCATTTTATATAGATCAATGTTCGTTGGCACAAATGGCTCCGTGGTAAAGCGTTAGTCTGTCATTCATATGCCTATGGTTCAAACCCCATCAGAGTTTGGTTTTTTGCTTGAAATTTTATATATTTGTTGCTTTGTAATGACTCAGACATTTTAAAATTAAGGCTTATATTGTGCATATTACGGTGCAAAACATATATTTAATTAAAACATAATTCGCCAGCAGATTTTCTCGAGACATCTAGCAGCCAAAAAGGTAACTGCACGCCGGCCTACTTATTAACTTCCAGATTTTATTGAAAAGTTTCTTCTTATGGCCGCTAGAATGAACTCGCCCTGTTAGGATTATATTGTTCGATATTTCTCCACTAGATTTCACGACTGGTCTACATGGGACTCCATTGATAGTATACCATTGGCATTCTATGCGCATCGAATTTGAAGAATGACAGGATGATACTATGATACATTTTTACTTCTTATTTTAAAGGGTTTGTTACAGCCTATTGTGCGTTATTTGAAAATGTTATTTGAAGTAAAGAACAAAAAGATTTCACATAGTAACTGAATTCTAGCCGCTGGTACTAGTTCAGGTTATCAATACTTTTATTTCAGGCAAATAGCAATCGAAAATATCCACATAGTTTGTATACACACGTCTCTGTAGGGACACGGAAAGATTTGTTAATTCAATTAGGGTTGTGAAAGCCATGCACAACCAGACGTGTAAAGACATGCCTCAACTCAATGTTGGATGTTGCCCACGGCAGGTCGATTATGTAATAATAACAATAATAATAATGTTATTTGTTTTACGACCCTTTTAACTACTGCTGCTTTTAGATACGCCGGGGTGCCGGAATTTTGGCCCGAAGGGGATCTTTAACGTGCCAGTAAATCTATTGACACGGCTCCCTCGCATTTGTGCACCCTCAAATGCCAGCTGACTGCGCCAGGATACGAACCTGCAACCTAGGGCCCAGCAAGCGAGAACGTTGCCGCAGAGCCACGCAGCCAGTCCGGTCGATTATGTCTCCAGATCCATAACATTCTTAAGATACTTCTTATCTATCTTTCTTCAATGTTGGTAGTAGTTTTTTTTTCTAGGTTGTGGCGTTTGGTAGAGGTAAATAGTTTCTAAGGTCTTCAACCAAGGAATGATTCTATTATACTCTTTGATAATAACAACGAGTTATAACTATACTCATACATTTAGGAGAAAGTAGGCTATATGTTCTTTACTGAACATCTTGTTGTTCTATGTGGGAGTGTGCACAACAACTCTCGAAAGTTTCATCGGAATAGGGAAAACAGACAAACTATCAAGATAGAAGATAAGTCTGTTACTAAAAGCTCATTGCGAGCAAACGTTATTCTGTTCTGTCTCAAAGCTTGAAGAATGAATATACCGGTATTGTTGTTAATGGAGAAAGCGAGCGAGCAAACAGAACATGCCAGCTTAATCTGCGGCACTTACTTTCTAAACACTTTGCTCGCTTCCTTTCTTTTCTTCCTTCGTTTATTCCCGCAATACCCTTTTACATTCGTTGTTATTTCATGCATACATCGAGCTAATGATAATAAGTTTTCTGACATGTCTGCAATTCTTGTTATGAACATAACGAAGACAATTTAATATAAAGTAATACCCCCTTTTTAATTTCTTTCTCGCAGTTTGTTAATGTTGACTGGGAACTTTATGACATTAGAGATAAGTAGCATTATGCTGTAAGTGGCCTTCCCATTCATACCTTCCAGAAGAAGAAGTTTAATTATCTCGTCCGCAATGGAGCTAGTCCAAGATGGATGGCAGTCCCATTATAAGTGGAAGGGGAGAATGACACCTATAAGCTTGTACACACGGAGTCCCTTCTTGGCTTCTGTCCACAAGATCCAGGGTTACGATAAGTGCTACTGATGCACAGGAGAGCTCTTTCAAATACCATGGCAGTTGTGTGAGAAGGGATAAACGATACATATAAGCATGTTCATGCAGGTTTCTTTGCTTCCACCTACAAGACACAGGGTTAGTATTAGTCTTCCTGATGCATACCAATAGCTTACATTGAAATGTTAGAAGCCATTGTTCAGTGTTGCATAAGCAAGCAATTAATCCAAGCTTTTCAGTTGGAAAACACGAGTGTGCCCAATAAGATTGGACGAAGAGTTACAATTAATTTACAGTACTAGTGTCTGAAATAAAAGAATAAAATACTTGAATTAATTATACTCTTAATAAAACACTTCTCACATTTATTGGGGGGGAGGGGTGGTAATTGGACGCCCAGTTTATTGTTCTCGTAGTTTATTGCTGGTTAACTCTATGTCCACAATCAATCAACAATCGACATTCAACTGCAACTAATCAACTTCTGGCATCCGGTCATATGGAATAGCTTTACATAAAACGTACACAACAGTGTCAAGACAAGGACAACTAGAAAACACGAATCGTTAGAAAACTAGCTAAACAACTGAAAAAACGCAAAATGTTAAACCTAATGAACAACCCAGTCATGGCAACGAATTCAACTTTCACAGCAGAAAAATAAGAGAACGAACATTGCGTTTTCCGTACAAGAAATTGACTTGTATGGACAGACTTAAATCACACCATCAAGCTACTAATCGCGGGCATAGAGATAGCCCGAAAAAACTACAAGAAGAAGATATAGAAATAACTAAGAACCTAGCCGCCAAAAAGACATCAAACAAGAATGCAATACCAATAATACCCACAGCAACAGACAAGTAAAATAGAATATGTTGATGGAGCAAAAAGCAAAATAACAGGACTTAATTATAACAAAAGCGGATAAAGGCAACACTACAGTAATAAAACAGAATGCATAGACAAACAGAAACATTCTCACCAAAGCCAAAACAAATCAAAATTAATTAACATGAACCCAAAATTACGGGTTTTAAGAGTACTACGAGAAAATACATATAGATGAATGCCCAATAAGACCAATCGTTAACTGAAGGAATGTGCCAAACTACAATATCTTTAGGAGCTACTCCAAATATTAAACACCACAAGATTAACACTAAACACATTTCAGTAAGAAAACACAACTGAGTTAGTCACTACACTAGCCTAAACATGATACTATAAAACCTAGCTTGAGGCTAATATTGTTCGACATAAAAAAACATGAACACTTTCTTTACCAATATACATGTATGATGCCATTAATATAATAGAAAACAAACTGATAACAACTAATACGTTAAGATAAACAGAAGAGATCACAATATTTCTGAGGATCATTCTCAACCAAAACGTGTCTCAATTCGAAAAAAGAAATATACGCGCAGACAGAGAGGGCTTATCAATTGAATACCAATAAGCGGGCTAATAGCCGACATATTCATAAACACAATGGAAAATCAGTGGACATATGACAGTTAGGTCATCTTCCCCCGCAATGAAGCGACTGTACAACTAACTAAAACAACTAACATTAACAACCTAAACGAACACACATTCATGGAGAATTCGCCTCTCATCACACTACTTGAACATGACTACTGTACAATGGAATACATTCTTAAATGATGTCTCTGACATGAAGTAAAAAGCGAAGAAATCATACCCTAAATAGTCAATGCTTGCCACGGTGGGTGAGTGGTCAACGTGTCGGTCTACTAACCCCAAGCTTGCAGGTTCGCTCCTGGCCGTGGTAAGTGTTTTTTTTTTTTGAAAGGCGGCAAAAATTGCGACACCATGTCGTACGATGTTGGTATGTCAAAGAACCCATTTGAATTCAGTAGGCCGTGTTCATAATGGCAAAATTAATCTCGGGAGTTTCCGCTAACACGAAGTTCCTCATTTCTCTCCTAGAAAGCGCTATAGTGTTCAAGGAGCTTAGATATCAAACCTCCTTGACTGTCATAGTGCTTCAAGGAACAACAAAATCGACAGGCAAGCTACCCTTTGGGTGTCAAATAACAAAGCTTGCATCCGGCACCCGAGGCCATACAATAAAAATTAAAAATAAAGTAAAAAACAATAAACTACACTACTCCATTATATTTACCAAGGATTCCGATACTGAGCAGAAAATTAACTACCTCGACATAACCGTCGAACGTAATGATAAAGAATTCTCGTATCCAAACCCTCCGCAAACCTGCCGAAACATCACACGCAATTGGGAAACACTTGAACCTTCCAAACTTACACAAATTACTGGGATTCAATGCAATGTTATTATACACAGTACTTAAAGTATACCAATTTCAAATGAAAACTACAATGAAAAAAATCAGAATAACCAAGCAAAAGGCCAAAGAAAATAATTTCTCACCCAACATGATAGATCAAATTCCAGCCAGACATGGAAATTAAACACTTCTAATGCTGCACAGTAATGATAACACATTTGAACTGTTGAATTTCATGAACGCGATTACCTAAAAAATCACCAATTTATTCAAGAAACGAGGTCTCGAAATAGTCATCACAACAAACAACACATCCAGCAAGCTTATGCACAACAATAATAAACAAGACCCGTACTCAGAGTTATACTCATTATTAGCCGCGCCGCTGAACGTAGCAGCGTCAGCGTTTGTTGATTATTTCAGCAGGAGCCTTGCGGAACGATCATGGTGTGGTGGGGGGGAAGGGGGGCGAGTGAGGAGGGCGCAGTGAAGACGGAGTGCAAAGATTACATGACAGTTCCCCACACTGACACTTCCACACACTGCCCAAAATACTGTCACTTCCCCACAGCCCTTGGACGCGACTACCTGTTTAATGACTCAGAAATAATCTCGACTGACATTACCACACACATCCCCCCACCCCTAAGGCTATAGGCTTCAGTGTTCATCGTTACAGCCGCACCTGTGACAATGCACCTTAACATAATACTCATTTGGAGTGAAGAAAAGCGCTCGGTCTATGTACTTCATTACATACCACGGTCTCGAAAATATAATTGTGATGTACTGTAGTGTAATTTCCATCAAAATAAAATAAATGCAGTCTGATTTCCATCACACTTTATCCAGGCTGTCGACTGGCAAAATAGTAACAAAACCGATCAGTTTGGTGTTGTTATCATTTAGGCGTGTTTAAAATCAGCTTTCTAGGCTTCGTCAGTTGTTTTGTATTTTTTTTGTCATATTTGTTCAACAATAATATTAACCTACTCCATTTTCTGTGAATAGGCAACTGCCTTCAGAAAACTTTTCATATTTTTGTCATTTTCGAACTTTTTCTGAAAGTCCTTCCATGTTGAGCTCGGCCTTTCAAAATGCGCAGTTTGTCTTCTCAGCTTCCGTCTTGAACACTTTGACAACCTCTTTTAATTTGGGGTGAGGTCTCCCGACAAGATTGTTGAGTCGGTTGTTCCAGCCCTCAACAGCATTCGTTGTCCTGTGTCGTGCTTAGTGGCAGTTCCACAACTCGATTGGAATGTCTTCGTTATCTAGTCAGTTGTCAACGAAGTAGTCAACTTGATCTATTCCATAGTAGCCTTGGGGGAGACGGGAGATGTGTGTGGAAATGTCAGTCGAGATTATTTCTGAGTCATTAATCAGGTAGCCACGTCCAAGGGCTGTGTGGAAGTGTCAGTATTTTGGGCAGTGTGTGGAAGTGTCAGTGTGGGGAACTGTCCGGACACCAGTGCAAATAGCAGCATTGTGCGACACAGAAGCTCATGTCGCCATGGGCAGTTGAACGATGACTGAGGCTACTGGAGCTGAGTCATATCATACTCGCGCAACTGTGTCTGTCAACCAAGCAGGTTGACAGAGTGACACGTGTAAACAAAGAAGAGTTACCCCTCGACTTCCGGCAATCAAATCCTGAAAGGCTAATAACATGCCAAAACCAGTGAGTCAAGAAAATTACATAGGGCAAACCGGCAGAAGGAAGAATACAACATACAAGGAAAACATAAAAGCGATAATATACGGGACATATTCGGCTGTATGTGAAGATATTGTTGCGTGTTGCCGCGGGCCAGCAGGAGGCTCCCGGGGGGAGGGGCAGTGTGACAGTATAGTGGCCTTGGCCAAACCCCGCAGGCGGAGAGAGAAAGTTCCCACACCCTCCCGGCCCCTCCCAACGGCAGACAGAATAGCGGAACATCTGTGAGTCATCGCAGGCCGGGCAGAGAATACGCGAACATTCTGGATGTCGAACCAACCAGAACAGACTCAATGCGGCAATGGGTTGTGACATGTCGAACTTTCCAGGCCAGGGACTGTTCCCATATAAACCAGCGAGCCGCGGCGAGGAGGCAGTGTATCGCAGAGTGTGTATTGCAGCGTTAGTGTGTATTGGAGTGTATTGGGCAGTGTATTGGTCAGTGCTAGTATGTACTGAAGTGTTGTCGAGTGAGTGCGTACGGAGCAGTACAGCGATTATTACTGGACGTCTACGTTACAGAGTGGAAGCCTATCTGCCAGGGTGCAACTTTGAGTCAGGACTGCGAGTGCTTGGAGGTGTCGCGGTGCTTCGTGGAATACGTGGTCGTGGGATCGACACGGGACGAGCAAGAGCGCACAAGGAGCAGCAAGTGGACTCTGGAAGTAAGTGAAGTGGCAGGGTTAATGCTGTAGAGAACCTGTGTAGACTGTACGTGTGAGTGTAAGCTGGAACACTGTAACGCCTCACGGACAGAGAGAACGTAAAGCGGAAACTAATAGTGACCAGTAGTGTTTTCTGAATTAGACTCAGTGTGTGTGCAAGCGTGTGCACTGTGTATGTTTGTGGGCTGCAATAAAATTATATTTCTTTAAGCAGTAATTGGTGTTGTGCTTCTTACCCACCGTAATCCAGTTAACAAAAGTGCCACTAGGGGGGTGGCACGTAACAACTGGTGTCAGAAGCGGGATTACGAACTCAAGCAAGCACAACACCTGAAGGTCCTAGGTTCAAAATCGTGCAGGTCACTGTATCACAGTACATTATTCTCCTGCGAGTGCATGCCCGTCACAAGTCAGACAAATAAAATGGATGCGCAAATACAACTCCTGCTAGAAAAGTTAACTTCCAAGATAGAGGACGTGGAAAAGAAAATGACAGAACATTTCGAAATAGTGAGTAAGAAAATGATGGAACATTTTGAAAACCTGGGAAAGAAAATGGTGATATATTCGGAAAATTTGGAAAAGAAAATTGGGGAAAGTTCCGAAAATTCTGAAAAGAAAATGGAGCAGGGAACTAGTCAGGACGAGCTGAAATATGACCTGAAATCAAGACCGGAGTATAACAAGCTTGGAGGTGATATGGAAAGTGGCGCAGCAGAGGACGCTGATGGCCAAGACAAACAGTTCGTGGAGTCCGGAGTTCGGAATGCTCAGTGAGTCAGGGACGAGCCACTGGGAAGCATCACGGGCATGGAACTCGGGCCGAGACTTAGCAGCTCTGACGACAGGAACAGCGTCACTAGTGTGAGGACGCCACACTTCGATGAGGCTTCATCATGGCAGATCTTCGGGACTGGGTTCGACACTGTGGCGAACCATGCCAGGTGCACGCTGGAGGACGGAGCCGTTCAGCTCATCACAGGACTTCGCCTGGCGAATGTGCTACACGACGTCCGGACGGGAACTGGGTACAACGGGATCGTCGCGACGCTGGAGGAGCATCGTGGGGACTACCAGCTACCTGCCATGTACCACCTACGGCTAGAAGGGAGGAACGGGCGCGCGAGTAAGTCAATTGAAGAGCTCGCGCTGGCTGGCTCGCCTCCCGAGCACGTGCACCGAGAGGCGGCGTACATCTTCGTGGATGGGCATTCCGACGCCATGGTACGTGAGTCTTCGATGCTCAGTGGAAAGCGCTACCCAAGGCAGGTAAAGACCATCGTGTTGGGAATGGCGGCGGCGAAGAGGACAGCATGGGTGACGCCACCGAGGAGGAGTAACGCCGCCGGAGACGAAGAGGCGGTGGAGGTTGGCTACCCTCCACCAAAGCAGCGTAAACCACCACTGGGACGCCGTTGCAGCAGGAAAGTCACCTATTGGCTACGGAGTGAAAGAGGCCATCTAATTAGAAGCTGTCGGCGAGGAACAGCCTCACGGTTAGCAAAGCGAGTGACGGCCAGCATAAACAGGGGCTTGTCAGCGCCGTCGATGCCACCCCCTCATACCTTGGGCAGCCTTTACGGTGAACAACTCGAGGCGAGTTGCTGTAAGGAGGGGAGCAGTGTTGCGTGTTGCCGCGGGCCAGCAGGAGGCTCCCGGGGGGAGGGGCAGTGTGACAGTATAGTGGCCTTGGCCAAACCCCGCAGGCGGAGAGAGATAGTTCCCACACCCTCCCGCCCCCTCCCAACGGCAGACAGAATAGCAGAACATCTGTGAGTCATCGCAGGCCGGGCAGAGAATACGCGAACATTCTGGATGTCGAACCAACCAGAACAGACTCAATGCGGCAATGGGTTGCGACATGTCGAACTTTCCAGGCCAGGGACTGTTCCCATATAAACCAGCGAGCCGCGGCGAGGAGGCAGTGTATCGCAGAGTGTGTATTGCAGCGTTAGTGTTTATTGGAGTGTATTGGGCAGTGTATTGGTCAGTGCTAGTATGTACTGAAGTGTTGTCGAGTGAGTGCGTACGGAGCAGTACAGCGATTATTACTGGACGTCTACGTTACAGAGTGGAAGCCTATCTGCCAGGGTGCAACTTTGAGTCAGGACTGCGAGTGCTTGGAGGTGTCGCGGTGCTTCGTGGAATACGTGGTCGTGGGATCGACACGGGACGAGCAAGAGCGCACAAGGAGCAGCAAGTGGACTCTGGAAGTAAGTGAAGTGGCAGGGTTAAGGCTGTAGAGAACCTGTGTAGATTGTACGTGTGAGTGTAAGCTGGAACACTGTAACGCCTCACGGACAGAGAGAACGTAAAGCGGAAACTAATAGTGACCAGTAGTGTTTTCTGAATTAGACTCAGTGTGTGTGCAAGCGTGTGCACTGTGTATGTTTGTGGGCTGCAATAAATTTATATTTCTTTAAGCAGTAATTGGTGTTGTGCTTCTTACCCACCGTAATCCAGTTAACAAAAGTGCCACTAGGGGGGTGGCACGTAACAATATGTATGAAGTGGGACACATATTCACCAACATGGAAACAGACTTGAAAATCATACATCAAGAATCGAAAGAGAAAACACTTGCCATAAAGGAAGCAATGAATATAAATATTGTTGTTTTAAGAGAGCCTTCGTGGTTTAGGCGTCAGCAAGCCGGCCTCTCACCGCTGGGTCCGTGGTTCAAATCCCGGTCATTCCATATGAGATTTGTGCTGGACAGAGCGGAGGCAGAGGGTTTTTTCTCTGGGTCCTGCGGTTTTCCCTGTCACAAATTGTATTCAAGCAACACTCTCCGCTATCATTTCATTTCATCTGTCATTCATTTAATCATTGCCCCAGGAGAGTGCGACAGGCTTTGGCAGCCGGCACAGTTATTATCCTCGCTGCTATTTGGGGGCTTCATTCATTCCATTCCCTGACCCGGTCGGTCGACTGGAAGCAGGCTGTGTATTTCATTTCATTGTAGTTTTAAGAGGCGGAACAGTTAGGTCATCTGCCCTTGAAATGGAGTTACTATACACCTAGCTAAAATAACTAACAACCTAAACGAACACATATTCTTGGAGACTTAGGCTCTCTTCACACTACTTGAAAATATCCTCCGTAAAAACGGGAAACATATCGGCTTAGCCAGGCTAGATAAGGAGGGGGAGACAACTCTAAGGGAAACATATTATTGGCATAGAATGTACTATATATCATATCTTCAATATACCAAGGCCCATACGCGGCCGTATTAATGAGTTTAAGTCGTTCCCAACAAAACCGTTTGCGCTTAAAAATGACTGTTAATTTAGTTTAGTTTCACGTGGTGGGAACAAGATTGATCTTTAATAGTTGAAGAAGTCCAAAGCACTCTAACATACACATTGTAGGCCTAACAAGAGAACTGTCCATAGGGACATATCGAAACCGACAATGAAATTTCGTAGAGATGATGAGGAAATCATAAATTAGCTATGTACAAAAAATCAGCTGCCATTTCGAACTGGAAGGTATCGATATCTTGATACAAAATCCGTGTGTCAACGCAACTACTGGGCAACCATTGCATCTTGCTGACTCGTACGGCGCACAGCGGAGTGGCTGGAGAGGAAGAGGGAACGAACTGACACGCTACAACGCGCCAAGGACACTTCATTGTTAGGGAACGAATGTCGAACATAAATTTTTAATGAGGTTCGTTAATCGCATGATAAAATCAAAAATATTGTTGGCACCATGCACAACGAATATGCACTTTGAGGCCACATTGTTTTTCACAGTTTTCCTTACTTATTTGAAGGCAATATTTCGCAGGCACTTCGAACTCGGGAGGTCTCTCCGTAGTGTAATTGGTTGCGAACCACGAATATTTAACCATGCCCTTGAACCGTGGGGAAGAAAATTGGAAATGAATGGAGGATTGCATTTTCAGTACGCTGTTTCTCTGATATACATCAATCTGAACGTCTTCACAAGCCGACACAATGTCTGTTAATCGGCGATACAAAGCTTTCCATTGCCGGGAGAAAAACGTATCCAAGGGCTGTATTTTCCCTGTAGTGCCGGGAAGAATCTGGAGAATTTCTATACTGTTTCCTGGAAGAATGTCTTCAAGACAGCTTTTATCACTATAAGTAGTCCAGGAATCTAACAGGAGAAAACACTTCTCTTCCGCAAATGGGAAAAAGGATTCTTTAAACCAATATTTTGATTCCTTTTTCCCCATTTTTCCTGATTTTGTGGCTGTTACAATATTATATATCTGGAATGAAATATTTCTTTGGAAACTCTCGGACCGAAAGTTCCAGTTGCCTGCTGTACTGTACAATGAATAATTTCGGGAAATGTGTACCGGCCATACCAATTTCAGACATAATTGTGTACGAATGGGTGAGTGCAGGAACTGATTGAACAACTGTTTCTGTATGTTTCTCACCAACAAACGATAGAGTCCTTATCGCTTTCATTTCGCGCACGAAACCACTCTGATCTGTGTTGTGTATTGAAGAAGGGGTGTAGTCTAAAAATTGCTCTGTAGCTACTTCTACAAATTTGTTTGCGACTTGATCTTTTTCGTCTTCTTCTTGCAGGTACGTACGGGATATATATATATATATGACCACGATGTCGCAGCACCTAAAATAAGCAACAACAACATAGTTTCTCCCTCTCCTGTTTCATCGTCACCATACACTATCACATCACTACCATTGAGCTATCTGAATAACATGTACTGTATTAACCCTTTATAGGGCAGAACTATTATTAATATATTGTATTTGCATTTATTATTATTATTATTATTATTATTATTATTATTATTATTATTATTATTATCATGACCGTATGGACCCTATTGGATCACGCATTACATTTATGATTCGCCTTTCTAACAGACCATATTGCTTTCATTCTTTTACTGTGCGCTTGTTTCCTTTCTTCTGACCACTTAGTCCCCGATCTTCTGGGGACTTCATTCTCTGGCTGTACCACCCATTTATTTATCTTCTGACGGTAGACATTTCTGTCTAGTATTTCTGACGTTTCTATCCGGGCCTTTTCCAGGTCATTTTTAACATCTTGTATCCAAGATACGTTCTTCAGTTTTCCCGAGTATGTCAAAATCTTGTGAGTTAACCTTGAACGTGTCTGTGAACGTGTCCATAGAATTTCAGTCTTCGTTTCCTGATGTCTGCGGCGAGGTTGGATAGTTTTTCCGTGGCTTTGCGTGATTTGAGTCTATACCCTATACTTTTCGCTGGGCCCAGAATTTTCCTCAAGATCTTTCTTTCCTCCTTCAAGATATTTTCCAGATCACCTTTCTTATTAAGTACCAAGGTTTCACTTGCATACAGCACTTCAGGTTTAATCACCGTATTATATATAGTGTTTGATTTTTGTATGTATGGACATGCATTTCTTGTTATAGATGTCACGGGTTCTCCAAAACGCTCTTTTGAGTTTTTGTAATCGAACTTTCTGAGCTTCCTTTTCCAATCCTGTTGGTTCTAGGATCTCACCGATATATTTAAAGTGTGGAACCCGTTTGATGTGCCCGTATTTTGTTTGTAGTTCCTGGATGTCGAACCTAGTGCAAATAAACTTGGTCTTCTCGAATGAGATTTTCAACCCAGTTTTCTCAGCGCAGTCCTTGAGGACTTCAATCTGTTTGATCGCTAAAATATCGCTGTCTGCTAGTATCGCTAGGTCGTCTGCGAAAGCTAAACAACTGACCTTGATGTCATCATTCTTTCGTCCAAGTTGACTGGGTTTCCAGAGCTTCTGGGCATTCAAGTCCTTCTCCCATTCTCGAATGACTTTATCTAGAACAAGGTTGAAGAGCAGTGGTGACAATCCGTCACCCTGTCGCACGCCGGTCTTAATCGCAAAGGGCTCTGATAATTCACCCAGAAATTTTACTTTTGACTTCGTGTCCGTGAGTGTTTCCTTGATGAGTCTTAATGGCTTTGGATCAAGTCCTAGGTCTTCTAAGATGTTAAAGAGAGACTGTCGATCGACCGAATCGTACGCCTTCTTAAAGTCGACGAAACTACAAATGATCGGAGAGCTTCGGGTCGCTCTATATTTCAATATCGTCTTCAAGTTAAAAATGTGTTCAACACAAGAACGCTCAGGAAACCAGCTTGATATTCACCAATTTTGTGTTCAAGCTGTTCTTGTACTCTTTGAATAAGACACGCGGAGAGAATCTTGTAGGTGACTTGAAGGAGAGAAATCCCTCTGTAGTTATTCACATCCGTTCTGTCACCTTTCTTGTATAACGGATGGATGAGTGCACATTTCCATTCTTCAGGTAGCTTTTCTGTTTTACAGATATCCATGATGATTAGTGTGAGCTACTCAAGTGTATTTGGGCCTATGTTCTTTAATAGTTCTGCAACTATGCCATCTTCTCCAGACGCCCTGTTACTATTGAGTCTGAAAATGTGTCTCTGGATTTCTTCTTTAGTAGGTGGTGGAGATTCAGGGTTTACATGTACGGGAGTCTCTTTGGGCTGTCCACGTCGAGCTATATGCTAGCGCGTGCAATCCTATTACGAATCTCCGTGCCGATTTCAGGACCTTGCAGTTCGAAATGGCAGCTAATTTTTTGTACATCGCTAATTTATGGTTTCCTCAACATCTCTACGAAATATCATTGTCGATCTCGATATGACCGTATGGACAGTTCCCTTGTAAGTAGCACAGAAATACCTCACAAGCGAGCCGGACATGACACTTAGGAAGCAGGGTCATACAATGAATTGGAGAGATAACATGGGGTCAGCCCCAAAAGGAAAATTCCCCTCAGTTTGGACAGTGAAGTGTGACAGAAGCTGGACGAGAAATAAATCCACATCGCCCAAATAATGAGCTAAGCACGTTAAACTCACGTCTAAATCAGAACACCAACCAACCTGACCATTTACTAACCATTACTTTTAGTCGCATTAAACAAGTTTATTTATTCATTTATCGTATGGCTTTTTGTGCCGTGAGTGTCCGAGGACATGTTCGGCTCGCCTGAGTCTGTAGCTGCTTCCAGCGGACACCCTTAGGGCGAGCTACAAGTCCCATTCAATTTCAAGTAGTTCCAACTTTCGACACTAGATATCAATGATACCTAGTGATAAACGTTGGACTTTTATAGAGCGTTCCGACGAAATCTAACCTAACAATTTAGCTTCACACAAGTTTAGTCTGTGAAAGGATCTTTTACATGCCATCAATCTATGACATGGGACTGCCGGATTTACTTCCCCTCCGAAGGAAGGCATACTGAAGGATTTTTAACGCTCTTAAAAAATCCGACGACTTCGGCCGGGTTTGAACCCGCTATCTTGGGCACAGCAGTTCAGCATGCTATCAACTACGCCACCGAAACCGCTATTAAACATGTAAACCCGAAGGTCAGGAGCCACTGACATAACATCTAAAATTCACACACTAACAAACCTGACAAGTTACACAACTTTACTTTACGGAAACTTACGTGTAACTAGAATAGTAACAAGTAGTTCCGTGAAGAACTAAACAGCCTATTTTCATATATCCTACTTATGTTAACTGCCACTATCAACATACAAAATTTCAGTTTGATTGCTGTAATAGATTCGTAGATATTGGGAACCGACTAAATATTTCGGATGGTCGCCATGTTGGATTCTATATATGTAGGTCCTAGAGTTATGTACTGTTACATGACGATTATTGTGCACGTGTAGCATTCAAACTTCAATCGCATGATTAGGACACAAGAAATAACAACGAGATTTTAAAATTTCGCACAGCTGCCATCTTGTGGTTATGGAAACAATTGAAATAAATTAGATGCCAGTGGATTAACATTCGTATAAGGATTTACTGTACCAGGTTTCACTGCACTCGGATGGTTAAATTGCGAGAAACGTCCATGTGAATATTTATAATTCGCGTCGCCGCCAGGTTGGATTTTCGATCACCAGGTTATTTAAAGTCCTATAAGTGAACTTAAGTTCATTGCCCCTATGAACATAAAAAATTCAGTTTGATTGCTATAATAGATTCTTAGATATTCAGAGCTGTCTAAATATTTCGGATGATCACCATGTTGGATTGTTAAATGTATAGGCCATATAGTCATATACCATTAAAGGGAAATTATTGCGTAGGTTCATTATTCAAACTTTCACTTCGAGCGGATAATTACAACACAAGGATTAAAAAATTAATTTTAAAATTCGCACAGCCGCCATCTTGAGGTTATGTAAACAATTGAACGTAATTAGATACCAGTGCATTACAATATGTATAAACATTTCCTGTTTACGGCAAATACGGCGAGTTCGTAGATTTGAATCGCGCGCACGGAAGCAGCAAAGTAACCTCATTTTCTCGGAGGCAAAAATTTTCTCCGCCAATCCGATTGTGGCATCGTCTTTTACATAACACGCAGAGCGTCCCTGATTTTTTCGTCGGTATAATTAAGATACACCCTGTAGATTCCAAGAAATGGATTTTTTGACAGCGATGAAGACCATACGCTATTAAGTCGTGGAATGCATTAACAGTTTGTTCTTGAAATTTAGAGAATTAAAATGACTGCCTACAGCTAGCAACAACCATAAAATGATAGGCTGGTGCAGGTCAGCGGTAACGATGTGCTATTACCAGGTAAAAATTGAAATGTCCCCAGTAGCTCAAAGCTCAATGACCAGCATACAAAACGGGAAGTCGTGGATTTGAGTCCCGCTGGGGCCAGACATTCTCTAACTTCCATCTACTTAATGCTTGCCACGGTGGGTGAGTGGTTATCGTGTCGATCTACCAACCCCAAGCTTGCAGGTTCGCTCATGACCCTGGTAAGTGATTTTTGATAGGCGACAAAAATCACGACACGCATGTCATACGTTATTGGCATGTTAAAGAATCCATTTGAAATCAGTAGACCATGTTCATAATGGCAAAATTAATCACAGGATTTTCCGCCAATACAAAATATCCTCCACTCGTCCTATCTCTACTAGAAAGTCCTCTAGTCTCAAGGAGCTTAGATATCTAACTTCCTTGACTTTCCTAGTGCTCCAAGGAACTCCAAAATTTGACATGCAAGTTGCCAACTGGGTGTCAAATAACAAAGCTTGTCCCCGGCCCCCCAAGGCCATACGATAGTATTATTATTATCTACTTAATATGAACTATTTGTACAGGGTTATTTCAAATGATTGAAGTGGTTTCATTAATTCGGCTCTCGTATAGTGTCCGTTGCCCGTTTCAAAAGTGCGTTATTTTTCTTAGTAGCGTTCAGAAAATGGTTTGTACTTACTGTGCCACGTTATTAAAGCCAACTGCCATTAACAAACACCACGTTCACACTTTCAAAATAAGGAAATTGTCAACATTAACTTTCTAGTAATAAAGTTATCAAAAAACACGTCGCTATGTTTGCTTCCAACTTCACTTCCCCGGCGACTCTCTGGACGAAATTATTGATGAAAATTACTGCTTGTACTACTAGGCAAAACTATTGGCCTGGATAAAGAATATTGATGCGTGACTACCCCCACTGTGCGTGACAAAAACCAGGGTAGTTTATATTAGCTAACTCGGCCCACATGGCCACGCTACCTAACCTTTATTGGTCTAGACGAAAACCATTGGTCTGGACGAAAATATTGGTCTGGAAACAATAATGTTGGCACTCTGAAAAAATGCAATCACACCCTCTAGCGATAAAATATCAACTCCTGTATATTAGTAACATCGGCCATTTCTATAGGAAATGTTTCGGATTTTAATGGCGGCGAGCAACGGACACTACACGAGTTCCATTAATTCACTGAGGCGATATTATTCGACATTGCAGCACAAAACTTTTCATTAGAAAAACTCAATAAGTTTCTGTGACACATATTTTAAATTTCAAAAGTGTTGCATGTGTGCTTCCCTGCTGATTCCGCAGATAACAAGGCTATATTGAAATTTTTACCACCTCGATATAACATGTTCCTATCAATTTGTTGAAAGGCATTGTTGATGCGAGTTCGCAGTTCTGATAGGTCTGCTGGTTAAACAGGTAAACAAACATTAAATCTTTCCCACAACAAGAAGTTCCGCGACGAACAAAAGAGCCTACTTTTCTTAACATTTAAGATTCATCCCAATGATTAATCTATATGAATCTATCTAGAATAATGACGAAATTAAGTTGGTAATATCGAAATTTCTAATTAGTTCGAAATACTGTATACCGGCATAATGAGCCTAATAAAGCTCTAGAGTTCGCAGCCCTGGTGACTGAATATATTCTTATATCCATTTCTTATGGTACATAATACAAAATTTGATTGAAGTCCAATGGATAGCATGGACGTTACATGTAGTTAAACATTGGATCTAACAGCGCGCGTAAAATCATGTTGGCAACAATGCCATGCGTGTATTGGTCAGAAATACTCCGAAATAATATGATCTATTGTCGTGCTAATTTTGAATGAAATCCATTTGTTAGAATAGAAGTTACATGTATTTAAAGTTGGACCTCTCAACAGGCTTAGAATCATGTTGGTAGCACTGACGGATATAAGTTACTCCGAATTAATATAGAATGTCAGGTACTATAGGTGTGCATAGTTTAAAGCTGTTGGCTTGCATACTTTCTGATATATGTGTATTTGGATTAACAAATATTGAGAGCATTTATTAACAGTTGGCAGCCCTGGTGGCTCTTAAGAATACGCCCAGTCATATCTGTTTATGTACACATAGCACATACGAAATGTGGTTGAAATCCAATTGATAGTGTAGAAGTTAAATGCATTTAAAATTTGGACCTATCAGCACGCTTATAATCATTTTGGCAACACTGTCATGTATGGCCTCCTGTAAATTAAACCGCAATATTATTATCTATGCGTGTGCCAATTTTGAAATAGCTCCCATTCAAACCTTCCATGATATCCAACATGGAGCTCAAATTCCAATTGTGATTTTTCAGCAGTTGGTAGCACTAACATCATTTTGAAATATGGCCGTGAGATATTCAGGTATAGATCTTTACTCCTACCAAATTTTGTTTCGATTGATGCAGCCGTTTAGGAGTTGATATGGGGGGGGGGGCACACACAGCCAGCCAGACAGACAGAAGGACAGACAGTCAGACAGACAGAAAGACAGACAGACAGACAGACACACATTTGCCCGATCTCATAAGTCTACTTTTTCCTCACCATCGGCTTCCCAAATTTGTGTTTATCAGTTCACGAACATCGGATAGGAAGTGGGGTGAAGCACCGCCCTGTAGATAAAACAAAACCAAACGTTGCTAGCTTACCGCTGCTGATGCGCTCTAGTGGTAGAAATCCAAAATTCAGCTGAAAGATAACAAAACATTTTGACTTTTTCTATATGACTGTAAAGTTTTGTGATGCCATGTCACATATTATAGCCATAGTGAATTAATGAAGCCACTCCAATCATTTATAATGGCCCTGTATATTACACGCCGTAATAGCTTAAATTCTTCATTTATCATGAAAATCCAGCTCTTGGAATGATTATTATTATTATTATTATTATTCTTTCTTTCGTCGTCATTCCCCTAGTAAGGAGCGCGATTGAACTTATTTAGCTGGCGGCATTGCTTTTCTCTCCTCCCAAAATCTCTTCATCTTCTCGCTGTGGCTTCTCTTGCGATCTTCTAACCAGATTTTTTTGGTGATAGTGCTTGGATGGTCTGCAGAGCGGTGATTATCGACTAATTCTCTGAACTTAGCTCTGTCTAGTACAATGTCATCTGTGATACCTATTTCCTGAAGATCTTTTCCAACTACAAGCAGCCAGGTGTTTTTAACTTTCCTGGACAGGCAAGGTTAAGAATTCTTTTGACCAGTCTCTGATTGAAGGATATGCCCGTAAAATTTCAATCGTCTTTTCGTAAATACGGTATGTCTGAGATTCTCTCGCGAGTGCTGGTATAAGTCTTGGAATGTTCTTTTCATACAGATTCTCCCTGTACAGACTGGTCCAAAAAATTTCTTAGGATTTTCCTTTCTTGCTTTTCAAAATACTTAATTAATGTTCTGCCCCCATTAAATATTATTATTATTTAACAAATATATAGCATAATAATATTATTATTATTATTTACATAATTAATGCATCTAACTTCTTTAAGTAAAGCCGGCGGCCCCATATCATAGATTTATGGCATGTTAAAGAACCTTCCACTAATTACACCTGTGTGAAGCTAAATTGGATAGGTTAAGAATGTAAACAACGCTCTTAGGTTTCTACGTTCGTTGCCAAAAACCGACTGCGGTGGCGTCTAGTAGCTAAGTTCTGAACTTGGATTAGTAGTCGTTGACGGTGGCGCTTGGGGGCAAAAGTAGGAACTATTTGAAAAATTCTAAGTTGCAGTCTGTACTTAAATTTAAAAAAACAGATAACACACACTAATACAGTCATCACAATTAACACCGGTTATCAGACAGATTCTACACACACCCAAAGTACACGGGGCTACATGACTGCGTTGTCGCAGCCCCTAAACTTAAGAACCAATCAACCTAACTTCCTTAAGCTATCTGGGACACACATACGGTTCCCCTGTGCTATCAGGTACTTCTATCTGATGATAATGGTGAGCCATTCTTCCATTGTTCCACGCTAAGGAGCTCAAAGGAGACACTTACCGTGGGATTAGTTCTCCAGAGAGGTGAGCTATATGGCGCTAACTCCTACATTAGCTAATAGCATAATGCAATTATACGTGATGTATTGGAGGAAACCACAGTCGATCACTCTAGCTGGGTGATGAAAGGGAAGCAAGTGACGTGGATACAGGTAATGCATTAGTTCCACCCTCACAAGTAAATTTATAATACAGTATACTGTAGCCTAGATATGAGAAGCTGCGTGCTTGTTGTACTTCGTGAGGCTCTAGACCACGTAATCAAAGGATATGGCACAGAATCCCAGATTTGTTGTATGGTGCTTCAATGGGAGTGACGCACGTTTAAGATCCCCTTGAGGTAATTACCACAGCAGTTAATAGGTACATTAAACCCATGGTGGCGTTTATATTGAATGGAATACCAAATTTTGACGACAAATTATTATCACAATCTTTGCTAGATATACTCACGATACATCAATATCCAGCAATAATCGTGGTGCAACCATGCCCAGTCCTTCCAAAAGGTCACATGCCGTTACACCTTATGCAAACTAGTAGGGTGACTCGATTGAACGGAGACAAATATAGGGTCGTAAATTTCAACGGACTCTAATTTTGAAAGAAAGAAAAAAAAACGTAGCTCACGTATCTGACGGAATAAGTTGGCAAGCTTGGCTGTGAGATGTTATCACACATGGTAGAATCAGTTCTGATCATGCGCCTGTTGGCTTGTGAAGAGTCTTACAAGGTAAAGCGGGCGACAGTACAATGGCTATGTTGCAATTTTATTTCGGAAATCGAGTAGACTAATCTCTGAAAATTTGTGGCTTCACCTCTCCATATTCCATTCTGTGGGGGATATTTAAAAGAAAGATTACACAGAGATAATCCGCATTCCTTACAAGAACTCAAAGAATCCATTTCTAAATATATTGGAGAAATAACATCTTCATCTTAAAAAAACGTGCCGCAAAACATGGGTATGCGTGTACATTTGTGCCTGTAAAAGAAATGTTGGACACTTTCAACATCTATCGTGAACTGTAACTGTGGGAACCCAATGTGTGGAAAACGATTGAGTGTTATGCCTGAACATTTATTAATCTCAGCCCTTCCAGATCACTTCCACATGAGTTAAACAATATTGTTCTTCACTTGAAGGCATGTTGAACTATTGTGTGTAATCATTAAATTTGTTGTGTAATACAAAGTAAGAAAAAATATCCGAAATGTAGAGCCCGATGACTATACAAACATCCTGTATATTTCAAGTTTTAAAATAACGAAAAACAGTAATAGTTGAAACATAGAAATGGCTTTAGGACACAGCTGTCATTGAAGCAATCATATCTGTTGAGTAAGACTTGTAAATGTAACTCCAGTTGGAATTCGAACTGGAATCTTTTGCTGTCCGGGAAGGTAAGTTTAGCTACTTACACTAATGAGATCATGCTCTGACCGTGGCAAATTTTCAAGTCCTTGCTGCCCGGACATCAGGAGATAAGGGTTCGAATTCAAACTGTGGTCACATTTTCAAGATTTACTCAATATATATTTCTTCCAATATCGTCGTAGCCACGACAATACCTCCTCTGCGTGAATTCTGCAAATTTCTTGGAAATAAAAGAAAAGTTACTAAAAATTCTCATGTTTGGCTTTATGATACGTTCGTGGATGGGGCCGGCGAGACCAAGTCTGGTCCATCTGTAAGTCATCAAAGAAGAAAATTAACACGCGAAAAATGTGCTGCTATTGTCCACGAATGAACCCTTTTATATTTCGTTTCGTGTTCTATTCACAAACACATTATGTCCACATTGTGTAAACACTTCACAACAGTAGAATGCAGATGGCGATACAGTTGTCGCAACAGATTTACAAGTGATTGTATTGTTTAGTTGTGTATTTGAATTGTAATTGGACGTAGAATTGCTGAAGACTGCCAGATTGTCGGAAAGATCATGGAGGTAATGGTGTTGTTATAATCCACTATCCCTCAAATGCCAATTGACTGTGCCAGGATTTGATCCTACAACCTCGGGGTTAGCATGCGAGAACGTTGCCGCTGAGCCTCGTATCCAGTCGAATCAATGATGAACATTAGAAACCTTGGTAACTCGTATTTTGTATGGATTGCGGCCAATCATGTAACACAACTCACATCGGTGATTTATTTTATATTTTCACATATTTTGTCACTGGTATTTTGATCTAACATTATTTAAAAGTCAATAAAATAAATTACTAGCATATGCTTATTAAACTAGTTTCGACCACATTGTGGTTCTCATCAGCATAATCTTAGGAAACAACTAATAATTCCGAGTATATTTTTGTAGTATTGTGGTGTCGTCGTCTGTGGAAAGTCCTTAAGAGTATATAAAATAACCAGTAAACTAGAGAACAAGATCTGTTAACATTTAAATATAATTTTCTGAACAATATGGATGAATCTGTGTAACATGAAGAGCTGTAGTGAACTAGAATACGTTATGTTTCAAAATTGTAAATTTTCTTTTTAATGCCATTGGTATGCCTATTTAATTTAAATACTTATCAATAAGTACCTAATTAAATATAATTAATTATGTTTCACTAACCCTATTTATAAATGAGTAAATTACAGACGACTAACAAAATACTAAATATTTTCACATTGTTAAGAATCTATTAGGTACGATAAAAGTAGGCAAATGTATGAGTTCAACGTCTTAAAAGCTTGAATGTGAGATATTTAGATAGCTATTTATCCTTCTTCTTTAATCCATAAACATATAATATATTTTTCTAATGTATTTTTCTCAGGCTTCTATTTCGCATGCACCAATAATTGAGATTATATTGTGTTCAATGATTGAAAGTTGCAATATAAATTAAAGGAGAGAGATTTGTTTTGTATAATGAACAAAGAGTTACAATATTAATTGTATGATTGTGCCTGTCATAATTATTTTCCAACAGTTATCTAAATTTCCAAAATAAAACATATATATAGCTGCAAAAAGACCTTATACATTTTCAAAATTTTAATCATAACTGTTTTATACAGCTCCTAAATCTTGCTTGTTTTGAGTTATTATTTTCCGTTTCCCTCATATCTCTCAACTTTGTACGAATCCTTAACTTTGATTTTTAAGTAAATTGTGTCTTACACCTCCAGCTGATGAGTCAATCTCACTTGGATTTGTGGTGATTTATTTACCTTCTCTATACATATTTATGAATAAAACGGTTTCTTATGTTTACCATAATGAAAATTAGGAAATACGTGAGTTATAAAGAAAATGACCACGGGAAAAACAAAGCAAGGGAAATATTTGAAAAATGGAAGAAAGAAACATGTTATGATTCACATTTTACAAATTTATAGGTATGTTTCCCGAAGCAAATATTCCTGTGTTTACTTGGAAATGGGTATGATTGTTGTACAATATCTAATAATGTTATTATTTTTGTTAATTAAATTGTATTTCACCCAATAATAATATTGCACCTGATATAGGATTAAGACAATCGTTGTGGGAAGGAAACATCTTGCTGTTTTCCTTGCTTCAAATTAATTTGTACAAACATCGTTCTGTACTCCCGATCATTTCAGCGCTCACGATCTAGACAGCCAGACGTGGTCACTCCACAGCTACCTTAGGTGGAGAATTCGGGTCTCACTGGTAATTTCCCTGGTTAAATAAGAACTCATTAAAGCTACGGGCATCTCTAGGGGACTGCTATAGCTTCAGGGGAGGAAATGCTTCCCACCATGATTTATTCATTGCAATCCTCGGGAGATGGGAGGGGGAGGGCTAGGACGACTCGGGGAATGGTCTGCTACTAGGTGTTCCCTAAAATATTGACAGAACGAGCAGGACACAAACAGCATTCAGGTGGGTTGCCAACTTCATGATGGTAACTAGTTTTCTCTCTCACACACAAACACACCACTGTTGAAGTGAGATTGGTTGTCATCATAAATAGCTTCCGTTTCTCTTCGATGCCCTGTATACATGAGTAATTCTCGTATAACTATGCAATAACACTCTTCAGAAATGCATACAAACAAACAGTAAGGAATGGGATCATATTCAAATAAATCCACTTCTGATATACACGGTGTTGTATGCAATCAGAAGTCAAAATTTCTTCTATTTTACAGTATGTATAAGAAGAAAAGTTATGAAATATAATAAACATTGAACTACTCATCAGAACCTCTTCAAGAGCACTGTGCTAAAAATAATTGAATGGCTTTGTGTATCTTGATCATAATTTCTTGTAGTTGGATGGGTACTGAATTTGTAAGATAGCATGTATTTCTGTATTGAATATAGCAGTGGCTGTATTTGGATATTTAATGGTTAAGGATTCAGGTAGTTGCCCTTGAAATTGCAATAATATACCATACTGATTTTGCCTGAAATTACAGTAGAACATGAAACGATGCAGTAGCCTACACATTCAGTGTGCCCGCTGTCAACGCCAAGTTTGGATCACAAACCGTGGGGAATGCCTTAAATCACTGGTCTATGCAGGTGTGAGTTGTGTATTAAAATATATCGATTGGGCAAATAGAAATCTATTAACACCAATGTGCATGACTGGATAGTTCTTTATTGGAAAGTAAATCATCCCATTTAACTATAAAAGATAGCAAGGATGGCAATGATGCCAGTTGTCAATTGATACAAGCATAACGGTTGAGCCATCGTCAATATTTGATTCGAGGTAAACATACTAGTTATATTACTTGGTTTAAGCCGTTTTCTATTTTTAATATCTGTCTGAAACATGATATAAAGGTGCCCATGGAAGAGTGTATTACAGTACAAGTTTAAAGATCCTTAATGGTTTCCCAAAGGGACGATGTGTGCTCGGTATATGCACAAAATGACATACAAAGTATGGCTGTCACAGGGACACTCCGTATATTGCATAATACTGTATACCCATAACCTATATGTTTTTATACATTAGGTACATCTATATTTTCACTCTGTAGTTAATCTTGAAATTTGCATTATCAGTATGTGCAGACATACATCAAAAATAAATGTGGGCCTATTTAGGATTTTCCTCTAGTATATAATTATGTTAAACGCGTTCAGCTCACCTAAAGAGTAGCACATTTTCATCACGTAGGGTAGAACAGGAAGCTGAAGTGATAAAAACCATGTTAAGCCTATTTTCATTTATGGAACAATAGGCTTATGAGATCACCTTTTGTCCGTGTGTCTGTGTGTGCGTGTGTGATTCGTGTGTGTGTGTGTGTGTCCCTAATAAAATCTAAACGGCTGGAGCAATTTCAATGAAACTCGGTAGGTTCATAGCACTATTCCGGACGACCCCGACCGTGTCCTTCCAGGCAAAAATTAATAAGAACACAGTCAAAAGAAAGAAATGAGCTGAATTGGCTTAGAAAAGAGTGAATAGGACTATTTTATGGGATCTAGCTATGTTGAAGGTTGGCCTACGAAAACGGTATATAGCTGAGAAGTACAACAAATTCCCTGAAATAGCAACATTTGAAATTTCGAGGCAAACATCCCAACTGCGATATCTATAATTTGCAGTGTCAACTGTCAACACACCTAGAACAACTTATTAAAACAATCCATCAAGAATCTAAACGCATTGACAGTATGCTGGTATCCTAGAAGAACAATCTATATGTGATATTGACTGCATATAGCTTATTATTCTAAGCACGTTTCTCTGAAATAAGGAAGGGAAGGGTCGGTCATTCTGAGTAAATTTTATGGTTATACACTGTTTTTCAAATCCCAACACCACATCTTCGATCCTGCCTCAGTCCGATAGCATTTAGGGTTTTTAAATATGACAACTTCGTTTTTGTATATTGACTGGCAAGTAAAAGATCTGATTCTGGGACAAGTCGGCGGCTTCGGTGGCGTAGTTGGTAGCATGCTGAGTTTCTATGCCCAAGATTGCGGGTTCAAACCCGGCCGAAGTCGTCAGATTTTTAAGAGCGTTACAAATCCCTCAGTATGCCTTCCTTCGGAGGGGAAGTAAAGCCGGCAGTCCCATCTCATAGATTTATGGCATGAAAAGGAACCTTCCACTAATTACACTTGTGGAAGCAAAAGTTTATAGGTTAGTTTGATAACGCTCTATTAGTTCCAACGTTCGCCACCGGGTGCTGACTGTGATGGCACTTAGTAGCCGCGTCCGCAACAAGGTGTCGTGTATGGTAGCATTTGGTGGCAAAAGTAGGAAATAACTTACTTGCAAAAATTAATCGTCTGCAGTCCTTCTTCTTGAATCACAGATAACACATAATTATACGGCCATCACAATTAACACCGGTTATCAGACAAATTCTACACACACCCAAAGTACACGGGGCTACATGACTGCGTTGTTTCAGACCCTAAACTAAGGAACCAACCAACCAACCAACCAACCAACCTGGGACAAGCCCAGATTCCCGACATTACTAATCTCGCAGCTGATTTTGTGGATGTCAAGCCCATAATATTGACATGCGCAAATACAATATTTAAAAGCATGGACATTACTGTCTAGATACTCCACTACTTCATTTGTTACTTTTTTCTGTTCACAGGCCAAAATACTCCATTCGTGAGAATCGTGCCTCATACAAGGTGTACATGTGGCTGGTAATACGCAGTTTCAGCAAGTCCGACATAGGAACCTACAACTGCGTGTCCACAAACTCTCTGGGGCGGGCTGAGGGCACTCTCAGACTATATGGTAAGTTTCATGACAACTTCAACTACTTCCTTGTAGTGTAAATTATGTTGTGCTACCAAAATGTTGATCCCCCCCTGGGCTCACATCTAGTGGGACGTGGGTTGGCGACCACCTCTTCTTTCCTGTCGACCTCACTTGGTCAACTCTTGTTCTCTTCCAACCCCGACGGTATTAGGGTATCTGAGGCCTAGGGAATCTCTTCCTTTCCCGCCTTAATAGGCCCTTGTCTCATCTTTTCTGATACCCTCCTTCTGCGAGGGGTCAGCCTTCTTTTTCATTTCATGTTATCTCCTGTCTTCTGCTCAAGGCCCTCAAGGAGCCCCACCACTTCTGGTGCACCCTCAGCGGCTCACGGCTGGTGAGTTCGGCAGTTGGCGTCCCCGAGGATTACTGAGCTGGATCCGGTTTTCCCCTTATACCCATTAAGTCTGTGGCGGACCCTCTCCTTTTTATGTTCTTATCTGCCTTTCATGGCTCTTTTTCCTTCAAAGTTCCTCAATCCGCATTCTTCGAAGGTTGAGGGCATTTCTTTTCCTCCTGTCCTTTATTTGCCTTATTCTTCTTTTGTTTACCATTTCTTCTTCTAGTATAGGCCTATAAGTTAGTAGCTAGTTTTAGTTATAGTTTACGTTTCATTATCATCTTCACGATCACCCACACAATTAGGGGCCGATAACCTAGATGTTAGGCCCCTTAAAACAACAATTATCATCAACATCATCAAAATGTTGATATATTCTAAGTTCAGTAAAGCATCGATTATCCAAATACCAACTCCTTCCTTATTGATCTCATACTGTAATACTTTATGTTGCTAAAATGTTGATATTTTGAGGGCTCAGAAGAGCATTGATTAACCAATTACCAACCAATCGAAACATAGATTACCAAATAGCGTTCCAATTTTGGCCGATTGAAGTGTCTTCAGGATTTGAAGAAAGTGAGTAAGCCTTTGCATGCATGACAAGTAATATCACATGTCACCCGTAATACTTACCTCACTTAACCCACGTGACTTTCTGTTATCCTCTAGGAGTTTATTGTTTCTGCACACGAGATAGAATGTGAGGCTTTACAAGTCTAATATTATTAATAATAATAACAGTAATAATAATCCTAGAGACAGCGTAAATTGCAGGGAAGTCAGGGTACTGGAACAACTGATACGGTATATTTAATTCGCTTCCACTCTCTGTGCATGAACAGGCAATTTATTTTCCTAGAGTTTAGGAATGAATATGTGAAACACTATTGCAAAGGTCAACAAGTCCACAGAAAATAAAACTAATTTATGAAGCCATCGTTAAAAAAGTGAAACACAAGGCTTCACATCTACTAAACGTTAGATCGATGAATGCTTTCATACGGTAGCAATGCTAGACCACCATGCAGCATGATGGAACTCGAATTACAGCTGCAGAGATGGTACAATACGCACATCAGAAAGATCCCACACACGAGGTGGTGTGCTGTGATGTTGAAAGGCTATAGTTCAAACAAAATCAAAAATAACTATCGACATACAACAAGCTATAGGTCAGGTTCAGGTCAGGAGAGTTCCCTGGTCGGTAAAAAGTTCGCATTCGATGTCTGTTATCAAAATATTTCAAAAAGTAACGAGCCGGAGGCTGGAATGCGCAAACCGATGACAACATCGGCTAATCGTGGCGCGTGTGACGAGGTGTGGTTCTGACCAGAGCGTGGAAGGTCACAGCCCGTCGCTAGAGGGCACGCGTGCACGTCAAGCGACGATACAAAGCGAGCAGCAGCATGCGTCAATCGTCCAACGCTGACAGTCGCATTGCAAGCAGTGACATGGAGGCGTCAAACGAAGAGCAAAGAGGTGTTGTTCGGTTCTGATAGCGGAAGGAGTAGGGGGAACGGACATTCATCGCCAAATGCCACAGTGTACGGCGAACACTGCATGTCCCTTGCAAGGATCAAGGCGTGGCACAAGCGCTTCAGGGAAGGACGGGTGTTGTTAGCCGATGATGCCTGGTCTAGGGCACCCCCCTGCATTACCGATGACAACGTTCAGCTGGTTGATGCACTCATTACCCAGGACCGCCGAGTGACAGTGAACGCCATAGCCGCCGTGGTCGGATTGAGCGTCGGAAGTGTGCACTCCATCATGAAGGAACGACTACAATTGCGCAAACCATGAAGCATGTCCAATGGCCCACTGTCTCGGTCATCTGCAGCGCTAGGCGAGGGAAGGGAATGGGTTCCTGGCACGAGTGGTAGCTGGAGATGAGTCATGGTGTCATCACTTCGAACCAGAATCCAAACGACAAAGCCTCCAGTGGAAGCATCCAAGGTCACCACCACCCAAAAAAGGTAAGGCCATCCACACGAGTGCAGGAAAGGTATCCTCCGGCTCGTTACTTTTTGAACGCTACTTATATTATTGGATATGCGATTAGTTTCCATGACTATCAGTAAACTCGACAGTCCTGGAAACTCTCCAAATGTACATTATAGCATTATTGTTTTAAAGTGTTTTCGAAGCCGATATTAATGTGAAAATCCAAGAGTGCAACTTTTGTAGACAAATGTTGTTATTGCTCCAATGAATAGCTTGTCACATCATGCTCTTGTTCTTCAGTCCTGTGTACATGTTCGTGCATTGTATTTGACTGATGACCGGTGTTATTGCGATGACTATAGTGGTGTGTACAACTAATAGTTTGTGTTTATAATTTAATTAAGGTATCATCCCGGAACTTTTCTGGGGGAAGTGTAATACATAGCCGATTGTAGAAAATCACTAGCATCGTTGTGGTTCGAACCTCCCATATGCATAAGATCAAGGCATTAAAAAAGGTATTTTCAGGAAAGAATATTAAAAAACATTAATAGTATGCATCCCATGATTTCCATCAGATACGGTACAGATTCTTACTTATATGCCATAGAGCCATGGCTCCAAACTTCGGTCCCAGCTGCGACACAGGTGTAATTGCTGTCCTCTTCCTCACTCATCAATATTGATAAACAGAGAGTCCAGCTGGGAGGCGATACACCTGTGCCTACTCTTTGTTTTCTTTACTTAATTTAATCTTCTCCCCCAGCACGTTAAGGCTACTCTCTTGAGACTGCAAAACTCATGGAACGCAGACGTTCGCACAGTCTCGGCCAAGCTGAGATCAACGGAAGCTTGACTTCAAGGGTAAAGTGATACATTAATGTATGTCTAGCCCTTATTATTCCCGTTTTCCAACAGGGTTGGGGATGAGATACGATGGAAGCCTTTGTGGCAGATGGCTTTATGGCCGGATGCCCTCCCTGACGCCAACCTCATAAGAGGAGTTAATGAGAGATGAAATGATTGATGGTGAATAAAACAGGGCAAGGATGTGGAAGGAAGCGGCCGTGGCTTGTCAGAAGGTACCTTCCCAGCATTTGCCTGGAGTTGAAAATGGGGAAACCACGGAAAAGCACTCCAAATATGGCCGACAAGGGGGGCTCGAACTCACGCGTCTATCGAGTCAGCAGAGAGCTTGGCCCCATGACCTACCGCTGTGCTTTAGCGAGCGTAGCCACCACTGTCGGTGAAGTGATACATTAATCTATTACGGTAATCTACCTAGGTACTTCTTGCTATGTTAGTTAATTATTGTTGTTTTGATGGACGTAACTACGAGGTCATCTGCCCCTTTCTTGCTATGTTGTGTTTGCACTAGTAACATGTTCGCTTCCTGGGGTGTAGTTGTTTTTGTTGTTTCTTTTGACGGGCTTGGACATCGTTGTCCTTCAGTCCCATGTATTTTGGTACGTGTGTAATTTTGTCTGATTACCTGTATGGATTTTTAATTCAGGAGAGGGACCTTATGTTAGGAAACATCCAGGTATATGCCTAGAGTACAGTAGTGTTTGGAAAGAACGGAAAACCACTTACAGGATGGCTGAGTGAGAATCAAACCCAACTCTTGTCAGTTTTGCCTCACGAGGCTGAGTGTATCCCGTTTGTGACCCCAGACCAGAATTAAATGTCTTGGCACAGTCGGGATTCAAACCCGGGCATCTGCGGTGATAGCCAAGAAGCAATCTTGTTTGTTATATCGATCATATCATCATCATATCATCATCATAATCATCATCATGTTTTTCAGTCAAGCGACTGGTCTGCCCCTACAATGAGTCTTCTCCACGTTGTTCGGTCTTGTGCTGTTCTCTTGACCATTTCATAATTTCGTTGGCCAGAGCTATGTAGGAAAGATCGCATGAAAGTGTTCCGTGGCCTCCCGCGAGGGTGATTTCCTGGTATTTTGCCTTCTAGTATGTCTATCATCAGGCCACCATGTCGTAACCTGTGGCCAAGCCAGGTGGATCTCCTTCCATGTATCTGGCGGATCATTTTCCGTTTTTCCTTTATTCGATCCAGCACCGTTATGTTGGTCATTTTCTCTACCCAGCTGATCTTTTCCATTCGGCGCCAACACCACATCTCAAACGCTTCTAGTCGTTTAATGTCACCTCTATTAATTGACCAGGTTTCACTGCAGTACATTGCAACTGGCCATATGTAGGTCTTAACCAGTTGTTTTCTAAGGCTGAGGGACATCGAGCGTTGACAAATTAGAGAATGCTTTTCACGGAATGCCTGCTTGGCCATGGCTATTCGGCTCCTGATGTCAACTTCACATCGTAGGTCTTCTGTGAAGATCTGACCAAGGTATTCAAAACGATTGACGTGTTGTACTGGTTCTTTACTTATGGTAATATTTAGTTCGTGTTGATGCTTACTTATCACCAGAATCTTGGTCTTCAAAAAATTGATTTTCATTCCATATTCTGTAGCTATATCATTTAAACATTGCAACATGTTAGTTAATGTATGCGGATTTACTGCAAGTAATGCCAGATCATCAGCAAATTTAATATTCTGGATAAGTCTTCCACCAACTTTCACGTCAAATTAGAACCTTTAAAAGCCCACTTAGTTATAGCTTCAGCGAATGCATTGAACAGTCCAGGGTACAGCAAACAACCTTGTCGCACAACTTTGCGGATCTTAGCGGGTTCTGATACGTCATTTCCAAGCCGAACAACAGCAGTTTGATTTATATACAGATCAAATATTAATCTGGTTACTCGATGGGGACAAATATATATTTAACTATTGAATAATAGCAATGTCCTATTGCTGGACTTGGCCAGGATGAGAATCTCAGTGAAAGCCGAAAGGGAGAATTGTTGCTCAACCACAGCCATTCAGGCCAGGTGAGTTGTTATGCACTTAGACTTAATATTATTACCAAAGTTCCTTGTCCTAGCTAACACGAGACAGGAATAGTTACAAGCCAGACGTCCGGTAGCAGAATATACAGTATAGTAGATCTGTGGTACACTAATGGTGTCTGGAATTATACAACTGCCAACAAAGTTACCAGACAGGTCAAGTCTCAACATACCTCAGCTGATGTAAGATAACGTTATGCTAGTTGCAGATCTATTGGTTGTGACTTGAATATAATATATTCAACACATAAAAGTTTATTCAATGATTGGGGTTAATATGACCCTTAGTGGTACTCAGTGTAACAAAGAACACCTGTTATTAGGAAGGTTAAGCCATCTCGTTCTTGTTAACATTGGCATCAAGAACAGTTATGACGTACAATTCAATGGACTGTGGAGTTCAACAACGGTGAAAAGAACACTTAAGACGCAAAATATTGAATTTGTTAGATGAACAATGACACCAAGCACACTTAAGTCATTGTTCCAGCGGACACATAGAATCCCTCATTAAGTCAAAAGTCAGCTCTTTCTACAACGACGAAATTACCCTCTAGCTGCCTTGAGCGTAACTACAGTTCGAACGATATTCATACGTGCGCGCTGGGTATTTCTGAAACCAGACGAACACGTAACTCCATTTGACCAAATTTTGCAGTTGCGACTTTGTTCCTCCGGAGCGACGATATCATGAAAGAGATTCAATCTTTCCTATAAGACAAACGATCAACTCCTGCACTCCTTCAACCGCGACCCTATTAAATCTCTAAAAGGTGGGTACACACTTGCGAGCTGAGCGGCTCATGAGCCGTTCGCACTACCACCCTCGTCAGTGTGTACGGGCTTCTGAGCCTAGTTCGAGCCGACCATGAGCCGCTCAATGTGAGCCGGCTGAAGTCGGTTTTTACAGCGAGCACAAAGGAACGCTCAGTGTCAGTGTGGACGGCAGAGATACGTGCTCGCAAGTCTGTACCTGCTTCTGTGAGCCACAGCATGGCGGCCTGGTCCGAAGATGATGTGTGTACGCTAATTGATAGGTATCGGTCACATTCTGTGTTATGGGACCCGAAACATGACAATCACAAAAAAAAAAAAAGTTCCGTGACGAACTAAAGAGCCTACTTTTCTTAAAATGTATGATTCATGCCAATAATTATTCTATATGGATCTATCTAGAATAATGACGAAATTAAGTTGGTAATATTGGAATTTCTAATTAGTTCGAAATACTGTATATCTGGCATAATGTAGCCTAATAGAGAACTACAGTTGGTGACTGAATATATTCTTAGTTCCTTCTCTTAAGGTACAGAATACAAAATTTGGTTGAAGTCCAATGGATAGCATGGACGTTACATGCAGTTAAACATTGGATTTAACAGCGCGCGTAAAATCATGTTGGCAACAATGACATACATGTATTGGTCAGAAATAATCTGAAATAATATCATATATTGTTGTGTCAATTTTGAATGAAATCCATTAGTTAGTATAGAAGTTACATGCATTTTAAAATTGGACTTATCAGCAGGCTTAGAATCATGTTGCCAGCACTGACCTATATTAGTTACTCCAAATTAATGTAGAATGCCAGGTACTATACGCGTGCAAAGTTTAAAGCTATTGGCTTGCATAATTTCTGATTTATTGATATTAGGGTAACAAAAATAGAGACAGTATTTATTAACAGTTGGCAGCCCTGGTTACTATTAAGAATCGTCATAGTCAAATCTGTTATGGTACATATAGCAAACACGAAATAAGGTTGAAATCCAAATGATAGTATAGAAGTTACACGTATTTAAAGTTGGACCTTTCAGCAGGCTTAGAATCATGTTGGTAGCACTGACGTATATAAGTTACTCCAAATTAATATACAGTAGAATGTCAGGTACTATACGTGTGCATAGTTTAAAGCTGTCGGCTTGCATACTTTCTGATCTATGGGTATTTTGATAAAAACATTGAGAGCATTTTTTAACAGTTGGCAGCCCTGGTGGCTCTTCAGTGTACGCTCAGTCATATAAGATTATGTACACATTGCACATACGAAATTTGGTTGGAATCCAAGTGATAGTGTAGAAGTTATATGCATTTAAAAATTGGACCTATCAGCGGGCTTATAATTATTTTGGCAACACTGCCATGTATGGCTTCCTGGAAATTAAACTGCAATGTTATTATCTATACGTGTGCCAATTTTGAAATAACTCCCATTCATACCTTCCACGATATGCAACATGGAGCTCAAATTTCAATTGCGATTTTTCAGCAGTTGGTAGCACTGACATCATTTTGAAATATGGCCGTGAGATATTCAGGTATAGGTCTTTACTCCTACCAAATTTTGTTTCGATTGCTGCAGCCGTTTAGGAATTGATAGGGGGGGGGGGGGGGGACACACACACAGCCAGACAGGACAGACAGACACACATTTGCCCGATCTCATAAGTCTACCTTTCCTCATTTTTGCAAAATGTGAAAAGTAGGCTAAAAATGTAAAGGAGGATAGCTGCCGCAACTTCGTTGCATCAATGGGACGACCCGTGGATGATTGCAAACTATAAACTGTATTGCATTATCAATGTAAAGAGGAAAATAAAGATCACGAACCTGCCTTCAGCCGAAATCGGAGAGCCGAGATATGTTTCCTGTTTCGAGATTTTGTGGCCTATTCTGCTTAGTAAAGTCTCAAAGTCAATAGGCGACATCCTTGTGAAATTTTTATACTGCCCACTAACGCTCTGGAACTTCATGTCCAACAATAATTCCGACCCACTTCGTCTTTTGTACAGTTTATTGCGCCAACACCGACGGGGTTTCTTTTCATTTTCATTTAAATTGGCCATCATTATAGTTGCGCCACTCGCAACCATAACAGCAAGCAGAGTTTCTTGTTCGGAAGACATCCGTTTAGCACGTGGAAACAACACACAATGACTGATTCTGCTCGCGAGCATTATGGCTCAAATAATGCTCATAGAAGGCTCGGGCATTTACTTTTTCCTCGAGCTGCTCATGAGCCGCTCGGCTCGCCAGTCGCTCGCAAGTGTGTACCCGCCTTAAGCCGAAGTTGTTACTCACTTTCTAGTCCTATGTCCGTTCCCTGATATCGTTTCACTTTCAGAAATAGATATCCTCTCTTTTGCAGCCAACTAGTTAGTGAATCTTGTAACCATAATCATCACTCATTCATTTAACCTGTCAATTAGTAAGTCATACTCTTACTTAAAGTCACTAATCCATCTTTCTCCAATCAATGTCGGGGACATTGCGAGGGAACTACACAGTGGATGTACACTGCCAGCACCAGAATTTGACCCTCGGATCGCATTACGTTGCAGCTACCTGGCCCCATCATTTAAGGTACTTCTTAGCCCAAAGCTCTCCAAACTTTGACCATCAGTAGACAAAGGAAGTTCAGGCTCTAAAAAGTAATGTTTAAGGTGCCCGAAATACTCTCCTTATCGGCCGCGGTGGCCGAGAGCGCGTTGGTCACTAGTCGTTGCCGAGTGAGGTGCGTGTGTGCGAGATGTGTGACCGCATTGGAAGAGTGTACGTTTCCTAATACCGGTGCTTCCGATAGTTCCACCGGTGTACTGACCTTCCGTGTGTCATTCGGACAATACTTCAAGTAGTGTTCCAGATAGGACAACAAAACCAGAAACCGAGAAAAGCACGCTGAAAATCATGTCCGGATACCAGAGGAAAAACACCGTACGCTCTCAATGGGACAGGCAGAGTTCTCGCCCCACACCAGGAGAAATTCACCGCTGGATTAGCGATACCCTCCGGTTGACTGTCGACCAAGTAGAAGCCATCCAGTTAAATGTCCAAGAAAGAACCATTTACATCAAGGTAATCAGCATATCTACTTATCAGAATTTGCTAAATACTTTTGCAGCTCCTATTAAATTTCAGTATGACTCAGGTGAAATGACTAATGTTAAGCTCTCCACAGCGGATTCAAATTTTACCACAGTGCGTATATTTAATGTCCCACTCGAAGTTCCCCCTGAAATTTTCAAATCCGTCCTGTCGAAATATGGCACTGTGAGTGACGTCAGGAAGGAACAATGGTCTTCTGCTTATCAGTTCCCGGTGTATAATGGAATACGTGCAGTCACTATGGAAATCTAACAAGATATCCCCTCCACTGAGACTTTTGGTGGCCATTCTGGCTACATATCTTATAATGGACAGAAACAGACCTGTTTTTTTTGCAATGCTAACACACATCTACGTATCAACTGCCCAAAGAAAATGATTCCCCTCGGTATAACTCCTACACAACAACGACGTGTCCAATACTCGGATGTTGTGACACAGCAAACATCACATGAAAACATGCTTATTGATCAGTCAGCTGGGACACCAGCAGAAGTGGCCTCTGATACACATGACGCAGAACACGTACCTTGCACTGACCAGATCAGCGAGCCACACAGTGCCCCTGTACTATCGGCCACCTGCATGGCAGCCTTAGAGCCAACTCTGCCGTCACTACAGGCTGCCACAGACATTTTTTCTTCACTGCCCCGTCCTTCTCTGGTACATACCGACTCACTTAAGCAGGTTGATCGGGGATCTGAGAACGTATCTAAGAAGATTAAAACAAATGCCTCGATTGCCGTACCAGCCCCGAAGAGTCCAACTGGTTCTACAAACGTTCCCGCAGCTGTGAAAAAGAAACAAAATCTTCATTCTACGTCATCTAGGAACCCACGAACGCTTGCAAACGCTGACAGCCGGCCTATGAATGGCAGTCATAAGGAACTATCTCCCCCTAATTTGACATAGTGCACCAGTATATTTCTCACCCGTGTCTTTTTTTTCTCGAGTCCACCTTCCAGTATGTCTAGCACAGCTTTTATACTTCTCTTAATGGCGCAATTTCTCACTGTGGCCACTGTGAATATTAATGTAATAGAATGCCCCCTGAAATTTCAACTGTTGGAGAGATTCCTTCGAGATGCAGACATTGACATTGCTTTCTTTCAAGAAGTTGCTATACCCTGTCTTCCCATATCTGCCTTCTACAAACAATACATCAATACCGGTACTACGAATAGAGGGACCGGATTCCTCATAAGACATGATATCCCACTCGAAGGTGTGCTATGTCATCCATCAGGACGCATAATATCTGGACGTATAAACAATACCACCCTGATAAATGTATATGCCCCATCCGGGTCCAATAAACGTGTGGAACGGAAAATGTTCTTTCAACAGAGTATACTGCCTCATCTGCACGACGTTAAGGAAAAACTTATTCTTGCAGGGGATTTCAATTGTATTCAACGCCCAGAGGATTCCAATAGTCCATAACAAGGTGTCAACCCGGCTCTCAGGACCCTCCTTACCTCCCTACACCTCATTGATGCTGTGGATAGTTTAAGGCTGCCCCTGCCCCATTACACCTGTATAAGTCTCAACTCCTCATTACGAATTGACCGCATCTACTTTTCCCAGGAACTTATCCAGCCTAGACGATATGAAGTGATACCTGCCAGATTCACAAACCATCATACAGTCGTATGTACAATCTCTTACCCCCATCCCTTATTTCACATAGGAAGAGGTTATTGGAAATTGAATTGCTCGCTGTTACTAGAGGAGGAATGCCAAGATATTTTCAGACAACACTGGACTCGATGGGTCCAACAAAAATGCAACTTTCGCGACTGTGCAGACTGGTGGGATATTTTAGTTAAACCAGGGATCCGCCGCGTCTCTAAGAATATATCCTATCAAAGAGGTCAGGAAAGACGGGGTACAGCTGAATTTTACTATCGAGTTCTTCGCCAGCTCCAGCAGAGATCTGATGCTGGGGAGCGTATGTATGACCAGATTCGGGAAGTTAAAACCAAGCTCCTGTCTCTACAGCAACGAACGCTCGCTCATATAAACGTGGCTTTAAAAGATCGTACAGTGCTCCCGGACGAAAGTGCAAGTGTATACCGTATCGGCAAAGGACAACGTGAGCGGCAACGTAAATATATCCACCGCCTCCGCACCAGTACTGGAAGTGTCGTCACCTCCCCTGACGCTATTCGTAGAGAAATATCATTATTTTATCAACGGTTCTACGCTAAGGCTCCAATTGATCCACAGCAGGTGACCCTATTGCTTTCATCTTGCAGTACCCAACTATCTCCGGACAACAAAACTCTGCTCAGCGCGGATATTACGGATGAAGAGATTCACTCTGTGGTTAAGCACCTCCCAAATAACCGCTCACCTGGCATTGATGGACTGCCATATGAACTGTATATACACTTCTGGCCTCTCATTGGCAAATAATTTTGTCACGTCTTGCGTACCATTCTCCAACGTCGTGCTCTTTGTCAATCACATCACGAGGGTACCATAGTCCTCAAACCAAAAACATCCTCTCCCATGGCAGTTGGTGAGTTCCGACCAGTTACTCTGCTCTGCAGTGATTATAAAGTCCTTACCAAAGTACTTGCATGCCGATTGAAGACTGTTCTACATGATATCATTGGTGATGAACAATGTTGCAGTATTCCTGGAAGAACTCTGTTAACAAACTTAGCGATACTACGGGACCTACACCTAAAAGCCAAAATGCTCCCCACTGAGCCAATGAGTTTTCTCACCTTAGATCTTGATAAAGCTTTCGACTGCATCAGTCATGAATACTTGTACATGGTCTTGCAGCACTTTGAATTTCCTGCAATCCTTATTGACTACATTCGTATGATAAATTGTAATGCTACGTCTCGAGTGCTCGTCAACGGTTTTCTTTCCCCTCTGATTCCAATACAACGATCAGTTAGGCAAGGATGTCCCCTTTCCATGCTACTTTTTGTCATTGGCCTTGAACCGTTCATTCGGACTACCCAGGTAAAGCTACAGGGTTACAAACTGTCCACACATGTTTTTGGCATGTGCGCCTATGCTGATGACGTATCAATATTGATCCGCAATAATGAAGACATCTCCCACATCGATAGCGTCCTTCAGCTCTACCATATCGCCTCTGGAGCACAATCGAACCCCCAGAAAACTGCTTTGCTTCCGCTCAATACGAACTCAGTGGTTACCCAACAGCCCTGGTTCCGGATAGTAAATGAGGTGAAAATTCTTGGCATTACCTGGAAGCAATCGCTTCTGGACACAGTGCAAGCAAACTGGACTAAGGTCATTGCCAAAGTTAGGGGAGTGCTGGTCCAATTTGGTCAAAGAAACCTCAATATAGTGCAACGGGTCATGGTCCTCAACGTGTTTGCGCTCTCTAAAATATGGTATGTCGCACAACTTTTCCCACTTACCAAAATGTTTGAGAGCCAATTGTCAAAATATACAGGTTGGTTTATATGGCAAGGATTTCTGTTTCGACTACAACGGGAACAGTTGTATCTCCCATCCCGGCAAGGCGGGCTAGGGCTAACAGCTCATGGCATGAAATGCCGTGCACTCCTCTGCAAGAACGATATCACCATCCTTTCCCAACATGACACTTTTACGAAAGCGCTATTCAGAGATATTCGAAACACTGCCCGTGGTTGTGATAGAGCTTTGCCGAAGATATTTAGGGACCATCAACAGCACCTTCTGTTAACTGTTCGCCAAATGCCTTCAGGGAATGTTCCAACGATGAAAAGTATTTATAACATGTTGCGGCAAGTGGTACACTCCAAACTGCGAATCGAGGCCACCACCCTCTACGTCCATTGGCCCGCTGTTTGGAAAAAATTTGGGGCTATGACCATTTCTTCTGCTGTACACTCCCAGGTTTTTATCTTCCTCAACGATCTCATCCCAACGGCTCTACGGTCATATACCATCCGTCTTGAAGCTTACCCATGGTGTACTATATGTGGTCAAACTGATACGGCGATACACCGCTTCACATCATGCACGCGAGTTGCCTCCACGTGGCTGTGGTGTAAGGGAAAAGTATGTCAACTATTAAATGTGCCCACGGATGACCTTGATGACAGGAAGTTGATTCGTTTGTCGGTGACCGCCTTCCCCCAAATTAAACAGACTGCCATTGTGTGGATAATGGGCCAATATGTACACTTCGTGATGGACAATAATAAACATATCTCGTTCCTGGAACTCATGTATCACCTGCAGAAAGAGCGTTGGAAGCTTAGTGAAAGTGGACAATTGTACGATAAATATGGACACTATCTGGATTTTCTTGTGATGTAATAGTATGGTATTTATCATATCTGAAAATTCTGTAATTCTGTAGAGAGCTAATAAAACAAGTAGGAAAAAAAGAGCGCTAACGCGCTACCTCGTGCCTCGCCGGCATCGGGGGAGCGTGGGTTCGAATCCCACCTCGGCCGTCCTGAAAATGGTTCTCGTGGTTTTCCATTTTCACCACCAGGCAAATGCCGGGACGGTTCCTTTCAATAGGTCCACGGCCTATTTCCTTCCAATATCCCTTCCCTAAAAAGAAAAGTACATGGCCATTGGCTGCATTAATGAAAGTATTTACTTAGGCTCCTCAACTGCTATATTTAGGCACTAAGATTTATAATAAAAAGATACAGTATATATAACTGAGCGGATATCAAACAAGTAGTTCCGTGAAGAATTATACAGCCTATTTTCATATATCCTACTTATGTTAATTGCCTCTATCAACATATAAAATTTCAGTTCGATTGCTGTCATAGATTCGTAGATATTGATAACCGACTAAATATTGCAGATGGTCGCCATGTTGGATTTTTATATATGTAGGCCTTAGAGTTATGTACTGTTACATGAAGGTTATTGTGTACGTGTAGTATTCAAACTTCAATCGCATGAGTAGGACTCAAAAAGTAAAAACGAGATTTTAAAATTTCGCACAGCTGCCACCTTGTGGTTATGGAAACAATTGAAAAAATTAGATGCCGGTGGATTAAGATTAGTATAAGGATTTACTGGGAGCCTCCGTGGCTTAGGCGGCAGCACGCCGGCCTCTCAGCGCTGGGTCCGTGGTTCAAATCCCGGTCACTCCATGTGAGATCTGTGCTGGACAAAACGGAGGCAGACAGGTTTTTCTCCGGGTACTCCGGTTTTCCCTGTCAAAATGTCATTCCAGCAACACTCTCCACTTTCATTTCATTTCATCTGTCATTCATTTAGTCATTGCCCCAGAGGAGTGCGTCAGGCCTCGGCAGCTAACACAGTCCATATCCTCGCCGCTAGATGGGGGCTTCATTCATTCCATTCCTGACCCGGTCGGAGACTGGAAGCAGGCTGTGGATTTTCATTTCATAAGGATTTACTGTACCAAGTGTCACTGCACTCGGATGGTTACATTGCGAGAAACGACCGTGTGAATATTTATAATTTGCGTCGCCGCCATGTTAGATTTGTGATCACCAGGTTATTGAAAGTCCTATAGGTGAACTTATGTTCATAGCCCCTATGAACAATAAAACATTCAGTTTGATTGCTATAATAGATTCGTAGATATTGAGATCCATCTAAATATTTCGGATGCTCGCCATGTTGGATTGTTATATGTATAGGCCATAGAGTCATGTACCATTAAAGGAAAATTATTGCGTAAGTTCATTATTCAACCTTTCACTTCTAGCGCATGATTACGACGAAAGAAATAATAACTTAATTTAAAATTCGCACAGCCGCCATCTTGAGGTTATGTAAACAATTGAACTAAATTAGCTACCAGTGCATTACAATGCGTATAAACATTTCCTGTACCAAGTTTCATTGCGTTTGGATCATTAAATCGCGAGAAAGGTCTTTTTATAATTTTGAAATTCGCTTGGCCGCCATATTCGTTTTGTAGTTAACCAGTTTTTGAAATTCTTATGGATGAAATTCCAGTAGTGCCCTTTATCTCATTTCAGTATTTCAGGGTGATACCGCTAATAGTTTCAGAGATATAGAATGCTGATGAAATATTTCGCACAGCCGCCATCTTGAGGTTATGTAAACAATTGAACGAAGTTAGATATCGGTCCATTAAAATGTGTATAAACATATACTGTACCAAGTTTTATTGCGTTTGGTTGGTCAAATCACGAGAAACGTCTATTTAAAAGTCGCAACTTTGCTTGGCCGCCATGTTGGTTTTGTAGTTCCCAGGTTTTCAAAAGTTACATAGGTGAACTTCTATTAGTTCTCTTTATCACCGTAAAATATTCCAGGGTGATATCAATAATAGTTTCGGAGATATTGAATGCTGGTGAAATAGTTCGCACAGCCGCCATGTTGGATTGGTGTGACGTAATAAAATTTGAAGGGTACGGTCGGGGTCTTCTGGAATAGTGCTATGAAATCACCGACTTTTATTGAAATCGCTCCAGCCGTTTAGAAGTTATTATGGGGGGCTTACACCATCACACACCATCACGCACACCATCACACACACACACGCACACACAGACAGACACACGGACAAAAGGTGATCTCATGAGCCTATTTTGTTTCTTAAATGAAAATGGGCTAATAACCATTAAATCATTGGCGTAAACGAACTTAACTCAATTTAATATGCAATATCCGTATTAAAAGAAACCAAATACATTTCACAATCGGCACATATAACTCACAAATACAGACTGAGGAAACATCATGTCCGTAGTTGGCTTCACAGTAAATAACAAGCACTTTCTCGAAATTGTCCATGGAACAGTTATGGCGTTTGTCACTAAGTATTAATTTGAACGCTGAGAAAGAGCGTTCTACGTCATCTGAAGACACAGCGCAATATTTTAAGTTTTTGATAAGATGAACTGAGATTTCACTTCCACATTCATCGTCATTCTTTCCCATTAAAATGTTAGTGGCAACGAACAAACTCTTCAACCCGATGTTTTTCTGAAGAACTGAATAAAAAATCTTATTCACTTTTTCAGCCCGAGCTCCAGGAGCTTCAGAAAGTTTCTGCTCAGAAATAAAACAGAAAGAACTAGTCAAACTGGAAAATTGGCATTCAAAATAGACTTAGAATGGAAAATATGCACGATGTTTTTCTGAAGATCTGAATAAAAAATCTTATTCACTTTTTCAGCCCAAGCTCCAGGAGCTTCAGAATGTTTCTGCTCAAAAATAAATCAGAAAGAACTAGTCAAACTGGAAAATTGGCATTCAAAATAGACTTAGAATGGAAAATAGGCACTAACGTCAAAATAGGCATTTTAGGCACTATAAAACTGCTTTATATAGATCTGAACGATCATAAAACATGTAAATTTGAAAGGTGAGTCATGAATATGTTATGGGGAGAATAAATAGGCATTTTCCTGAAAACCGCTGTCTAATGATCAGTGCTCAACTCCAAACTGTCCTCAGTACCTCGCACTGAACCTCCTCGACAACCGATAGAGACTTGCTAAGTTATGATTGGACTTTACCGTGTTACTTCTTCATACACTCTCTCTCGCACAAGATACTCATTCAATACAATTTTAGCAGGTCAACCTCAAAGTCACCACAGGATAATTGAGCTGGAGAGTAGCCCATTATGCATATATATTGTTACAACTGTGAGTTTGTGTTGTCGCTCGCCGCATGAGTCACAGCTCCCCCGGGCTGTGTGTGCTCTGCCTCAGTGTATTACGTGCGCGTTACGCACCGGGCTGCGAAGTGAAAGGGATGGTCCAGAATATTCGTGACCCCGCCAGTGAAGGAAGTGTCGAGAAGCCGTGTGTCCTGGACGATTCTAGAATTCATTGAGTCACCAGCCTGCTATATAAGCGGCTTCAACAGTAAGGGGCCGGGCTTTCTGTGGGTGTGTGTTTCTGAGCTAGTGCGTGTTTTCCTGAGCGACAGAAGTGTGGTGACGAAGTGCCGTGCGAGTTACGAAATCCAGTGACATTGTTTCTCCCAGCTTGTGAACAGCCTGCAGCAAGTGATCGTAAGTAACTGTAGTCGGTGTACATAAGGGAGAGGAGCAGGTAGTTTCTGTCAAGGCCACCGTACTCATTAGGACGGATTAACTTCTGTGGTCTGTTGACAAGTGAAAGGGCCAAGAGCGCTCAAGGAAGAGACTTGAGGAAACTGGAGTAAGGTTCCAATTGCTTGTATTTGAGGATGAGTAGTGTAATTTTCTGGCCGCAATAAAGTTAATTATTTCTTTAAAGAAACAATCTGTGTTGTGCTTCAACCCACCGTAATCCAGTTAACAAAAGTGCCACTAGGGGGGTGGCACGTAACAATATTGCATCATTTATTGTAGAGTTGTGTACCAACCATACCTCTACAGAACGTCGATGAAATCTGTACCCAAGTGTTTAGTGCTTTTCAGTCGGTCAACACGAATGTACCCAAAAGAGATGGGTTATGCCCTAATCCTGAAATACATTACATGAGATTAATAAAACACTAGGATGACCAGTTTCGATCGTCAAGCGATCATCATCAGATCCATTACACTTAGGCTATAAAATCTATGTTTGAAATACAGGTGAAAATATTTACAATATGTACAATTATTTAGTTGCAGTATTGGTACTGCAACTGTCAGTGTATGCTAAATGCAGTATATATGTTAGGTGAAATGCTAAATGGTGATAGCTATCCGGAGATTGTACTTTAGAGAGATTATATGGTTGTAAACTATGGTTAAACTATAAAATTTTAGGCTAACTACTTATCTGATTGTCTTCCGTACTACAGCTACTCGCAGTTTTCGTGTTTACTAGAACTCACTGTGCGGTCGACTGCGGTGATTATCTTAACGACTGGTTTTTCCCTCCCTTCTCCCCCCTACCCCTACGTGCTGTGGGGAGTGATCGCGATGTGTTTATGTGAGGTGTTGCCAACCTAGATAAGATGTATGTTATTGAATGAGGTGGGTCTGCAACTATTAAAGACCGCGGATTAGCCCTCGCCACGCGTGGAGCATAACCCATTCGAACTAAGCGTTGACGGTCTTATGAGGACGTCCCGGCACCTTTAATACTGCCGCGAATATGGGCCTTGGTTTATTGCAGAAGAAAAGTACATCGTACACCTGATCCAGATAACATTTACCTATTAAAAACCCCTAATTTCCCCCCTTTTTTATCTAGCTAGGCTGTGTCGCTAAATTGTGTTTTGTTTCCGACAGGGTGTGTTTTTTAGTAGCGTGAAGAGGGGTGAGCTCTCCATGAACGTGTGTTCATTTAGATTGTTGGGATTGTTTCGTTTGGCTAGGTGTATCTCGATTGCTTCCTTTATGTCAAGAGCTCTGCCTTTCGATTCGTGATGGATTATTTTAAGGTCCGACTCTATGTTGGTAAAGCTGTGCCCTGCGTCACACATATGTTCGCACACGGCTGAATGTGTTCCGTATCTTATCGCATTCCTATGTTCATTATAACGTGTGTCTACTCGCCTTCCACTCTGCCCGATGTAATTAGCTTGACAATCGGTGTCTTGGCACGTTATAGAATATACCCCTGACCTTGAATACGGGTCACGTTTATTTAGATTACTATTTAGGAGGTGCCTAGCGTTTGTGTTTTTCGTCGTGAAAGCTATCTTTATGCCTTGCTTTTTGAATAGGTTAGTGATTTTATATGTATTCGCATTCACATAGTTGAAACGCGCAAATTTTTTCTCATTACTGTCCGGTTTGGGAATCGTTTTATCTTTATTTTTATGTTTGGCTATAATTTGGTTTATTTTGCTTGGCGAGAAGTTGTTTTCCTTAGCTATTTGCATAATTGTTCTTATTTCCTTATTATAGTTGTCTTTTGACATGGGTATGTTTAAAGCCCTGTGCACCATTGAGTTGAAACCCGCTAGTTTGTGCGTACTGGGGTGATTAGACTGATTGTCGATTGCATGCGAGGTTTGTGTTGCTTTCCGGAATATGGAATATGAAAGGTCGTTGTCTTTACGTTCAATAGTTATATCGAGATAATTTATTTTCCGGTCTATTTCGGATTCCTTAGTGAATTTGATAGAGTGGTGAAGGCTATTAATGGATTGGAGAATTGTTTCTTCGCTTGTTAGTTCAGTATCGTAGATGCAAATTACATCATCTACGTATCTTTTCCATATTACTATTCCCTTTGTTGAAGTCTTTTCTAAGAACGCATTTTCTTGTGCATTGATGAAGATGTCAGCGATTAACCCACTTAGTGGCGATCCCATTGCTAGGCCTTCTCTCTGTGTGTATATTTTTTTTATAGTCGAATTGAAACACGTTTTGGTTGAGAACGACCCTCAGTAATCTCACAATCTCTTCAATTTCTTTTACCGAATTGTTGGATTTTAAGTTGTTTTCGATAGTGTTGATTGCTTCAATAATCGGAATATTGGTGTACATGTTAGTTACGTCGAAGGATACTAGCCTGAAGCTAGGTTTCAATTGTAGGGTGTTCAATGCTGTTACTAGTGCTGTTGTGTTCATTACAGAGTTGTTTTTGTCGTTGGAAAGACGGCATTTTAAGATTTTTAGTAACTCTTTGCTGATTTTGTAATTAGGGGCATTCCTACAATTGACTATTGGTCTCATTGGGCATTCCTTTTTGTGTATTTTTGGTTGTCCCCTCAATGACGGTATTTTCGGGTTCATGTTTATTAGTTTTGATTTTTCGGCTTTGGTCAGTATGTATTCTGTTTCTTTTAGCGCACTTTTTATTTGTTTTTGGAATTTGTTGGTGGGGTCTTTTGTTAATTCCTTGATTTCGTTGTTGTTTAGGAATTCGACTGTTTTTTCAATGTATCCTGTTTTGTTCAAAATTACTGTAGTGTTTCCCTTATCTGCTTTTGTGATGATTAAGTCATGTTCTTTTATTTTTTGTTTCAACGACTTTATTTCTTTGAGTTGTTTGTTGTTTTGAATGTTATTGCTATCGCCCTCTCGTTAGAGGATTTTTTGGCCTCGTTGGTGGCGAGATTTTTGGTTAATTCCCTGTCTTCTGCTGGGAGCTTGTGACTGGCTATCTCAATATCTGTGATCAACTGTTTTATATTGTGGTTCGTGTGTGCGTCTGTGCAGTTGTATTTCAAACCTTTGTCTAACATATTCATTTCACCTTGAGAAAAGGTTACGTTCGTTCTGTTGTTTACTCTGCTGTGGAAATTGAATTCATTGTTATTCGTGTGTTGTTCGTTAGATTGATGGTTCTGTGTTTCTCCTAGTTTTCTTAATTTATTTTCTAGCGTTTCATGCTTCCTCGTTGCTCTGATTTTGATGGTGTCATGTAGGTGCTCGGTGAAGCTGTCCCATTGGGCTGCGTGCCAGAAATTACTTAGTTGCAATTGAATGTCGTATAATTGTTGGTTAATTTTTTGCTTTCTTATGTAAGCAAATCTTAATTCGTTTTTTATCCAAAGCGCTTTGGCTTGTTTAGTTGAAATGATCGAGGCTGGTGTGTTCGGTACGGTTTTAATTGGTACGTATTTAGGTGTGAGGTTTAGTTCTATACATTTTTAGCCTACTTTCGATTTTTGCAAAAAATGAAAGTAGACTTATGAGATCAACACAGGGCGAAAAAAGTGTGTCTGTCTGTGTGTGTGTATGTGTGTGTGTGAGTCTGTGTGTGTGTGTCTGTGTGTGTGTGTGTGTGTGAGTATGTGTACTCTGAATGTCTGTCCCCCCCCTATCAATTCGAACACGGTGAATGCGAATTGAACGAAATTTGGTACAAAGGTAGCACTAGCAAAGGACACCTCAGTGTCATGTTTTATATCGCCGCCATCTTGACGGAAACGTAATGGCGGCCACACAAATGTTCAAAGCTTAAATCAAATTACGACTAACCTAATCATCCGATCTCTACCAAATTTTGCAACGACATACCTTTATGGGGGGAGCATCCTTTGACCAAACCAATAGGTCATCAGCGTAATAGTTTGCGGATGGCGGCCATCTTTGTGTGAAAATCGATTCCCCCTATGAATTCGAACACGGTGCAACCGAATGGAACGAAATTTGGTACAGAGGTAGTACTAACAAAAGGCACCTCAGTGTCATGTTTTATATCGCCGCCATCTTGACGGAAACGTAATGGCGGCCACACAAATGTTCAAAGCTTAAATCAAATTACGACTTACCTAATCATCCGATCTCTACCAAATTTTGCAACTACATACCTTTATGGAGGGAGCATCCTTTGACCAATCTAATAGGTCATTCACCTGATAGTTTGCGGATGGCGGCCATCTTTATGTCAAAATTGATTCCCCCTATTAATTCGAACACGGTGGAACCGAATGGAACGAAATTTGGTACAGTGGTAGCACTAGCAAAGGGCACCTCAGTGTCATGTTTTATATCGCCGCCATCTTGACTGAAACGTAATGGCGGCCACACGAATGTTCAAAGCTTAAATCAAATTACGACTTACCTAATCATCCGATCTCTACCAAATTTTGCAACTACATACCTTTATGGAGGGAGCATCCTTTGACCAATCTAATAGGTCATTCACCTGATAGTTTGCGGATGGCGGCCATCTTTATGTCAAAATTGATTCCCCCTATTAATTCGAACACGGTGGAACCGAATGGAACGAAATTTGGTACAGAGGTAGCACTAGCAAAGGGCACCTCAGTGTCATGTTTTATATCGCCGCCATCTTGACTGAAACGTAATGGCGGCCACACGAATGTTCAAAGCTTAAATCAAATTACGATTAACCTAATCATCCGATCTCTACCAAATTTTGCAACTACATACCTTTATGGAGGGAGCATCCTTTGACCAATCTAATAGGTCATTCGCCTAATAGTTTGCGGATGGCGGCCATCTTTGTGTCAGAATCGATTCCCCCAATTAATTCAAACACGCTGAAACCGAATGGAACGAAATTAGGTACAGAGATAGCACTAGCAAAGGGCATCTCAGTGTCATGATTAATATCGCCACCATATTGACAGAAACGTAATGGCGGCCACACGAATGTTTAAAGCTTAAATCAAATTACGACTAACATAACCATCCGAACTCTACCAAACTTTGCAACAACATACCTTTATGGAGGGAGCATCCTTTGACCAATCTAATAGGTCATTAGCCAAATAGTTTGCGGATGGTGGCCATCTTTATGTCAAAATTGATTCCCTCTATTATTTCGAACACGGTGGAACCGAATGGAACGAAATTTGGTACAGAGGTAGCACTAGCAAAGGACACCTCAGTGTCATGTTTTATATCACCGCTATCTTGATGGAAACGTAATCGCGGCCACCCAAATGTTAAAATCTAAAATGTAATTACGACCAACCTAATAATCTAGTCTCTACCTAATTTTGCAACACCATATCTTTATGTGGGAAATATATTCTGACCAAACTGCAAGAACATCAGCCCAATAGTTTGCAGATGGTGGCCAAGTATGTGTGCAAATCGATTCCCCCTATCAATTCAAACACGGTGAAACCGAATTGAACGAAATTTGGTACAGAGGTAGCACTAGCAAAGGGCACCTCATATTCATGTTTAATATCCCTATAGCACGTTGTATTTCAACAAGCTCCTACAACCAACATTCAATCATACTCCTTGAAAAGGACAAAGAGTTATAACAATACCCATGCATTTAGGAGAAAGTAGGCTATATGTTCTTTACTGAACATCTTGTTTGTTGAACCAAATTGACTTGTCTAAATTCAAGAGTTTAAGCCTGAGTGATTTGAATTTCTTGGCTTCACGATTTGCCTGACTAGCCGTGAACATTGTGGTGTTTGAAGCCATATTTTCAGTGTTGCCTTAGTAAACAAGTGTTTAGTGCTTTTCAGTCGGTCAACACGAATGTACCCAAAAGAGATGGGTTATGCCCTAATCCTGAAATAAATTACATGAGATTAATAAAACACTAGGATGACCAGTTTCGATCGTCAAGCGATCATCATCAGATCCATTACACTTAGGCTATAAAATCTATGTTTGAAATACAGGTGAAAATATTTACAATATGTACAATTATTTAGTTGCAGTATTGGTACTGCAACTGTCAGTGTATGCTAAATGCAGTATATATGTTAGGTGAAATGCTAAATGGTGATAGCTATCCGGAGATTGTACTTTAGAGAGATTATATGGTTGTAAACTATGGTTAAACTATAAAATTTTAGGCTAACTACTTATCTGATTGTCTTCCGTACTACAGCTACTCGCAGTTTTCGTGTTTACTAGAACTCACTGTGCGGTCGACTGCGGTGGTTATCTTAACGACTGGTTTTTCCCTCCCTTCTCCCCCCTACCCCTACGTGCTGTGGGGAGTGATCGCGATGTGTTTATGTGAGGTGTTGCCAACCTAGATAAGATGTATGTTATTGAATGAGGTGGGTCTGCAACTATTAAAGACCGTGGATTAGCCCTCGCCACGCGTGGAGCATAACCCATTCGAATTAAGCGTTGACGGTCTTATGAGAACGTCCCGGCACCTTTAATACTGCCGCGAATAAGGGCCTTGGTTTATTGCAGAAGAAAAGTACATCGTTCACCTGATCCAGATAACATTTACCTATTAAAAACTCCCTAATTTCTCCCCTTTTTTATCTAGCTTGGCTGTGTCGCTAAATTGTGTTTTGTTTCCGACAGGGTGTGTTTTTTAGTAGCGTGAAGAGGGGTGAGCTCTCCATGAACGTGTGTTCATTTAGATTGTTGGGATTGTTTCGTTTGGCTAGGTGTATCTCGATTGCTTCCTTTATGTCAAGAGCTCTGTCTTTCGATTCGTGATGGATTATTTTAAGGTCCGACTCTATGTTGGTAAAGCTGTGCCCTACGTCACACATATGTTCGCACACGGCTGAATGTGTTCCGTATCTCATCGCATTCCTATGTTCATTATAACGTGTGTCTACTCGCCTTCCACTCTGCCCGATGTAATTAGCTTGACAATCGGTGTCTTGGCACGTTGGGGGCGTGGTGGCGCAGCGGTCAAGCTGTATGCCTCTCACCAAGGCGGATCGGGTTCGATTCCCGGTCACTGCATGTGAGATTTTCGATGTGAAATGCCATGTCCTGTGGTTCGGATTCCACGTAAAACGGAGGTTCCGTGGCTTATGATCGCGAGATTAACGGTCACGTTAAACTACAAGCTTCCTTCCTTTCCTCTTGGCACGTTATAGAATATACCCCTGACCTTGAATACGGGTCACGTTTATTTAGATTACTATTTAGGAGGTGCCTAGCGATTGTGTTTTTCGTCGTGAAAGCTATCTTTATGCCTTGCTTTTTGAATAGGTTAGTGATTTTATATGTATTTGCATTCACATAGTTGAAACGCGCAAATTTTTTCTCATTACTGTCCGGTTTGGGAATCTTTTGATCTTTATTTTTATGTTTGGCTATAATTTGGTTTATTTTGCTTGGCGAGAAGTTCTTTTCCTTAGCTATTTGCATAATTGTTCTTATTTCCTTATTATAGTTGTCTTTTGACATGGGTATGTTTAAAGCCCTGTGCACCATTGAGTTGAAACCCGCTAGTTTGTGCGTACTGGGGTGATTAGACTGATTGTCGATTGCATGCGAGGTTTGTGTTGCTTTCCGGAATTTGGAATATGAAAGGTCGTTATCTTTACGTTCAATATTTATATCGAGATAATTTATTTTCCGGTCTATTTCGGATTCCTTAGTGAATTTGATAGAGTGGTGAAGGCTATTAATGGATTGGAGAATTGTTTCTTCGCTTGTTAGTTCAGTATCGTAGATGCAAATTACATCATCTACGTATCTTTTCCATATTACTATTCCCTTTGTTGAAGTCTTATCTAAGAACGCATTTTCTAGTGCATTGATGAAGATGTCAGCGATTAACCCACTTAGTGGCGATCCCATTGCTAGGCCTTCTCTCTGTGTGTATATTTTATTGTCGAATTGAAACACGTTTTGGTTGAGAACGACCCTCAGTAATCTCACAATCTCTTCAATTTCTTTTACCGAATTGTTGGATTTTAAGTTGTTTTCGATAGTGTTGATTGCTTCAATAATCGGAATATTGGTGTACATGTTAGTTACGTCGAAGGATACTAGCCTGAAGCTAGGTTTCATTTGTAGGGTGTTCAATGCTGTTACTAGTTCTGTTGTGTTCTTTACAGAGTTGTTTTTGTCGTTGGAAAGACGGCATTTTAAGATTTTTAGTAACTCTTTGCTGATTTTGTAATTAGGGGCATTCCTACAATTGACTATTGGTCTCATTGGGCATTCCTTTTTGTGTATTTTTGGTTGTCCCCTCAATGACGGTATTTTCGGGTTCATGTTTATTAGTTTTGATTTTTCGGCTTTGGTCAGTATGTATTCTGTTTCTTTTAGCGCACTTTTTATTTGAGTTTGGAATTTGTTGGTGGGGTCTTTTGTTAATTCCTTGATTTCGTTGTTGTTTAGGAATTCGACTGTTTTTTCAATGTATTCTGTTTTGTTCAAAATTACTGTAGTGTTTCCCTTATCTGCTTTTGTGATGATTAAGTCATGTTCTTTTATTTTTTGTTTCAACGACTTTATTTCTTTGAGTTGTTTGTTGTTTTGAATGTTATTGCTATCGCCGTCTCGTTTGAGGATTTTTTTGGCTTCGTTGGTGGCGAGATTTTTGGTTAATTCCCTGTCTTCTGCTGGGAACTTGTGACTGGCTATCTCAATATCTGTGATCAACTGTTTTATATTGTGGATCGTGTGTGCGTCTGTGCAGTTGTATTTCAAACCTTTGTCTAACATATTCATTTCACCTTGAGAAAAGGTTACGTTCGTTCTGTTGTTTACTCTGCTGTGGAAATTGTATTCATTGTTATTCGTGTGTTGTTCGTTAGATTGATGGTTCTGTGTTTCTCCTAGTTTTCTTAATTTATTTTCTAGCGTTTCATGCTTCCTCATTGCTCTGATTTTGATGGTGTCATGTAGGTGCTCGGTGAATCTGTCCCATTGGGCTGCGTGCCAGAAATTACTTAATTGCAATTGAATGTCGTATAATTGTTGGTTAATTTTTTTGCTTTCTTATGTATGCAAATCTTAATTCGTTTTTTATCCAAAGCGCTTTGGCTTGTTTAGTTGAAATGATCGAGGCTGGTGTGTTCGGTACGGTTTTAATTGGTACGTATTTAGGTGTGAGGTTTAGTTCTATACATTTTTTGTTGAACCAAATTGACTTGTCTAAATTCATGAGTTTAAGCCTGAGTGATTTGAATTTCTTGGCTTCACGATTTGCCTGACTAGCCGTGAACATTGTGGTGATGAAGCCATATTTTCAGTGTTGCCTTAGTAATCAAGTGTTTAGTGCTTTTCAGTCGGTCAACACGAATGTACCCAAAAGAGATGGGTTATGCCCTAATCCTGAAATAAATTACATGAGATTAATAAAACACTAGGATGACCAGTTTCGATCGTCAAGCGATCATCATCAGATCCATTACACTTAGGCTATAAAATCTATGTTTGAAATACAGGTGAAAATATTTACAATATGTACAATTATTTAGTTGCAGTATTGGTACTGCAACTGTCAGTGTATGCTAAATGCAGTATATATGTTAGGTGAAATGCTAAATGGTGATAGCTATCCGGAGATTGTACTTTAGAGAGATTATATGGTTGTAAACTATGGTTAAACTATAAAATTTTAGGCTAACTACTTATCTGATTGTCTTCCGTACTACAGCTACTCGCAGTTTTCGTGTTTACTAGAACTCACTGTGCGGTCGACTGCGGTGGTTATCTTAACGACTGGTTTTTCCCTCCCTTCTCCCCCCTACCCCTACGTGCTGTGGGGAGTGATCGCGATGTGTTTATGTGAGATGTTGCCAACCTAGATAAGATGTATGTTATTGAATGAGGTGGGTCTGCAACTATTAAAGACCGTGGATTAGCCCTCGCCACGCGTGGAGCATAACCCATTCGAATTAAGCGTTGACGGTCTTATGAGAACGTCCCGGCACCTTTAATACTGCCGCGAATATGGGCCTTAGTTTATTGCAGAAGAAAAGTACATCGTACACCTGATCCAGATAACATTTACCTATTAAAAACTCCCTAATTTCCCCCCTTTTTTATCTAGCTTGGCTGTGTCGCTAAATTGTGTTTTGTTTCCGACAGGGTGTGTTTTTTAGTAGCGTGAAGAGGGGTGAGCTCTCCATGAACGTGTGTTCATTTAGATTGTTGGGATTGTTTCGTTTGGCTAGGTGTATCTCGATTGCTTCCTTTATGTCAAGAGCTCTGTCTTTCGATTCGTGATGGATTATTTTAAGGTCCGACTCTATGTCGGTAAAGCTGTGCCCTACGTCACACATATGTTCGCACACGGCTGAATGTGTTCCGTATCTTATCGCATTCCTATGTTCATTATAACGTGTGTCTACTCGCCTTCCACTCTGCCCGATGTAATTAGCTTGACAATCGGTGTCTTGGCACGTTATAGAATATACCCCTGACCTTGAATACGGGTCACGTTTATTTAGGTTACTATTTAGGAGGTGCCTAGCGATTGTGTTTTTCGTCGTGAAAGCTATCTTTATGCCTTGCTTTTTGAATAGGTTAGTGATTTTATATGTATTCGCATTCACATAGTTGAAACGCGCAAATTTTTTCTCATTACTGTCCGGTTTGGGAATCGTTTTATCTTTATTTTTATGTTTGGCTATAATTTGGTTTATTTTGCTTGGCGAGAAGTTCTTTTCCTTAGCTATTTGCATAATTGTTCTTATTTCCTTATTATAGTTGTCTTTTGACATGGGTATGTTTAAAGCCCTGTGCACCATTGAGTTGAAACCCGCTAGTTTGTGCGTACTGGGGTGATTAGACTGATTGTCGATTGCATGCGAGGTTTGTGTTGCTTTCCGGAATTTGGAATATGAAAGGTCGTTATCTTTACGTTCAATATTTATATCGAGATAATTTATTTTCCGGTCTATTTCGGATTCCTTAGTGAATTTGATAGAGTGGTGAAGGCTATTAATGGATTGGAGAATTGTTTCTTCGCTTGTTAGTTCAGTATCGTAGATGCAAATTACATCATCTACGTATCTTTTCCATATTACTATTCCCTTTGTTGAAGTCTTTTCTAAGAACGCATTTTCTAGTGCATTGATGAAGATGTCAGCGATTAACCCACTTAGTGGCGATCCCATTGCTAGGCCTTCTCTCTGTGTGTATATTTTTTTTATAGTCGAATTGAAACACGTTTTGGTTGAGAACGACCCTCAGTAATCTCACAATCTCTTCAATTTCTTTTACCGAATTGTTGGATTTTAAGTTGTTTTCGATAGTGTTGATTGCTTCAATAATCGGAATATTGGTGTACATGTTAGTTACGTCGAAGGATACTAGCCTGAAGCTAGGTTTCATTTGTAGGGTGTTCAATGCTGTTACTAGTTCTGTTGTGTTCTTTACAGAGTTGTTTTTGTCGTTGGAAAGACGGCATTTTAAGATTTTTAGTAACTCTTTGCTGATTTTGTAATTAGGGGCATTCCTACAATTGACTATTGGTCTCATCGGGCATTCCTTTTTGTGTATTTTTGGTTGTCCCCTCAATGACGGTATTTTCGGGTTCATGTTTATTAGTTTTGATTTTTCGGCTTTGGTCAGTATGTATTCTGTTTCTTTTAGCGCACTTTTTATTTGAGTTTGGAATTTGTTGGTGGGGTCTTTTGTTAATTCCTTGATTTCGTTGTTGTTTAGGAATTCGACTGTTTTTTCAATGTATTCTGTTTTGTTCAAAATTACTGTAGTGTTTCCCTTATCTGCTTTTGTGATGATTAAGTCATGTTCTTTTATTTTTTGTTTCAACGACTTTATTTCTTTGAGTTGTTTGTTGTTTTGAATGTTATTGCTATCGCCGTCTCGTTTGAGGATTTTTTTGGCTTCGTTGGTGGCGAGATTTTTGGTTAATTCCCTGTCTTCTGCTGGGAACTTGTGACTGGCTATCTCAATATCTGTGATCAACTGTTTTATATTGTGGATCGTGTGTGCGTCTGTGCAGTTGTATTTCAAACCTTTGTCTAACATATTCATTTCACCTTGAGAAAAGGTTACGTTCGTTCTGTTGTTTACTCTGCTGTGGAAATTGAATTCATTGTTATTCGTGTGTTGTTCGTTAGATTGATGGTTCTGTGTTTCTCCTAGTTTTCTTAATTTATTTTCTAGCGTTTCATGCTTCCTCATTGCTCTGATTTTGATGGTGTCATGTAGGTGCTCGGTGAATCTGTCCCATTGGGCTGCGTGCCAGAAATTACTTAGTTGCAATTGAATGTCGTATAATTGTTGGTTAATTTTTTGCTTTCTTATGTATGCAAATCTTAATTCGTTTTTTATCCAAAGCGCTTTGGCTTGTTTAGTTGAAATGATCGAGGCTGGTGTGTTCGGTACGGTTTTAATTGGTACGTATTTAGGTGTGAGGTTTAGTTCTATACATTTTTTGTTGAACCAAATTGACTTGTCTAAATTCATGAGTTTAAGCCTGAGTGATTTGAATTTCTTGGCTTCACGATTTGCCTGACTAGCCGTGAACATTGTGGTGTTTGAAGCCATATTTTCAGTGTTGCCTTAGTAAACAAGTGTTTAGTGCTTTTCAGTCGGTCAACACGAATGTACCCAAAGGAGATGGGTTATGCCCTAATCCTGAAATAAATTACATGAGATTAATAAAACATTAGGATGACCAGTTTCGATCGTCAAGCGATCATCATCAGATCCATTACACTTAGGCTATAAAATCTATGTTTGAAATACAGGTGAAAATATTTACAATATGTACAATTATTTAGTTGCAGTATTGGTACTGCAACTGTCAGTGTATGCTAAATGCAGTATATATGTTAGGTGAAATGCTAAATGGTGATAGCTATCCGGAGATTGTACTTTAGAGAGATTATATGGTTGTAAACTATGGTTAAACTATAAAATTTTAGGCTAACTACTTATCTGATTGTCTTCCGTACTACAGCTACTCGCAGTTTTCGTGTTTACTAGAACTCACTGTGCGGTCGACTGCGGTGGTTATCTTAACGACTGGTTTTTCCCTCCCTTCTCCCCCCTACCCCTACGTGCTGTGGGGAGTGATCGCGATGTGTTTATGTGAGGTGTTGCCAACCTAGATAAGATGTATGTTATTGAATGAGGTGGGTCTGCAACTATTAAAGACCGTGGATTAGCCCTCGCCACGCGTGGAGCATAACCCATTCGAACTAAGCGTTGACGGTCTTATGAGAACGTCCCGGCACCTTTAATACTGCCGCGAATATGGGCCTTGGTTTATTGCAGAAGAAAAGTACATCGTACACCTGATCCAGATAACATTTACCTATTAAAACCCCCTAATTTCCCCCCTTTTTTATCTAGCTTGGCTGTGCCGCTAAATTGTGTTTTGTTTCCGACAGGGTGTGTTTTTTAGTAGCGTGAAGAGGGGTGAGCTCTCCATGAACGTGTGTTCATTTAGATTGTTGGGATTGTTTCGTTTGGCTAGGTGTATCTCGATTGCTTCCTTTATGTCAAGAGCTCTGCCTTTCGAGCTCTTGACATAAAGGAAGCAATCGAGATACACCTAGCCAAACGAAACAATCCCAAAAATCTAAATGAACACACGTTCATGGAGAGTTCACCCCTCTTCACGCTACTAAAAAACAAGAGCTCTGCCTTTCGAGCTCTTGACATAAAGGAAGCAATCGAGATACACCTAGCCAAACGAAACAATCCCAACAATCTAAATGAACACACGTTCATGGAGAGCTCACCCCTCTTCACGCTACTAAAAAACACACCCTTTCGGAAACAAAACACAATTTAGCGACACAGCCAAGCTAGATAAAAAAGGGGGGAAATTAGGGGGTTGTTAATAGGTAAATGTTATCTAGATCAGGTGTACGATGTACTTTTCTTCTGCAATAAACCAAGGCCCTTATTCGCGGCAGTATTAAAGGTGCCGGGACGTTCTCATAAGACCGTCAACGCTTAGTTCGAATGGGTTATGCTCCACGCGTGGCGAGGGCTAATCCACGTTCTTTAATAGTTGCAGACCCACCTCATTCAATAACATACATCTTATCTAGGTTGGCAACACCTCACATAAACACATCGCGATCACTCCCCACAGCACGTAGGGGTAGGGGGGAGAAGGGAGGGAAAACCCAGTCGTTAAGATAACCACCGCAGTCGACCGCACAGTGAGTTCTAGTAAACACGAAAACTGCGAGTAGCTGTAGTACGGAAGACAATCAGATAAGTAGTTAGCCTAAAATTTTATAGTTTAACCATAGTTTACAACCATATAATCTCTCTAAAGTACAATCTCCGGATAGCTATCACCATTTAGCATTTCACCTAACATATATACTGCATTTAGCATACACTGACAGTTGCAGTACCAATACTGCAACTAAATAATTGTACATATTGTAAATATTTTCACCTGTATTTCAAACATAGATTTTAACCTAAGTGTAATGGATCTGATGATGATCGCTTGACGATCGAAACTGGTCATCCTAGTGTTTTATTAATCTCATGTAATTTATTTCAGGATTAGGGCATAACCCATCTCTTTTGGGTACATTCGTGTTGACCGACTGAAAAGCACTAAACACTTGTTTACTAAGGCAACACTGAAAATATGGCCTCAAACACCACAATGTTCACGGCTAGTCAGGCAAATCGTGAAGCCAAGAAATTCAAATCACTCAGGCTTAAACTCATGAATTTAGACAAGTCAATTTGGTTCAACAAAAAATGTATAGAACTAAACCTCACACCTAAATACGTACCAATTAAAACCGTACCGAACACACCAGCCTCGATCATTTCAACTAAACAAGCCAAAGCGCTTTGTATAAAAAACGAATTAAGATTTGCATACATAAGAAAGCAAAAAATTAACCAACAATTATACGACATTCAATTGCAACTAAGTAATTTCTGGCACGCAGCCCAATGGGACAGATTCACCGAGCACCTACATGACACCATCAAAATCAGAGCAACGAGGAAGCATGAAACGCTAGAAAATAAATTAAGAAAACTAGGAGAAACACAGAACCATCAATGTAACGAACAACACACGAATAACAATGAATTCAATTTCCACAGCAGAGTAAACAACAGAACGAATGTAACCTTTTCTCAAGGTGAAATGAATATGTTAGACAAAGGTTTGAAATACAACTGCACAGACGCACACACGAACCACAATATAAAACAGTTGATCACAGATATTGAGATAGCCAGTCACAAGCTCCCAGCAGAAGACAGGGAATTAACCAAAAATCTCGCCACCAACGAAGCCAAAAAAATCCTCAAACGAGACGGCGATAGCAATAACATTCAAAACAACAAACAACTCAAAGAAATAAAGTCGTTGAAACAAAAAATAAAAGAACATGACTTAATCATCACAAAAGCAGATAAGGGAAACACTACAGTAATTTTGAACAAAACAGAATACATTGAAATAACAGTCGAATTCCTAAACAACAACGAAATCAAGGAATTAACAAAAGACCCCACCAACAAATTCCAAAAACAAATAAAAAGTGCGCTAAAAGAAACAGAATACATACTGACCAAAGCCGAAAAATCAAAACTAATAAACATGAACCCGAAAATACCGTCATTGAGGGGACAACCAAAAATACACAAAAAGGAATGCCCAATGAGACCAATAGTCAATTGTAGGAATGCCCCTAATTACAAAATCAGCAAAGAGTTACTAAAAATCTTAAAATGCCGTCTTTCCAACGACAAAAACAACTCTGTAAAGAACACAACAGAACTAGTAACAGCATTGAACACCCTACAAATGAAACCTAGCTTCAGGCTAGTATCCTTCGACGTAACTAACATGTACACCAATATTCCGATTATTGAAGCAATCAACACTATCGAAAACAACTTAAAATCCAACAATTCGGTAAAAGAAATTGAAGAGATTGTGAGATTACTGAGGGTCGTTCTCAACCAAAACGTGTTTCAATTCGACAATAAAATATACACACAGAGAGAAGGCCTAGCAATGGGATCGCCACTAAGTGGGTTAATCGCTGACATCTTCATCAATGCACTAGAAAATGCGTTATTAGAAAAGACTTCAACAAAGGGAATAGTAATATGGAAAAGATACGTAGATGATGTAATTTGCATCTACGATACTGAACTAACAAGCGAAGAAACAATTCTCCAATACATTAATAGCCTTCACCACTCTATCAAATTCACTAAGGAATCCGAAATAGACCGGAAAATAAATTATCTCGATATAAATATTGAACGTAAAAATAACGACCTTTCATATTCCATATTCCGGAAAGCAACACAAACCTCGCATGCAATCGACAATCAGTCTAATCACCCCAGTACGCACAAACTAGCGGGTTTCAACTCAATGGTGCACAGGGCTTTAAACATACCCATGTCAAAAGACAACTATAATAAGGAAATAAGAACAATTATGCAAATAGCTAAGGAAAACAACTTCTCGCCAAGCAAAATAAACCAAATTATAGCCAAACATAAAAATAAAGATAAAACGATTCCCAAACCGGACAGTAATGAGAAAAAATTTGCGCGTTTCAACTATGTGAATGCGAATACATATAAAATCACTAACCTATTCAAAAAGCAAGGCATAAAGATAGCTTTCACGACGAAAAACACAATCGCTAGGCACCTCCTAAATAGTAATCTAAATAAACGTGACCCGTATTCAAGGTCAGGGGTATATTCTATAACGTGCCAAGACACCGATTGTCAAGCTAATTACATCGGGCAGAGTGGAAGGCGAGTAGACACACGTTATAATGAACATAGGAATGCGATGAGATACGGAACACATTCAGCCGTGTGCGAACATATGTGTGACGCAGGGCACAGCTTTACCAACATAGAGTCGGACCTTAAAATAATCCATCACGAATCGAAAGGCAGAGCTCTTGACATAAAGGAAGCAATCGAGATACACCTAGCCAAACGAAACAATCCCAACAATCTAAATGAACACACGTTCATGGAGAGCTCACCCCTCTTCACGCTACTAAAAAACACACCCTGACGGAAACAAAACACAATTTAGCGACACAGCCAAGCTAGATAAAAAAGGGGGGAAATTAGGTGTTTTTTAATAGGTAAGTGTTATCTGGATCAGGTGTACGATGCACTTTTTTTCTGCAATAAACCAAGGCCCATATTCGCGGCAGTATTAAAGGTGCCGGGACGTCCTCATAAGACCGTCAACGCTTAGTTCGAATGGGTTATGCTCCACGCGTGGCGAGGGCTAATCCACGGTCTTTAATAGTTGCAGACCCACCTCATTCAATAACATACATCTTATCTAGGTTGGCAACACCTCACATAAACACATCGCGATCACTCCCCACAGCACGTAGGGGTAGGGGGGAGAAGGGAGGGAAAAACCAGTCGTTAAGATAACCACCGCAGTCGACCGCACAGTGAGTTCTAGTAAACACGAAAACTGCGAGTAGCTGTAGTACGGAAGACAATCAGATAAGTAGTTAGCCTAAAATTTTATAGTTTAACCATAGTTTACAACCATATAATCTCTCTAAAGTACAATCTCCGGATAGCTATCACCATTTAGCATTTCACCTAACATATATACTGCATTTAGCATACACTGACAGTTGCAGTACCAATACTGCAACTAAATAATTGTACATATTGTACACACATCAAAAAAAGTTTTGCATCACCTCGGTTCCCAGATCTCCGGCATATAGACGTTGACTGTGTATATTGTATCCAAGATACAATCCCTTTGACTGTTCATAGATGTCACTAAAACTGCTCAAAGATGTAAACAACCATGCATGAGCAGGGCCTATTAGACGGAGGGGGTACGACAGCCGATCAGTTCCAGTCATTCCACCAGGACGAAGGTACGCTGCTCATGTTGTCTGTAGTTCGACCATGCCTAGAAGGTCAATACCGCAGTTCGATCGCGTCCGCATTGTTACTTTGTGTCAAGAAGGGCTCTCAACAAGGGAAGTTTCCAGGCGTCTCAGAGTGAACCAAAGCGATGTTGTTCGGACATGGAGGAGGTACAAAGATACAGGAACTGTCGATGACAGGCCTCGCTCAGGCCGCCCAAGGGCTACTACTGTAGTGGATGACCGCTACTTACGGATTGCCGCTCGGAGGAACCCTGACAGCAATGCCACCATGTTGAATAATGCGTTTCGTTCAGCCACAGGACGTCGTGTTTCAACTCAAACTGTGCGCAATAGGCTGCATGATGCGCAACTTCACTCCCGACGTCCATGGCGAGGTCCAGCTTTGCAACCCCGACACCATGCAGCGCGGTACTGATGGGCCCAACAACATGCTGAATGGACCCCACGGAATTGGCATCACGTTCTCTTCACCGATGAGTGTCGCATATGCCTTCAACCAGACAATCGTCGGAGACGTGTTTGGAGGCACCCTGGTCAGGCTGAACGTCTTAGACACACTGTCCAGCGAGTGCAGCAAGGTGGTGGTTCCCTGATGTTTTGGGGTGGCATTATGTGGGGCCGACGTACGCCACTGGTGGTCATGGAAGGCTCCAAAACGGCTTTACGATACCTGAATGACATCCTCCGACCCATAGTGCAACCATATCGGCAGAATATTGGAGAGGCATTTGTCTTCATGGACGACAATTCTCGACCTCATCGTGCACATCTTGTGAATGCGTTCCTTCAAGATAACGACATCGCTCGACTACAGTGGCCAGCATGTTCGCCAGACATGAACCCTATCGAACATGCCTGGGATATGTTGAAAAGGGCTGTTTATGGACGTCTTGACCCACCAACCACTCTGAGAGATTTACGCCGAATTGTCGTTGAGGAGTGGGACAATTTGGACCAACAGTGTCTTGATGAACTTGTGGATAGTATGCCACGGCGAATACAGGCATGCATCAATGCAAGAGGACGTGCTACTGGGTATTAGAGGTAGTGGTGTGTACTGCAATCTGGACCACAAATGCTGAAAGTCTAGCTGTATGATGGTACAACATGCAATGTGTGGGTCTCATGAGCAATAAAACGAGCTGAAATGTTGTTTGTGTTGATCTCTATTCCCTTTGTATTTAACGGTTCCGGAACTCTTGGAACCGAGGTGATGCAAAACTTTTTTTGATGTGTGTAAATATTTTCACCTGTATTTCAAACATAGATTGTATAGCCTAAGTGTAATGGATCTGATGATGATCGCTTGACGATCGAAACTGGTCATCCTAGTGTTTTATTAATCTCATGTAATTTATTTCAGGATTAGGGCATAACCCATCTCTTTTGGGTACATTCGTGTTGACCGACTGAAAAGCACTAAACACTTGTTTACTAAGGCAACACTGAAAATATGGCTTCAAACACCACAAATCTGTACCCTGTAACATTTTTCACGCGTTATCAAATAAGACGGTGCAGAATATCAGAACGTTCTCTGCACCCTTCGTCAGCTTAATAGAGATTATCTGTGTTCATGATTAAGGGCATATAATACCTAAAATGTGCTCTAGAAACTACAATTTGTGTTTATTAAATTTATTATTTTGTACTGAAACTTATTGTAAGTAATTTCAACTGTATATTGGTCAAGACGGTACCGATTACTTGATTACCAATATTCAGGTCATACCAATATGTTAGAAATTCTTGTTCATACAATTATAACGTTATTTTAGGCAGCACCTGGTGGCGGGAAGCTTGTTTGCGAATTTTTCTTCTCTCAGTAGTTCTCTCTTTAGTGGGCCAATTTCCCCAAATGGAACTTTCTTCTACGTATTTTTTCTCTCTTTTTGTTCTCAGGAGAAACACAGTAACCCATTGTTTACGCTCGAATTCCATCTTTCACACTCTAGCTGCCAGTGGATTTGACACAAATATACTCCGTGCAAGAAAGCAAACGTAGTTTGAATACGAATCACTAAAGTAGCCAGTGTGTATATATATTCCATGTTGCATAAGACTTGGCCTGAAGCACAGGCCTTTCGCTCTGAATATTTATCCCGTCACGTGACTTACTTTGTATTCCTGGAGTTGTCCTAGCCCAGATCCTGGGGCAAACAACCCAGACTAATCGCATAAGGAGCTGGTGTCAACGACAGGGATGAAAGATGAAGAATAGGTGCCAACTTACTTCATGCTACTGTATATTTATCCTGAGGATTGTGGTGTATAAAGATGACATATTTCAGCAAGTTACGCCTCTCTTGACACTACTGTAGTTGACGTTCACAACCGCACACTTGTTAGTGAATTACGTAAGTCAGCACACAAGGAAAGTACAGGGTGCTGCACCAAATGTTAGTTGGTTGTTCCCTCACATTTGGGGTTGTGACCACGCGGTTATGTAGCCCCGTGTGCTTTGTGTGTGTGTGTGTGTGTGTGTGTGGAATCTGTCTGATAACCGGTGTTAATTGTGATGTCTGTATTAGTCTGTGTTATCTGTTTTTATATCTAGTAAGGACTGCAAACAATCGATTTTTCAAGTAGTTCCAACTTTTGCTACCAAACACTACCGTCAACCATCAACTAGTTCTGAACATTGTTACTAGATGCCACCGTAGTCGGCTCCTGGCGACGAATGTTGGAACCTAAGAACGTTAGTCAAAGATAACCTATAATTTAGCTTCACACAAGTGTAATTAGTGGAAGGTTCTTTATCATGCCATAAATCTATGACATGGGACCGCCACGCCGGCTTTACTTTTCCTCTGAAGTAAGGCATACTGAGGGATATTCAACGCTCTTAAAAAATTCGACGACTTTGGCCGGTTTTGAACCCACAACCTTCGGCATAGAAGCTCAGCATGCTACCAACTACGCTACGGAAGCCACCATGACCAAATGTCACACACTGAATATTGTTAACACAGTCAGTAGTTTTAGGTTCAGAACTATCTCATGTTTGGATGAAGAACCATATAAGATTCTTAAAAGCTTTGAATGTTTTTGTAAATTACCGACGTTAATCTTGATATTGGTTAATGAGCCTCCGTAGCTTAGGTAACAGCACGCCGGCCTCTCACCGATGGGTCCGTGGTTCAAATCCCGGTCACTCCATGTGAGATTTGTGCTGGACAAAGCGGAGGCAGACATATTTTTCTTCGGGTACTCCGGTTTTCCCTGTCAAGCACCACTCTCCACTATCATTTAATTTCATCTGTCATTCATTTAATCATTGCCCCAGGGGAGTGCGACAGGCTTCGTCAGCTGTCACAGTTCATATCCTCGCCGCTAGATGGGGCTTCATTCATTCAATTCCCTGACCCGGTCGGTCGACTTCAAGCAGGCTGTGGATTTTCATTTTTCAATCTTGATATTGGCGATTTGCGAGTGGTTCCACATACAGATTAGTGTTTTTACCTCAGGTCAGTGGTTGTCAGAGCAGTCTCTAGACAATTCAGATAATTTTCCATATCAGATCTTTCAAAACATTATTATTAGAAAAACACTGATTTTGTATGTTGCACTTCTAGCCTTTTACTATAATCTCTGCAGAGTAATAGTGGGTCAATTCTGCATATTAATTTACAACTTTGTTTGAGGCTTGTTGTTTAAGTATATCACAGCAATAGTAGCCACACCTTCACAGATAATAATAATAATATCGTACGGCCTCGGTGCCGGGTGCAATCTTTTTTTATTTGGTACCCAGAAGGCAGCTTGCATGTCGAATTTTGTTGTTCCTTGGAACGCTATGAAAATCAAGGAGGTTAAATATCTAAGTTTGAAATCTAAGATCCTTGACACTATAGTGCTTTCTGGTAGAGAAAGGAGGAACTTTGTGCTGGCGGAAAATCCTGTGATTAATTTTGCCATTATGAACACGGCCTACTGAATTCAAACGTATGACATGCGTGTCGAGATATTTGTCGCCTTTCATAAATCACTTACCATGGTCAGGAGGGAACCTGCAAGCTTGAGGTTGGTAGTCCGACCAAGCTACCTTCATAGATTAGACGGTGGAGGGAGACTGTTGGTGTATAACATCGTCATTTCTCTGTCATGCAAGCTTGTAAATATTAAAATGAACAGTATTTCTTTCGGGTGCTCGATGCTTTAGTATTTATCAGTAAGAGTAGCCATACTGATACTTGCTACCCCTAGTAGCAAGTTCGTTAATTGGATCAAAGGAGGTAAAGCCTAACACAAATGGTCCTTTAAAGAGATATTAGCTTTATTGCAGGTCAGAAATATACACTACACAATAGGCACACTGAGTCTCACTTCATAAAAGACTACTATTCACTATTAGTTTCCACTTGTAGAGGACACTCACCCTTTCACTTGCTCATGCAGTTAATCCCTCACAAATGCGGCCGGTGTGCTCGCTAGAAATCACAACAACTCTTCCTCAAATTCACAAGTTACAGTCTGTCACTCACTGTTCTTGAATACACAATTTTTCGCAATTCGCACGTCACTGTAACACCTCTATCGCACTGGAAAACACACTCCCAAAACACACAGTCCCGTCCCTCGCTGGCCAGATCGCTTTATATAGCGGGGCTGGTGACTCAATGGATGTTTCCAGAGCAGACCAGGATTCACGGTTACTCGAGAATATTCCATTACCGGGTGGGCCGCGAAGGTTCGAGACGGTCCCTTTGTTACTGCCTGTCTTCTTGTTGCGCAAACCGCTGGTTAACACAGGGGCAGAGGGTAGCCCGAGGCGGTCTGTGAATCACGCAGCGGGATGATGAAGCAACCGCGCAGCCGTAACAATACTTTATTAGCTTTTGTCGCACCTTTTGTTATTGGAGGGCAGCGACCGTTTGTGGGTGTCATTGTGGGTTTGGTAGTGTAGCTGTTTCTAAGGTCATTCCAACCTCAGTCAGTTTGATTCAGGTGCAACGATAATTGAAGCGTATGCGGGAACAAACGTCTAGCCTATGTTACATTTTGTGTAATTTGAGATATTCGCGAAATAAACATCTACGGATGGTTTTTAAGGACGGATGCCTTTCCTGACGCCAACCTTATGAGAGGAGTTCATGATAGATGCAATGAATGAAGATGAATGAAACTGGATATGGATGTGGAAGGAAGCGGCCGTGGTTTGTCTGAAGGTACCGTCCCAGCATTTGCTTGGAGTTGAAAATGGGGGGGAAACCATGGAAAACCATTTCAAAGGCGGCCGACGAAGGGGCTCCAACCCAGGTCTACGGTGTTCGCAGAGAACTTGGTCCCATGGCCTAGCGTTGCGCGTTAGTGATCGTAGCTACCACTGCCGACTGTAACTTAAAAAGTATACATATTATAAATACCTCAACCGACCACGGTGGCCGAGAGCGCTAACGCGCTACCTTGTGTCTCGCTGGCATCGGGAGAGCGTGGGTTCGAATCCCACCTCGGTCGTCCTGAAAATGGTTTTCGTGGTTTCCCATTTTCACCACCAAGCAAATGCCGGGACGGTACCTTTCCCACGGCAGATTTTCTTCCTATATCCCTTCCCTGACCCGTCCTGAAAAGAAAAGTACATGGCCATTGGCAGCATTAATAAAATAAATAGTAAAATAACTTAACCCACATATATGCAGACATAGATTAATGGCCTGAATGTAAGGGATCTGATGATGATCGCTTGACGATCGAAACTAGTCATCCAAATGAAAAACATAATCACATTAAATTTCTTTTAGAGTCAGGGTATAATCGTGTTGCCGACGGAGAGACATTCACATTTTGTTTACTGAGGCAACACTGAAAAATGGCCTCCTACACAAAACAAAGAAAATCACTTCTAGCACAAATGGGGTGGGAATGGATTCCATTTATTCTCTGGTTTCTCGAAGTTTCCTACTCTAGCTGGAACTAATTATCGTATACCTGAAGACTGGAAATAATCTCCATAGGACGAAAATGATACATTAGGTGAACTAATCAGTTTCACTTTGGAATAGTAAGACAAAGAAAGCAGTTACAATGACATCTTTTAGCAATAGTAAGAAATGTCTGACAGTCTTCAGACAAAATTACTTAAAACCATTACACCCATCATTATTATTGTAGGCTGATCGTTCAGTTTTTAAATTCTAGTGGAAGTCATGTGGTTCATAAATTATCTCCTGTTAGTTTTATGGACCCCATGAGAATGATAAAGACATTCTCATTTTTATAGACCTTGATATTTAGTGCTCGGCGCACGGTTTATAGGCCGAGGAGTGTCCAGGTCTCCTGTGGGTACGATAGCCATCCGCTGGACTAGCTACGAAACAGCGCCGTCCTCCTTTATGAGACTGCTTCCTGAAATGTAAAGACTGGAATAGTCAGCGAGTGTGAGACTATTTACAATTACACGCAGTAGCGTAGCAAAGTACGCTAAGTCACACTACACGACAGAAGTGGGGAGTTGCAAGTTCGGAGATCCCAGATTCAATTCCACCTACAGCCTGTTCAGATTAAACGCGGAAGTGTAAAATGGGTTGCCTACCCACCCGCAATCGGCTTGAAATCTCCTCGTAGCGCGCTAGCGAGGGGGCTGAGTTCGATTTGATTGATTGCTGCCTTCTCATGCAGCATTCCGAAGTATTTTGCTATTTCAAAATATATTTACACAGGCAATAAATTGTGTTGTAAATAAAATACAACTCAAAAACACATTGTGTTGTAATAAACTATGTTGTAATATAAAATTTTACTTCATAGAATTGCTCTGAAAAACCATTAACAGAAGCGTAGAAAACACAAGTTCTGAAACAGAAATCGTTCAAACCCATTGTGAAGCCTGTGTAAATATATTGTGAAAGAGCAAAATACTTTGCAATGCTGCATAAGAAGGCGGCAATCAGTGAAATCGAACTCAGCCCCGTCGCTAGCGCGCTGCGAGCACATTTCAAGCCGATTGCGGGTGGGTAGGCAACCCATTTCACAGTTCCGTGTTGATTCGGAACACGCTGTACATGCACAAATCGTGCAAGGGCATCCATCCCCAACCTTTGTCACGATAATTACAGCTGCACACAGCTGCAGTCCTTACAGAAACATATGTATTTATTTATTTAGTCTTGCTGCTTTACATATACAATATGTCATTTTCCACAGAATAAATAGTATACAGATAGCATAATATCCTGGAAAGCATCTCTTTTGAATTTCCTCCTTTTCAACAACTGACAAAGTATTCCTATTTATGCTATTAATTTGGTTTTACACATTTTAAAGCAACAAAACAAACATATTGTATATTGCTAAAATTTATATTTAAAGATCACTAATTCACACAAGGGCACTCCAATAAGTATAACGTTCAACTTGAATTTTTGGCGTCTTGCTGCTTTAAAAATACAAACAGAAGCAGCCATTTAAATCGATAAAGTACTGACGGCGTTGTTACTGGCAGTCCAGTGGTTATATTCCATGTTCATTATTGTATCTTGACATGGAGAGAGATATGTCCGGTCGCCTGTTCGCTGTTGCTCGCTCAGCGCCACCCATGGGTTACTTGTAGAGGTACTTTGAGGTGAAACCTACGCACGTGAGCAACAATGGACCCCCGACAGAAACATAGGTTACACTAGACAACAAATTATAACATTTTGTTGTTTACAAAGGCAAAAATAGTTGATTTATATGGATTTGAGTGTGCTAAAGTTGAAGATCTAGGTTAGCTCCGGTTTGAAAATTAGTGAAACTGTTATGTCCTTCACATATTATAATGGGACAAAAATTGTTGCGGTATTAGCACATCTGCGGGGCATTATAAGATACTTGAGCCAAATAAGACCCGGTTCCAAATAAAGTCCATCTGTGACTTTATTAGCAGAATACTCGAAATTCTACAAGATTCTTAGTTTTTCTGATAGCTACTGGCCTTTAACGCCTAGACTAGAAACTACAACTGTTAAAGCGAACGATTCCGTGATGATTGCTTCAGTCGAGTTGTAAACGGCGTCCGAAACTAATTTTGTTGCTATCTTAAGTTATTCAATAAACTTTCTTCATGTTTTTGAAATTTAACATACATAAACCTGGTGTTTATAATTTCAAAGAAAGTCATTTGTAGATTAATATAGCCTACTGTCTTGATATTTTCCGCTTTATGTGCATTTCTTTATCTCATTTCATTTATATATGGGGCTTATTTGGAACAAGTAGTGGGCCTTATTTGGAATGGGTGTTCGTAATAATGCCCGTTACACACATTTTACATAGTGAATTATTACTGGAATATTTCCCAGTATTTCTAATTATCAATCCATGTTTTCATTATTGCTTGCATTCAAGTTAAATCCTGGACAATATTCGGAATATTTCTCCTTCTAGTAAAAATACAAAACGATCTTTAAACGTTAAGTGGGCCTTTTTTTGGCACTTTACCTTAACAGAAGTTCTGATAATAATAATAATAATAATAATAATAATAATAATAATAATAATAATAATAATAATAATAATATCGTATGGCCTCGGGTGCCGGGTGCAGGCTTTGTAATTTGACACCCAGAGGTTAGCTTGGATGTCTAAATTCGTTGTTCCTTGAATCACTATGAAAGTTAAGGAAGTTAGATATCTAATCTCCTTGAACACTATAGCGCTTTCTAGTAGAGAAATTAGGAACTTTGTGTTAGCGGAAACTCCCGAGATTAATTTTGCCATTATGAACACGGAGAAGTTTTGATTGAACACAATAACTCAAAAACTCACGTAAAAGTCACAATACCAAAAGGATCAGTTTTGATTCCACACAGTAACGCAGAGACTCGTGTCACAATACACAATGAATCTTTAAGAAAGACAAGCTATCTTAGACTGTGTAAGCTAGAATCAAAACACAGCATTCATTGGCATTCCTGAATTAAGTATATATGAGAACTTAAACAGAAATAAGGACGTAACAAACTTCATAGAGCACGAAAAAGGGAGCTGAAGAACGAAAATTATTGGCATTTTCGAATTCAGCGTCCAAAATCTATAAAGATTGGGTATTTTTGTTTATGTAAGAAATTAATTGTTAAACAGTGTTATCAGATAATACGTGTTCAGCAAAATAGTGTTGACAACATTCATATCTAAAGTTCGTGACAATAACAAGTTACTTAATCCAGGCTGCGGGGTCTTTGTACGTAAACGGTGCTATCAGATTAGTATAGCACGGAGTTGAAATGACGCACTCCCTTTGAATTGTCAGCCTGTCCATAACAGATGAGGAACCATGTGATCCGTCCATTTATCCGCTGTACGTCACATGTGTTCATCGGTACATCCGAAGATCACAGAAGGAGCTTCCACATGACCTATAGTACGGTGCGATCTAACTTTATTGCAGACGTGCTAAGACCTCGCAACTTGCATATCACAGTGTTGACATAATTAACCACATAAACAATATTAACTAGAAATCAAAATGTATAGAAGTGCTCTAGACCAACAGGGTAACAATATCTCTAAATAATTCTGACACGTTACACTAAATTTAAAATGAAAATCCACAGCCTGTTTGCAGTCGACCAACCGGGTCAGGGATGGAATGAATGAATTCCTCATCTAGCGGTGAGGATATGAACTGTGCCAGCAGCCAAAGCCTGTCACACACCTCAGAGGCAATGATTAAATGAATGACAGATGAAATGAAATGATAGTGGAGAGTGTTGCTGGAATGAAATTTGGACTGGGAAATCAGAGTACATGGAGAAAAACCTGTCTGCGTCCGTTTTGTCCAGCACAGATCTGACATGGAGTGACCGGGATTTGAACCGCGGACCCACCGGTCAGAGGCCGGCGTGCTGCCACCTAAGCCACGGAGCCTCTACTAAATTTAAAATATTTGTATAAATTATTTGTTTTAAACATAGATATGCATACACGCCAAACCTGTCCTAAGCCTATGTGATCATGACCTGATGATGATCGCAAGACGATCGAAACATATTTTCCAATTAATTACCCACTCCCTGTTTGTGTGATTATTAATTGTTAAATGATTCATGTAACATTTATTTCAGGTTAAAATAAAATAATTGGGCACAATTGTGTTGACTGACTGAAAATCAGTCTATCAACATAGGTCTACTGTACGTTTCCATTCATAAGAATTATTTAGATGGACTATCTTCAGTGGTTCATGGAAAACTTGCTCTGCACCCTCATATTGACTCAGTCTATGTGAGCTGGTCTATCCCCTTTAACACAGAAGGGAACAACTTCATGAGGAGACCAGCAGTCTCACCTTCCAGCCCTTCTTACCAAAGTGACCACTGGAGAACAAAGTGACACTTGAGAATCCTGTTTACATGAGCGATGATTGAGTTCGTTGGAAATATAATTATAACCACTTCAGAATTGAAGACATGTAATCGCTGAATTGAGGCAGCTATATACAGGGTGTTTCAGAAATACTTTTACAAACATTAGGGATTGGTTCCTTACACCAAAACAAGAAAAAAAGTTCATATACACATATGTCCCAAAATCCTTCGTTTTCGATTTATTAATGAAAGAACATGGTACAGTGACATATTAATGACAGCCTGTTTGGAAGTGTTGAACGGAACTTGTAGCTCACCCTGAGGGTGTCCACTTGAAGCAGCTACAGTCTCTGGCGAGCTTCCACATGACCTATAGTACGGTGCGTTCTACCTTTATTGCACACGCCTTCAGTGGTTCAAGGAACATTTGCCCTGAACCCTCATATTGACACAGTCTATGTCAGCTGGTCTATCCCCTTTAACACAGAAGGGAACAACTTCATGAGGAGACCAGTAGTCTGAACTTCCAGCCATACGATACATAATACATATCTAATTACTCAATTTGTTTGAAGAATTTCGAATAAATACATTAGATTCGAACATACGAATAGTTTATGACAACTCAAATTATTCGCACATTCGAATTTCTAAACCATTCGCGTTAGTGAAACAATCTGACTATTCAGTCATTACGTGAATGATTCATCCAACAAGTCGGATCAATCAAATATTTGAATAATTATAATACACATAGAAACAAAGAGTAAAGAAAGTTTGAAGGGTAAAAGAAGGAAAAGATAGAAGCAAAGGAAGAAACTAAATAAGAAGTGATGCTTGTTCGTACATTACGAACATACATACCATCATCATCATCATCTAAAGACTAGGCCTTGTCGCTGCACCCACATTAGTCTCTCACTTGCTGAACCATTTAACCCTGCATACTGTTTAAATTGAAGCCCATGCATCACAGAATCCAGATGAGCCTTCCGCGGTCTTCCTCTTCCTTTCTTCCCCAGAACATTTCCTTCCAGTATGGCGGTAAGGAACTCATTATGACGTAGGATGTGACCAACGAATTTTGCTTTCATCTATTCTATAGTAGAGATCAATTTTCTTGGTTCGTCTACTTCCTTGAGGACCCATTCGTTAGTCTCCTTCTCCGTCCAGCTTACATTTCAGCATCCTTCTCCACACCCACATTTCCGCTCCTTCAAGGCATTGTATGTCCTGTTTCCTTATAATCCGAGTTTAGAATTCGTTTAACAAAACACCCCAGACAAATGTTTTGATAAAAAAAATCTAGTTTTAATGCTAATAGGCCTGCTTGTCAGAAGCTGTCTCTTATTGCTGAAGGCAATACATAAATACATTTTTAATTTGAGACTGTTTTGCCCTTCAGTGTCCAGTCTAGTCTGCAAGCCTCTGTTTGCCAACAAGTTTCCGCTATGATCCCCTATTAGCAGTTAGCACTGCCACCTCCTCTGCTTCTGCATCTCTCACTTGGAAATCGTTCAACAATAAATCTAACCATTAGCCTCCTAGGTCTACCACTGCTTCTCTTACCCTCTACTGCCAAACTTGCCGATGCAACAATTACATACATTTCTAATGAAACAAAACTTTAAATTTTCTAAATTCAAATCACATCTATTTTTTCCGTTTTCAATGTGTGGTTCTTGTTTTCCGTTGAACTTCACCGTTTCCCTCATATCTGCCACGTTTATAGGAATCTTTGGACGTATCTGTTTTTTAAGCGGGTGTAAAACCTTCAGCTGCAAAATGAACTTAAAAATTACGGAATGTAAAAATCATACCGCTAATTGACCCGCATTGGACAGGGGTACCTGGGTGAGGTAATCGAACAAAATGGCCTAGAACAGGAAGCAATTAATCTTAGAATCTGGAAATTAGACCGGACAAAAATCTCTATAATAAAATGTCGCTGAGCATTGGAGCCAAATTAAGACACTACAGCACGGTTGCCAAACTTGAAGCATTATATGCTTCGGAGACTTTGACTATGAACAGACGGGGACTAGTCGACCAGTAAGTCAAAAGAAAACGCAGGGTATTGAGAAAAGTTTTAGGCAACAGATGGGTTAACGGACACTTACGTTTGAAGTCAAACGAAGAGTTATATAGAAAGATAGAACCAGTCACATCAACAATAAAAAGGAAAAGGCTGTTGTTCTATGGACACATTTTCAGAATGTCCAACGATCGTCTAACTAAGATAATTTGGACTTTCGTGAAACCGAAGAGGAAACAAGATGTTCAGTAAAGAACATATAGCCTACTTTCTCCTAAATGCATGGGTATTGTTATAACTCTTTGTCCTTTTCAAGGAGTATGATTGAATGTTGGTTGTAGTAGCTTGTTGAAATACAACGTGCTATAGGGATATTAAACATGAATATGAGGTGCCCTTTGCTAGTGCTACCTCTGTACCAAATTTCGTTCAATTCGGTTTCACCGTGTTTGAATTGATAGGGGGAATCGATTTGCACACATACTTGGCCACCATCTGCAAACTATTGGGCTGATGTTCTTGCAGTTTGGTCTGAATATGTTTCCCACATAAAGATATGGTGTTGCAAAATTTGGTAGAGACTAGATTATTAGGTTGGTCGTAATTACATTTTATCTTTTAACATTTGGGTGGCCGCGATTACGTTTCCGTCATGATAGCGGTGATATAAAACATGACACTGAGGTGCCCTTTGCTAGTGCTACCTCTGTACCAAATTTCGTTCCATTCGGTTTCACCGTGTTCGAATTGATACGGGGAATCGATTTTCACACAAAGATGGCCGCCATCCGCAAAATATTAGGCTAATGACCTATTAGTTTGGTCAAAGGATGCTCCCTCCATAAAGGTATGTTGTTGCTAAATTTGCTCGAGATCGGATGATTAAGCTAATCGTAATTTGATTTAAGCGTTGAACATTTGTGTGGCCGCCATTACGTTTCTGTCAAGATGGCGGTGATATAAAACATGACACTGAGGTGCCCTTTGCTAGTGCTACCTCTGTACCAAATTTCGTTCATTCGGTTCCACCGTGTTCGAATTAATAGTGGGAATCAATTTTGACATAAAGATGGCCGCCATCCGCAAACTATTAGGCTAATGGCCTATTAGATTGGTCAAAGGATGCTCCCTCCATAAAGGTATGTTGTTGCTGAATTTGCTAGAGATCGGATGATTAAGCTAATCGTAATTTGATTTAAGCGTTGAACATTTGTGTGGCCGCCATTACGTTTCTGTCAAGATGGCGGTGATATAAAACATGACACTGAGGTGCCCTTTGCTAGTGCTATCTCTGTACCAAATTTTGTTCCATTCGGTTTCACCGTGTTTGACTTTATAGGGGGAATCGATTTTGACACAAAGATGGCCGCCATCCGCAAACTATTAGACGAATGACCTATTAGATTGGTCAAAGGATGCTCCCTCCATAAAGGTATGTAGTTGCAAAATTTGGTAGAGATCGGATGATTAGGTTAATCGTAATTTGATTTAAGCTTTGAACATTCGTGTGGCCGCCATTACGTTTCAGTCAAGATGGCGGCGATATAAAACATGACACTGAGGTGCCCTTTGCTAGTGCTACCTCTGTACCAAATTTCGTTCCATTTGGTTCCACCATGTTCGAATTAATAGGGGGAATCAATTTTGACATAAAGATGGCCGCCACCCACAAACTATTCGGCTAATAACCTATTAGATTGGTCAAAGGATGCTCCCTCCATAAAGGTATGTTGTTGCAAAATTTGGTAGGGATCGGATGGTTATGTTAGTCGTAATTTAACTTAAGCTTTGAACATTTGTGTGGCCGCCATTACGTTTCTGTCAATATGGCGGCGATATAAAACATGACACTGAGATGCCCTTTGCTGGTGCTACCTCTGTACCAAATTTCGTTCTATTCGGTTTCACTGTGTTTGAATTAATAGGGGAATTGATTTTCACACAAAGATGGCCGCCATCCGCAAACTATTAAGCTAATGACCTAGTCAGTTGGTCAAAGGATGCTTCCACTATAAAGGTATGTTGTTGCAAAATTTGGTAGAGATCGGATCATTAGGTTAATCGTAATTTGATTTAAGCTTTGAGCATTTGTGTGGCCGCCATTACGTTTCCGTCAAGATGGCGGCGATATAAAACATGACACTGAGGTGCCTTTTGTTAGTACTACCTCTGTACCAAATTTCGTTCCATTCGGTTGCACCGTGTTCGAATTAATAGGGGTAATCGATTTTCACACAAAGATGGCCGCCATCCGCAAACTATTACGCTGATGACCCATTAGTTTGGTCAAAGGATGCTCCCCCCATAACGGTATGTTGTTGCAAAATTTGGTAGAGATCGGATGATTAGGTTAGTCGTAATTTGATTTAAGCTTTGAACATTTGTGTGGCCGCCATTACGTTTCCGTCAAGATGGCGGCGATATAAAACATGAAACTGAGGTGCCTTTTGTTAGTTCTACCCCTGTACCAAATTTCGTTCCATTCGGTTGCACCGTGTTCGAATTAATAGGGGGAATCGATTTTCACACAAAGATGGCCGCCATCCGCAAACTATTACGCTGATGGCCTATTGGTTTGGTCAAAGGATGCTCCCCCCATAAAGATATGTTGTTGCAGAATTTGGTAGAGATCGGATGATTACGTTAGTCGTAATTTGATTTAAGCTTTGAACATTTGTGTGGCCGCCATTACGTTTCCGTCAAGATGGCGGCGATATAAAACATGACACTGAGGTGTCCTTTGCTAGTGCTACCTTTGTACCAAATTTCGTTCAATTCGCATTCACCGTGTTCGAATTGAAAGGGGGGGACAGACATTCGGAGTACACACACTCGCACACACACACACACAGACACACACACACACACAGACTCACACACACACATACACACACACAGACAGACACACTTTTTTCGCCCTGTGTTGATCTCATAAGTCTACTTTCATTTTTTGCAAAAATCGAAAGTAGGCTAAAAATTGGCATGGTTCGAAGAATGTAACAAGACCTTATAGACATTGGTATTCCAGACTGCAAAATTACGAACAGGTGTGAATTCAGACAACTAATCAAAAATTACCAGGGATTTAAGGTAGGGGCAGAACCCAAAAGACGGAGGGGACCTCTTTCAGAAGATAGGAAGAAGACGCTGAGCGATGGGCTCAAGAGATACTGGCAGGACATCAAAGCTGGCAGACGATCTAGAACGAAATATTGATTTTGATTGTTACTCCGTAGTCCATAGTGGCTCAATTCGAATGTAAAAAGAAAAAAAAATCTAAAATTCAGTTCTAGAGTGCCTTAATGTCTTAGATGGTTTGTATGATATTTATTTATAAAGATGTATTAGGCTAAAAGGGGAAGGTGATAACCCCCATTCGACACCTTGGATTTGCCTCTGCTTGGAATAACTCGTCCACTGGTCATATTTCTTTACATAAATTCCTGTCAGTTTCGGGTGCTTATCGATTTCGAATAATTCAAATATTTGAACTGTTCCATTTATTTTAGTAATCAACTATTTCGAATACATCGAATGTTCGAAAGATTCAAACAACCAAAGTATTCGGATATGCGCATTGTTTGGACAATCAAATATGCGAACATTCAAATATTCGAATAATTTATTCGATTATCGAATTGGTGAATATCCGAAACAGTCGAACTAATCGAATATTGAAATGACACGTGCAACTCTAGTGAAATAATAATATTAATATTATCGTATGGCCTCGGGTGTCGGGTGCAAGCTTTGTTAATTGACGCCCAGAGGGCAACTTGCATGTCGAATTTTATCGCTCCTTGAAGAGCTATGAATGTCAACGAGGTTAGATATCTAAGCTCCTTGACACTATAGCGCTTTCTAGTAGAGAAAGGAGGAACTTTGTGTTGGCGGAAAATCTCGAGATTCATTTTGCCATAATAAACAAGACCTACTGAATTCAAATGGGTTCTTTAACATGCCAACATCGTATGACATGCGTATCATGATTTTCGTCGCCTTTCTAAATTCACTTACCATGGCCAGGAACGAACCTGCAAGCTTGAGGTTGGCAGTCCGGCACAATAACCCCTCACCCACCGTGGCAAGCTAACTCGTGTGCAAATTATAGCAATGTTCTAATTTCTTGTTATCCAGGCTATGTAGTCCAAGCTTCAGGACTGCACTGAGCCTCTTCGCCATGTTGATCTAGAGTAGGTTACACGAGCCTAGGAATCTGATCACATGCGAGCGATGAACCTGTTATCTCAATTAATGAAACACAAACAGTGATGTGACTGTTTTAAGTCGTCGCCCCTTGATCGATGTAATCTCAGCGGCAGTAGAGTTTCTAGTATTTAACATGCACCAACAGCAAACAGTCTCCAGTTATCCGCATTAATTACACCACAAGATTTCGATACTCTGCAGCACTCTGCCTTGCCTTGTGTACACAGTGAGGCAGGCGTCGCGACGAGCAGCAGACAATGGTTCCCAGGCGTGGAACACAACCCAGGAGGCGCGGACCATGCACGAGGCACTACAGGGAATAGCTGGAAAGTACTGACGGTGAAACTCCTCGCAGATACTGTACTGTAGTGCTAGATAAGCGAAACGCATAGAAATAAAATTCATGACGTCTCTTGGTTTGTATTATATCTAACTCCGTGACCATAAGGTTAACATCCTGGTTATTATCCGAAAGACCTGTAGTTCGATTCTCGACTTGGCCATTGGATTTTATTCCCATTTTCCCTGAGGGGCTCACATCTAGTGGAACGTGGCTTGGCGAACACGGGACCCCAGCTGAGTCCAGCATTGCTCCAACTTACTTGTGCCGGGCTCCTCTCCGTCTTCTTTCCTGTCGAACTCTCTTGGTCAACTCTTGTTCTCTTCCGACCCTGACGGAATTAGGGTATCCGAGGCCTAGGGAGTCTTTCATTTTCCCGCCTTAATTGACCCATCATCTTTCCTGATAACCTCATTCTTCAAGCGATCAGCCTTCTTTTTGTTTTCATGTTATCTCTTGCTTTCTGCACAAGGCCCTTTAGGAGGCAGGGTGTATGTATCCACACCAATCCTGATGCACCCTAGATAGTGCTACACCCTCAAGGGCTCACGGCTGGTGAGTTTGGGAGTTGACATCCCCGAGGGATTCCTGAGCTGGGTCCGTTTTATCCCCTTTTTCCTCTGACTGGGGGCGGGCCCTTTATTCCTTCCCTTTCATATCTGCCATTCATGTCTCTCCCTCCTTCTTTTCTTCCTGTGCTGTATTTGCCTTATCCTTTATTTGTTTACCATTTCTTCTTCTAGTTTGTAAGTCTGTAGTTAGTATTAGTTATGGTTATCATTCTCATCTCATCTTTCACTATCTCCCAGACAATTAGAGGCCGATAACCTAGATGTTAAGCCCCTTAAAACAAAAATTATCATCATCATCATCATCATTATTCTGATTTATTTAGTTCTCCTAACTAGGAGACACAGCCTTTGTGACATCCTAATCTTGTAATAGTCATCACGATATTAAAGTCTTTCAAGAGTGCTAACTCGAGGGGACCTGCAACAGGTTTCAGCGGAAGCCAATCATTTTGCAAGGTGACGGAGATGATGTGGCAAAATTCCACCATTGTTTTTGTTATAATTTTCTACATTTGTTTGGAATAACTTGGCGACCACATCCAAGTACTTTAGGAGGAAAATGCAGCTTAAAATATTTTAATATTATACAAAATTATATTGTACAAAATTGCATACATTTCCAAGGAAACACACATGTCTTTCAATTAGAAGAGGAGTTTTACATTTTTAGCCTACTTTCGATTTTTGCAAAAAATGAAAGTAGATTTATGAGATCAACACAGGGCGAAAAAAGTGTGTCTGTCTGTGTGTGTGTATGTGTGTGTGTGAGTCTGTGTGTGTGTGTGTCTGTGTGTGTGTGTGTGTGTGAGTGTGTGTACTCTGAATGTCTGTCCCCCCCTATCAATTCGAACACGGTGAATGCGAATTGAACGAAATTTGGTACAAAGGTAGCACAAGCAAAGGACACCTCAGTGTTATGTTTTATATCGCCGCCATCTTGACGGAAACGTAATGGCGGCCACACAAATGTCCAAAGCTTAAATCAAATTACGACTAACGTAATCATCCGATCTCTACCAAATTTTGCAACAACATACCTTTATGGGGGGAGCATCCTTTGACCACACGAATAAGTCATCAGCGTAATAGTTTGCGGATGGCGGCCATCTTTGTGTGAAAATCGATTCCCCCTATTAATTCGAACACGGTGCAACCGAATGGAACGAAATTTGGTACAGAGGTAGTACTAACAAAAGGCACCTTAGTGTCATGTTTTATATCGCCGCCATCTTGACGGAAACGTAATGGCGGCCACACAAATGTTCAAAGCTTAAATCAAATTACGATTAACCTAATCATCCGATCTCTACCAAATTTTGCAACAACATACCTTTATAGAGGAAGCATCCTTTGACCGAATAACTAGGTCATTAGCCTAATAGTTTGCGGATGGCGGCCATCTTTGTGTGAAAATCAATTCCCCCTATTAATTCAAACACGGTGAAACCAAATGGAACGAAATTTGGTACAGAGGTAGCACTAGCAAAGGGCACCTCAGTGTCATGTTTTATATCGCCGCCATCTTGACGGAAACGTAATGGCGGCCACACAAATGTTCAAAGCTTAAATCAAATTACGACTAACCTAATCATCCGATCTCTACCAAGTTTTGCAACAACATACCTTTATGGGGGGAGCATCCTTTGACCACACGAATAAGTCATCAGCGTAATAGTTTGCGGGTGGCGGCCATCTTTATGTCAAAATTGATTCCCCCTATTAATTCGAACACGGTGGAACCGAATGGAACGAAATTTGGTACAGAGGTAGCACTAGCAAAGGGCACCTCAGTGTCATGTTTTATATCGCCACCATCTTGACTGAAACGTAATGGCGGCCACACGAATGTTCAAAGCTTAAATCAAATTACGATTAACCTAATCATCCGATCTCTACCAAATTTTGCAACTACATACCTTTATGGAGGGAGCATCCTTTGACCAATCTAATAGGTCATTCACCTAATAGTTTGCGGATGGCGGCCATCTTTGTGTCAAAATCGATTCTCCCTATTAATTCAAACACGGTGAAACCGAATGGAACGAAATTTGGTACAGAGATAGCACTAGTAAAGGGCATCTCAGTGTCATGTTTTATATCGCCGCCATATTGACAGAAACGTAATGGCGGCCACACAAATGTTCAAAGCTTAAATCAAATTACGATTAGCCTAATCATCCGATCTCTAGCAAATTTAGCAACAACATACCTTTATGGAGGGAGCATCCTTTGACCAAACTAATAGGTCATCAGCCTAATATTTTGCGGATGGCGGCCATCTTTGTGTGAAAATCGATTCCCCTTATCAATTCGAACACGGTGAAACCGAATGGAACGAAATTTGGTACAGAGGTAGCACTAGCAAAGGGCACCTCATATTCATGTTTAATATCCCTATAGCACGTTGTATTTCAACAAGCTACTACAACCAACATTCAATCATACTCCTTGAAAAGGACAAAGAGTTATAACAATACCCATGCATTTAGGAGAAAGTAGGCTATATGTTCTTTACTGAACATCTTGTTTTAAATTCAAATCGTAAGTGATTTATCCGTGTTTCAAAATGTGGTTCATGCTTTTGCTGACCTTCAGCGTTTTCCACATTTATAGGTATTTGTGGACTTCTCTTTTTTTAAGTGGGTGTTACACCTTCAGCTACAAAATGAACATCAATTATTTAGACATTATTAATTATTTCATTTTTATTCTGACCAGACTCAAATAATATTTTTAATATTTCATAGAAAGAATAATTTAAGCCACAAAAATTTGAGTGAGTTTCAAGATTTAATGCCCACTTCAAAACGAAAAAATCCACATTTTTCTACAAACTTGGTAGATATGGGGAAAGCCGTGAAGGTTAGCAGAAAGCAGGAACCAAAATTTTGTGAACTGGATAAAAATTGATTCCATTTGAATTTAGGAAATTTAAAGTTCTGCTTCTAATAACAAGATGTGTGTGTTTCCTTGGAAATGTACATAAATGTTAGCTAGTTATTGTTGTTTTAAGGGGTGAAAGAGTACATAAATGTTGTACAAGCTAATATTACAATAATTATGTTCCCCTTAAGTGCATATGAAAACCCTATTATAAACAACATTATTACCGTATCTGCATTAATACAGCCCTCCTGGCAATGCACCTTATCACAGTGTTAATGCTGTCAAAAACCTCCTCTGCGACTGGCGGTGACAGGTACTGGGACATTCCAAAACTTAGAAATGACTATTCCATCAACAACAAGAAGTTCCGTGACGAACTAAAGAGCCTACTTTTCTTAAAAATTAAGATTCATGCCAATGATTAATCTATATGGATCTATCTAGAATAATGACGAAATTAAGTTGGTAATATCGAAATTTTTAATTAGTTCGAAGTACTGTATCCCTGGCATAATGTACCCTAATAGAGAACTACAGTTGGCAGCCCTGGTGACTGAATAAATTCTTAGTTCCATCTCTTAAGGTACAGAATACAAAATTTGGTTGAAGTTCAATGGATAGCATGGACGTTAAAGCAATTAAACATTGGATCTAACAGCGCGCGTAAAATCACGTTGGCAACAACGACATACATGTATTGGTCAGAAATAATCTGAAATGATATGATCTATTAATGTGGCAATTTTGAATGAAATCCATTAGTTAGTATAGAAGTTACATGCTTTTTTAAATTGGACCTATCAACAGGCTTAAAATCATGATGGCAGCGCTGGCGTAGGCCTATATTAGTTACTCCAAATTAATCTAGAATGCCAGGTACTACAGTATATGTGTGCAAAGTTTAGAGCTATTGTCTTGCATACTTTCTGACACATTTATATTAGGGTAACAAAAATAGAGACAGTATTTATTAACAGTTGGCAGCCCTGGTTACTCTTAAGAATCAGCATAGTCATATCTGTTATGGTACATATAGCACACACGATTTTTTTTTGAAATCCAAATAATGGTATAGAAGTTACATATTTTTTAAGTTGGACCTTTCAGCAGGCTTAGAATCATGTTGGTAGCACTGACATATATAAGTTACTCCAAATTAATATAGAATGTCAGGTACTATATGTGTGCATAGTTAAAACTGGCGACTTGCATACTTTATGATATATGGGTATTTGGATAAAACATTGAGAGCATTTATTAACAGTTGGCATCTCTGGTGGCTCTTAAGAATACGCTCAGTCATATCTGTTTATGTACACATAGCACATACGAAATTTGGTTGAAATCCAATTGATAGTGTAGAAGTTATATGCATTTAAAATGAGGACCTATCAGCAGGCTTATAATCTTTTTGGCAACACTGCCATGTATGGCCTCCTGGAAATTAAACTGCAATATTATTATCTATAAGTGTGCCAATTTTGAAATAGCTCCCATTCATTCCTTCCAAGATATCCTACATGGAGCTCAAATTTCAATTGCGATTTTTCAGCAATTGGTAGCACTGACATCATTTAAAAATATTGCCGTGAGATATTCAGGTATAGATCCGTACTCCTACCAAATTTTGTTTCGATTGCTGCAGCCGTTTAGGAGTTGATAGGGACACACACACACACACAGCCAGACAGACAGACATACAGACAGAAGGACAGACAGACAGACACACATTTGCCCGATCTCATAAGTCTACTTTTTCCTCATTTTTGCAAAATATGAAAAGTAGGCTAAAAATAGTTTTCTTCTTCTTCTATAGTCCGTAACAATATGTAATTTATTTCAGGTTATTTTCACATATTCCAGTAATTCAAATTATTTTAATAATAATGTTATTGGTTTTACGTCCCTTTTAACATCTGTGGCTTTTAGAGACGCCGGGGTGCCGGAATTTTGCCCCGAAGGGGATCTTTAACGTGCCAGTAAATCTACTGACACGGCTCCCTCGCATTTGCGCACCCTCAAATGCCAGCTGACTGCGCCAGGATTTGAACCTGCAACCTTGGGCCCAGCAAGCGAGAACGTTACCCCTGAGCCACGCAGCCAGACTCAAATTATTTTATGTTGACCGAATGAAATCTAAAATATTAATCAAGTCTGGTGATCCACATCTTTTATATTAAATATGAAATGTCCTTGTATATTCTAAATATTTCGTCATTTGGCAACCTTTGAAGATAGGAAGTTCAATAAGGATTCCTTCCCCCAGAAGTACTGTAGGTATTCAATGTACATGGATAGACTTTCTATAAGATTTGTTTTTGATGCTAATTTAACAGATAAAAGTGCTCCAGGTTATTGCTAATCCAATGGGATGTAAACTAGGGAGCTTGTACGAAACAACTAGTGTTGCATTATGTAGTGCAACATCATCACCCACTACGAGACTTGGTAATTCTCCTCTATGTTTTGTATTAGTTTGCTTGTGCAATTCTGAATCCGATAAGCTGAAAACAAACAATTAAGAAGCAAATAAGAAGGGCAGTGTTCCACTTGAACTAATGAACAGTCGATACAACTTTAAGCAAGAATATTTCCATATTAATGAGGGTTAGAACTAAAACTAGAACACGTGCAAATATAACCCTCTTTAGTCGGCCAATTACATATGGCGTACAAGGCTCTAATTGAGCTGGCTAACATATGTATCTTCTCCCACGCTCTGCAACTAGCAGCATCCACCCAGCTCCTGCCTGGGCCACGAACAATGGATTCACAAATATGATCCTCTGAGGTGCAATACAGCACGGTGTGCAAGTGAAATAATTTGGCTCACACCCCTGAGGTCCAGGTTCGATTCCAGGCCCTGCCAAGTAATTTAATTCAGGTCTGAGGGCTGGAAGAAGACCCACATAGTGTCGTGGCGATGGCTGTAGAAGGGAGTAGCAAGATAGCGCTACGTAATACAGTAATAGTCGGTATGAATAACTGATTTCTAGCACATACGGTATTCTACAAACTTATTAATAACTAGCAACACGCCCTGACTTCACCCTGTGTCTTAAATGGTTTACCCAGCGTAAGCTGACGGCAGGTCCCAGAGGCAATTCAGAAAAGCCGAGGTGAACAACGAAACTCCAAACACATATACTCTTCTCTGAAGTCTTAACTCAACACGACTAACCAGTTTGGTGCTGGCCCAAGCTGGGGTTATAGGCTCACTCGCTAGCTCGTAACCTCGCTCCGAGGTAGTAATTTAATTTTCCACTGGATGGAGATTGTAGGGAAATATGAAAACGTAAATTCACTTATAGTGGGCGATGTATAATGATAAGAGATTTTGCTGTCGCGGACTTTTTCTTAGAACTCTTCATCCTTAAAAATGTGTGGAAGGAAGGTCTTCAAGGCTGTTCCTTGTCTGAAGATAATTAAGTTGATAGATAATATGCTAAGTAATAGGCTGCTCCAAGTTTACTCTGAGAACAACAGAAGTCGTTTCCGCAAACTGAACAATGGTTTGCCACAAGGTTCGGTTCTCTCTCCAGTTCTGTTTAATTTGTACACTCATGATCTGCCTAAAACAGTGTCCCGCAAATCCATATATGCAGATGATATCAACCTCACAGTAAGCCTCCATGCTTAGGCGGCAGCGTGCCGGCCTTTCAACGCTGGGTCTGTGGTTCAAATCCCGATCACTCCATGAGAGATTTGTGCTGGACAAAGCGGAGGTAGACAGGTTTTTCTCCAGGTACTCCGGTTTTCCCTGTCACAATTTCATTCCAGCAACACTCTCCACTACCATTTCATTTCATCTGTCATTCATTTAATCATTGCCCCAGGGGAGTGCGACAGGCTTCGGCAGCCGGCACAGTTCATATCCTCGCCAATAGATGGGGGCTTCATTCATTCCATTCCCTGACCCGGTCGGTCGACTGGAAGCAGGCTGTGGATTTTCATTTTCATCAACCTCACAGTTCAGCGCACCAATTTTGCAGATGCTGAGCAAATTCTAACTCAAGCTCTTCTAGTTCTGGATGACTACTTTAGGAAATGGCACTTACAACCCAATCCTCGCAAAAGTGAAGTAACTGCTTTTCACCTGGACAATAGACACGCAAATTATCAGCCCAGAATCTATTTTAGAGGCAAAGCACTACCGTGCAATGATACCCCTACATATTTGGGAATGACTGTAGATAGAACCCTAACATACAGAGCCCACTTATGTAAATCTGCTGCTGCTGCGAAACTGAAGAGCCGAAATAACCTTCTTCAGCCCCTAGTTGGAACATCATGGGGGACTGATGCCAACACACTACGTACGACTGCTTTAGAACTTGTCTATTCTTCAGCAGAGTACTGCTCTTCGGTATGAATTAACAGCCAACACATTCATCTGGTGGATGTTCAGATCCGTCAAAGTATGCGTATAGTTACTGGAACATTGCTTTCCACTCCAGTTCGGTGGCTCCCAGTGTTGAGCAACATACCACCTCCTCACATCAGAAGACAAACACATCTTGTTCATCGGTGGTCAAGAATGCTCAAGAACGCTCCCAATTCATGAGAATGTGAGTTAACTAGGATCTTCCAGGCTGAAGTCCCGCAAACCTGCACGTAAAACTGTCTTGGAACTGATAACCAAGCAATTCAATCCTAAAGACACCTGGCGGAATGAGTGGACTTCTTCCCCATTACATGGCATTATAAAAATCGCAAATCCAACTGGGAAAATAAATGGTTTAACTTTGCCAAGGAATGTTTGGTGTAGACTTAACCGCATCCGGTGTGGCTTGGGAAGAACCACTTCGGTTCTTTATAAAGGGGGTTGGATGGATTCTCCACACTGCGATTGTGCTGACATCCCACAATCAATGAAACACATAGTGGTGGATTGTTCTCTCCGTGCCGTTCCTGGTAGTTTGGAGGACCTGCACTCAGCTACTCCAGAGGCGGTGTTTTGGCTCAACGCATTAGATGTAAAAGTGTAACTTTCAGTGTGAGCATACTGTGTCTGTTGTTGTTGGTACTGTACTCTGTATTTTTTTCCTGTTTTGTGTAGCATCATACGTCAAATAAATAAATTCTTACAGTCATAGTATATAGATATGTTTAACGGTTAACCCAGCGTAAGCTTAAAAGACGCACGGACGACAGGTTTTTCTTGGACTCTATTCACTGAAATCGTTACTGCCGGGGATCCTTTGGTCATAAATGAATGTTTTTCTACAGGAACCTTCCTCGAGAAATCTTTTACAGAATGGTGAATACCACATCAAAATCCATCCAGTGCTTCTTGAGAGTACCCGTTACATCCAAGAATTGAGGACTTTGTTTCACCCTATGTAGAGATATCCCCGATACTGCGGAGAATAGTGTATGTCAGTTTGTGCGAGTCATTCCAATTATGCTTCATGGTCAATTTATTCTCTTTGACACTTGGTTATCATCCGCTCGGTCACCGAGGATTTACGTTGCCGTGTGGGGGACATATTTTAGCGAGACAAAGTCGATAGTACGAGTATGTAGGATATACGTGTGTAGGCCACACTAGGCGCGAAAAAATATGCCCCATGCTGTGTTATTATTTACATTAATACACAGATGTCACGCTTGACAACATAAACCTTATATCCAACATTCATATTGTTGATGTTTTGAGTCTTCAGTCTTTTGACTGGTTTAATGCAGCCCTCCTTACTTCCCTGTCCTGAGCTAATAGTTTCATCTCTACATAGCTATCACACCCTACATCCAAGGCAATCTGTTTAACTTATTCTAACATTGGTCTACTTGTACAGTTATTATTCTCGAACCTTCCTTCCGTAACTAAGTTTGATATTCCTGGGTGTCTTAGTATGTGTTCCACCAACCTATTTCTTCTCTTCATTATTCGTCGCCACAAACATCTCTCCTCTTCCAATCGGCTTAATTTCTCTCCATTAAAAGCTTAAATCAAATTATTACCAACCTAATCATTTGATCTCTACCGAATTTTACAACAAGATACCTTTTTGTGGGAAGCATCTTTTGACTGAACTACAAGGTCATCAGTCCAATAGTTTACAGATAGCGGCCACGTATGTGTGAAAATCGATTCCCCATATCAATTCAAACACGGTGAAACCGAATTGATTGATTTTTTTTAAACAGAGGTAGCACTAGCAATGAGAACCTCATATTCATGTATAATATCCGTATAGCACGTTGTATTTCAACAAACTACTACAACTGATATTCAATTGTCCTCCCTGGAAAGGACAAAGAGTTATAACAATACCCATGCATTTAGGAGAAAGGAGGCTATAGGCCTATGTTCTTTACTGAACATCTTGTTTGTTTCACATTTATTCATTTTCAACATGAATTATTTCCACAAGACAGAATCCATACTATTTAAAAACTCATTCATATACCCTGGTGTGTCGGCTAAGATAACGATGTCATTATCAAATCTCAGAGTACATTCTTTCTGAAATATAGGTGCTTCACTACGGATAAAGCGGCCTTGGTGGCGTAGTCGGTTGCATGCTGAACTGCTGTGCCCAAGTTAGCGGGTTCAAACCCAGCCGAAGACGCCGGATTTTTTTAAGAGCGTTAAAATCCTTCAGTATGCCTTCCTTCGGAGGGGAAGTAAAGCCGGCGGTCCCATGTCATAGATTTATGGCATGTAAAAGATCCTTTCACAGACTAAACTTGTGTAAAGCAAAATTGTTAGGTTAGATTTCGTCAGAACGCTCTATCAAAGTTGCAACGTTCTCCACTAGGTAGGCTATCATTGATATATGGTGGCGAAAGTTGGAACTACTTGAAATTGAACGGAGCTTGTAGCTCACCCTTTAGGGGGTCCACTGGAAGCAGCTACAGACTCAGGCGAGCCGAACATATCCTCGGACACTCCCGGCACTAAAAGCCATACGATAAATAATAATAATAATAATAATAATAATGATAATAATAATAACTACTGATAAGAAATGGCTAAATGATAATTTTCCAACTGAACATCACATTACATATTTTTATGTTTCCTACAGATGTAATAGCGCCCATAATTTTAGCGTATCTCACTGGGTTTCTTGTTTGGAGTGATCGATCCCGAAGACAGTATTTAAGTATAATGATCACACATTGTATGCAAGAATCCCATGTCAAGATAATGGAACGTCCACACAAGTAAACAGGACTGATGACCGTTACGACCGAAATCCCTAAGATGAATTAGCAAACCATACGCAACTTTGTCTAGTTTCACGATGGGACGTAATACGTTCATGTCTTATCCGGCGGGGGAGTCAGATGACATGCATTGGTATTCTGTGCTCGGTGTGTAAGTTTGGATATTAGGATCGATAACTTCAATCTCCATCTGCCTTGCTGTGCAGGTTCAGTTTGTGCAGTTTGGAAGTAAGGTCGTGTCTCCAGAGTCGATTTTGCTTGAATCTCTCTCTGTTGTGTGGGGTTTGGTCACGCTTGTCACTCCCGTTACTATTTAGTTAATGGCTAGCTGGGTATTTAAGGAATATTCTCGTTCTTAAAGAATGTTTTCCAAAGATGTTAGTAACATTTCAGTGAGTAAAATTTCGAACGCTTCTGATCCTATGTCAAGGATAGTGGTCTATATATTAACCACCTACTGTAAAAAGAGTTTGTAGGGTATTATAAAAGGTGCTAATAATTGAAACTTTCAGCCTAAATACAACGAATTTTCTTGTAGATCTAACATTTCTGATAAGAAAATTTTATATCAGTCTAGTTTTATGGTGCTGGATAAAATTGCAACTAGAAAATATAATCAAAAATACTGAAATTAAAAAATAAAATAAAACATTAATATAAAAATTTAAATAAAACATAAAGGACACTAAAAAATTAAGATTATAAAATTAAACAAGTAGTTCCGTGAAGTACTATACAGCCTATTTTCATATATCGTACTTATATCAACTGCCACTATCAACATACAAAATTTCAGTTCGATTGCTGTAATAGATTCGTAGATATTGAGTACCGACTAAATATTTCAGATGGTCGCCATGTTGGATTTTATATAAGTAGGTCCTAGAGTTATGCAATGTTACATGAAGATTATTGTGTACGTGTAGCATTCAAACGTCAATCGCATGATTAGGACACAAGAAGTAACAAGGAGATATTAAAATGTCGCACAGCTTCCTTCTTGGTGGTTATGGAAACAATTGAAATAAATTATATGCCAGTGGATTAACATTTGTATAAGGATTTACCGTACCAAGATTCACTGTACTAGGATGGTTAAGTTGCGGGAAACGTCCATGTGAATGTTTATATTTCGCGTCGCTGCCATGTTGGATCTGTGCTCACCAGGTTATTTAAAGTCCTATAGGTCAACTTAAGTTCATAGCCCCTTTGAACATTAAAAAATTCAGTTTGATTGCTATAATAGATTCGTAGATATTCAGAGTAGTCTGAATATTTCGGAGTGTCGCCATGTTGGATTGTTAAATGTATAGGCCATAGAGTCATGTACCATTAAAGGAAAATTATTGCGTAGGTTCATTATTCAAACTTTCACTTCGATCGCTTGATTACGACACAAGAAATAAAAACTTAATTTTTAAATTCGCACAGCCACCATCTTGAGGTTATGTAAACAATTGAACTAAATTAGATACCAGTGCATTACAATAAGAATAAACATTTCTTGTTCCAGATTTCATTGCGTTTGGAACATAAATCGCGAGAAAGGTCTATTTAAAATTTTCAAATTAGCTTGGCCGCCATGTTCCTTTTGTAGTTAACTGCTTTTAGAAAGTCTTATAAATGAACTTCCAGTAGTGCCCTTTATCTCCGTACAAAATTTCAGGGTGATTCAGCTAATAGTTTCAGAGATATAGAATGCCGGTGAAATATTTCGCTCATCCGCCATCTTGTGGTTATGTAAACAATTAAACCAAGCTAGATGTCGGTGCATTGCAATGTGTATAAACATATTCTGTACCAAGTTTTATTGCGTTTGGTTGGTTAAATCGCGAGAAACGTCTAATTAAAAGTCGCAAATTCGCGTGGCCGCCATGTTGGTTTTGTAGTTACCAGGTTTTCAAAAGTCACATAGGTGAACTTCTAGTAGTTCCCTTTATCTCCGTAATAATTTCCAGGGTGATATCGGTTATAGTTTCGGAGATATTGAATACTGGTAAAATAATTCGCACAGCCGCCATGTTGGATTGGTGAGACGTAACAAAATTTGAAGGGCACGGTCGAGGTCGCCCGGAATAGTGCTATGAACTTACCGAGTTTCATTGATATCGCTCCAGCCGTTTAGAATGTATTAGGGACACACACACACACACACTCACACACACACACACACACACACACGCACACTCACACGGACAAAGGTGATCTCATAAGCCTATTTTTTCAAAATTAAAAATAGGCTAAAAATTAAAATTATATAATTTAAAGTATTAAATAAATTGATATTTTTAAAATTTATTAAAAAACTAGCAGAAGTACCCGTTCTTTGAACGGCCTTCGGCATTAATAACCAGACGTTATCAATTGAGATACTGTTCCAATGGTTAGGGGCTTGTCATTCCTTTATAAGTTTATCAGAACGAAGTTAATTTTCTGGGTATATCGCAGACACTGTTAATTTAAGGACCGTAAAATGTGGTTTTCAGAGACCCTTTATAGACTCCCTAGTTTTGTGTCACACATTGAGAAGCGCAACATATAGTTTGGTCGTCCTTTTAGGAGAATTTTTATTTTTCGCCTATATTAGCATGTATTTTGAAAGTAGTTCCTTATACCCACCCTTCTATGAGAAGTGCGTTGAAGAGTTTTCTAAATGAATGGTTACAATACCTAATTTTTCTATGCTCCAAGCACCCGAACATGAATTATAGGCGTACATAAACATAAAGATATATCAACCACACAGTATCAAACAAAATCATCTTTACGATGAACCCGTTTGTCAACAAAAATGTGATTACTTAAAATGTGCTCTCAAACTAAAATCGCCTAACGTGTACTTCCTGACATGAAAATAATATTGAAAACCTCGAAGACGAAACGCAATAATGCCAATTTAAAAGTGACCCTCACTGTTGTGGAAAGTCCCCATGCCCAGGAAGACCCCTTTAATAAATTATAAAGGCTCGTGGTGCATGAACATTCGGGATTTTTAGCCTCCAATGGCTCAAATTTCCAAAAGCTGCAAAAAAACACTATTTCAATCCAGGAATTTTTTGAAAATAATATTGCTATTTGGAGATATAATAGACCTTCTGTACAACATATCGAATATCACACGTGTAAGTCACGTGTAAAAATTCTAGGGAACCCCTTGAACCCCTTAATCGCATTGGTGAATTTTACAGTCTATGTTTGATTCCACGATAACCTTATAGCCATTTGCAAATTTTACAACTATATTAGAGACGTACACATTTGAATATTTGAATTATTTTAATTTTCCACCTAATCGAATCTATTTGCCACCTCAGTGCTGATTTCTTCATTCGCATGAAATATAAACAAGTAGTTCCGTGAAGAACTATACAGCCTATTTTCATATATCCTACTCATGTTAATTGCCTCTATCATCATACAAAATTTCAGTTTGATTGTTGTGATATATTCGTAGATATTGAAAACCGTCTAAATATATTAGATGGGCGCCAGGTTGGATTTTTATTTATGTACTATTACATGAAGATTATTGTGTACGTGTAGTATTCAAACTTCAGTCGCATGATTAGGACACAAGAACTAAAAACGAGATTTTAAAATCACGCACAGCTGCCATCTTGTGGTTATGAAAACAATTGAAATAAATGAAATGCCAGTGGATTAACATTTGTATAAGCATTTAACGTGCAAAGTTTCACTGCACTCGGATGGTTATATGGCGAGAGACGTCCATTGAAATATGTATAATTCGCGTCGCCGCCATGTTGGATTTGTGCTCACCAGGTTACTGAAAATCCAATAGGTGAACTTATGTTCATAGCCTCTATGTACATGAAAAAAATCAGTATGATTGCTGTAAAAGATTCGTAGATATTGGGAACCGTCAAATGTGTTTCGGATGCTCGACATTTTAGATTGTTATATGTATAGGCCATAGAGTTATGTGCCATTAAAGGAAAATTATTGCGTAGCTTCATTATTCAAACTTCACTTCAATCACATGATTACGATACAAGAAATGAAAATTTAATTTTAAATTTGTGCACAGCCGCCATCTTGAGGTTATGTAAACAATTGAACTAAATGAGATGCCAGTGCATTACAATACGTATAATCATTTAGTGTACCACATTTCACTGCGCTCAGATAATTAAATCACGAGAAACGTCTATTAAAATGTTTCAAATTCGCTTGGCCGCCATGTTTGTTTTGTAATTACAGGGTTTTTGAAAGTCACATAGGTAAAATCCTAGTAGTGCCCTCTATCAGCGTAAAAAATTTCAGGGTGATATCGGTAATAGTTTCGGAGATACTGAATGCTGGTGAAATATTTCGCACAGCCGCCATGTTGGTTTGGAGAGACACAATAACATTTGAAGGGCACGGTCGGGGTCGTCCGGAATGGTGCTATGATTTTACCGAGTTTCATTGAAATCGCTCCTGCCGTTTAGAAGTTATTAGGGGAAACACACACACACACGATCACACACGCACAAACACATTCGGAAAAAGGTGATCTCATAAGCCTATTTTTAGCCTACTTTCGATTTTTGCAAAAAATGAAAGTAGACTTATGAGATCAACACAGGGCGAAAAAAGTGTGTCTGTCTGTGTGTGTGTGTGTGTGTATGTGTGTGTGTGAGTCTGTGTGTGTATGTGTGTGTGTGAGTCTGTGTGTGTGTGTGTGAGTGTGTGTACTCTGAATGTCTGTCCCCCCCTATCAATTCGAACACGGTGAATGCGAATTGAACGAAATTTGGTACAAAGGTAGCACTAGCAAAGGACACCTCAGTGTCATGTTTTATATCGCCGCCATCTTTACTAAAACTGAATGGCGGCCACTCAAACGTTCAAAACGTAAAATCAAATAACGACTAACCAAATCATCCAATCTCTACCAAATTTGGTAACAACATACCTTCGTATAGGATGCGTCTTGTGACCAAACTACAAGGTCGTCCGCCATACCATTTCAGGATGGCGGCCGTGCGAATTATGCAAACTTTATAATCCATATCATGGGACCCACCAGTTCCGATTATCGAGCCGAGAATCGTTTTAACTGTTCTAAAGGAAGAGGCACGTACGAAATTAAAAGTTTATTTTGTAATACTATAGTGCAGACGTGATTTTAAAAAGCTCAGCTGATTCATTAATAAGACAAGATGGCAGCGGATATCTTGTGCCTGACTTATATTTCACTAATTTGAGTATTGGATGCAATATAGCGTACTGAAACAAAATAAATAAACTTTGTATGAAATGCTTTATATATAAATAATATACTTCAGTGATGAAATCGTTTAGTATAAATCATTATTTGCTAACAAGTTCTATGTAAGTCATTTTATATAGGACGATATTCGTTGACACAATTAGCTCAGTGGTAGAGCGTTAGTCTGTCATTCATATGCCTATGGTTCAAACCCCATCAGAGATACGTTTTTTGCTTGACATTTTACATATTTGTTGCTTTGTAATGACTCAGACGTTTTAAAATTAAGCGTTATATTGTGCATATTACGGTGCAAAACATATACTTAATTAAAACATAATTCGTCAGCAGATTTAATCGAGACATCTAGCTGACAAAAAGGTAACAGATTTTATTGAAAAGTTTCTTCTTCTGGCCGCTAGAATGCACTCGCTCTGTTAGGATTATATTGTTCGATATTTCACAACTAGATATCACGACTAGTTTTTATATTTATTGTTTCTTGAGTACTGAGACGTTATAAAATAAAGCTTTATATGGTGCTTTTTGCAATGGAAATTATATATTAAAAAAAACGACATTCTCCACTGGAGTGACATCTTCCAGCCTTCAGTTGTACTATGCAGAAACTATAGATTCGAGCAGCGCTCTATACCGGCCAGTTAGTGAACCCAGTCTTAACGACTGCTAGGAGTAATAATACAGTAACATTCGTTTATTCCTTGTGCACAGAGGCGTTGTTGATAATCTCAAAACTTGCAATATGGATGATTTGGAGATGGATTATTTTGTTATACCGTGTATTTAAGATTAGCCTATAAATTAACGGGTTGCGAAGTTACTTCACTTAGTTCTATATCATTCGTACACGACACAGAACAACAACGTGACGTCAGTTTCTGATCTGCTCTGATTGGCTATTACATTGCTGCAGTCGGGTAGTTGGCAGTCAAGGATAAAATTCGCGACTGCCAACTGCCAGCTACCAACTGCAACTTCATGTTGTGTATGGTGCCTATAGTAAACACGGAGTCGATCGCGACTGCCGACCGAGGACTACCAACTACGGACTGCCGACTGCGCATTGTAGATGGGCCTTATTAGAGCAACGAAGTTTCAATTATTGTAAGTAGTCGGTGTTTGGAGTGTTTGCTGATGAAATTGCAAAATGCTGGGGTAAATTATAAACTATGGTTTGAACGCCACTGTTCAAATCCTGTGTGCCAATTTGCACTTCAAATAGGAAGAAATTAGGAGATGATAAGGACAGAGAGTTATAACTATACCCATACATTTCGGAGAAAGTAGGCTATATGTTCTTTCCCGAACATCTTGTTTTCTTTTTCATCAAATGAAAATAGGATAAAAACAAGAAGTTCCGTGAAGAACTATACAACCTACTTTTCATGCCAATGATTATTCTACAGTATATGAACCTATCTAGAATAATGACGAAATTAAGTTGGTAATATCGAAATATCTAATTAGTTCAAAATATACCTGGTAAAATGTAGCCTAATAGAGCACTACAGTTGGCAGCCCTGGTGACTGAATATATTCTTAGTTCCATCTCTTAAGGTACAGAATACAAAATTTGGTTGAAGTCCAATGGACGTTACATGCAGTTAGACACTGGATCTATCAGCACGCGTAAAAGCATGTTGCCAACAATACCATGCGTGTGCTGGTCAGAAATAATCTGAAATATTATGATATCTGTTGTGCCAATTTTGGATGAAATCCGTTTGTTAGTATAGAAGTTACATGTATTTTAAAATTGGACATATCAGCAGGCATAGAATCATGTTGGCAGCACTGCCTTTTATTAATTACTCCAAATTAATCTAGAATGTCAGCTGCTATACGTGTGCAAAGTATAGAGCTGTTGGCTTGCATACTTTCTGATATATTGATATTAGGGTAAAAAAATATAGACAGCATTTATTAAGAGTTGGCAGCCCTGATTGCTCTTAACAATACTTATAGTCATATCTGTTATGGTACACATAGCACATACGAAATTTGATTGAACTCCAACTGATAGTATAGAAGTTATATGTATTTAAATATTGGTACTATCAGCAGGCTTATACTGTAATCATGTTGGTAGAACTGACGTATATAAGTTACTCCAAATTAATCTAAAATGTCAGAATATACGTGTGCATAGTTTAAAGCTGTTGGCTTGCATACTTTCTGATATATAGGTATTTGGATTAAAAAAAGAGAGAGAAATTATTAACAGTTGGCAGCCCTGGTGGCTCTTAAGAATACGTTCAGTCATATATGGTTATGTACAGATATTACATACAAAATTTGGTTGAAATCCAATTGATAGTGTAGAAGTTATATGCATTTAAACATTGGACCTATCAGAAGGCTTTAAATTATTTTGGCAACACTGTCATAGTTGGCCTCCTGGAAATTAAACTGAAATAGTATTATCTACATGTGTGCCAATTTTGGAATAGCTCCCATGCATACCTTGCAAGATATCCAACATCTAGCTCAAATTTCTAGTGCGTTTTTTCAGCAGTTGGTAGCACTGACATCATTTTCAAATATGGACGTGAGATATTCCGGTGCACGTCTTTACTCATACTAAATTTGGTTTAGATTGCTGCAGCCGTTTAGGAGTTGATAGGGGGGGGGGCACACACACAGCCAGACAGACAGACAGACAGATAGACAGACAGACACACATTTTCCCGGATCGATCTCATAAGTCTACTTTTTCCTCATTTTTGCAAAATGTGAAAGGTAGGCTAATAACTATAGAAGCCGTAGTTTGTAACTTATCAGGGAGATGATAAATCTTAAATGGATCTCACAATTCGATCTCCGTTACTCCCTTGTGGTGCATTACACAGAAGTTTTGTTGAGATAGTGCATACTTTCTCATTCCTTTGAGAGTTTTAAGACGGAGAGGATATAACTAAAGTCTATTCGCCGACTCGAGACAGTGCCTCTGGCTACCCGGACAGTGAAATACGCCCAGTTCACCTCATAGACTCTGCCGGACAGGGGTAGCCAAGAAGCTCTAAGATAATTAGTCATGCCGTAGTCCTAGAAAAGACAAGACTTGCTGCACTTAGTGCTGTGCTGCACTGTATACTGTTGCCTGTCATAAGCAGTTAAGAACTTATATTAATTAATTAATTAAATAAATACATAAACGAACAATAAATAAACCGCGCTGTAGAATGTAACCGATAAGTCAGCCCACTTCACATGTAGGCTATACACAGCACTGTAGTTGGTGTACGTTCAACAGACACAGCTCTATGCACCCCTTGCGGGCAGCCCTGCAATCTCGTGTACAACAGTGTTTACTTCCACTATCTCGACTCGGCGAACAGACCTTAGGTATGTTTCTCAGGGGCTCGTCTGACCTGGATACCACTCATAAACCATATCTAGGGCAATTTAGGTGGGAATTGAACCCCTATCTTCTGCCCGCGAGTCAGGGTATATCTCGTTCGAACACTCAAGCCACAATTAAATTCTTGGCAGAACGGAGAATTGGACCTTTGGATTTTATTCCTTATACGTACCTAGAGACTCCTCTTTGTGCGCATCTTCTTCCAGTAACAATCTTGATCTCCATATCTCTGTAGATATTTGAATTTAACGATTCCTTGCTATCCACCGAGGTTCATGGTATAGACATCGTCCTTACATTAGAGGGACAGGATTTCTCTCTCCTTTTGGTAGTTTCAATAACTGTTATTGTCATGAGTTCAACCTGCAAAGAACTAAAACTGCTACTACTGTACATCGATAGTCATCTTTAATGGATCTCAGAATTCGATCTCCGATACTCCCGTGTGGCGAATTACACAGCAATTTTGTGGAGATCGAGCACACATTCACATTCCTTTGAGAGTTGGCGTATTCTTAACATTCTAAGACGGACAGAATATAGCTATGGGACTCATGGGCTCGTCTTTTGTATCCGGAAATGAAGAGATTGTATCTTCAGAACATAGGTCGATATTTTAAGTCAATTAGAACTAGTGAACTGTGTGAGTAGATTTCCTAGCACTATAAAGTATATTCCAGGGCAATAACCCGGTTCTCCCCAGTCACTGTGTCAGCTTAAATCTTTGTTGTTTTTGTTCATTCATTTAGGGGCTTTGAAACATCGTAGTCATTTAGCCCCATATAGCTGGGTGAGTGTGGAATCTGTCTGATAACCTGTGTTATTATGGTTTCTGTAGTAAAATGTGTATTATTCTGGTGAGGGTTGGCAAGGAGATGGCCATGGCCCTAAGTTCCGGGAGTAAGAGTGGGAAGCCACGAAAATCACTCCTAGAATGGATGATATAGGAATCGAGCCTACCACTTCTCATTTTTGCCACACGAGGCTGAGTGGACCCTGTTCCAGTCCTCAGACAAGAATTAAATTTATTTTCAGAGTCGGCAATCGAACCCGGGCCCCAAGCGGTGACAGCCAAGAATGCTAGCTATTACGCAACGAGACAGGAATCTTTCTTTGTGTGTGTCTGTACGTTCGATTCTCCTATTAATATCGGTGCCCTTGTTTGAATGTTGAATGTACCGGTATTTTATTTCGACTTTTGCAGATTATGTACTGTATTGGTGTAAATGGTAAAACATCATGTTCTGAGCTATTATGCATTATTCCCGATTTACCCTCCAATAGGTTAAAAATGCTACTCCAATTTAAACGTCCACACTTAAAATTAATAGAGCGTGTCGATATTTTACCTAGTGTGCAGTAGGTCCTATCAAGATAAAATGAGACCACTGCGTAATACCCTGAATATGATATTTTGCTTTGACTGGCTGCGTGGCACAGCGGTAACATTCTTGCCTGCTGTTCCTGAGGTTGCAGGATCGAATCCTGGTGCAGTCAGTTGGCATTTTAGGGAGCGAAAATGCGAGGGAGCCGTGTCAGTAGATTTACTGGCACGTTAAAAATCCCCTTTGGAGCAAACTTCGGGCACCCCTGCGTTTCTAAAATCCCAGTAATTAAAAGTGGCGTAAAACCAATATCATCCATAATTATTATGATATTTCGCCAACTGCACACTATGTTTACATGACTGTTGCCACCTGGAAGTTACAGGATATGCCTACTTCAAGGCCCTCGTTTAGTGATTATTAATGAGCTTATCTCATGATGTTCACTGCACGAAGGAAACATGTTATCTAATTAAACCTCTTATTTAGAAAAATGTATCAAACTGTTTAATTAATCCATGTTATTGTATACCAGTTAAGGAGTGTGGTAAATATTTTTTTTATCATCCATTTAATTTTACTTGGGCACATAAATGTGTTGACCGATTGAAAATCAACTCTTTTAGCAGATTACGAAGCAAACACTGAAGAGAAAAGAAAGTTACTCCGCTACACTGATGAACATCGAATGAAGTAGGCCCATATGCTTTTCAGATATAGTTGATGAATACCTGTTATCCTTTCTAACAAGGTTATATTACAGGCGAGCACGTATTTACTACACTCCCAAGTTTCATGAGGATAGGTCTGTAAACCAGTTTCTTTATAACGATGTTGACACACAAAGTACACAAGTACAAATCCAAGAACTGGGCAATTTACTGTGCAATAAACAATCGAAATGTTATGCAGTATTATATATTTTTTTTAGCGTATTGCTTTTAGTGCCGGGAGTGCCCGAGGACATGTTCGGCTCGCCAGTGTTGTAGCTGCTTCGAGACGGACACCCAATGGGTGAGCTACGAGTACCGTTGGGGAGTAAAGTTGGAAGGGAAGGTCGAGGAGTGGGAAGGTAGCGGCTGTGGCCTATAGTTAGGGACCAACCCCGGCATTTGCCTGGAAGGAAGATGGGAAACCACAGAAGACGATCTTCAAGGTTGCCGGCGGGGGGATTCGAACCTCCTCGCCTCCCGGATATGAGCGACTGCCAGCAGTCATGCCGTAACGACCACGGCTAACTCAGCCGGTAGTATTATACTGAGCAACTGCTTCTTGCCTGGCAGAAACAGCAATGATATGCGGGTAGTAACTGCGCACACCCTTTAGGGGCAAGGTGCGCTGTATACCGTCACACTTCCAATGTGTATCACGCAAATTTTGGCCTCACACCCAAGCCAAAACATGTATATATTAAAATGAATTCCATAATTTAAAGAGGGGAATTAATTTCCACGCTCTTTTCTACAAAATAATTACAACAACAAACAAGTAGATCAGTGAAGAACTAAATAGCCTTTTTTTCATACGTCCTACTGTTATTATCCATTGAATTGTCCTGCCTATTAAAAGGATTTTCCATGCGATATACTAAATAGCTTTTGATTCACGACCTACTGTATGTCTTTACCAACACCATTACAATGGGAAGTTATGTGCTGGAATATATGCTTTGCAATATAGGTGATTAAGTCTCTTCCCGAGAGATGGCATTTTTCTGTAACCGGGAATTAATATTTAGAATAGTCAAATGCACGGCTTCTGTGATATATGAAAAGTAAGGTACTGTTTACCATCTATTGACGAATGCAGAACATTTGCATTTGCCTATTGGCACAGGCTAGAGTAAAATATGACTTTCCACTGATGTCTCAGTCTCATTCATGGCTGTGATTGTATGAAAGCTACTATGGTATGAGTGGTGCTGAGTAATGATCTTCAGGGCACAGCTAGTGCCTATGTGTACTGCGAAAGGTGCTATTTATAGGGTCAGTGCTATTGTTCCGACTCAGTGAGGTAAGGAATGGCAATCTACCTCACTCCTCATCTTGCCTAATATGCCTCATAGTCCTGCTTTTAGGTTTTGTGTGCATCTACCGACCTAATCTATGACGGGACTTTTTAGGATCCAACCTGCCTTTGGGCTGACTACCCAACAGGGAGACATATAAGTATAGCCCAGAATAAGGTGTTGGTAAACACTTAGGTCGTGATCCATAAGCTATTTAGTATATCGCATAGAAACTCCTTGTAACAGGGAGGAAAATGTTAATGGAAGACCTGTGCACAGTAGGTCAAAATCAAAATCTAGGGGACAAATTTATTTTTATATTTTAATCATGAATTTAGAGTGAAAGCAACGTATATAATTTGTTTACTTCATAATAAACATCAGTTAAGAACTTTTTAAGCTACGTCTACGTATGCAAGAAATTGTCCATGACTATGAGTTGGATAGAGCATTCAGTTACCTCTACAGAACAATTTTCTATCCGTAATTTACTTTTAACGAAGTCACAAAGTTCCAGTTTTGACATAATCGTCGAACCCAGATATAGCTAAATATAGCTAAAATTACGTAACAATTACGCCCATTAATAACTGAAACACGTTACAAAGATCATACCTTCAGCTGCATGTTCCATCTTAAAGCATCACACTAACCACAAAGACAACCAAACCACAGCCACTTACATTCACCCTCCAATTCAGACTGCTCGAACAGTGGTGACAGATTTACACTAAGATGCGTTTATATCACAGAATAGTGAGCGGCAATTATATGAGAATGCTGTAGAAGTAATACATTTTGATTTTTTAATTATGAAAATACATAATTTTGTCCTCCTAGATTTCGATTTCGACCCACTGTGCAGTGGGATATATGAAGTATGCTACTTAGTTCTTCACGAAACTACTTGTTCATACGATAAAAATAGACTAATTATTAATTGATTTCACTACCACTGGATTAATAACATTGTTGCAAATCATATGCAGCAGGGAGTATCAAAATTAGGTATATACCAAAAATCTGCAATTACTGCAGATGTAGGTGGTTAGCTTGATAGAGAAATTCTAGTCAAAGTAGTTTCGTGGGTGTCCCCTCCAACAATGATGACCAGTGATTCTTTATTTTCCCATTCCTAAGCCTCCCTACCATAGTTGTACTCAGATCTGCAGTACAAGGAGAGATTTCAATTTTATCATTATATGGTTCATAATTAATATTTGTTGATTTTCTGTTGTTAATATATTTGAGGTTCTTGGGACATGTATGGACGTTGTGTAGACTAATTTTGTTTCTGTAGTTTCCGCATAGTGAGTTCTAAATCGTCAATATATGATTCCCTTGCTGAACAATAAAGCACAGACATTTTAGAAGGCATTCATAGTGTTTTCTTCGTAATCTAGTACAAAAATTGGACGGATTAACGTATTCACCGACTGGAATTCATTATTTCTACGAGTATAAACTGTTAAATTGATGTCGTAATGAATTCTCTTCTAAAGGTTCTTTCAAAGTCAAGCATTGCTGTAGCCTTGTAAGCTGCAACGCGGACAAGATTTTCAGTGAGAGGTGAATCCGATCTCTGATCTCTTTTAATCGGGCCATAAAGTTCCAGCCACTTGTCGTATTTCTCACGGAAACATGATACGGCACTTCTTCTCTGTCAATGAGATTGCAATCTGGCAAACTGAGCAGTATCAATGACGTCCATTCTTTCTTTCAAGCGTAAAGTAGAACACGTAATCTACCCGGCCATAGAGCACTTATAAACAGCGCTTCGAGGTTATGCATTGCAGTCGGAAATGCATTTTTGTATCGTTTTTCGTCAGGAAAAGTTTAATGACGCCGATGTTCAAATTAGTCATTGAATTAAATTTTCATCATATTTCTCTATTATGCAAATTTACTGAACTCACCATCCAGCGGTGTCCTCAATTAAACTTAGTAAACAGCTGTATTGATAGTGTATGACCGATGCAATATAGAACTTTCGAAATGTGATAGAACATAATAGAATAATTTGCTTCTTCAGATTTTAATTGGATTTCAAAATCTAACCTATGCCAGTTAAATAATTACGACTTCATAACGTATACAAGCACGGCTTAGAATTAGAGTAGCAACATCGTTTCAAACCACAGCTGTATTTTGTTATAACACCTGCTCGATTACGTGTTTTTAGGTAGATTTCATTAGAAAGCTAACTATTGCAATGGGTCCCATGTTTCGACTTCGGGAAAATTTCGACATATCTTCGCGTTTCACATCCCCCAGACCCCAAAACCACCGTCAGTTCAAAAGTTTATATATAATTTATGTATGTATAGATATCAGTTTTTTGTTGACACGATAACTGCCGTAATTTTTCACCAATCCCTTTGAATTTTTTACATAATATGTATCCCCTTAAGATCTCGGTTGAGTTCTTTAATGGGCAAAATCGGTCAAAGGGTGTGAAAATGGGAGGCTTTTTTTTTTCGAAAAATTGAAATATCGCTATAACTCTCGTAATGTCTGAAATATTGAATCTATTCAAAGTTCATACTATGTGTCGGATAAGGCCCTAAAATTTATATTTGAAAAGTTTTTTCATAGCACCAACCATTGACCAAAGGGGTGAGAAAAAGTGGGTTTTTCGGGAAACATTAATCATATCTCTGTTAATAGGCACAATATCAAAACCGTACAAAATGGACAATATTCCTCCAATAATTACCTAAAACTTTTGTCTGAAAGAATTTTTGATATGACCCACCATTACGCCACGGGGTGAGCAAAATGATTAAAATTATAAGAAAATGCCAAGTGCCAAGAGAGGTTGCCATGACAACTTTACTTTTAATTGATAAGGGATGAGCCATCAGCAGTTGCTATGACAACGCCACTGCACGAGATCACATTCAGTTTTCCATCTGTCTGTGGGAAGCGACTTCGGTATCGGAACTGGTAGCATGCTGAACCTCTATGCCTAATGTCGTGGGTTCAAACCAGGCTGAAGTCGTCGGATTTAATAAGAGCGCTAAAAAACCCTGAGTATGCTTTCCTTCGGAGGGGAAGTTCCAACGTTCGTTGCGAGTTGATGGTTCCGGTGGCATCTAGTAGCCAAGTTCACAGCTAGGTGTCGATGGTAGTATTTTTAGCCTACTTTTCACATTTTGCAAAAATGAGGAAAAAGTAGACTTATGAGATCGGGCAAATGTGTGTGTGTCTGTCTGTCTGTCCTTCTGTCTGTCTGTCTGTCCGTCTGGCTGTGTGTTTGTCCCCCACTATCAACTCCCAAACGGCTGCAGCAATCGAAACAAAATTTGGTAGGAGTAAAGATCTATTCCTGAATATCTCACGGCCATATTTGAAAATGATGTCAGTGCTACCAACTGCTGAAAAATCGCAATTGAAATTTGAGCTCAATGTTGTATATCTTGGAAGGTATGAATGGGAGCTATTTCAAAATTGGCACACGATTAGATAGTAATATTGCAGTTTAATTTCAAGGAGGCCATACATGGCAGTGTTGCCAAAATGATTATAGTCATGCTGATAAGTCCAAAATTTAAATGTATATAACTTCTACACTATAAATTGGATTTCAACCAAATTTCGTATGTGCTATTTGTACATAAGTTGATATGACTGAGCGTATTCTTAAGAGCCACCAGGGCTGCCAACTGTTAATAAATGCTCTCACTTTTTAAAATCCAAATACCCATATATCAGAAAGTATGCAAGCCGACAGCTTTAAACTATGCACACGTATAGTACCTGACATTCTATATTAAATTGGAATAACTTATATACGTCAGTGCTGCCAACATGATTCTAAGCCTGCTGAGAAGTCCAACTTTAAATACATGTAACTCATATACCATCATTTGGATTTCAACCAAATTTCGTGTGTGCTATGTGTACCACAACAGATATGACTATGCCGATTCTTAAGGGTAACCAGGGCTGACAACTGTTAATAAATACTGTCTCTATGTTTGTTATCCTAATATCAATATATCAGAAAGTATGCAAGCCAATAGCTCTAAACGTTGCACACGTATAGCACCTGGCATTCTAGATTAATTTGGTGTAACTGATATATGTCAGTGCTGCGAACATGATTCTAAGCCTGCTGATAGGTCCAATTATAAAATGCATGTAACTTCTATACTAACTAATGGATTTCATTCAAAATTGACACAACAATAGATCATATTATTTCAGATTATTTCTGATCAATACATGTATGTCATTGTTGCCAACATGATTTTACGCGCGCTGTTAGATCCAATGTTTAACTGCATGTAACGTCCATGCTATCCATTGGACTTCAACTAAATTTTGTATTCTGTACCTTAAGATATGGAATTAAGAATATATTCATTCACCAGGGCTCCCAACTGTAGTTCTCTATTATTACCAACTTAACATCGTCATTATTCTAGATAGATCCATATAGATTAATCACTGGCATGAACCTTATATTTTAAGAAAAGTAGGCTCTTTAGTTCGTCACGGAACTTCTTGTTAGCCTACTTTTCACATTTTGAAAAAATGAGGAAAAAGTAGACTTATGAGATCGGGCAAATGTGTGTCTGTCTGTCTGTCCTTCTGTCTGTCTGTGTGCCCCCCCCCCCTATCAACTCCTAAACGGCTGCAGCAATCGAAACAAAATTTGGTAGGAGTAAAGATCTATACCTGAATATCTCACGGCCATATTTGAAAATGATGTCAATGCTACCAACTGCTGAAAAATGGCAATTGAAATTTGAGCTCCATGTTGGATATCTTGGAAGGTATAAATGGGAGCTATTTCAAAATTGGCACACCTATAGACAACAATATTACAGTTTAATTACATCGCAGTGTTGCCAAAATGATTATAAGCCTGCTGATAGGTCCAAATTTTAAATGCATATAACTTCTACACAATCAATTGGATTTCAACCAAATTTCGTATGTGCTATGTGTACATAAACAGATATGACTGAACGTATTCTTAAGATCCACCAGTGCTGCCAACTGTTAATAAATGATCTCAATTTTTTTTATCCAAATACCAATATATCAGAAAGTATGCAAGCCGACAGCTTTAAACTATGCACACGTATAGTACCTGACATTCTATACTAATTTGGAGTAACTTATATACGTCAGTGCTACCAACATGAATCTAAGCCTGCTGAGAGGTCCAACTTTAAATACATGTAACATCTATACTATGATTTGGATTTCAACCAAATTTCGTGTGTGCTATGTGTACCATAACATATATGTCTATGCCGATTCTTAAGAGTAACAAGGGCTGCCAACTGTTAATAAATGCTGTCTATATTTTTTTACCCTAATATCAATAAATCAGAAAGTATGCAAGCCTACAGCTCTATACTCGGCACACGCACATCACCTGACACTCTAGATAATTTGGAGTAATTAATATAAGCCAGTGCTGCCAACATGATTCTATGCTTGCTGATAGGTCCAATTTTAAAATACATGTAACTTCTATACTAACAAATGGATTTCGTCCAAAAGTGGCACAACAAGATATCATAATATTTCCGATTATTTCTAACCGGCACACGCATGACATTGTTGCCAACATGCCTTTACGCGTGCTGATAGATCCAATGTCTAACTGCATGTAACGTCCATTAGACTTCAACCAACTTTTGTAATCTGTACCTTAAGAGATGGAACTAAGAACATATTCAGTCACCAGGGCTGCCAACTGTAGTGTTCTATTAGGCTACATTATACCAGGAATATTTCGAATTAATTAGACATTTCGATATTACCAACTTAATTTCGTCATTATTATAGATAAGTTTATATACTGTAGAATAATCATTGGCATGAAAAGTAGGCTCTTTAGTTCGTCACGGAACATCTTGTTTCTTACTATTACTTTTACTTTTGTATATTGGCTTTCACGGCCAATGAATTCAAACTCAGCAATTTTTCTAGGTTTATGCTGAGAATTGTGTAGGGTTTCGCCTAAGAACACCAAGCTGGATCATCAGCGAGCTCTTGGCGTCCGTACCCGGACCCCAGCAGGAGTAGAGAACTGCGCACCACCTCCCTTCTTATGAAGCGCAACTGCGCTACTTGACTGCATGATCCAAACGCTCAAGCAGCCTTTCACCCCCCTATGAAGGCTTCCAAAAAGCATTTATCTCTCGCTGTGAAGAAGCCCAGGTGCACTTCATGATAAGGGAGGTAGCATGCAGTTCCCTACTCCTGTGGGGGTCCGGGCACGGACACCAAAAGTCCACTGATGAGCCAGCTTCGGTTCCTAGGTGAACCCCAAAACAAAACACGGCATAAGCCTAGAAAAATTGCAAAGTTTTGTTGGTTTTTCTTAAGTACGATTAACACTTAAGCCGTATTAGCCTGTGAAATGTGGGAAATAGTTTATGTAGTCCGCGTCATTTATATCTCACGACAAACAACCGGCAATGTTGTCTCTCTCCGACAAGAGAAATGTCAAAGCCGGAGACTTGGTGGCTAGACTATATATCTTGTTTTAAATATAATGTCAATGAATTAATTAGGTTTATTGTCGGCTTTGCAAGAAATTCTTCTCATCACACAAAGTGAACCCCTTTTAATGGATTAATCTGTCACCGAGTAATCACTTCGTCAGCATGGCTACCTCACGTATTAATCTTCTCACGACGCGACGGTAAGGATAGTAAACATTTTATGGCAGTCCATCGGGACTATTAAAGAAATAATATTTGCTCGTTTATGAGGATAAAGTTATCACTGCTCATAAGAAGAGATACGAACGTCATTATTATATTGACAGGCTTTTATATTGAATAGCTGTCGACAAAGACAAAGTACTCCCTTCTGTTTTACGATCATCAGGACGATGGTGACTACGAAAAAGTGATATTCCCGTCGAGAACAATATACTTGAATATCCTCTTAGTCAGTCGGTTCTCGTCCATTCTCACCAAATGTCCGTAGAATTTCAACCTTCGCCTCCGCATTGTGACAGTATTTTTTTCAGTGTGTTTATAGAGGTCATAATTCTTTCTGTTCTTCCATGTCCCGTCAGCAGTTTTCTGTGGTCCTAAAATTTTCCGCAAAATTTTCCTCTCCTTTTTTCCAGTTCCTGAAGATCCCCTTTTTTATTCAGTGTCAAGCACTCAGAGGCGGACAGACCCTCTAGCTTTAGGTACTGTGCTATAGTGTCTGAGTTTTCCCTTGTAGGATATTGCTCGTTTGTTGTATCTGTTCTGGGTTAACCTATAAGCCAAATCCAATTTTCTAGCTCTTGCCCTATTTGCTTCTTTATCCAGCCCATTGGGTTCTATCCATTCACCTAGATATTTAAACTTCTCAGTTCTTTTGACAGTCCCATGTTTCACTTTTATGCGTCTCTCTCTATGGTGCATTGTTTATTTAGGCACTCGTCATACCCTAAAAGTAAGTTCTGAAATCCTTCTGCATACAAGTTTGCTGCCTTCTCTGACAACCAAGAATTCACGGCTGTTTTCAGTTCTTCATCGTCAGTGAAGTTATTCCCACCAAGATGACGTTTCAGCTGCGAAAAGGGGTGATCACAGATGGTCGACCTGACCGTTCATCGTCATGAACATTTTCACGGCCACTTTTGAACTCGCGTACCCATTTTAGCACTTAACCTTCCGTCATTGCATTATCACCATTACACCTCACAAAGCTGACGATGAATGTCTGCAGCCGACATGTTTCTTGCACTCAATAATCGTATCAGAGATCGTACCTCACACGCGGTGGGCGAATCAATAATTTTGAACATTGTAAAGATGCACATTTCAGGGTACAGGTTAGCTACACAGCAGCAACTGACGCCTGCTTGTTCGCAAAGGATGCCGGGAGGTAGCGCGCACGCTTGTTGCGGCGTGCGCACTAACTTCGGGCTTAAAAAAACGGCCCTTGGTTAAATAACAGCCCACGTACAAGGGTTTGAATAGCTTGGACACAGTGTTACCAATTCAATTGATAAGTCATTAAATACATGGACATATTGGTAACCTTTCAGCGACCATTCTAGTTTACAAACATCTATGTGTGATAGCAGGGGCAGATGACCTCGTAGTTCCGACCCTTAAAACAACAATAACTAACTATGTGTGAAAGAGTCGCCACTATTTTCTTATTTATCGTATGATGAATATATGCACAATATATACAAAACAAGTAGTTCCGTGAAGAACTATACAGCCTATTTTCATATATCCTACTTATGTTAACTGCCACTATCTACATTCAAAATTTCAGTTTGATTGCTGTAATAGATTCGTAGATATTAAGAATCGACTAAATATTTCGGATGGTCGCCATGTTGGATTTTATATATGTAGGTCCTAGAGTTATGTACTGTTACATGAAGATTATTGTGTACGTGTAGCATTCAAACTTCAATCGCATGATTAGAGCTCAAGAAGTAACAACGAGACTTAAAAATTTCGCACAGCTGCCATCTTTTGGTTATGGAAACAATTGAAATAAATTAGATGCCAGTGGATTAACATTCGTATAAGGATTTACTTTACCAAGTTTCACTGCACTCGAATGGTTAAATTGCGAGAAACGTCCATGTGAATATTTATATTTCGCGTCGCCGCCGTGTTGGATTTGTGATCACCAGGTTATTTAAAGTCCTATAGGTGAACTTGAGCTCATAGCCCCTATGAACATAAAAATATTCAGTTTGATTGCTATGATAGATTCGTAGATATTCAGAGCCGTCTAAATATTTCGGATGGTCGCCATGTTGGATTGTTAAAAGTATAGGCCATAGAGCATGTACCATTAAAGGAAAATTATTGCGTAGGTCTTTATTCAAACTTTCACATCGATCTCATGATTACGACACAAGAAATAGAAACTTAATTTTAAAATTCGCAAAGCCGCCATCTTGAGGTTATGTATTCAATTGAACTAAATTAGATACCGTTGTACTACAATGTGTATAGACATTTCCTGTACCAGATTTCATTGCGGTAGGAACATTAAATCGCGAGAAAGGTCTATTTAAAATTTCTCAAATTCGTTTGGCCGCCATGATCGTTTTGTAATTAACCGGTTTTTGAAAGTCTTATAGATGAACTTCCAGTAGTGCCCTTTATCTCCGTACAAAATTTTAGGGTGATACCGCTAATATTTTCAGAGATATAGAATGCCGGTGAAATATTTCGCACAGCCGCCAGCTTGTGGTTATGTAAACAATTGAACCGAGTTAGATGTCGGTGCATTACAATGTGTATAATCATATACTGTACCAAGTTTTATTGTGTTTGGTTGGTTAAACCACGAGAAACGTCTATTTAAAAGTCGCAAATTCGCGTGGCCGCCATGTTGGTTTTGTAGTTACCAGTTTTTCAAAAGTCACATAGGTGAACTTCTAGTTAGTTCCGTTCATCACCGTAAAAATTTCCAGGGTGATATCGGGAATAGTTTCGGAGATATTGAATGCTGGTGAAATAGTTCACACAGCCGCCATGTTGGATTGGTGAGACGTAACAAAATTTGAAGGGCACGGTGGGGGTCGTCCGAAATAGTGCTATGAACTTACCGAGCTTCATTGAAATCGCTCCAGTCGTTTAGAAGTTATTAGGGGACACACACACTCACACACTCCTCACACACACACACACACACACGGACAAAAGGTGATCTCATAAGCCTTTTTTTAGCCTACTTTCGATTTTTGCAAAAAATGAAAGTAGACTTATGAGATCAACACAGGGCGAAAAAAGTGTGTCTGTCTGTGTGTGTGTATGTGTGTGTGTGAGTCTGTGTGTGTGTATGTGTGTGTGTGTGTGAGTGTGTGTACTCTGAATGTCTGTCCCCCCCTATCAATTCGAACACGGTGAATGCGAATTGAACGAAATTTGGTACAAAGGTAGCACTAGCAAAGGACACCTCAGTGTCATGTTTTATATCGCCGCCATCTTTACTAAAACTGAATGGCGGCCACTCAAACGTTCAAAACGTAAAATCAAATAACGACTAACCAAATCATCCAATCTCTACCAAATTTGGTAACAACATACCTTCGTATAGGATGCGTCTTGTGACCAAACTACAAGGTCGTCCACCATACCATTTCAGGATGGCGGCCGTGCGAATCATGCAAACTTTATAATCCATATCATGGGACCCACCAGTTCCGATTATCGAGCCGAGAATCGTTTTAACTGTTCTAAAGGAAGAGGCACGTACGAAATTAAAAGTTTATTTTGTAATACTATAGTGCAGACGTGATTTTAAAAAGCTCAGCTGATTCATTAATAAGACAAGATGGCAGCGGATATCTTGTGCCTGACTTATATTTCACTAATTTGAGTATTGCATGCAATATAGCGTACTGAAACAAAATAAATAAACTTTGTATGAAATGCTTTATATATAAATAATATACTTCAGTGATGAAATCGTTTAGTATAAATCATTATTTGCTAACAAGTTCTATGTAAGTCATTTTATATGGATCAATGTTCGTTGGCACAAACGGCTCCGTGGTAAAGCGTTAGTCTGTCATTCATATGCCTATGGTTCAAACCCCATCAGAGATATGTTTTTTGCTTGACATTTTACATATTTGTTGCTTTGTAATGACTCAGACGTTTTAAAATTAAGCGTTATATTGTGCATATTACGGTGCAAAACATATACTTAATTAAAACATAATTCGCCAGCAGATTTAATCGAGACATCTAGCTGACAAAAAGGTAACAGATTTTATTGAAAAGTTTCTTCTTCTGGCCGCTAGAATGCACTCGCTCTGTTAGGATTATATTGTTCGATATTTCACAACTAGATATCACGACTAGTTTTTATATTTATTGTTTCTTGAGTACTGAGACGTTATAAAATAAAGCTTTATATGGTGCTTTTTGCAATGGAAATTATATATTAAAAAAAACGACATTCTCCACTGGAGTGACATCTTCCAGCCTTCAGTTGTACTATGCAGAAACTATAGATTCGAGCAGCGCTCTATACCGGCCAGTTAGTGAACCCAGTCTTAACGACTGCTAGGAGTAATAAGACAGTAACATTCGTTTATTCCTTGTGCACAGAGGCGTTGTTGATAATCTCAAAACTTGCAATATGGATGATTTGGAGATGGATTATTTTGTTATACCGTGTATTTAAGATTAGCCTGTAAATTAACGGGTTGCGAAGTTACTTCACTTAGTTCTATATCATTCGTACACGACACAGAACAACAACGTGACGTCAGTTTCTGATCTGCTCTGATTGGCTATTACATTGCTGCAGTCGGGTAGTTGGCAGTCAAGGATAAAATTCTCGACTGCCAACTGCCAGCTACCAACTGCAACTTCATGTTGTGTATGGTGCCTATAGTATACACGGAGTCGATCGCGACTGCCGACCGAGGACTACCAACTACGGACTGCCGACTGCGCATTGTAGATGGGCCTTATTAGAGCAACGAAGTTTCAATTATTGTAAGTAGTCGGTGTTTGGAGTGTTTGCTGATGAAATTGCAAAATGCTGGGGTAAATTATAAACTATGGTTTGAACGCCACTGTTCAAATCCTGTGTGCCAATTTGCACTTCAAATAGGAAGAAATTAGGAGATGATAAGGACAGAGAGTTATAACTATACCCATACATTTCGGAGAAAGTAGGCTATATGTTCTTTCCCGAACATCTTGTTTTTAATTGAAAATAGGCTAAAAATGTTCACACACAAGTTCATAAAATCTCATATTTGAAGATCAAGATCTCTGACCCATTCAACTGCTTCAACTGATGCTTGATGGACATCCGTCAACGTTTCATGGAAAGCTCGGGGAGGGCAGTCAGCGACAGTGTGATGGATTGGCTGTAAGGAGGCACCACAGTCACGAACTGCAGAGTTAGATCAGCCCCATTTATGCAGTGGATACGTACATCTGCCTTGTCCTGTGCGTATCCAATTTAATATCCTCCATCGGATCTTTGAAGATCAAATCCATGTATCCGTTCAAAAGGGCTCCCAACTAGAAGTTTGTTGGTTACTGAAGAATGCTCCCACTGGATTTTCCAAGAGTTGCCACTATGATCCCTGTCAACCGTCAGTAATGCGAACATCTCTGATTCTACACCTCTTACCTTGAAATAGCTAAACAATGAATCTAACCAAAGCCTCCTAGATCTACCGCTACTTCTCTCACCATCTAACCCACCTCTTGGTGTAGCGGCTAGCGTTCTTGGCTGTCGTCTAGGAGGTCCGGCTCTGCCAAGATGTTTAATTCTGGTCTGAGGGCTGGAACGGGGCACACTCAGCCTCGTGAGGCAAAACTGGGAAGAGTTGGATTCTATTCCCACCTCAGCCATCCTAAAAGTGGTTTTCCGTGGTTTCCCAATTTTACTCCAGGTGAATGCCAGGATGGTTCCTATCTTAAGGCTACGGCCGTTTCCTCCAATCCTTATCTGAATTACAAATGCACACATTAATATAGCCACCACAATAACACAGGTTAACATACAAAGTTCCACATTCACACGTGGTTGAACGACCACGATGTCCAAGACCCTTAAATAAAACAACAACGACTCTTACCATCTATAATAGCAAGCCAAACCCCGTGGCGTTACAGCATATGAATATACTGTGCCTACCAAGCGACCACTGTCCAGTCATTTGGCCTACAGAATATGGCGTGACGCGTAGTCAGCGCTTGTGGTCCCCTCGGCCGTTAATCTTGGTCTCCGTGACCGGGCGCTGCCTCCTAATAGCTACTGAATTGTCCTAACGTGGCTGAGTGTAACCCGTTCCAGCCCTCACGTCAGTTTCTATAATCCATTACGAGCCCGGGAATCGAACTCGAGGCCTCCGGATGCGAGGCAGGTGCTCTACCACGACACCATGGGTAGCTACCAACAGTAGCCTAGGTAATCATTCCTCCTCCATTCGTGTCACACGACAGCTCCATATACAGTAAGTCGACACATATGCAACAGCCTCATTTCTAACTTGCTTTTCAACTACACCATTTACAACGAGAATCCACCTGCCATTGATTGTATTCGTTTTTACCAACAATTCTTCGTGTTACTCTCATAGCAGGAGCTTCAAACTTATGTGTAAGATATCCTTAATCCACCCAGCTCTCACTCCCATACGGTAATTTCGGTCTAAATATTGAACGATGTAGGTAGACTATCGTCGCTGCGTGCACGTCTTTCTTTCAAAATACAGTACATCGCAAGTGAAAACTAATTGCATTGACTTTGCTACACCCGTGACTGGCTTTCTATACATTTTTGTAAATGTTTCTTTATTATTGACATCACCGTTATAATATGCTGAATATGTGTATGAACTTTCCAAGGAGACTTTCTTTATTGAAATCCAGCGAATGAAGCGTGGGCTACCATTCACAAACGCTTGGAAAAATCTTCTTCAGGAAGAAGTAGGAAAAGAACAGAAATCTGGTCTGAGTTCTACACAACTGAGACCATGAAGACTTATACCTGGACAGGCACAAACCAAGATCTCCGACACTTTGTGACCTCGATGGCGGTACATGGGTACCACTATAAGCTGTGCAAAAACGAGTGATTTCATGAACCGGACAAAACCTGTGTGTTTCAATTATGCTGTGAACAATGCAGCCGTAAGAACCGAGTAACATCCATTTTGAACCTTTGTGAAAGTGAGAACTGCCAATTCACATAAGGGATCAATTTTGTTGTATCATTAATAATAATATTAAACTGATTTTCATATGAAGGGAATAAAGATCTGGATCATATGAACTAAAATTTCAGGAGAGCAAATTGAAGGTTCGAATATTTATATTGAATAGAATTTCAGAACCATACAATTTAATTCTTGATCAAATCAAAGACCCATGTTTTGGGGAAACATACACACCAATTTTATCACTTTTACTGTAATCATTGCTTCGAAGTTTGTTTAAATTATTCCGTCATTCAACAGACCATGAACAGTTTTCCGTGAAGTTGTTAAATTGAAATTGTTGCTATTGTTATTATTACGTTACCAAAATAGGTTATTGTATATATGTTTGTGTTGCAAGCATGCTTTATGTGTCACATTATTAGAAAATGCTCAGCTAACAATAAAAATGTGGCATAATACGCATATATCCAACTGCATGGAAATAATGACCATGATCTTCGAAGTACATAAATGAAACTAGACGAGCAACAACGTGTGATATGAGGGCTTGTATTACGACATTTCTTTTAGAAGAATCAAGTTTTTGTTTCAATACGGAATTAAAAGCAAGTTGTGAAACCACTCAACTACCGTGTCACTGAGTTGAAAGTGTTGAAACGCAAGGAGATGCATTTTCCTTCTGGAGCATATCTTCACGGTTATCGCTGAATCTGAGGGACTGAGATACTTCATTAGAATTACACATAGCCACTCCTGCTGTGGACTCAGGGGATTCATGTGCTCTGCTGAGGGACGAATACATCTGCATATTCTCTCTTTCTATGGTCTCATTGCGTACCGTTGCACTTCTGAGACACGAAATGGCGGTGGATATAAAGTTAGGCCATTTTGGCCATCATAAATAATTCTCTCTTATAATTTTTGTCATATGAGGAAACAAGAGGCAAAGTAGGTTTTGAGGTATTAGGCCTGTAATGATTTGTAGGGGATGGAGTAGCGCAGTAACAGAAAGGGAGTGGGTTCGATTCCCGCACATGTGGGAGTGAAATCTACCAGTTTCAGAAACCAAATGATCTTGCAGTTCACTCAGCCTACAACAGAAAAGTGTATCAGGGTAATTCCTGCGAGGAAAGCCGGCTGGGCGAGGAACCGACCACTCCATCCTATCTACCCTATCTAGTGCCAATGTCACGAAGGGTAGATGCCTCTACCTTCCTGTGCTCCAAGGGCCTACAGTATATCATCTGTAGGAAGTTGAATTGGCTAAGCATAATGATTTGTGGAAATATTAGGAAAACTACAAACATTGTATTAATAATCTAGGGTGAATAATTACGGCTATCATCAGGGGAATATTTATGAGATTTATAATTTTAATCTATCTTAGTGCTTCAATTAATTTCATATTCAATCGTACATATAAATCAATTTTTTTCTTAAAATAAATGAAGATCTAAACATTTAACTTTGTTTATTCTCCATACGTTTATCACTATTCTCCAGATCATTTAGCTCAACAAGGAGACTTCCTCTTGAATAGCTGTTATTTTGAGCCTACTGTCGATTTTTGCAAAAACTGAAAATAAACTTATGAGATCTACATGGGCCAAACGTTGTCAGTCTGTCTGTGTGTGTGCGAGTGTGTATATCTCTCTCCCCCTGTCAGTTCAAACATGACGAAACCAAATTGAACGAAATTTGGTACACAGTTAGCACTTGCAAAGAGCACCTCAGTGTCATGTTTTATATTGCCGCCATCTTAGCCATAAATTAATGGCGAAATTTGGTAAAAAACATACCTTTATATGTAGTCAGTTGTCGTTCAACAATCACAAATGGAACTTACAAAGTTGGAGGTTATGGTTCTTCTAAAGCACTGCTGGAAACAAGATTACAAAGCTGCTGCCGCGGCTCGAGGAATATGTGACTGGAAGGAGATGGTGTCGTTAATGAGCGTGTGGCACAAAGAGGTTAGTTAGTTAGTTATTGTTGTTTTAAGGGGCGGAACTACGAGGTCATCTGCCCCTGCACAAAGAGGGTTCCAACGTTTCAACACTGGAGAAGGGAACCCAACAGATTTTCTGCGTTCTGGAAGACCTAAACTATGGGATATTGAGAATACACGCAGAGTTTTGAAATAAAATCCACAAAGAAGTACTCGTTGGCAGTCAGAAGAACTTGGTGCTCAAGAGATATCATACATCGTCAGATTTATAAACTTGGAAAATCAAACAGAATCTGTAGATCTGTACCTCATGAATTGACCCCAGAACAGGCTAAACGTAGAGTGAATATCTTTCGTCAGCTTATCGGTAACACCATGTAGGAGAAGTGTCACATATGATGAACAAGTAGTTCCGTGAAGAACTATACAGCCTATTTTCATATAGCCTATCCTGCTCATGTTAATTGCCTCTAACAACATACAACATTTCAGTTTAATTGCTGTAACAGATTCGTAGATATTGAGAACCGTCTAAATATTTCAGATGGTCGCCAGGTTGGATTTCTATTTTTTTACTATTACATTAAGATTATTGTATACGTGTGGTATTCAAACTTAAATCGCATGATTACAACACAAGAAGTAAAAACGAGATTTTAAAATTATGCACAGCAGACATCTTGTGATTATGCAAACAATTGAAATAAATTAGATGCCAGTGGATTAACATTTGTAAAAGCATTTAACGTGCAACGTTTCACGGCACTCGGATAGTTAATTCGCGAGAAACGTCCATTTAAATATTTATACTTCGCGTCGCCACCATGTTGGATTTGTGCTCACCAGGTTACTGTAGGTCCTATAGGTGAACATATGTTAATAGTCTCTATGAACATAAAAAAAATCAGTTTGGTTGCTGTAAAAGATTCATAGATATTGAGAACCATCTAAATATTTCGGAAACTCGCCATTTAGGATTGTTATATGTATAGGCCATAGCGTTATGTACCATTCAAGGACAATTGTTGCTTAGGTTCATTATTCAAACTTTCACTTCGATCGCATGATTACGACACAAGAAATATAAACTTAATTTTAAAATTCCGCACAGCCGCCATCTTAAGGTGATTTAAACAATTGAATTAAATTATATTGCAGTGCATTACAATCTGCAAAATCATTTACTGTACCACATTTCACTGCGCTCAGAGAGTTAAATCACGAGAAAAGTCTATTAAAATATTTCAAATTGGCTTGGTCGCCATGTTCCTTTTGTACATTAGAGGTTTATAAAATATACATGGGTAAACTTGTATCAGTACTCTTTATCACCGTACAAAATTGCATGGTGATATCTGTAATAGTTTCGGAGATATAGAATGTCAGTGAAATATTTCACACAGCCGCCATTTTGAAGTTATGCAAACAATTGAACTAAATTATACTCCAGTGCATTACAATGTGTATAAACATTTGCTGTACCAAGTTTCATTACATTTGGATAGTTAAATCGCGAGAAAAGTCGATTTAAAAGTCTCAACTTCGCTTGACCGCCATGTTTGTTTTGTAGTCACCAGGTTTTTGAAAGTCTCATAGGTGAACTTTCAGTAGCGCCCGTTATCATCGTACACAATTTCAGGGCGATATCGGTAATAATTTCGGAGATATTGAATGCTAGTGAAATATTTCGCTCAGCCGCCATGTTGGATTAGTGAGACGTAACAAAATTTGAAGGGCACGGTCGAGGTCGCCGGGAATAGTGCTATGAACTTACCGAGTTTCATTGAAATCGCTCCAGCCGTTTAGATTTTATTAGGGACACACACACACACACCTCACACTCACACACACACACACACACACGCACACACACACGGACAGAAGGTGATCTTATAAGCCTATTTTTTCAAAATTGAAAATAGGCTAAAAATGGCTCTATTACCGTAACGCTGACGCCTCTGAACAGTGGCTGTCCCCATCAACCTGCCTAATTCATCGTTTAAGGATCCGGGCGGCCCCAAAGTGATGTGTGTCTGGTGGAATTTTGAAGGAGTGATTAACTGGGAGTTTGTTCCAAATGGGCGTGCAGTCTATGTGGATCTTTATTCTCAACAACTGGAACCAGTTCATGAAATTTTGAGACGGAGATACCCGGCATTAATGAACCGAAATATAGTTCTCTTGCCGACAATGCGAGATCTCATACTGCACGAACAACCTTTGCAAAAATGCGGGAATTGGGAGGAGTCGAAATGCTACTTCATCCAGCATATATCCCTGATCTTGCTCCTTCAGATTACCATATTCTACGATCCATGGCCCGTTTCTTGCGTGGGAGAAATTTCAAATACCCTGGAGGTGTGTAAGTGGGTTTCGCCGAATTCTTCGCGTCACAATCGAGAGACTAGTACTGTCGCGTATATGAAAGCTCGCTGAAAGGTGGCTCAGGACCATAGAATCTGATGGCTTCTTTGAAGAATAGTATAATTTCATATCAGAAAACTTTCCAAATAGAATTTTCTTTAAGAAAAAGCATTACTTATGAGACATCCGCTCTACATTGTCCAGTCATTGGGTAAATTCGTGTTGACCGACTGAAGAGTTACAACTGATACTATGAGTTTGATACTTCCCTTGATATTTTAAAACACCCTCCAGACAAATGTCAATATGATATCTTATTTGAAGCCCTGGGGCACCTACTCCAATCCCTGACCATGCCTAAATCTTATAATCAAACATGTTGGAACTTGAACACAAGTGCAGGGAATATGTTATGTAAATCGGTAGGGAAGAAATGCAATAAAATAATATGCCAGGTAGGAGAAACTGCATTGGACCAGGCGAAGTATTTTGAGTACTTAGACTGTGTATTCTCTGTGGCTTGTTTGAGAGAGTCCCAGTGAAAGAAAGTCATTGCAGATAGGTCTCTGTTGTGGTCCTCAGCTTAGTGCAGGTAAAAACGAATCTCTCTGTGCATAGCTAAGTATTGAGACCGACGTTGCCATATGGGAGTTACGGAGAAATGCTGAGATATTTCAATTATTAAGTCTGTCAAAAGCTTACTAGCTAACATGTTAGAACATTAGCACAACTATAAAGAATATTCTATGAAAATTAACATTTTAAAAACGAAGATGAACACGTATATTTGACCATTCATTATGAGTACCTTGTTGCCATTGCTCCCGACTATTTCTATCAGCAATCATTTGTGCTACTCTGATATCAGTTGCTTCCTGCTAATGGTCTAACTCCCTTACGACATCGACGGTCTTGCTACTGAGCGATGGACACGTTGAAAGAAGCTGTTGTATATGAGCCGACTGAGATGGTGGGGGTTATATGAAGAGAATGGGGAGGGAGATTTTACCTAGGAGATTAATGAACTCGGTTTTAGAGAGTAAGAGCAGCTGAGGTAGACTAATGACGCGTTGGTTAGATGCAGTTGTTAACTTAGGTGGGGGTATAGAAGTAGTGGACGTAGCTGTGCTAACTCCTAATAGGGGATCATGAAGGTGATTTGTTCGCAAACCGGGACTTCCAAACTAGTCATAACACAGAAAGTCATAGGAGTCTCAAATTAAAATGAATGAATGCCAAGTTAGTTTTATTTTAATTTCATTCCATGGTGAAGTATACTGGACTATACTGAGGTATAGATGATATGTTGATGATGATGATGATGATGATGACAATTGTTGTTTAAAGGGGCCTAACATCTAGGTTATCGGCCCCTAATTGTTTGGGTGAGAGTGAAAGATGAGATGAGAAAGAAAACTGTAACTAATACTAATTACAAACTTACATATTACAAGAAGAAATGGTAAACAAATAAAGGATATGGCAAATAAAGGACAGGAAGAAAAGAAATGCCCTCAACCCTCGAACATTGAGGATTGAGGGACTTGTAAGGAAGGAGAGCCATGAAAGACAGATAGGAAAGGGGAAAGAGGAGAGGGCCCGCTCCAAAGTCAGGGGATAAAACGGACACAGCTCAGGAATCCCTGGGGGTCGACAAATCCCAAACGCACAAGCCGTGAGCCCTTGAGGGTGTAGCACAATCCAGGGTGCACCAGAAGTGGTGGGGTTACATACACCCTGGCTCCTTAAGGGCCTTGTGCAGAAGGCAGGAGATAACATGAAAAGGAAAAGGAGGCTGACCCCTCGAAGAATGAGGATATCAGGAAAGATGAGACAAGGGCCAAATAAGGTGGGAAAATAATGACTTCCTAGGCCTCGGGTACCCTAATATCGTCGGGGTCGGAAGAGAACAAGAGTTGACCAAGAGTGGTTGACAGGAAAGAAGACGGAGAGGAGCCCGGCACAAGTAAGTGGAAGCAATGCTGGATGCAGCTGGGGTCCCGTGGTCGCCAACACACATCCCACTAGATGTGGGGCCCTGGGGGGAGGTATAGATGGGTCGGTCATTCGTGGCCGGCCATAAGCGCGTTAGAATTCGTTTTAAGGCCCGAGTAGAACACTGAGACCACTGAATATGCATATGCGCTACCGAGGACACATTGCGCACTTCATTTGCTTTTATCACAAAGGTATGGAGGCTCACTGTGCGTGGAGACTCCACTGCGCATGTAATATGTACCGGCCAAGAAGGAACGGCCCACTTATACCATTAAATAAATATCGTTGCAACTTATTTAACCCACGTAAACCCTAACTGAGTTCGTTAGCTATTGGAGTTTCAAGGGGGCGGAACAGCCAGGTCATCTACCCCAAGCACTAGCTGAGTGACGGAACGGAGAATATGCTTATGAACTGCATTATTATTATTATTATTAGTGGATTTACGTTTTAAATGAGTGAATTATTTAATCACACATCTATGCAAATGCTGAATTATTAAACGCTAAATACACCAGAGTTCTGTGTGTGAGTTAAATGCACCCTTTCTGCATAATTAACTAACCATCAGTGTTTGTACCCGTGATAGTGTAATTGGGAAAGAAATCAATGTTAAAATATTTAGCTATTTTGCATAATTAATTCATATTGTTTAATATTAGTTAATAATTCACACATCCTATGGCTATTTGTTAAATATTTCATACAACGCTTACTGTTAGTGTGCTGCTTTCATTTCATTATTGAAGACCTGTTTATATTGTGCATATTCTATTACATTCAATCAATCAATGACATTTCATGTAGCATACATTAATGATAATCCTCCTGGAATTTTTTCATAATGATAGAGATAATATAGTTGCAAAACTGAAGAAAAGAAACATTCCCATTTGTTCCTGTAACTGCTTAAACTACAGAGTTAAGTTATAAATCCGTTTCGGCTCAATTTATAATAATTTATTAAAGTGTGCTCGAATGAGCTTTACTTCAATCAAATCAATGTCTAAAAGCAGTGCCTTGTCGATTCAACCATTCTCTTCTGTCTTCAGCTTGTCTTTTCATCTCACAATAGGAACCACTTCCTACGTTTTGCATCAATACTTGAGGGAATTGCTTCCTAGGTCGACCTCGTCCCTTCTTTCCTATGACCTTTCCTTAACATAGTGAATTTTACAATCTCTGTTGAATATTTTGTTCTTAGTTAGTTTTTAACTTTTGACTGTTCCCTACTATATTCACTGATTGAATTTTCTATTTTCCAACACGCAGTGATAGGCTACACTTTTGATCACATAGAGTACAAATACACTCTTTGTTCGGTTGGTGAAAGTGGTATTCCTGCAGAGAGTGTCGTGAAAGCCGTGTATGGCTAGCCTGGTGACAACATGCCTTTGTTCTTGACATTCTTTAGTCCAGTTTCTGTTACATATGGCACTCGTGCTGTAGAGCTCCTCTTCTATCTCTTCTATCATCACCTCACGCTGCCTCTGGTTCAATTTTTGACAAATGGTAACCTCATAACTACCTATTTCAACCCTTTGTGTCTATTTTGTGCCAAATGATGTAAGCGCCTAAAACATATTTTTCATTCTTTTAACTATTTTCATCATATGGAATATAATATTTCTTGAAGTATTTACACTGATATAACTAGCAAGACAGTAATGATATTAACTGATAGTATTAGTATTCTGCTCCATAAACCTATTAGCTAATAGTGTTACGTATTACTTTATGACTTTAAAATATTCGTGCTGGATTCTAATAGTCTTTCTGTCTTTGTAATAGTCGGTGCAAACGATGCGAATTCCTGGACATCTTGCAAGAAACATAGTGTCTTGGTATAATTTCTGTGTGCTTGCTTAATTTACACTTGATGTACTCAATGTATAAGAAATCTCCAATCATTACATAATTACCAAACAGCAAAACGCCGCTAGTCCATCTAACAACATCACTTTTCCTTCTATTCAATCAGCTGATTTATTAGCTTATTAGGAAATTACTGTGATATGAGTGCAGAAATTATGTCAGTCTTCATGAATGTTTATGAAACGGAATTCGGTCAACCCATGAATCGTCTTACGAGTAAGGTATTAATAATGGCAAATGCTAAGAGTTAGTTTTATGAAACAGGGCCAAGATTATTCAAAGGAGAGATAAGGGGAAGATATTCCCATCTACTATACACCTCCCGTTATACATCCAATAGACATGGATGCAATACTATCCTAATTTGGCAAGGGTTACGTAATAAATATTCAGAAAATGTCTGAAAAATTAATCATTAAACAGTCTGCAGGTTAACATTTTAAAATGAATCAATGTCCACCAAAAAATGCTTGAGTGTTAGTTTCCATGCAGTGCCATATTGTGCCCAACTCTAGGAATGGGTATTCCAAGATTCAGACACCTAGATATCAAGGGAAAGGCTACAGCCGCTTTTGAAAGTTGAGATATTTGAATATCGCGCTCCATTACTTCTAGAAGGAAATGGAAATTTTATGCAGCCAAAAGCATGTCAAGTGACGTAGCAAGTAGTAGCAGAGGTCGAGACTATTTGTTGATTAAATAGTTAGCCATGGAGTAGAGACTTGGGACTTGGATCAGATTACTGGCACGGCCAAATGAAAGAGAATGCACTTAGTCTCAAGTGAATCGGACCAGGGATACCAGAGATATGAGGATTTCCAGATTTCAGCGTGATTCAGCGTGGACCTGACCGTTTTGAATAAAAGCCGGCCGGCCCAAGCAACATCAGCTCACTTCGAACCAAGCTCTTGCATGACAAGGTGCTGCCACGTTGAGCCAAGGCACATGGTTGCCGGATCTACGCAGAAGATATCTTTAAATTGTGATAGTTACAAAAGTGCTGCGATACATGTGGAACATAGTAAGTTTCCGGCAGAGAGAATCACTAAGGTGATTGTTATTTTTCTACGGACACTGGTGAAATATTTTATTTCAATATGGACATATGCTAGACTTTGTCTAGAAAGTACTTTGTCACAGTCCAGTAATAATAATTCAATACTTGGATATTTTAGTCCAATTAGTCAGTTTCATAAATTGTAACTTGATAACCACTCCGATCTTTCAGTATATTGAAGGCCAGTCTATCACGGTGTTGTTCATTAGCCGACGAAGGGAAACTATATGTTGCTTCGCGCATGATAGATGGTGATAAGCCATGCCCAGGGAACGATCTTCAGAACAGCCGTTGATTTATTTAGACTGTCAGTGTTTTCTTGTACTGAAAAGATTACCGTGAGTTATGTTACAACTGACATATTTGAGAATAGATCACTTAGATCTGACCCCATTTAAGTGAAGCTTTAACAGAAGCCAATATTAAAATGGATCAGCAGTTACTTCAAACTTCAAGAAATATTTCCACTATGTCGTGTTAGACAGATTGTGGGTATATAATGGCGCCCGATACAGGGATTAGACGTGCGTGTCCGATAGGGCATGTATCTGGATAAATCTGGTACAGACCAGGTTCACTACGCTTCAAGACCAACGAGAAATGTAAGCCACTTTTGACTTTATATTATGCCTAGCTAATTGGAACAAACTCATTTTCTGCAGATGACCAACACATTTGTTTTTCTTCGTATTTAAATCTTGCAATGATTTACGCAAGACATATTAGAGTTATTCTGAGTATTTTCAGCACTCAGAACAGTTTAGGATCGATGACCGAGCAGAACGAGCATTTATTTGAATGTTTCATGTTTTTTGATAATCACGGTAATCAGCCGATGTAACTGTAAAAGTTAATAATTATTTTTGTTGAGAAATGGATATTTTATCCATATTCGAAGAATCGAACATGTGGATTCTCACATAATGAGATAATAATTAAACATATTTAAAATAATATAACTAATAATAATAATAATAATAATAATCCACTAATAATAATAATAATGATTTTCATAACTTTTCTAAATAATTCTTGGATCTTATATTTTCTAATAATCACATTTATTGAGAGAGAGCTTATGAAGTAGTTTAATCATTTCTAGTTTGGAACAGGTGATTTTCCGAAGGAGAGTGGTTAGCGCAAGCCCGCATTCAACCAACATCACAGTTCTGGTTGAACAGTTAATATTTGCAATGAGCAAAGTATATTTTTCAGATAACACGGAGAGGCATGAAACGGGAAGCAAATGATATTTGTATCAATTAGGATATTTTTGTATTTATATAAAATCATGACGTAAATACACATTCGAAAGTGAAATAAAGATTATCATAAGTATGGTAACTTCACGGGTTGAACTGAATGGTAAAATAAAATAAACTTATAAGTTTATAAATCTTCCAGTGTTGATAACAAGCAGAGGCTTGATTTATTGTATAAATTTTGGGAAGAAAATTTATGTGTGTGGAGTAGTTGAAATGCCATTCCCAGGTGCGCATGTTTAAGTCGCAGGAATGAGGAGGTTTTTATTTGAGCATCAATCAAATAGCAGGTTCGATGACTCAGTGTTAAAGAAGGAGTATTGGAACTACACATTGCGTCGTATGAATGACCCAAAGGTTATTTCTTAAAAACCATCAGTTCTTATTTCAACCTTGTTTACGGATTCCATTAAGACTTTGATTTTGCTAGAACCCGGAATTGTCATGATAGTATTTTATTCTTCTTCAGAGGAAGACCTTTGCCGTTGTTGTTGGAATATTGTGTTCTTATAAAAATAATAGAATGGGCCACTGCCAATTAAAAATAATTCTATAACCACGATTAATTTGAAGGATGTTTTCAATCCTAGTGCCATGAACTAAATGAATTTATTATGAAGCTACAATTCTTATTTCCGCATTCTGTCGAAGAATTGCAAGTTGTGAAAGTTACTAAAATGGCCACAAATATAAATATTTTTCTCAATAATGATTCCAAGTGGAGAATCGAATAATTGAATGGTCCAACAATTTATTGATCAAGTTGATGATTCAGAAATCATATATTTTGTTAGGAACTTGAAGTTCATAATCGAGTCACTTCTCGAAACGTTTAATGTCAGAAGAACAATTAATTTTGTTGTGCTTCGCACAGTTCTTCGATGCTATGCTCAAAGGTCAGATACTTTTCAGATGTTATTAATATGTGTACATAATTTGTGTTGATTCAGAGATAATAATATTTTTTGACAATATTTTTTTGAAACTGGAAATATAAGTGAAAGTTAAAAATTCTATGAACAATTATTCTACGAGTGTTAATATTATGTAAAAATTCAACCAGTGAACTACAGTATTTCCAGTAAAGACAATTAAATTTGAACTGGATTTAATCATAAATAATGGATATAATTTTGGAACACAGTCTACAGGACTGATAATCAGACTTGTGTCTCCAAAAATAATTGTCCAATGTGTTGGAAAATTTCTGTACATTGTGTAAATAGTAATGTGGGTCGCCACACGTGAATGATGCTGCTTTGAGAATTTTATTTGGCAGTCAATTTTAAATTCAGAATAAAATGAGATAATTTTTCATGATGTGTTATGCCCAGTTGAATCTCCTTCTATCCTTATTGTTGCATTGAACCAAAAATCAGTAAAGCATTTTTTCATTTGATGTCGTTTTTGCGATTAGCTTTAACCCTTCTGGCGCCCCGGGATATTTTGACTCTCGAGCTGACTGATTCTTGGTAAAATGCATATGTGGTCGTGCGGACTCCGGTCTAAACGGGCACAATATATGTCTGTGTGTGATGAAGCCACCAGAAGATCGAATGAATGAGACAAACTGTTACCAGATTTACCTCCCTTCCCAAAAAATCAAAAGAATCAATCGCACGGAAGGATTTATTACTTGTAGATAAATTGTTTTGAATTACGTTTCATATTTTATGTTAAATTTTAGTACAGTACGGTAAAATCAATACATTATTCTGAAGTGAGTTTTATATAATTGTAAACATCGATATGTTTGTACCTTGACAACGTGTCAGTCAAAATGAGGTCGAGTTTTCTGGACTCTGCCGTACTTGTCAATATTCATCCTCAGTATAAATCATTTTCAATGTGTTATAGTGCCCTTAAATGGTCATATTACCTCCATCCATCAGCAAAGAACGAAAGAGTAAAGCTTCAGCTAAAGATTCGTAATATGTTATCACTATTAGTGAATTTGGGCTAGGGCTGAGGTTCATCTTGTGTACGTAGTAAGTGATTGGATGAGATATGTCAAGTCATTCCTGACGATGTGGTCTGTGCCCCGGACAACCGCCTGGTGAGCGCATTACTCATGGCTGCCGACACCGCGTACCTCCCGCGGAGATTTCGACGCCGACAATCATTGCGTGCATATATCACGACGAGCTTGCGGAGGGCGTCATTCAGGGGCAACTCATCACACGTGACAGAGAGTGCACCTGTCGCTCGCTGTGCACCCTCAATCTGGGCTGTCATAATAATAATAATAATAATAATAAAAATAATAACATCTCACTTTTTAAAAATCAGTCAGTAAAATTAAAATTTCAGATGCTATCAAAGAATGAATATCTTCCGAGGATGTATTCACGTTTCGGACCCAAATCTAAACTATTCAACCGATATTTTTGAAATTTGTATGATGAGTTACTATCATTCAGGGAAGATATTTACACAATAAAAATTTCACACGAAGTCGACTATTTTGAAAGTGATGGAAAAAAAACGTAGAAATTTTGCTTGCATTTTCAAAAATGGTAGTTTTATGAAAATTAGTTCAAGTCCAATATTTCTTGTTTTGAATCATTCCCTATAGTCCATAGGATGGGTTAAACTGAACAGAAAGTAATAATTGACTGACATTATATTTTTGGGAACATTTTGCTTCAAATTTGAAATTTTGGAATTCATCTTTTCCTTTATTCACCTGGTACCTTTTCATCTTAGTTTTATTTACACATGTTTTTAGTTCAGGCCACTGTACTCTTTATCAGCTTTAATTTGACATATGGCAGCATTGTATAGCTTTAAAACTTAGGGAGCTACGATTTTTGAAAAAATAAGGATTGAGGATAATTTCACTATTCGGGAAAAATGGACTTGAAACCGAATGTTAATTTCATCAAAAGAATGGCGTACTTTGACCAACTACCGTAGAATCCCCTGATGCATGAGTAGGTCCCTCCTGGTGTTGTTTTTTGTCTTCCTTGATTTTTATCTTCCTCTGAGGTACCTTCTCCGTTTTTTTCGGGTGTGTTCTGCTTTTTGGCCTTGCTGAGTCGTGTTTCATCAGCTCCCTGTGCACCATCTGCATCATATTTTCCCTGAGTGATGTTCATCTAATGTAGCACTTGCAATTCACTCACACTGCCACCGTTATAATGGATCACAGCATCCATTATCCCTAATTTAAGAGTTGTCAGTCCCACATATGTGTATTTTGGGCACCGACGCCATATTTTGGAATTGAAAGACTCATTGAAGTTTTGTGTCAGTCCATGAAGGCATTTTCCCAACATCTCCCTGTTGCTTTCATAAATGGGCTTCACTTCTTCAAGAACATCCCAAGGGATTTTGATTTCCTACGCAGGAACTTTCATAAATTTTTCGGCAACTTCAGAGGTAACTTCTGCTATGCCTTGACGTGCTCAGTATAAGCTTCAGATCCAGGTGGAGGAGGTAAATTCATCATATAGGAAAATGGCATTGCTTCACTACGCCCACAACCAATTAGTCGCATTCCATACACAAGTCTTCTATTAATTTCAGGCATCTTACCAAGTTACTTTGATGTGCACTGAGGATCTGACTCGAAATTACAGTTACTACACACGAAACTAACACAAAAAGCCCAACCTAACCTTTGTTTATCAAAGTGTTTCAGTGATATTGATCCACATTTCATACAGGCAGGGCATACAAGCAAATATAGCAGGTTTTCTACATATTCCACACTAAATATAGTGTTGTAACTGCCTTCAGAATCACCACAATTGCTGTCAAAATGCGAAGTAGAAAGTTTAGATTCAGATGCATTAGGCCTACTCACATTGGGAAACGCATTTCCATCTTTTTAGCCTATTTTCAATTTTGAAAAAAAAATTGGCTTATGAGATCACCTTTTGTCCGTGTGTGTGTGTGTGTGTGAGGTGTGTGTGTGTGTGTCCGTAATAAATTCTAAACGGCTGGAGCGATTTCAATGACACTCGGTAAGTTCATAGCACTATTTCTGGCGACCCCGACCGTGCCCTTCAAATTTTGTTACGTCTCACTAATCCAACATGGCGGCTGTGCGAAGTATTTCACCAGCATTCAATATCTCCGAAACTATTCCCGATATCACCCTGGAATTTATTACGGTGATAAAAGGAACTACTAGAAGTTCACCTATGTGACTTTTGAAAAACTGGTAACTACAAAACCAACATAGCGGTCACGCGAATTTGCGACTTTTAAATAAACGTTTCTCGCGATTTAACCAACCAAACGCCATAAAACTTGGTACAGTATATGTTTAAACACATTGTAATGCATAGACATCTAACTTCGTTCAATTGTTTATATAAACACAAGATGGCGGATTTGCGAAATATTTCACCGGCATTCTATATCTCTGAAACTATTAGCGATATCACCCTGAAGTTTTGTACGAAGATAAAGGCCACTACTGGAAGTTCATCTACTGTATAAGACTTTCAAAAACCGGTTAACTACAAAACGAACATGGCGGCCAAGCGAATTTGAAAATTTTAAATAGACCTTTCTCGCGATTTAATGTTCCAAACGCAATGAAATCTGGTACAGGAAATGTTTATACACACTAGGGTGCCCGTGCTGCTCTGCAGCATTATCTTTCGGTATTGGAATTAATAAATTACGACATAATGTAATAGTTTATAACCTTTATTTCACAATACTTCCTTCCAGACAATGTTCGCTGTGCGTCGACCCTTAGGTTTAACTTCTACTTTTACATTTTTAAATGATTTTCCTCCGGATAAGGCAACATACAGCATTCTATGGCCTATGACTGGATCAGATAAGTAGATTCCAACTCGTTAAAGCGTTTGACCCTGCGCTTTGTTGATTGTAATAAAAAACGCTAGTGTAATAGGAAATTGCCGTCATTCTAGTTTTTTTAGCGTATGGCTTTTTGTGCCGGGAGTGTCCGAGGACATGTTCGGCTCGCCAGTTTTGTAGCTGCTTCGAGACGGACACCCAATGGGTGAGCTACAAGTACCGTTGGGGAGGAAAGTTGGAAGGGAGGGTCGAGGAGTTGGAAGGTAGCAGCTGTGGCCTATAGTTAAGGACCATCCCCGGCATTTGCCTGGAAGGAAGATGGGAAACCACAGAAGACCATCTTCAAGGTTGCCGGCGGGGGGATTCGAACCTCCTCGCCTCCCGGATGTGAGCGACTGCCAACAGTCATGCCGCAACGACCTCGGCTAACTCACCCGGTGTCATTCTAGTGTCAGATGGTGACAATCTACGCGAGGTAGCAGTATTCGCTCCCCACTATTCACACCAGTTAGAACTTAGGAATCTATGATATTGTCGTTCATTTTTCTACCTATTGGCCTCGTCCCGTTCAGCAATATCATATTTGCATTGTACTCCTAAGGAACATTGCAATAGCACCTTCTTTCAAAGTCAGCAAATGCGGAAGTAAACCACTCATCTCTAGCCTGTTCAAAAATTCAGTGGGAAAATGCAAAACTTAAATTTTCTTCTTCAGTTACCAATGTATTCACACTTCTGTAAATTCTAGGAGTTCCTGGAAGTAGATCCGACACTACCCTATTAATTTCATGGCAATGTTCATTTTTCGGTGCAAGAAAATGAAAAATTAGAAGTATTATCAAATGTCCACTTATAACATTCCTCAGAATCAGCCGATTTGAATAGTTAAGAGCTCGAATGAAAGAGCGTGATCCACCAAGTGTTCTTAGACTAAAACGAACTGTGTAACTCAATTAGAACCAAAGATATGATTGCTACAATGAGAAAAAAATGTTGAAAAAATAAGATGTAATATCGAATGTTCACTCATAACTTTTCTCAGAATCATCCGATTTGAATAGTTAACAGCTCAAGTGAAAGCGCTTGCGTCACTGAGTGTTCTTAGACCAACACGACTTGCGTACCTCAATTAGAACTAAAGATATGTTTGCTTCAAAGAGATGAAAAGTTGGAAAGAGTTGAAAAAATCTAATAATTTGAGAAAGGCGGAACGTAAGTGATTTGTAATACTTGATAACAAATCTGTGCATGAATACCTTTCATTTAAAAAAATAATGAAGAAAATCGACCGGATAGAATGGCCGAACGGACTGGCTTAACATTTCATAAATATTTTTAATATAGGCCTATAAGATAAGATGATTGCTTCAATGAGAGAGAAGAGTTGGAAAAAGTTGAAGAAATCAAATAATTTGAGGAAGGCGGAAGTAAAGTGATTTGTAATGCTTGATAACCAATCCGTGCATGAATACCTTTCAATTAAAAAAGGAATTAAGGAAATCGACCGGTCAGAATGGCCGGACGGACTCGGTTAAGTTTTCATAATTATTTCTAATATTCGCTTCGGCACTCATAACATTCGTCAGAATCAACCAATTTAAATATCTAATAACTCAAAAGATAGGACATGATCCACTGAGTTCTCTTAGACCAATCCGAACTCTGTAACTCAATTAGAACAAAAGATATGATTGCTACAATGAGAAAAAAATGTTGAAAATATGAGATGTAATATCGAATGTTCACTCATAACTTTCCTCAAAATAATCCGATTTCAATAATTAAGGGCCCAAATGAAAGCGCTTGAGTCACTGAGTGTTCTTAGACCAAAACGACCTTCGTAACTCAATTAAAGCCAAAGATATGATTGCTTGAATGTTGGAAAAAGTTGGAAAAAGTTGAAAAAATCAAATAAATTGAGAAAGGCGTAATTTAACTGGTTTGTAATACTTGATGACAAATCTGTGCATGAATACATTTCATTTAAAAAATGAATGAAGGCAATCGACCGGATAGAATGGCCGGACGGACTGGCTTAAGATTTCATAAATATTTTTAATATATAAGATTGTAATGCACTGGTATCTAATTTAGTTCAATTGTTTACATAACATCAAGATGGCGGCTGTGGGAATTTTCAAATTAAGTTTTTATTTCTTGTGTCATAATCATGCGATCGAAGAGAAAGTTTGAATAATGAACCTACGCAATAATTTTCCTATATTGGTACATAACTCTATGGCCTATACATTTAACAATCCAACATGACGACCATCAGAAATATTTAGGCGGCCAAGCGAATTTGAAAATTTTAAATAGACCTTTCTCGCGGTTTAATGTTCCAAACGCAATGAAATCTGGTACAGGAAATGTTTATACACATTGTTAATCACTGGTATCTAATTTATTTCAATTGTTTCTATGACCACAAGATGGCAGCTGTGCGAAATTTTAACATCTCCTTGTTACTTCTTGTGTCCTAATCATGCGATTGAAGTTTGAATGCTACACGTACACAATAATCTTCATGTAACAGTACATAACTCTAGGACCTACAAAATCCAACATGGCCATCATCCGAAATATTTGGTCGGTTCTCAATATCTACGAATCTATTACAGCAATCAAACTGAAATTTTGTATGTTGATAGTGGCAATGAACTTAAGTAGGATATGTGAAAATAGGCTGTATAGTTCTTCACGGAACTTCTTGTTCATTTTCACCTACTGTCTCAATAACTTTTTGGTTATTTAGTGTGTGTTTATTTCCATGAAAACGGCGTTTTCGTTTATAGGCACTACGTTTATTACAACCCATTATTAACCAAAATGTCCGGCTCCGTGGCTAAATGGTTAGCGCGCTAGGATTTGGCCCAAAGTGTTCCGGGTTCGATTTCCGGCCCAGCCATCAGGGAGTTTAATTTTCTAGGGTTAATTCCCGTGGCTCGGGGACTGGGTGTATGTGCCGTCTTCATCATCAGATCATCCTCATTACGATGCGCAGGTCGCCCACGGGCGTCAACCAGAAAGGCCTCCACTCGGCCTCTCCGGAAGCCACACGAACATCATCATTATTAACCAAAATAAACAAGCTAGTCACTCGAAGTAAACGACGAACATTATACACATGGCAAGATGTCAAAGTGTGTAGGCCTATGCTATATAATCTAGATTGACCATTCAATGACTTATTTTGGGAAAACGAACGTGACAATTCATGCTATCTAGTGGTAAGTAAATATACTACATGCTGAAACACAAGTGCGATCTAGTGCAATGCCGTTATATTGAAAAATCCACTTGTATATGGAAAGCTACCGAGTGACATTTGCTGACCGCGCCTCACAAGTGAGGATCACGCGCGCAAGAAACCCTTTAAATGAGTATTACGGCCTAACTATATGTCTTAGGATAATGATAGTTACATATTTGTAAACTAGAAACTTCAGGCTTTCGAATGACGTAAAAAATATTTATTGACTATTTTGACCAAAATCACGATTTCAAACGTGTATACATATCTTTGGCACTCGACCTAAGATCTAGAAAGCATCCATGTTATGGCTATTTCGTGTTTTATGATCTCTTCTACAATTCAACTAGTTCATTGTCACAGAGCTAAAGCCCCCTGTTTCTACATACCACGCAAATATTTGCAAGGAAATTGTTGTAATTTTCCCTGTGGTCAAAATGAAATGACATTTGGGAAGACATGTTTTTGGAAACGTGATAATACAGATTATTAAAACGATAATTTCATGTGATATTATACTATGCAAAATTATTTCGGATCTGTCCCAAGTCCCAGTTCCATCGTTATAGCCAATTATGAGATTTCCTGGACTATCCATACAATTTTTTTTTTTTTTTTTAGCGCAAACCGCAACTTTGAATTTGGTCTGTTTAGGAGCTTTGAGCTTTTGTGAAAGAAAGATTGTCTGGCTTTCTTTCTACGTTGACTGACTTGCATTAGGTGCACAAACCATAAGCCCCACAAGCTATTGTGTGTACACAATTACACAGGATGTCCAGTAAGTGGTACGACAAATCATTGGAGAATGGAATTTGTATGAAATAATAATAAATATACCTTGTTAAATATCCTGCCAGTTTTGGATTCGAAAATATTGTTCGTTATATTTTTGAAAGTAAGGAATCTTTATTATTTTTCTGTTATGAAGCTTAACCCTTTCCACTCGAATTATTGTAAGTCCTGGTTTCTCCCAACTCGTATTTATTTCTGTCAGCATTCTTCATATTTTAAAACCTGGTATTAAGTACTGGTTGTAACAATATATACAGGAAGGAAGTACAAAATTAATGAAGGTATGGCATTTACATGACACAAAATAATGTTTTTAACTTTCTTAACGGTATGTATTGAGTGTGTGGAAGCGTTCAAAGCAAATGCCTGGATTGACCCTGATTGCTTCACATAATGTTATCGCCTCCTCCATGATTTCTTGCGACGCCGATATCAATATCGTCACTTGAACCACTCACGAATATATCATTTTCATCGCCAGATTCAAAAATTGCATCGCTCTTATGGTCACCATCATCAAAATCAGCCGAAATAGACGCCCGGATCTCAGCTTCGGTCAGACTGTGCGCCGCCATGTTGCTTCACCGCCGACTGCTTTTCATGTCAAGGAAACGGAGCAGTTTTCCCGAGCAAAGAGAAACCAAAACACTTGTGTTTCGTTACTTTCGATTTCCAGGACCAGCGCTTACCAAACGAAGTACAAAAGACCTGGCATGCCAGGTAACCTAGAAATGAGCGGCCAAACATTGTGTCAACTCAGGGTCGACACACGACCTATAACGCTAAGTGAAGGCTGTCGACCTCAGGTCGACACACGAGCGGAAAAGGTTAAACGGTAGATCAGGATTAGAGTGGTTCGCACATAATATCTTTGGTTTGATTCTAGACCAAGGAAATTGCATTTTTGAAGGGGAGAAATAAATCCACGGCATTTGGTCACAAAGAGACCTTTCGTGTCATATATGGGGATTACATGACAACATCCATACACATGTCAGTTACAAGTTACCCAATATAATTTAGGATTCTCTTCTTGGTGGAAGGGCAGATTGAACTTTGAAATTGGACAATAGGCCTCCTAGACGATTCAACTTAAAATAATTTACAGCAGCTAGGTGTGGTCATGCGATTATTATTATATTGTAATTATTGAAATTAAAGGGCTACAGCTAAAGTTAGACATTTAAAAAAGTCGTTTTGACCAACGCTACACCAGTTACATACAATAAATCCACTCCACCGGTTGAGTATTTATAAGGTAAAATATTAAAAGTAAACATCTTGTGTGTTCGTTTCATTACAAGGCACGATCTAAGCTACAGTATCGTGAAAACAAAGCATGCCATCTCTTTGAAGAGTTCCTTTAACATGCCTGAGGATTACCTGCAACATGATCCTGGCAAAGGATTTAACCTCTTGACTTTCACCTTTTGCTTTGACTCCAAAGGTAGTGACAACTTATTCGCAACGATAGCGTACGCAATGTTTTCGAGCTCCACCCTCAACAGTTTGCTCTCCCTCGTAGAGTGGGTGACTCACAAACAGTTTCACTGAATCATAATATGCACAGTACCTGTATTAAATTAATGGCTATTACATATTATGAGCTCTTTTTGCTGGTGCCTTAAGACTCCAGGCTCAAATGCTCTGGGTTACATTCCTGGCAATGCCATAACATTTAGTTTGGTCTGAAGACTGATATGGGGAACATTGATAACTCTTTATGATGTAGGTTTAATTTCCAGCCCAGAAAACTTGGAAGTTAGTTAGTTAGTTATTGTTGTTTTAAGGGACGGAACTACGAGGTCATCTGCCCCAAAACTTAGAAGTAAATGTCCACTTATGATCTAGTAAAATATAAGAGATGTGATGCCTAAACTAAGGCCACGTCTGCTTTCTTTCTGATCCTAGTCGCAATTATTAGTACCAGCAGTAGTACCTGTGGGCATAACTATGAGCATTAGGTAACACTCAGTCGGTGGAATAACATTTGGGGAAAGTATTCCTATCCAGGGAGGGATGATAATGAGTGCAACAGTTTATCAAAGGATATCGTCTTTCTCCATTCTTTTAATACCTCCTTACAACTCCACGATTCGAATCAATGATCTTGGAATGAAGGATTTAACGCTTTGCCACTCGCCTACTGAGTGAGGTGCTAATTTCAGTAAAACAAGAGCATAAATGAGAGTTTGATGCTTTTCAGTCGGCCAACAATATTGTACTCAAATTCCATTGGCTCAAGTGTATTTATTAATCTCATGTAAATTTTTCAGGATTTTGTCTCATTTGGGTACAATCGAGTAGACCGACTGCAAAGCATCAAACTTATGTTTACTAAAGCAACACAAAATGGATTCAAACCCCATAAATTGCATAATTGTAGCACTTTGATGACTTCTGTGACAAATTATTATCCTTGTAAAATTCATTTCCATTAACGTCAGTTGTTTCAGAAATGTATCCTACTACCGGGACGTAACCCATCAAAATCACGTTTCTCTTGATCGTGTAATAAACACCTAGCCGTCAGGATGCGTTCTGGAAGCTAAATTATTTTTAATTAACAGTCGTTATTTGAACACTGTTACGATCAGATGATAATCTTCACAATATTTTGATGTAGAAGTTAGTCTAAAATATATTTTCCCTACGAGGAAACTGTATAATTAAGAAATTACAATTTGAAAAGCTCTGCTACAATTTGCATCCAGTTCCGCTCATATTTCATCCACCCGCTTTATAATTACATATCTGTCGTGGTGGTCAGGATGAGTCAGATTCCGTTCAACACGACTGACATAAACACAGGTGATTAATTGCATAATTATATCTATTATCCACTGTTGTGGAACTGCTCATATCGCACGTGCTAGAGCATGTATTGTATAGAGTTTAGCAGATACATGCAGATCAGTAAGTTTGGCTGCCTATAATAATAGGAGCTTTGGAAAAGAAGATATGCAGTCTAAACCACTGTTGAGTCGGACACTTCTCTATTTATTTATTTATTTATTTAGTTATTTCTCGTGTCGGAAACATACAAATTTACGGTTGCTATACATATAAGGGTAAAATTGTCAATTTATATAGATCGTGCCCAATTCTGAGCAACATCCAAGGCGCTCGGAGTGCCTTGCAGAAGATCTTCCTCTGAACCAGATGAAGGGCACAGAGGGCAACGAAGCATGCGTTTTGTGTATTTTTCTCTTGTCCACATTCGCAATAGGTGTCACCTGTACTGAAGCCCCATCTTCTCAGATTGTCTCGGGATCTTCCAACTCCTGATCTTAACCTGTTCATGGACTGCCACACCAACCAGCTTCCGTTGTGTCCGGGTGGTATTTCTTCAGCTACTGGCTTCCAACCGCAGGGATGAGGGGTCGTCTTCTTCCATAAATCCAGCCTTGCCTTCTGCAATGGCATAGTGCTTTTCTACTGCTGAATTTGCTTCCCCAGTTTGGTACAGGTCATCTCATATAGCTCTGAATGATTTCTGCTTCTCCGGTGAGACGCTAAGCATCTCATATGTCCTCAGGAAGCTCTTTCGGGACCTCAGCCGTTGCTGAGGAGGATTATATCCATTCAGTGGGTGGGTGTTGTTCTCTTGCATTCTTAGCCTCTCTCTGTTGGCAGCCACCTCTCTGCGTACACAAGGTGGTGCTATTCCAGCCAGGTAGTACAGCTTATCTGTTGGGGTAGGCTTTAAGCAACCTGTTATCAACATGCAAGTTAACCCTGATGCTTGAATATGAGAACAGTGCTACAAAGGGGTTGTTCAATTCGTCTGTTAAAGCATTTTCTATAACATCATTATCGGAGTGACTGCTAGCGGGATCCATTGCCAACTTGAATGCGGATGGGTGAGTGTGCTATCGTATTTACGTCACTGTGGAGAGACTTTGCATACACCCTGTATTTAAATGACACTCCTGGAGACATTGCATGTATTAGTTTAAGATCACTATTGTACTGGGGCAATTTGTAGGAATTCTTCTCGGATATAATAGCAACAGGTACAGTACCGTACACACTGAAGCAGTCGAAAGTCATTGGAATACTCAAACCGGTTAATCACTTGACCATCCAAAGACTTATCGTACTATTACATTGCTGAGTGTCATCTATAAGCTTCTGGAACAGAATCAACAGAATCTGCCAAAAGGCTTTTGAGAATCTACCTGTTAAACAAGTTTGGTTCCGTCCAAACTGCAGCTGCGCTGATCAGGTCCTATCTCTAACGACCTTCATAGAAGCAGGATATCAAATGAAGCAAAAAACCATCAATTGCCTTTCTAGACTTAAGTGTAGCATACGATACAATTTGGAGACATGGGCTGCAGTATATATTACTACCGGTGATCGCATGTCAAAAACCAACACGACTAATTGACAACAGGCCTATGAAATACATTTTATTGTAGTAATGAAAAACAGTCAGCTCTCCGAAAAAACTGAACAATGGTCTGCCACAAGGTTCTGTCCTTGCTCCTCTGATTTTCAACCTATATCTATCTGACATGCCAGAAACAAAATCTAAAAGGTTTGGCTATGCACATGATTGGGCCATCGCTACTCAGAACAATATTTTTGAAATATCTGAACAATTTCTAACTTCAGATTTGGATACGTTAGGCAAGTACTTTCACCATTGAAGACTACAGCCGAACCCAATTAAAACAAAAGGGAATTGTTTCCATCTCTCGAATGAATTTTCCAACAGAGCTCTCATTGTGTACTTAGAGGGAAACAAATTCAATAAAACGTGTGCCCTAAAGATCTAGGGATTATTTTGGATCGGACACTTTCCTATAAAGAACATCTTACGAAGGTAGCTGCCTAGATTAGGAGTAGGAACAACGTCTGGCGTAAATTGTGTGGTAATGTTTGGGGATCTTCAGCAGGCACACTAAAAACTTTAGCTCTTGGGTTGGATATCCAGCTGCAGAATACTGCGCATCAGTGTGGACAAACAGTGCTCAGACACAGAAAGTCGACACGCATTTGAATGAGACCATGCGTATTATTAGTGGGACCATACGATCTACTCCCACTTACTGGATGCTCATTCTGAGTCATGTCCCATTATCGTACGAAAATATCAGAAGATAATGGATAATCCCCAGCTGCCCTTGTTAAACGATTCAACCTTTGTGGAGCGAAAACGGCTCAGATGAAGTCACCCTGCTATTTCCACAGCCAGAATTCTGTCAGAAGAGAAGCTTGACATTCGCCTCTCCTGGAGCCAAAATTGCATGTCCTGTATCCTGCGAAAATCACCAGGATTTGATCAACCTCGTGCTGTGTGGATGCCCTCAATCGTATTCACACTGGAAGATGCGCAGATGCACTTCATAAGTGGGGAAAAGTCTCTTCTCCTACATGTGACTGTGGTGCTGAGAAACATACAATTAATCAGTTAGTGATCGAGTGCCCAAACCATGCATATTGTGGAGACTTCAAGGATTGTTTAGCAGCAACAACGGACGCTGTATGCTACATAAAGAACATGAATATTGGTTTATGTAGATAGTTGTTCTTTAATGGCCGGAATTTATATCAACTTTCAAGTAAGTGGTAATTTAATGTGTTAATGTGCCATACGCTAAATAAATAAATAAATTTTAGGATTACGCGTTTTTATCTTCAAATCGTCATGATCAGATCATGATCACTATGTTGAGGTGTAAATTTATACACAAACATATTATCTGTCTACGAATTGTAGTGCGTACAATTGGTGTTTATAATACGATTCGCAATTTGACTTCGTTATAGAGTTAGTTTGTTCAAATTGCGTGTCGTACTATTAACACCAATCGTACACATTGCACCAACACTTGATAATCATCTCATTATTCAAGGAGTTCCTGTCCTGTTACTTAGGAAGCAAAATAACCGGTAATGGACGAAGCAAAGTGGATATAAAAAGTAGGTTGGCTCGGGAAAGGAAAGCGTTTCTACAGAAAATGAATCTCTTGACATCGAATATAGAGTTAGGTATTAGGAAGTCATTTTTGAAAGCCTTTGTTTGGAGCGTGGCGCTCTATGGAAATGAAACGTGGACTATTGGTGCCGCAGAAAAGAGGAAAATTGAAGCATTTGAAATGTGGTGTTACAGGAGAATGATGATGAGATTGGTAGATAGGGTAACAAATGAAGAGGTATTAAAGCGAGTGGTAGAGGAGAGATGTTTCTGGCGACTGATAATGAAGAGAAGGGATAGGTTAGTAAGACACATACTAAGACACCCAGGAATAGCAAGCTTAGTTATGGAAGGAAGAGTCGAGAACAAGAACTGTAGGGGTAGACCAACGTTAGAATATGTTAAACAAATTGCCTCGGATGTAGGGTGTAGTAGCTTTGTAGAGATGAAACGAGTAGCTCAGGATAGGGAAGCATGAAGTGCTGCATCAAACCAGTCAAAAGACTGAAGACTCAAACAACAACAACAACCTACTTCATGACATTAGACCCTCTTTCATTTCTATCCTAGTAACGCTTCTTTCGGCCTTGAAATACCTAACAGAACTAACAAAGTATAACCTAAGCTACTGTTCAATGTTAATCTTTTCTTCTATTTTCATGAGTCATTCTGACACTTGAATGTACGTAGAATTGTTATTACACGCACCATTTGCTCGACAATTAAAATATGAGTTTGGATATCTATAATGCACGATACATTTTAGGCATAATGTTATCAGGACTTGTTTACTAGCCAGGTATGTTAAATAACCAAATATTAGACTCCATTAATGCAACCTCGCTGGAGAAAACATTATGCAGTGCACGGAAGTTGGTTCAATAACGTATTACACAGGTTCACAACATTTATATGGCATTCAAATTGTAATGAGATGCTGATTACATGATAATTAGCATTTAGCATAGTCACAACAAGGACCACAACAAAACATACACGCAAATAATATACGCCATACAACTGTGTTCAACAGACATTCGTTTAAATGAGACTTGTACAACCTGTGGCCTCTGCTACAGGGTGGTTCTCTTGGTACTAGATCCTTAAAACTGTGCATAGGTGAGACTTTGCTAACTCCGCAGTACTATTATTATTATTATTATTATTATTATTATTATTATCGTATGGATATATTACAACAATTGAAGAAAGCTTCTCAGTCAGTCAACACAAATTGTGCCCAATTTCATTAGGTGGGAAACAAATATGTACATACCGTACAAACTAAGCGGCTTCGGTGGCGTAGTCGGTAGCATGCTGAGCTTCTATGCCCAAGATCGCTGGTTCAAATCCGACCGAAGCCGTCGGATATTTTAAGAGCGTTAAAAATCCCTCAGTATGCCTTCCTTCGGAGGGGAAGTAAAGCCGGCGGTCCCATGTCATAGATTTATGGCATGTTAAAGAACCTTCCACTAATTACATATGTGTGAAGCTAAAATGTATAGGTTAAGAATGCACACAACGCTCTTAGGTTCCTACGTTTATGGCCGAGAGCCTAGTGCGGTGGCGTCTGGTAGATAACTTCTGAACTAGTAGTCGTTGACGGTGGCGTTTGGCGGCAAATGTAGGAACTATTTGGAAATTCAAAAGTCTGCAGTCCTTACTTGAATTAAAAAACAGATAGCACACACTAATAGAGCCATCACAAATAACACCGGTTATCAGACAGATTCTACACACACCCAAAGTACAAGGGTCTACATGAATAATTGTCGCAGCCCCTAAACTTAAGAACCAACCAACCGTACAAACTAACACGCTTTTATTTAGCCTACAATTACCTACTTAATTGGATGACATGTTTCGAGCGTCACGCGTTCATCCTCAGATCCTGTTCACTTAGGCTTAATTAGTGTACGATGTTCATGAATTACACTTAAACACAAATATCCATATACAATATTTGTCATCATATATATTATTTCAGTAGTACAGATCCCTCCTGCGGCGCTAACAAGCGACCGATCGTGACAAATGAGCATTCAAATAAAAGAGAATAGATATTAGTAGTGACAAATTGCACTCTAATTTCATAAATATCTATAATTTGTGTAAAAAAAGACTTTTAAAAATGTACGAAGTGTGCGATTTGCAGATACTGTTGCTGTAGGAAAATACGCTCCATAATTGCTATCAACTTCACATTTTGGCCGCTGTGACGCCAGTTGCATGTCTTTTTAACATTCTGAGGTATTTCCTTTATCATTTTGCATGGATTTCAGAAACAGTAAATCAAAGGAATGAGTACTCAAATCGTACAATTTCATAAATATCGAATAACCGGTGATTGTTATGATGATCCAATTTTCAGTGATTGCGTTCTTAACTTAGGGATCGTAGTACCTGGAATTCTAACTGAAATGTACAGTAAATAGTGTTCTACAATCTTTTGATTGAAATGAAAACATAACAACCTTTATGTTCGACCCTCACTATTATGTGTCAGAAAACTGTATCATAATGATGGTCATTATAACACTGTTTTCCATTATGATACAGTTTCTCCAGCCAATCAGAGCTCGTTCATTGACCAATTAGGTAACGATACCTTCACGCGTGCGCTCAAAATCGAACATGTCGGACATAAACACAACATTGAACTATAATAAATTACCGACATGGAATACGCACCGTGCGTCCATATGTTCACGTAAATAAACTGGTGAATATGAGACAACAAATAGAACTGTACCTTAATATAATTTCTACACAGCGCATTGTCTTCAAACAACTCCAGTGACAATATTACTGAGGAGCGGCAGATGTAAACATATGGCCTGCATATGGCATTGCAAGCACACAGAGCGCATGCGTCGGTCGTCCAGAGATCTTGAAAGACAGAGATATAACACCCAACGCTCGCTCTGCGATCACAAAATTCCAGTAGCTGACTCTCAACTGATATTTATGAATATTTATGTTAAAACATATACTAATAAAGTTATAATTATCGTTGAACATAAACAGTCGTATGCAACTCGCCTATAATGGTAATTAAGACACTCGTATGGAAATTATAAAACTCGCATACGCTCGTTTTATAAAAAAAATACTCGTGTCTTAATTATAGCCATTATAGGCTCGTTGCATAATGTACTATTTACCTTAAGTCTCTCATTATAAACCTAGCGTAGTCGGTAGCATGCTGAGCTTCTATGCTCAAGATCGCTGGTTTAAATCCGACCGAAGCCATCGGATATTTTAAGAGCGTTAAAAATCCCTCAGTATGCCTTCCTTCGGAGGGGAAGTAAAGCCGGCGATCCCATGTCATAGATTTATGGTATGTTAAAGAACTTTCCACTAATTACACCTGTGTGAAACTAAATTGTATAGGTTAAGAATGTAAACAACGCTCTTAGGTTGCTATGTTCGTTGCCAAGAGCCGACTGCGGTGGCGTCTAGTAGCTAAGTTCTGTACTAAGCCTAGTAGTCGTTGACGGTGACGTTTGGCGGCAAAAGTAGGAACTATTTGAAAAATTCAAAGTTGCAGTCCTTACTTGAATTAAAAAAAAAACCTGATACACACACTAATTCAGTCATCACAATTAACACCGGTTATAAGACAGATTCTACACACACCCAAAGTACACGGGGCTACATGACCGCGTTGTCGCAGCCCCTAAACTAAGGAACCAACCAACCAGGCTATACCATTTCTGCAGAGATACCCCAGTGCAAGAAACATCTCACCAGTTGTGTTGAGTCAACTACTGTAGTTAATTTCTCTTGACTATGAATTTTGAAACGATAAATGCTACCATCTAGCAATACAATCGTGAAAACCTGAGATGTATTTTGTTTGTGAAGTATTACGCATCTGACAAGTCTTTTCCGTTTTGAAGTGAGTGCGCTGTCAACTGTTTACATTGTCTATCGGCTTGCTATTAATTTTCCCTCGTATTAGTCTGCAGTCATATCGAGGCAAAAGTAATAGGATTCAGTATTGTTTTCAGGATATGCTTGCACTTCATTAGTACCATACGGGATACAAGCGGAGAAATGTCGACCTTCCTGATAATAACGTTTGTTGGGCTGCATAAAACAATATTATCGGCTCGCCAGAGATTGTAGCTGCTTCTATGCGGACACCCATGGGGTGAGCTACAAATACCGTTGCTTGTGAAGTGTTTTCTGGGGAGTAAAGAGTGAATGTAAGGACGAGGAATGGGAAAGTAGCGGCTTTGGCCTATAGTTAGGGACCAACCCCGGCATTTGCCTGGAAAAGAGATGGTAAACCACAGACCATCTTCATGGTTGCCGGCTGGGGGATTCGAACCTCCTCGCCTCCTAGATGTGAGCGACTGACTGCAGACCCGCCGTAACGACCACAGCTAACTCACCCGGTATTAGAATACTAATACTGAGGTAATACACTGTTCATCAGTTAAGACCATGAATGCCTAAAAACTATTCACTAACATAGACTTGAAATACCCAACTGACCAAAAGCAAAGCTCGCGCCACAATGATCCATCAACATACAGTGCCAACTGCACCGTTATCTTCATGATAACAGATCGCATAGCTCATAGTTAATACTTCAACCGTCGGCAAGGGTTCGTCAGACGTGTAATATATACAAAAATCTCATGAATTTCGGTGATGCAGTAATGGTACTAGTGAAGCATATTATTAGAATTATCATACTGCAGATTAAACAAGATACAGCGGAGTTAGCCCCTGTACCGCTGGTATAAGTGGGCCGTTCCTTCTTGACCGGTACATATTACATGCGCAGTGGTGTCTCCACACACAGTGAGCCTTCATACCTTTGTGATGAATGCAAATAAAGTGCGCAATGTGTCCTCGGTAGTGCATAAGCATATTCAGCTGTATCAGTGTTCTACTCGGGCTTTATGAATAATTCTCACGTGCTTACGACCGGCCACGATTGACCGGCCCATCTATATTAACAGGGAAAAACAAAAAGATACTAAATCCTAATTTCTTCGAAAGTATTATTAAGTGATTAGACAACCCATGCAAGATGATATTTTAACAACGATCTAGTCATTTAATTTCTATCTTAATTTTATGTACACTTTTCCTCCATTTATCATGTTTACCATCAACCCATACTGTTGCGTATTACGCGGACTCTACGCCATATCTCACATTATAAACTCAGTAACAGTAGCGCTTCCTCAGCGGATGAGTTGTAGTGTCCACCAGATGATTCCAAGATCAAAGCAAGGAAGTCGGATGTCTGAAGGGTGGGGAAATTCACGACACTCAGAGTCCATGGTGATCGTTATGATTACTGATTAAAGAGGCGGAACTACGAGGTCATCTGTTCCTCGTAATACAGTTCAAGGAATAACAATGTAGTTATAATTTACTGGTGGATGCTTAAATATGAACTACTACGGGACCCTTACGAGAAATATCGCATGTGAACTCCATTGCCGTTGTGCATTAGCCTCACACAACAGTAAGGCTCGATGCAACACACTTCTGGCTGGGGAAATCATGTTATTTATTTGTTTAATCATTTGTTATCATTTTAAATGATCTAGTCGACTTCGTCGTTAAGTTACAGCAACGTCACGAAAAGTACCGAGAATACACTGAGGTGTGTGACGTCATAGTACCGCTTGGTGCATGTGTACTGAGTTCACTGGTGAGCTCTGGCGTTACGAGACGGCAACGACACGGCGGTCGTGACGTCATCCAGCCATCTCCCTCCTTTCTCCACGCGCTCGCTCGAAGCCTCCAGCCTATCTAGCATTTTTCTGCATTTGTAGCATTTAAAATGATATAAAGTCCAGTCTTTTAGACTAACTGTCTCTTGTTTTATAAACAAATTCCCCATACTTACAAAATAAGTGTGCAATTCGTCACTGCACAGGGTAATTCTCTATCTTCTGAATGCTCATTTGTTGGCAACGGTTACTTGAGAGTGTCACAAAAGGGATCTATAATACAGAAATTATATATAGTCGAACTTTGATATCTCGAAGTGATGACTTTGAGTTATCAAAAATTCGAATTATACTGTCGAAATACATGAAACGAAGGGTTCTATTATCATAAATAGTCAACTGCTGCTATTGTTCTTAACTGGCTTTACCAACTTCTTCTCACTGCCTGAGGTGCACATTGACCTCAACCTGTCTTCCAGCCTTAAGTAGCATAATAGGTTGCTGATAGTAATACACAATCCAGGTATACTAGACAAATGAATCCATATTGTAATTCCCATGTCACACATAAAGAACGTAATTCAACTGCATTTTCACCCCGATTTCGGAATAATACACATATTTTATGTCTGGGAAACACAATATCATTCGAGTTATCAAAATATTGGAAACATAGAACATCGAATTATAGAAAAACCATGACCTATAAATTGAGTAGAACTTCGCTGGAAATTATAATTACTTCGAGATATCGAAAATTCAAGATATAGGAGTTCGACTTATAGAAGTTCGATTGTATATGATAATGAAATAAAATTAAAATTTTACCGAATGAATAGGTAAATAAATGGTAATCCACCGTAAAGTCAATAATACATTGAAACTAATTATAATGTAATACCAGTTTCGGTTAACTAGTAACCTTCTTCAGTAATACTAAAAGAGCACCAATCTAATATTAACATTGTATGAAACAGGGGATGAAGACTAGAAATATAATATTCACTATATTTTATGTCAGAAATCGTAGACTAATCTTCAAAAATTAAAAATTATGTTAAAAATATTGTTAATTATAATCGAAAATACTGTCCAATTAGAATAAATCGTTGAAATATGGAAACATACATAATGTAATTTTGTTTTATGTTCGACGACGTCGAAATGTAATATTATTATAAGTCAGAAAACTGTACTATAATGATAGCCATTAATGTACTACTTTCCAATTATGATACAGTTTCTCCGCCACCAATCAGAGCTCAAGATTAATTTCATTATGAAACTGATTATTGCACCTGCGCACAACGCAATTGTTTGCAAAATCAAAGATGTCGGACACAAGTGAAAACATTGAACTCTCCAACACAATACTAAACTCAGTAGAGAAACAAAATATTCATATTAACATCAATCTACCTTCTACTTCCAATATTCCACAACCACATGGCGCAATCCCGCAAATTTACTTCACCAATTGTGCAATAAACAATTCGTATATGAAATAAAGCTAGATTATGTATATTCTAAGTTCCTTGTATGATAACCATGTTTCCAAGCTTTGAAAACATATGATATTGCCTGAGATCTTTGATCCACCCAGCGCATGCGTTGCGTAAAGACACAACCTTTAAAACTGCGCATGATACCATAGCGTATGGAATGATGAAACGCCACTTGGTACAGGAATTCTCCAACAGAGTTCACTAATATCAACTCAACGGAATCTCGACAGATTTTTATGAATATTTCTGTTCAATCTTATAATATTATCGTCGAACATAAACAGTCGTATGCAACTCGCATACGCTCGTTTTTTAAACATACTCGTGTCATAATTATTGTCATTATAGGCTCGTTGCATAATGTACTAGATCGCAATCAGTTCTGTTACAGTTGAATTATTATTAACATTTTTTAAATTATATAATGATAATTTTTTTTTTTTAGTTTCTAGAACATAGAGATCTGCTTCTGTGGAGTAGGAAACGGTATTGAAAAGATGTTCCTATGTTTTCAAAATGTTAGTATCATAAACTAAATTGGTCGTTAAATTCGATGATTTGTACCTTCTTTGGAGAAAGGTCGAATTGATGTGGCTGCGGATGTGGAATCTTATTGAAATTACTCATACAATAAAATGATTGTTTTCATATTGATGATCTGTACCTTCTTTTGAGAATCTAAATGATGTGGCTATGGATGTATAAATGTTTTTGAAACGTCTTCAGTGTTTTCAAAAAAATTATCTGCTTGTATTTTACGTATATTTATCTGAATGTTCATGGAAATTAATTATATGAATCATGATGAATTTCATATGAATACAATGAAATAACAGTCAAATAAGATTTATAATAACAATCAAAAATATATGTAATAAAAAAAGAGAATTTAAAATTTGAAGAAAAGAACATCGTCAGATACGAGGTACTGCATTGGTACCGTCGATATACCGCCTCATCGGGTAGTTCAAATGCCTCTATACGATATATGAAGTAGCAACAACAATAAAACCAGTTTTACCTAAGATTGGTTTAAGTAACTGAGTGCCTCTAGCTAAGATTAGATGAGCGGGCTTCTCCGTATATTCACTTGTATTTACATTCCCGCTGGAGTGCTCCAGTTCCCGTGTTTATCCACGGCCGCACCGAGCATTCATTGTAATCATTGATGCACTCAGCGCAAGTAAACAATTAGAGATACACAGTGACGAGAAAATTATAATTAACATGGTCACGTTACCACACTGCAGCACCGAGGAATTTAGGAAGAGTCTACATAGGAACACTCCCTTTCATTTGTTTTAGGTATCATAAAATGAATATGATCCACAACGTGGCGTGGTGAATACAATATTGTGGAAATATTGTCTGGGTTTAATTCCCGGTTCCGCCAATTTGTACTTTTCAGTCTGTTAACACGCTTTTTGACCAGTAAGAATAGGCGAGGTTACACGATAACACTGGTCATGAAGAAAATTACATACATTAATATTATTTACTGATAAACAAGAGGGGAATTATTTATTAGTGAATTATATTAATAATGCTGAATTCTCCCGTTATTTATCAGTGAATAATATACTGCTCAAAAAAATTAAAGCACCACTTTTTTCAAAGGCCACCAAATTTTGAAAAGTTGACCTACAAGCTCGAAATCTCAGTATGACGTTTGTCCTGACGCCTACCAAGCATATGCTTCAGCACAACTCCCCAACTTGAGTAGTTTCGGGGTAGCACCCCGAAAACCAGTCCATTTTCGAAAACCGCAAATTGAAGTTTGCGAAAAACGCTGCAGGACTTGTCGCAGGTTGCCAAAGCAGTCGAAAATGAATGTGTCTTGCTCTTAAAGGTTCCACAAACACGTAGAAATCGTTACATTTGACGTTTGGGCATTTTCAACCCCCTTCATCATCCCCTAAACATGGACTACCATTGGGGGCGTCTGAGAAGGTACCGGGTGTGTTTAACCATCTGAAAACCTGCACACCGTCCTCAGTTGCTGATTGCAGTAAGTTCTTAAGGCCTCCGGCAATGTCCACACCCCCTAACACCCTCAACTGGCATGGGACCAAACCACCCCCTCTCGATTCACCGCTAAGGAAGGTTGTAATCGAGATGTTTATCAGTGCTGTGAATGCGGGGGTCTTCCCCTACCGTTTCAAAAAAGGAGCTGTGCCTTTGTCACCACCCCTTCCCCTGCAACCCCCGTTTGTATGATATTTCGAATCAGGCCCTTTTTAAGGGCTGAAACGAGGTCTTAATCGCTGAAAGGGCTGTAAAGGTCCTTAGAAGTAGTGGTGACACGAAATCAACCCCTTCCGATCGTTGATTGACATTCCGTCCCCGAAATTCGAAATTGTTGCACCCCAAACCCTTCCTGTGTGGACGCGTAACGCGTCATGGCAGAGTTTTCAGAGTTGGAGGGAAATGAAGCTTATGGCCTGACATGGAGCCCAAAACAGCAGGTTGGATGGAAATTCATCGGTAGGGTGGGAAACGGGACAACTTTTCAAAATTTGGTGGCCTTTGAAAAAAGTGGTGCTTTAATTTTTTTGAGCAGTATATTAATAATCCTAACTTCCCTCCGTATGAACTTGTGGATAATATTCATATCCTGAATTCCCCTCTTATTTATCAGTGCTTCGGTGGCGTAGTCGGTAGCATGCTGAGCTCCTATGCCCAAGATAGCGGGTTCAAAACCGGCCGAAGTCGTCGGATTTTTTAAGAGCGTTAAAAATCCTTCAGTATGCCTTCCTTCGGAGGGGAAGTAAAGCCGGCGGTCCAATGTCATAGATGTATGGCATGTAAAAGATCCTTTCACAGACTAAACTTGTGTAAAGCAAAATTGTTAGGTTAGATTTCGTCAGAACCCTCTATCAAAGATCCAACGTTCACCACTAGGTATCATTGATATCTGGTGGCGAAAGTTGGAACTACTTGAAATTGAACGGAACTTGTAGCTCACCCTTTAGGGTGTCCGCTGGAAGCAGCTACAGACTCAGGCGAGCCGAACATGTCCTCGGACACTCCCGGCACTAAAAGCCATACGAGAAATAAATAAATTTATCAGCGAATAATATTAATATCCTAAACTCCCCCCTTTCAGTGAATAATATTATTATCCTAAATTACCCACCTTATTTATCAGTGACTGCTTATGTATCTGTGAATGATATTAATATACTAAATCCCCCGCTTATGAATCAGTGAATAATATTAATATCCTAAATTCCCCCATTACTTATCAGTAAATAATATTAATAATTCTAAATTCCCGCTTATATGTCTGTGAATAATATTAATGTACTAAACTTTCCACGTATGTACCTGTGAATAATATTAATATCCTGAATTCCCAATATTTATCAGTGAATAATATTATTACATGTAATGTTGTTCAGGATCTGTGTTATATATACAGTGGACAAAAAGTGTGTTGACTTATTAAAAATATAAATTGACAGTTTGTGCAGGCAACACGCAGAATGGATTCTGAACGTCAGATCAAATTCCCGGTTCTGCCATGAAACGGGGTTCACTCAGTCACGTTAAGCAGAACTGAGAAGAGACGGATTTGATTCCTTCCCCCAGCCATCCTAGACATGTTTTTCCATAGTACTCTCACTTTTTGTCTTCCAAGTGTTGCCAGATTTGTACCTAAATTAAGTCCACGGTTGCCTTATACATAAAACCTAGTCCCAATGTTTAATACATACGCTAGTACAGCCAACACAATGACACAGGTTATCAGACAAATTCCAAACACACCCAAGTATAAGTGTCTATGACTGACTGCGCTTTCGAAGTTTCACAACTCTCTTCATGGCAAATGACAGAATGGCACGTAATTTAATGTCATTGTGCCCTTCTTCTCAATGAATCAACAACGACAAATTAAAATTGGTTACCTCGCAAAAAAAAATGAAGGTACTCCAAGGTTGGTAAAGCTACTGCTTACTAGACATTCAGATGGGTGAAGAATGCGAGGACTTAATGTGTAATCATTTTTTAAAAATCACATTAATATCTGCTGCATAATTTGGTTTACAGCAAGACAGAATCCTGCCGACATTACAGAGGTGTGTACATTATTAGACCCTAATAAATTCAATCAGTCATAATTTTTTGTTCAAAATCATTGCAATTGATCAACTGGATACAACTTAATCTCCTACAGACCTACAAATTCTCCCTTAAGGAATCCCGTCTGGATATTTTCGGATTTAGGGATTCTGAGGGACACCTTTGCTGGGTCCGATATCTATCTTTTTCATTGACTTAAGGAAGACCCTATAAATCATGTAATATCCAACCACATCTCACGAACCATAGATTACTTCAAGAGCAGCTCATCAGTAGAAAACAAACAACCAACTCTGGATCTCTCTGTCCTAAATGCACAAAATAAACTAGAGTATTGTAATTAAAACGAAACTTGTTGCATTCTACATTAGCAAGTCTCTTCTTTCCATGTGAAATTTGAAAACTAACATTTCTTAAAAGAAAGTTAAATTCCAACTAATACTTAAATCATAGATCAAACATTTGAAGAAATGTATCGCCTTCCAAAATATGTTTACTGCATTGAGTCAAGTAAAGTATGAAAGACATTTTGGAAAATTGGCGGTGTCTAATAATCTTCACACTTCGGTAATTCCCATTATTCATCCTGTGTTGTCTCGTTTATACTCCTCCCCTAAGGGTTCTGGGTTAGATTCCGGGCACGTTCGATTGATTGAATTTTAGTCTGTGAGCAGGAACGGGATGTACAGTCCTTAAGACGGGGATATGTTAGAAGATGTGGTTTCTATTCTCAATTCATCCATCCTGGATGTGAGCCTATATACGATGGGTGTTCAAATGAAACGGTACGAATCGTCGTAAAACCGAAACCGGTTGATATTTGAATATGCCGCTTTGGGATAACGTTGGCCGACATACAGGAAATGTAGTATCCGGCGTCATACTGCACGCAGAAGATAAGCTGACAGTTGGACGTTCCGTCCCGTATAGTCGAAGTTGAAGCAGCAGCAGTGATGGCGTTCACATTGCACAATTCGACAAGTGAGGAGCAGAGAGGAGTCATCAAATTTCTGACTGCAGAAGGGTCTAAACCAGCCAATTCTGCTCCATGATAACGCTCGCCCACGTGTCTCTAACGTCACACAAGGTGTATTGGGCACGTTCAAGTGTGAGCAACTTGAGTAACCGCCCTACAACCCGGACTTGTCACCCTGCGACTTCCATCTGTTTGGTCCGTTAAAAGAACATCTCACGGGAAAATTTTCCAATCGGATGATGAACTAACGGACACCGTACATGATTGGCTCCGGTCACAACCACAATACTTAATCCTGCGGCTAGAGACGCAATGGGACACCTGTGACCAGACCTGTGGTGATTACTTTTAAATAACGAATAAATTGTACCCACAGTATTGCTTCGTACCTTTTGATTTGAATACACCTCATATTTAAACATCTCTCCTCATGGAATTTCCTGGGATGATTCCTAATGTGCCAAGACATTGTACTTTCCAATCATTGCTTCGGGAATTGAACCCTCTTCTTTTCAGTGTTTACCTCAGCAGGTTGGGTGAGTCCTGTTCCAGCCCTCACATCAGAATTAACATTTCTCCGGGGTGACAGCGCAGAACGCACCACTAGGTTATGTACAGTTTAACTGCAGTGAGCATGCAAGTCCACGCTTCTCATTTGAGGTCATCTTCTTTTCGGAATGTTATAAATTGCTGTGTTATAATTATAGTCGTTCATCCCCCTAAGGAGCACGTGGAACCATTAAATAGCACTGGAATTCTTCATCTTTTTGAACTTATTATTCGCCCAAAATTTCTTCATTCTTTCACTCTGGGCCTGCCGTCTTTCTTGTGTCCATAAGTTTTGGAGTTTCAAGCTTTTCTCGGATGGATTCTTGGGTGCAAATTTGTGGGTGTTGATATTTGTCTGTATGTAGTTCTTATTATAGCCATTGGATCAATGTAGACTTCAGTAGGGTCAATTTGTGTATCTACTAGCCAGCGAATTTTGGTTTGTTGGTTTCCATTGATAAGAAGAAATATTTTCTTAGTCATTCGTGTTAAATGTCCATAAAATTTTATGCTTCGGCTGCGTGCGACTGAAGAGAATGGTTCAGTAAATGCATAGAGTTATTCCGAGTTTTTTCGCATCCATATACTTTCTTGAAACTTGGGCCCGACATATCGTCCTCAGTATATGTCGTTCAACTTTCTCGATATCCTTGATGTGAACTGTGAGTGACGATGTCTCAATTGCGAAGAGTGCCTCTGGTAGGACAAGAGTGTGGTGGTGTCGGAGTTTGGCTTTAGTGGATAGGGATTTCTTATTGAAGGAGTTCCAGGTGATTGTGTATGCTCTGCGTAATTTTTCTGCGCGCATTTTATTTGCTGCTTTTTCAGTGCCTGAATGACTAATAATTTCACCCAAGTAATGAAATTGTTTGACCTGCAAGATGTTGCCATAGTTGGAGGCAAGTGTTGCTTGGTATAGCTGTATTACAGTATATTAATAAATTTTTAGCCTACTTTTCACATTTTGCAAAAATGAGGAAAAAGTAGTCTTATGAGATCGATCCGGGAAAATGTGTGTCTGTCTGTCTGTCTGTCTGTCCTTCTGTCTGTCTGTCTGTCTGACTGGCTGTGTGTCTGTCCCCCCATATCAACTCCTAAACGGCTGCAGCAATCAAAACCAAATTTAGTATGAGTAAAGATGTGCACCGGAATAGCTCACGTCCATATTTGACAATGAAGTCAGTGCTACCAATTGCTGAAAAAACGCAATAGAAATTTGAGCTCCATGTTGGATATCTTGCAAGGTATGCATGGGAGCTATTTCAAAATTGGCACACATGTAGATAATACTACTTCAGTTAAATTTCCAGGAGGCCAACCATGACCGTGTTGCCAAAATAATTTTAAGCCTTCTGATAGGTCCAATGTTTAAATGCATATAACTTCTACACTATCAACTGGATTTCAACCAAATTTTGTATGTAATATCTGTACATAAACAGATATGACTGAGCGTATTCTTAAGAGCCACCAGGGCTGACAACTGTTAATAATTGCTCTGTCTATTTTTTTAAATCCAAATACCAATATATCAGAAAGTATGCAAGCCAACAGCTTTAAACTATGCACACGTATATTCTGACATTTCAGATTAATTTGGAGTAACTTATATACGTCAGTTCTACCAACATGATTATAAGCCTGCTGATAGTAAATAAATAAATAAATAAATAAATATCCTTACAAATCCCATAAGGGCTATGGCCTCCTGCTTTGCAGGGAATTGCTCAGTTTTAACTCATCAGGTGAGCAAGTCCTGAGGAGCATTCGGGGTTATTCTTTCTGATTGGGCCTTCTATATAGATGTGCAGCTGATTAGAGATTAAGTAAATTATATTACGATGGCATAAAATTCGCTACAACAATCTTCATTTCTGAGTCTGGCGATATCAAGGCCTCAAATATCCATTATTATTACGGAAATCATAATAGCCATCAATTAATATCTGGGAGCTTCCCATTGCCACTAAGCACAAAGCTTACCCTGTCTAAGCACTTGAACAATGAGAGAAACTGCGAAGTCTTCACTCTTCAGTAAAATCTACGTATATTGAACCGTTTCAAATAGGTCTTTTTAAAATGCAATACAAAACCTTACCGGTGGAGTTTTTACATCTAGTTTGGATGCAGATACCTATACACGTTCTTTAACATCCCACAAATCATTCACTATGTTGTGCACATGTGGTCCCGGAACGAATTAATAAGTGTTTCGCAAGATAGTTGAACCTTTTGAATTCCTTGTGATGGAGTAAGGTTATTTTCCCTAGTGAACACGATGATGTTTCCTCAAATTAGAGCGCGAGACAATGTTCCATTAGTTCTGTCCGCCATGCAAATGACTTCTCACATGTGCTACAAGTGTATTACTTCACTCCAGTATGAACAACAGTGTGCTTCTTGAGGTCACCGCTCTGTGAGAAGCCTTTATTGCACACCAGAGATATGTACCGCTTTGCTGCATGCCCACTGAACGGTGTCTTTCTAGTTGATGCATTGTTTTATTGGTCACTGCATGCGAGTCTCCCTAGGTCTTTCCACTCCTGCCTCATCTTCGCTGTTCTTGTCCATTGTTTTCCTCCCCATTTTACGAACCAGTCTGCCCATCTGATTCTTTGTCTCCCAACGTTTCGTCTTCCTGTTCTTGGGTCCCACATCGTCATTTTGTACGTCCATCGGTTAGGATCTAATCTCGCTACATGTCCACCCCATCTCCATTTGATCTGGTCCGCTGATGTCATAGCGTCTTTCATGCCGGTTCTCCTTCTTAAATCTTCGTTCCGTATTCTATCTCTCAATGAGACATGAAGTATCTTCCTTTCCATTTTCCGTTGACATCTCTGGATCATTTGTCTTTGTTTCGATGTTAATGCCCAAGTTTGACAACCATATAGTAACACCGGTATAACGCATTTTTCCAGAACTTCAGCCTTTAAAGTGTGTTTTTGGGTCTTGTCAGCCAGTATAAACTTTAGGGACCAAAAGCTCTTCCATGCTTGTCCTATTCTTCGTTTGACCTCTTTCTCTGAACGACTTGAAAATGACATGTTCTGACCGAGATATACATATTCTTCAACATATTCCAGTGTTTCTCCGTTCACATTAATTGGGGCTTCTAACGCATTGGTCATCAGCTTCGTTTTCTTCGGGTTCATTGTAAGGCCCACTTCTTTACTTGTTTTGTCTAATTCTTTTATCATTTGTTCCAGCTCTTTCGCTGATTCAGCCACCAAAACAATGTCGTCTGCGAACCGTAAATGGGTTAGTCTTGTCCCATCGATTCTGATGCCATATTTTTCTTCCCAGTCTAGTTTTCTAAACTGATTTTCCAGCAAACAGATGAATAATTTTGGTGAGAAGGGGTCTCCCTGTTTTACTCCCCTTTCTATCATGATGTTACATCCTTCTCTTTCTGTCTTTATTCTGGCTTGGTTACCGTCGTAGAGTTTGCCAAGGAGTCTAACGAATTTGTTTGGGATGCCTTGTTTTTCCAGTGCTTCTAAGACGCTTCCCTGTTCTACGGAGTCAAATGCCTTGTTGTAATCCACAAATGCGATATACACCTCTAGATTAAATTCCTGAACTTTCTCCATGAGTTGATTTATTGCTTGCAAGTGGTCTGATGTACTGAAACTCTTTCTGAATCCTGCTTGCTCTATCGGTTGCTGTTCGTCCAGTGCCTTTGTCAGTCTATTGGTTAGGATCTTCATAAATAGCTTGTAGAGGTTTACAATTAGGTTGATCGGTCTGTAGTTGTTTATGTCGTCCTTGGCTCCCTTTTTGTGTAGAAGTATGATAATGCTTTGTTTCCACTGCATTGGTATGTCTTCTGATGTGAGTATGGAATTAAATAATGTTGTGATGACTGGGATTAGGCCTTCTTCACCCCATTTTAGAAATTCATTGTAAATTCCATCTTCACCTGGGCATTTTTCGGTTTTCGTTTGTCGAATGGCTGCTCTTACTTCACTGGGTAGTATTGGAGGTGTTTCTTCCTCTAGGTTTTCTTCTGATGTATTCTGGTCCTGATGCAAGTTGGATCTTTGAGAGTTACTTGAGTATAGTGTCCAATAGAACTCTGTCGCTTGCGTCATTATCTCTTCTCTTGAGGCTTGTCTTTTTTCGTTGTTGTCTTTTACTCCCAGTATCCAATGTTTGCCTGGAGTTAATTCTTTTCTAATCTTCTTTATTGATTTTGTGGTATCCATGATTTCTTTGACCACTTTAGTGTTGTGTTCTCTGATGTCTCTTCGGATTTCCCTTTTTGATTGTTTATTGACTTCCGCATATTCCAGCTTTTTGTGTTCGTTTTCTATGACTTGTGATTTTAGGCGTTCTCTTTCTTCGATCAAACATTTGGTGCTATCCTTAAGTTTTATTCTATTTTTCATACTGTTTCCAGGTGTTGACGATTGTTTGGCTGCGCGGGATATGCAATTTACGAGCTCTGTATAGTGTTGTTGGACTTTTTGCTCCGTTTGTTGGTTGAAGTCTCGTAGGTTTTGTTGTAGTGCTTTTACATACTCCGCCCTGTCTATGCATCCTGGATGTGTAGTTTTGTTGTTGAAGTAGTGTCTCCTTTTCTTCTTTATTCTCACTTTAAATCGTACCATTCTGTGATCTTTGTCAAACTTCAGACCATTTATCACTTGTATGTTTTTCACCTCTGTTAGTCTATTGGTTAGGATGAAGTCTATTTCGTTTTTGATTTTCCCATTCGGAGATTTCCATGTCCATTTGCTTTCTGGGCTTTTCTTGTAAAATGTGTTCACAATTTTAAGTCTTTGTCCCAGTGCAAACTGTATTAGTCTTTCTCCTCTTTCGTTCCTTGTTCCGTATCCGTGAAGGCCCATAGGTTCTTCTTCTTCGTATTCCTTTCTTCCTACCTTGCTGTTGAAGTCTCCAATTATGAATGTTGTGTGTGCTTCGTACTCGGCTAGTGTGTCTTCGAGGAGCATATAGAAGTCTCCAATTTCTTCTTCCGTACTTGCTTCTGTGGGAGCATAGACTTGAATTATTATGAACGTGCTGTCATTTAATTTTAGGGATAATACTATGATTCCTTCTGAGATTCCCTTTATTTCTTTTATATTGTGTTTTAAATGTCTCTTTATCAAAAAACCTACCCCTTTTTGTCCTTTTGTTTCCCCTATGAAGCTAAAGACATCCCCATTTGTTTTCTCTATTATGTCTTCGCCGTATTGCCTCACCTCACTGAGGCCTAATATATCGTACCTTACGTTTTCTAGTGCGTTTTCGAGTTCTATTTCTTTATCTTGGGTTCTTAAGGTTCTAACGTTTAGTGTACCAAGTATGAGTTCTTCTTCCTTGTGTGAACGTTGTTTCATCGTTGTGTTGTGTTGAATTCTTCTTCCCCGTTTTTTGAGGGTAAGTCTTTCCAGTGCACCCACTGGTCATTTAACAGGATTTTCTGGTATCCAACTCTTACATTGTTATTACCCTTTTCCCTTTCTTCCCTGGCTTTATGTCGGAGTGATGCTTGGATTTCTCTTTCTTTTATTGTGAGGTCATCATCTATGAATATGTCTTGTCCTCTCAGTTTGTGTTTGTTTCGGACTATTTTTAGTTTGTCTGCAAAATTTGTGAAAGTGACTTTCACTATACCTCTATTGTTTCTGTCTTTACCGACGTAGGTTGATTTTTCTGCCGTCACTTCTTTTTCTATCGTGTCCAATATCTTCTTGATTTTGTTCTTTAGTTCGTCTTTGTTACTTTCATCATTAGTGAATTCTTTACTTTTTACCACTATGTTGTTCCTCCTTTCTCTTTTCGCCCGTTGTTCTTTTTGTTCTTCTAGGTCACTTATTCTTTTGGATAATGTTTCTATCTTTTCTTGTATTGTGTTGTCTATGTTAGTGATTTTTTGTTCTAATGACTCATTTGCTCTTTCGCAGTATTCATTTCTTTTTTTAATTTCCTTTCTCATGGACTGAATTTCCTCTCTTGTTTCTTGTTTAAACTCTTCAGTTTGCTTTTTCAAATCTTTAAGTTCTGATAGTATTTCAGAAAACATACCTTTAATGTCGTCTCTTTGGGGTTTTGCATTGTTTGTGTGTTCTTCTTCTCCCGAGCTTTCTGAGGTTGATATTTTGTTTTTTCTCTCTTTTTGCTTTATGTTTTTAGTTGAGGGCTGTGTTTTGGGTGGCATGTTGTTATATTTGCTAGTTACGTACTGTGATATATTTTACTCCTCTTTCTGGCGCGTGTAGTGTATTAATCTGCTTTGGCTTCATTCACTTCGTTTTTGCTATATAGTTCCTCTCACACTCATTCGCTTCTATTTTAGTGCTAAAATATGTCTATGTATATTGTTAAAAGTCTTCACCCCTTAGTAGCAGGTTGCTGGTTTTCTTGTGTGAGCTGATACTATGCCTGTGCTTTGTGCTGTAAGACGTTCGTTATGCGACGAATGTCCTCTTTCATTGTTGACAAGTCAGCGTCTTGTAACCGGTATGTCTCATTCTCCATACAGAGTTTCTTCTGGTCACATGTTATTTTTGTGGTAAGGAATTCAAACGGTTCTTTGTTGCTGTATGCGATTAGTGTTTTGGTGAGCTTGGTGCTATATAACCTCACTAATCTCCTTCTGTTGTGTGATGTAATTAATTTCAGTTATTTACTTCTTTACCTGCAATTTGGGTGATTCCTGGTTTTCTTTCATTGCGTACGTCTTCCTCGGGTACTTTTTTTTTCACTTTTAAGCTGCACTGATATCGTTTTACCGTGTAAAGATCCAAAAACCGTGGAGCTCGGAAATGGCGCGTGTTTACTTGACTACAGTAATACTACATAAAAATCTATCTGCTGATAGTACCAATTTTTAAATGCATGTAACTTCTATACTATCAGTTGGATTTCAACCAAATTTCGTATGTGCAATGACTACCATAACAGATATGACTATAAGTATTGTTAAGAGCAATCAGGGCTGCCAACTGTTAATAAATGCTGTCTATATTCTTTTTACCCTATTATCAATATATCAGAAAGTATGCAAGCCAACAGCTCTATACTTTGCACACGTATAGCACCTGACATTCTAGATTAATTTGGAGTAATTAATACAAGGCGGTGCAGCCAACATGATTCTATGCCTGCTGATATGTCCAATTTTAAAATACATGTAACTTCTATACTAACAAATGGATTTCATCCAAAATTGGCACAACAAGATATCATAATAATTCAGATTATTTCTGACCAGCACACGCATGGTATTGTTGGCAACATGCTTTTACGCGTGCTGATAGATCCAGTGTCTAACTGCATGTAACGTCCATTGGACTTCAACCAAATTTTGTATTCTGTACCTTAAGAGGTGGAACTAAGAATATATTCAGTCACCAGGGCTGCCAACTGTAGTGCTCTATTAGGCTACATTATACCAGGTATATTTTGAACTAATTAGATATTTCGATATTACCAACTTAATTTCGTCATTATTCTAGATAGGTTCATATACTGTAGAATAATCATTGGCATGAAAAGTAGGCTATATAGTTCTTCAAGGAACTTCTTGTTTATACTTCAGTAGGTACAGGGTTTCTGATAATTTTCCACAATTGATTAGTGCGTCATTAGGAAATGCTTTATACAAAGTCCACTACTGCTCTGTATCCGAGGATTCATCGGGGGGAAATACACCTGGAGAAGAGAAGGGGGGAAAGCAGCTAGGTGGATCGTTAGCTACAGGATTGTTGTACATGCAGCGTTTTCATATTCATTAGTGTATGTCTGGTTCGTGACCGCGCTCCCTTTACTGCTGGCCTTGCGTAATGTTAATGTCTTGAGGCCCTTAGGAGCTCATTAACCATTCTCCTATCTCAGCTCTCGAGTTGTCTGCATAACTCCGTCATTTCATTTCCAGCGTTATCGTTTAAATATATCTGTGCCAATTTCTGTTTGTATCTAGACTTCAACCCAGTGGAAGTAATGGCTCTATCGTTAGAAAATCTTTATCCTTGCTTTAGTTTAATCAATGTTTTGTAGTATTAATGGTCAGACACATAGTGTAGGGGTAGTATGGTTGCCTCCTACTTAGGGTTCGGAAGGATGGTAGAAGGGAAGCTTGTTGCTTATTTGTGAGTGTTAATTTATCTCGGGGTCTCGAGCCACGTGACCTCCTTTTTAGCCTATTTTCATCATATGAAAAAATGGGCTTATGATATCGCTTTTTGTCTGTGTGTGTGTCTGTGTATGTGTGTGATACGTGTGTCCCTAATAAAATCTAAACAGTGGCAGAGATTTCAATGAATCTCGCTGAGGTTATACCACTTCTTTGGCCAACCTCGACCGTGCTTATTAAATAATAAATATTAAATATTCATACGTTTCATCAATCTAACATGGTGGCATTCTATATCTCCGAAACAGTTAATGACATCATCCTGAACTTTTGTGATAGAGTATTCTATGGTAAATTCTCGTTTGTAATTTTTGAAATCCTGTTGAGTACAAAACCAATATGACGGCTAACCGAATTTAAAATATATTTTTTTTTTATTTGCGAATTGACCACTTCGGATCACGCTACAATTTCATTTTTTCTTTGCCTGAAGTTTCCTCTTCCTCCAGTACTCCTTCATATGGGCGCTATGCTGTTTCTTCTGCTCATCCGTCCAGGCTCTTCCCTTCTTTGTGGTTCTTGTGACGTGAAACCCTTCCAAATTTTGAATTATGTACCGAAATGTTTCCCTGTTTGACATCTGAACTTCCTGGATGTTGGAATTTTCGAGATCTTTTCGAACTTCCTTAATCCATGTCGTTGTTGTCTTCTTGTTCCACAGGTAGTCGAATAACTGTTTGGTTAGTCTAGTTTTGTCCATTCTGTACAAGTGTCCGAGAAACGATAACCTCCTCTTCTTCATGGTCTCTGAGATTCTCTCCACATTTTTATAGACTTCATTGTTGCTCCGAAGTTTCCAGCCGGTTTCAGTCTGGACTGGGCCCATGATTTTCCGTAGTATTCTTCTTTCTAGGATCTCTAGCTTCTCCAACTTGTAATTCATCGAGAGGCATTCGCTGGCATACAGGCATTCTGTTTTTACTACCGTGTTGTAATGTTTTAGTTTGGCATTCCATGAGATGCATTTCTTGTTGTAGATGTTTTTAGTTATCCCATAAGCTCTTTCCATTTTTGAGATACGATCTTCTACAGCAGCTTTCTCTAGGCCGTTCTCTTGTATGGTTTCACCGAGGTATTTGAACTTTTTCACCCTCTGAATCCGTCCAATCTCTGTTTCAAGGAATTGTGGTCCATGTTTGTCATTCATCATGAACTTGGTCTTCTCTTTCGAGATCCTAAGTCCTGTCTTGCTAGCGATCTTTTCAAAGAGGTTGATCTGTATGGCCGCTTCTTCTAGGTTTTCTGAAAGTATCGCAAAATCATCAGCGAAAGCCAAGCAATTGACTTTGATTCCTCCCGTTTTTCGTCCTAGGCAGATCGGGGCTATCTCTTGATTTTCATGTTCGGAATTCCAAATTCTCACAATCCTCTCGAGGACACAGTTGAATAGTAATGGTGATAATCCATCACCCTGTCCCACACCTGTCTTGATTTCAAATGACTGAGACAATTCTCCCATGAACTTCACCTTAGAAGTTGTGGCTGTTAAGGTTTCTCTGATAATATTGGCCAGTTTGGTCTTGACTCCAAATTCTCTAATGATCTTATCTAGGGTCCCTCTGTCCACCGAGTCGAAGGCTTTTTTGAAGTCAATGAATGAAACCACTATACATTTGCCGTTCAGCGCTCTGTGGCGAATTATTGATTTCAAATTTAGGATTTGTTCGGCACAGGAGCGGCCTTTCCGGAACCCACCTTGGTATTCTCCAAGTTGCTTATCTAGGATTCCTTCTATTCTATTCAGAAGTATCCTTGAGAGGATTTTGTAAGTGACTGTGAGTAGCGACACGCCTCTGTAGTTGTTAACATCTTGTTTGTTCCCTTTCTTATGGAGTGGGTGGATCAGCGCTGTTTTCCATTCGTCTGGTAGCTTTTCCGTCTCCCATATTTGTTGGAAGATATGGTGCAGGTCGTCTAGGATTTCCGGTTCTGCCCACTTCAACATTTCTGCTGATATGGAGTCTTCCCCGCTTGCCTTGTTGTTCTTGAGACTTTTCAGGGCTTCCTTTATTTCTTCTTTTGTTGGTGGCATATCATCTTCTGAGTTTATAGGATGAGTCTGAAATTCTAGTTTGTTGGTTGGAGGCGGGCAGTTGAGGAGTTTCTCAAAGTATCTGGCTAATATATTGCAGTTTTCTTGATTGTTCAGTCCAATTTTTCCTTCTTCGTTTTTGAAACTTATACTTGGAATTTGGTATCCTCTAAGCTTGTCCTTGAAGGTTTGGAAAAAATCTCTGGTGTTATTCTTAGTGAAGTCGTCCTGGAGGTTTTGTAACTTTGCATTCTCAAACGATCGTTTGGTCCTGCGGAATACCCCTGATGTTTCTTTCCTTTGGGTTCTGAATTGTTCCAAATGTTCCGTATCTCTTGAACATTTCCATTTTCTCCATGTGTCGGATCTCTTTTCAAGTGCTTTCTCACATTCTTCATTCCACCAGATTGTACGTTTCCTCTTTGCCAGTCCGAATGTTTTCTTAGCGGCTTCATTGATCTTTGTACAAAGATGTTGCCAAGTCTTTGTTCTAGAAGAGCGGATTTCTTCTCTGAAGTTATTTATAATATCTCCATTGATGTTCATTCGATTGGTGTTGTATTTTTTCAACTTAGGTGGATCCTTCTTTTGTTTTGGTGGAAGAAAACGTATTTTAACTTTGGAGAGATAGTGATCAGAGTCAAATTTACCATTTCTAATCACTTTAACATTCATCACCTCCCTAGTATTTGTCCTTGATATTGCTACATGGTCTAATTGGAATTCTCCTAGGTTGGGATTTGGAGATACCCATGTCTTTGCTTTTCTTGGAAGTTTCCGAAAATGAGTCGACATGAGATTCAACTGGAAGATTTTGCAGAGTCCAAGGAGCCGTTCGCCATTCTTGTTTGTCCTCCTGTGTGCTGGATAGTCTCCTACTATATCTTTGTATTTTCTTTCTGTCCCTATTTGTGCGTTGAAGTCTCCCAGAAGGATTTTTACATGGTTCACAGGTATCCGAGCGATTTCTTTTTCTAAGAGGTCCCAGAAGTCATCGACTTTCTGTGGGTTCTTCTTGTTGTCTTCGTTGATAGGAGCATGGCAATTTATGAGAGTATAAATCCTGTTTTTGCACTTGATTGTCAATAGGGATAATCTCTCAGATTTAGATGAGAAGTCTGTGACACTATCCACTATGGTTTTGTTTATGTAGAAGGCAGTCCCAAGGAGAGGGGTGTTAGCCATTATCTTTATTGCTGGCATTCCTTTGAATACTCTGTAGTGCTTTATATCCATGATGTGGTCATCTAGGAATCTGGTCTCTTGTACAGCCAAAATCTGGATTTGTTGGTCGTCCAGGAGCTTTTCCAATTCTTTCTGTTTTCCGACTCGCAGGAGTGAGTTGACGTTAATGGTCCCGATGAAGTATTTCCTCTTGAATTTCAATTTGGAAGATGTTTCAAGACGCTCCGACTCATCTTGTATGCAGGTGGTGGGACTCCCCAGAATCCTAGGTCCCGATGCATTGCCTACTGCAATGGTGGATTTCTCTTTCAAGTTACCACCTGGGGTAGTGCTCTCATTTAGCGACATTTCCATTCTGCATATGAAATTGTGTTGTGTAGGTGTGGGAAATAAAATTCCGAAATAAGATCGGATTGTTAGTCCGAAATGATTGTTTTTTCGTGGTTTACTCCACTAGGTTCTTCCGCTCTCTCTGCCGTTGGGAACTGAAATTCTTCATCCGCCTTTGAGACCGTTTATTATAATTTTCTCATGATTTAATCATCCGATCGCAGTGAAACTAGGCACGGTACTTATTAATGCAAACTTAAACATTTTTGCATTTTTAGCCTACTTTCGATTTTTGCAAAAAATGAAAGTAGACTTATGAGATCAACACAGGGCGAAAAAAGTGTGTCTGTCTGTGTGTGTGTGAGTCTCTGTGTGTGTGTGTGTGTGTGTGTGTATGTGTGTGTGTGAGTCTGTGTGTGTGTGTGTCTGTGTGTGTGTGAGTGTGTGTACTCTGAATGTCTGTCCCCCCCCCCTATCAATTCGAACACGGTGAATGCGAATTGAACGAAATTTGGTACAAAGGTAGCACTAGCAAAGGACACCTCAGTGTCATGTTTTATATCGCCGCCATCTTTACTAAAACTGAATGGCGGCCACTCAAACGTTCAAAACGTAAAATCAAATAACGACTAACCAAATCATCCGATCTCTACCAAATTTGGTAACAACATTCCTTCGTACAGGATGCGTCTTGTGACCAAACTACAAGGTCGTCCGCCATACCATTTTAGGATGGCGGCCGTGCGAATTATGCAAACTTTATAATCCATATCATGGGACCCACCAGTTCCGATTATCGAGCCGAGAATCGTTTTAACTGTTCTAAAGGAAGAGGCACGTTCAAAATTAAAAGTTTATTTTGTAATACTATAGTGCAGACGTGATTTTAAAAAGCTGACCCGATTCAGTAATAAGACAAGATGGCAGCGGATATCTTGTGCCTGACTTATATTTCACTAATTTGAGTATTGCATGCAATTTAGCGTACTGATACAAAATAAATAAACTTTGTATGAAATGCTTTATATATAAATAATATACTCCAGTGATGAAATCGTTTAGTATAAATCATTATTTGCTAACAAGTTCTATGTAAGTCATTTTATATAGAACAATATTCGTTGACACAATTAGCTCAGTGTAGAGCGTTAGCCTATCGCTCAAATGCCTATGGTTCAAACCCGATCAGAGCTAGGTTTTTTGCTTGAAATGTTATATGTTTATTGTTTTGTAATGACTCAGATGTTTTAAAATTAAGCGTTATATTGTGCATATTATGGTGTAAAATATATATTTAATTAAAACATAATTCACCAGCAGATTTACTCGAGACATCTAGCTGCCAAAAAGGTAACTGCAAGCCGACCTACTTATTAACTTCCAGATTTTATTGAAAAGTTTCTTCTTCTGGCCGCTAGAATGCACTCGCTCTGTTAGGATTATATTGTTCGATATTTCACCACTAGATGTCACGACTAGTCTACGTGGGGCTCCATTGATTACTATGCCATTGGCATTCTATGCGCATCGAATTTGAAGAATGACAAGATGATACTACGATACATTTTTAGCCTATTTTCAATTTTGAAAAAATAGGCTTATGAGATCACCTTTTGTCCGTGTGTGTGTGCGTGTGTGTGTGTGTGTGTGTGTGTGAGGTGTGTGTGTGTGTCCCCCCCTAATAAAATCTAAACGGCTGGAGTGATTTCAGTGAAACTCGGTAAGTTCATAGCACTATTCCTGGCGACCTCGACCGTGCCCTTCAAATTTTGTTACGTCTCACCAATCCAACATGGCGGCTGTGCGAAATATTACACTAGCATTCAATATCTCCGAAACTATTACCGATATCGCCCTGAAATTGTGTACGGTGATAAAGGGTACTACTAGAAGTTCACCTATGAGACTTTCAAAAACCTGGTTGCTACAAAACCAACATGGCGGCCAAGCGAAGTTGAGACTTTTAAATAGACTTTTCTCGCGATTTAACTATCCAAACGTAATGAAACTTGGTACAGCAAATGTTTATAGACATTGCAATGCACTGGAGTCTAATTTTTTCAATTGTTTACATAACCTCAAAATGGCGGCTGTGCGAAATATTTCACTGACATTCTATATCTCCGAAAGTATTACAGATATCACCCTGCAATTTTGTACGGTGATAAAGGGTACTGATACAAGTTCACCTATGTATAATTCATAAACCTGTAAAGTACAAAACGAACATGGCGACCAAGCAAATTAGAAATATTTTAATAGACTTTTCTCGTGATTTAACTCTCTGAGCGCAGTGAAATGTGGTACAGTAAATGATTTTGCAGATTGTAATGCACTGCAATCTAATTTAATTCAATTGTTTACATAACCTCAAGATGGCGGCTGTGCGAAATTTTAAAATTAAGTTTTTATTTCTTGTGTCGTAATCATGCGATCGAAGTGAAAGTTTGAATAATGAACCTAGGCAATAATTGTCCTTGAATGGTAGATAACTCTATGGCCTATATATATATAACAATCTAAAATGGCGAGCTTCCCAAATATTTAACGGTTCTCAATATCTATGAATCTTTTACAGCAACCAATCTGATTTTTTTATGCTCATAGAGACTATGAACATATGTCCACCTATAGGACTTTCAGTAACCTGGTGAGCACAAATCCAACATGGCGGCGACGCGAAGTATAAATATTTAAATGGACGTTTCTCGCGAATTAACTATCCGAGTGCCGTGAAACGTTGCACGTTAAATGCTTACACAAATGTTGATCCACTGGCATCTAATTTATTTCAATTGTTTGCATAATCACAAGATGGCTGGTGTGCGTAATTTTAAAATCTCGTTTTTACATCTTGTGTTCTAATCATGCGATTGAAGTTTGAATACCTCACGTACACAATAATCTTAATATAATAGTACAAAAATAAAAATCCAACCTGGCGACCATCTGAAATATGTAGACGGTTCTCAATATCTACGAATCTGTTACAGGAATTAAACTGAAATTTTGTATGTTGATAGAGGCAATTAACATGAGCAGGATATATGAAAATAGGCTGTATAGTTCTTCACGGAACTACTTGTTACTTTTTATTTTAAAGGGTTTGTAACAGCCTATTGTGCGTTATTTAAAAATGTTAATTGAAGTAAAGAACAAAACGATTTCACATAGTATCTGAACTCTACCGTTGGTGCTAGTTCAGGATATTAATTAATACTTTCATTTCAGCCAAATAGCAATCGAAAATATCCACATAGTTGGTATACACACGTCTCTGTAAAGTCATGGAAAGATTTGTTAATTCAATTAGGGTTGTGAAAGTCATACGTAGCCAGACGTGTAAAGACATGCCTCAACTCAAAGTTGGATGTTGCCCGCGTTAGGCCGATTATGTAATAATAATAATAAAAATAATAATAATAATAATAATAATAATAATGTTATTGATTTTACGTCCCTTTTAACTACTGTTGCTTTTAGAGACGCCGGGGTGCCAGAATTTTGTCCCGAAGGGGATCTTTAACGTGCCAGTAAATCTACTAACACGGCTCCCTCGCATTTGTGCACCCTCAAATGCCAGCTGACTGCGCCAGGATACGAACCTGAAACATACGGTCCAGCAAGCGAGAACGTTACCGCTGAGCCACGCCGCCATTCCGGTCGATTATGTCTCCAGATCCATAACATTCTTTAGATACTTCTTATCTTTCTTTCTTTCTTTCTTTCTTTCTTTCTTTCTTCAATGATGGTAGCAGTTTTTATCTAGGTTGTGGCGTTTGGTAGAGGTAAATCGTTTCTAAGGTCTTCAACAAAGAATAGTTCTATTATACTCTTTGATAATAACAACGAGTTATAACTATACTCATACATTTAGGAGAAAGTAGGCTATATGTTCTTTACTGAACATCTTGTTGTTCATAAAATCAAGATGGCACCTGTGCGAAATTTTAAAATTAAGTATTTATATTTTGTGCCTTAAGCATGGGATCGAAATTACCGTTTGTATAACTTACCTACGCAATAATATTTGTCTATTGATACATAAATATATGGCGTACTTAAAGAACAATCCTACATGGCGTTCACCCGAAATAAATCAGCGATTCTAAATATCTATGGATCTACTCGAGCAATCAAACTGGAAATTTGTATTTTGATAGAGGCCATTAAAATAAGTTTACCAATGGGACTTTCAATAACCTGATGAGCACAAAACGTGAAATTTCAATATTTCAATCGATTATACTCGCCACTTAATCATTTGATCGCTGTGAAGCATAACACGGTGTAACTTTGAAGTGATAGAAGCCATACTTTAGTGTTGCCTAGTTCTATTAAAGAAGGCTTTCCAGTCGGTGAACATAAATTTTGGCCAACGGGAAAACAAGTATTTGTATAACGACTTCGATGGCTGTGACAACGCGGTGTACTTTGGGTGTGTGTAGGATCTGTCTGATAACCGGTGCTAATTGTGATGGCTGCATTAGTATGTGTTGTCTGTAATTCAGGTAAGGACTGTAGACGATCAATTTCAAGTAGTTCCTACTTTTGCTACCAAATACTACCGTCAACGACACCTAGCTGGCACCTGGAAGCAAACGTTGGAACTTCAATAGAGCGTTAATCAAATTTAACCAAAACATTTAGCTTCACACAATTGTAGTTAGTAGATTGTACTTTTACATGTCATAAATATATGACATGATCCCGTTAGCTTTGCTTCCCCTCCGAATGAAGGCATGCTGAGGGAGTTTTTACCCTCTTAAAAAAATCCCAAGACTTCAGCCGGGTTTGAACCCACGATCCTGGGCATAGAAACTCAGCATGCTATCAACTACGCCACCGAAGCCGCCTTATTTCACCTAATGTCAATAAATTGAATTAATATACAGTACATTAATTAATTATACATTTTAGCCTACATATCCTAACCTATGCTCCACTCTGGAAAGAGCCTTTATTCATCTTACTGTACAGAAATCATCACATCGTTGACCATCCCAATATTTTTTTAGGAAAATGTTTTAGCCTATTTTATAGTAATATACAAACACCAACTGTATAGATACGTCATTTTCAGAAAATTATTTAATAATATAATCAATATAAAGCCCGTATTTGTTACAGACCGGTATGTTAACGACTTTGATATAAGACGGTATATTGGCCTACACGGCCCGTGAATTTAAACTCAGCAATTTTTCTAGGTTTATGCTATGTCTTGTAATCAAGCTGGTTCATCAGCGGGCTCTCGGAGTGAAGAGGCACACGTGCACTTCATAAGAAGGGAGGTAGTGCTCAGTTCGCTACTACTGTGTGGGTCTGGGTGCGGACTCCAGGAGCCCGCTGATGAGACAGCTTGGTGTTCCTAGGTGAAACCCCACAAAAGATAAGGCACAAATCTAGAAAAATGGCTGAGTTTTTATGTTGATATAATTTTTATTATTTGTTCACTGAAAGCAGTTCTGCTGCAGTGCTACGCCTCTGCTCTTCCAAACCAGCAATCCCTTGATGAATGGTGCTTCTCCATGTTGGATGATCCAGCGCGTGCATTTCCCAGTTAGGCCTACCATCATTGATGTCACATTTCTTCAGGCAATGTGTATAGCCTACTTCTTTCTCTGACCTCCAGAGCGCCGAACGCCCTCACGAAGTTCGAGTATAGTACTTGTTTTGGAATGCGATGATTTGGTATGCGGATCACGTGACCCACCCATCGGAGTTGGTGTTGGGCTAACATTGCTTCTGTGCTCATAATATCGGTGTCATCCAGAACACTAGTACTTGTGCGTTTACCTCTCCAAGTGACTTTCAAGGTATGTCTGAGGCACCTTTGGTAGAATTTCTCAAGCATTATTTTGTGACACCTGTAGGCCTAGGTTGTCCACGACTCGCAGCCATTACAACAGATTTGCACACGAGCAATTGATGTCATGATTGTCGAATACTCTCGAACAAAGCTTTCCAAATGCTGATCCAGCGCATTGCAGACGATCAAGGATCTCTGAATCAATATTAGCTTTAGAAAAGAGGTGGCTTTCAAGATACGGGAGGCAATTAACATTCTGAAGAGGTTGTCATATAGGCCTAATATACTTAATATAGTAATTCAATGTATTGACATAAGGTGTAAGAACATTATTAAATACCCAATGGAATTTCATTAAGATATTCATCACAAAATTACAGGAATTTATGTACAAAAATGGGGGTTGGGGAAATTAATTGGATGAGATGTTTTGATCGTCAAGCGAACATCATCAGATGCTGCTCACAAATGTTTGTGTAATCTACGTTTTTTTTTTTTTTTGAGACGTTTCGGCCATCAATGGACCACGATGTTCTTCACTCATATGATCACTGTAATGCTGTTTTTTTTGTCGGCCAGTAGATCTTCATTCTTGACGAATGTTCTGCTCTCCTTTCTTCCGTCCACTTGCAGTGAGGGCGAGGCATCACAGATGTTAAAGGATGTAGATTACTAGTTGATTTAACCGCCTTTCTGAACAGGTTCCTATCCCAAACCAGAGCTTGACTGATTCGAGCTTCTGTTAGGACCTTTTTAACTTGCATCGACCATTTACAATATGATTTTTTTTAGATATTGATGAGTGGATTCGATATGAAAGTTGATGATGCTCCATCCGCTCCAAATGTCCAAAGAAAGACATTCTCCTTTTTCTCATCACACTCACCAAATCTTCTATATGTTCTATATGTGTAATCTACGTACATTACTGTATATATATTTTTGTATAAGTTTACTGTATGAACATCGTACATTATCTAAGCCTAAGTGAGGGTTGTTTATTTTGGTAGTTCACTTAAGGGGTGGTAGAAAGATTGACTTTTTACAGCGTGTTACAATGGGGGAGAAGTTTATTTTTGTGGCATTCCTGCGAACACATGTTATGGATAACCCCTAAAATCGATCTGTGGTGACAGTAAAGAATAATAGTCACTACCAACAATGTGGACACTATAAATTTTGGCTTCATAATAACTCCTCAAACAAATCATGATATCTTCCGAAATATATCTACTTTAAATTGTAATAAATTTTTGTACACGTGACAACCATGTGATATCCTTGCAGACTCGTTTCCTGTTCTGCTGTATTGTAACAAAATCAATTTCGTGAACTAATTTAGAGGCCTGTAGATTGCTCAGAGCCAGTCCCGTGTCCCAGAGTCGAGGCACGAGGGGCACATCTCTTAATTGATTGTTAACCGATAAGTAAATATTTCATTTGCGGTGGCTGGAGAGTTCTAGTGCAATCGCCCCGAGGCCAGTTTACAAAGCAAACATTGAGCGTATAATGTCTGGTTAGAAAATTTGTTATTTGTTTTGAACTAGTATTACCCTGTCGTGTACATATTGTTTTAATTTAAAAGTATAGGCATATTGAAGTAAACAGATTTCATGTAAGTTTATCCTGTCTATTTCCCGCGAGAGAATGTAGCTATATAATGCTTCAAGAGTAACAGATACAAACGATTGAGTAATATTAACTCTGAGTGCAGTCAGCTGGCATTTGAGAGGGCGTAAATGCCTGAAACTTTTGCCAATAGTTTTAAGGCAGATAACCTCGTAGCCTGATCCCTTAAAAACAAAAATAACAACATAAATAGTTATTTTAATGTCACGCTAAAAATCCCCTGTAGGGCATAATTCTATCACCCTTGCGGTTCTAAATTTGCAGTTGTTAAAATGTTGTAAACACCACATTTATTATTATTATTATTATTATTATTATTATTATTATTATTATTATTATTATTATCGATTTTTCCCCTTTGGGAGAGCCTGCGAACTTGAGCCAATCACTGCTTCACTTCCTTTTGCTCTTTTCTTTACTTCCCAAAACCTCTTCATTAATTCACTGAGTTATTTCTTCCTTTCCTCTGTCCATATTTTTCCCTATGTTTATTTTCTTGAGACTTGTTCAAATTTCCTGTTTTTCATTCTATTTCTGAATTGATTTCTGTCCTTAATATCGTCTTCAGAGATTTCAAATCGTTCCAGGTTCTCTCTCCTGTGTTTCTCCCATCCAACTGGTCTTTGATTTACTTGTATTAACGATGTTAAACATTTTCTTAGTGAGTTTCTTTTCATCCATCCTCCTCTCCCTGTGATGGTGTCTGTGTTTTCGTAGAGTTCAATCGTAGGTCGTTTGATCCATGTTCCGTCTCGGTGAACAGCGCCGTGTAGCTTTCTAAGAATTTTCTGTTCTTGGTAAACACCATAGGCTATTTATTATAATAATTATTATTATTGTTGTTTCATTTCGGCCAACTAAGTATCACGTCATTTCAACTGTTTCCTTTTAAGCTTTAAAATTAGTCCAGTATTCCTACATTCGTAGTTTGTGTTGTTCTTTTCTCTCTTTTGTCCACCCCTTTCCAATTTTCAGCGTCAGCTTTGATTGGGAACTCTGATGTTCGAAGAGTTTTCTCTAAGGCTGGTCACGCTCCTGGATATCTTCACATGAGAACCCAATCTCCTGTAGATCCTTTTGAATTTCACTGAACCAGACTCCCTTTCTCTTTTTCTCTTGCAGAAAATTGAAAATGTATTTGTTTTTTGAGTCTTCCGTCTTTTGACTGGTATGATGCAGTTGTCCATGCATCCCTGTTCTGAGCTAATCGTTTCACCTCTACATATCTACCACACCCTACATCCGAGGCAATCTGTTTAACATATTCTAACCTTGGTCTACCCCTACAGTTCTTGTCCTCGACCCTTCTTCCATTACTAAGCTTGCTATTCCTGGGTGTCTTGGTATGTGTCCTACCAACCTATCTCTTCTCTTCATTGGCAGTCGCCAGAAACATCTCTCCTCTCCCACTAGTCTTAATACCTCTTCGTTTATAACCCTATCTACCCATCTGATCTTCATCATTCTCCCGTAACACCACATTTCAAACGCTTCAATTTTCCTCTTTTCTGCTGCACAAATAGTCCATGTTTCACTTCCAAAGAGCACCACGCTCCAGACAAAAACCTTCAAAAATTTCTTCCTAATAACTATATCTTTATTCGATGTCAACAGATTCCTTTTCTGTGGAAATGCTTTCCTTGCCTGAGCTAACCTACTATTTATATCCTCTTTGCTTCGTCCTTCACTGGTTATTTTGCTTCCTAAGTAACAGACGTTTCCTACTTCCTTTAGTTTTTCACCTGCCTGAGCTAGATTAATCCTATACCAGGTGAATCAGCTGCCTCTAATTATATTGTTTTATGCCGTCAAGCTAACGCGTGTTGTCAGGAAGGTCGATATTTCTCTGCTTGCACTGCAAGCATGTATCGCAATCTGCAAACGATACTGAACACTAGACTATTATTTTTGGTATATTGGCTTTCATGGCTTTCATGGCTTTCATGGCTCGTGAATTAAAACTCAGCATTTTGTTTAGCTTTATGCCGTGTCTTGTGTGGTATTTCGCCTAGGAACACCAAGTTGGCTCATCAGCGGGCGAGGACACCACAAGCCGAAACCGCACACAAGACACGGCATAAACCTAGAAATATTGCTGAGGTTTACTATTATTTTCCCCTAGAATACGTCTGTAGTCACATAGAGGGAAAAATAACAGTCAGTATCTTTTGCAGGATATGCTTGCAGTTCATTAGTACCATACGGGATGCAAGCAGCGAAATATCGGCTTTCCGACAACACGCGTTAGTTGGGCTGCATAAAACAATATTATCAGGGGCATCTGATTCACCTAGTATATGCACATGACTTAGCTGTTATCGACTGTAGTGGCTACGCACGCTAAAGCGCTGCGTTAGGTCAAGGGGCCAAGCTCTCTGCAGACTCGGTAGACGCGTGGGTTCGAGCCCCACCGTCGGCTGCCCTTGAAATGGTTTTCCGTGGTTTCCCATTTTCAACACCAGGCAAATGCTGGGACAGTACCTTCTGACAGGCCACGGCCGCTTCCTTCCCCATCCTTGCCCAGTTTCATTCATCTTCATCCATTCCATCTCTCATCCCGACGCGCAGGTCGCCCACGGGCGTCGACTAGAAAGACCTGCACTCGGCCTCTCAGGAGGCTACACGACAAAAAAAAAAAAGCTGTTGTTGTTGATTACTTTAGGGGCTGCGACATCCTGTTCATACAACCCTGTGTGTTTACGTGTGTGTATGTGTGAGTGTGGGGAATTTGTATGATAACATGTGTTATTGTTGTGGCTGTACTTGTATTTGTAAATTGGGGGTAGGATTGGGAGGGGGAAGCCATGGCCTTTAATTTTGATATCATACTAGTATTTTCCTGGTGTATAAGTGGACAAATCACGGAAAACACTTCCAGGATGACTCAGATGGACATAAATCCCACCTCTTCTCAGTTTTTCCTCAGGAGGCTGAATGTACCTCGTTCCAGCCCTCACACCGGGAATCTAACCCAGACCTTCGGGGTGACAGCCCAGAACGCTAACCACTAAACCACGAGGTGGAGCATATTGCTTCACGTACTTCTATTTACAGGTTACAATAGGCACTTTCATCCGGTGAAGCACAGTTCATATGACGTGATTTGGGCATGGGTTTTAATGAAAGATAACAATGGTTAAGTAATTTTGAGACATCCACACAATTGTCTGGTAATACCTGAATAGCAATGACGGTAGCTTTGGTGGCGTAGTTGGTAGCACGCTGAGCTTGTATGGCCACGATCGCTGGTTCAAACCCGGCCGAAGTCATTGGATTTTTAAGAGCGTAATAAATCCATCATTATGCTTTCCTTTGGAGGAAAAATAAAGCCGGTGGGCCCATGCCATAGATTTAAGGTATGTAAAATATCCTTCAACTAACTACAATTGTGTGAAGCATCATTTGTAGGTTACATTTGATTAAGTCCCAATGTTCGTCGCCAGGTGCCAGTTGCGGTAGCATCTAGTAACCAAGTTCACAGCTAGGTCGTTGACGGTAGCAAAAGTAGGAACCACTTGAAATTGATCGTTTGCAGTCCTTACCTGAAATACAGATAACACTCACTAATACAGCCATCACAACTAACACCGGTTATCAGACAGATTCTACACACAACCAAAGTACACAGGGCTACATGACCGCGTTGTCGCAGCCCCTAAACTGAGGAACCAACCGGAATACCTGATTAGCAAAGGCCACGCGTGGTGTAGCGGCTACCATTCTAGGCTGTCACCGAGGAGGTCCGGGTTTGATTCCCTGTTCTGTCAAGAAATGTAAATTTGGCGTAAAGTATGAAACTGAGTACACTCAGCCTCGTGAGGCAAAACGTAAAGAGGAGGGATCTATTTCCATCTCAGCTATACTGGAAGTGGTTTTCCGTGATTTTTTACTTCTATTCCAGGAAAATACCGGGATGGATCCTAACGTACGGTTACGGCCGCCTCCTTCCCAATTCTCAAATCAATTACAAATCCTCACAGTGATACAGCCATCACAATGACATTGGTTATCAGACTAATTATACCCATACCTCCAAGTACATAGGTCGTTCAGTGTAGTAGCCATTGGAAGTGATAGCAGTTGCTATCCACATGGATCCCACATCGCTCAAACAATAAGCTAAGTTCATATTTAAATCCAACCTGACCTTTTACTAGCAATCTATTATACTAATGTAATAAAGCTGAAGAGTTTGTCTGAGTGTTTCTGTCTTTAAACGCGCTAATCTCTGGAACTGCCTGTCCGATTCGAAAAAATCTTGTTTTTATATGATAACCAGATTCAAGAGGAATAGTTTAGGCTATGTAGCATTAGGCTACACCCCTCAGGTAACCTTGAAGGTTGATTCTTGTTCAGTAAGTCGGTAGAACAAGCGCTCCCGAACTGCTCTATCCGCATGCGCTAGTGTTATGGTTAGTGATACTTTCACCGCTTCACCGATCTGAACCAAAATGTGTATACTTACACTTTGGAACCCTGCGAGTAACACTGTCTACGTGAAATTTATGACAGACCAGTCGATTCCCTGCATTTAGGCCCTTTCACACAAATCTACACCTTTTCACCGATCTGAACCAAAATTTGCATACTTACCCTTTGGAACCCTGCGAGTAACACTGTTTACATAAAATTTCGGACAGACCACTCCTTTCCCTGCATTTAGTCCCTTTGGTACAAATCTACACAGTTTCACCTATCTGAACCAAAATGTGTATACTGTTACGTGCCACCCCCCCTAGTGGCACTTTTGTTAACTGGATTACGGTGGGTTGAAGTACAACACAGATTGTTCCTTTAATGAAATAATTAACTTTATTGCGGCCAGAAAGATACACCACTCAACAGCAAATACAAGCAATTTGAGCCTTACTCCAGTTTCCTCAAGTCTCTCCCTTGAGCGCTCTTGCCCCTTTCACTTAGTCATGCAGCTAATTCTCCACTAATGAGACCCGTGGAATACCTGAACCGCTTCCTTATGTACACAAACTACAGTTACTTACGATAACCTGCTACACGCTGCTTTGCTGTTCAGAAACTGGGAAACAATGTCACTGGATTTCGTAACGCGCACGGCGCTTCCCCACAATACCTCTGTCGCTCAGTGAAATCACACTCGCTCAAAACACAGGCAGACCCCTGTATGCTTCTCACTCCCTCGCTGTCAAGAGGATCAGCTTCACTAGGGGTTTCGCAAGTTACGTCACCACACTTCTGTCGCTCAGGATAAACGCTCGCACTAGCTTGAGAAACACACAACACTCACTGCTTGACATGTCGCTCTTATCACGGCCGACTGAATACGAGCTGCGCTCTATACCGGCCTTGACATTCCCAGTCAGAACCCATGTATAACATGTAATTGGAAAGTTTCTACTCGTTGCCGGTAGAGCGCACTCCCCTCCCATTATAGGCGCGATAAGGAATCAGCTGTACAGTACGTATATTAAATGTGTAATCTCAAGAACCACTGGATGGATTTTGATGCTGCTTTCACCATTCTGTAAAGGTGATCTCGAGGAAGATTTGTGTCGAAAATAATTTATTTATGACCAAAGGGAGCCAAGCAGTAACGATTTCAGTGAAAATGTCGAAAAAATAGCCTGGCGTCCGTGCGCTTTTTAAGCTTACGCTGGGCGAACCGTTAAAAATATCATTATATTATGAGTGTAAGAATTGTTCAGCGTGAGAAATTCTACAAAAAAGTCCGCGAGAGCATATCTCTATCTTCCATACATCGCCCACTATAAGTGTTTTTAGTTTGGACGGGAGGGGCATTTGGCTTGCACCTCGCCATTCTTAAATTACGTCTGGCAGGAATTCCTTGCACATTCATAACTGTTCCCGGGCGAAGCCGGGGCGGGTTGCTAGTGACGCTATATAATTATTATCATTATAATTTCCGCATTATCAAAATTATAATTATATCACAAAATTAAATAGCGTGCTAGTAAATCTAAGAGAAATTAGACATACCTTGCACCCTCTTCGGGTACAAGGACACTACTCCAGCACCGTCTCATTAAAAGGAAAGAGAGGATCAAAATTACAGCCGGGAACAAGTAGCAGCTAATCGTGTGTTGTGTTTTGTGCTAAGAGATCTTTCGACAAATTATCAGATACCGTGTGCCTTCTTTTTCACGAAGCAGCTGTCAGGACGGGACTTACATAAACTTCTGCTGGACGTTATTCTCGAGGTTGAACAATGCGGTTTCATAATTATAATAACTGTCTCTGATAATCACAAAACTAACACTACAATGATGAGGCATTTAGGGGGAGGGAATTTGCAACCAATGGTCAATCACCCATACGACGAGTCTAGGAATGTATTCCCTAGTTTTGATCATTGTCACATTCTAAAAAAAAACACACATTAGAACGCAGTTTCTGTAACGAGAGATGACTGATGGTACTGGAATAATTTCAGGGAAATACTTGTCATTACTATACACAATGCAAAAGGGTGAGATCGTCAAAACCGGTCAGACACCTCACTAAAAAACACATCGAACCCACTAAATTTGAAAAATTGAATGTTCGGCGTGCCAAGGAAGTGTTCTCGTCAGAAGTTATTGGTGCCATTAGTACACTGAAAGAAAATATAGGCATGCACCCGGAAGCGTACACATTCATGGACGCAGAAGCAACCATTTTGTTTAAACGTTAATAAATGGTTCGCTATGCATGCCGTAAGAATCACATATCATCATATTCAGTCTAGAAATCCAGATAAAGGGCATTTTTTCTCATTAAATGTCAGTCGCCTAAACTGGCTAGAGGAATATTTTCTTTCTTACCTTGAAACTTTGAAAGCTGCTAGTAACGCTGCTAGAAAGGACTTCCTGAGTTCTGACACTTACGAAGCTACCTATACAATTAATCACGGATTCAGCTGTCCAGTGCATAAGGTATCTTCTAAAAGTGGGTAGAGGAAAGTCGCCAAATATGGGGTGGTTTTTTATAGGGCTCACATTAGACATAAGAAGGATAGGAATAATTTTGGTTTTCTCACCAATGTAAACCTCAGGCGATATACTATGCATATTACAAATATGGGCACGTTTGATGTTGTAATACCCTCTGATATTATTGTTAACTTTAAAAGTGCACTTTCCCCGTATTAGGCAACCGGGTTTCGTAATATGGGGAGGTGAGAAACCTCACGGTTTTTATTTATAATAGGTACACTGAATAGTATACCCTACTAATTAAAGCATTAATTCTGACATAATTTTTTTCGTGTGGCCTCCTAAGAGGCCAAGTGCAGGTCTTTCTAGTCGACGCCCGTGGGCGACCTGCGCGTCAGGATGAGAGATGGAATGGATGAAGATGAATGAAACTGGGCAAGGATGTGGAAGGAAGCGGCCGTGGCCTGTTAGAAGGTACCGTCCCAGCATTTGCCTGGTGTTGAAAAATGGGAAACCACGGAAAATCATTTCAAGGACGGCCGACGGTGGGGCTCGAACACACGCGTCTACCGAGTCAGCAGAGAGCTTGGCCCCATGGCCTAACGCTGCGCTATAGCCAGCGTAGCCACTACTGTCGGTAATTCTGACAATGTAATGAAATCATGAACACAAATAGTACAAAAATACAAAAATGAATATTTTAAGTAAATAACAGTCCTAGTTTCCTGTTGCGGAACTTCCAAACCGTTCAGCAGAAAAATGCATAAACTTTAATGAAAACCGAGTGATTCTGATCTAATTCAACTGTAACGAGGTGCAAGGTATGTCTAATTTCTCTTAGATTTATTAGCACGCTATTTTATTTTGTGATATAATTTGCATTTTGATATTGTGGGAATTATAATGATAATATAATAGTGTCACTAGCAACCCGCCCCGGCTTCGCCCGGGAACAGTTATCAATGTGCAAGGAATTCCTGTCAGACGTAATGTAAGAATGGCGAGGTGCAAGCCAAATCCCCCTCCCGTCCAAACTAAAAACACTTATAGTGGGCGATGTATCGAAGATAGAGATATGCTCACGCGAACTTTTTTGTACAATTTTTCATGCTGAACAATTCTTACACTCATAGTATATTAATATTTTTAACGGTTTGTCCAGCGTAAGCATAAAAAGCGCACGGACGTCAAGTTCTTTCTTCGACCTATTCACTGAAATCTAAAATCGTTACTGCTTGGCTCCCTTTGATCATAAATAAATTATTTTCTACAGAAATCTTCCTCGATATTACCTGTACAGAATGGTGAAAGCCGCATCAAAATCCATCCAGTGGTTCTCGAGATTACCCGTGATATCCAAGAATCGGGGACTTTGTTTTACACTAAGTAGAGATAAGTCTTAGTCGTGCTATGCTTGGTGAACAGCGCTGTGTGTGCAGTTGAGTAACTAACAAGATTTCATGAAAAAGGTCTCATTGTCTAGGCCGGTATGAGCGCATTCAGTCGGCCGTGCTCTTATATAGCAGACCGGTGACTCAATAAATGCTTCTAGACCCATCCAGGGTTCACGGCTTCTCGAGGCTTCCATCGCTGGCTGGATCACGAATATTCTGGACCATCCCTTTGTCCTAGTGGTCCTGTTTCATAAGGCGCACGCAATACACTGAGGCAGAGCACAGCCCAGCCCGGGGGCAGTTGTGGCCATGCGGCGAGCGATGAAACAAACTCACAGCCGTAACAATACTTACCCTTTGGAAACCTGTGAGTAACACTGCCTACATGAAAATTATGACAGACCACTCCATTCCCTGCATTTAGGCCCTTTGGCACAAATCTACACCTTTTCACCAATCTGAACCAAAATTTGTATGCTTACCATTTGGAACCCTGCGAGTAACACTGTCTGCTTGAAATTTCGGACAGACCACTCCATTTCCTGCATTTAGGCCCTTTGGCACAAATCTACACCGTTTCAACGATCTGAACCAAAATTTGTATACTTACCCTTTGGCACCCTGCGAGTAACACTGTCTGCTTGCATTTTTGGACATACCACTACATTCCCTGTAGTTAGGCCCTTTGGCACAAATATACACCGTTTCACCGATCGGAACCAAATTTTACATACCTGCCCTTTGGAACCCGACGAGTAACACTGTCTGCTTGAAATTTTGGACTGACCACTCCATTCCCTTCATTTAAGTCCTTTGGCACAAATCTACAACGTTTCACCGATCTGAACCACATTTTGTATACTTACATTTTGAAACCCTGCGGGTGACACTGTCCACTTTAAATTTTGGACAGACCACTCCATTCCCTGCATTTAGGCCCTTTATCACAAATCTACACTGTTTCTCCTAATTGCACCAAATTTTACATACACTTTGAAACCCTGCTGGTAACACTGTCCACTTGATATTTTGGACAACGCTCTCCATTCTCTACATTTAGAATAACAGACAAAATAAACTTGAAAACCAGGCCCTAAAACCAGTCATGTCCGTAGTAGTGTAATTGTAAGAGTATTTTAGTTGGTTGGTTGGGTCTTAAGTCTAGGGGCTGCGACAACGCGGTCATGTAGCCCCGTGTACTTTAGGTGTGTGTAGAATCTGTCTGATAACCGTTGTTAATTGTGATGACTGTATCAGTGTGTGTATCTGTTTTAATTCAAGTAAGGACTGCAGACGATCAATTTTCAAGTAGCTCCTAATTTTGCCGAACAAACGCCACCGTAAACGACTACTAGTTCAGAACTTAGCTACCAGACGTCACCGCAGTCGGCTCTTGGCAACGAACGTAGGAACCTAAGAGCGTTGTTTACATTCTTAACCTAGCCTATCCAATTTAGTGGAAGGTTCCTTAACATGCCATAAATCTATGACATGGGACCGCCAGCTTTACTTCCCCTCCGAAGGAAGGCATACTGAGGGATTTTAACGCTCTTAAAAAATCCGACGACTTCGGCCGGATTGATCCCACGACCTTGGACATAGAAGCTGAGCATGCAACCGACTACGCCGCCGAAGCCGCCGTTAAGAGTATTTTAATAAGTCTATTGTTGGGGGGCAGTTCGGGTCGCATCACGTCGCCCCTACCAGTGTTCTGGTGCAGAATTGCGGAAATATTTGCATCATGCGCTGTTTATAAATTGCAATCACGGGGAGTAATTACTGCAAAAAGATCTCAGTTATCATCATGAAAATATTATGCCTCTGTATAAGTGCAATTGTGTTGGTGCAGTACACTGAGGATACCAGTTGCAATAAGCGTTGGTGCTTTCAAATCTACCTTCATTTATTCCGGACCTTATCGTTGAGCGCTATGTGGCGATAAATAATACTATTGCTACCTCAGTAGCTTGGGACAGCCGAAGTTTTCCAAAGCGTTCGGATTATTTTCCTACGGCTCTATGCGACTAAAGACGACACTATTGGTCTCTACATTTCTAACAGCCAATGAGATATAGGCCCTAGGCAGTGTCTTTTATTTCACTTACTCCTCTTTCTAATCATTTAAAAAAATGTGTTTGTAAATTATATGTTTCAGTGCTGTAGTTACAAAATAGCCGTTTCCCTATTCATTACGGGAAAATGAACTGAATGTTACGTCCATTATTCTGTGCTACTTATCATCCCCCACCACCACCCCCACCACCACCACCACCAAAAAATTATATTTTTAAAATATTTTTTTCTGTTAGTTTAATTATCATGTGCCAGTTCTGTAGTAGTATTCATTATCATCCATAAAACAAATAAAGCCACCGGGCGAAGCCGGGCACTACTGGTAGTTACTGATATCTCACTAAACAAGCAAACCTGAATGACAATAACCACTAACAATATCTTAACAACAAAACTAGCAAATCTTGTCAAGTTTCGCAAGTTTATAATAACTGTTGTAACTAAATAAGTGTATATACTGTAAATAACATCACGCACATACTTGTAGACATAGATTTAACGGCCTAAGTGTAAATAATCTGATGTTGATTGCTTGACGATCGAAACTGGCCATCCAATTGAATGCGTTTATTGATGGTGTTGTTTGAGTCTTCAGTCTTTTGACTGGTTTGATGTAGCCCTCCATGCTTCCCTATCCTGAACTTATCGTGTTATCTCTACATAGCTACCACACCCTACATCTGAGGCAATCTGTTTAACATATTCTAACCGTGGCCTACTCCTACAGTTATTATCCTCGACCCCTCCTTCCATAACTATGTTTTCTATTCCTGGGTGTCTTATAATATGTACTACCAACCTATCTATTTTCTTCATCAGCAGTTGCCACAAATATCTCTCCTCTCCCAATCGTCATAATACCTCTCAATTATTTTAAACCCTATCTACCCATCCGATCTTCATCATTCTCCTGTAATATTACAATTCAAACGCTTACAATCTCCTCTTTTCTGTTGCTCCATCAGTCCAAGTTTCACTTCCATAGAGTGCTACGCTCCAGACAAAGGCTTTCAAAAATTACTTCCTAATACCTAAATTCGATGTCAAAAGATTCATTTTCTGTAGAAATGCTTTCCTTGCCTCTGCTAACCCACTTTTTATATCCGTTTTGCTCCATCCATCACTGGTTATTTTGCTTCCAAAGAAACAGATGTCCCCTACTTCCTTCAGCTTTTCACCTGCCTATTCGACTCCCATAGGTGTTTCTGATTTCTTGCGACTGCATTGAATACTTTTGTTTTACATTCATTAATTTTCATCATGAATTCTTTCCTCAAGACAGAATCCATACCATTTCAAAACTCATTCAAATCCTCTCTTGTGTCGGCTAAGATGACAATGTCATCAGCAAATCTCAGAGTTGAAATTAAAGTCATGTAATTTGTTTTTTCAGGATTAGGGAAACACCGATTACATTTGGGTACAATCGTGTTGACTGACTGAAAATAATTAATTTGGATGTTGTTGATTCTCTTTGTGGCTTTAGGGGCGTGGTGGCTCAGCGGTCTAGCTGTATGCCTCTCACCAAGGCGGTCCGGGTTCGATTCCCGGTCAATGCATGTGAGATTTTCGAAGTGAAATGCCATGTCCTGTGGTTCGGATTCCACGTAAAAAGGAGGTCCCGTGGCTCATAATCACAAGATTCACGGTCACGTAAAACTACAATCTTCCTTCCTTCCTTCCTTCCTTCTTTGTGGCTTTGCAATACCGTGGTCGTGTAGCCCGTGTACTTGCGTGTGAGTGCAATTAATCTGTGTTATTTTGATTGCTGTATTAGTCTATGAATTGGGGACTGGGATTGGGGAAGGATATGGCGTGGCCTTAATTTAGGAACAGTCCCAGCATTTTCCTGCAGTTGAAGTGGAAAACCAAGGAAAACCACGTCTAAGATGACTGAGGTGGGAATCGAATCCCCCTCATCTCAGTTTTGCATCATTTCACAGTCTTAGATGAAGAGAGATGTACATTTCTTCGACATACTATTTTAGGACTGAAATGAATCAGCAGCTACATTAATTTTAGTTCGCCTTTTCTATTCTTCTGATTTTGGCTCTTTGGCCTCCAAGCATTGGCTATTACAAGCAAAATATCAAAGTTGTAATACAAGGACTGATCAAGGCTCATTTTGCGAGGAACAATACTTGGCGGGTCCCAAGACCACAGAAAACCAAATTGTATGGACCTATACTTAACGGTTTACCCAGATTTGCTCTGGTCAAGGAATGGAAAGACGTAACCATGGCAATAGTAGCTCAAGAGTCGGCATCTAACGTCTTTCTATCTCTGTAAGTGCCAATGACAAGCCAGTTATTACTTGATAATTTATAGTGATAATGTGGTTTGCTATGCTATTGGAGGAGAAACAGGGATAAGTCAATTCCTTTTTGTGGAAATGGTTTGCACTAATATAGAATCAGTGGCATGAAGAAATATGTTCTTAACTCGCTTAGTGGCGAAGTGAATACACACTGCGCCAATAAGTATTCACTTGTATCTTGTATCATGTAATGACACCATCGGGGCAACGCCGTGCAGTATATATAGAGAAACATTGCAAAAAATGAATGCAACATTTTAACAAATCCAGTAACTCTAAGAACATTAATACATTGCATTTGAATACTCTAAATTAATACCAGTTATTTCGTGAAACTAGAGCGTTCTCCTTACCAAATCTTGAAACCGTACCGATCATTCATTCATTCATTCATTCATTTATTTGCAATTGGGGGTGTGTCCCCCGGTGGCAAATTAGGTAAACATAACAAATACATAATTATACATAACACTTCAACAACAATTAACAATTAAACTGGAGTATTTACACAAATCGTCAGTCTTTTCTTAAACACACCTATGTGTTTGGGAAAAGGCTTTAAGACTGCGGCAGGTAGAGAGTTCCAGTTACCAATGGCCCGGTTAACGAAAGAATATTTACCATAATTTGTACGCTGTGGTCGGCCGTTAACTTTGAAAGGATGATCATTCCTGCTCATGTAAGTGGGCTTTCCCATACGTTTGCCAAGCTCACCCCATGCTGGTTGATTTGTATACGTGTTGTACATAGCACAGAGTCTGGATTTCTTCCTCCTAGCCTCCAGTGATTCCCACCCAAGTTTCTTTAACATACGGCTCACACTGCTCCTGGGATTAAAGTCACTGAGCACAAATCTAGCGGCCTTTCTTTGTACCATTTCCAACTCATTGATGAGCCCTACTTGATATGGATCCCAAACCGCCGAGGCGTATTCCAGAATAGGTCTTACAAGTGACAAATATCCTAATTCTTTAGAAGAGGTATTGGAGTATTCGAGTATTCGAGTATTTCCTAATATTATCTTAATATTTGTATGTATTTGTTTCTGATAACACCTTGATGTGTTCCTTATATTTAACGTTAATTAATGTGTGGTCTAAACATTTAATCTGTGATTTATGGCTTGTGATAAAACTGTTGTTTGTGCACATTACCACATGTACTCACACCCAATACCTACCATAGCTTAGTCTGCACAACCCTGTATTATGAACAATATATTGTTTGATAACATAGTAATACTGTTCTTGTTACACTTTCAGAAATTAAAATATACACGGGGTCCCCTCACGGGTCATCAGGCAATCACGTGGCCATAGTTGGAGGTGAGTGTTGATAAAACCCACCCCACTCCTTTAACACCTCTAGAATAGCACCACATCTTAACCTAAGTTGCGCGTACCACGCATGTCACTCACAGACTACACACTCTGCAAAATGACCACAATGATGAGGTAACCTTTGGTGGATTTATACTCAACTATCGAAACGTGGACAACAAACAAGTGGCCTAAATGCAAAAACAGACTTCAATACTACTTAAATCTGAACATTAAGAAATTATTTTCCAGGCCTTATTTTCAAAAATGAAATTTAACTTCTACTACAATTACTCCAGTAGCAGTTGTTTCGAAGTTGGAAAAGGAAACTGTTTGTCATCATAAACTGTATTCGGTGTCTTTAGTCAAACATCAGATGATGTGTTGCAAATCCAAAATAAAAATAAAATCATGTGAACCTGGGTGAAACAATAAAGGTTTCATGCTTCAATAATTAAAATTACTAAACAACAGAGTTCTAAAATATTATCTTGAGTCCTTGAAAAGGTCGCTCTTGTGTGAATGTGGTACATGCATCAATGTGAGGCTGGAATGTGCTCCTAGTTGTCATACTTAATAATAATGTATACTTCTAAATATACCAACAGCTCTTTAAATTATTTTCTCATAACTATTGTTATCATTCAGGTGTATTTAATAGTCAATTAATTTATAATTTTAAAGAGTAATTGATATAGTGTACAGCAGTGACTCCACAAGTTCATCATGTATTATTTGTTAATTGTAAAATAAAAATGAAGTGAGTTAGTTAGTTAGTTTACCATTAGTTAGTGTTGTTTTAAGGGGTGCAATAGCGCGGTCATCTGCTCCTAATAAAGAGAATAGGATAAAGTGTGCAGCAGTTACTCTACAAGTTCAACATAAATTATTTAGACATTGAAACTAAATACTACGTACATTTAACGTGTTCCATATGATAAAGAACCAGCTCACGGAGACCACGATTAACGGACGAGGGAACCCGACGCGCGCTCCACTCGTCACCCCATAATCTGCAGACCGAATGGCTGGGCAGCTGTCGCTTGGTAGGCCTGAGCCCATCATGGGCTTTACAGCCACGGAGTTTGATTGTGTGTGATAAAGAAATGAATTACACAGGCGTCTCTGAAATAAGAGAAAATAATTTCTTGGCTAGCTATAATCAAACAAATTAATTATGTGGGAACGTCTGTATGATATATGTACCCTATTTGTCTTCCTGAAAGAAGACTAGTCTATGCTAATGTAATATCCCTCGACTTCTAGGACCTCAGCCAATCACCTCCACCACAAATATAATTATTAGCTGAGTGAGTGTTTTTGAGGATAGGTTACATACACCTTGTTCATAAAACCCAGCAATTTTTCTAGGTTTATGCCGTGTCTTATTTGTGGTTCCGCCCAGGAACACCAAGCTGGCTCATCAGCAGGCTCTTGGTGTTTCTTCGCCCGGACCCCCACAGGAGTAGTGAATTGTAAACTACCTCCCTTCTTATAAAGCGCACGTGCGCAAGCTTGGGGTCCTAGGCGAACCCCCAGACAAAACACGGCATAAACCTAGAAAAATTGCTGAGTTTTAATTCACGGGCCGTGAAAGCCAATATACCACCTTGAAACATTTTGTGACACGTTAGTTAAAACTAGAAATTATTTTGCGAACGCCAACTAAATCAAAAGAGACAGTTAGTCTGAAAGACTGGACTTAATATCATTTTAATTGCTACAAATGCTGAAAAATGCTAGAAAGGCTGGAGGCTTCTCGCTTCACTCGAAGCCAAAGACTCTTGACATGTTAAATGGTCAAAAAACAATCAGAACGCTAGAAAGTTACAAGTCATCGCGGTGAAAGGAGGGAGCTGGCTGTATGACGTCACGCTCGCCGCCGTATCGTTGCCGTCTCGTAACGCCAGAGCTCACCAGTGAACTCAGTACACATGCACCAAGCGGTATTATGACGTCACACACCTCAGTGCATTCTAGGTACTTTTCGTGACGTTGCCGTAACGTAACGATGAAGTTGACTAGGTCATTTAAAATGATAACATCGTTTTGTGAATGGAACGTTGTACTCAAATTCTGGCAAGCCAGTAGATGATCTTATTTGTATAGCTGTCCGGGATCATATCTTCCATCCTCTTGCAAGTAACCGTATTTAGCAAGGTTGGACTGAATACTGAAGCACCCGTCCGTCCCGTTTCAACGACCTTCAGGTGAGAGACGGAAGATGAGAACCGACAGACGGTTGCTTTTTTAACTCCAACAGTCGGTCTAATATGTATCTTCATATAAACTATCTCTTTAGATGTACTGGACACGTGTTGAGTTTATTGGCTTTATATGCGAAACACTTTCTTGATCTTAGTCTGGTAAGCTGCAATCGGAGGCCACAAAAGACGATGTTATAAATCAGTAGATACTTCTTGGAATTCTACGCAATTTACGATTTAACACACCAGATCCTCATAGCGTTAACCGGAATTTGAATAAACTCTTCATTTGCCCATCAGAACGTCGTTTGCATGAAATACCATTAGACAAAGTATGTCTTTTCCATTTCGGAGAATTTTAGCATTTCACTTTCAGTTGACAAATCTGACTGTCCAGTTGTTCTTCGATATCAGTAGTTTCATTAAGTGTATACAAAACACCTTAAAACCAACACTTCAATTTTCTATCATAATACTAGTAATTCGTGTGAACAAATACTCAAGATGACTCTAGATATCAAAAGTGTAAAACGTCGTTGAAAACAAAATTATATCTCATCAGTTAATTAAATATCTTCAATGTTTTCTGCAGACTGGTAGCTCATGGACTGGTATATAGGACTACCTTCTTAAGTAAAATGAATTTTAACTTTTATAGAGGCTTTATGACAATGAAACAACTACTATGCTGTCGAGATCTCAGTATGACGCTTAAGAAAATAATTGTGAATTGTGATGTTGTCTCCACCCTTCTTTATGGTGTTGAGGCTTGGACCTTGTCGGTAGCAACAGAAAAGAAGATTCGAGCACTTGAAATGTGGATATACAGGCGGATTCTTAAAATCTTGTGGACAGAACATGTAAGTAATGCTGAGGTTTTTCAACGTGTGAGCAGTCAACCTGAGCTGTTAAACACAGTTAAGAAGAGGAAATCGGAATACTTGGGACACATGATGAGGAATCCAAAATTCCGTCTGCTCCAAGTTATACTTCAGGGTAAAATTGAAGGTCAGTGTTGACCGGGAAGGAGACGAATAACTTGGATGGACAATTTACGAACGTGGTTTGGGCTGTCTTCCACGGAACTCTTCAGGATTGCACAACATAAGAAGGTGTTAGCCATGGTGGTAGCGAACGTCCGTATCGGATAAGGCAGAAGCAGAAGTAGAAGAGGCTATTTGAAACACAGTTGTCTGATTAATTTTTCTTAGGACTACGATTACTGCAGTGTTACGGAAGTGATTTTAGTATTCCTTAAATTCATTTTTGTTTTGAGCTATATGTAATATGGTTCACTGCAGCTACAGACGTTACCACAGTAGTAGAATTAAGTCGTATTTTAGCTGTAATGTGAATGATGTGAAGCGTTTTCTAGGCATGTTAATCTGTAGTCACATCGAGTGAAAAATAATAGTGTTCAGTATCGTTATCAGGATATGCTTGCAGTGTATTAGTACCATACGGGATGCAAGCAGAGAAATATCGACCATCCTGATAACAACGTTGGTTGGGCTGCATTAAACAATATTATTAGGGGCAGCTGATTCACCTGGTATAATAGTTCAGTCAGAGAAGAACAAAGATTATATTACCTAAAATTTGAGTGATGGAAGATCTGTTCTACAAAGAGTTATGAGCATTGCTGTAAATTCAGCACTATTAATAACAGATAATATCTCTGAAAAAGAGGCTTTTACATCTCGAACAAGAAAAATGGAAACTGCATATCAGTTAACCATGGAAATATATAACAAGAAACCAGTATCCCTAAATGTCAAGACTCTACATTACTGGAAGGTCATCCAACCGGAGGCCTTATATGATACAGAGTGCCATACGATGCACAGAAAAGGTCTTATGGAGAATCTTGAAACCAAAGAAAGGAAGATCTTACGGAAATACTTGGGCCCAGTCAAGGAAAACGGTGATTACAGACGGAGGCACAACCATGAAATCTACACACACGTTACCAAAATCACTGACGTGATGTGAAAGAGGAGGATTGTGTTCTAAGGTCATTCAACAAGACTGAGCCCAATGCGATTGTCAAATAAAATCCTTACTTACTTTCTGGGTACGAAAACCAAGGGAGCGTGGTTCACAGAGGTGGAAAAGGATTATAAAGAATTGGGAATTACATACAACGATATTCAGATGCGCACACCCTTTAAGATGAAACTAAAAGAACACCAGAGTTTACAGGAAAAGCCTAAACTATCACCAGGCAAGACGTGGACTGAAGCCAAGAAACAGCAGCATCCAGAACACATGAGGCGTTACTGGGCGAATGTTAAAGCTCGAGGAAGAGAACAGTTCAATTAACGTGGTCCATAACTGGCCGGAACGTCAAGAAGAAGAAGAAGAATATGAACAAGAACACGAATAAGGGATTCATTTCACTTAATGCAGAAACAGAAGCATTGCAAAACCGTTGTCCTCACAGAATGTCTGTATGTATCTGAAACCATAACTCTCGAAGGTCATTCAAACATTTCAGAAATTCAAAAGCAAGAATGTTAAGTTCCTAGAAAAATAATTGGCCCTACAAAATAAAATCAAGTGACAAAATACAGATCTCTATAGTCTCACAGGCAGTTTCACGAACACTGTACGCAGGAGACGTTTGGAAATTTTGGGCACATATTTAGGATGGACAATAATAGACTAACAAAAAAAGGTTATTCACAACAATTAATACACAGAATACTAGAATACATTGGCTGGAATAAACAAGGGGGGTCTAAAAGAGTCAAACATTGGGGAGAACATGATGAAAATGAAGAAAAGCCCAGTTGCACTTCCAGCGAAACTCCAAGCACAACCACTCTTCTTTGAAGTTTTAACTCAACACGACTCGACAGTTTTCTGCTGGCTGTATCTAGGGTAATACGTTAGCCCACTAGCTAGGCTGTAACTGGGGTGATAGGCTCGCCCCCAGTCAGCTCGTAAACTGTCGCCTCAGTATTTGAATGGTGATTGTTGGAAGAAATGAAAACGAAAAATAATTATAGTGGGCGATGTATTGAAGATAGAGGTATGCTCTCGTGGCTTTTTGTAGAACTTTTCATGTTGAACAATTCTTACACTCATAGTATATAGATATTTTTAACGGTTTGCCCAGCGTAAGCTTAAACTTCGCACGGACGCCATGTGTTTCTTTCGACTGTTTCAATGAAATCGTCACTGCTCGGCTTTCTTTGATCATAAATAAATAATTTTCTACAAACATCTTCCTCGATATATCCTTTACAGAATGGTGAAAACCTCATCAATATCCATCAGCAGGTTCACCCATGACATCTAAAAACGACAGTAGCTGCACTCGAGCGCAGAAACAGAAGAGAGAGAGAGGGTTGCAGCAGAAGAGAGATAAAACGATATCATCACTTTTCACTGTAACACATTTTCACGAACGTCACCGTGTTCCAACAATTTATTTGACGTCGTCACTTCAAAAACCGATAAATCTTCAGAACCTCAGTAAATAAGCACACATTTAGCAGCAGGACTGGCAGAAGATGGACAGAAGAACGCAAGAGGCAACATACTAAGTTCATGAAGAGAGTTAGGGAGAAGAGTAAGGTAAAAGTCATCAAGCCAACTGACAAATTCCAACGAGCTCTATGAGTGGGCATAACGAAGGAAGAAAGAAAGAAAGAAAGAAAGAAAGAAAGAAAGAAAGAATGATATTAATACTAACAATAATCGTATAGCCTCAACTACCCTGATATAAATCTCTTGATTTTGAGCCATTAAGGCGATGTACTCCCCAAATTAGACGTTCTGTTTAATTCTGGCATCCGTTAGTGACAATCAGAGCTCTACTGGGTGATTAGGAATAATTCATTTTGTCTTGTAATCACCAAATATAATCTTTTACGTGCAAAAATCGCACAACTAGAATTCCTGTGATTCGTTTTTCGTTGCCCATCGGATATTGAACCCACGATGTTTTGATTTGAGGTGGATACAATGCCACTGACCGAGCAAGGAAGTCATTAATCAGAGATGACCTCCTACTATCTAGCTTGGTCCTTAAACACGCTCGTCACGGAAACTTGTAATTACCACCTGTACCACTGCCACTAACTCTGTCATAAGCACGTGCGTGAATTAAATGCCAAGAATGTCTTCTATTACTTGGTACTTAGTATTCATCGGTTAGCATTTATTGCACATCTCGGGGGCCGTTAACTTAGATGTTAGGCCCCTTAAAACAACAATTATCATCATTATTGCACGTCATTGACGGGTTTATGGTATTAATGACGGCAGCTTATGACGACAACTTCTTGGTTGTATCTTGGTCACTAAAGGAGGGAAGGGAATACCTTTAATTTGTGGTCCACATTTCAATGCCATTCTAATTTTTGACTACTCTTTAATACATTTTTCGATTTTACTGACATTCTTCATCAGCTAGCATAACATCATACAGTACAATATACGGTACAACAAACATCACCTGTAATTTACATAAAAACATTCGTGCACCTTTGAATGAAAGTCTATCATTGGTTATAACTTGAGTTCCATATGTTAAAATTTATAACGTTTATCATTAGCTGTAAGTTATAAGTTAATAAGATAAAATCTATAACATTTATAATTTAGCAAACAATGTAGGAATACGTAGAGTTTGTAATACCTAGCGATTGAAAGTGGAACAAATGCAATATGGAAATTCAATGACCACAATACACACTATTCTGGAACGTATAAAACTGCCTAACATAAACGAAATTGTGTAAAAAGTTCTTTAGACGATCTCCATCTGAAATAAAAAAAGGAAGCTTGTAGTTTAACGTGACCGTTAATCGCGAGATCATGAGCCACGGGACCTCCTTTTTTACGTGGATTCCGAACCACAGGACATGGCATTTCACTTCGAAAATCTCACATGCATTGACCGGGAATCGAACCCGGACCGCCTTGGTGAGAGGCATTCAGCTAGACCGCTGAGCCACCACGCCCCCATCTGAAATAAAAGCCCATTGTTACAATCATAGGTTAAACATTTGTGTTATTACAAACTCCAATGTTTTGAGATTTATTTTCAGGTTCAACCACTTTCTTGAAATGAGGGATTCTTACTGTTCATTTTACAATATGGTTTTGATTCATCTCTTCTCATTGGTCAGTTGTGGTAGTTTACCTTAAAGCAAGTGTATTCTTTATTTGTATAAAAAATAGAGAATGAGGCACTTGTTTGTAACACTGCCTGAAAAAAAATGAATCTCTTATAATTTCTTCTGGTCGAAAAGCATTCCATCTTATTCCATTTCATTAGTTATTCAGATGAAACTTCTACAGTAGTTTTAATATTCTCGTTCAATGAAAACAAATTGTGTGACATAAAAAAGACGTAAAGCTTTGTTTTATGGTGAAGGATGTTTTATGAATTACAGGAATACTCTCGCATAATTCTCAAGTGTAGTCGTTAAATACCCCAATCGTAAAATTAAAGTACTTAAACAGTTGCAAAAGTTCCTATCTGAACTAATGAAATGAGGCATTCTCATACGCAAATTGTAAATAAAGATACAGTAATATTTTATCATTTATCTTGTGGGTAGAAAAGCACAGGCTCCATGGTAACATACACGTTAATGTTTAGTTAAATTCGTAAGTCCCTAACAAAAAAAAGTCACCAGGTATTTATAATGAGTTCAATAACATAAACATCCAGTACTGATAAAATTGATAGCTCTGAATACGTCTAAAATGCATAAATCATTTGATGGCAATGAATGGTTTTGTTCGTGATGTACAAAGTCAGAAAAAATGAATAATAATGCATCTATGTAATTTTCTGAAAAGTGTGATTGATTATGAATTCACTATAGCCTGTTACACACAGATGGCATCACTGACGTAACCGAAGCAACCGAGGTGTGTTGGAAGTGATTGCCTGGTTCACATTAACATCGATAAGTATCGAATGGGATATTTGTTATTTAACAGTGACCATAAATTGTATATTAATTAATACCATTGTATTGTATTGTATCGAACGTATTATGTCCCAATACTCACCTACGCATCAAAAACCTGGGTTGTAAAAAAGAGACAGGTGGGCAGTATCCAGGCTTGGAATTTGGGGAGTACATCGCCTTAATGGCTCCAAATCAAGAGATTTCTATCAGGGTAGTAGACGCTATACGATTATTGTTATTATACTGCTCAAAAAAATTAAAGCACCACTTTTTTCAAAGGCCACCAAATTTGGAAAGTTGACTGCACAAGGTCGAAATCTCAGTATGACGTTTGCCCCGACGCCTACCAAGCTCGTGCTTCAGCACAACTCCCCAACTTGTGTAGTTTCGGGATAGCGCCCCCAAAACCAGCCCAATTTTGAAAACCGTAAATTGAAGTTTGCGAAAAACGCTGTAGGACTTGTCGCAGGTTACCAAAGCAGTCAAAAATGAATGAGTCTTGCTCTTAAGGTTCCACGAACACGTTGAAATCGTTACATTTGACGTTTGGGCATTTTCAACCCCATTCATCATCCCCTAAACATGGACTACCATTGGGGGCGCCTGAGAAGGTACCGGATGTGTTTAACCACCTGAAAACATGCACACCGTCCTCAGTTGCTGATTGCAGTAAGTTCTTAAGGCCTCCGGCAATGTTCACCCCTCCTAACACCCTCAACTGGCAAGGGACCAAAGCACCCCGTCTTGATTCACCCCTAAGGAAGGTTTAAATCGAGATTTTTATCAGTGCTGCTAATGGGGGGGTCTTCCCCTACCGTTTCAAAAAAGGAGCTGTGCCTTTGTCACCACCCCTTCCCCTGCAACCCCCGTTTGTATGATATTTCGAATCAGGCCCTTTTTAAGGGCTGAAATGAGGTCTTAATCGCTGAAAGGGCTGTAAAGGTCCTTAGAAGTAGTGGTGACAGGAAATCAACCCCTTCCGATGTTTGATTGACATTCCATCCCCCAAAGTTGACATTTTTGCACCCTCAACCCTCCCTGTCTGGACGCGTAACGCGTCATGGCAGAGTTTTCAGAGTTGGATCAAAATGAAGCTTATGGCCTGAAATGGGGCCCAAAACAGCAGGTTGGATGGAAATTCATCGGTAGGGTGGGAAACGGGACCAAAAGTTTTCAAAAACGTTAACAGCCTCTAGTAAGTACACCAATGCATAGGAAACCCACATCACGTCATTTTTCTCCCATTGCCAAACTTTGTAACCTATTGCCGATCATAGGCAACCCACACGCACGGACGTGATGTGGGTTGCCTATGCATGGGCGTACTTACTGTAGGCTGTACACTTTTTTGAAAAATGTTGGTCCCGTTTCCCAACCTACCGATGAATTTCTATCCAGCCTGCTGTTTTAGGCTCCATTGCAGGCCATAAGCTTCATTTTCATCCAACTCTGAAAACTCTGCCATGACGCATTACGCGTCCAGACAGGGAGGGTTGGGGGTGCAAAAATTTCGAATTTGGGGGACGGAATGTCAATCATCGATCGAAAGGGGTTGATTTCGTGTCACCACTACTTTTAAGGACCTTTACAGCCCTTTCAGCGATTAAGACGTCGTTTTAGCCCTTAAAAAGGGCCTGATTCGAAAAATCATACAAACGGTGGTTGCATGGGAGGGGGTGGTGACAAAGGCACAGTTCCTTTTTTGAAACGTTAGGGGAAGACCCCCCCCCCCCATTAGCAGCACTGATAAACATCTCGATTAAAACCTTCCTTAGGGGTGAATCGAGAAGGGGTGGTTTGGTCCCATGCCAGTTGAGGGTGTTAAGGGGTGTGGACATTGTCGGAGGCCTTAAGAACTTACTGCAATCAGCAACTGAGGACGGTGTACAGGTTTTCAGGTGGTTAAACACACCCGGTACCTTCTCAGACGCCCCCAATGGTAGTCAGGACAGACGTCATACTGAGATTTCGAGCTTGTAGGTCAACTTTTCAAAATTTGGTGGCCTTTGAAAGAGGTGGTGCTTTAATTTTTTTGAGCAGTATATTAATATCATTCTTATTCTTTCTTTCTTTCTTTCTTTCTTTCTTCCTTCGTTATGCCCACTTATAGAGCGCGTTGGAATTTGTCAGTTGGCTTGATGACTTTTACCTTCCTCTTCTCCCAAACTCTCTTCATGAACTTAGTATGTTGCCTCTTTCGTTCTTCTGTCCTGTTGCTAAATGTGTGCTTATTTACTGAGGTTCTGTAGATTACACGGGTTTTGACGTGAAGACGGCAAATAAATTGTTGGAATACGGTGACGTTCGTGAAAATGTGTTACAATGAAAGGTGATGATATCGTTTTATCTCTCTTCTGCTGCAACCCTCTCTATCTTCTGTTGTTGCCCCGGAGTGACGCTACTGCCGTTTTTAGATGTTACGGGCGAACCTCTGGGAAGATTTTGATGTGCTTTTCACCATTCAGTAAATGATATCCCGAGGAAGATTTCTGTAGAAAATAATGTATTTATGATCAAAGGAAGCCGAGCAGTTACGATTTCAGAGAAACAGTCGAAAGAAACACATGGCGTCCGTGCGATTTTTAAGCATACGCTGGGCAAACCATTAAAAATATCTATATACTATGAGTGTAAGAATTGTTCAGCATGACACGTTCTACAACAAAGAAAAGCCGCGAGAGCATATCTCTATCTTCAATACATCGCCCACTATAAATGTTTTTACGGTTTCATTTCTTCCAACAATCACCGTTCAAATACTGAGGCGACAGTTTACGAGCTGGCTAGGGGCGAGTCTATCCCTCCAGTTACAGCCTAGCTAGCAGGCTAATACATTACCCCAGATACAGCCAGCAGCAATCTGTCGAGTCGTGTTGAGCTAAAACTTCAGAGAAGCGTGCATGTGTTTGGAGTTTCGCTGGAAGTGCAACTGGGCTTTTCTTCATTTTCATTATGTTCTCCCCGATGTTTGACTCATTTAGGTCCCCCCTTGTTTACTCCAGCCAATTAGGATTATCAAGAACGGATGGAGTAAGAAATGAGAGAGTGAGAGAGAGTGTGGAGGAGAATGCAGGAGGGCAGGATATGAAGGAGTTTGCACGAGATAGAAATGGAGGGCAAGAGACCAAGAGAAAGGCCAAGGGATAGGGGGATTGTGGTTGTGAAGGAAGGAGCGGAGAAAAGAGGAGGGGAGTGGGACAGAGTGAAAGGTGGTGGGATGATGGAAAACGATTGAGAGGCTTATGTTCCAAGCAGACCCAGCCAGGGGATGGAAACAGTAGAAGATGATGATGACAGACCATTTTCAGTAATCAATATTAATACAATTAAAATAATAATACTAATAATAATAAATTATTGGTCGGGAGTTCTGCCTGCATCAAAATTGGGCAAACTTGGATAAGGACTTCACGTGTGACAGTAAAGTATTTATTGTTGTTGATTCTTATAGATGCTTTGGGAGATCGTGATCATGTAGCCCCGTGCACTAGGGTGTGTTTTGAATCTGTCTGATAAACTGTGTCACTGTAATGGCTGCAGTAGTGAGTGGCCTTAAATTAAGATGCATCCTAATATTTGCCTGAATTAGAAAAGGAAAACCACTTCTATGTCATCTGAGGTGGGATTCGAACCCATCTCTCTTTAGTTTTTCCTTGCGAGGTGAAGTGTAGTCTACCCCTTTCCAACCCTCAGACTGAAATTAAATTCCTTTGCTTAACTTCTGATCAATGAGTCCCAATACGTACCCCCAGACGAAGGTGTCACTTGCAATCGATTTAATGGTCGACATTCATAAACGGTAATGAGTAATTTCTCCGTACAAAGTTTGACAAAAATAAATGAAAATAGCCCTTCAAGAGTTAGCCTATGTGATGTAGAAGATGGTGTTGTTTATTGTTTCAAGGTGAGATTTCCTTCCTCTAATGTTTATAAAAATGTCTAATACATGCTTACGCCACGATTTCTAGCCGGTTAGCGCAGTCGCACAGAAGACAGTAGGTGAGCCTCAAGCATGTGCATTAGATACGTGAGTTGTCATTAGTGCGGAAAGCAACTTATGTATCAACTGCACATGTCTGAGGCTCGCCGACAGTCATCTGTACCACTGCGCAATTGGGGCTGACTACAAAAAAATAATAATAATGTTATTGGTTTTACGTCCCTTTTAACTACCCTGGCTTTTAGAGACGCCGGGGTGCCGGAATTTTGCCCCGAATGGGATCTTTAACGTGCCAGTAAATGTACTGACATTTGCGCACCCTCAAATGCCAGCTGACTGCGCCAGGTTTCGAACCTGCAACCTTGGGCTCAGCATGACTCCAAAAACTGTGACGTGAACTGTACTGCTGTCACTTCATACCAGTGGCGGCCGGTATTAAGGTTGCAGTGTTGCACAACGACCAGATTTCTTTAAGAAAAACAATTAATACCGTAATAATATTTTTAGCTGTACGTTTCCTTTTACACCCTCTGTCTGAAAAGTTCGGTGCATGGGCTATATTACGAACGGATTGTTGGCTTACCTGAAACAGCCGTTACTGTCCTTCGAAGTAATCTCCGTGGATGTTTATGGACTTCTGAGAACTACTGAACAAGTCCTGGAAAGTCCTGGCCTAGTCTTCATTAGGAATAGCCTTCAGTTTGGGTCGTCAAAACTCTACATTGAAAGCAAGAGAGAAGCGTGAATTTATGCAATCTTCCATGCACACCTGATAGACGGGCGGCAGAGAGAAGGGTGAATTTATGCAACCTAACCTGCACACCTGTTCGACGGGTGGCAGTGAGAAGGGTGAATGTTCCATGGAATGGAATGGTCCTGAAAACTATCGTCACGGGTGACGAGACCTGGTACATGAGGTACGACCTCGAAGGCAAGCGTCAAAGTATGGAGTATCGGGGTCCAGGGTCACCGAAAAACCCTGAAGGGCCAGAGGTTTTCGGACATTTGGACATCCTACGTAGTGTGACGACCCAACTGAAGGCTATCCCTCAGGAAGATTATGCCAGGACTTGTACAGCCGTTCTAAGAAGTGCATAACTTTCCACAGGGATTAATTCGAAAGATAGTAACGACTGTTTCATATAAGCCAACAATCCATTCGTAATATAGACCCATTCACCGAACATTCCAGACAGAGGGTGAATATGTATAAGAATTCATAATTTTGTTTTTTAATAATTCAGGAAATCTTATTGTAAGTTACTGTGTAGTCTACTATCTGAGAAAGCAAAGCGCGCCAGCTGTCGAGGAGGGCTCGTCCGTTTGGTCATTGCCAGACCCGAGCACCGACGAGATCTCAATAGTGGTGGGTATGGCAGAGATGCTAGACCGAGTAAACCCTATCCCAACAGATAACTCAGTTGGTCGTTGCCCGCTGATTGCAACAAGGGAGCTGAGGTGCGGACGGAGATGCTCTGTCAACTTCCAGTACCATGTCTTGCAATGTAATCTGCGCGTACTTGTGACACTCGCCCTGTTATATAACTTACGTTGTTATGTTCTTATGTAGATTAACATATAGATTAACTTATACTCCAGGTAATCCGATGACAATGTGATGAACTACGGGATTCGTGAAGAATGAGGTACATTCGTTTCACGGCGCAATTGAATACAGTTCTATCTGATATCAAGCAGTCTTTACCCTATCACCTACCCCTTTAATGAAAATAGTGCAACGCCCAGAATACTTATCCGCCAGCCGCTACTGCTACATACTAACTTACAATATTAGCTTCCACATCAGTTGGAGAAGGAGAATAAAAAATGAGCAGAAAATATCAAAGTAAATAAGAAGGAGAAAACATAAATGCCCTCAAATCTCGAAGAATGAGGATTGAGAGAATTGGAAGGAAGATGATAATGATGAAAATTGTTGTTTCAAGGGGCCAAACATCTAGGTTATCAGCCCCTAATGGTTTGGGTGATCGTGAAGATGGAAATGAAAGGTAAACTATAACTAAAACTAACTACTAACTGATGTACTAGAATAAGAAATGGAAAACAAAAGGAGAATAAGGCAAATAAAGGACAGGAGGAAAAGAAATCCCCTCAACCCTCGAAGAATGCGAATTGAGGGACTTGGAAGGAAGGAGAGCCATGAAAGGCAGATAGGAAAGTGAAAGAGGAGACGGTCTTTCCTACAGGTAAGGGACAAAAGGGGAAAACCGGACCCAGCTCAGGAATCCCTCGGGGTCGCCAACTCCCTAACTCACTAGCCGTGAGCCCCTGAGGGTGTAGCACTATCCAGGGCGCATTAGACTTGGTGGGGCTACATACACCCTGCCTCCTTGAGGGCCTTGAGCAGAAGGCAGGAGAGAACATGAAAAGAAAAAGAAGGCTGCTGACCCCTCGCAGAAGGAGGGTATCAGAAAAGATGAGACAAGGGCCAATTACGGCGGGAAATGAAGAGACTCTCTAGGCCTCGGATACCCTAATACCGTCGGGGTCGGAAGAGAACAAGAGTTGTCCAAGTGAGGTCGACAGGAAAGAAGACGGAGAGGATCCAGCACAAGTAAGTGGAAGCAATGCCGGACTCAGCTGGGGTCCCGTGGTCACCACCCACGTTCCACTAGATGTGAGCCCCTGGGGGTGGAAGGAAGAAATGTAGAGTCATGAAAGACAGTTTGGAGGGGAAAGTAGAGAAGGCCCGTGTCAATTTCAATTCGAGAGGAAACCAACGGTCTTAACTCAAGGATCTTTTGAGGTCACCAAATCCTGAGCTCACTATCCACGAGCCCTTGATAGTATATACCATGCACAAGACTACTAGTATTGAAGCCATGACTATAAATTATAGCTGAGATGGACAGGACCCGTAATCCGCATGCCCAATAATCGCATTTTCAAATAGGTGTTTTGCTCTGAATTAACAGAGGGTAAACGATATGTGGGAGGTCAGCGGTGGCGATTCAAAGACGTACTAAAAGCTAAAATGCAAATGTGTCACATTTATATCAATAACTGGGAGACCTTAGCTCTTGATCGCTCTTCCTGGAGATCACTCGTTCATCATGGTGCAATACATTTTGAAGAAAACCGCCGACGATCGATGAAGTATATGAATAGATAGCTTGTGAATGTACACGTATATTACACCAGGTACAGATAATTTTGAATTATCATGACAAAGTTCTGTTGGTAAAATATTCCGGAAGCAGAATTTGTATACACTGAGAACTATCAATGCGTGCTCACTTTCATTGGAAAAGAGACTTCCCTGACGAGCAGTCGGGTCTTTAAACAAGTGTTTGCTGTAAAGCTGTCATACTCCGACAGGCACATCAACATTACTCATTGTGCACACGGGAGACACGTACATTAATTGCAGAGGATGATCTGACAGCCATTGAGCACATTACCAATGACATACTGACGATGCTTTGGCATGGCAGCAATCAATGACCCAGATAACGCTTACTGCGATATGATTTAGAGTCAGTTATGGCGTTAAGATGTTTCTAATAGAGTACATCATCGTATTATATGTATATGTTAAGCATTTTGATGGAATAAGTCATTATGGAACAAGCGTAAAATACCTCCCACAGATCATACTGGTCCACGTAGAGTTTTCAAGAAAATACACTGTTATTTCACTTAATTATGACCCTTAGTACTAACAGAATTTAGTGGGGAGGCAGTGTCTCAATAGCGGCTTCGGTGGCGTAGTCGGTAGCATGCTGAGCTTCTATGCCCAAGATCGCGGGTTCAAATCCGGCCGAAGTCGTTGGATTTTTTAAGAGCGTTAAAAATCCCTCAGTATGCCTTCCTTTGGAGGGGAAGTAAAGCCGGCGGTCCCATGTCACAGATTTATGGCATGTTAAAGAACCTTCCACTAATTACACCTGTGTGAAGCTAAATTGTATAGGTTAAGAATGTAAACAACGCTCTTAGATTCCTACGTTCGTTGCCAAGAGCTGACTGCGGTGGCGTCTGGTAGCTGAGTTCTGAATTAGTAGTCGTTGACGGTGGCGTTTGACGGCAAAAGTAGGAACTATTTGAAAAATCAAAATATTGCAGTCCTTACTTGAATTTAAAAAAACGATAACACACACTAATACAGTCATCACAATTAACACCGTTTATTAGACAGATTCTACACACACCCAAAGTACACGGGGTTATATGACCGCGTTGTCGCAGCCCCTAAACTTAAGAACCAACCAGCCAGTGTCTCAACAAGGTGTTGATTCAGTAGGCCTACGTTGTTAGAAGTATTCCAAGCCATACTGAACGCAGTGCAACCTCTAGGTGTGGAAATGCGTGAAGTGAAGGATCTACAGATCCAAGTGGTCCCACTATTCTGAGTTGAGTCTTAATGTCGGAGAATTGACAGGCCAGCGAAGCTATTGGATATCGTTGTCGAGTTCGTTCAACCACTGTCAAGCATTTCTAGCTAGCTGTGTGGCACATCAATGATCCCTTCCACCTAACGAAAGATAATAATCATGTATGGGTCTGTACGAAGGGCGTATTATATTGTTTTACGCTTTATTTTCTTCTACCTAAATGAAGTACATTACACATCAGTTGAGCGGCTTCGGTGGCGTAGTCGGTAGCATGCTGAGCTTCCATGCCCAAGATAGTGGCTTCAAACCCGGTCGAAGCCGTCGGATTTTTTAAGAGCATTATAAATCCCTCAGTATGCCTTCCTTCGAACGGTAAGTAAATCCGGCGGTCCCATGTCATAGATTTATGGCATTTTAAAGAACCTTCCACTAATTGCACCTGTGTGAAGCTAAGTTGGATAGGATAAGAATGTAAACAACGCTCTTAGGTTTCTACGTTTGTTGCCAAGAGCCGACTGCGGTGGCGTCTAGTAGCTAAGTTCTGAACTTGGCCTAGTAGTCGTTGACGGTGGCGCTTGGCGGCAAAAGTAGGAACTATTTGAAAAATTCTAAGTTGCAGTACTTATATTAAAAACAGATAACACACACTAATACAGTCATCACAATTAACACCGGTTATCAGACAGATTCTACACACACCCAAAGTACACGGGGCAACATGACCGCGTTGTCGCAGCCCCTAAACTTAAGAACCAACCAACACATCAGCTGTTACGTCCAGCTTCCCAACATAATCTCCTGGTAACTTGATGCACTTTTGCTATCGATGGGTAAGTCTCTCCAGACATGATCCAGCCGACTTCATGGCTAGGCTTGTGACCAGTGATAAGACATGGCTTCATTACCATGAGCCACAAACGAAAAAACAATTGATGAAATGGAAGAATAGGGGCAGTCCACCGTCAAAGAAATGTCAAACAGTGCCATCAGGGACACAAAGGGCATCATCCTCACTGACTGGCTGGAATGGGGGGGGGGGGGGGGGGGCAGGATTAACAGTGCAGCATATGTGGCAACCCTTAAGCGCTTACGTCGGGCCATTGAAACTAAGCGGGCAGGAAAAGGGGCTAAAGGGTGCTTCTGCAACATGAAAATGCTCGCCCCCACACTAGCCGAGAGATCACCGCTGCCATTGATGAAATGGGATTCACGGTGCTGCCACATCCACCAAACTCTCCCGACTTGGCACCAAGTGATATCACCTGTTCGGGAACATTAAGAAACCTCTGGACACAGCTGTCAAGGCATGGGTACGCAGCACTCCGAAATAATGGTTTCAGGAAGGTCTGGAGAGACTGACACATCGATGGCAAAAGTGCATAAAGTTACAAGGAGATTATGTTGACAAGGTGAACGTAACAACTGATGTGTAATGTACTTCACGTGGGTAGAAAACAAGATGTTCAGTAAAGAACATATAGCCTACTTTCTCCTAAATGCATGGGTATTGGTATAACCCTTTGTCCTTTTCAAGGAGTATAATTGAATGTTGGTTGTAGTAGCTTGTTGAAATACAACGTGCTATAGGGATATTAAACATGAATATGAGGTGCCCTTTGCTAGTGCTACCTCTGTAAAAACATCATTCAATTCGGTTTCACCGTGTTTGAATTGATCCGGGGAATGGATTTGCACACATACATGGCCGCTATTTGCAAACTATTGGGCTGATGACCTTGTAGTCAGTCATAAGATGCTTTTCACAAAAAGGCATGTTGTTGCAAAATCCGGTAGAGATCAAATTATTAGGATGGTCGAATTTGATTTTAGCTTTTAACATTTGGGTGGCCGTCATTCCGTTTCCGTCAAGATGGCGGCGATATAAAACATGACACTGAGGTGCCTTTTGCTAGTGCTACCACTGTACCAAATTTCATTCAATTCGGTTTCACCGTGTTTAAATTGATAGGGGAGACTCGATTTGCACACATACTTGGCCACCATCTGCAAACTATTGGGCTGATGATCTAGCAGTTTGGTAAGAATATGCTTCCCACATAAAGATTTGTTGTTGCAAAATTTGGTAGAGACTAGATTATTAGGTTGGTCGTAATTACATTTTAGCCTTTAACATTTGGGTGGCCGCGATTACGTTTCCGTCAAGATGGTGGTGATATAAAACATGACACTGAGGTGGACTTTTCTAGTGCTACCTCTGTACCAAATTTCGTTCCATTCGGTTTCACCGTGTTCGAATTAATAGTGGGAATCGATTTTCACACAAAGATGGCCGCCATACGCAAAATATTAGGCTAATGACCTATTAGTTTGGTCAAAGGATGCTCCTTCCATAATGGTATGTTGATGCAAAATTTGGTAGAGATCGGATGATTAGGTTAATCGTAATTTGATTTAAGCTTTGAATATTTGTGTGGCCGCCATTACGTTTCTGTCAAGATGGCGGCGATATAAAACATGACACTGAGGTGCACTTTGCTAGTGCTACCTCTGTACCAAATTTCATTCCATTCGGTTTCACCGTGTTCGAATTAATAGGGGTAATCGATTTTGACACAAAGATGGCCGCCATCCGCAAACTATTGGGCTAATGACCTATTAGATTTTTCAAAGGATGCTTCCTCCATAAAGATATGTTCTTGCAAAATTTGGTAGAGATCGGATGATTAGGTTAGTCGTAATTTGATTTAAGCTTTGAACATTTGTGTGGCCGCCATTACGTTTCCGTCAAGATGGCGGCGATATAAAACATGACACTGAGGTGTCCTTTGATAGTGCTACCTTTGTACCAAATTTCGTTCAATTTGCGCTCATCGTGTTCGAATTGATTTGGGGGACAGACATTCATAGTACACACAAACACACACACTCACAGACTCATACACACACACAGACAGACACACTTTTTTTCGCCCTGTAGTGATCTCATAAGTCTACTTTCATTTTTTGCAAAAATCGAAAGTAGGCTAAAAATAAAGTGTACAACAATATAGTACGCCCATTGTATCATCAGCAAGAAGTATTCACAACCTACTTGCAATAACGCGTATCTCACAATGCTCTACATTTCCATTATTTTCCTTATGATTGGTATCGTCTCCCAGCCATGTGTGGCTGTGACGTCCAACAGAACAGTATTCACGCTAGGGTCATTTTACTGTGTGGTGACCAAAAGGGAAATGAACCTTTATGTTCGACCCTCACTATTATGTGTTTGAAAACTGTATCATAATGATGGTCATTATAACACCGTTTTTCATTACGATACAGTTTCTCCAGCCAATCAGAGCTCGTTCATTGACCAATTAGGTAACGATAATTTCGCGCATGCGCTCAAAATCCAACATGTCGGACATAAACACAACATCGAACTATAATAAATTACCGACATGGAATACCCACCGTCCATATGTTCGCGTAAATAAACTGGCGAATATGAGACAAGAAATAGCACAGTACCTTAAAATCACTAACACTAATTTCTACACAGCGCATTGTCTTCAAATGACTGCGGTGACAATATTACTGAGGGACGGCTGATGTAAACATATGGCTGCATATGGCATTGCAAGCCCACAGAGCGCATGCGTCGGCCGTTCAAAGCTCTTGAAAGACGAAGGTATAACACCCAACGCTCGCTCTGCGATCACAAAATTCCAGTAGCTGACTCTCAACAGATATTTATGAATATTTATGTTAAAACATATAATAAAGTTATAATTATCGTCGAACATAAACAGTCGTATGCAACTCGCCTATAATGGTAATTAAGACACTCGTATGGAAATTATAAAACTCGCATACGCTCGTTTTATAAAAAATACTCGTGTCTTAATTATAGCCATTATAGGCTCGTTGCATAATGTACTATTATGTTCGAAGATGTCGAAATGTAAATATTATATGTCAGAAAACTGTATCATAATGAGGGGCATTATAACACTATTTTTAGCCTACTTTCGAATTTTGCAAAAAATGATAGTAGACTTATGAGATCAACACAGGGCGAAAAAAGTGTGTATGTCTGTGTGTGTGTGTGTGTGTGTGTGTGTGTGTGTGTATGTGTGTGAGTCTGTATGTGTGTGAGTGTGTGTACTCTGAATGTCTGTCCCCCCTATCAATTCGAACACGGTGAACGCAAATTGAACAAAATATGGTGCAAAGGTAGCACTAGCAAAGGACACCTCAGTGTCATGCTTTATATCGCCGCCATCTTGACGGAAACGTAATGGCGGCCACACAAATGTTCAAAGCTTAAATCAAATTACGACTAACCTAATCATTCGATCTCTACCAAATTTTGCAACAACATACCTTTACGGAGGGAGCATCCTTGGACCAAACTAATAGGTCATCAGCCTAACAGTTTGCGGATGGCGGCCATCTTTGTGTGAAAATCGATTCCCCCTATCAATTCAAACACGGTGAAACCGAATTGAACGAAATTTGGTACTGGGGTAGCACTAGCAAAGGGCACCTCAGTGTCATGTTTTATATCGCCGCCATCTTGACGGAAACGGAATGACGGCCACCCAAATGTTAAAAGCTTAAATCAAATTACGACCATCCTAATAATTTGATCTCTACCAAATTTTGCCTTTTTGTGGAAAGCATATTATGACTGACTACAAGGTCATCAGCCAAATAGTTTGCTAGTAGTGGCAATGTATGTGTGCAAATCCATTCCCCATATCAATTCAAACACGGTGAAACCGAATGAAATTTTTTACGGAGGTAGCACTAGCAAAGGGCACCTCATATTCATGTTTAATATCCCTATAGCACGTTGTATTTCAACAAGATACTACAACCAACATTCAATTATACCCCTTGAAAAGGACAAAGAGTTATAACAATACCCATGCATTTAGGAGAAAGTAGGCTATATGTTCTTTACTGAACATCTTGTTCATTATGGTCGGTCAAGCTGTATGCCTCTCACCAAGGGGGACCGGGTTCGATTCCCGGTCACTGCATGTGAGATTTTCGATGTGAAATGCCATGTTCTGTGGTTCGGATTCCACGTAAAACGGAGGTCCCGTGTATTATGATCGCGAGATTAACGGTCACGTTAAACTACGAGCTTCCTTCCTTCCTTCCTTCCTTTGTTCATTATGAAACAGTTTCTCCCACCAATCAGAGCTCTAAAAACAGTTGTGTGACCAATTATGTAAGGATAGCGCATCGCATTTGCTCTGACTTCCACGGCTTCCTATTTAAAATTTCACTGCGTGGCTAGTGTCATAGTGGGGTAGCCTATTTGAGGAGGCCATGGTCAAATACAAGGTATTCTCTGCGTCCCATGCACTCTGTTCAGTACATAAAATTGGCGAAAACTCGACAAATATTTATGAATATTTATGTTCGAACATAAAATAGTCACAATATCGTCGAACATAAACAGTCGTATGCAACTCGCCTATTGTGGTAATTAAGACAGTCGTATGGAAATTATAAAACGAGCAAAGCGAGTTTTATAAACATACTCGTCTCTTAATTATTGCAATCATAAGCTCGTTGCATAATGTACTATAAATACACTGTACTGTAGGAGTGCATAATTTCACACAAATATACTTTTCTACAGTACAATGAATTTAGAGGTTATTTTGCTTTGAACTCGTGAATAGTTCTGTTGGACGGCACATCCACACACGGCTGGGAGGCGTAACCAATAGGAAATGATGGGAAAGGACGAGCATTGTCTGATAGGTTGTATTGGAAGTTCAGCGATCTTGCTTTGCAAGCTCTAACTGTCGAAACTGCAAGTGATACGAGGGATTGTTTTAAAACAGGTACCTTAATAGTGTTCTGCGGGGTGAACGAAAATTGTAGTAGTTCTTTCCCAATGGTGCCAGAAGGAGAAGGCAGCTCTCCAACTTGCGGACAGACTCGATAGCAGATGTAACACAGGGTGTTCGTTAAAGGATGTCCAATAAAATCACTGTTGGATAAAAGAAACATTATACCTATCAATTTAAGTACAGGAATAAGTATTTTGGTTTGTTAATTTCAGTCAATCAACACACAGTTATACCAAATTACATTAGGTGGGAAATGTGAGACTCTATATTAAAACTTAATGCGTGTTATTTGCACGGATTACAAGAGGATGGCATGTTCCGTTCGTAAATCGAACATCTTCAGATCAGTCATATGTACAAGACAGCAAGCGGCTTTATCAAACTCGCCTGAGGATATGATTGAGTATTTGAATGGTATGGACTAAGTTTTGAGGAAAGAATTTATGATGAAAATTAATAAATGTAAAACAAATAATGGAATCCAGTCGAAATAATTCATAAACCTCTATGGACAATAAATTGGCAGGTTAAAGGCTAAAGGAAGTAGGAGACTTATGTTACTTAGAAAGCAAATTAACCAGTGATGGACGAAGCGAAGAGCATATAAAAATCGGTTGGCTCAGGCGAGGAAAGCATTTCTACAAAAAAGGAATCTGTTGACATCGAATATAGATTTAGTTATTAGGAAGTCATTTTTGAAAGCCTTTGTCTGATAGGACTGTTGGTGCAGCAGAAAAGAGGAGAATTGAAGCATTTGATATGTGGTGTTACAGGAGAATGATGAAGATCAGATGGGTAGATTGGGTTACAAACGAAGAGGTATTAAGACGAGTGGGAGAGGATAGATGTTTCTAGTGACTGTTAATGAAAAGAAGAGATAGGTTGGTAGGACACATATTAAGATACCCAGGAATAGCAAGCTTAGTTATGGAAGGAAAGGTCGAGGACACGGACCGTAGGGGTAGACCAAGGTTAGAATATGTTAAAAAGATTGCCTCGGATGTAGGGTGTGGTAGCTATGTAGAGATGAAACGATTAGCTCAGGACAGGGACGCATGGATTGCTGCATCAAACCAGTCAAAAGACTGAAGACTCAAACAACAGCAACAACATAATAACGCATAATGGCACACACAAATATTTGCGTTCCTCCATTTATCAGTTAATATTGTTTATAAGACAAATCTGAAAATGGCTTTAAAGCTTCCTCTATGAAGCAACATTCTGCGAGACATCAGAAAGAATATAGACAGTGAAATGAGACACATTGCCAAAACCTACAAAACCAAGGAAAGATATTTAATAATGTAGCACAACTAGGCATTACAGTATACGTATCAACAGGTGGTCAAAATGTCCACTACCCAACTCAAGGTATCTCGCTCGATCCACGACACTCTGACTTGCCCTTCGTACCTGCTCATCCGAATGGTAGGGACGGCTGTATGCAAGTAAGCGACGATTTCTGCAAATATTCACTACTAAGTACTAACATAAGTGGTATGTAGTGTTCTCTCCCTTAGATTCTTATTATTTATTTATTTTGCGTATGGCTTTTATTGCCGCAAATGTCCGAGTACATGTTCGGCTCGCCAGAGGCTCCTTCAAGTGGACACGCATGGAGTGAGCTACAAGTTCCGTTCAATTTCAAGTAGTTCCAACTTTCGCTACCCGATTTTCACTGACACCTAGTGGTGAACGTTGGAACGTTGATAGAGCGTTTCAACGAAATCTAACCTACAAATTTAGCTTCACACAAGTTTAGTTAGTGGTAGGATCTTTTATATGCCATAAATCTATTACATGGGACCGCCGGCTTTACTTCCCCTTCAAATGAAGGCATACAGAAGGATTTTAACGCTCTTAAATAATCCGACGACTTCGGCCGGGTATGGACCCATGATCTTGGGCACAGCAGTTCAGCATGCTACCAACTACGCCACCGAAGCCGCTACTTACCTTGTTAACGAGCGGCAACTCAACGTTAGACAGTAGCACGCGCTGACAATAACCACTGTTCGCTGCTGAACAATAGCTGATAGTTCTTGACCAGTAGCATACTTAACCCGGGAGGGGTCGCGTCAAAATTGTTTCGTGATGGGTCGCGCACGGTCATTATGACTGGGATGTATAAAATATTTTTGTTGTTGTTGCAAAACACATATCATTCTTATGGAAAAATATATCCATGAAACTAAATACCAGGATTTGTACCGAAACACATTGTACTGTATTATTGAAGAAAAATATATCAATGAAACCCAATTAATCAATTGATTTACATCCTCGGAATTATCCTGGGCAGCATCAGGATTGGTGCATTCCACCCAGGTAGCACATGTAAGTTCCTTACGAATCATCCTCCAGATCCACCAATCGGTTGAACTAGCCTTGAAAATACAGCGAGTCCAGAATTATCAACGGAAAACGATCCCTGAGGCTGCATACCAGCGAACACTCCCATGTACACCGTGTGAAAAAAAGCTCTCCACTAACTGACTGGGAATGAAAGTGGGAACAGCAAACGCAGACACGTGCAGTGGATGAGTCCATTGAAAAGTATAGGAGGGGAGGAAGCTTTACGCCATGAAATTATTTTGGAGGAATAAACAAGATGTTCAGTAAAGAACATATAGCCTATTTTCTCCTAAATGCATGGGTATTGGTATAACTCTTTGTCCTTTTCAAGGAGTATAATTGAATGTTGGTTGTAGTAGCTTGTTGAAATAAAACGTGCTATAGGGATATTAAACATGAATATGAGGTGCCCTTTGCTAGTGTTACCTCTGTAAAAAATTTCATTCAAATCGGTTTCACCGTGTTTGAATTGATATGGGGAATGAATTTGCACACATACATGGCCGCTTGCAAACTATAGGGCTGATGACCTTGTAGTCAGTCATAAGATGCTTTCCACAAAAAGGCACGTTGTTGCAAAATCTGGTAGAGATCAAATTATTAGGATGGTCGTAATTTGATTTAAGCTTTTACCATTTGGGTGGCCGTCATTCCGTTTCCGTCAAGACGGCGGCGATATAAAACATGACACTGAGGTGCCCTTTGCTAGTGCTACCTCTGTACCAAATTTCGTTCAATTCGGTTTCACCATGTTTGAATTGATAGGGGGAATCTATTTGCACTTATACTTGGCCACCATCTGCAAACTATTGGGCTGATGATCTTGCAGTTCGGTCAGAATATGCTTCGCACATAAAGATATGTTGTTGCAAAATTTGGTAGAGACTAGATTATTTGGTTGGTCGTAATTACATTTTAGCTTTTAACATTTGGGTGACCGCGATTACGTTTCCGTCAAGATGGCGGTGATATAAAACATGACACTGAGGTGCCCTTTGCTAGTACTACCTCTGTACCAAATTTCGTTCCATTCGGTTTCACCGTGTTCGAATTGATAGGGGGAATCGATTTTCACACAAAGATGGCCGCCATCCGCAAAATATTAGGCTAATGACCTATTAGTTGGGTCAAAACATGCTCCCTCCATAAAGGTATGTTGTTGACAAATTTGGTAGAGATCGGATGATTAGGTTAATCGTAATTTGATTTAAGCTTTGAACATTTGTGTGGCCGCCATTACGTTTCCGCCAAGATGGCGGTGATATAAAACATGACACTGAGGTGCCCTTTGCTAGTGCTACCTCTGTACCAAATTTCGTTCAATTCGGTTTCACCGTGTTCGAATTGATAGGGGGAATCGATTTTCACACAAAGATGGCCGCCATCCGCAAAATATTAGGCTAATGACCTATTAGTTGGGTCAAAACATGCTCCCTCCATAAAGGTATGTTGTTGCAAAATTTGGTAGAGATCCGATGATTAGGTTAGTCGTAATTTGATTTAAGCTTTGAACATTTGTGTGGCCGCCATTACGTTTCTGTCCAGATGGTGGCGATATAAAACGTGACACTGAGGTGTACCTTTGCTAGTGCTACGTTTGTACTGTGCCCGTTTCTCCAATGGGACAGGCGATCACCCGGCCAACATCCCGGCCCCATCAGAAGAAACAGCCAAGGGAGTGGGTAAAAAAAATTAGGGCGTGAATCTTGGTTCATACAGACAAGACTAAAAGAAATACTCCAGCGAGCCAGAGACAAAGGGTCTCGGATCGTTTACGGGTTGGGATGGCAAATTGACTGAACCAGGATTCAAAAGCAAACTCCTTAACTTGAATTAACAAACAGAGAAGAAAGGAAAAGCCCTCGTAAAGGATAAATAAATATGCAACCTGCCTACCACGCACGAGTATAGAGTTAGGGTGGGACAAAGTCCGAAAAAACAATAAAGTTCATAGTCCCTAAACAAACAAACAAACAAAAAAAAACTTATTCAAACTCGTGGGTGTCCTCTCTTAAAGTTCCGACAAGGAGATCGCCTTTCAAAAAGCTAAATTAACCCTTAATTTATCGGTGCACACGCATGTAAAGATCACTAGCCACTTATCACAAAGTTCACCTGCGGCAAAAGCTCTAAGAAAATATTGAATATCTACGTATATTACAACTGTCTACCCTTATACAGGAATGGACGGATCTCCTCTATCGAACTGCAAATTAATAACTAAAGAGCATTATATTACATCAAATAGCACTCAAACATCAACTCAGCTTCACATAATATGGCATTTCAACAATTAATTATAACTTATCATAAATTATTAACACACCCAGATTGTGCTTACATATTTACACTACTAATTATTATTATTATTACTGATTTATATTCGCCTTTCAAACAACCTTGATACACTGTCATATTTGTAATTAAATTATAGCATTGTCTAATGTTTATGAAAGGTTAAGAACCTCGTAATAAGGCACCCTAGCGTATTTCATACTCACAACGAACATTTAATCGCAACCCTTCCGTCGAACACTCTGTGTGAGGATCCGAACAATCTGACTGTCGAGCGCACTACCAATTACACCCCTGCGCTATTCAATATACAACTCATCGATAAACGTAACACGTTCGTCAAGAGGACCCTGTCCTCACAAATTCAATTCAACGGACATACGTCGTCCCGTGAATAACCTCGTCATATATGACGGAATAATACCATATCTAATTATCACATTAACTTTACACAACATCATTACAAAAAATCACGCACTATTAGCATGTCTCAAGAACCCACACTAACAGAGCGTATCAACTTTATCGGGACCACGAGGTCGTATGATAATATGGCATCCTATCCAAGGAACCTTATTCGACAATCTCCAACCATATTCATTTTGCTATTAAAATCAATGCAATCCGTGACAAACCTTTCCGAATTAAATTCGTATAATGACCTCGGAAATAGAGATGCTAGAATCTCCCAGCAAAATGGGCATCTCATATTATCGTTACCCCCATTTCAAATTATTATTATTATTATGTCTCAGAGAATAAATGTATGTCTTACTCCTCCCATTGATGCTGTTAATTTATGTAAGTCAAACGACCCGAAAAGAAAAGGACAAAAAAAATCTGTACAACCCTATGAGAAAATGATACTCTTTTTTCAATCTGGAATAAATGATTATAAATGGCGTTAAGTTATACGATCTCAGGTTATCTCATGGCACGGCTATCCGAGGTAGAAGTTCTCTTCTTCCTGATCAACAAGGATGGAAATGAAACGTCTTACTTTAGATCCGGTGTCCTCGGAAACCCCTGGCGTCGGCGTCGTCTGCGGCATTAGGGCGGCGTTGTTCCTCCAGCGTCTCTGCGATGTGGTCTCCCAGCGTACTGGTAGAGGTATACGCACCCGGCACCTCTCGATCTCCTGGCGACGCCCATGTCCGCCCACTGGTTGCCCCCGGTCACCTTCAGCAGCGGCGTCTCCTGACGTCCCAACCATGGTCCACTCGTCCATCTCGTCGTGACCGTTCACCCCATTATGGCCCCTTTAGAGGTTCAGTGCAGCATAATTTGCGTATTAATATGCATGTTGATTCCCAGAATATTTGAGTCCATGGTTATTAAGTTCTTGCCGCCGTGTGGCAATATTACATTTCACTATATCAGAGCACTTTCACGCCCACGCACTATAGCGTCTAGTTCCTGGTTCACTTGAATTATATGTATTCACTTTCCTCAACCAGTGACACACTTCCTTCCACGAGGAGCTATTTCGACCTGGACTTGACCGACATATCAAGTTGCCTGCGGCCTGCAGTCTTCCAACACAAGCTTAAAGTAGATGTAGCCTTCCCCGATGCATTCTCACTGCGTCTCTTAAAATGCCGCACTGCTATGCTATTTTCGAATGGATGTCTGTTATAATATAGGGCCTCGCGATAATGCTTCGCCTCGACTATCGTTATTATTGTTCTTTCCCTGATACTCGTAATGTTAAACACCTCCCGGTATTCATCTTTAATAAACATAAATTGTCGGCATGAACGGACCTTCCCTTATCAGTTCTGACTATTTCTCACATACTAGCGAGTCCGATATCGTCTTGAAATTCACACTGTTCGACAAACAAACTGACATACTTCACTGTGAACAACTCACTGGCACTACATGCACGCTAGCTTCATGGCCTGCTGATCACTCCTTGTGTCAAATGGCCACGAGCACTGACCACTCACGAAAATCGTTCAAGTTCCCGATGCAAATTACTGTCTACGTGACATGGGCTACTCGTCCGTGCTCCGCTGGATAACATACTCGTCCACGCACTATTGACTCACTGAACATTCCGGAGCTGCGTCCTCCTTCGAGAAAAAAAGTGGAAGGGGTTGGAACCTTCTGGAGTATTCACCTACTCTCGCGGTTGCCTCGCCGCGTCATGCCATGACGTCATACTGACCCTCCGGTCTCCTCTCGATCTTCTGTCATCCGTGGCCGGTAATTGACTCTGACTGGATCGGTCACATCTCTCCCGCGGCCTTCAAAATATAAGCGGTGGGAACATAGCTTATATTTTTCCTCAAGTGATGCATGTGAACGATCCTTTCAGTCATCTCCTCAATGCTGACTAACGGGCTCGCCTGTGATACTTCCGCAGATTCGCGGAATTGAAATTCCCAACAAGTGCATTCGTGACGTTGTCAACCACCCTATAGCAGTTGTTGTCCATCACTCTGGCAATCCTATGGGGTCCCGAAAATGGGCGCGCAAATTTCCCATACACTCTGAGTGGTAAGTTTGATGACGTAGGTTTCCGAATCAGCACCAGGTCATTGACTCGAAGTGGTTCGCGAAAACGGTGGCCAGCCTTCCTTCTCTCCCGTTTCTGCGCCTGTAGCTGCATCCTCTCCCGAGCCAGTTCGTTTCTCCTTTGCACCGACGGCTCAATCTCTGGGGGTGCCTGTATAACAGCATGCCAAGGTCTACTTGGTTTTCGTCTATGGTGCAGAAGACAAGGAATTTGTCGGGTACTCTCATGTGTTGTAGAGTTCAAGCAACGTTCAATTATGGGTACCACTTCCATCCATCTATGATGCTGTTCATGACAGTAAATCTGGCAGTATTTTCCAATCTCTGCATTTACCCTTTCGACTGGATTTCCTTCTGGGTATCTTATGGAGCTCAAGATATGCCTTATGCCGAGTCGTACCATAGCTTCTTGAAATTCGGCGCTCGTGAACTGCGTTCCGTGATCGCTCAGAAGGAACTCTGGCTTCCCTGCAGTTGGAATCACGCCGGTTTCAATCCTGCGAATTACGTACCGGGATGTTGCCTTCTGTATAGGATGCAACATGACTAATTTGGTAAACACATCCGTCGTCACCAAGATGTATTGGTTACCCCTGGTGGACCTCGGAAGGGGGCCATACAGGTCCGTAGCCATTAATTCATTCGGACGTGTCGGTATAATAGCCCTCGGCTTCTCCTTAGATACGTCCGATGGGAACTTGCACCTCTGACAGATGTCGCATGTCCTGATTACCGCTCGTATGGTTTTTCCCATATACTCCCAGGTAAATGTTTCTCTTATGGCGTGTAAGGTTTTATCACATCCTCCATGCCCAATAGATCGGTGAGCCAACCAAACCACTGCTGAAATCAACTTCGGCGGCATCCTGAAATATCTCTTGAATTTCAATCAGTTCGGGAGGACCAAGGTTTGAGGAATTTCTTACTTTGAAGTTTTTTTTTGTTGATCTGACCGACTTGTGTCAGGTGGTCGGTCAGCTTCCCCCGTTGGTGCGGATGGATTACTCCGTAATTGTTGTAAATATTACTGGCTCTCTCGATGTCTTTCCGTATAGCTCGGCCGCGACCCCTGCGAACGAGAATCCCTATCGGCATTCTGTCTCTGATAATATTGATTTGACTGCCTTCGCTGATATTCACCATATCGTCCCTTCGTATTGATGAATCGGGATCTCCTACGCTCTTCGTACGGTTTATTCCTCCATCTGGGTCGCTCGTCTGTTCCACCGTAGCTCCTATCTCGGCTCCGATAGTACCCTGTGTCCCTTGGCCTGTCCATCTCCCGCGGCGTTCGCTCTTCCGTCTGCGCAATTTTGTCAATCACGACCGTGTTTACATCTCTATTTTCCTGTCGTCCGGACCTCGCCTGTAACTGTGCGCTAGTGTGGTCAAGTTTTCGAAGAATCTCTTCACATCCCTCTAAAGTCTCGGCTCCTGACGCTATTACACTCTTCTGGACCTCCACAGGTAACTGTCGTATAATGGCTTGGACCAATTCGTCCTCCGGCACTGGTGGAGTCAAATACTGCAGCCTGGCGAGTTGCGATGCGAAGTACCCCGCATACCTAGTCAGATTGGACGTCGCATACCGTTTAGCGTATAGTTCCACCCGTATGTTCAATTGTTCTTCAGGGCTCCAAGAGCGTTTGATTAATAATTGTTCGAACTCGTCCGTGCTCGTGAACGTGTATCGAAATGCGCAAAACCAAGTTAATGCTGTCGATTCCAGGGACCTCTCAATAACTCTTAGTTCCCTCTCACGTGGTATCTTATTTTCTGCCATGTATTCACGGACCTCCCTCATAAATTCGATGGGTGTGACGTTATTAGTCCCATTGTTCCCCGAGAATTTCCTTCGCTGGTGGTCTATACTTCTAATGATAGTCAGGTGTCCCGCGGGGTTTGTACTCTGTATTCTCGGCGTTGCAACCACCTCTCCCGCCTTTCTAGAAGATGGGGCGTTTTCACTTTCCGTCCCGTTAAGAGGTGGCGTGTTTTCAATTTCGGACCATCTAACCCTTTCTGACTCCGATTTGTCTTTTATCTGCGTCATTTCCGCCTCTAAGTTGCCTAATCGAGTGAGTTTCCTTCCCTGTTGAATAATGATCTTCTCCTCCAACTCAACAATGGAAGTGTGGATAGATTCTCTCACATGTTCGAATAATGTCGTTTGTGAATGAGTGATTTTCCTGTCATACGTGTCCTGGAATGATTCAACCTGTATCTGCATGTTTTTCACGTCCTTCGCAACCTCTTCTTTCCAACCTGACACGTCCTGTTTCAACTTATCCAGGGTTTCCTCGTTAGACTGACCAATTTGCTCAATTTTTGCCGTCAAATCTTGTCCCATGACTTTAATATTACTGTTCAACTTCTCCTCAAGTCCTTCAATATTCCCCCGAAGCGAACTCTGAGTATCCCTGATTTGCCGTGCCATAGAATCTTTGAGCTACGCGGTGAGCACTTGGAATGTAGTTTCTAACTTTTTATCGAGTAGATTAATCTTATTATCTATAGCCTTTCCTGATAGCTTAAGATTACGTTCTACAGCATCAATGTTTTTCTGCAAATGCGATTCTAAACTCTTATGATTAGATCCCATGACTTCTAATAAGTCGGTTCTGAGATCATCACCTTTATCACTAACATCTTTTTTTATTCCTGCTATTTGAGTGCCGACACCCTCTTGTGCCCTCTGTACCTCTGCTACTTGAGTACCGACACCCTCTTGTGCCCTCTGTACCTCTGCTATTTGAGTACCGACACCCTCTTGTGCCCTCTGTACCTCTGCTATTTGAGTACCGACACCCTCTTGTGTCGTCTGTAAGCGATCCATATCGCTCTTCATGTTTGTCTTAATTGACCCAATACTATCCTTAACATTATTCATTTCAGTGGTTAGACCATTTAATCCATCTTGGATTTGTTTTAATATATCAGCTATATTTTCTGCGGTTACTACTCGTGACATCTTACAATACAACTTAAATATAGGGGCCTACAGGGGAATGTAGTTCGTCGAGTATAGCCATGACCTGAGATCGTGTACCAACCCTGTCAAATGGTTCACTAAAGGCTCAGTGTGATACGAGGTTAATTTTACACAAGAATTACACATGGCAAGCATCGCGCCCCCATCAAAGGCACGAATCTGACCACTCAGTATACTCCCATCACAACAACAAATGATTGAGTAAAAAAACATGCCCTTGACGAAGACGAAACGCACCATCGTCGTCGAGCCAACACGTTAGCGGCGCCACTTCCCCCTCCCTGTGCCCGTTTCTCCAATGGGACAGGCGATCACCCGGCCAACATCCCGGCCCCATCAGATGAAACAGCCAAGGGAGTGGGTAAAAAAAAATTAGGGCGTGAATCTTGGTTCATACAGACAAGACTAAAAGAAATGTTCCAGCGAGCCAGAGACAAAGGGTCTCGGGTCGTTTACGGGTTGGGATGGCAAATTGACTGAACCAGGATTCAAAAGCAAACTCCCTAACTTGAATTAACAAACAGAGAAGAAAGGAAAAAGCCCTCGTAAAGGATAAATAAATATGCAACCTGCCTACCACGCACGAGTATAGAGTTAGGGTGGGACAAAGTCCGAAAAAACAATAAACTTCATAGTCCCTAAACAAACAAACAAAAAAATATACTTATTCAAACTCGTGGGTATCCTCTCTTAAAGTTCCGACAAGGAGATCGCCTTTCAAAAAGCTAAATTAACCCTTAATTTATCGGTGCACATGCATGTAAAGATCACTAGCCACTTATCACAAAGTTCACCTGCGGCAAAACTCTAAGAAAATATTGAATATCTACGTATATTACAACTGTCTACCCTTATACAGCAATGGACGGATCTCCTCTATCGAACTGCAAATTAATAACTAAAGAGCATCATATTACATCAAATAGCACTCAAACATCAACTCAGCTTCACATAATATGGCATTTCAACAATTAATTATAACTTATCATAAATTACTAACACACCCAGATTGTGCTTACATATTTACACTACTAATTATTATTATTATTACGGATTTATATTCGCCTTTCCAACAACCTTGATCCACACTGTCATATTTGTTATTGTAATTAAATTATAGCATTGTCTAATGTTTATGAAAGGTTAAGAACCTCGTAATAAGGCACCCTAGCGTATTTCATACTCACAACGAACATTTAATCGCAACCCTTCCGTCGAACACTCTGTGTGAGGATCCGAACAATCTGACTGTCGAGCGCACTATCAATTACACCCCTGCGCTATTCAATATACAACTCATCGATAAACGTAACACGTTCGTCAAGAGGACCCTGTCCTCACAAATTCAATTCAACGGACATACGTCGCCCCGTGAATAACCTCGTCATATATGACGGAATAATACCATATCTAATTATCACATTAACTTTACACAACATCATTACAAAAAATCATGCACTATTAGCATGTCTCAAGAACCCACACTAACAGAGCGTATCAACTTTATCGGGACCACGAGGTCGTATGATAATATGGCATCCAATCCAAGGAACCTTATTCGACAATCTCCAACCATATTCATTTTGTTATTAAAATCAATGCAATCCGTGACAAACCTTTCCGAATTAAATTCGTATAATGACCTCGGAAATCGAGATGCTAGAATCTCCCAGCAAAATGGGCATCTCATATTATCGTTACCCCATTTCAACTTATTATTATGATTATGTCTCAGAGAATAAATGTATGTCTTACTCCTACCATTGATGCTGTTAATTTATGTAAGTCAAACGACCCGAAAAGAAAAGGACAAAAAAATCTGTACAATCCTATGAGAAAATGATGCTCTTTTTTCAATCTGGAATAAATGATTATAAATGGCGTTAAGTTACACGATCTCAGGTTATCTCATGGCACGGCTATCCGAGGTAGAAGTTCTCTTCTTCCTGATGAACAAGGATGGAAATGAAACGTCTTACTTTAGATCCGGTGTCCTCGGAAACCCCTGGCGTCGGCGTCGTCTGCGGCATTAGGGCGGCGTTGTTCCTCCAGCGTCTCTGCGATGTGGTCTCCCAGCGTACTGGTAGAGGTATACGCCCCCGGCACCTCTCGATCTCCTGGCAACGCCCATGTCCGCCCACTGGTTGCCCCCAGTCACCTTCAGCAGAGGCGTCTCCTGACGTCCCAACCATGGTCCACTCGTCCATCTCGTCGCGACCGTTCACCCCATTATGGCCCCTTTAGAGGTTCAGTGCAGCATAATTTGCGTATTAATATGCATGTTGATTCCCAGAATATTTGAGTCCATGGTTATTAAGTTCATGCCGCAATGTGGCAATATTACATTTCACTATATCAGAGCACTTTCACGCCCACGCACTATAGCGTCTAGTTCCTGGTTCACTTGAATTATATGTATTCACTTTCCTCAACCAGTGACACACTTCCTTCCACGAGGAGCTATTTCGACCTGGACTTGACCGACATATCAAGTTGCCTGCGGCCTGCAGTCCTCCAACACAAGCTTAAAGTAGATGTAGCCTTCCCAGTTGCATTCTCACTGCGTCTCTTAAAATGCCGCACTGCTATGCTATTTTCGAATGGATGTCTGTTATAATATAGGGCCTAGCGATAATGCTTCGCCTCGACTGTCGTTATTATTGTTCTTTCCCTGATACTCGTAATGTTAAACACCTCCTGGTATTCATCTTTAATAAACATAAATTGTCGGCATGAACGGACCTTCCTTTATCAGTTCTGACTATTTCTCACATACTAGCGAGTCCGATATCGTCTTGAAATTCACACTGTTCGACAAACAAACTGACATACTTCACTGTGAACAACTCACTGGCACTACATGCACGCTAGCTTCATGGCCTGCTGATCACTCCTCGTATCAAATGGTCACGAGCACTGACCACTCACGAAAACCGTTCAAGTTCCCGATGCAAATTACTGTCTACGTGACATGGGCTACTCGTCCGTGCTCCGCTGGATAACATACTCGTCCACGCACTATTGACTCACTGAACATTCCGGAACTGCGTCCTCCTTCGAGAAAAAAAAGTGGATGGGGTTGGAACCTTCTGGAGCATTCCCCTACTCTCGCGGTTGCCTTGCCGCGTCATGCCATGACGTCATACTGACCCTCCAGTCTCCTCTCGATCTTCTGTCATCCGGGGCCGGTAATTGACCCTGACTGGATCGGTCACAGTACCAAATTTCGTTCAATTCGCGTTCACCGTGTTCGAATTGATAGGGGGGGGGGGCAGACATTCAGAGTACACACTCACACACACACAGACTCACACACACACACAAACACACACACATACACACACTCAGACAGACACACTTTTTTTCGCCCTGTGTTGATCTCATAAGTCTACTTTCATTTTTTGAAAAAATCGAAAGTAGGCTAAAAATGTATGCGCCCGGTCTAAGAGACCGTGACGCGACCCCTCACGGGTTAATATGTTTCTCCACGGGGAGTTCAGGGTTCGGTCCTTGCTGCCGGCTCGCTTGTCAAGTCTCCAGTGTTGCACAGTTGCATGCATTTCTGCCCAGTCTCACTGCTTGCTCTCAGTAGCCACAGTGGGGAGTTGACAACACTGTTCCTTGAGCTGGCAAAGCCTTGGCTCCACACAGACATGGGATTTAAACATAGCCGCCCAGCTAGGTTTCAAAAGTGAGCCGGTCGTTAACAAGAGAAAGAACTCTATAATGTCGTGGGTGCATTTTGGATCATTTCAAGTGATATTCAGGTTAGATAAACCATGCCTGAAACTACATGACATTCCTTGAGGATAATAATAATAATAATAATATCGTACGGGCTTGGGTGCCGGGTGCAAGCTTTGTTATTTGTCAACCAGAGGGCAGTTTGCATGTCAAATTTCGTCGTTCCTTTCAACGCTATGAAAGTCAAGAAGGTTAGATAACTAAGCACCTTGACACTATAGCGCTTTCTGGTAGAGAATGGAGGAACATTGTGTTGGCGGAAAATCCCGAGATTAATTTTGCCATTATGAACATGGCCTACTGAATTCATATGGGTCCTTTAACATGCCAACAAAAAGACATGCATGTCGTGATTTTTGTCGCCTTTCAAAAATCACTTACAACGGCCAGGAGCGAACCTGCAAGGTTGGGGGGTTGGTAGTTTGACACGTTAACCACTCACCCACCGTGGCAAGCTCCTTGAGGATAAACTTGTTGTATATTATCGATATTTGACTTACCCCGATTATCTTTCTAACGCTCTCTGACTATTGAACGTCAATTTCTATTCACATTCCGCATAATTCATACACACGTTCAGCTAGGTATACGAGACACAATATCTGATATTCAAGGTAGTATCTCGTTTAATATTTTAGATACATGTTTTTGCATCATATTTATTGACATTATTTCGTATATGTCAGTATTTTGCGAGCCAGGAGACCGTCGAACAAAATCCCCCAGTATTATGAATAACATAAATTGATATTGTAGTGGGAGACTGGAATACTCTTGTAGGGAAAGGAAGATAAGAAAATATAGCAGGGGAATGTGAATTGGGTGAAAGGAACGGTCGATGAAGCAGGCAGATATCCTTCTGCGCCAAGAACAAATTGGTCACAGCTAAACCATTATTCAAAAAGAAGTTCCGTGACGAACTAAAGAGCCTACTTTTCTTAAAATTTAAGATTCATGCCAATGATTTATCTATATGGATCTATCTAGAATAATGACGAAATTAAGTTGGTAATATTGAAATTTCTAATTAGTTCGAAATACTGTATACCTGGCATAGTGTAGCCTAATAGAGAACTAAAGTTGGCAGCCCTGGTGACTGAATATATTCTTAGTTCCATTTCTTAAGGTACAGAATAAAAAAAATTGGTTGAAGTCCAATGGATAGCACGGACGTTACATGCAGTTAAACACTGGATCTAACAGCGTGCATAAAATCATATTGACAACAATGACATACATGTATTTGTCAGAAATAATTTGAGATATTATGATCTATTGTTGTGTCAATTTTGAATGAAATCCATTAGTTAGTGTAGAAGTAACATGCATTTTAAAGTTGGACCTCTCAGCATCCTTAGAATCATGTTGGTAGCACTGACGTATATAAGTTACTCCAAATTAATATAGAATGTCAGGTACTATACGTGTGCATAGTTTAAAGCTGTCGGCTTGCATACTTTCTGATATATGGGTATTTGGATAAAAAAATGAGAGCATTTATTAACAGTTGGCAGCCCTTGAGGCTCTTAAGAATACGCTGTCATATATGTTTATGTACACATAGCACATACGAAATTTGGTTGAAATCCAATCGATACTGTAGAAGTTATATGCATTTAAAATTTGGATATATCAGCAGGCTTATAATCATTTTGGCAACTCTGCCATGTATGGCCTCCTGGAAATTAAACTGCAATTTTATTATCTATACGTTTGCCAATTTTGAAATAGCTCCCATTCATACCTTCTAAGATATCCAACATGGAGCTCAAATTTCAATTGCGATTTTTCAGCAGTTGGTAGCACTGACATCATTTTCAAATATGGCCGTGAAATATTCAGGTGTAGATCTTTATTCCTACCAAATTTTGTTTCGAATGCTGCAGCCGTTTAGGAGTTGATAAGGGGGAACACACACACAGCCAGACAGACAGAAGGACAGACAGAAGGACAGACACACATTTGCCTGATCTCATAAGTCTACTTTTTCCTCCTTTTTGCAAAATGTGAAAAGTAGGCACAGAAGAAAATACACATATGGATGAGACCAGGAGCTGCAAGAAGATTTACAAATTCACTTCATCATGGTCAAGCAGAGATTTCAAAACCAGATATTGGATTGTAATACATTTCTTTGGGCTGACATAAATGCTGACCACAATCTGGTTGTTATGAAATGAAGATTAAATACGAAGAAACTGAGGAAAATTCAGAAGTGAACAAGAAGTTCCGTGAAGAACTATGCAGCCTACTTTTCATGCCAATGATTATTCTACAGTATATGAACCTATCTAGAATAATGACAAAATGAAGTTGGTAATATCGAAATATCAAATTAGTTCAAAATATACCTGGTATAATGTAGCCTAATAGAGCACTACGGTTGGCAGCCCTGGTGACTGAATATATTGTTAGTTCCATCTCTTAAGGTACAGAATACAAAATTAGGTTCAAGTCCAATGGACGTTACATGCAGGTATACAGCACGCGTAAAAGCATGTTGCCAACAATACCATGCGTGTGCAGATCAAAAATAATCTGAAATATTATGATATCTTGTTGTGCCAATTTTGGATGAAATCCATTTGTTAGTATAGAAGTTACATGTATTTTAAAATTGGACATATCAGCAGGCATAGAATCATGTTGGCAGCATTGCCTTGTATTAATTACTCCAAATTAGTCCACAATGTCAAGTGTTATACGTGTGCAAAGTATATAGCTGTTGGCTTGCATACTTTCTGATATATTGATATTAGGGTAAAAAAATATAGACAGCATTTATTAAGAGTTGGCAGCCCTGATTGCTCTTAACAATACTTACAGTCATATCTGTTATGGTACACATAGCACATACGAAATTTGGTTGAAATCCAACTGATAGTATAGAAGTTACATGTATTTAAAAATTGGTACTATCAGCAGGCTTATAATCATGTTGGTAGAACTGACGTATATAAGTTACTCCAAATTAATCTAAAATGTCAGAATATACGTGTGCATAGTTTAAAGCTGTTGGCTTGCATACTTTCTGATATATTGGTATTTGGATAAAAAAAAATAGAGACAGCAATTATTAACCGTTGGCAGCCCTGGTGGCTCTTAAGAATACGCTCAATCACATCTGTTTATGTACAGATATTGCATACAAAATTTGATTGAAATCCAATTGATAGTGTAGAAGTTATATGCATTTAAACATTGGACATATCAGAAGTCTTAAAATTATTTTGGCAACACTGTCATTGTTGGCCTCCTGGAAATTAAACTGAAATTCTATTATCTGCATGTGTACCAGTTTCGGAATAGCTCCCATGCATACCTTGCGAGATATCCAACATGGAGCTCAAATGTCTAGTGCGTTTTTTCAGCAGTTGGTAGCACTGATATCATTTTCAAATATGGACGTGAGATATTCCGGTGCACATCTTTACTCATACTAAATTTGGTTTTGATTACTGCAGCCGTTTAGGAGTTGATAGGGGGACACACACACAGCCAGCCAGCCAGACAGACAGACAGACAGACAGACAGACAGACACACATTTTCCCGGATCGATCTCATAAGTCTACTTTTTCCCCATTTTTGCAAAATGTGAAAAGTAGGCTGAAAATGTAGTCAGGGTATAAACTGAAACAAAAGAATGGGAACGAAAGGTTCGAGAGGAGAGCAAGGGAAGAAGTATCGTAATAAAAATAAAAGTTGAACGAATAACTAATGCAGGGAAATGTGCTCTTCTAATGAATAATATAACAAAGGTCGCAGGAGAAAACGTAGGCAAAATGAGAGACTAAGTAGCTCAACCGTAGTGAGAACAAGTAGTTCCGTAAAGAACTATACAGCCTATTTTCATATATTCTGCTCATGTTAATTTCTTCTAACAACATACAAAATTTCAGTTTAATTGCTGTAACAGATTCGTAGATATTGAGAACCGTCTAAATATTTCAGATTGTCGACAAGTTGGATTTTTATTTTTGTACTATTACATTAAGATTATTGTGTACGTGTGGTATTCAAACTTCAATCGCATGATTAGAACACAAGAAGTAAAAACGAGATTTTAAAATTACGCAAAGCAGCCATCTTGTGATTATGCAAACAATTGAAATAAATTAGATGCCAGTGGATCAACATTTGTATAAGCATTTCACAGCACTCGGATAGTTAATTCGCGAGAATCGTCCATTTAAATATTTATACTTCGCGTCGCCGCCATGTTGGATTTGTGCTCACCAGGTTAATGCAAGTCCTATAGGTGAACATATGTTCATAGTCTCTATGAACATAAAAAAAATCAGTTTGGTTGCTGTAAAAGATTCATAGATATTGAGAACCGTCTAAATATTTCGGAAGCTCGCCATTTAGGATTGTTATATGTATAGGCCATAGAATTATGTACCATTCAAGGACAATTATTGCCTAGGTTCATTATTCAAACTTTCACTTCGATCGCATGATTACGACACAAGAAATAAAAACTTAATTTTAAAATTTCGCACAGCCGCCATATTGAGCTTATGTAAACAATTGATTTAAATTAGATGGCAGTGCATTACAATCTGCAAAGTCATTTACTGTACCACATTTCACGGCGCTCAGAGAGTTGAATCACGAGAAAAATCTATTAAAATATTTCAAATTCGCTTGGTCGCCATGTTCGTTTTTTACTTTACAAGTTTATGAAATATACATAGATAAACTTGTACCAGTACCCTCTATCACCGTGCAAAATTGCATGATGATATCTGTAATAGTTTCGGAGATATAGAATGTCAGTGAAATATTTCGCACAGCCGCCATTTTGAGGTTATGTAAACAATTGAACTAAATTAGACTCCAGTGCATTACTATGTGTATAAACACTTTCTGTACGTAGTTTCATTACGTTTGTAAGGTTAAATCGTGAGAAAAGTCTATTTAAAAGTCTCAACTTCGCTTGGTCGCCATGTTCGTTTTCTACTTTACAAGTTTATGAAATGTACACAGGTAAACTTGTATCAGTACCCTTTATCACCGTACTAAATTGCAGGGTGATATCTGTAATAGTTTCGGAGATATAGAATGTCAGTGAAATATTTCGCACAGCCGCCATTTTGAAGTTAAGTAAACAATTGAACTAAATTAGACTCCAGTGCATTACAATGTGTATAAACATTTGCTGTACCAAGTTTCATTACGTGTGGATAGTTAAATCGCGAGAAAAGTCTATTTAAAAGTCTCAACTTCGCTTGACCGCCATGTTGGTTTTGTAGTCACCAGGTTTTTGAAAGTCTCATAGGTGAACTTCTAGTAGTACCCTTTATCACCGTACACAATTTCAGGGCGATATCGGTAATAGTTTCGGAGATATTGAATGCTAGTGAAATATTTCGCACAGCCGCCATTTTGCATTGGTGAGACGTAACAAAATTTGAAGGGCACGGTCGAGGTCGCCGTGAATAGTGCTATGAACATACCGAGTTTCATTGAAATCGCTCCAGCCGTTTAGATTTTATTAGGGACACACACACACACGAATCACACACACACACACACACACACGCACACACACACGGACAAAAGGTGATCTCATAAGCCTATTTTTTCAAAATTGAAAATAGGCTAAAAAAGAGATATGACCAATTTGCTGAAGGAAACATCATAGGAGGTTTGTAAACTGGTCCTTAATATTCGTTCCTTGTCTTAATTGTGTCTGACGTGCTTCTCAAACCAAACACCACGGCCTCGAGGTCAGCTGCACAAGTCGGAAGGTTGTAGGTTTGAACCCTGGCACTGTCAGGACTATCCTGAGTGAGTTTTTCCCCCGCGTTTTTCCACACTCCCTCCAGGCAAATGCTGGGGTAATCCCGGGGCACCTACCCCATTACAGCTACACACATAACTACAGTCACAGTTATCAGACTAATTCACACCCTAGTACACGAGGCTGATGACCAAAAACGTCACAAGCCCCTAATACGATTTAACAACAACTGGTTGGTTGATTGGTTGGTTGGTTGGTTCCTCAGTTTAGGGGCTGTGACAACGCGGTGATGTAGCCCCGTGTACTTTGGGTGTATGTAGAATCTGTCTGATAACCGGTGTTATTTGTGATGGCTGTATTAGTGTGTGTTATCTGTTTTAAATTCAAGTAAGGACTGCTGACAAGTAGTTCCAACTTTTGCTACCAAACGCCACCGTCAACGACCAACTAGTTCTGAACTTTGTTACTAGATGTCGCTGCAGTCGGTTTCTGGCGACGAACGTTGGAACCTAAGAGTGTTGTTCAAATCTAACCTATAATTTAGCTTCACACAAGTGTAATTAGTGGAATGTTCTTTATCATGCATATATCTATTACATGGGACCGCCGGCTTTACTTCCCCTCCGAAGGAAGGAATATAGAGGGAATTTTCCGCTCTTAAAAAATCCGACGACAGCGGCCGGATTTGAACCCGTGATCTTGGGCATAGAAGCTCAGCATGCTACCAACTACGCCACCGAAGACGCCTAAACAACAGGTCAACCGTCACTAACAAGTGACCAACTCGTGGTGTACCGGCTAGCTTTCCTGATTGTCACTCCAGTGGTCTGGGTTTCGATTCCTGGCCCTGCCAAGGAATTTTAATTCTCGTCTGAGGGTTGGAACGGGATTCACTGAACCTCGTGAGGCAAAACTGAGAAGAGGCGGTTTCAATTACCAACTCATCCATCTTGGAAGTGGTTTACCGTGGTTTCCCACTTCTACTCCAGGCAAATGTCTGGATGGTTCCTAATTTAAGGCCACGGCCTCATCCTCCCCAATCTTCATCTGAATCATAAATTGACACTGTAATACAGCCATCACAATTATACAGGTTATGAGACGAATTCCACACGCACATTCAAGTTCACCGGGCTATTTTAACCCGATGTCGCAAAACCTCTAAATGAATCAACATAGATCAAGTACAGAATTATCAAGTGGTAGAAGCCAATAACCCACTCATTCCCATGTGGAGAGGTCGCTCTCTTACTACCTCAGTGATGGCAAGGCTTGGTCGTACACTTCAATTTCCCATCTTCCTTTGTATGCCTAGCCCTTATTAATCCCGTTACCAACGGGCTCGTCGATGAGATGCTATGGAATTTTATGTGGCGGATGGTTTTTACGGCCGTATGTCCTTCCTGACACCAACCTTATTAGAGGACTTATTAAGAGATGAAATTAGGGAAGGTGAATGAAACTGGACAGGGATGTGGAAGGAAGCGGCCGTGTCAGATGGTACCATCTTAACAATTCCTTGAGTTGAAAATGGAAACCACGGAAAACCATTTCAATTACGGCCGATGTTGGGGTTCGAATCCACGACTACCGAGTCCGCAGACAGTTTGGCCCTATGGTCTAGCGCTGCGCTTTAACGAGCGTAGCTACCGCTCTCGAAATTTTCTACCTTCCTTAATGGAACTGTTATATGGCCTGTCAGTGCATCAGACAATGAAAATGCAGATTAATTTGAAATGCGGATATGTGGTGCTGGAAAAGAATGCTCCGAATTTCATTCACTGAACATAAAACATATACGATATATCTAACTTATAGAAAATTTAAGTTAAAAAGCCAGTTATTTGTTATTTGAATTCTGAGATCGAAGAGGAGAAATTAAAAAGTACTAGATCTCGAAATTGGGCCATGTAGCCTACCTGGAACAAGGCTTCATGGAAAAGCTTTGTTGGAAAGAAGTGACGGGAGCAACACGATCATAAGTACTGAGGGAACAACCGAGATATATTTTGATTGTTTTAAAGATTACCAACAGTGAGCAAAGAAGCCCTTCGTGAACAAGAGGGAGAGGTTGAGTTTGACTTCCACTTACGTCGGACAAATCTTCACCGTTTCACCGATCAGAACCAAATTTGATATACATACCCTCTGGAACCCTGCGAGTAACACTGTCCACTTAGAATTTCGGACATACCTCTCCATTTCCTGCATTTAGGTCCTTTGGAAAAAATCTACACCGTTTCACCAATCGGAACCAAATTGTATATACTTACCCTATGGAACCCTGCGAGTACCACTGTCCACCTCACATCCATATGGAATTACTCAGTAAAATGTAATTACCTGATATTTTGAAGCTTCCGCATTCATCCAAATGCGGGAGGGAATCCAATTCTTGTAACCTACAGTATAGTTAAGGCTACAAAATATTTCCCACATTTATTTTACGGCTGCCATTCCACAGGTGGCACTCGGAGGCCCTGGGTTTGATTCCCGGCTCCATCAATCACGTGAGGACAATTGAGAAGCTGTCTGACAGTGAGGCAGCCCCCGATCTTGGATACCAAGATTAACGACCGAGGGGACCCGACGCGATGACCACGCGTTACCTCATAATCTCCACGTTCAAAATGGCCTAGGTCTTTCATGAGCTGTAATGCTACCGATTTTTTTTTTACCATTCCGTAACAAAATATTTGAAATAACAACGAAGAGTTCTTCGTTAGTGTTTCATTTAGCATCGTAGTCATTTTTCCCCGTGTACTTGGATGAGTGTGGAATTCTGTATGATAACCTGTGTTATTGTGATGTAAATTGATACACCAGTACCATTAATTAAATATTCTGCTACACAATTCCTTACTGTTGTATTCACGTATTGTAGATAAGCCTCATGCTGTAAATTTGAACACACATTTTCCAGTGCTGGAGGAGTGTTGATGTGAGTCATCTTGAATAACGAAAAAAGCTTTGATTTAAGGCACGGCATGCGCTAGTACCATGTTAGACTATTTTGCCATCTTATAATATTATAATTACTGTCCGAAATGTCTACAACGTTTGGATATTGAGTTTAGAGTTTGAAATTAATTGTAGTCCATACTTTATAACAATGTAGGTCATGTACCAAAACTCTCTAGTACATCACATGGAAAATTCATTTTTGTAAGGGGGAAAAGTGTTGAATGGAAAAGATCAGTAAAATACACGTAAATGTGCTATTTAGTTCTGAGAAAACTACTTGTAACTTGTAACTTCTGTTCAACTTGTTAAAACATATAATTTTGCCATCAGTTGTATACATCTAGTTCTAGCAGAACGGGCACTAAGTGCAATACCACAGGATAGTAGTCCAATCTAAGATAATGTTTATTACGACTGATGAGCGTTCCTGTTACAGACATATTTTTGAGACTTCTGCTTCATGTTATGACATTAAAGCTAACCTGCAAATACGTTCAGCCACATTTACAAACAAGATGTTCAGTAAAGAACATTAGCCTACTTTCTCCTAAATGCATGGGTATAGTTATAACACTTTGTCCTTTGCAACGAGTATAATTAAATGTTGGTTGTAGTAGCTTGTTGAAAAACAACGTGCTATACGGATATTATGCGTTGGTTAATCGAATCCTCTCCTGAATTATATATATACACACACTAATACAGCCATCACAATAACACAGGTTATCAGACAAAATTCAACACTCACCCAAGTACACGGGGCTAAATGACCAAGATGTCCATGCATCTCAAATGAATCAACAACAACAACAGCTTCCTATCCAAATCCTTCCTCTTATAAACGTACACACACTAGAAAGCCTACAGACATCACAGTGACTTGGGTTATCAGACAACTTGTACACACACCGAAGTACACGGGGCTACAAGACCATGATACCGCAAAACCCCTAAATAATCAACAACAGCAATAGATTCTACCGCGAATCAAGGACACGAATTTTAATTGCTGTAGTCGAATGTTGAAATATGTGGTGTTATAAGTAAATATATAATATTTTCGATTGCAAGTACACACGATATATGCTTAACATTATAACGTATGAGTAGTTTTAAAACAATAAATACCAAAAAACCAAGTAAAAAGATTTGAACCTGCCGGAATTTGATACATGAACCTCAAGACTAAGAGTCCAGGTCGCTACCAATAACTTATGCCATACATGTCGTACATTCACACTTGATTAACAACTGGTTTAGTACAACTCCATGATATTATGTCTTGCAATCAACGATTTCATTAGCGTTTTAAGCCGTTTCTATAAACCATTCGATACCAAATATGTTTTATTTTGTTCCATACATTCCTAAAAGGATATAAACTTACGAAGTTACGGATTTACGAGCAAACAATGGCGGCCGTTTTGAACCAACGGGGTGGCACAGACAATCGCGATATAGCATGGTCAGCCTGAACTGTTAGTCACTACTGCAGTTACATATTCTATTTTGGAATGCTAATATCCTACCGGTCACCTTTTCGAGGGCAGTTTAAACCTCCCTATCCACGACGAGCGTATTTGTTGAATCGTAACTTACGGTTAGTCCGTAATACTTGCATGATGCATACATCAACCATCTTGAAACTGTTTGGCTGGTGACCTTGTAGTATGGTCAAAGGACGCTTCACACACGAAGGTATGTTGTTGCAAAATTTGGTAGAGATCAGATGATTAGGTTAGTCACAATTTGATTTAAGGTTTAAACTTTTGGCTGGTCACCATTACGTTTCCGTCATGATGGCGACGATATAAAACATGACACTAAGGTGTCATTTCCTAGTGCTACCTTTCGTTCAATTCGGTTTCGTCGTGTTTGAATTGAAATGGGGGGATGAGAGGGAGGGGGTGGGGGGGCAGACTCACAACTTCTGACCCGTGTATATCTCATAAGCCTACTTTCATTTATTGCAAAAATCGAACGAAGAAAGTGGGAGCTGACAGATGTGATGATTACCGTACAATCAGTGTAATTACTCATGCTTCAAAGATCCTGTCTAGAATAATTTACAAGAGGATGGAAAGCCAGATAGAAACGGAGTTGGGTGAAGACCAGTTTGGTTTTAGGAGAAATTTAGGAACAAGGGAAGCTGAAATACGTCTCAGGCTGATTTTGGAATGTAGAATAAAGAAAGATAAGAGAACGTTCATGGCATTTGTAGACTTAGAAAAGGCTTATGATAACGTTGATTGGACTAAATTGTTTGGCATTTCGAAAACGATTGGAATAAAGTACAGGGATAGGAGGGTGATCTACAATCTATACATAAACCAGACAGCAGTAATTCGAACTGAAGGACATGAGAGAGAAGCTGGTATCTGGTATTCAGAAAGGTGTAAGGCAAGGCTGCAACTAATCACCCATACTTTTCAAACTTTACATTGAGCAAGCAATGAAGGAAATTGGAAAAAAGTTTAAAGTGGGAGTGAAGATTCAAGGAGAAATAATTTCAACTATTAGATTTGCCGATGACATAGTCATCTTTGCCGACTCGTCTGAGGATTTGAAAGAGTTTTTGAATGGTATGGACTCCATCTTGAGGAAAGAATTCATGATGAAAATTAATAAATGTAAAACAAAAATACTGGAATGCAGCCGAAATAAATTCGAAACCTCTATGGACATCAAATTTGCAGGTGAAAAACTAAAGGAAGTAGGAGACTTCTGTTACTTAGGAAGCAAAATAACCAGTGATGGACGAAGCAAAGAGGATATTAAAAGTAGGTTAGCTCAGGGAAGGAAAGCATTTCTAAATAAAAGGAATCTGTTGACATCGAATATAGATTTAGGTATTAGGAAGTCATTTTTGAAGGCCTTTGTCTGGAGCGTGGCACTTTATAGAAGTGAAACTTGGACTATTAATGCAGCAGAAAAGAGGAGAATTGAAGCATTTAAAATGTGGTGTTACAGGAGAATGATGAAGATCAGATGGGTAGATAGGGTTACAAACGAAGAGGTATTGAGACTAGTTGGAGAGGAGAGATGTTTCTGGCGACTGCAAATGAAGAGAAGAGATAGGTTAGTATGACACATACTAAGACACCCAGGAATAGCAAGCTTAGTTATGGAAGGAGGGGTCGATGGCAAGAACTGTAGGGGTAGACCAAGGTTAGAATATGTTAAACAGATTGCCTCAGATGTAGGGTGTGGTAGGTATTTAGAGATGAAACGATTAGCTCAGGACAGGGAGACCTGGAGGTCTGCATCATACCAGTCAAAAGACTGAAGACTCAAACAACAACCACATTTTCAATTTTCTGATAGATAAAAAGAGAAAGGGAGTCTGGTTCAGTGAAATTCAAAAGGATCTACAGGAGATTGGGTTCTCATGTGAAGATATCCAGGAGCGTGACCAGCCTTTGAGAAAACTCTTCGAACATCAGAGTTTCCAACCAAAGCTGACGCTGAAAATTGGATAGGCGTGGACAAAAGGGGGATAGAACAACACAGACTACGAATGAAGGAATACTGGACTAATTTCAAAGCTTAAATTGAAACAGTTGAAATGACGTGGTCCTTAGTTGACCGAAACGAAACAAAAATAATAGTAATAATAAATGTGGTGTTTACGACATTTTAACAACTGCGAATTTAAAGCCGCAAGGGTGACGGAATTTTCCCCTAAAGGGGATCTTTAGCGTGACTTTAAAACTACTATTTATGTTGTTATTGTTGTTTTAAGAGTCAAACTACGAGGTCATCTGCCTTAAAACTACTGGCAAAGGTTTCTGACATTTACGCACTCTCAAACCAGTCGAAACACTGAAGACTCAAACACACACACGTTAAAAATGATTCTATATGCTCTACAACTTCTGGCAAACAAAACCTCGAGGCGAGAACAGTTAATATGCAGAAATATTGTTATTTAAATTAAATCAACCAGTAAATTCATTTATTTCTTCATCTACATCTAGTAACGATGAATAAAACATATACAAATATTTTGTGAATAAACAGTTCCGTAACACCTCCAGGAACGCATTCCATTTAGTCTCGTATCGATATCTTCTACTACGCTTTCATTGTACACGTTGCTACGGAAGCTGAAATGCGTGCTATGAAAGCGTCACGCAGATTTCGCAGTATAATGGTCCAACGGCATTTAATTAAATAAATAGTATTCTTTCGATCCCCTCAAAACAAAATCACATTATTAGATTTATTCTCTATATTCGACCTCGTTTTAGAGCATTCCGTCCACTGAGCGTCGTCTATAGTTTATGTAATTTTACCATTAGGTGTGAACTAGCAACGATCTCCAGCGTTACGCGTAATAACGTTTACAGTAATATTGTGAAATAGATAATATTGATGTGTTGCTAATTGGATAGCGTTCCTAGAGGTATTATGCAATTTATTATGACAAGATGTTTAATGTATGTATTTTATGAAAAAGAAGCAATAGATTGTTATACATGAAGGTTTTTTTAAAGTCGTTTCGGCCATGATGTTCTTCACTCATATGATCACTGTAATGCTTGTTTCCTTGTCTGCCAGTAGATATTCATTCTTGAAGAATGTTCAGCTCTCCTTTCTTCCGTCCACTTGCAGTGAGGGCGAGGCATCACAGATGTTAAAGGGTATAGATTACTGGTTGATTTAACCTCCTTTCTGAACAGGTTCCAATCCCAAACCAGAGCTTGATTGATTCGAGCTTCTGTTATGTCCATTTTAACTTGCATCGACCATTTACAATAGGAATTTTTTTAGAGATTGATGAGTGTATTCGATATTGAACCCTTCAGAATAGCAGTGTTTATGTGCAAGAATCTTGATCAAGGGGTCGCGCTCAGTTCATAGTGTGATGTTTACGTCCGCCAAACAATATGCTCTACTGACGCAAGGGTCATAGGATTAAAACTATAATTAAGAAAGTAAGGAGACAAGACGTAAAATAATAACATGATTTAATGATTAATTGTGCATAAAACGAAAATAAACAACAATAATAAACAATATCCTCCCTGAATTTTCCCATGACAGGAACATCTATCAATGTTGAGGAGTCAGACGGATCTCCCACTTTATAAAAATGTGGATCCATGTTCCACTACCTTGCATTTGGATTTTTATGTACGCGTGATGACTAACTACGAGAAATGAGTACTTGGATGACTGTTCGTTTACAACGGGTTAACAGCCACGGTGCTCACGAACAATCATCGCGTAAATCAACGTTTATGGATATGGGCATAGTACTAATAAAAACCCTTAAATCTAATGCTGACACACGCACTACAAATCTACTATTTACAGGAATCTCCCTGAGACCCTCATTAGTGCGATGACGCACTTAACAAGCTGAGCTGCCAACCTGGCCAATAGCTCAATAAACACACAAGGAAAGACAGCATTGCACGTGACTTCACGGGTCACCGATATGGAAAATAAACATGGAATAAAACCAACAATAACAAAAGCCTGACCGGCTAAGATTACTTTATATGAACAAAACTCCATGTTAAGGTAACGCTTCGGAGATTATCGTGATTCGTAGGCAACTCCCATTTATTTAAACAATTTTTACCATTGATCAGTTCTCATTCTGTATTTCAAGTAATTACGGAGTCAATAAGCGCTCCTCACTAATGACCTTGCTTGCAACGTTCAGACCGCCTTGTGAAACATCTCCCCCTTCTCAATACTTGTCATTTCCCAACTCCAGTGTATATAAATAACTGACCAGCTGTGCCGTTATCTCAAGGAACCAACAGCAACAAAATCTCAACCACCTCAACATATGGTCAGACAATAATCAAAATATCCACAATTGCCCTCGCAAGGTTACAATATGGATCTGGCATCAAGCTGACAGAAATCAGTCTAAGCTGAAAATCCCGCTTGTAATGACCACAAAATACACACAATCACACCTCTGGGAATGACATGACGATTTTCACACAGGTCTGCTGAATAGATGCTCACAAACTATAAAAAACAATATTTAAAACCTACGATAGAGCTGATTGCTCTTCGTCACAAATTACATTGCTCCAAAGGCAATAATCTCACTGAATCTGATCAATAATAAACCTTAAACAATTTAATTACCCTCCAATCTACTGTATCATTATATTAACTCAGTCCTACTTCTGAAACACAACATATCTCCGAGAGACGTTTTTAACCGCATTGCGTAACATATGCAAACACGGCCGTTCACATAGCTACGTTAGTTAAAACAACAAACAAAAACAAGAACCTTCCACTAATAACATATGCGAGCTGTTTCCATGCAAAAGGTGTGTCAGACCAAAACTAAAATACTACGTTAATCAAACAAGCAAAGTATTTACAAAAATATGTCCCATAAACCATAAGTTAATTTATCAAATAATAAAGAATATTATATTGTACTCATCTCTCGCTCAGTCACCCGTCAAAGAACATCAGCTGCCATCTCCCAATTGAATGCTTCTTATCTCATCTCAGCCATCTGGACGGAGTGTTGAGAATTCCAAACTTCTTCTATGGTAATCGATGTCATCTCTCGTGCTGATTCAGAAAGTTAGATTATTATACACTTGATATCTGACTACAAAATTCGCCGTTCCAGGTACTACTTTCCCCGTAACAGTTTGTTGGCGAATTATCGACGATACTGCCCCTACAAAATATAGTACTGTGACTATCTATCACTGAATTTAACACATTTACAATAACTTCTATGTCCTCATGACACGCAAAAGTATAACAGCCTACGTCCTTAGACGCAAAAAATAAAGTCACAAACTTGTGTCTTCGACACACAAAATGTAATACGTTCCGTCCTCAGACGAACACAAGTAAAAGTCAATGTCTTGGCTCTTCACGCCACTTATAAATGAACTGGCCCTAGGTCTTGATGGGGGGGGGGGGATTATACAAAAATTTCTCGAAATAATGGTGGTACAGGAATGAAATAAATATCACTGAACTCGTAACATTGCACAGGTCAAGAATATGCCCATTAATCCTAGAATCGATCGTAGAGATTTTGTCTAGGCGATTTCCCGCGTGAATGCTATTCACCGCGTACCCAAGCTGGTCTTGCCGCGCTCGTAGGCATTCATTTCTCATTGGTCCCACATTTTCTGTAACTTGGCGGTTTTTAGCAGATCTTGGCGTCATAGGAGTGTCTATTATCTTCATCAGCCACTCACGTTACTGCATCATATTTCTTCTAGGCGCGAATATTACAATGAACATACCAGAACCATGTCTCACTGCGCGTCGGTTCTATTTTGAGGTGGCCAACACCTGTCCTTCTGACACATCGCTAGGCTATTTCCTTTCACAGCTAAAATATTTAGCCTTTTGTCAAACTGCTTCAGGTATGTCCCCGCTGTCTCCAACAAATGCTTGAAATTTCCTCATCTCCGGCTGGCTACTTTCATGATGCTGGTGAAAATATTTATTAATTGAAGAAATAAAACATAGAATCATTTATCCAACAGAGGATAAAGGGTTCACAACTCTCCCACTCACAACATTTTGAACTTAGGAATAAAGTCGACAATTTTAAAAGACTTCCGTAGGCCAATTTGTTTTATTTCAGAATCACCCCTTTTCTATTACTTGGTCTAGCCGCTCTTGTCTTGAATGGCATTTACTCGTTTTCATTTCCTGCTTGTATCTCCCCTCTCAGTCTGCTTGCATGACCCGCTGATGCCTGAGGCAACACTCTGCTCGTCTCGTTAATGTTTGTCAACACCAACTCTACTTCCTCCTTCACGTGCCGTACTCAACTGCTCCCCGTCAACTTGGTTGATATTGGACGTCCATATATTTAAACTGCTCCCATGGCTCACTTCCACGATACTTTTTTAACTTGGCTGCATTGTAGACTGACATTGTTCCTGTGCTCAACTCTTTCACTCTGTAAGCATTATTTCCAAGGTTTCTTACGATAGAATAGGGTCCTATGAACTTTTCGCAGAATTTACTGAAGATCTTCTTCTCTGGGTCCGATGTAGCGGGTCGTTTCACCAAAACGAGCTGGTTGATTTCAAGATCACTGTGAAACCTCTTATTTCTTACTCGCCGTAATCTGCGGTCTGCTTGTTTTCTCATGTAGGCTCTCGTTCTCTCAATTCGCAGGTCAGGTGCTATCATGGGATCTTGTGGACAGTTAATGATGCTTTTCCACGTTCTCACTGGATACTCGTTCTTGTGTAGGACCATAGGGATTTGTCCTGTTGACTCGTGCCTGGTAGAATTCATGCATGTCTCTACGTCCTTAATTTTATCCACCCATCTGTGATGTTCATTGGGAATGAAGATTCTCAAGTATGATGTTACACATTTTATTGCTCTCTCACTTGGATTAGCTTGGGCATGTCGGATACTGCTTAAAACGTGTTTTATACCCATGTCCTCCATACCTTTCTTGAATTCGGCGCTTGTGAAATAACTGCCATGATCTGACAATATAAATTCTGGTTTTCCAAGGATTGGAATAACTCTATTTCGAATACGACTGAGTACTTGCTTCGATGTAGTTTTCTGAATAGGGCATAGTACTACGAACTTAGAAAATACATCAATGCACACTAGCAAGTGACGGCAACCTCGCCTTCCTTTCGGAATTGGACCGAAACAGTCCAGGGCCAGTAGCTCGCATGGTTTCTGAAGTAGCAATGGTCTAGGATACTGCCTCATTAAATAATTATTGGGCTTTGTCCTCTGACACGGATCACAAGTTGTAATGACGTCACATATAGTTGTTCTCATACGTGGCCATGTAAATGTCTCTCCTATTGTCGCTTCGCACTTGTCTACGCCCACGTGACCGTAACTTTCGTGCGTATGCCATGTCAGTCCTCGCTGTAATGATGCAGGTACTAATATGCGTAACTTGGTGTGGTCATTATCTACCCATTTGTGCAGCAAATTGTTGACATATACATATCTTCCTTCTTTGGCTTTTGCTTCTCGAAATGCAGGTGTTCCTGTAGGTAGCTGCTTTTTGAAGAATCGAATTAATAGCATCATCCATGGTTCCGCTTCCTGTTCTCGCTGTATTTCACGTAACTCCTCCAAGAATTCCCGGTCCTTCGGTGTTAACTCCAAGTGTTGTACCATCGCTGTTTCTTCATTATCAGGCTCTGGGTTCCTGCTGAGTGCATCCGGAATCACGTTCATCTTTCCTGGGCAATGTTCAATCTCAATGCTAAACTGCTGAATATATATCGACCAACGTGTCACACGTTCCCTTGCCATCGACGTCTTAAACAAGAATGTTAGTGCCTTGAGATCAGTCCTGACAACAATGGGGTAACCATAGATTATTCGTTTCCATTGTTGAAGCGCATGAAGGATGGCCAACAATTCTAGCTCGGTTACAGTATAATTGCGCTCGTGCTTACGCAATTTTCGGCTGACAAATGCCAAATATGTTTTTTGTTGCAGGTTACCTGGATCTTCTTGGTAGAGCATAGCACCTATATCAATTAGTGAAGCATCCGCTTGGATTATAAATTTGTGCTTGAAATCTGGATATCCTAATTTAATGCAGTTTTCCAATAGCTGTTTTGTTGCTTGGAATGCCTTCTCACACTCCGCATTCCATAACCATTTATTATTTTTCTTTAACATTTCCTGCATGGGAGCTACAGTCTCCGTATAACCTGGACAGTTTTCTTTAAAGAATCCCGTTACGCCTAAGAAAGCCCGAATGTGCTTGACTCTCGTTGGTGTAGGGAAATTCTTTATCGCTTCGATCTTAGCTGGATTTGGCTTCACTCCCTCCTTGTCAATGACGTGACCCAAATATAAGATCTCGCTCTTGAAGAAATGCGATTTCTTCAGATTTACTTTGAAATTCGATGCATTCAGGTTGCCCAATACTTTATCTAAATTCTCCATGTGAGTTTCAATGTTGTCGGATGCCAGCAGAATGTCGTCAATGTAGCGTACCGTCATCTCCTTAACTTCCTCGGTTAGATTCCGGTCCAGGGCTCGGATTAAAGCATAGCCCGCTGTTTTGACTCCAAAGGGCATTCGGACGAAGCAAAACGTCTGGTTATCGAATAAGAAGCCAGTTAGAACTGTGACTTCTCATCCAATTCAAGATGGTGGAAACTGGACGTCAAATCGACTGATGAATAAATGCTCTTGTTTTTAATGCCTTTTAGTACGTCTCTGATAATTGGCGCTCTGTCATACTCAGGAAAAATGAGTCTCATGTTGAGATTTCTGGCATCTAAACAAAGTCTAATAGATCCATTTGGTTTTGTGACTGCCAAAATCGCATTTAGATAAGGTGTAGGTGTCTTCCTTATCACTCCAGCTTGTAACATCTCATCTATAATGACCTTAACTTGACCACGATATTTTTCAGGAATAGGGTACAACCTGCTTTTGAAAGGTGACCAGTCCTCGACTTGCATAGAATATTTGAAATTTAATATTTTCCCAGGTACTGTATCAAATACTGCTTTGTGCTTCCTTAAAATCTCTCCCAATTGTTTTCTGTGTTCACCTCCAAGTTGAATGTCATCGAGCCGCTCCTGTAGTAACTCTTCAAATTGTGCATCACTGTTATCTCCTTCTGTCAATAAAGACCATATCTCCTGGGATTCAATCTCCTCATCTAGTTCCACAACAGCCCCTTCTACGATGTTATCTTCTGCCTTTCGTATCTCTTCTTCCGTCTCTTCTGATATTGCTTCCAATGCCCAAGAATTTACATCTCTTCCGGTAGTGATTTCATCCATATGCAATCCCACGTTCTTCAGCTGATCATACTCTCTAAAACTGACTGTATTCTTGTGCAAATCTATCACTGCTTGATAGTCACAAATAAAATTTGCACCAAGAATTATATTGAAATTCATCTTTGCCATGATAATGAATGTTTGCCCAAAAGTGTGTTCCAATATGTTCAGCTCTAAATATGCCTGACGTTTACAAGTGACGGTGCGTTCAGGAATAACACCCCTCACTTTGAGTTGTGGTACAGGAATTACAGGAATATTCTGACTCCGTCCCAACTCTCGAACCAAGGCCTCCGATACCAGACTGATCTGTGACCCCGTATCCAATAAACATCTTATCTTAATTCCACCAATCCTCGCGTAAATAATGGGTAATTGCCTAATTTCATCGTTCCGTGGTTTCACCGTCTCCTCCAGGCAGTCTTCTGGCAAAGCAATCCATTCTTGTATGTTCGCTACTATCCATCCATCTTCAACTTCCGACTCTTGCGTTTGTAGACTGTCTTCTTTATCCAAATTTAGCATTTTTTTAGCTCCATTGCGACTCCCCTCATCATTCTGTCGCTTATGCCCTTGATATTCCTCTTGTCTCAGTAGACTTCCAGCTTCCTCAGTATGTGTGTCTGGATTCTTCATGTTCCCAATGGCCTTTTCCCATCTTCCAAGCTCTCCGCCTTGGCTAGCGTGTAACTCCTCTAGGTAATTTTGCGATTGAGCGTGCCTATCATCCCAGTCATTTCGATAATTACGTGGCTCTCCTTGATTTTGACCTCTCCTTCCTTTCCATCTTTGATTGGCATTGTAATCACCCTATCTTCCATAAGGCCTGTCATTCCTTCGATTTTCACGCCATTGCTGATATTCTCTCTATTGATATCTATTGTTGCCTTGGTATGATCTATTGTTATAGTTATTTTCGTTGCGCTGGTATGGTCTGTTTTCTCCTTCCTCCTGGTTTCGCCTAGGTGTGGAGGTGCTTGTATTAGTACCCTGCGTTTTAGTGTTTGCCTGTTTAGGTTTTATGACCTCTGTCGTATTGACTAATTCCAGCTGTCTTCCTCCTCTATAATGATTCTGAGATGTAGTCTCATCTATCTGGCGTAATATCTGCTCTGCATGTAAGGCCGTACTAACGTTCGCTGCGACTAGTACTTGCTGCACGTTGACTGGTAATTGCCTCGCTATTGTCATCACCTGATCTGCTTCATTTAAAGGGTAATCAAGGTCGCGAAAATTTAGCATTTGCATGTTAAAGAAATCTGAGTATTTCGATTGCTGGGCAGTTTGGTATTTTCTAGAGTAAAGCTCCATCCTTAGACTCTGTTGTATTGCTGGCGACCAGTACTTGCGCAGAAACGCTAATCTAACATCTGACATGGTTCCAAATGTATATTTGAAGCTTAAAAACCATGTAAGGACATTTCCTGATAAAAATCTCTCCATCATCCTCAATCTACGTACTTCAGGTACCCCAGTGTCATTGTAATGGTCTTCCATCTCTTTGATAAAAGCTTTAGGCGTCACCCCTGAATTTTCCGTGTACTTCTGCGGTTTGTAATCGTTTGAGCGAATTACCTGAATAAGTTGTGTGGGCTGATGACCGTATTGTGGTGTTGAACTCCTTTCTATATTCTTGCGAAACCCTTCCGTGTTTGTTGTTAATGGGCTCTCCGCCTGAGTCTGACTTCCTGCTATGCTAGTACCCTCTGGGCTATTTGAGTCGTCCTGCTTGTCTTTCAACACTCCCGTTTTAAATATCGACGATTGCTCTAATGACCTCAGTTCGGCTTTAATGATCCTGTCCGTCTGTTCTTTAAGCTTGCTCTTCAATTCTTGCTCTAATGCTTGAATACGAGTGTGATTTTGGCCTACTGTCTTAAGAATGGTGGATCTTTCCTCTTTAGAATCGATATTCATTTTCTTCCAATCTTTTCTTATCTTCTCTTTAATCGTGCTTACTTTCTCTTCAATCTGGCTTTTAGTGTCGTCTAAGGTACTCTTTAATTGCTCCTGATCCGCTTCTAGGCTTTTCCATTGTTCCGCTGATTTTATTTCGAGACGGTCCATATCTTTAATTATGCCGGATATGTTTTCATCTACTGCTGATAATTGTTGTTGAATGACCCTGCCGCTTTTCTCCATCTCCTTAAATCGTCCTTCCAACTTATCCTGAGCTATCTTGACCTCGCTTGTATTCATAGTACATGCTATTTCAATTTGCTCTAATTTAGCTAACACCGTTTCATCCAGAATGCTAAGTTTTTGATCAAAAATACTTTCCATTTTCTTAATCTGATCTAATTGTTTCTCATTATTTTTGCTAACATCTAGGGCCAGTAATACCATCTGTTGATTAGTGTGATCTTTCATCTCTGCGGTTAGCGTCTCTAACTGTGAATTCATAGTGTCATTAATTTCACTTTTTAATAACATAGCTTGTTCCGCCTGATATTCATTTTGTTCCATCCTACTGTTATTTAATTGTGTCCGCAATGATTCACTTTGTTCAGATAATTTGTTCATAGCTTCATTTTGTTCTAGCCTATTAGTGTTTAATTGTTCGGATAATTTCGTGTTTAGCGATTCACTTTGTTCAGCTAGTTTAGCGTTTAATGATTCACTTTGTTCTAACATACTCGTGTTTAATGATTGACTCTGTTCTGATAGTTTATTGTTTAATGATTCACTTTGTTCTGCCAATTTAGTGTCCAACAATTTCTGTGTTCTCCTAGCCGCACTCTCAATGATTTCTTGAATCTGTCCCACCGTTGCCATGTTATACAATTTATATGAGACATTAGGGAAATGGCATAAAGCAATGCCCTTTGACACATACATACAATCCAATGCACATTTAATTTCTTTACCCTACTCAGTTCATTTATTTTTACATTTAATCCCACTAGTCGATTGCATCTCTGAGTAGTTCTAGTTTTACTCAATTTAATTTTAAACCCAAGCACATATTTAGTCATTAAATTGTTATCCTGATCTGATATTAACACTGACTAATTAACAAAGTATTAATTGTCATTTTAGGCTACAGCCTCCTAATATTTTCATGAGTTTGACTTTCTAAACAAATCTAGTTTTAACTTTAATCATTGGGCGCCCGGTATCACATTTATATTACCTTTTACTTTAATTCAATAGACAAAAACGTGAACCGTATTTTACTTTGCAAACTCCTGATTTTAATTTATATTTCACACATTTGGCGGTATCCACTTCGCTTCAATTACTTTTAATAAAATATCACTTTCCGGTGATTAAATACTGTCATATCTGCCTGCACTTGTGGCATGTCAGTTTTACTCAAATACGCCAATATTGATATGTGTAATTTCTCCGCCGTTACACCACAGTGAATGGCCCCACGCATGGCCGCGCCAGTTTTATCCCTATGAACCCTTCAGAATAGCAGTGTTTATGTGCAAGAATCTTGATCAAGGGGTCGCGCTCAGTTCATAGTGTGATGTTTACGTCCGCCAAACAACATGCTCTACTGAGGCAAGGGTCATAGGATTAAAACTATAATTAAGAAAGTAAGGAGATAAGACGTAAAATAATAACATGATTTAATGATTAATTGTGCATAAAACGAAAATAAACAACAATAATAAACAATATCCTCCCTGAATTTTCCCATGACAGGAACATCTATCAATGTTGAGGAGTCAGACGGATCTCCCACTTTATAAAAATGTGGATCCATGTTCCACTACCTTGCATTTGGATTTTTATGTACGCGTGATGACTAACTACAAGAAATGAGTACTTGGATGACTGTTCGTTTACAACGGGTTAACAGCCACGGTGCTCACGAACAATCATCGCGTAAATCAACGTTTATGGATATGGGCATAGTACTAATAAAAACCCTTAAATCTAATGCTGACACACGCACTACAAATCTACTATTTACAGGAATCTCCCTGAGACCCTCATTAGTGCGATGACGCACTTAACAAGCTGACCTGCCAACCTGGCCAATTGCTCAATAAACACACCAGGAAAGACAGCATTGCACGTGACTTCACGGGTCACTGATATGGAAAATAAACATGGAATAAAACCAACAATAACAAAAGCCTAACCGACTAAGATTACTTTATATGAACAAAACTGCATGTTAAGGTAACGCTTCGGAGATTATCGTGATTCGTAGGCAACTCCCATTTATTTAAACAATTTTTACCATTGATCAGTTCTTATTCTGTATTTCAAGTAATTACGGAGTCAATAAGCGCTCCTCACTAATGACCTTGCTTGCAACGTTCAGACCGCCTTGTGAAACATCTCCCCCTTCTCAATACTTGTCATTTCCCAACTCCAGTGTATATAAATAACTGACCAGCTGTGCCGTTATCTCAAGGAACCAACAGCAACAAAATCTCAACCACCTCAACATATGGTCAGACAATAATCAAAATATCCACAATTGCCCTCGCAAGGTTACAATATGGATCTGGCATCAAGCTGACAGAAATCAGTCTAAGCTGAAAATCCCGCTTGTAATGACCACAAAATACACACAATCACACCTCTGGGAATGACATGACGATTTTCACACAGGTCTGCTGAATAGATGCTCACAAACTATAAAAAAACAATATTTAAAACCTACGATAGAGCTGATTGCTCTTCGTCACAAATTACATTGCTCCAAAGGCAATAATCTCACTGAATCTGATCAATAATAAACCTTAAACAATTTAATTACCCTCCAATCTACTGTATCATTATATTAACTCAGTCCTACTTCTGAAACACAACGTATCTCCGAGAGACGTTTTTAACCGCATTGCGTAACATATGCAAACACGGCCGTTCACATAGCTACGTTAGTTAAAACAACAAACAAAAACAAGAACCTTCCACTAATAACATATGCGAGCTGTTTCCATGCAAAAGGTGTGTCAGACCAAAACTAAAATACTACGTTAATCAAACAAGCAAAGTATTTACAAAAATATGTCCCATAAACCATAAGTTAATTTATCAAATAATAAAGAATATTATATTGTACTCATCTCTCGCTCAGTCACCCGTCAAAGAACATCAGCTGCCATCTCCCAATTGAATGCTTCTTATCTCATCTCAGCCATCTGGACGGAGTGTTGAGAATTCCAAACTTCTTCTATGGTAATCGATGTCATCTCTCGTGCTGATTCAGAAAGTTAGATTATTATACACTTGATATCTGACTACAAAATTCGCCGTTCCAGGTACTACTTTCCCCGTAACAGTTTGTTGGCGAATTATCGACGATACTGCCCCTACAAAATATAGTACTGTGACTATCTATGACTGAATTTAACACATTTACAATAACTTCTATGTCCTCATGACACGCAAAAGTATAACAGCCTACGTCCTTAGACGCACAAAATAAAGTCACAAACTTGTGTCTTCGACACACAAAATGTAATACGTTCCGTCCTCAGACGAACACAAGTAAAAGTCAATGTCTTGGCTCTTCACGCCACTTATAATTGAACTGGCCCTAGGTCTTGATGGGGGGGGGGGGGGGGGGAATTATACAAACATTTCTCGAAATAATGGTGGTACAGGAATGAAATAAATATCACTGAACTCGTAACATTGCACAGGTCAAGAATATGCCCATTAATCCTAGAATCGATCGTAGAGATTTTGTCTAGGCGATTTCCCGCGTGAATGCTATTCACCGCGTACCCAAGCTGGTCTTGCCGCGCTCGTAGGCATTCATTTCTCATTGGTCCCACATTTTCTGTAACTTGGCGGTTTTTAGCAGATCTTGGCGTCGTAGGAGTGTCTATTATCTTCATCAGCCACTCACGTTACTGCATCATATTTCTTCTAGGCGCGAATATTACAATGAACATACCAGAACCATGTCTCACTGCGCGTCGGTTCTATTTTGAGGTGGCCAACACCTGTCCTTCTGACACATCGCTAGGCTATTTCCTTTCACAGCTAAAATATTTAGCCTTTTGTCAAACTGCTTCAGGTATGTCCCCGCTGTCTCCAACAAATGCTTGAAATTTCCTCATCTCCGGCTGGCTACTTTCATGATGCTGGTGAAAATATTTATTAATTGAAGAAATAAAACATAGAATCATTTATCCAACAGAGGATAAAGGGTTCAATACGAAAGTCGATGATGCACCATCCGTTCCTAATGTCCAAAGAAAGACATTCTCCTTTTTCTCATCACACTCACCAAATCTTCTATATGTTCAAATAATTCATTGTTATGTCTTCTTCTGCAAGTACTATTATCATTAACAGGTCCCAATATTTTCTTTAGAATTTTCCGATCCTTACGTTCTAATTTTCTCAATGGGCCTTTGTTTGTCATATGTAAGCATTCTGCAGCATACCGTGCTGACGGCCTAATTACTGTGTTATAATGACAAAGTTTGACTTTCCGGGACAAGCTTTTACTTTTGTAAATATTTTTGCAGGTTTGAAAGGCACCTTCCAATTTGTTACATCTGCTCACAATGGCAGCTATTTCTGGATTATTAGGGGTTATCCATTCCCCTAGGTATTTAAATTTTCGGACTTTTTTATTTTTGCAGACCAATTACGATGAATTTTGGGGAATCTTTGACATTTGTGATAAAATTAGTTTTATGGAAGGCCACTACAAGAAATGTTAACAAAGAGTGAGTGAAACTTATTTGCCTTAGAATTTGAGTTTTCATTTTTTCAATTCCCTTTTTTTTTTCAGATCATTATTTTATTTTTATTTTAACTACAGAAATATTCACCTGGAAAGTGGTATTAGTGCAAAGGAATATATTTCATGCTTTACAGAAAAAGCTCTTTGGTATGGATATACTGTAAATTGAGAGATTTATACTTTTTATCTACAGTGTTGCAAGTCGGGAAAATTGTTAGTGACACTCTTGACTCATACCTGAGTGATATCGTGGCACTAAGAGGGTTAATATTTTCACGGTGAACGGATTGGGTGAACTGGTGTTTGGAGAATTGAGATGTGCACCTTTTATGAATTTCGTAAAGTAAGACATAGATTTTATACCTGTAGCTTTGGACTATAGTTACGGTCCATTACACCAAGTTAAATAAGAATCGGGTGTTGCCATGACGAGTAAGACGTATTCATATCTTACGAAACCGGGTGAGTTCGCCGAGGTCGTTACGGCATGACTGCTGGCAGTCGCTCACATCAGGGAGGCGAGGAGGTTCGAATCCCCCCGCCGGCAACCTTGAAGATAGTCTTCTGTGGTTTCCCATCTTCCTTCCAGGCAAATGCCGGGGTTGGTCCCTAACTATAGGCCACAGCCGCTACCTTCCAACTCCTCGTCCTTACATGCAAACTTTCCTCCCCAGACAACACTCCACACGCGACGGTACGTGTAGCTCACCAATTGGGTGTCCGCCTCGAAGCAGCTACAAACCTGGTGAGCCGAACAAGTCCTCGGACACTCCCGGCACTAAAAGCCAAACGCTAAAAAAAGAATTTTAAAAAAATTATATAAAAAATATTACGAACTGGCATCTGCGCGATCCATGCTTTGTGGAAATGAAGCAATATATGTATGTACATTTTACATGATGATTTCAATCAGATCGGGTTTCACTATATCATATTTAACAGGCATCTAATCATTAGGTGAATTCATTTTTAGCCCTCCCCCTCCCCCTAATACACACATCAAAAAAAGTTTTGCATCACCTCGGTTCCAAGAGTTCCGGAACCGTTAAATACAAAGGGAATAGAGATCAACACAAACAACATTTCAGCTCGTTTTATTGCTCATGAGACCCACACATTGCATGTTGTACCATCATACAGCTAGACTTTCAGCATTTGTGGTCCAGATTGCAGTACACACCACTACCTCTAATACCCAGTAGCACGTCCTCTTGCATTGATGCATGCCTGTATTCGCCGTGGCATACTATCCACAAGTTCATCAAGACACTGTTGGTCCAAATTGTCCCACTCCTCAACGACAATTCGGCGTAAATCTCTCAGAGTGGTTGGTGGGTCAAGACGTCCATAAACAGCCCTTTTCAACATATCCCAGGCATGTTCGATAGGGTTCATGTCTGGCGAACATGCTGGCCACTGTAGTCGAGCGATGTCGTTATCTTGAAGGAACGCATTCACAAGATGTGCACGATGAGGTCGAGAATTGTCGTCCATGAAGACAAATGCCTCTCCAATATTCTGCCGATATGGTTGCACTATGGGTCGGAGGATGTCATTCAGGTATCGTAAAGCCGTTTCGGAGCCTTCCATGACCACCAGTGGCGTACGTCGGCCCCACATAATGCCACCCCAAAACATCAGGGAACCACCACCTTGCTGCACTCGCTGGACAGTGTGTCTAAGACGTTCAGCCTGACCAGGGTGCCTCCAAACACGTCTCCGACGATTGTCTGGTTGAAGGCATATGCGACACTCATCGGTGAAGAGAACGTGATGCCAATTCCGTGGGGTCCATTCAGCATGTTGTTGGGCCCATCTGTACCGCGCTGCATGGTGTCGGGGTTGCAAAGCTGGACCTCGCCATGGACGTCGGGAGTGAAGTTGCGCATCATGCAGCCTATTGCGCACAGTTTGAGTTGAAACACGACGTCCTGTGGCTGAACGAAACGCATTATTCAACATGGTGGCATTGCTGTCAGGGTTCCTCCGAGCGGCAATCCGTAAGTAGCGGTCATCCACTACAGTAGTAGCCCTTGGGCGGCCTGAGCGAGGCCTGTCATCGACAGTTCCTGTATCTCTGTACCTCCTCCATGTCCGAACAACATCGCTTTGGTTCACTCTGAGACGCCTGGAAACTTCCCTTGTTGAGAGCCCTTCTTGACACAAAGTAACAATGCGGACGCGATCGAACTGCGGTATTGACCTTCTAGGCATGGTAGAACTACAGACAACATGAGCAGCGTACCTTCGTCCTGGTGGAATGACTGGAACTGATCGGCTGTCGTACCCCCTCCGTCTAATAGGCCCTGCTCATGCATGGTTGTTTACATCTTTGAGCAGTTTTAGTGACATCTATGAACAGTCAAAGGGACTGTATCTTGGATACAATATACACAGTCAACATCTATATGACGGAGATCTGGGAACCGAGGTGATGCAAAACTTTTTTTGATGTGTGTACAATCTAAACTGCCAAGGCGATTTCGTCTGACCTCGACCGTGCCTTTCAAATTTGAATACGTTTCTACAACACAACATGGCATTCTATATCTCCACAATCGTTAAGACATATCACCCTGAAATTTTGCACGGTGATAAAGGGCACTACTAGAAGTTCATGTATGTAACTTTCATAAGCATGTTAAGTACATAACGAACATGGTGTTCAATCGAGTTTGAAACATTTAAATAGACCTTTCTCGCGATTTAACCACCCAAATGCAGTGGTACAGTACAGCAATTGTTTATTAAAATTGCAAGACATTGACATCTAATTTAGTTCAATTGTTTACATAACCTCAAGATGGTCGCTGATCGAAATTTTAAAATTAAGTTTTTATTTTTTCTGTGCCAATCATGCGATCGAAGTGAAAGTTTGAATGATGAACATACGCAATAATCTTCATCTATTGGTACATAACTCCAAGGTCTACATGTATAACAATCCAACATGGCGACCATCCAAAATATTTAGACGGTTCTCGATATCTACGGGTCTATTACTGAAATGAAACTAAAATTTGGTATGTTGATAGAGGCTAATAACTTAGGTTCACATATGGATCATTCAATAGCCTGGTGAGCACAAAACCTACATGGCGCTGACTCGAAATTTAAATATTTGAATGGATTTTTCTCGTGACTTTTCATCCGAGTGCTAAGAAGGTTGGGTATATCTTCATACAAGCCTTAATATACGTATAATTTAATGGAATTTTATGAGAACTTAAAATGGTGTCTGGGCAATTTTCTTTAAATATCGATTACATTTCCCATGTCTTAAGTAAGATCAGTATGATATACAGTATGAAAATAGGCCATTTAGTTCTTCACGGAACTACTTGTATAGGATTGACATTTGTGCCATCTATGAACTAATAAATGTAAGCCATATAGTTATATGATTTATGATAGTAGTAGTAGTAGTTCATTATAAAAGTTTCACTATAATTTCTAGAATAGAAAACGAGAAATCAAAATGTATTTTCGAATATCCATACAGCCACTTTTTTGAATTATTGGGATTATTGAACAACGGTGAATGGCAATACATTTAGTTCTAAACGCGGGTGCGCTTTACCTGATTTCATTGGGCTCGGTGATTAGGTCGCCAATTTAAATATTTGAACAGCACGTTGCCGCCATGTCATTTTAATATTTGAAAGGTTTCTCAAAGCCACATGCACGAACTTTCTATCTTGCAAGTCAGTCTGCTATAACAGTATAAATTAACAGTTCTAATTGCTGCGACGGTTTCGTGGATATTGATTGCAGGTAGAATTTGGTAACGTAACAAAAATGAGCATTTGAAATGTCTGGATGTGGTGCTAAATTATCACCAGATTTCATTAACATTGAACCAGTTGGTCAAAAGTGGACGGATACATACATACATTCATATACGTGGACAAAAGTCGATCTTATAACCCAATTCGTGGAGGGCACACAGTTCACTTGTACGTTTCGTCGCTATTCAAGTCTGTGTGCATTTGTTTTGCATTCGAGGCCACGTGAATTTAGGTGCACCGTGGCCTGTTCGTTCTTCCGATATCAACCCATTATATTTCTACTTATGGGGTCATTTAAAGACCATTGTGTATGCCACACCTATTCATAACGTGGATATGCTGCGTCAGCGAATAGAGCAAGGTTGTCAGCCGATACGACAGACGCTGGGAATATGGGTGCATGTGAGACAGTCAATGATGCGGCGCAAAGACGTCTGCATTACAGCTCGTGGTAGCCATTTTAAGCACCTTCTGTAGAGAACTGTAAGTAGTAACGCACACAAATGGCCAACCTGTATAGTGAAGCGGTCTGTGTTATGTACACCACAAACAATGCTAGCAACACGGAAACGGATGCAAATACTCCAAGTGTTTACTGGATATGTTTTGCTTGTTGTCAGGTCCTCTATCGAATCCCTGGGGCTTTCCCGCATATTTTGTTACACCCTGTATACAGAAATGCATGTTACGTGATAGTTTGTCTGTCCGATGTGTTTCTATACCATTCATCCTATTGCGTTGAAACTTTGCTGAGTTATTTTGCACTCTCCCATGAAGGTTTCTGAATTAGTGATCTAAATTATTTCCTATTTTATTCATACTTTTATTTAATTTTTTCGCCTTTTGCCGACTGAAACCCTATTCCTCATTTGAGTCAAATTTCATAGTCCTGATGCTGCTTCTCTTACGGGAGATTTTGAATCTTACCTTTTGATGGTCGATATCACGCGCAATATATTGTATGTAAGGCCTCCTACAGTTGTAGTTTTATACTCTCCGCTAAATATGTGCTCTTTTATTGTTGCGGTGTTAATTATGCTTCATTAACTAAAATGTCTGTATGTTGCATCGTCTAACTGATAAGAGTGTGTACCTCGTATTATAAATCAGTCAGTAATGCATTCAATTTTGCATGTGTTGGTGTATTTCACATCTTTATTGTTAAGTAATAACTCATTGATATTTTATGTTCGACCCTAACTATTATGTGTCAGAAAACTGTATCATAATGATGGTCATTATAACACTATTTTTCATTATGAAACAGTTTCTCCCACCAATCAGAGCTCAAGAAACAATTGTGTGACCAATTAGAGAAGGATACCTTCGCGCATGCGCTCAAAATCCAACATGCCTATATAAATTACCGAAAGTGCACCGTCCATATGTTCGCGTAAATAAACTAGTGAATATGAGACAAGATATAGCACTGTACCTTGATGTCCCCAAAACCAATTTCTACACAGCGCGTGGTTTTGAAACGAATTAGGTGACAGTTTTACTGAATAACGGGGCACAATCGGAACATATGGCATTGAAGCACACAGAGCGCATGCGTCGGTTGTCCAGAGAGCTTGGAAAAGAGAGATATACTACCTACCGCAGCACCCGATCACAACATTCTAGTGACTGAACAGATATTGAATATTTAAGTTAAAACATATAATAAAGTTATAATTATTGTCGAGCATAAACAGTCGTATGCAACTCGCCTATAATGGTAATTAAGACACTCGTATGGAAATTATAAAACTCGCATACGCTCGTTTTATAAAAATACTCGTGTATTAATTATAGCCATTATAGGCTCGTTGCATAATGTACTATAACTACACTAAAGCCATATTTGAGAACACACTAGCTGGAGTAACCGTTCTTATCTTTTTCTATTTTGATCCGAACCCTTGTACAATAATTCAGTCGCTGTTTAATAAAACCAAAAATCGCTTTCAAAGTTTGTTCATTTATTTCAAATAAACCAACAGGTTATGGGTTCAGTCACGCTTTTAGATAAAGTGCGTAATTAGACGAAATAAAAAATCAAAGTGTTTTGTGCGGGATATCTTGACTAAAACTCCAAGAAGCCGATCTTCAGGTTAGGACCACAATGGATTCAACCAGGATAATCAACGTTGGCCTTCTGGAAGGAAAAGCGAACTGGAACACATGGAGATACAAAATATGTATTTGCCTACGAAGGATCCCCGGAGATTTAGACTTAATTGAAGGCAGGTTAGTGAAGCCAACCTCACTTTCTGAGGATGCAACCTCTGAAGCAAAGGCGGCGTATCAGAGTAAGCTTGATGTTTTTAATAAGGCGGATAGCCACACATTGATTGTGTTAACCAATAACATGTAATAAGAGACGTTATAAAAAAATCATGCGTCTTACATCAGCCCAGGAAGTGTGGTTAGAACTCCACAAACTATTTGACGGCGTCTTTGAAGGTAAATTGTACAACTTATACCTGCATTTTTTTCAGGTACAAAATGCAAATGAGGATGACATCGCAACGCACGTTTCAAAATTAAACAAGAAGTTCCGTGACGAACTAAAGAGCCTACTTTTCATGACAATGATTAATCTATATGGATCTATCTAGAATAATGACGAAATTAAGTTGGTAATATCGACATTTCTAATTAGTTCGAAATACTGTATACCTGGAATAATGTAACCTAATAGAGAACTACAGTTGGCAGCCCCGGTGACTGGATATATTGTTATTTCCGTCTCTTAAGGTACAGAATACAAAATTAGGTTGAAGTCCAATGGATAGCATGGACCATGGACGTTACATGCAGTTAAACATTGGATCTAACAGCGCGCGTAAAATCATATTGGCAACAATGACATACATGTATTGGTCAGAAATAATCTGAAATATTATGATCTATAAATGTGTCAATTTTGAATGAAATCCATTAGTTAGTATAGAAGTTATATGCATTTTAAAATTGGACCTATCAGCAGGCTTAGAATCATGGTGGCAGCACTGAGGTATATTAGTTACTCCAAATTAATCTAGAATGTCAGGTACTATACGTGTGCAAAGTTTGGAGCTGTTGGCTTGCATACTTTCTGATATATTGATATTTGGGTAACAAAAATAGAGACAGCATTTATTAACAGTTGACAGCCCTGATTTCCCTTTAGAATACGCATAGTCATATCTGTTATAGTACACATAGCACACACGAAATTTGGTTGAAATCCAAATGATAGTATAGAATTTACATGTATTTAAAATTGGACTTCTCAGAAGGCTTAGAATCATGTTGGTAGCACTGACGTATATATGTTACTCCAAATTAATATACAATGTCAGGTACTATACGTGTGCATAGTTTAAAGCTGTCGACTTGCATACTTTGTGATATATGGGTATTTAGATTTTAAAAATAATTGAGAGCATTTATTAACAATTGGCAGCCTTGGTGGTACTTAAGAATACACTCAGTCATATATGTGTATGTACACATAGCACATACAAAATTTGGTTGAAATCCAATTGATAGTGTAGAAGTTATTTGCATTTAAATTGTGGACCTATCAGCAGGCTTATAATCATTTTGGCAACTCTGCCATGTATGGCCTCCTGGAAATTAAACTGCAATATTATTATCTATACGTGTGCCAGTTTTGAAATAGCTCCTCCCATTCATACCTTCTAAGATATCCAACATGGAGCTCAAATTTCAATTGCGATTTTTCAGTAGTTGGTAGCACTGACATCATTTTCAAATATGGCCGTAAGATATTCAGGTATAGATCTTTATTCCTACCAAATTTTGTTTCGATTGCTGCAGCCGTTTAGGAGTTGATAGGGGGGGGGGGCACACACACAGCCAGACAGACAGACAGACAGAAGGACAGACATACAGACAGACACACACACATTTGCCCGATCTCATAAGTCTACTTTTTCCTCATTTTTGCAAAATGTGAAAAGTAGGCTAAAAATCTGTGGAGCGAAGTAAAGCAGGAAATGTCCAGAAATGCCGAAATCAACTCTGATCTTCCAGATGTATTTATGATTTGTAAAATCTAGGTACACTGCCAGAAGAATATTTTTCATTCAAGTCTAGTTGGATGTAGATGTCAAAAAAGAACAGGACAGTTGACAACCTGACCAATCAGCTGTGTGCGTACGGGAGGGCGCTCAGAGGCAAAGGAGAATCACCTCAACAAGAAGCACTCTACTCGGAGTCGTCCAAACAGAAAACCCACCAGCAGAACTCTTCGCAAAACTATACCCAAAAGAGCAACAAAAATAAAATTTTCTGTCCTTACTGCAGGAGACCTAACCACACTATTAAACAGTGTAGGAAGTGGATCGCCGATGGAAGACCGTCAAAGTCCAGCAACTAAGGAACATCAGAAAGCGGTGCCAACATGATTTTGGTCGCTATAACCTCGACTGTGATGAACTCAGAATGCAACTCTGACGACTGGTTTGTAGATAATTGAGCAATGAGCCATGTTTCTAATAACAGGAACATTTTTAGGACATTTGAACCATTTTCTACGGAACACTCAGTGACCACAGCGAAAGGTGTGAAGGTTGCGGCCATTGGAAAGGTGACATCGACATCGAAGAAGTGGTTAACGGCGAGCGGCACAAGCTCACGTTGGCTGATGTATGGTGCGTTCCTGGGATCCTGAGAAATCTATTCTCAGTCCTTGCAGCCCAAGACAGATAGAAGGACAGCAGGTTCGTCTCGTCAAGACAGGTCTGCAATTTCGACGTCAACGGCGAAGTGAGATTAATTGGAGTTTGTGAGCGGTTCGGTGTACTCTACAAGCTGAGAGTGAGGAGCGTGAACAACACTGCATTGAAAGAAGTCAACGATACAGAAAAGAACAACCTTCTCCAACTTTACCATGAACGATTCGGACATCAGAACAAGCGACAAGTGAGATCCCTCCTGAACAAAGAGCTGGGAATCCGCTTTGAGGAGGACAGCGAACTGTGTGAAGGATGCGTCTACGGCAAGGCTCATCGTCTGCCTTTCGGAACGAGGTCCGGAACAACGAAACCGGGAGAGCGGATTCACGCATATGTCTGCGGCCAATTCGACGAGTCAATTTCAGGATACAAGTATTTCGTCCTCTTCAAGGATGATTTCACGAAGTTCAAGACTATTTACTTCATCAGAGAAAAGTCTGAAGTTACAGAGAAATTAGCCCAATTCGTTGCAGAAGCTAAGACTCTCGGACACAACATCAGGAAGCTGCTGAGTAACAATGGCAAAGAATTCGACAAGCAGTATGACAGAAAAATTTTGCAGAAAGAAGGAAATGTTCTACGACTCGACACGCCATACACTCCGGAACAAAATGGATCCAGCGAAAGAGAGAACCGCACCCTGGTCGAATCTCCTCGAGCAATGATGTATGCTCATGGAAAACTTCCACAAAAACTTTGGGCTGAGATAATCCGGACAGCAACGTACGTTCTTAACAGGACTGGACCTTCCCACGCTGAGGGAACATCTCCCTACGAGCTATGGTACGACAGGAAGCCAGGTCTGAAGCATCCTCGGGTGATCGGGTCTACCTGCTACGCGCATGTTCTCAAGCAGCCAAGGGAAAAAGATGGATCCCAAGGCCACCAAAGGAATTCTCATCGGATACGAAAACGACGACGGTAACAGGATCTTTTGTGAAGAGAAAGGTAAACTAATTCGATCGAGAGATGTCACCTTCGATGAGAAAGTGTTGCGGCACAAGAACGACGTCAATCTTCCGGGAAGTTTAGACTCATCTGTTCAACCAGAACAAGATTCTACCCCTGAAGAACATCAAGCTGACGACGAAGCGCAGAGCGAAGAGAAGGAAGATGAATTCCGGGACCTGAATAATGAAGACGAAGCTGAAAGTCAACCAGAACAAAAAGGTACTCCAATCAGATGAAACCATCGTTCGACGACTTCGTGAGGGCTCGTCTCTCAATTCTCCATCAATGTATCAATACTTCGTGATGTATCTCTCAAGCCCACAACAAGAACCTGAATCCTACAGTGAAGCCATGAGATCAGATCAACAGGACCAGTGGAAGGAAGCCATGGGTCGTGAGATGAATGCTCTTGAAGAATACAAAACTTGGGAACTGGTTGAACTGCCTCCAGTAAAAAGAGCCATTCCAAACAAATGGGTCTACCGAGTTAAAACGAACGCCGATGGATCGGTCGATAAATTCAAAGCCTGATTGGTCATCAAAGGCTATTCACAGTGGAAATGAGTGGATTACAACCAAACCTTCAGTCCAGTGGAAAGGAGTGGATTACAACCAAACCTTCAGTCCAGTGGCCAGGCCATCAACCATGAGAACATTGCTCAGTGTTGCTGCAAAAGGGAAAATGAAACTAGCACAGATCGACGTTTCAACGGCATTTCTCTAGGGTGACCTCCAGGAAACTACATACATGCAACAGCCTGAAGGACATGGTGATGGATCTGCCAGGGTATGCCGCCTGAAGAAAAGCTTGTATGGACTGAAGCCAGCTCCTCGATGCTGGAATGAAAAGTTCTGCAACTACATCGTTAGCCTGGGATTTCGGCGAAGTGAAGTGGTTCCTTGTCTCTTCATGAGGCAAAAAGGACGAAAGAAGATGATCTTCGTTCTCTACGTTGACGATGGAATGATTTCAGCTGAAGATGAGCAGGTACTCCATAAATGTATCGACGATCTGAAACGGGAGTTTAAAATCACCTCTAAGCCAGCATCGTACTACCTAGGATTGGAAATCAACCAAGGAGAAGATGGGTCAATACGTGTGAGCCAAGCTCATTACACGGAAACCATACTGGAGAGATTCAGCATGAGTAGTTGCAAGGCTGTGACTACTCCAATCACCAAGGACAACGATGCAGAAGAAAGCCCTCGGAACTTTGAGTTTCCCTAGAGACAAGCTGTTGGAGCAGTCATGTTTCTCATGTGTGGGACTCGACCAGACATCGCGTATGCTGTCAGCATGGCCTCCAGGAACCTTGATAAACCAACCTAACGAGACGTTCTCAAAGTGAAGAGGATCCTGCGGTACTTGAGAGTTACAACAGATCTTGGACTGTTCTACAAAGCCAACCTGGGAGAGGAGGTTTTTGATTGTTTGAGCGATCACGGTGGTGATTTCAGTAGAGGCCGCTCAACCTCAGGGGTCCTGTGCCTGTACTCTGGATCGCCTACCTCGTGGATGAGCCAGCGACAACCCTCTGTTGCCATATCCACAACCGAAGCTGAAATCGTGGCAGCCAGTGAAGCCACAAGTGAGATCTGGATCAAGAGGCTTCTGACTGAACTAGGCCAGTTGAAGTCGACGCCCATTCGGCAAGTTGACAACGAAGCAGCCATCCGGCTAGCAGAAAATCCCGAGTTTCATAGGAGAACGAAGCACATTCATATCATACACTTCTTTGTTCGCGAATTGGTCACAGCTGGAGAAATTGACATTTCAAAAGTTGACACACAAAATAAGCTCGCGGATGTTTTGACCAAACCTTTGTTTTCAATTCGTTTTCGAAAATTGTATAACGACATGGGGGTCTGTAAAGTTATTAAATAAAGGAGAGTTTTGATGTATCTCACATCTTTATTGTTATACAATAACTCATTTTGGCCGGTTTGCCATTTCTTGATGAATGCAGTACATTTGCATTTGTCTGTTGGCACAGGCTAGAGTAAAATGTGGCTTTCCACTGATGTCTCAGTCTCACTGATGGCTGTGATTATATGGAAGCTACTGAGGTATGGGTGGTGTTGAGTAATGACATTCAGGACACAGTCAGTGCCTGTGGATGCTGTGAAAGGTTCTACTCATAGGGTTAGTACAGCGGTTCAGACTCAGTGAGGAAAGCAATGGCAAACTACCTCACTCCTCATCTTGTGTAGTACGCCTCAATATAGCGCTGCCTTGGGTTTTTGTGGGTCTCTACCCACAGAACCTAACGGCGGTACTTTTTTAGGATCCAACCAGCCTTCGGGCTGACTACATAATCGACACAGACAATAACTCATTGCGTTTTAACTACACTAGCACCATATTTGAGAACATACAGAAGCTGGAGTAACCATTCTTATCTTTTTTTAATCTGAACCCTTGTACAGTAATTCAGTCGCTGTTTAATAAAAGCAAAAATCGCTTTCAAAGTTTGTTCATTTATTTCAAACTAGAAGACCCGTGCTGCTCCGCAGTATTCACTTCAACAATCCTACAGCACTTCTGTCCGTATGACATTTGCATGTCTTCATGCTAGTGACCTGAACAGACATTTACGATACCGTCGCTTTTGGGTAAATGATGAAGTAGACTTATGAGATCAAATGTGTGGGTGTCTGCCTGTCCTCTGTGTGTGTGTCCCACGTATACCCAGCGCAAGCTTAAAAGGCGCACGGACGTCAGGTTCCAGACGCAATTCTGAAAAGCCGAGGTGAACAGCTAACTCCAAGCACATAAGCTATACTCTTCTCTGAAGTATTAACTCGACACGACTCGACAGTTTGATGCTGGCTGAAGCTAGGGTGATAGGTCGCTCGCAAGCTCGTAAACTCACTCTTAAGCTAGTAATTTAAATTTCCACTGAATGGAAATTGCTTTAAGAAATGAAAACGTAAAAACATTTACAGTGGTCGATGTGGGAGCTGTCGCGGACTTGCTTGCAGAACTTTTCATGCTGAACAATTCTAGAGTACATCGATATTTTTAACGGTTTACCCAGCGTAAGCTTAAAAGACACATGGACGTTAGGTTTTTCTTCAACTCGTTTCACTGAAATCGTAACTGCTCGGCTTCTTTTTGTCATAAATAAATGTTTTTCTACCTAATCCTTCATCGAGAAATCCTTTAGAGAATGGTGAAAACCGCATCAAAATCCATCAAGTTGCGCTCGAGATTACCCGTTACATCCAAGAATTGGGAACTTTGTTTTATACTAAGTAGATAGAGATATCCACACAATTTCAGGCTTCAGCGGTACAATTTGGTCTTATGTCTACTTATGATACCAATGGTCTAAATTTAAAATAAAATATGGGTCGCTTATTTTTGAATTTAGAGATGTAACTCTCGGGTAACATATAGAGGTGTGCAAATTAATAGAATTGAATAAAATAATTTTGATTAGTCATAATTTCTTTTCTTCAAAATCATTTTATTGACCAACTTCTTTTGTTGTGCTACTTAGTAGTGTTTCATCTCCCGTGGAATTACACTTTTTCCCATAAGGAATTGCGTCTGGAAACTTTCAGATTATTGGATTCCGAGGGTTATCTGAGCTGGGTCCGTTTTCAATTTTTCATTGACTTTAGAATTTAAGTCAGGGGATTTCCTTACATAGTTCATGAATCTTTGAATAGTTCAACAGCGTTTATCAGTTAAAAGACCCCAAATCCCTCTGCTCTAAATTCACACGTAAAGTAGAGTGAAGTAATAAAAACGAAACGTATGGCATTTTGCATTTGAAAGGCTCCTCTGTTAGTGGAAATTCTAAAATATCATTTTAATTTGAGTTTCTTAAATGAAAATATAATTAGGAGTCTTGGTTAAACATTTGAGGTAATTTCATCGCCTTGTAAACATACTTAGTGCAATAAACCGTCAATAGTAAAAATGCAATTTTGGAAAACTGACATCGAATCTAATAATTTGCACACCTCTGTAAAGACAGCAATCTCCTCCACCACTACAGATAGAATAGTAAGTAAAGGCGATTGATGAGAAATGAAAAGATAACTCACACAGAAGGAATTAATATTTATTAAGCTGTCAATTTGATGGAGTATATCTTAGTTATAGAACTGAGGCAATGAAAGAACAGGATGTAGGATAGTAATCACCGATGTAGCACGTTTCACCATTACCACAGGACAGTTATCGTATTAGGGATGCGGACGTCCTTGTATAATTGTTATTTAATATGAGCCCCGTTTGCTGAGGTCTGTGCTCCTCCGCAACATTCGTTTCAACATTCTAATAGTACTTCCTTCTATTCGACATTCGCTGTTCGCTTGCCTTTTGGTTCTATTTGAACTTTGACGTCATGAAAGGATTTTGCTCGCTATTGTGCGACATACAGTTGTCCGTAGCTAAACACCGGTTGAGGTAAATAAATGCCTACTTGATCTAGTGTTTGACCTTGAGCTGTATTCAATTATACAAAAAGCCAAACGTACTGGAAACTACCTCCTTTTGAAGGAAAATGGCATAGAAGTATCAGATGGCGTAAGGTCAAGGCGAGGATGTAGGACATTGTTTCCAACATTTGAGGGTATTCACCATTACCAATTTGTATCATGAAGTTTGCAAAGTCACGTTGATCTGTATCCGCTCGCATATTTTTGTTGAGTTTAAAAATTTTGAATAATGGCCACATAGGAGAGAACCTTACTGACATTTGGACTGAAGCTGCTCTAGATGCGTGAGACACAACAGGAAATACCAGCCTAAAATCTCCACCTAAGGTGATAATTCTTCCTCCGAAAGGCACGTCGTTATTCATGATGTCCTTGAGCAGCAGATTTACACACATCAACGCGTGCTTATTAGCCATAGGGGCTTCATCCCAGATGATAAGTTTTGCTGAACGAATATAAAAAGCTTCCTTGCTGTTAACTTTTATTCCCGATACAGGACTTTCATGTAAATGTAGAGGTAACTTGAACTGGCTGTGTACAGTGCGCCCCTGAGGTAGTAACATTGCTGCAATACCAGTCCATGAAACAGAAACTTCACTTAACCCCAAATTTCTGCAACTGTGAATCAAGCATTGGTAAAGAAATTTTCTCCCGGTGCCCCTGGACCGTCAATGAAATATGCATTACTCATCCTTTCATTGCTGTTTTGTACTAACCCCAAAATGTCTGTAATTATAGCCGTTTGGCTTTCATTTGCTTGGTTTATCATCCGACTTAATTGATCCTCATTAAGTTTTGGATAATTCATTGGTAAATTTGTCCGAGGGAAATTTTCAATAATAGCTGGCAATTCGAGAGAAGTAATGGGAAGACCATGGAGCTTTAATGTATTAGAAATGTGTATAAGCGTGAACTGATATGCAATGTTAGGTTCGTGAAACTGCAGATAATCTTCTGATAATGAATTATTGAAAATGTCCTATAACTGTCTTACATTTGAAGGGGCCTGAAAGATACATACGTAAGAAAACAGTTGTTGTAACTGAGAAGGCATCTGAAATTGTGACGCTTCTGCCAAACAACGCTGCCACTCAGAATCATCAATCATCAAACCTCGCTCCTTAGCTGTTTCTTTAAATGTAGAATAGACAACGGCTTTGTATGTTCGTAGATCCTGGAAGCTGGTAGCACCTATGACGTAAAGCAATAACAGGCGTAAATAATACCCTTCTGTTTCTGTAGGCGAAACATTACACATTCTTCCTGTATTTTTTAAACATTTTTTCTCTTTTGCCACTAGCAGTTCTTATTCCAGACGTAATGTACTGGCGTTTCAGGATATATATATATATACGGATTTCTGGCTTGCGAATCCCGTTCTGCTAATTGTATGGATACATGCGACATTAGCGCCCGAGTGGAGCAGGTAGAAGTTAACGATAGCATGACGTAAATAGGGGACTGATCGCCCTATATCAGTAAATATTATAATTATATTGGGTGTATTGAAACACCAAACGAACGAAATAAAACAAAAATTGCATGAAGAAATATTCTGTTTTGGCGTGATTCAAACCGCATAGAAGATTTTTAAGTGAATTCGTTATGTCCCCAAGGAGATTTGATCTCTGTTAATATGAAGATGTTTACGTGGATTCACATTACTACCATGGACACCACGATGAAGATGTGCACTCTACATCACCGGGCTATCATGATACAGAGTAAGTCGTTGTCGCCTAGTGACAGTCCATAAGATAGATTTATTATTGGGGTGGCGTTGAATATCATGATACGGTGTTAGTCGTTGTCGCCTAGCGACAATATGCCCGTCAAGTCATTCGATTCTATTTTCGTGTGACCTTGAAGGAAGTAATATTCGCAATTATTTTCATACACGGATGATATAATCAACTAAGGTGGGTATCAATCGATAATGCGTGACGGGCATTACATTTTAAGACAACAAACGTCGTCGTAGCGTAAATACTTCCCAAGATATTTCATTTTTAGTAAAGGGTGAATTTTTTTGAAAACTATTGTAATATATAGACAAAGATAAACCATCAGCATGATATTCATAATGTTGAATTTTGGGCTTATGCCGTGTTTATTATATTAAAATTCGACGCGTTTCGAAAGAAACCATGCCTTTCTTCGTCAGGAATAATCTGGAATACGACCATGATTGCTAAGAGAAAGCAACAAAGAACATATAGAAGGTGCCCAAACATGGACGCCATTATAGCCCCATGTTAGGGACAACGGAAAGCAGCAGTGAATTACTTTCTCAGGGTTCTGATAATAGGTAGCCAGGATTCACTGAGATTGTAGCCGGTGTCGCGGTTGAAATTATCTGGGTGTTTACGTATTTCAACCGCCTCCCTGATGATTCTGGAACGATATTGCTTTATACGGGCAAGAACATCCTCTCCTTGGAACATGACATCATGGCCAGGTGTTAATGCATGATCGGCAACAGCTGATTTATCAGGTTGAATGAGCCTGATACATCTATTATGTTCCTTAATGCGAGTGCATATTGTTCTCGAAGTCTGCCCGATGTAAACCTTGCCACAAGTACAGGGAACTCTGTAGATACCCGGTTGTTGCAATTTAGGCAAACTGTCCTTAGTTGGTCGCAGGAGTTGCCTAATCTTAACAGAAGTTCCAAATACAGTCCGTATGTTGTACCGACGTAGGATTTTAGCAATACGATCCGTCGTGTTATGTATGTAAGGTAGGTAAGCAGTTCTTCTTACATCTCTTTTCTCAACGGGCCGTGAAAGTCTAAATGACAACATCAGCATGATATAACAGATAGTTCTATGAATGGTATTTGTCGAGTGATATTGTAATTGTTTATTACCCTGCACTATATCTCACCGTGTTTTATCACCATTCTTACTAATTAGTAGTGGAACCGAAGGTTAAATTGTGCTAGGTTTACAGTGGCTTAATATTACACTCTAAGCAACATCACAGGCAGGAGGAACTATGTTTTAAGCTTAATTCGGGGCAAAGTGAATATATTCTGTGAAATATATTGGCACGTATCTTTTTATGTAATATATAACGGCAACTCCCGTGCAACACCGGGTACAAAAGCTAGTTATGGTATAAATTTTTGTGTCCCGCGGCGAGGTCGTGCTCGTTTAATCGTGCACCACGGCCGCGAGGACAACTGCAGCAAGTAGATTCGAACCCCGGCGCTGACAACGGCTATCCTGAGGGTGTTTTTCCCCGGATTTTTAACTCGCTCTCTAGGCAAATGCCGTGATATTAGCCTATGTAACTTCAAGTTCCGGGGCTACCGTTTCCTATCATCACTTAAATACAGGTTATCAGGCATGTTCTAATGAATTAACAACGACAACAATAAATTATTGAAATAATAATAATATCGTAAGGCCTCGAGTGCCGGGTGCAAGCTCTTTAATTTGACACCCAGAGGGTAGCTTGCATGTCGAATTTCGTTGTTCCTTGAATCACTATGAAAGTCAAGGAGGTTAGATATCTAAACTCCTTGAACATTATAGCGCTTTCTAGTAGGGAAATGAGGAACTTTGTGTTGGCGGAAATTCCCGAGATTAATTTTGCCATTAAGAACACGGCCTGCTTAAATTCAAATGGGTTCTTTGACATGCCAACATCGTATGACATTCTGTCGTAATGTTTGCCGCCTTTCGAAAATCACTTACCACGGCCAGGAGCGAACCTGCAAGCTTGGGGTTAGTAGAACGACACGTTGACCACTTACCCACCTTGGCAAGCTAATGATTTGATAGCATAGTTCATTAGAGTTCGATATGATTCCGTGTGTATTTTCTATTCTAAGGTTTGCTGCTTTAGCCATGCGATACCAAAACTTGTTCATCCAGCGCATATGCGTGCTTCCACCGTTATTGCCCGTCCCAAATCCTATCAGTAAGCAGTTTAAGCGTAATCATTGTTAACTATGACCTGTGTTGCACAAAATATTTACTCCAGTATAAAGCGAAATTAAATTTAAAATTGATGAGAACATGTTATAAATGGAATGTGGGAGATTATCACTTTGGCACATTGGTGAGGCTATTAAAAACAACATTAATGGCAGATAGTACAATATTAAAACAGACCTCACACAGCCACCACGGCCCCCTCTCAAGGGTGTCACAACTTGTGGGATGTGGGTTAGCGACCACAGGAACCCAGCTGAGTCCACTTATGCCTCTCCTTCATACTTGTTATCAATCTCCCTTGGTCATCACGCTTGCAACTCAGATCGTATTAGGATATCTGAGACCTAGGGTGACTTTCTTCTTCTGGCCTAATTGGATCTTGTATTTCCTTCTTTGATACTCTCATTTTTTGAGGGGTCAGATTTCCTCTCCTGGTAACTCCTGTCTATTGCAAGAGACGTTTTAAGGAGGAAGGGAGTGTGAAGGGTTTAGAGCATTTCTCTACCCTCTTTTATTTTCCTTATTCCCTTTCCATGGTCCATTTTATCCTACTTTCGTAAGTTTACCTTCATGAGTTTACTCGGGGTTCTGTGTGTGTGTCCATTTGTCCTGTGTGTGTAGGTCCCCCGTATCGATTCCTAACTGCTGAAACCAAATTAAATAAAACTCGCAAGGGAGGGAACCGTCTTCTATTCAATCTTAAGCACATTTTCGTTATTCCCATCATCTCAGCGAAAAAAAAAAATGATGGCCACCTGAATTCTCATGGTCCAAGTCGGCTGATGGCTGAACCAATTATTGGATCCATACTAAATTCCAGTCCCAAGTACAGTACCACCATACAGTGGGATATGAATGTCAAATCTTCACATTTCTCAGTTAGTCAATTTCAACTTCACAGCTGTGCGTAAATTTCAATTATTTTGATTGCTAACTTAAGTCCTTGTAGATAAATGCTCACTAAAATTGGATTTCCGGTAGCTCCATATTGCAGATTTATTCGATTTACAACGTAATCCTATTGAATATTTAACCATCTGCTATCTTGGTCACATCAAATATTGAAATCGCTCATTAATCATCCAATAAGCATAGAATTCGAAAGTTTGCAATATTGTAGTATTGTAAAGGAGATTACTTTACTGAAGGTAAAAGAGTATAATATTTACTCAACATGCTGGCCATGTTCTCTATTAAAACACTAAATTGATAGGATTGATTGTCATTGAACGTATATCTCAAAAGGTGGTAGAAGATCAGTCGATTATGACAGAACTAAGCAGCGCGAATCACAAGAATATCATACTGAATACTACACGTATCAGCCATCTCCAATATGCAAAATAGTGAGATCAATTACTCATCAACTAATAACTAATAATATACCGGCAGATAGTCTAGATGTTAGGCCCCTTAATAATGCAGTCACCATCACCACTATACTTTGTAAATTTAGTATAACTTTAGAACTGTTTATAAAATGTACTTTGCTGAAGACACACGTGTAAATCATATAGTTCAAGATGAATAAAAAGCACATTGGCCAACTTGAATTTATTACAAAATCGATTACTCATCATATGACAATTTGTACACGATACGTACACTGTAGAAAGCACTCGCTCATAGGTTTCATACATTAACAAGTAGTTCCGTGAATAACTAAATAGCCTATTTCCATATATCCTACCTATGTTAATTGCCTATATTAACATACAACATTTCAGATTGATTGCTGTAATAGATTCGTAGATATTGAGAACCATCTAAATATTTCGGATGGTCGCCAAGCTGGATTTTTATGTATGTAGGCCATAGAGGTGTGTACTATTGCATGAAGATTATTGCATTGGTGTATTGTTCAAACTTCAACCCCAGGATTAAGACACAAGAAATAATAAAAAACGAGATTTTAAAATTTCCAACTGCTGAACTTTTGTGGTTTTGAAAACAATTGAAATAAATTAGATGTTATATTATTATTATATTATATTTATTATTATTATTATTATTATTATGTTATATTATTATTATTATTATTATATTATATTTATTATTATTATTATTATTATTATTAATATTATTCTTGCATCGTTATGCCCGACTCAGGAGCACGGTTGAACCTGTTTAGCTGATGTGTTGGCCTTCTTTTCCTTCCAAAATCTCTTCATCCTCTCGCTGAGCGCCTTTCTTCGGTCTTCTGTCCAAGTTATGGTGGCCCTGGTGTTGGGTTTGTCTTCAAATTGGTGATTGTCGATTAGGGTTCTGAATTTTCATCTGTCTTGTATAATATTGTCTTTAATGTTGATTTCCTGGAGATCTGTTTCAATTTCACGTAGCCAGCTGTTCTTGGTTTTTAGTGAGAGGGCCAAGTTGAGAATTCTTTTAGTCAATCTGCCATTTTTCATTCTGATAATGTGCCCGTAAAATTTCAATCGTCTTTTCCGAAAAGTATGAGACATTTTTTCACATTAGCGTTATATTTCCTGGGATGACTTTATCCTCCAGATTCCCTCTATAAAAACTGGGCCAAACAATTTTCGTAAAATTTTCCTTTCTTGTTTTTCAATCTCTTTGGTTAAAGATTTGCCACCAATGATTAAGGTTTCTGATGCATATAACGCCTCCGGTTTGATTACTGTATTATAATGTCTAAGTTTTGCTTTCCGAGATATTGATTTTTTGTTATACCTATTCCAAGTGATTCTGTAAGCTTTATGTAATTTGGAAATTCTCTCTTTATTTGCTTCACGGTTTAAACCAGAGGGCTGAATAATTTCTCCCAGATATTTGAATTCGTTCACTTGAAAGATGTTGCCGAATTTAGTTCTCATAGGTTGTCCGTCTAAGTATCGTGAGGCTCCTTCCATGTACTGAGTTTTCTCATAAGAAATTTGAAGTCCCGTTTTGATGGCAATTTCATGTAATTTCGCAATGGAATTAATTGCTTCTTGCCTGTTATTAGAAAGGATTGCTATATGATCAGCAAAGGCCAAACAATGTACATGAATTCTATCTTTGAGTAGTCTGCCAAGGGTTATTCCCTTAGTTTCCTTTTCCCAGGTCCTGATTATCTTCTCAAGTACGAGGTTGAACAGTAACGGAGATAATCCGTCTCCTTGGCGGACCCCAGTGTTAATTGCAAAAGGCTCAGATATTTCGCCGAGGAATTTAACTTTTGATGTAGTGCCAGTTAATGTTTGTCTGATTAATTGTCTTGTTTTTCTATCCACTTGAAATTCTTCTAGACTATTGAAAAGTGTTTGACGATCTATAGAGTCATATGCTTCTCTGAAATCTACAAAGGTAATGACTGTCTGTCTGGTTTTGCGCATTTGTAGGATAGTTTTGAGATTAAGAATGTGTTCCGTACATGATCTTCCTTTTCGGAAACCTGCCTGGTATTCTCCAGTCAGACGGTCTGTTTGTTTCTCAAGTCTAGTGAGCAGGGCTTTGGAGAAAATTTTATAAATAACTGGTATCAAGGAAATTCCTCTATAATTATTGATGTTGGTTTTATCCCCTTTCTAGTGCAGTGGATGGATTAGCGCACATTTCCAATCCTCAGGTATTTCTTCGGTGATCCAGATGTTCTTAAGAATTGAGTGGATTTTCCGGGCTACGTTCTCACCACCTATCTTCAGCATTTCGGCAATTATACCATCTTCCCCTCGGGCTTTATTATTTTTGAGTCCATGGATTATTTCTTTAATTTCTTCCAATGTTGGGGGTTCTGAATCTTGGTTGGATGTTTTTTTTTTTTTCAAAGATGAGTTGTTCTTTAGGGGATTCACAGTTTAAAAGATCCTTGAAATAATCTGCTAGAAGTTTGCAATTTTCTTGATTATTTGTTTCCAATGTCCCATCCGGGCGTTTGAAGCAAAGACTGGGTGCCTGATAATTTGATAATTCTTCTCTGAATGTTTTGTAGAAGTTTCGTGTATTGTTTTTAGTAAAATCTTGTTCAATTTCAGCCAATCTGTAGTGATCGTACTTGCGTTTTTCAGATCTGATGATTTTAGAGGTTTGTTTCTGTACTTTGGTGAATTCGTGCCAATTTTGTTCCGTTTTGTGAGAATTCCAATTCTGCCAGGCTTTAATTCTGAAGTTTATAGCCTTGTCACGGGTTTCGTTCCACCACCTATGCTTGCGTTTCCTGGGCGGTGTGCCAATGTTTCGAGAAGCTTTGGAAAGTATATCTTTGAGTTCTAACCAGCCAGAAGAATCGTGAGTAGGGATACTTTCTTGGAAAGTACTGGCGTTCTGTTTAAGAAATTCTGGATCGACGCGCAGATTTTTTGTTATTTTTGTTTTGGACCTGTTTGGTTGAAATTTTACCTTGATTAAGGATAGATGGTGGTCAGAGTCAATGACTCTTTTCTTGACTTTGACATTCATAATTTCTTTTTAATTCTTTTTGGAAACAGCCTCATGATCAATTTGAAATTCTCCTAAGTGAAAATTAGGGGATCTCCAGGTCTTTTTCTTGTGTGGAAGTGCCAGGAAATGTGTTGACATTAGTTTGAGATCAAAAGTTTTGCAAAAATCAAGTAATCTTTCTCCATTTTATTAGTTCTATTTTGTGCTGGATATAGTCCTACAATGGTCCTGAATTTCCTTTCTCTACCAATTTGGGCATTAAAATCTCCCATGAGGATTTTTATGTGATGATTTGGAATGATGGATGTAGTTTCTTCCAGCAGTTCCCAGAAGTCTTCCACCTTTTGTGGATCTTTACGATTGTAGTTGTTGGTGGGTCCATGCGCATTAATAAGCGTATAAGCTTTTTTTCCTGATTTAACGCATAGTGTTGAAATTTTTTCAGAAGGCGAGGAAAAGTTAAGCACTGAGTTTATAATGTTTTTTTCTGACAGCGAATCCAGTGCCAAATTGCAGTGGCTTCATATGGAGTTAGATTGCTGGCTTGCCTTTATTAATTCTATAATTTCCTGATTCAAAATGATTTTCATCCGTGTATCTGGTTTCCTGTAGTGCTAAAATTTGGATGTTGAAATTATCCAACATGTCTGTTAATTGTTTTAACTTGCCAGTTTTCCGAAGTGTGTTGATGTTTAAGCTACCAATGAAAGTTTTGTATTTTGGGCGAAGAGATTTGGGAAGCTACGATACATTCCCGCATGATGTTCTCGGTCCCCCAGAATCCGATGATCGAGAAAAATAACTAGTATGTCTACTAGGGCCTGGGATAGTTATATTGTAGGTTGTTTCCATCATGCTAACAAGTTGAAAGTAGTGGGGACATCGATCTATGTCGGTGTCATGGTTACAACTGAAGTAGTGAGCTTCAGAGGTTGCTGAAGATGTTGTCAAGCTGGGCCTGTTTTTGGTCCGCGAGAGGTATTTTATTTTCATAAAACCCTCCGGACAAGACCGGCGAGTCTCCCTATCCGCCACCTGGGACGCGCCCGATAGGGGAACAGGCTGAAACCCCCACGGGATGATTATTATTAATAATAATAATAATAATAATAATATAACACATTGCTGGTACATCACAACATAACTACTCAGGTTTCAGGGAACCAAATTATATTTACTGAAACTGTCAGTTCTAAGCTGGATCGTTACCCATCAACTTCCGGATGCATTAGTTTGGTATCCAGATCAAGTCCTTTAAAGCCTCGGAGCAAGGTACTTGGTATCACGCCCGTACTTGAGACAATGATAGGTATGGACTTTACCCATTCTACATGCTATTGCCTTTGGTAGGGCCGACCAACACACTATATTTGCAATGGTTTCAAAGTGCTTTGATTTAAGATTCTTGTTGTTAGGGATCTCAACATCAATCAAGGTAGTATTTAACAATAATTATAATAATAATATTTATTGCAGCCAAATAGCCATAATGCAGTATACACACACAATAATTATACAACCGCCTTAATCAATACATAAACAAAAATAATAATTATTATAGTTACTCCTGGTACATGTTTCAGGGATTAATTAACAACATTTTTTATCCCCTTCATCAGCCAATAGTAAAGTAAGACATTTATGAAGTAGCTATTGAACTTTGCTTGGAGCGAAAATGTAAATGAACTATACACTGGTTTTCTTCATATATCTTCGTTTATATTTGATGGCTGAATTACATCACCGTCACAATCTATTTCATTTTGCTCTATACTTTAAAATATTTTTCTACAACCTACTTATATGGTGCACCATATAAGGTTAATAAGCATTTATATTTAAGTGCCATGCTTCTTCATAATTTTCTTGCTTTACTATTGGCTGATGAAGGGGATAAAAAATATTGATAATTATTCCCTGAAACATGTACCAGGAGCAACTATAATAAAAATTAATTTCGTTTATATATTAATTAAGGTGTTTGTATAATTATTGTTAAAAACTATTTAGTACATCAATACGGAACCATCATGAGTAATTTAAATAGTAGAATCAATCAAGGTGGTATGCTTCATTTTATTGCTGACAATCACCAGATCCGCCTGTTGTGTGATACAGATTGTTCACTCGGAATAATTCAGTCAGTAGTTTGCGCTGCACCATATTCAGACTACGGCAAAGAATCCTCCGCTTCGAATTATTGCGATTATAATTAGTATTATTATTATAATTAATATTTTGTATCAAAGGATTACTATAACACAATAATTGTTAATTTTTCACAAAAGTACAAAACAGAAGATCACCAAGATGTTCCGTGACGAAATAAAGAGACTAATTTTCTTAAAATTTAAGATTCATGCCAATGATTAATCTATATGGATCTATCTAGAATAATGACGAAATTAAGTTGGTAATATCGAAATGTCTAATTAGTTCGAAATATACCTGGTATAATGTAGCCTAATACAGCACTACAGTTGGCAGCCCTGGTGACTGAATATATTCTTAGTTCCATCTCTTAGGGTACAGAATATAACATTTGGTTGAAGTCCAATGGATAGCATGGACGCTACATTCAGTTAAACATTTAAACAGTTAAACATTGGAACTAACAGCGCGCGTAAACTCATGTTGGCAACAATGTCATGCATGTATTGGTCAGAAATAATCTGAAATAATATGATCTATTGTTGTGCCAATTTTGAATGAAATCCATTAGTTAGTATAGAAGTTACATGCATTTTAAAATTGCACCTATCAGCAGGCTTAGAATCATGTTGGCAGCATTGACGTATATTAGTATCTCCAAATTAATCTAGAATGGCAGGTACTATATGTGTGCAAAGTTTAGAGCTATTGGCTCGCATACTTTCTGATATATTGATATTAGGGTAACAAAAAGAGAGACAGCATTTATTAACAGTTGGCAGCCCTGTTTGCTCTTAAGAAGACGCATAGGCATATCTGTTATGGTACACATAGCACATACGAAATTTGGTTGAAATCCAAATGACAGTATAGAAGTAACATGCATTTAAAGTTGGACTTCTGAGCAGGCTTAGAATCATGTTGGTAGCACTGACGTATATAAGTTACTCCAAATTAATATACAGTAGAATGTAAGGTACTATACGTGTGCATAGTTTAAAGCTGTCGGCTTGCGTACTTTCTGATATATTGGTATTTGGATAAAAGACATTGAGAGTATTTATTAACAGTTGGCAGCCTTGGTGGATCGTAAGAATAGGCTCAGTCATATCTGTTTATGTACACATAGCACATAAAAAGTTTGGTTGAATTCCAATGATAGTGTATACGTTATATGCATTTAAAAATTGGACCTATCAGCAGGCTTATAATCATTCTGGCAACACTGCCATGTATGGCCTCCTGGAAATTAAACTGAAATATTATTATCTATACGTGTGTCAATTTCGAAATAGCTCCCATTCATACATTCCAAGATATCCAACATGGAGCTCAAATTTCAATTGTGATTTTTCAGCAGTTGCTAGCACTGATATCATTTTCAAATACGGCATTGAGTTATTCAGGTAATAGATCTTTACTCCTACCAAATTTTGTTTCGATTGCTGCAGCCGTTTAGGAGTTCATAGGGGTGGACACACACACAGCCAGCCAGACAGACAAAAGGACAGACAGACAGAAGGATAGACAGACACACATTTTCCCGGATCGATCTCATAGGCCTAAGTCTACTTTTTCCTCATTTTTGCAAAATGTGAAAAGTACGCTAAAAATTACTTTACACAAAGAGATTAGGCAATAAGGGACCAAAACTGAGCTACAAGAACTGCATTGTCCTTATAGGCCAGGCGACAGGTCGGAAAGAAAGCCTCAATAAGGAATTAATTAGTAGAAAGCTGGAAATTGCTTTAATCGCTTTATTTGGACCCAGATATTACTCTCCCAAGTTTTCCCCCTCGAGCGAAGTCGGCGTTGGCCCTTCTGGCCCTAAGAAGGTACCCTTTTTCGATCTTTTGCAAATATCTCCCACACTATCAACATAATCAACAAAATACCTATTATAAAAATAATCTAGAGTAAATTTACTACAAAAATGTCCCGTACCTTTTGTCTCTAATGTGAACCGTTACGATGCTACGACCATTCAAAGTGGAGCCCTTTTTGATTCTTGCGGAAAATCTATGGAAATCATATGCCATATCAAAGTTTCTTCATGTTGTAAATATTTGTCAGCATTCCAGGTGCACAAGCTGTTAACTTGTTACAAGTATCAATAAAAAAATGATCTGTAAGTACATTCAGCACTGATTCAGTACATTTTTCATGCAGACTTCATTACTTTCTCAACGAGAGCGTTGGCAACAATGTGTACAGATGCAGCTGGCTTGCCGCGCTCGGCCTCCCATACAGCTGGCAACCACAGTCTCGTGCTGCCTCTCCGCGCGGTAAATTCGAAAATAAAAATCCTCAACACGGATATTCCTGTTGATCCTCTTGTGCTTTTCCAACGCATTTGCCTTGCAAAGAAATCCGATGCACAATTGAAAGAATATTTCCAGTTTGATCTATCTCCGTATCCGGTTGCGATCTTTGATGAAGCGGGAATGCGTAAGTCGCAAAAGTCTGTGTTCTATAAATTATTCCATACTGTTACCGATGAGCCCACATTTGAGGACCTACATCATGTTCTCGACGGAGGATATCTTCTGCACAGTGTAATTTGGCACCAAACCGATACTTTTATCGACATTAGTGCCAAATATGTGAATTACGTTAAAAGATACTTCAAAAACAGTATCATTATTTTCGACGGGTATCCTGACGACCCAGCAGCTCGCAGTACCAAGACCGCTGAACGTCTTCGACGATCGCACAAGCATGATGCTGCTATTTTTAGCCTACTTTCGATTTTTGCAAAAAATGAAAGTAGACTTATGAGATCAACACAGGGCGAAAAAAAAGTGTGTCTGTCTGTGTGTGTGTATGTGTGTGTGTGAGTCTGTGTGTGTGTATGTGTGTGTGTGAGTCTGTGTGTGTGTGTGTGTGAGTGTGTGTACTCTGAATGTCTGTCCCCCCCTATCAATTCGAACACGGTGAATGCGAATTGAACGAAATTTGGTACTAAGGTAGCACTAGCAAAGGACACCTCAGTGTCATGTTTTATATCGCCGCCATCTTTACTAAAACTGAATGGCGGCCACTCAAATGTTCAAAACGTAAAATCAAATAACGACTAACCAAATCATCCAATCTCTACCAAATTTGGTAACAACATACCTTCGTATAGGATGCGTCTTGTGACCAAACTACAAGGTCGTCCGCCATACCATTTCAGGATGGCGGCCGTGCGAATTATGCAAACTTTATAATCCATATCATGGGACACACCAGTTCCGATTATCGAGCCGAGAATCGTTTTAACTGTTCTAAAGGTAGAGGCACGTACGAAATTAAAAGTTTATTTTGTAATACTATAGTGCAGACGTGATTTTAAAAAGCTCAGCTGATTCATTAATAAGACAAGATGGCAGCGGATATCTTGTGCCTGACTTATATTTCACTAATTTGAGTATTGAATGCAATATAGCGTACTGATAAAAAATAAATAAACTTTGTATGAAATGCTTTATATATAAATAATATACTCCAGTGATGAAATCGTTTAGTATAAATCATTATTTGCTAACAAGTTCTATGTAAGTCATTTTAAATAGAACGATATTCGTTGACACAATTAGCTCAGTGGTAGAGCGATAGCCTGTCGCTCAGATTCCTATGGTTCAAACCCGATCAGAGCTAGTTTTTTTGCTTGAAATGTTATATGTTTATTGTTTTGTAATGACTCAGATGTTTTAAAATTAAGCGTTATATTGTGCAAATTATGGTGTAAAATATATATTTAATTAAAACATAATTCGCCAGCAGATTTACTCGAGACATCTAGCTGCCAAAAAGGTAACTTCCAGATTTTATTGAAAAGTTTCTTCTTCTGGCCGCTAGAATGCACTCGCTCTGTTAGGATTATATTGTTCGATATTTCACCACTAGATGTCCCGACTAGTCTACGTGGGGATCCATTGATTACTATACCATTATCATTCTATGCGCATCGAATTTGAAGAATGACAAGTTGATACTACGATACATTTTAACTTTTTATTTTAAAGGGTTTGTAACAGCCTATTTTGCGTTACTTGAAAATGTTATTAAGCGTTATATTGTCCACATTATGGTGTAAAATATATATTTAATTAAAACATAATTCGCCAGCAGATTTACTCGAGACATCTAGCTGCCAAAAAGGTAACTTCCAGATTTTATTGAAAAGTTTCTTATTCTGGCCGCTAGAATGCACTCGCTCTGTTAGGATTATATTATCGAAAATATCCACATAGTTTGTATACACACGTCTCTGTAGGGTCATGGAAAGATTTGTTAATTCAATTAGGGTTGTGAAAGCCATGCACAACCAGACGTGTAAAGACATGCCTCAACTCAAAGTTGGATGTTGCCCACGGCAGGTCGTAATAATAATAATAATAATGTTATTGGTTTTACATCCCTTTTAACTACTGCTGCTTTTAGAGACACCGGGGTGCCGGAATTTTGGCCCGAAGGGGATCTTTAACGTGCCAGTAAATGTACTGACACGGCTCCCTCGCATTTGTGCACCCTCAAATGCCAGCTGACTGCGCCAGGATACGAACCTGCAACCTAGGGCCCAGCAAGCGAGAACGTTACCGCTGAGCCACGCCGCCAGTCCGGTCGATTATGTCTCCAGATCCATAACATTCTTGATATACTTCTTATCTTTCTTTCTTTCTTTCTTTCTTTCTTTCTTCAATGATGGTAGCAGTTTTTATCTAGGTCGTGGCATTTGGTAGAGGTAAATCGTTTCTAAGGTCTTCAACAAAGAATAGTTCTATTATACTCTTTGATAATAACGAGTTATAACTATACTCATACATTTGGGAGAAAGTAGGCTATATGTTCTTTACTGAACATCTTGTTTTTAATGAGTCCATGACGGCACCTATGCCACAAGCAAAATTTTTGTCTAATGACACAAACAAACGAAGATTGATCGACTTGTTACTCGTCAAATTCGAAAGCGAAGGAATCGAAACCAGACAAGCTCCATAAGATGCCGATGTGCTCATCGTTACCACCGCACTCTAGTTATCTCGGCCAGACAATTCGGTCATTATAGTGGCTGAAGATATAGATATCCTGGTCATCTTGGCGGCTCGTGTGCCACCCTCCACGAAAATGTATTTTATGAAACCCGGCAAAGGTTCAACCAAACAACAACTATTTTGCACAACAAGTTTCAATCTCCCGCCGTGTGTGCAAGAAAACATCCTCTTTTTGCATGCGTTTAGTGGGTGCGATACAACGTCTTCGTTTCACAGGCAGGGCAAAATGAAATTCGTAACACTGCTGAAGAGTAATGAGGAACTGCAAACAGCTGTTAGGGTTTTCCGAGACGTGAACGCAAACTCCGATGAAATTGACAAAGCGGGCCAGTTGGTTTTGGCTAGGCTTTGTGACAACAAAACCACGGGAAATACCCTGAATGAGTTGCGGTTCCAACTGTTTGCAAAATCTCTAAGCAAACATCGATTTAATCTCGAAAGCTTACCTCCCGCCGAATCAGCGGCACGTGAGCACTCTTTAAGAACATACCATCAAATCCAAACATGGTATGGAAATTATACAAATCCACTGGATTGGGGCTGAAAAAAATCTCAAAGTGGTTTGGCTCCCATACCTACGACGAGGGATCCGGCGCCACAAACGCTTCTAAACACAGTGTCCTGCAAATGTTCGAAAGGACGTAACGCAGCGTGTGGTTGCAGGAAAACGGGCCTCCGATGCTCCAGAATCTGAATGAATCGTATGGGACGGTCATGTACAAATGCTGCCGAGGAAGATGATACAGTATGGATGATTGTGACGGAGACATCGATGTTAATCTTGAGCGCCCTGTGACGTCGGACAAATGTACCGATACAGACGATGAAAGCGATGACGGAGACATTGAGGCAGACGATTAAGACTGCCAGCCTTCATCAAAACGGTTTAAAATCGACTAACTTTGACATTTGAACTGTGGATTAGGCCTCCTGGGGACATCACTTTAAAAGAAACGCGCCATTTACTCTACCGCCAGGTGGTGTGGAAAAGAGTGATTTTATACCAATACTACGCAATATTAATACTAATTGTAGGTACTTTGCCACAGCTGTTTACATAGAATAGCTGTTATACTTGTAACAAGTTAACAGCTTGTGTACCTGGATTGCTGACAAATATTTATAACATGAAGAAACTTTGATATGGCATATCATTTCCATAGATTTTCCGCAAGAATCAAAAAGGGCTCCACTATGAATGGTCGTAACATTGTAACGGCTCACATTAGACACAAAAGGTACGGGACATTCTTGTAGTAAATTTACTCTAGATTATTTTTAGCCTACTTTCGATTTTTGCAAAAAATGAAAGTAGACTTATGTCTGTCTGTGTGTGTGTATGTGTGTGAGTCTGTGTGTGTGTGTGTGTGTGTGAGTGTGTGTACTCTGAATGTGTGTCCCCCCCCCCCCTATCAATTCGAACACGGTGAACGCGAATTGAAAGAAATTTGGTACAAAGGTAGCACTTGCAAAGGACACCTCAGTGCCATGTTTTATATCGCCGCCATCTTGACGGAAACGTAATGGCGGGCACTCAAATGTTCAAAGCTTAAATCAAATTATGACTAACCTAATCATCCGATCTCTACCAAATTTTGCAACAACATACCATTATAGGGGGAGCATCCTTTGACCAAACTAATATGTCATCAGCCTAATAGTTTGCGGATGGCGGCCATCTTTGTGTGAAAATCGATTCCCCCTATTAATTCGAACACGGTGAAACCGAATGGAACGAAATTTGGTACAGAGGTATTACTAGCAAAGGGCTCCTCAGTGTCATGTTTTATATCACTGCCATCTTGACGGAAACGTAATGGCGGCCACACAAATGTTCAAAGCTTAAATCAAATTACGACTAACCTAACCATCCGATCTCTACCAAATCTTTCAACAACATACCTTTACGGAGGAAGCATGCTCTGACCAAATTAATAGGTCATCAGCCTAATAGTTTGCGGATGGCGGCCATCTTTGTGTCAAAATCGATTCCCCCTATTAATTCAAACACGGTTAAACCGAATGGAACGAAATTTGGTACAGAGGTAGCACTAGCAAAGGGCACCTCATTGTCATGTCTTATATCGCCGCCATCTTGACAGAAACGTAATGGCGGCCATACAAATGTTCAAAGCTTAAATCAAATTACGACTAACATAATCATCCGATCTCTACCAAATTTTGCAACAACATACCTTTATGGAGGGAGCATCCTTTGACCAATCTAATAGGTCATTAGCCTAATAGTTTGCGGATGGCGGCCATCTTTGTGTCAAAATCGATTCCCCCTATTAATTCGAACACGGTGAAACCGAATGAAACAAAATTTGGTACAGAGGTAGCACTTGCAATGGGCACCTCATTGTCATGTTTTATATCGCCGCCATCTTGACGGAAACGTAATGGCGGCCACACAAATGTTCAAAGCTTAAATCAAATTACGATTAACCTAATCATCCGATCTCTACCAAATTTTGCAACAACATACCTTAATAGGGGGAGCATCCTTTGACCAAACTACCTGTCACCTGGCCTATTAGCCAAAAGTCGATCTTTCAGAGTACGTGACATTGGACACAAGAACAGTTGTACAAACGGTCATTAGTTTGCTCTGCTCCAAATTCAGACTAAGGTGAAGTATGTTGAAGAAAATCCCATCTGGCTAGATTGTACTTTGTTTTTTGTTTTTCCAACAACAATTCTAAGCATGTCCATCCTTGACTGCAGTTTGATAGTAAGGTCTCCATTGGGATCACCCAGTGTGTACCATGGCTTATTTGGGCTCTCCAAAGGTCCAATCTGGCACAGTTATGACTTCCGAGGTCATCAGAAAACTCTTCCGAAATTTTTAACGTCGTCCAGGATGTTGGTGTCAAAAACTGGGCGGGATTGTACTGAGACATACAGAACTACAATAGCATAGGCTGGAAACTGTAAGTGATTTTTAGCCTATTTTTCACATTTTGCAAAAATGAGGAAAAAGTAAACTTTTTGAGATCGATCCGGGAAAATGTGTGTCTGTCTGTCTGTCTGTCTGTCTGTCTGTCTGTCCTTCTGTCTGTCTTTCTGGCTGGCTGTGTGTGTGTGTGTCCCCCCTCCCCCCCCCTAACATCTCCTAAACGTTTGAAGCAATCGAAACCAAATTGAGTATGAGTAAAGACGTTACCGGAATATCTCACGTCCATATTTGAAAATGTTGTCAGTGCTACCAACTGCTGAAAAAACGCACTAGAAATTTGAGCTCCATGTTGGATATCTTGGAAGTTATGCATGGGAGCTATTCCAAAATTGGCACACATGTAGATAATACTACTACAGTTTAATTTTCAGGAGGCCATACTTGACAGTGTTGCCAAAATATTTTTAAGCCTTCTGATAAGTCCAATTGTTAAATGCATATAACTTCTACACTATCAATTGGATTTCAACCAAATTTTGTATGTAATATCTGCACATAATTAGATATGATTGAGCGTATTCTTAAGGGCCACCAGGGCTGCCAAGTGTTAATAATTGCTCTCTCTATTTTTTATCCAAATAACAATATATCAGAAAGTATGCAAGCCGACAGCTTTAAACTATGCACGCGTATAGTACCTGACATTTTAGATTAATTTGTAATAACTTATATACGTCAGTTACACCAACATGATTCTGAGCCTGCTGATAGGACCAATTTTAAATACATGTAACATCTATACTATCAGTTGGATTTCAACCAAATTTCGTATGTGCTATGTGTAACATAACAGATATGACTATAAGTATTCTCAAGAAGAATCAGGGCTGATAATTGTTAATAAATGCTGTCTATATTATTTACCCTAATATCAATATATCAGAAAGTATGCAAGCCAACAACCCTATACTTTGCACACGTATAGCACCTGACATTCTAGATTAATTTGGAGTAATTAATATAAGTCAGTGTTGCTAACATGATTCTATGCCTGCTGACTGGTCCTATTTTAAAATACATGTAACTTTTATACTAACAAATGGATTTCATCCAAATTTGGCACAACAAGATATCATGATATTTCAGATTATTTCGATCGGCATACGCATGACATTGTTGCCAACATCCTTTTACGCGTGCTGATAGATCCAATATCAAACTGCATGTAACGTCCATTGGACTTCAACCAAATTTTGTATTCTGTACCTTAAGAGATGGAACTAAGGATGTATTCAGTCACCAGGGCTGCCAACTGTACTGCTCTATTAGGCTACATTATACCAGGTATATTTCGAACTAATTAGACATTTCGATATCACCAACTTAATTTCGTCATTATTCTAGAGTGGTTCATGTACTGTAGATTAATCATTGGCATGAATCTTAATTTTAAGAAAAGTGGGCTCTTTAGTTCGTCACGTACGTCCATTATATATTCCCACAGGGGCTCACATCTAGTGGGACGTTAGTTGGCGACCACGGGACCCCAACTGAGTCCGGCATTGCTTCCAATTACTTGTTTTTCGTCGGTTATATTCGAGTAACCTTCTAAATATTCGCGGTTTCACTCACATGCAACCAGCGATCATGAGCGTTTTGTTTTCAGAGGGCAAGTCATCTGACTGTTCTCTACCTGGACTTGGAATTAATTCTGATGCATGTAGATAGGAGAGAGATTACTGCTGGCGATGTTTGTTGTTGCTGAGCTCGCACGTGCTATTTCTCCTCGCGGTTCCCATCAGATTATGTCAATAGTACGTCCATTATATCTCCCCACAGGGGCTCACATCTAGTTGGACGTGGGTTGGTGACTACGGGACCCCAACTGAGTCCGGCATTGCTTCCACTTACTTGTGCTGGATCCTCTCCATCTTCTTTCCTGTCGACTTCACTTGGTCAACTCTTGTCCTCTTCCGACCCTGGCTGTAATAGGGTATCTGAGGCCTAGTGAGTCTCTTCCTTTCCCGCCTTAATTGGCCCTTGTCTCATCTTTTCTGATACCCTCCTTCTGCGAGGGGTCAGCCTTCATTTTCTTTTCTTGTTATCTCCCGCCTTCTGCTCAAGGCCCTCAAGGAGGCAGGGTGTATGTAGCCGCACCACTTTTGGTGCACCCTGGATATTGCTACACCCTCAGGGGCTCACGGCTGGTGTGTTCGGGACTTGGCGACCCCGAGGGATTCCTGAGCTGGGTTCGGTTTTCCTCCTTTTATCCAATACCTCTGGGGCGGACGCTCTCCTCTTTCACTTTCCTATCTGCCTTTCATGGCTCTCCTTCCTTCCAAGTCCCTCAATCCACATTCTTCGAGGGTTGAGGGCATTTCTTTTCCTACTTTCCCTTATTCCTCTTTTGTTTTCCATTTCTTCTTCTAGTATTGTGCCCAACTCTAGGAATGGGTATTCCAAGATTCAGACACCTAGATATCAAGGGAAAGGCTACAGCCGCTTTTGAAAGTTGAGATATTTGAATATCGCGCTACATTGCTTCTCGAAACAATTGGAAAGAATATACCGATACTTGCATGTCAAGTGACGTAGCGAGTAATAGCAGAGGTCGAGGCTATCTATTGATTAAATAGTTAACCATGGAGTAGAGACTTGAGACATGGATCAGATTACTGGCACGGCCAAATAAAAGAGAATGCAATTAGTATCAAGTAAATCGGACCAGGGATACCAGAGATATGAGGATTTCCAGATATCAGCTGATGACGCGTGACCCTGGCAGTTTTGAATAAAAGCCGGCCGGCCGTGGCATCGATAGCTCATTCCAACACAAGCACTTGCAGAGCAAGTTGCTGCTACGCTGAGCCAAGGCACATGGTTGCCGGATCTACGCAGAAGTAATTTTCAAAGTTGTGATAGTCACAAAAAGTGCTGCGCTACGAAGTGGAACTTAGTGAGTTCCGGCGAGGAGAATCACTGAGGTGATTGAATTTTTTTTCTACAGACATTAGTGGACATATTTATGTTTCTACATGGACATATGCTAGACTTTGTCTAGAATTAGTACTTTGTCACAGTCCAGTAATGACATAATACTTGGATGTTTAAGTCCATTTCAGTCAGTTTTCATATTGGTAACTTGTTAACCACTTCGATCTATCAGTACACTGAAGACCAGTCTATCACGGTGGTGTTCATTAGTCTACGCAAGGGAAACTACAGGTTGCTTAGCGCATGGTAGATGGTGTTAAACCATGCCCAGGGAACGATCTTCAGAACAGCCGTTGATTGGTTAGACTGTCAGTGTCTTCTTGTATTGATAAGATTACCGTGAGTTATGTTACAACTGACATATCTAAGAATAGATCACTTAGATCTGACCCGATTTAAACAAACTGTTATGGCTTTGATAGATGCCCATATTAAAATGGAACAACAGTTAATTCAAACGTCAAGAGATACTACCACTATGTCTGACTAGACGGATTGTGGGTATATAATGGCGGCCGATACAAGGATTATACGTGCTTGTCCGATAGGGCATGTCTATGGATAAATCTGGTATAGACCAGGTTCACTACGCTTCAAGACCATCAAGAAATGTAAGCCCCATTTGAATTATATTATGCCTAGCTAATTGGAACAAAGCCGGCCCCGTGGTGTAGGGGTAGCGCGCCTGCCTCTCACCCGGAGGCCCCGGGTTCGATCCCCGGCTCCGTCAGGGATTTTAAAACTGACGTGAGGGTTGGAACGGGGTGCACTCAGCCTCGTGAGGACAATTGAGTAGCTGTCTGACAGTGAGACAGCGCCCCGATCACGAATACCAAGATTAACGGCCGAGGGGACCCGACGCGCTGATCACGCGTCACCCCAATATCTGCAGGCCAAATGGCTGGGCAGCGGTCGCTTGGTCGGCCTTAGCCCGTCATGGGCTGGATAGTGCCAGGGGTTGACTTGTTGTTTGAATTGGAACAAACTATTTTTCTGCAGATGACCAACACATTTATTTATTTATTTTTCTTCGTATTTAAATCTTGCAATGATTTACGCAAGATATATTAGAGTTATTCTGAGTATTTTCAGCACTCAGAACAGTTTAGGATCGATGACCGAGCATTTGGAGCATTTATTTGAATATTTCATATTTTTGGGAAATCACGGTAATCAGCCGATGTAACTGTAAAAGTTAATTTTATTTTTTTTGAGGAATGGATATTTTATCCATATTCGAAGGTTTGAACATGTGGATTCTCACATAATGAGATGATAATTAAACATATTTAAAATAATATAATTAATAATAATATTAATAATAATCCACTAATAATAATAATAATAATTTTCATAATTTTTCCAAATAATTCTTGGATATTATATTTTATAATAATCATATGTATTGAGAGAGAGCCTATGAAGTAGTTTAATCATTTCTAGTTTGGAACAGGAGATTTTCCGAAGGAGAGTGGTTAGCGCAAGCCCGCATTCAACCAACATTTCAGTTCTGGTTGAACGGTTAATATTTGCAATGAACAAAGTATATTTTTCAGATAACACGGACAGGCATGAAACGGGAAGCAATTGATATTTGTATCAAATAGGATATTTTTGTATTTATATAAAATCATGACGTAAATACACTCGAAAGTGAAATAAAGATTTTCATAAGTATGGTAAATTCACGGGTTGAACTGAATGGTAAAATAAAATAAACTTGTAAGTTTATTAATCTTCCAGTGTTGATAACAAGCAGAGGCTTGATTTATTGTATAAATTTTGGGAAGAAAATTTATATGTGTGGAGTAGTTGAAATGCCATTCCCAGGTGCGCATGTTTAAGTCGCAGGAATGAGGAGATTTTTTCGAGCATCAATCAAATAGCAGGTTCGATGGCTCAGGTTTATAGTAGGAGTATTGGAACCACACATTTCGTCGTATGAATGACCCGAAGGTTATTTCTTAGAAACCATCAGTTCTTATTTCAACGTTGTTTTCGAATTCCATTTAGACTTTGATTTTGCTAGAACCCGGATTTGTCATGATAATAGTTTATTCTTCTTCAGAGGAAGACCTTTGCCGTTGTTGTTGTAATATTGTGTTCTTACACAAATAATAGAATGGGCCACTGCCAATTAAAAATAATTCTATAACCACGAATAATTTGAAGGATGTTTTCAATCCTAGTGCCATGAACTAAATGCATTTATTATGAAGCTACAATTCTTATTTCCGCATTCTGTTGAAGAATTGCAAGTTGTGAAAATTACTAATAATGGCCATAAATAAAAATATTTTTCATAATAATGATTCCAAATGGAAAATTAAATAGTTGAATGGTTCAACCATTTATTGATCAAGTTGATGATTAAGAAATCATATATTTTGTGAGGAACTTGAAGTTCATAATCGAGTCACTTCTCGAAATGTTTAATGTCAGAAGAACAATTGATTTTTTTTGTTGTGCTTCGCACAAGTTCTTCGATGCTATGCTCAAGGTCAAATACTTTTCAGATGTTATTAATATGTGTAAATAATTTGTGTTGCTTCAATGATAACAATATTTTTCGACAATATTTTTGAAACTGGAAAAATAAGTGAAAGTTAAAATTCTATGAACATTTATTCTACGAGTGTTAATATTATGTAAAAATTCAAACAGTGAACTACGATATTTCCAGTAGAGACAGTTAAATTTGAACTGGATTTAATCATAAATAATTTTGGAACACAGTCTACAGGACTAACAATCAGACTTGTGTTTCCAAAAAAATAATTGTCAAATGTGTTTGGAAAATTTCTGTATATTGTGTAAATAGGAGTGTGGGTCGCCACACGTGAGTGATGCTGCTTTGAGCATTTTTGCAGTCAATTTTAAATTCAAAATAAACTGAGATAATTTTACAGGATGTGTTATACCCAATTGAATCTCCTTCTATCCTTATTGTTGCATTGAGCCAAAAATCAGTAAAGCATTTTTTTCATTTGATGTCGTTTTTGCGATTTGCTTTAACCCATCTGGCGCTCCGGGATATTTTGACTCTCGTGCTGACTGATTATGGGTAAAATGCATATGTGGTCGTGCGGACTCCGGTCTAAACGGGCACATAAAATAAGATAGAGAGAGAAATGGCTTCGAACGTGGTTCTCGATTTAGACATGGTCAATCGCATGCCGATTTAAATTGTGATAATTTTTATAGAAATATTTTGGGAGTTGAGAGATGTCTGGTTTGGATGAATAAATTAGTAGGAAACTCCAATTAGTGGGGAAAATTAAAAATTTAACTGGATTAATAATTAGAATGGGTTTGATTATTTTTGATAATGGCTTAACCATTAGGGCGTCAAGTAAATTCAGTAGTAAACGTTCGATGACTGGACATACACATTATTAGAATCCAGGTGGAGGATATTTGAGAACTTGCATATTTTTTCTTGTGATATTGTGGTAAATGTAATTCGTAAAAGTAGAGAATTTTGTTTTTCCATCACGTCGACATTAGGACAAATCTCATTTTATTAGAGTGTTTCAATTAGCTATTCATATTTCTTGTTCTAGTTATAAGCTTGTGTTTGCCGATATTGTATACCCCTAAGCTTTGAATAATAATTGAAATTATGGAAGAAATGATGAGGATGATGAGGAGTTTGGAGGAGAGTTCAAAAGAGGCTGGACGGCGTGTAGCCGCCATTATGATAGAAAATACAGAGGCTTTAGAAAAGAAACTTAAAGAAAATTCTGATTCTTTAGAAAATAAACTTAAAGAAAGTTCTGATTCTTTAAAAGATAACTTGAAGGAAAGTTTAGAGAATAAACTTAAGGAAAATTCTGATTCTTTAGAAAATAAACTTAAAGAAAATTTAGAAAATAAACTTAAAGAAAATTCTGATTCTTTAGAAAATAAACTTAAAGAAAGTTCTGATTCTTTAAAAGATAACTTGAAGGAAAGTTTAGAGAATAAACTTAAGGAAAATTCTGATTCTTTAGAAAATAAACTTAAAGAAAATTTAGAAAATAAACTTAAAGAAAATTTAGAAAATAAACTTAAAGAAAATTCTGATTCTTTAGAAAATAAACTTAAAGAAAGTTTTAATGATAAACTTAAAGAAAGTTCTGATTCTTTAAAAGATAATTTGAAAGAAAATTTAAATAGTAAATTTAATTCTATGGAAAGTAAATTTAAAGAGAATTCTGAAATTTTGAAAATGACACTTGAAAGTAAAATGAATAAATTATGCGAAAAAACACATGAGCTCGAAACTTCATTAGCCACTAACGCAAGTTTAATGGACGATAAATTTCGCGATGCCGATCTTCGATCTCAAAGCTTAGCTGATAGGATAGAACATGGTCTTAGGAAAGTTGGTGAAGACATGGTCAACCTAGAAGTCAGAGTGAAGAAGGAGAGTAACGAGATGGGAATTCTAGTTGTTCAATGGTTGACAGAACAATTCAAAGAACTTGTAATGGGAGAAATAAGAGAAGGTGTGATTAATGAATTGCAAACTGAAATTAAAACCACAGTTGTCAATGAAATTAAAGACACACTCAAGCTGGAGATTCAAGAGGGAATCAAGGAGTTTAGGGAATCTTTGTCATCCCATATTCAAGTAATTTCCAAAGATATCCAAGCAACTCAGAAGGACATATCAGATATGACAGGATCATTGAAAAGTCATGAGGCTGTTATGAACCAGATATCCATTGATGTTAAGGAGAATTGTAAAGAAACTGAAGCAATTAAGAAAATGGCAGAAGAAAACCAGAAGGAACTTGAGGCTATGAAAACTCAAATCAAGGACGAGAAACAGTCTGACCATCTGTTGAAAATGCCAAGTGTAAGGGGAAAGGAACAGATACAGATAAATCTAGGAGCAGCTAGAGAAACTGATATTCAAAGACAGGATGAGGTCAGGACAGTATTTTAATCCAACCCCATAACTGTATTCAAAAATGTAGAGGATAAGCCTTCTAAATTTTCAGGGCGAGATTCTGTGACACCCGTGGAATTTTTGAGAGAAGCAGGGGATTACCTGAAAGATTCCAAGATCCCTAAAGAAAGACAGATCCGAGCGATAGGGAAATTTTTGGAAGGTCCTGCACTTCTTTGGTTTAGAGCCTTTAGATCCACTCTAACCACTTTTGAGGAGTTTTCTCGTGGGCTATTGAAAAAGTTTTGGTCCCCGGAAACCCAACAGCAAGTCAGAGCAGAGTTATATTCGAAGAGATTCTCGACGTCACAACCTACTCGATACTCAACGTACTTTTCTGGACAGCTTTCTAAACTTCAACATTTAGATCCGCCGATGCCAGATAACGAATTGATTACTGCATTGATACGTCAGTTTCCAGCAGACGTCCAAAGGACTTTGATCGCTGCCGATATCTATAATATGGAGCAATTTGACGAAGTATTACAGAAGCTGGATCATACGAACGCTCAATTCTTCCATCAGAAGGGAGGAAAGAGTAACAACGCTGTGTACGCTGTTATGGCCGATAGTTATTCTCAAACACATCGAGAGATTCGAGAGGGGCGAGAAGAGAAAACGCCGAGGGAAGATTCAAATAAGAAAGGATGGAATCAGTACAGTAACAGATACAGTTACAAGCCTTATGCGAGACCGGATGGTGGAAATCGATACAATAATCGATGGAGAAGGCCACGGGATAATCAAGGAAGGTACCAGGAAAGAAGATACTATGGTAGAAACAACTACAATAACAGAGGGAATGTGGATACTCGTCAGTCCAATGAAGAGTTCAACAAGGAGACGAGGAAAAACTTGGAAGCAAGACACCAAGATAACTTGCAATTTTTGGAGCAGAGGCTCAATGAACCAGGTCCATCGGGAACACAACAATCCCGGGGGAATGGTAACGAAAAAAAAACTTCGAATTCACAGTAGAAGATAGAATTTTGAACACTTTCACTTCCAGAATTATTAAATGGCAAGCATAGGATGATGACTTAATTCAACAGAATGACGAACGGAAAGAAATGGGTACAAGAATTAGAATGCCAATCATATCATGCGAAGTATTCGGTATGCCTGTCGATACATTGATCGATACTGGGGCTATGCTTTGTCTGGTGAGTGAGAAGCTTTATATTCTGTGGATGCTCAAAGAGAATTTAGAGGAAATTCCAGTATCAGGAATTAAGATCCAAGGAATAATACCCAACAAAATATCTCTGTGTAAAACACTTATGTATTACGATTGGAGGACATGATTTCCGACATGTGTTTGTAGTAATGAAGGACATGGCTTTTGACATGATATTGGGAGCAGATTTCATTCAGAAATATCAAGCAGTGATAGACATGAAGACAGAGACGATCAAATTCAAGAATACCGAAGAGATTAACTTCGAGGGAAAAGAAGAGGAAGACATCGAGGGAGATGCTCAATGGTCTCTGATTTTTCATGAAGCTGAAGGAAGAGAAGTCTACACTGAGGAGGAGTCCCCAGAGCTAGGGAAAGTTTTGGAAGAGTATCACGATATTTTCGATATTAAACCTGGTGAAATTAAAGATTTTGAATATCATATTCGTGTAAATGATGATGCACCTTTTCATGCTAAATTGTATCCGGTAGCGGAAAAGCATCGAGAAAGGGTAAAAGTGCTTATCAAGGAGATGGAAAGCAACAATGTGATTGAAAAGTATACTACATCTTATGTCAATCCATTAGCAGTAGTGTCTAAGCAAGATGGAAGTCTGAGACTATGTTTAGACGCGCGAAATTTGAATTCAAGATTACTGCCAGAGTATGACAGACCACCAATCATTAGGGAACTGTTAAGGAAATTCCAAGGCAAGGTCTGGATCTCTAATATTGATCTCACTTCGTCCTACCATCACATTAGGCTTAGTGAATATTCTAAGAAGTTTACAGGATTTATGTTTGACCAGCAGACATATGTATTCCGCCGTCTACCATTTGGAGTCAAAACATCTGGATCAGTTTTGATCAGAGCACTGGAACAAAATTTGAGTCCTGAAGTAAAAGAGATAGCAATTCGTTATATAGATGATATCTTAATTGCATCCGAGACTAAGGAGGAACATTTGTTACATCTTCAGATGTTATTCGCAGATTTGAGAAAAGCGAACTTTAAAGTAAACCTTCGAAAATGTCAGTTCTTTCGGAAGGAAATAAAATTTTTGGGTCACATTTTGGATGGAGAAGGATACCATCCCAATGAGACGAAGATACAGGCAATTGCAAATTTCCCTAGACCTACTAGAGTGAAGAATGTCCGCAGTTTTCTTGGGACATGCCAATTCTTTGCAGGGCATTGTCCAAACTTCACCAAAACAGTAGCTCCATTGCAGGAATTATTAAAGAAAGGAAACAAATGGAAATGGGATGAAGATTGTGAACAATCATTTCAAGATGCCAAGAGGTTATTGGTAAACAGCGTGAAATTGGAGTATCCTGACTTTACCAAGAATTTCATCATAGAATCTGATGCATCCACCGTAGGGATTGGAGCTATTCTTCTTCAAGAAGATAAAGATCACAAGAGATATTACCTGGCGTTCATTAGCAGGAAACTTCGTCCATCAGAAAGGAATTATTACACCACAGAGTTAGAAGCACTTGCTGTAATATTCGCGTTGGAGTCGTGGAAGAAAATGTTAATTGGACATTCAGTCATTGTGAGGACTGATCACCACGCATTGAAGTTTATCTTGAGAACAAACTTTGCCAGTGATAGGATAACTAGATGGTCACTTTTTATTCAACAATTCAACCTAGTTATTGAACACACTCCTGGAAAGTTGAACGTGGGAGCTGATTTATTGAGTAGAGCAGTGGAGTCTACATCTAAGGTTTTTCAAGTTAACCTGACGCAGGAGGATGAGGATACCTTGAGAAGGTTAAGATTGTTGCATTTATCCCAGAGGAGAGACCGACGTCTTAGAAACATTTTTCGTTTTCTACAGGGAGACATGGATCCAAATTATGATGATTTTGTGGAAACTGAAAGAATTTCAAGAGATTTTATGATGTTAGATGGTTTAATCTACAAGTTTGCAGATCCCGACCATACGAAGCTGAGAGTAGTGATACCTCCACGAATGCAAAAACCCATTATCTGGATGGCACATCGAATCGCAGGTCATGCTGGAGTAGATAAGACGGTCAACATGATTCAAGAGAAATGTTCGTGGGAGCGAATGCGACAAACTGTCAGGAACACTATTCGAGAATGCGACTTATGCCAAAGGAGTAAACATAATTCTAGATTATTGAGAGAATTACCAAGGCCTATTATTCCTTCTAAGCCTTGCGAAATCTTCGCGACTGATTTATATGGTCCTCTCCCAAAGTCTAAAAGAGGTAACCGATATATTCTGGTGACCATGGATGTTTTCAGCAAATACACTATGTTGCATCCGATTCAGAAGGCAAACGCAAAATATTGTGCGAAGAGAATTAGAGACAGCGTAATTCCGGAAGCAGGCAAACCGGAATTCCTTTTATTAGATCGTGGACCTCAATTTACATCTTTAGAATTTCGAACCATCATGAATAATCTTGGGATTAGACAATTGTTTTGTTCTATTAGACATCCAGAGAGCAATCCAGCAGAACGCGTGATGGCTGAAATAGCAAAATATTGCCGCCTCTATTGTCCAAATGAGCATTGGAAATGGATGGATGTTCTCTCTTTAGCATCCGAATACATCAACTCTACAATTCATGAGAGTACTGGACAGATTCCCATGTTGCTTCATCATGGAATTAAATCAACGAGATTATGGGATCGAATCATCTCTATTCCACCTGAGATTGAACCAAGTCGTCAGATGAGGGAAACTCTAACTTTAGACAAGTTGAGGAGCCAAGCTGAGAAAAGAGAGCGCAGAGTGAGAGGAAAGCGTTTTCGCAGACCCTTGCGCGTAGGAACTCTTGTTTTAGTGAAAAGACCTACACCCTCTGACGTGCAAAATCGAGTGTACTCGAAGTTTGCAAGCCTTTACGCTGGACCCTATCGCATTGTGGAAGTAAACAACAATGGAAGATATGAAGTCGCCAATACACGAACTGGTAACATCGTGGGAACTTATAATGCATCGAATTTGAAGATTTATTATTCAAGAACCAGATAATTTAATGTGTAGATAGGAAAAATAATTTTTTTTTCAATTTTTATTTTTTGCTAGGTGTGGGGTGGATGTGCCCAACTCTAGGAATGGGTATTCCAAGATTCAGACACCTAGATATCAAGTAAAAGGCTACAGCCGCTTTTGAAAGTTGAGATATTTGAATATCGCGCTACATTGCTTCTCGAAGCAATTGGAAAGAATATACCGATACTTGCATGTCAAGTGACGTAGCGAGTAATAGCAGAGGTCGAGGCTATCTATTGATTAAATAGTTAACCATGGAGTAGAGACTTGAGACATGGATCAGATTACTGGCACGGCCAAATAAAAGTGAATGCAATTAGTATCAAGTAAATCGGACCAGGGATACCAGAGATATGAGGATTTCCAGATATCAGCTGATGACGCGTGACCCTGGCAGTTTTGAATAAAAGCCGGCCGGCCGAGGCATCGATAGCTCATTCCAACACAAGCACTTGCAGAGCAAGTTGCTGCTACGCTGAGCCAAGGCACATGGTTGCCGGATCTACGCAGAAGTAATTTTCAAAGTTGTGATAGTCACAAAAAGTGCTGCGCTACGGAGTGGAACTTAGTAAGTTCCAGCGAGGAGAATCACTGAGGTGATTGATTTTTTTTTCTACAGACATTAGTGGACATATTTATGTTTCTACATGGACATATGCTAGACTTTGTCTAGAATTAGTACTTTGTCACAGTCCAGTAATGACCTAATACTTGGATGTTTAAGTCCATTTCAGTCAGTTTTCATATTGGTAACTTGTTAACCACTTCGATCTATCAGTACACTGAAGACCAGTCTATCACGGTGGTGTTCATTAGTCTACGCAAGGGAAACTACAGGTTGCTTAGCGCATGGTAGATGGTGTTAAACCATGCCCAGGGAGCGATCTTCAGAACAGCCGTTGATTGGTTAGACTGTCAGTGTCTTCTTGTATTGATAAGATTACCGTGAGTTATGTTACAACTGACATATCTAAGAATAGATCACTTAGATCTGACCCCATTTAAACGAACTGTTATGGCTTTGATAGAAGCCCATATTAAAATGGAACAACAGTTAATTCAAACGTCAAGAGATACTACCACTATGTCTGACTAGACGGATTGTGGGTATATAATGGCGGCCGATACAAGGATTATACGTGCTTGTCCGATAGGGCATGTCTATGGATAAATCTGGTATAGACCAGGTTCACTACGCTTCAAGACCATCAAGAAATGTAAGCCACATTTGAATTATATTATGTCTAGCTAATTGGAACAAACTACTTTTCAGCAGATGACCAACACATTTATTTATTTTTCTTCGTATTTAAATCTTGCAATGATTTACGCAAGATATATTAGAGTTATTCTGAGTATTTTCAGCACTCAGAACAGTTTAGGATCGATGACCGAGCATTTCGAGCATTTATTTGAATATTTCATATATTTGGGAAATCACGGTAATCAGCCGATGTAACTGTAAAAGTTAAATTATTTTTTGTTGAGGAATGGATATTTTATCCATATTCGAAGGTTCGAACATGTGGATTCTCACATAATGAGATGATAATTAAACATATTTAAAATAATATAATTAATAATAATAATAATCCACTAATAATAATAATAATAATTTTCATAATTTTTCTAAATAATTCTTGGATATTATATTTTATAATAATCATATGTATTGAGAGAGAGCCTATGAAGTAGTTTAATCATTTCTAGTTTGGAACAGGAGATTTTCCGAAGGAGAGTGGTTAGCGCAAGCCCGCATTCAACCAACATTTCAGTTCTGGTTGAACGGTTAATATTTGCAATGAACAAAGTATATTTTTCAGATAACACGGACAGGCATGAAACGGGAAGCAATTGATATTTGTATCAAATAGGATATTTTTGTATTTATATAAAATCATGACGTAAATACACTCGAAAGTGAAATAAAGATTTTCATAAGTATGGTAAATTCACGGGTTGAACTGAATGGTAAAATAAAATAAACTTGTAAGTTTATTAATCTTCCAGTGTTGATAACAAGCAGAGGCTTGATTTATTGTATAAATTTTGGGAAGAAAATTTATATGTGTGGAGTAGTTGAAATGCCATTCCCAGGTGCGCATGTTAAGTCGCAGGAATGAGGAGATTTTTTCGAGCATCAATCAAATAGCAGGTTCGATGGCTCAGGTTTATAGTAGGAGTATTGGAACCACACATTTCGTCGTATGAATGACCCGAAGGTTATTTCTTAGAAACCATCAGTTCTTATTTCAACCTTGTTTTCGAATTCCATTTAGACTTTGATTTTGCTAGAACCCGGATTTGTCATGATAATAGTTTATTCTTCTTCAGAGGAAGACCTTTGCCGTTGTTGTTGTAATATTGTGTTCTTACACAAATAATAGAATGGGCCACTGCCAATTAAAAATAATTCTATAACCACGAATAATTTGTAGGATGTTTTCAATCCTAGTGCCATGAACTAAATGAATTTATTATGAAGCTACAATTCTTATTTCCGCATTCTGTTGAAGAATTGCAAGTTGTGAAAATTACTAATAATGGCCATAAATATAAATATTTTTCATAATAATGATTCCAAGTGGAAAATTAAATAGTTGAATGGTTCAACCATTTATTGATCAAGTTGATGATTCAGAAATCATATATTTTGTGAGGAACTTGAAGTTCATAATCGAGTCACTTCTCGAAATGTTTAATGTCAGAAGAACAATTGATTTTTTTTGTTGTGCTTCGCACAAGTTCTTCGATGCTATGCTCAAGGTCAAATACTTTTCAGATGTTATTAATATGTGTAAATAATTTGTGTTGCTTCAATGATAACAATATTTTTCGACAATATTTTTGAAACTGGAAAAATAAGTGAAAGTTAAAATTCTATGAACATTTATTCTACGAGTGTTAATATTATGTAAAAATTCAAACAGTGAACTACGATATTTCCAGTAGAGACAATTAAATTTGAACTGGATTTAATCATAAATAATTTTGGAACACAGTCTACAGGACTAACAATCAGACTTGTGTTTCCAAAAAAATAATTGTCAAATGTGTTTGGAAAATTTCTGTATATTGTGTAAATAGGAGTGTGGGTCGCCACACGTGAGTGATGCTGCTTTGAGCATTTTTGCAGTCAATTTTAAATTCAAAATAAACTGAGATAATTTTACAGGATGTGTTATACCCAATTGAATCTCCTTCTATCCTTATTGTTGCATTGAGCCAAAAATCAGTAAAGCATTTTTTTCATTTGATGTCGTTTTTGCGATTTGATTTAACCCATCTGGCGCTCCGGGATATTTTGACTCTCGTGCTGACTGATTATGGGTAAAATGCATATGTGGTCGTGCGGACTCCGGTCTAAACGGGCACAGTTTATAAGTTAGTTTTAGTTATAGTTTACATTTCATTTTCATCTTCACGATCACCCAAACCATTAAGGGCCGATAACCTAGATATTAGGTCCCTTAAAACAACAATTATTATTACCATCAACCATTATAGCCTTGTGTAGTGGGTTCTCTCGTGTCTGTGTCAGCCATTCCTCATACAGGTTTTGTTGATTCATTTAGGGACTCTGTGAAGGAAGGAAACTTGTAGTTTTACATGGCGGCTTATCTCGCAATCATGAGCCACAGGACCTGCATTTTACGTGGAATACGAACCACAGGACGTGATATTTCACTTCGAAAATCTAACATTCATTGACCGGGATTCGAACCCGGTCCATGGTCATGTATCCCTATTTGTGTGTGTGTCGAAACTGTTTGATAACCTGTGCCATTGTGATGGGTGTACTAGTGTGTGCATTTGTAATTGAGGGATAGGAGGCGGCCGGGGTCTTAATTCAGGTGTAATTGCGACATTTGCTTGAAGTAGAAGTGGGGAACCATGGAAAACTACCTATAGAATAGCTGAGGTGGGAATCGAATCCACCTCTCCTCAGTTCTGTCTAAAACTCTTATTATTGCTGCCGGATAGGCCTATTCTTATTAGCCTACTTTCCGCATTTTGTAAAAATGAGGAAAAAGTAGACTTATGAGATCGATCCGGGAAAATGTGTATCTGTCTGGCTGTGTGTGTGTGTGTCCCCCTATCAACCCCTATACGGCTGTAGCAATCGAACACAAATTTGGTATAAGTAAATATCTCTTTCTGAATATCTCAATGCCGTATTTGAAAATGATGTCAATGCTACCAACTGCTGAAAAATCGCATTTGAAATTTCAGCTCCATGTTGTATATCTTGGAAGGTATGCATGGGAGCTATACGAAATTTGTCACACATATAGATCATAATATTTCAGTTTAAATTCCAGGAGGCCATACATGACAGTGTTGCTAAAATGATTCCAAGCCTGCTGATATGTCCAATTTTAAAATGCATATAACTTCTACACTATCAATAGAATTTCAACCAAATTTCGTATGTACTATGTGCAGATAGACAGATATGATTGAGCGTATTCTAAGAGCCTCCAGGGCTGCCAACTGTTAATAAATGCACACTCTATTGTTTTATCCAAATACCAATATATTAAAACGTATGCAAGCAGACAGCTTTAAACTGTGCACACGTATAGTACCTAACATTCTAGATTATTTTGGAGTTACTAATGGACCTCAGTACTATCAACATGATTCTAAGCGTGCTGATAGGACCAATTGTAAATACATGTAACTTCTATATTATGAATTGAATTTCAACCAATTTTCGTATGTGCTATGTGTACTATAACATATATGACTATGCGTATTCTTAATAGCAACCAGGGCTACCGTCTGTTAATAAATGCTGTCTCTAATTTTTTACCCTAATATCATTATACGTATCAGAAAGTATTCAAGGCAACCGCTATAAACTTTGCACACGTATTGTACCTTACATTCTAGATTAATTTGGAGTAGCTAATATAACTAATATACGTCAGTGCTCCAACATGACTCTAATCCTGCTGATTGGTCCAATTTTAAAATACATCTAACTTCTATACTAACTAATGGATTGGCACAACAATAGATCATATTATTTCAGATTATTTCTGACCTATACATGCATGACATTGTTGCCAACATGATTTTACGCGGGCTGTTAAATCCAATGTTTAACTGCATGTAACGTCCATGCTATCCATTGGACTTCAACCAAATTTTGTATTCTGTACTTTAAGAGATGGAACTAAGAATATATTCAGTCACCAGGGCTGCCAACTGTAGTGCTCTATTTGGCTACATCATACGAGGTATATTTCGATATTACCAACTTAATTTCGTCATTATTCTGGATAGGTCCATATAGATTAATCATTGGCTTGAATTTTAATTTTAAGAAAAGTAGGCTCTTTACTTCGTCACGGAATTTCTTGTTATTTGATCTATTTCATGAATTGTTCAGTGTTTGTAAGCCAACGAGGATTATTATCATATTGGAAGCCATTTTTCAGTGTTGCCTTAGTAAACGAAATTTGAAATTCTTTCCAGACGATCAACAATCTGAAAAAGAATCATGAGTTTTTTTTAGCGTATGGCTTTTAGGGCCGGGAGTGTCCGAGGACATGTTCGGCTCGCCAGTTTATGTAGCTGCTTCGAGACGGACACCCATTGGGTGAGCTACAAGTACCGTTGGGGAGGAAAGTTGGGATTTAAGGACGAGGAGTTGGAAGGTAGCGGCTGTGGCCTATAGTTAGGGACCAACCCCGCCATTTGCCTAGAAGGAAGATGGGAAACCACAGAAGACCATCTTCAGGGTTGCCGGCGGGGGGATTATAACCTCTTCGCCTCCCGGATGTGAGCGACTGCCAGCAGTCATGCCGCAACGACCACGGCTAACTCACCCGGTAACATGAGATTAATACATTTCTATAAACTTTTCGATTACTAGTTTCGATTGTCAAGCAATCATGAGATACCTTCCTATCAGACTTTTAAAAATCAATGTCTACGAGTATGTGTGTGTAATTATTTACAATATACGTATTTCAATTTTACACTTTTAGTTACAGAGGCATATCGTAAACTTATGAAACTTGTCGGGATTTGTTAGTTTTATGTGATATGTGTTGTAATATTGTTGGTAGCTATTGACCTTCAAGTATACTTGTGTAGTGTGATATTCTGTAGTGGTTAGTAACGTATGTATTCATGTTAGTGTAATTGAAATTTAAAGTGGATTAATGAACTTAGTTTGTTATTTGGTTGGTGTAGTATTCGTTCTCGAGTCAGCTTCTGTCGCGGTTCACTTTCCCTGTTCGCAGTGGACTGAATGGAATTTGTCTTGTTCAGGCTTTCCACATTCCCCACACATTCCTGCTCTGTCTTTACTTGACCTCGATTGTAACGTGTTTTTGTGCTTGCCAGGTCTAGAATCTTTCTGGCGTGGTGGTTGCTAATGTATTCTGGCCATCTTCAACTACTAATCTCATTTATTTCTTTCAGAGAACGAAATCCATTGCAATTGGTTATAATTGTGTTGACCGACTGAAAATGATTTCAAATTTCGCTAACAAGGTTCTGTGTAATTCTAAACAAAATCAGTATCTTACTCTATTACCTCAAACTAATCATTACATATTATTCATGCCTCAGTGTCGAGGAAGACGGTAAAGATCACTAGTTATGTTGTTTCATTTGGGTGATTTGCGATATTGTGTTAATTTATCCCCGTGTACTTGGGTGTGTGTTGAATTTTGTCTGTTAACCCTTAAGATATGTAGAGATGAAACGATTAGCTCAGGACGGGAAGGCATGGAAAGCTGCATCAAACCAATCAAATGACTGAAGACTCAAACGACAACCTGTGTCATTGTGATGACTGTATTAGTGTATATATTTGTAATGTAGATGGGGGTTGGAAAGGAGGTAACCGTGGTCTTATGTTAGGAACCATCTCGGCATTCGCCTGGAGTAGAAGTGGGAAACGACAGAAAAACCCTTTTAGGGGAATCAAACCCATCTCTTCTCATGTTTGTCTCACAAGGCTGAGTGCACCTCGTTCCAGCCCACATACCAGAGTAAATACTTTTAGAGAATCGGGAATAGAACGCACACCTCAGCGGTGACAGGTAAATATGCTAGTCATTAAACTATGGTGAGGTCCCAAAGCGTTTTAAAAAATATTATTTTTATCTGAAATTTTGGAATATTTTAGTAGAAAAGATACAATTGCACAAATCAACCCTAACGATTAATTAAAGATAGAGATATTATGCTCAACAAGAAATAAAAGAAATAGAGATTAATGCATTGTACGTTCGGCATCATGAATCTTATTACTTGTATTCTTGAGAATTATGTTTGTTATGCCATGAGTATCTTCATTACGCAGCACTTTAACTATTGTCTTTGTACAGTGCATTACCATCCCAATAATTAGAACTTTGAAAATATGTAAAATTACTTCCAGGGTGACACAATTGTGTAGCAGACGAGTCAATTCGCGCACAGCGATCGCAGTTGGGAGTTATAATAAATCCCTAGATCGGTGGTTCAATTCCCAGCGCTGACAGCGACAATCCTGGGTGTGTTCTTTTCCCGGTTGATCCTCAATACTGGCATTCTTAATTATGTCAAGTCCTTCCCCAATTCCTCAACTTATATTACAGTTACACACATTACTAGAGAAACCACAGAAACACTGGCTGCAAGATATCGCAATCGTGTATCATAGACGATGGAAGAAAAAAGTTCTTTAGATTAAACTCTGGTGCTTGGAGAAATAAAAAGTCTGTTTGTTGTCTTGTTCGGTATGCCGAGCCTTGATCCTTCCCCCACACTACTGACTGCCTATGCTCCTAAGCAAGTTTTATGCTCATTTTTTTTAATCAGATATTCTGTTTATAGGCTTCATAAAGTCTTTACTGCCTCATAGGCTGCTGAACCATAAATTATGTTCATCTGCAGAACGTTTAGTCTACTATTAGAGCTCTCGATCAATTGTAGTTTCATTACCTAGGTCACTCATTATTTTTTTACAATGAGATCAATACCTGCATTCGTACAGTGTTCTTTGCGTCTTCAGGGCTATGGTGGACAAATGCAATATTTTAAATCCAGAAATTTAACAATAACGTGAAACATATGAATTCCGTAGAACAGTAGCGAACTGTGCACCACCTTCCTTCTTATGAAGTGCACTTGCGATTCTTTACTGCGAGTGCTAAAAGATCAAGCAGCGTTTCACCTCCCGATCAAGTCGTCCAAAAGATGGTATATTGACTTTCACGTCCAATGAATTAAAACTCAGCAGTTTTTCTAGGTTTATGCCGTGTCTTGCGCAGGGCTTTGCCTAACAACACCGGGCATGGACACCAAGAGTCCGCTGATAAGCCTATCCTGGTGTTCCTAGTCGAAACCCCGCACAAGACATGGCATAAATTTTGAAATATTGCAGAGTTTTAACTATAGAAGTGCTTCAAACTGAAAGAGCAATAATATTTGTAAATAAGATTGACACTTTACACTAGATTTTACAAACTTTTCTAATCTAAATTCCTGTATATTTGTGTATAAGTGTAATACAATACATAAACATCGTAGGCTACATTGTTTAAACCTAAATGAGCAGGATCTGATGATGATCTCGTGACGATCGAAAAGCGTCATATGTTGTTATAGAATGCGTAGAAATTAAACATTTTCAAAATGGTAAATAATTAATATCCGTATTGATAGATACAATTGAATAACTTGAAAATCACCTGATCAATTCTAGGAGAAGTTGTTTAATAAATAATTAAATGTCCTACATGTTTCGGAATATCAATGATTCCATCATCAGCATGAAAAAATATTGAACATGAAAGAAAATAGTTTTTTTTTTCTTTTCGTGTGGCCTCCGTAGAGGCCAAGTGCAGATCTTTGTAGATGACGCCCGCGGACGACCTACGCGTCGTTATGAGGACGAAGGGATGATGAAGACATCACATACACCCAGTCCCCGAGCCACGGGAATTAACCCCAGGAGATTAAAATCCCTGTAGGCTCGGCCGGGAATCGAACCCGGGGCACTTCCGGCCAAAGCCTAGGGTGCTAACCATTTAGCCACGGAGGTAGACAGAAAGAATTTAAAAAAACTAGTTAACAGTATCAAGAAAATGGATACCCTTACATTGTGCCCATTCGAACAAAGGAATATGCAATTTTTCCTGCACCTCTTGGATCTGGGTTACAAGTCTCTTTTCACAATTTTCTATATTAATTTTAAAATTTTCCTGGATGTCACTTAATTTGGTTTCCATAGAACCAAATTTATTGTTCAGGATTTCAAAATTTTTCCGACACTCAGTTTGGGATTCTTCAATCTTTTCTTTTAAAGTATTTATTTGACTTTGCAATCCTACATTAAATCCCTCATTTTCCTTTTGAAATTTATTTGATTTGCTCCCAAACTCAGTATCAAAATCTTGGAATTTTGAATCCATTGTCTTTTGCACTTTCTCTTCTATGCTAATTTGGAGTTCTTTAGACCCCTTCTTTATCTCCTCCTGTATTTCAGCCTTCAGTACCTCGTTATTCTTGTTACTGTCGGCTTTTAACTAATCTTTCAAAACTAAGAATTGCTCATTGTTTTCTTTTTGAAATTCATCTTTCAAAACTACAAACTGTTCATTGTTCTTAGTCTGTATATTTTCTATCTCAGCCTTCAGTTCACTGTTCATGTTTATACTGTCGGCTTTGATAGTGTCTAAGTTCTGCTTAATAGAATCAAATCTATCTTTACTTTTCGCATCTATAGCGTCCTATTTTTCACTATTATCAGCCTTCATGGCTTCCAATTTTTCACTATTAACAGCCTTAATGGCTTCTAAGAGCCTTTGCATCTCTTCGCTCATTGCCATGTTACAATATATTCAGAGAATATAGCGGGCTACTCTGCCCTATCACTGGTTCATGCATGAGAGATGGTACTCTGAACTCACTTTTGTGTCCCATTTCAAAATTCACTTTCAGTACGGGTGTTTACTAAAACGTACCCGTCTGGTATAAAAACTCATTAACATATCAATTCTATTATTGAAGTAATTTTCTTAAAAATTCAAAATTTTGGAAAACCATATTTTTCACAAATGAAAATTTTGACTTCTCCAAGTAAAACTCGGGGTTTTCCATGAAAAACTCAGCCCCAAAGTTTACGAGCGCCAAGAAAAGTTAAAGGGGGTTTGTTTCAGGGGCTGCTCGGTGTGAGTTTTCATGGTCTCAATGCGGTCAGTTATATTTATGTTTTAAGTTAGCCTATTCACTGCCGGCTGGATCGCAACACTCATGGTTGCTTTAAACTGCCTGCCCATTCGACACTCACAGGCGTACAAGATATATGCATTAATTCACCGCTAGGTGCAGCACCAAGGCACTGAGATTGCCGTGGCTTTTTCAAGGGGAAGATACCTGAAACGAAGTATTGTTATGTTTGGAGGCTTAATATCGAGATTGACGGACGTGAAAACATTACACTAAGTTAGTTCCTTTGTTATTCTAACATCTAAAAGTATTCAGACACATACTTACGGGCAAATTTTCAATATAAAGGAAAGCAAAAATACATGTGGTGGAGGCGATTGTTTTTAAGGGGTGAAATGTCTAGGTCATTTTCCGGTAATTATGCAGACGATAATAAAAATATAACTACTTCTAACTGACTTAAATCTAACTTACATACTTGGCGAGATGAAAAGAAAAGAATAAGGACAATAAAAGACAGGGAAAATAAATGCCTCGGGCCCCCGAAAAATGGGATGATGATTTATTTAGGAGCTTCGCGACATCGTGGTCATGTAGCCCCATGTACTTGGGTGTGAGGTGAATTTGTCTGATAACCTGTCTTATTGGGATGCCTGTATTATACATTTTTACAGAATTTTTGGACAGATTGTTTATTTTTTTACTTATTTATTTACTTACAAATTTATTTATTTATTTATTTATTTTCTTATTTATTTACTTATTTATTTGCTTATTTATTTATTTACGTATTTATTTACTTATTTGTTTGTTTACTTACATGTTTATTAATTTAATTATGTATTTTCTTATGTATTTGCTTATTTATTTACTTACTTATTTACTTACTTATCTGTTTATTTACTTATTTATTTGTTTACTTATTTATTTACTTATTTATTCACGTATATATTTATTTACTCATTTACTTACATATGTATTTATTTAATTATTTATTTACTTATTTTTGTTTACTTCTTTATTTACTTACGTATTTATCTATTTAATTATTTATTAACTTATTTATTTTCTTATCTATTGATTTACTTATTTATTTACTTATTTATTTGCTAATTTATTTACTTATTTGTTTATTTACTTACATATTTATTTACTTATTTACTTACACATTTGTTTATTTAATTACTTATTTTCTTATTTTTTTACTTATTTATTTAATTAATTATTTTCTTATTTATTTGTTTACTTATTTACTTACTTATTTATTTGCTTATTTATTCACTTATTTATTTACTTATTTACTCACACATTTATTTATTTAATTATTTATTTTCTTATTTATTTAATTATTTATTTTCTTATTTATTTGTTAACTTATTTATTTGCTTATTTATTCACTTATTTATTTATTTACATATTCTTAAATTATTTATTTACTTTCTTACATATTTACTTACTTACATATTTATTTACTTACATATTTATTGTCTCACGTATTTACTCAATCATTCATTCATGTACCGGTATGTATTTATTTATTTGCTTATTTGCTTCCCCTGCGTCAACTTCTCTGGAAATTGCACATAACCACATCCCTCGCAGTGAATTGTCCGATGGTATCTCATGAAATGAGAATCCCAGGTATTCTAACTTGCCCTGTTCTGATTTAAAAAAAGGGCACGCAGCAGTACAGCATTATAAAATAATTCAGAATACATTCCAAACACAACTGCTCCATTAACATCAATACAAAACTTATGTCTGCCACAGTGCCTTGGTGCTGCTTCCTAGCGCCTTTATTTGGAAACGAGGTTGTACGCTCAAACCAATGCTGTAATCGTCGAATGGGCAGGCAGTTTAAAGCAACCAGGAGTGTTGCGATCCAGCCGGCAGTGGCCTATTATGTATTTTTATTTACTTTTAAGACCGACTCTGGCGCTACCAAATAGCTAGATCCAAGCACATTATTTATACTCCCCCATGTTCCCATTCGAACAAAGGAATATGCAATTCACAGTCAGCCTGCTCTAATCGGACAATTGGGGCATAGAATGTTCTCCCACAGTATGATTTGCACATTCTGGATCAAGCAAAGGATACACTTCTAAAATAAAAACCAAAATCCTACTGCAAAATCTATTTAATAATCAAATTTTAGGAGCTACAAATAAAACACACAAAAAAAACTGAAAATAACTCTTCACACTTGTCCTCACCAGAACAAGGAATCATTAAACAACTATCATACAGAAAAACTAATTTATGATTCCCATGAACCAGACAAAAATGTCATCTAAGTTTCGCTTCCATATAGCAAAATTATAAATTCCTTAAACGAGCTGAAAGATGGCTTGGTGTTTATTTCTACATGTAATTTCAATAATGAAACACACACTATTTACTCCTTGAATGAGTATTACTTATACTTGAGTTATAATTACAATGGTACTGATAATTACCATTTATTTGGGCTCAAAAAATCCAATTGTTACCATCTCTCTCTTCAATACTACCAAATTGCAACTGTGCTGGGAAAGTTCCCGTATCTCGAGTTATTGAAAACTACTGACTAAGTCAAATCAAGATAAACTCCCAATTATCTCAAGATTCTCATCATAACTCGTGAACAAATATAGTCTATAGTCATGTAACAATAAAACTATGGATTTTGATTATATTGTCTCCAAAGACAATTAAATCATCAGGAAGCAACGATCTGAATTCTGCAAGCAATAATAATTAGTATGACTGGACCTCAGTTCAACTACTGGGTCATTTAAAACGTTCTTAATTACTTCCGTTTAGCACGGAACCCTACAGCTCATACATGACATATCTCAACAAGAGGGTCTGTTAAATGTGTCACAACACTAGGCTAAATTTATGACTTGGGAGGGGAACTCAAGGTCTCGTCCCTTTTAAAGACAGTTCACAAGGAGTATGCTGTCGTCAGCTCTACCATGATTCATTGGCAAGGCAAGGCGTGTTAATTCAATACAACAATATAAATTTTGAAGTTCTAAAGACCTATTCTTCTGGCTCAGGCAAGGTATAAATATGAAGTTTTATCATTGGCAGGTAAGATAATCAATAAAACCAACAAAAACATAAGGGACTTTCAACGTAGAGGAACATAGGATCATTCTTCGGTCTGCCTCCGGAACAACCAACATTGAGGATTTAGGACTACAATAACAGGATCGATGGTCTCAGGCCAATCGTCCGAACATTAGCGTCTTGTGGGTGACAGTCAATGTCCATCCCTGCGCTCAAAAGTTCAATAACATTTAGCGCCCTTTCCAACATTGCGTACACACAAATATTCAATTAGCGCGACCAACTGTTCCTCATAATTAGTTTGCCGAGCATATTTTCACCGCGTTCCTAGCGTGACAAATTGCAACACAGGCGCTACAAGGCGCTAATTATTTTAATATAGCCAAGTTGCCTTCCAAAGCAAAAGATATTTAAATCACATCAATAAGTTGATCTTCGACTCATTAAAATTTATAGCGTTAGCTTTTCACAACAATTCTGACATTGTACTTCAAGAACTCTACTAGTTCAATAAACTTATTAACAATTCTTAAAAGGAGTTCTACAGCTTCCACCGTTAACATATCAAAATTAATTACATAATTCATTTATGCATTTATTATTATTATTATTATTATTTTGCTTGCGTTAAATTATTACATTATTCTATCATTTACTTGTATTCCACTGAATACTTTCCACTGAGGATTAATTAACACTTTTTATTAGTTACCTTTTTATCAGATTATTCGTTCAGATCGCGCAACCTTGTGTTGTGGTGTTTGAAGCCTAATCTCTTGTAATTTATTTCAGGATTAGGGCATAACCCATCTCTTTTGGGTACATTCGTGTTAATCTCATGTAATTTATTTCAGGATTAGGGCATAACCCATCTCTGTTGGGTACATTCGTGTTGACCGACTGAAAAGCACTAAACTCGCGCAACCTATTGTTCTACACTGTTTATACATCCCTGTTTCAAATTTGAGAATTATCTCTCCAACATCGTTACACGAACCTTCCCAAAACACACCATATAATGAAACTTAGTACTTACATGACTGCTCAGATCGACGACCTGCTTTTCTAGCGATGGTACATTTTCCCCACTCACTATTTTTTACACCATTTTTATTAGCCTACTTTCGATTTTTGCAAAAAATGAAAGTAGACTTATGAGATCAACACTGGGCCAAAAAAGTGTGTCTGTCTGTGTGTGTGTGTGTGTGAGTCTCTGTGTGTGTGTATATATGTGTGTGTGAGTCTGTGTGTGTGTGTGTGTGAGTGCGTGTACTCTGAATGTCTGTCCCCCCTATCAATTCGAACACGGTGAATGCGAATTGAACGAAATTTGGTACAAAGGTAGCACTAGCAAAGGACACCTCAGTGTCATGTTTTATATCGCCGCCATCTTGACGGAAACGTAATGGCGGCCACACAAATGTTCAAAGCTTAAATCAAATAACGACTAACCTAATCATCCGATCTCTACCAAATTTTTCAACAACGTACCTTTATGGGGGGAGCATCCTTTGTCCAAACCTATAGGTCATCAGCGTAATAGTTTGCGGATGGCGGCCATCTTGGTGTGAAAATCGATTCCCCCTATTAATTCAAACACGGTGAAACCGAATGGAACGAAATTTGGTACAGAGGTAGTACTAACAAAAGGCACCTCAGTGTCATGTTTTATATTGCCGCCATCTTGACGGAAACGTAATGGCGGCCACACAAATGTTCAAAGCTTAAATCAAATTACGACTAACCTAATCATCCGATCTCTACCAAATTTTGCAACAACATACCCTTATAGAGGAAGCATCCTTTGACAAAACAAATAGGTCATCAGCCTAAAAGTTTGCGGATGCCGGCCATCTTTGTGTGAAAATCAATTCCCCCTATTAATTCAAACACGGTGAAACCGAATGGAACGAAAATTGGTACAGAGGTAGCACTAGCAAAGGGCATCTCAGTTTCATGTTTTGTATCGCCGCCATATTGACAGAAACGTAATGGCGGCCACACAAATGTTCAAAGCTTAAGTTAAATTACGACTAACATAACCATCCGATCTCTACCAAACTTTGCAACAACATACCTTTATGGAGGGAGCATCCTTTGACCAAAATAATAGGTTACTAGCATAATAGTTTGCGGATGGCGGCCATCTTTATGTCAAAATTGATTCCCACTATTAATTCAAACATGGTGCAACCGAATGGAACGAAATTTGGTACAGAGGTAGTACTAACAAAAGGCACCTCAGTGTCATGTTTTATATCGCCGCCATCTTGACGGAAACGTAATGGCGGCCACACAAATGTTCAAAGCTTAAATCAAATTACGACTAACCTAATCATCCGATCTCTACCAAATTTTGCAACAACATACCTTTATAGGAGGAGCATCCTTTGACCAAACTAATAGGTCACCAGCCTAATAGTTTGCGGATGGCGGCCATCTTTGTGTGAAAATCGATTCCCCTATTAATTCGAACACGGTGCAACCGAATGGAACGAAATTTGGTACAGAGGTAGTACTAACAAAAGGCACCTCAATGTCATGTTTTATATCGCCGCCGTCTTGACGAAAACGTAATGGCGGCCACACAAATGTTCAAAGCTTAAATCAAATTACGATTAACCTAATCATCCGATCTCTACCAAATTTTGCAACGACATACCCTTATAGAGGAAGCATCCTTTGACCAAATGAATAGGTCATTAGCCTAATAGTTTGCGGATGGTGGCCATCTTTGTGTGAAAATCAATTCTCCCTATTAATTCAAACCCGGTGAAACCGAATGGAACGAAATTTGGTACAGAGGTAGCACTAGCAAAGGGCATCTCAGTGTCATGTCTTATATTGCCGCCATATTGACAGAAACGTAATGGCGGCCACACAAATGTTCAAGGCTTAAGTTAAATTACGACTAACATAACCTTCCGATCTCTACCAAACTTTGCAACAACATACCTTTATGGAGGGAGCATCCTTTGACCAATCTAATAGGTTATTAGCCTAATAGTTTGCGGAAGGCGACCATCTTTATGTCAAAATAGATTCCCCCTATTAATTCGAACACGGTGGAACCGAATGGAACGAAATTTGGTACAGAGGTAGCACTAGCAAAGGGCACCTCAGTGTCATATTTTATATCTCCGCCATCTTGACTGAAACGTAATGGTGGCCACACGAATGTTCAAAGCTTAAATCAAATTACGATGAACCTAATCATCCGATCTCTACCAAATTTTGCAACTAAATACCTTTATGGAGGGAGCATCCTTTGAACAATCCAGTAGGTCATTCGCCTAATAGTTTGCGGATGGCGGCCATCTTTATGTCAAAATAGATTCCCCTATTAATTCGAACACGGTGGAACCGAATGGAACGAAATTTGGTACAGAGGTAGCACTAGCAAAGGGCACCTCAGTGTCATGTTTTATATCACCGCTATCTTGACGGAAACGTAATCGCTGCCACTCAAATGTTAAAAGCTAAAATGTAATTACGACCAACATAATAATCTAGTCTCTACCAAATTTTGCAACACCATATCTTTGTGGGAAACATATTCTGACCAAACTGCAAGAACTTCAGCCCAATAGTTTGTAGATGGTGGCGAAGTATGTGTGCTAATCGATTCCCCCTATCAATACAAACACAGTGAAACCGAATTGAACGAAATTTGGTACAGAGGTAGCACTAGCAAAGGGCACCTCATATTCATGTTTAATATCCCTATAGCACATTGTATTTCAACAGGCTACTACAACCAACATTCAATCATACTCCTTGAAAAGGACTAAGAGTTATAACAATACCCATGCATTTTCATTCATTCATTCATTCATTTATTTGCAATGGGGGGGGGTGTCCCCCGGTGGCAAATTGGATATACATAAAAAATACATAATTATACATAACAATACATAATTATACATAACAATTCAATAACAATTATACAACAATTAAACTGGAGTATTTACACAAATAGTCAGTCTTTTCTTAAACACACCTATATGTTTGGGAAAAGGCTCTAAGACTGCGGCAGGTAGAGAGTTCCAGTTATCAATGGCACGGTTTACAAATGAATATTTACCATAATTTGTTCGCTGTGGTCGGCCCTTAACTTTGAAAGGATGATCGCTCCTACCCATGTAAGTGGGCTTTCCCAATCGTTTGCTAAGCTCACCCCATGCTGGTTGATTTGTATACGTGTTGTACATAGCGCAGAGTCTAGATTTCATCCTCCTAGCCTCCAGTGATTCCCACACAAGTTTCTTTAACATACGGCTCACACTGCTCCTGGGATTAAAGTCACTGAGCACAAATCTAGCGGCCTTTCTTGGTACCATTTCCAACTCATTGATGAGCCCTACTTGATATGGATCCCAAACCGCCGAGGCATATTCCAGAATAGGTCTTACAAGTGACAACTAGCCTAATTCTTTAGCAGAGGTACTACTTCCTTTTAATACCCTCATTACAAAGTGCAGGGATTTGTAAGCTTTTGAAACTACACATCCTACATGACTACTCCATTTCATATCATTCCTTACGTGAACGCCCAAATATTTGCAAGAATCTTCTTCTACAAGTATTTCCGAGCCAATGTTATATTGAAAATCCTGCCTTCGCACTTTCCCTATTTTTAAGAGACTACATTTTCTTGTGTTTATTTTCATTTTATTTACAATCGCCCACTTATAGACCAGGTTCAGGTCCTCTTGCAGCACTGCATTGTCTTGTGAGTCATGTATCTTTCGATATATTACACAATCATCCGCAAACAATCGACAGTCACTGCGAATTCCATTTGGTAAGTCATTTATAAACGCCAAAAACAACAAAGTTCCGATTACGCTGCCCTGAGGGATACCCGACGTTACGGTAATTTCATCCGAGAATATGCCTTCGACTTTCACTTTCTGGGAACGACCCGTCAAAAATTCTTGGATCCATAAAATTACTCTTCTATCAATCTTCGTCGAAGCTAATTTATGGAGTAGCATGTCATGCGGCACGACATCAAATGCCTTCGCAAAATCTATAACCACGGCGTCGACTGAAACTCCATGGTCTAACGATTCGCTAATGTCTTGAAAAAGTGATAGCATCTGACTCTCGCATGAGTAACCTTTCCGAAATCCATGCTGCCTATCATTAAACCATGATAATGTTTCCCTCTGTTCCCTCAAGTAGTCGCAAATGAGATGCTCCATCTGCTTACAAACGATGGACGTAAGGCTAACCGGCCTGTAGTTGCCCAATTCAAGTCTGCTCCCTCCCTTAAATATTGGGACTACCGTAGCTCTTTTCCAGTCATCTGGGATTTGCGCATTGTTTATGGACACATTAAATATCACCTCCAAGTATCGTGCCACGGCCCTACCTCCTAATTTAAGTACTTCACTAACAATATTATCAGGACCCTTTGATACATTGAAACGCAGTTTTTGTATTAGCTTTACAATTGCTGACTGGTTTATTTGGAACAGAGTGGCCCCTGATTCGTCGTTAAGGTCCAACACACAGCTATTGGATTTATTGAACACACTACCGTAAAAGACATTTAATTCATTAGCAATGGCCTGTTTCTCAGTAATTAATTTACCGTCACCGGACATTATCATCGACAAATTATTTGAATTTCCCTTTCTTCTCCTAACATAACTGTAAAAATTTTTCCACCCACCCCCTCCCGAACCAAGTAAACCTTGCATATAACTGTCATGAGCAGCCCTCTTTTTTAAGACGAGTTCTCTTGATAAGGACTTAAATTTCAACATATACTTGTCACTATCATGTCTTTTATTGTATAATTTCCTAATTTTCCTTTTTAGTCTCCTAATTTCTCGTGTGTAATACTCAGGGTCTGGGTTTTGTTTCAGCAATTTAAATGGGACAAATTTATCAACAGCGCTATTTAAAATTTTCAAAAAGTTAGTCCACAGGATATTAATGTGATTTCCTTCCGATGCCCATCCTACAAATAGCTCATTCAAATACCCCTGAAACTTGCCCTGATCCGCCCTGCGATACTGGAATATGATCTTTTTTGCTACATCAGAGTCTAATTTTGTAACGTCACCATATCTAATATTTAATTCAACCCCAGAATGGTCACTAATTCCTGGTACTTTCAGACAGTTAATATACAGCTCTACAGGCCTTACGAGATAAACATCTAAGGTATTATTGTCTCTAGTTGGGAAGTCAACTACTTGGGAAAATCCCCCCTCCCTTAAGAATTTATTTGCAGCGCTCTGAGCTTGACCACAGCTAGTTGACTCACCAGACCAGTCTACTTTGGGGAGGTTTAAATCTCCAGCAATTATTATGCTCTTTTTCATAGCATTACCCGTACAAGTTTTATCATACAGTGTTTCGAGGAGAGAAAAGTTATCTTTCGGTGCTCTATACGCCCCTATCACCTGAAGAGGGAATTTATTTCCTTTATCTCAAATTTGTACACATAACATTTCATGATCCATATCAGCCCACTTTAAGAAACTAGCTATATTTTTGCGCACACAAATAAATAGCCCACCACCTCGTTTCCCCCGATCCCTTCTGTACATTTCGTAGGTCCCTTGAATTATTTCGCTACTATTTATGCCCTCATATAACCAAGATTCAGTTGCAATGACAATGTCCGGAGAATACGTCTCTACAAGATTCCAAAATTCAATTAATTTATTTCCTAAACTCTGACAATTAACCTGCAGTAATCTTAGAGTCTTACCTCCGGAGCAAATATCTTGAAGTAGCTCCTTCTGTTCCCATCGGCTGGCAATCTCTGGACCTGCTCCTCCTCACAAAAGCCGGCACGAACCGATGACCCTGTCATGAAGGCTCCCTAGGTTGTAAGCGCCCCGTCGATTTAGATGCAGCCCGTCTCGGGCGAAGTCACGGCCACCAATCCAGCAGTAGGCTATAGGAGAAAGTAGGCTATATGTTCTTTACTGAACATCTTGTTTTACGATCATATTCACACTTGTTAACACTTCTTCCAGATTACCTATAATATATACACTGATCATAATAATTCTAAGTAATACACTTATGGCATTCATTACCACTTTAAAAATTCACTGTAAAAATATTAATACACTCACAATTTTGGCTAAAATTAAATTACACATAAAATTTTCACTTTCGGCACATATATTTGCCTGAACACACGTGATTTTATTTTCTTTCCCGTTTCCAAGAATTGCAATTGGCTTTGCGTCGGCTTCCTACTCCTACTGGGATGATTGAAAGTCTCGACCGTTCTTACCCTCTACTGGAACGTTTACTTCTCCTATTCAAGTTGTTTTGACTATCGGCTCTCTGATAATTAACTGCATGATGTCGTTTCTCGTTCACTGCGCAAATGTTCGTCTAGCAAATATTTGTAACTGACGTTCACTCCTAGATTCGCTACGATTGTTATTACTGCGATCTAGTAATCTGCTTTTCTTGTTGTCCACGTTTGGATTCTCACTTCTGACGCTAATAGTTCTTAGCTTGTGGAATTTATTCCAAATGTCTTACTGCGCTTTTACTTTGGCATAGATCATGCCTGGAATATTAATTGCCAAATTCCATCGTCACACAGCTCTAGTCTCCTCAGTTCAGGAAAACTAGGCGTTAATTCTACGTTTACCCTGATTCGGTTATTGAACGTATTGGATAGAATTTTTAGAGTTCACTACTCTTGCGTTGTTTCGTGTACTTTGAGATATTACGATGCTTGTTCTTCACTGAAATTATAATGTTCAGGTACCTTTCGCAGGTAAAAATACTTAAGCCCAAAGTATACTTCTTTGACTCTATCGGTAATATACTTTATAAAGTTCGAAGCCTGACAGTACTTTTCCTCTGATAAGGATTACGATGCTTCTCTGAACGGCGATGCTGTTGATAATAACTGGACGGCCACTCCCCTCAGGGGTGCTCGTACGTCTGCGACACAGTATATCGTCCTACTGGACTGATGAAGACTGAATTAACGTTGGTGATACAGCGTCAAGTCTCACTGGACGGATTAAAACTGCATGAACTTCCTGGCTCTCCCAGGGTTTATATTCAAATCTGCTACAAAAAGATCAGTTTCGCTTCTCCTCCACACCTAACTTCTAAAATAATCGTCGCAAGATTATGAAAATTTACCTCTAGAATGTTCTCTCTAAATGTTAAAAAGATATCCTACTTGCCAAAAACCGATCGTAGCATCTAATGATATTAATTAAATAAGGCTCCTGGATTGAGTGGGTGTTGATTTCTTTTTTTCCATCTTTACGACCTCCTGGCTCGGTGAATAACCGATTGCGTAGTGTTGATTAGACACTTCTATCCTGTGAAATTATTATTAACTTTATCAAGTCTCAAAATTCTCTCTCCCAGGATAAATAACATTGACGGAGTGATTTCTTCATTTTAATGCACGTAACTGGCTAATTTTAATTATTTCTCCAAATTCTTGGCCACTCCCTCTCGACAGCGTTGTCGTTTTACTGTTGACTAAGGGTTTTATCGGACGATCTTTTCTCTCTGTCTTGCGTGGAAAATCACTGGTTCTATTTCGATCTGATGCGTAACATGATATCGCTGAGCTGGGTATGACATCATCTGCAGCTGTGGGCTCGGTCTATAGAGTTGCACCACTTATCTATGCGTCATGTCGAGGCAATTCTCTATTAAACCTTCAACATCCTTTAAAAATCTGTTCTAAAATCCGCATTATGTCATCCTTTTTCTGAAGTAAAAGAGTATGGGTCCGATAACTGGACCTCTCCCAAGGGTACAACATAGTAGTGTTTAATTTAAAATAAGTTAATGAAAACTAACAAATATACTAATTGTCATGCAAATGGATAAAACAACTTAAAAATGCTATGTTGAAAATCTACTAATAATTCGAATAATATATCAACAATAGACGTCTCCTTTCGTAGAATTTAGATATGTAAAAAGGTATTTACATACCCTTACATTTTGTGATGAATACCTTCCATAATATTTCTTTCGGGTTAGGGTGTATAAATACTTGTTTTCCCGCCTAATTTGGCACCATTTGTGTTGACCGACTGGAAAGCTTGCTGTAGTAACACGAGGCAACACCGATAAATGGCTTCTAATACTTGAAATAAAATGTTTGCACATTCTACCAATAATTTAATGCATATTGCCCTTCCCATTATTTTCAAAGGATTCGCTTAGATATTTTAGCATTGAGATGGAACTCAAATCTCATTCCCATCACGAATGTAATGATTCTAAATTCTGTCACTGAGGATGCCCTTCATAGTTTGAATCCTCCATATTACTATCTTCAATTTATAATGACTTACCATGAATAGACTTTTCAAACTTGCATGGTCCTTTAAACTAATTGCGGGGAATGTTCGTGAATACTTTTGATGCAATTCTCTGCAATATACTATTTTGTCCTGGGATCAAAAAGACAACTCACCTGGCAAATGGAGCAATTAGTCTTTAAAGGGACTTATTCTCCTTCGTTAAAAAAATGCCAGTCACTGAACGTATTATGAAACCTTATCATTAGCAGAATACATCGTGAAGGAGGTCTCTAAAAGCAAAGTAATGACAGGGAAAATTATCTATATATTTGTAAATGTTGTAGCCCATCTTCAATTAGAAGCAGAATGAATATCTGCTGCATTCATTTGATAAGCCGAATGCAGGTATCGAAGAAATTCAAGTTGTCAAAGAGCAATGATAATGAATCTTAAATCCTATGAGTGACGCACAAACATTCAAAGTATACAAATCTTTCTCCCTGTGCGAGAAATATCGCATTTCAATATCCAATAAAAAATAAATAATAAACACTTCCTAACTCTGTGTACCGTAGTGTACGAATGTTGTCTAAAGTTCTGAATTCTTGTTACATCTCTCCTCATGAAGGTTTTTTTTAGCCTACTTTTCACATTTTGCAAAAATGAGGAAAAAGTAGACCTATGAGATCGATCCGGGAAAATGTGTGTCTGTCTGTCTGTCTGTCCTTCTGTCTGTCTGGCTGGCTGTGTGTGTGCCCCCCCCCCCCTATCAACTCCTAAAGGGCTGCAGCAATCGAAACCAAACTTAGTATGAGTAAAGATGTATACCGGAATATATCACGTCCATATTTGAAAATGATGTCAGTGCTACCAACTGCTGAAAAAACGCACTAGAAATTTGAGCTCCATGTTGGATATCCTGGAAGGTATGCATGGGAGCTATTCCAAAATTGGCACACATGTAGATAACACTATTCCAGTTTAATTTCCAGGAGGCCATACCTGAAAGTGCTGCCAAAATAATGTTAAGCCTTCTGATAGGTCCAATTTTTAAATGCCTATAACTTCTACACTATCAATTGGATTTCAACCAAATTTTGTATGCAATATGTGTACAAAAACACATATGACCGAGCGTGTTCTTAAGAGCCACCAGGGCTGCCAATTGTTAATAATTTATCTCTCTATTCTTTTATCCAAATACCAATATATCGGAAAGTATGCAAGCCAACAGCTTTAAACTATGCACACGTATAGTACCTGACATTTTAGATTAATTTTGGAGTAACTTATATACTTCAGTTCTACCAACATGAGTCTAAGCCTGCTGATAGGACCAATTTTTAAATACATGTAACTTCAATACTATCAGTTGGATTTCAACCAAATTTCGTATGTGCTATGTGTAACATAACAGATATGACTATAAGTATTCTTAAGAGCAATCAGGGCTGCCAACTGTTAATAAATGCTGTCGATATGTTTTACCCTAAGATCAATATATCAGGAAGTATGCAAGCCAACAGCCATATACTTTGCACACGTATAGCAATTGACATTCTAGATTAATATGGAATAATTAATATAAGTCATTGCTGCCAACATGATTCTATGCCTGCTGATAGGACCAATTTTAAAATACATGTAACTTCTATGCTAACAAATGGATTTCATCCAAAATTGGCAGAACAAGATATCAAATTATTTCCGATTATTTCTAACCAGCACACGCATGACATTGTTGCCAACATGCTTTTACGCGTGCTGATAAATCCAATGTCTAAGTGCAAGTAACGTCCATTGGACTTCAACCAAATTTTGTATTCTGTACCTTAAGAGATGGAACTAAGAATATATTCAGTCACCAGGGCTGCCAACTGTGGTGCTCTATTAGGCTACATTATACCAGGAATATTTCGAACTAATTAGACATTTCGATAATACCAACTTAATTTCGTCATTATTCTAGATAGGTTTATATACGAGAGAATACTCATTGGCATGAAAAGTAGGCTCTTTATTTCGTCACGGAACTTCTTGTCTTATTTTTTTTTATTTATTTATTTTACATGACAACGTACACTCTTTTGTACATAACTCTTAAGTGAGCAACAACCCTAACTTAAATATATGCAGCATGAGTTGCATAAACTGCTTGTGAATTATTATTTTTATTATTATTGTTATTATTATTATTATCATTATTATTATTGTTATTATTATTTGCAGGTCTCGCTGAGGCGGCGCGGGGGCAGAGTTCCCGAGGGAAGGATGGTGTCCTGGACGATCATGCGGGGGCTGCAAATAGGCGCTGTTCACCACCGTCAACCTTGTTACTGCTTGTAACGGCCTGCTCAGTGCTCGGAGTCCGACTCATCACAGCTGTGACGACAGGCAACCTGAGGTGACCGATCTCGGCAAAGAGTGAACAATGAATGAACAGTGTGTATGTGTATCCAATCTGTCTATAGAACACTCCTACGACAGTGAATGTCTCATTTCTCGAATATGACTTCTGTGCATATCATATTCGAAGGTGCAAATGTCCACTATACAAAGCGCCAATAGAAACTTTCTGAATGGTGGAAAAGAAATTCTTCATGATCCCAACTATGTGTTTCAAACATGTGAATCTTCCTGTAGAAAGACAATGGAATCAATATAAGTGAAACCACGGTGGTTTAGAATAACAGTTTGGTGCTAAAATTCACCAGCTTCCTAAGTGTGGTAAGTGAACAGGTTGATAAAAAGATGTGGTTTAATGACATTATGGAAAGAAGAATATAATTGTAAATGTAAGTGAATTGATAAGGATTTTACCTTCAGATTTCTGATCTGAATACTTCGATATGCGATGATATAAGATGAACTGGCACTGTAATGTCACTTCACTTCCAGAAATGAGAGTAAATATATCAGCAAGAATTCTAATTTTCGGTTACATGCTTTTGGAATAGTCAATGACTTCAGACTCTTCTCCAAATTCTTTGTATGGATGATCATGTATGGAGCCATATATAGCTTAATGCTCTGCTCAAAGGCCAAATAACCATGGACATATAGTAACCAAATATCCCTTCATTATTTTACGTTGAACTCTTAATTGTCATAATTATATATTTCAGAAGGTAAATATATTTTTGATGTAATTTACATATTACAACCCCTACTATGAAACATCGAACAAAATTTAACCTTATCGAAACGTATGGCTCTAATAGTCGATGTTAAAAACTTATAACCCGTATAAATCATCAAAGTAACCCTATGCTTCCTGCTGGAAAACGTTAAATCTTGCCTAAATATTGTACTTAGAAGTTTGAATTATTTGAATAGGCTTTGAATTATAAATGAAAGAATGAACCTTTCTATTGACCATCTGAAGCTATTGTCAACTTCCTATGGCTTACGTGTAATCCCCAAAAAGCTACTGTTTAATTGTTCTGAAAACATTTAATAACAGGTTATATTGTGGTTTGAAAATTGCTGTATTACATTTAATCAGCTTCAGCTAAGATAAAAAATCATTCTGGAAACTGGAGAAATATCTTAAAATTCGTTCATAAATGTCAATTGATTGTATGCCTTCTGCTAAAACATCGAATCAAGCTTGAGGCCATGCAATAGTTAACTGGTCTACAAAGATATATCTGTGAATTATATTTTAATAATTACCAGTAAAATAAGGGTTCTGTAGGAAAGGAACTCAATTCGGAATACGAAGTGGACTATGTTACAATATATTGTGAGAGATCTTAACATTTAATAGACGCTTCAGTGGACCTGCACGCTGAAGAGAATGGTGGAACCGAAGAGGAATAATGTCCTTTTCAATATGAAATCAAGAGGCCTACATTGTGTTGTATTCCCATTTATGAACGCTACTGGCTGCTGGGACACAGCGGGAGCAGCATTCAAGAATTACACATCAAATACTTTGTCTATACTTAAAATTTAATTTTAAACTATTGACGTCATTGGGACTAAAGTATAATTCTTCCAGTTTTTATGTTGGTACGACTGCCTTTTGTTCAGTACTCCACTACGATAGGGCACCTCAATTCCAGTTCATAGATACTAGTTTGGTTAAATCAATAGTGATAATTATGAGATGTCTCAAAGAATTTGCTGTCTGATGGTGCTGGTTATTTATAAGACTCAGTATCGACAGAAATTCATAGTAAATGAAATAATGACGACTTAAACTGGCTGCAATTCAAGCTAAATCTTGTAACATCTCAAACCTCAGTTAAATGATTACATTTTAATTGGATACCTTTCATATTCCAGAAGAAATAATATGTAATGGGCACGGGGACGAGATTTGATTTTTCTTTGCCCGGTGAAATATACCTCACTGTCTCGGCGTACCGGGAGGGATTTTCACCTGCGGTTATTTGTGATGTGCTGGAAAGTATTGTTCACTGAATCATCCTATTTTACGCCTAGTATAATGTTGAAATGTACTTTTTGTAGCTTGTTCTGATACGTTCAATAACTATACCACTCATTTACTACAACAGAGACAAAGTATGAAATTGTACGTTTTTAGCTTTCGATTTAGTGCAATAATGGAAAATAATCTTTATCGATTGGTTTAATTCGATACAATTCTATCGTTTTACTTGGTCAATAACACTGACACTTCTGAGAAACATCAATGTCTGTTAAACTCATTTGAAGCAAAGTAAAAAATCCCTAATTCGGTGTGGCGTCAAAACCGTTATATTATTTAGGCCTAAACAATCCACAGTTCAGTAAATCCCTTTAAAATGTTGTATTGAATTCCCCATAAACATCATAGTTTGAGTTATCTCACTGTTTCAGTAAAGGAGTGATATTTTCTAACGTATTAAAGCAGATACACTAAACCCTAAATAAATTATCTCTACCTGACATACATACTTTAACTTACAATCAGCTGATTGTTGCTAAGTACGGATAGATGTCAAAACAAATCAATAAGAAAACGAAATTCAAACTCTTTATTATTTCGAAGGTGTTGATCGTAGGTTATGGAAGTCTCTTTTCTCGTCCTAAACTTTCAGTGAATACCATCAAAGTTGCTTGGTCGAAAGTGATTCTTCTAAGCAAACCCTACCGAAAGATGTATGAGCTCCTAATAAGATCTAAGATACAGTGGTGTATGTCCTGGCAAAATGGTCAGCAAATCTGTATAGAAAATAGACGAATTCACGCTCGAGTCCTGCAGGAGTCCATTAACCATGTCTTTAAAGAAACTTGCCCTTAATAGAAAGATAATCCATGAAAACATTTCTATCAATATATCGCATTTCGTGAATAAATACATTTCTTCAAAGAATGAGTTCAATATTTATTTTTTTTGCTTTTTATGACCAATATTAGTGTAAATACATACCACACACACGGACGCTATCTTAAGTCACCATCTTGATCAGGTGTGCAGACTTAAACTGTTGGTGTTAATGAATATCAGTGTAAGTGAAATAGTGTTTCCTTAAATTCTGTGAGGATATCTGAATAACATTCAACACTAAAATGAATATTAGTGTATTAGTGAGAATCAAATATATTAACGCAAATCAAATGCCATAGAAAGAATGCTGTCGGAGGATTACAATCATCCATTTTTCTACGAATGTCAAACAGGTTTGTCAAATAATACTTGAAGGATGTAACAAATGAATACCGTTAAGCTGTGTTAATTATCTTCAAACTAAGACAATTCCTGCCAAGTCGCATCCCAATATCCTTCATTTTAACTAATTTGAACTCTGTTGTAAGGTTGGTGTCAGGAAGGGAATCAGGTCGTAAAACCCAACCACCCCTTAAGAGACTCATCTCGCCGAAATGCCACTGGCTACTTCCTTGGGACTGTAATGGGTGTCTCTTTCTCAATTTTGTATATTTTATCTGGTTTCATGGCCATGGTATGACTCTGGTATATGACTGCTACTGTGTACTGCATACGAGGATTAACTTTGCAACCTTGGAATGCCAGAACGGCTGTGAGCCACGAAATCCACTGTAACGGAGAGTTTTTTAATCATTTTAAATGATCTTGCCGACTTCGCCGTTACGCTGAGGTCTGGCGTTACGTTACGGTGACAGGACGAAATGTACCGAGAATGCACTGAGGTGTGTGACGTCATACTACCGCTTGAGGTGCCTCCTTTCCCCGCGCGCTCCGGTGAGCGTGACGTCATCCAGCCAGCTACCTCCTTTGACCTTGATTTGCACTTGCTAATGGTTGAGTTCACGCAGTTCGCTGCATGATCATGAGGCTTTCACCCAACATTTTTCAGCATTTGTAGCATTTGTAGCATTTAAAATGATGTAAAGTCTAGTCTTTCAGACTGACTATCGTTCTATTGTCGTGTGGCCTCCTTAGAGGCCGAGTGCAGGTCTTTCTAGTCGACATCCGTGGGCGACCTGCGCGTCGGGATGATAGATGGAAATGGATGAAGATGTATGAAACTGGGCAAGGACGTGGAAGGAAAGGGCCGTGGACTGTCAGAAGGTACCGTCCCAGCATTTGCCTGGTGTTTAACATGGGAAACCACGGAAAACCATTTTAAGGACGGCCAACTGTAGGGCTCGAACCCACGCGTCAACCGAGTTAGCAGAGAGCTTGGCCCCATGACCTAACGCAGCGCTTTAACCATCATAGCCACTACTGTCTGTTACTACTGTAAATTACTCTAAAATAGTGAGAGACAAAGAATTAAAATCACACAAAACTAAGAAATATTAGCCTTCACGTTTTACTCAAATAATAGCTGATTATGAATTTAAGGCTATGGCTTTTTACGTAATTAAGGAAGGAAGTTTGTAGTTTTACATGGCCGTTAATCTCGCGATCATGAGCCACGGGACCTCCTTTTTACGTGGAATCCGAAACACAGAGCATGCCATTTCATTTTGGAAATCTCACAAGCATTGACTGGGAATCGAACCCGTTCCACCGTGGTGAGAGGACAAGAGCGCCACCACGCCCCATGGAGTAAATAGGCAGCAGCAGAGAGCTTAGCATTATTTGCAACGTAAGAACATAGCATACAAAAAATATCAATGCTTTTCAGTCAGTAAACAAGATTGTACCTAAATTTAATGGGCGTTGTTCACTAAATCTGAAAGAAATTACATGAGAATAATCATTATATTTGGATAACCAGTTTCAATCATTGTTGTTGTTGTTGTTGATAATTTAGGGACTTTGCAACATCGTGGTCATTTAACTCCGTGTACTTGGGTGTGTGTAGAATTTGTCTGATAACCTGTGTCACTGTGATGTGTTTGTAATTGAGGTAGGATTTGTGTGAGAAGCGGTCGTGGCCTTACGTTAGATACTATCCCGGCATTTTCCTGGAGTAGAAGTGGAAAACCTCTTCCAATATGGCTTAGGTAGAAATCGAACCCGCCTCTTCTAAGTTTTGCCTCACGGGACTGCGTGTACCCCGTTCCAGCCCTCAGAAATGAAAATCCACAGCCTGCTTCCAGTCGACCGAGCGGGTCAGGGATGAAATGAATGAAGCCCCTATCTAGTGGCGAGGATATGAACTGAGCTGGCTGCCGAAGCCTGTCGCACTCCTCTGAGGCTATGATTAAATGAATGACAGATGAAATGAAATGATAGTGGAGAGTGTTGCTGGAATTAAATTTTGACAGGGAAAACCGGAGGAAAACCTGTCTGCCTTGGTTCTGGCCAGCACAGATCTCACATGGAGTGACCGGGATTTGAACCACGGACCCAGCGGTGAGAGGCCGGCGTACTGCCACCTAAGCCACGGAGGAACCAGCCCTCAGACCAGAATTAAATTTCTTGGCAGATCCAGAAATCGAGCAGGGCCTCCACGGTGACAGTCAAGAAACTCATGTTATTTCTTTCAGGTTTAGAGAACTGCACTCATTTGTTATTTATTTTATAGCGTATAGTTAAATTGTACAATCGTGTTGACCGACTGGAAAGCATTTATAATTCCATTTACTACGCCAGCGCTTCAAAAGTCTTCCAACGCGATAATGAGCATGTAGCAAAACATTATGAAAGGAGATGAAAGTTGGATGCCACTAGTACATCACATTTGGTACATATTTTTGATGTAAGATTCACACATTATGGCCCTTTGATGGAAGAGTCGATGTAATGTTTTCTTTGCCAAGAGCTATCACCGGTGCATGCTACGGAAGGCGTCCTACCCAAGGCCTACCTGGAATATCCGGTAGTGGTTCTTTGATCAGCCTCAGATAAGCTATGCTGACAAGAACATCTCAAAAGAGAATGGGAGTAACTGGCGTCGTAATTTCCTTAGGCAAAAGTTAATTAACCGTATATCCTCAGTGACTGTTATTTAACTAGATACACTAATTGCCTTTTGAACGGTCTGAAGGAAATGATAAAACTACATCAATTCTTTCTTTTCCGTGAAACATTTCTTTTTCTGGATTCTAATTCCTTTCTGCTGTTCACATGTCTGCCTGTGTTGCTAAGTGGATATGCCACTAACGTTTGGTTCTGGATGGGTCCTAGGATTTGAACTTCAGATGGTTAATTCCTCTGGATTAGGGACTGGGTGTTCGTAATGTCTTCATTCATATCATCCCAATCACGACACGGAGGCCGCTATTATTATAGCCTATCTGCCTGTTTCATCCCCAGCTCCCTTGATATTTATTCCTTAACCTAACGAGTTGCAATTTATATTTATTTACATTTCATAAGAAGGCCTTTAAAACGCATCATCATTTTTGAACATCAAATTCATCTTCTTCGAATTATTTTGCCTTTCTCCCACATCATTTGTTTCTTAGTAAACTCAGCTGTATTTTTTATTACAACGTAAGTACTCAAGTGAGGGAGATATGAAGAAGCCATATCTGTTCTCTCCTATATACATTAAAGTGATCTGAATTTGAATGCAATTGTCATATTCTAATTCTGAACTAGAGTCATGAGACAATTGCGTTATATTTCTATATCACCAACAAACGTTAAACATTGCAGAATTGTATTCTCATTGAAGTGACTAGTCCATTCATCTCCTATGCAATAGTTACCAAATTGAAATAAGCTTTGGGGCATATGACCTCGATGTTCCGGCCCTTAAAACAACAATAACTAACTAATAACATAACGATTGTCTCAAATGATTGTTATGTCTCCTAGATGAACAGCACTAGGTCATTATCATCTGCTAGTCAAGCATTAGGCCAGGTGGACTGTTACGGTCTCATTCCATCTTTTAGCTGGACGTCCAATAGAACGAATCCCCTTTGGTTGGTATCGTACAATCTGCTTTGGGACTCGAACCCTAGGCATTCTGTTGACGTGGTCTCTCCAGTTCTTCCTATAGGTTCCTATGTAGTTTAATACAGGTTCTGTCTTTAGTTCTTTCATCACGTCCTCATTCCATTTGTGGTCCCAACGTGTGTATCCTGCTGTCGTCTCATAAACTTCATATCAGCAGCAGTGATCTAGTTTCATCTCGTTTTCGGAATGTCCATGCTACACTTCCATATGTGAGGACAGGTCTGGCTAGTGTTTTGTAGACTCGTAGTCTTGTGTCTTTCTGGACTAAGGATGGTTTAATTACCGAGTTTACTGCGCCTATGATCTTATTAGAAATACCTGCATCATTGTCGAATGATAAAGAGTAGCCTAGGTAGTTGAAGGAGTTTACTCTTTCCAACAGTTTGTTGTTGAGGCAGATCTTACTCGGAATTGCTTCTCTGCCCTTGAAAGCGAGTACTTTTGATTTTTTTGAAGATATTTCCATGTCATCTGCAGTTGGTATTCTACTGAGATGATGTATGGAACGTTGTAAGTCGTCCTCTGTGCTGTACTTGGTCATTAGCGTACAGAAGCGTGTCTAATTTCAGGTTTCTGTTGATTGTGATACTGTCGTGGGGGAAACGTATCCAATCATTTATAAGGGCATTCATGTAAAAGGTTGAAACTGTAAAGACACATGAACACTGGCCAAAGAAAACAGAAGGAGTTCAGTGCAGTAGTCTATGTCTTACTCCCCAATCAGCGTTGGGGTATTCACTATTATTCTCTTTACGACGTTATGGCTAACTTAACAGCACGGTTGAACCTATTTAACAGATGAATTATTTGAATAATTAGCTTTCTTCTCTTCCCAAAATCTCTGTATTCGCTCACTATAAATGTTTTTCCTTTCTTTTGTCCATGGTGGTTCTCCTCCAGGGATTTGCAGCAGCATGTTGTTTGTTCACCAACTATCTGAATCTAGGCCTGTTACATTGATTTCTTGAAGGATCCAGTTAATCTTGGCTTTTGTTGTGGAATCTTGATTGAATACCCTTTTAGTAAGTCTTTCATTGTCGATTCTTTGAAATTGTCCATACAATTTTAATCTCATTTTTCTATTAGTGTCAGATATTTTCTCGGAATGTTGGTATACATTGTGAGTACTCCTATTAAACCATAATCCCTCTATACACACTGGGTCAAAGATATTCGCAAGGAATTTTATTTTTTTATTTTTCTAAACTTTCAGTTAGTAATTTACCTCCAGTGATGGGGGTTTCTGATGCGTATAATGCTTCAGGTTGAATTCCCGTGTTATAGTGTTTCAGTTTTGGGTTCGTAAATAATGTTTTGGTTCGATCATTCTTCTTCTTCTTCTCTCCCAAATTTTGTCCCTCTTTGGACCGCGTAAAACAACCCATTGCATTCACTGTCTCTTATTTCCTTTATCCTTTTTTGCCTTCCAGTAGTTCTTCATTAATTCACTTTGTCTCCTTCTCTCTTCCGTCCAGATGTTAACCCGCTTCTCCTTTTCCTTCTCCTGGAAACCCTTGATATTTTTGATCATATTTATGAAAAGTGGTCGGTTCTGAATAATATATATTGTTATTTCCATCGCTTCCATATCCCTTTTTATACTCTGTACCCATTGATTACCATTCTTGCAACCGGGTGAGTTAGCCGTGGTGGTTACGGCATGACTGATGGCAGTCGCTCACATCCGGGAGGCGAGGAGGTTCGAATCCCCCCGCCGGCAACCTTGAAGATGGTCTTCTGTGGTTTACCATCTTCCTTCCAGGCAAATGCCGGGGTTGGTCCCTAACTATAGGACACAGCCGCTACCTTCCAACTCCTCGTCCTTACATTCCAACTTTCCTCCTTCCCTCCCCAACGGTACTTGTAGCTCACCCATTGGGTGTCCGTCTCGAAGCAGCTACAAAACTGGCGAGCCGAACATGTCCTCGGACACTCCCGGCACTAAAAGCCATACGCTAAAAAAAAAAACATTCTTGCTTTTGTATGAAAATTTGTTTTGTGAGTCAGGTGTTATTCATCCTCATTACGTGTCCAAAGAAGTTAACCCTCCTTTTCCTGATCGTATCGTAGATTGTTTATTTTATTTTTATTTTTGTATGGGTCATCATATTTTTGTATCTGAACTCTCCCCTTTCTGTTGTTAATGGTCTCAATATTTTTCATTCTTTCCTTTTTCTCCAGCTATTCTATTTCGCATTTTTAAATGGAAAACATACATTCCGAAAAATAGAGAATTTCCGGCTTAATTACCGTATTGTAATGTCGGATTTTAGTTGCAATATAAAGATTTTTCTTATTGTAGGTATTCTTCGTCAGTTGAAAAGCTTGTTCCTATTTTCGTATTGTTACTCTATTTGCTTTTTAATTTTTTATTGTTGTTATGGTACAACGTTTATCCACGTATTGGTTCCTACTGGTAGTTTAATATATTCTATTAATTGTAGTTTATATTTCGGATTCAGTACATGATTGAATTAAAGTTGTTGAAAATTGAAACTTATGCTTTCCTATGATTCAATGCAAAACGTCAGTACATATGACGAAGTTTAATACTTCTAATATTGCTAACAGATGTACTTAGAGTGTCATTTGCTCTGTATGAGGTGAAGGCTCTGAGTAAGACAAATTTCTAATGCACGTATTCATTCACAACTGGCGTAAGTTTACTTTGAGCCAGAACAGGAGGGCATCATCATTAGTCTCATATTTTCAAAATGTACATGTTATGATAAAATATAGAAAAGACCTATTGAAATAAAATATACACTATAAACCGGACATTCTATGCGTCAAACATAAACACAGCATCTTAACGTCTCTATTTCTGTGCCATTACTTTTTGAACCCACATAGGTCAGTGGCTGTAACTAATATATATATGCGCATTCTTGACATTCTTTATGGTTCTCAAGTCTGTAAGAACGCTTTCCCCCTAAATATTTCGCGAACGTATTCTCTGGGATTTGCAACGTAATCCATCGTATTTCGATACCTCTATATTCCATCCTTTTAAAACAACAATATCCACAATTTCAATAAATATTATTACTCTATTTAAGAGGCCTGAACTTCCTGCATCAGTTGGGCAATGAAATTGCTTCTAACCAGTCATGACAACATGCTATCTTATAGAGATAGTGATGGATTTAATTAATGTTAAACGTTGCAATGTAAACAAACATCATCACGTTACTAATGCAGGTTACAATTAACTTTCCCTTATTCGGTCGTCATGAATTCCGAACTTATTGATTTATAATCAATGATATTAGGTGGAAATCTGATGGAGGCTACTTTTTATTTTGGTAGAGTCCCATATTTCCCGCCTAATATAAAGGGGCATGAATAAATGCTCACCGACTGAAAAGTTATAAAAATAATTAACTAGGCCACACTGAAAATAGCTCCAAACCATTGCGCTACCAATAAATTGAACAGAATTAGAGATCACCAAATAATTATGCGTTTTCGGTTGTTAAGAATTTAAAATTTATCCAGGCATAGGGGAAGACATAAATGCTATGGGAAAAAAGGAGTTACTGCATTGGCTATGAATATATTTGCGCGTGAGATGATGAAATTAAAACTCGTTTCATTACTATAATTATCGACAATAAGTGGCTCAGGAAAGAAGAATTGAATCGATTGTTTCTGAAACAGCGCTTCTCAAGAAGAACATATTTTGCAGAAAACGCAAAATACTTCCTGTAAGACGTAATTTAATACAGTTTCACCATTATTTTCACCTTCTACTATAGCAAGAATGTGAGATATCATACTGATGTATACACAACTTCCCTATCTACTTCTTGAAAATGTTTTAATTATGATGGACATGTGCTGGTTCCGAAACAAACAATGGAAATATTATTGAAGCGTTTTATTAAAATAATCTTCGTGATCCTAAATTAATGTAAAAATGTTATATGTGTTAACGAACATGTTGTACACTTATTCATGGAACATGACAAGGAACGTTTTACAGAACTGGTTAAATCATTAGTATACAGTAATTGTGATAGTTGCTTAATGATACTCCTGGTGGACTGAGCTTGATTCACAGTTAATGCCTGTGCTATTTGTGAGGTGAAATGTGACGTCCGATGGCTCAGAATCATGTAAAATGGGAAATCCCTTGAAATATGATTGCGAGATTAACAGTCTCGTAAATCTTCAAACTTCCTCCCTTATACAAAACATGGCCAGTACCAGGGCTCAACATACCCTGCAGTATATAACGAATAAAATATTCATTACTGTCAAGAAATGTTCACGTGTTTTCCTAGTCAATCTTTTGGAATGGGCCTGAACACAATTAGGGATGTAATTAAACTAATCTTTCCTGAGAATATATATATATCATTCATACAAACTTGTAGTGCACATATACGTAACATAAAGAAAGAGGAAAATTACCATGTTCCACACTGTGGCATAATTTACAACATATTCTCCTTGAGCACTAACTTGTCGAAACTAAAATGCTCCAAATCAATTAATTTTCTTGTTTTGGAAGGTATATGAGCAAAGGAAGTTTGTTCTATGTGTGGTCACTCACAACTCTTCCAAAGTTAAATGGTGTCCATCTGTGCCCTTCAAATACTTACCTTTTTATCGAATTTTAATTGAGCTGTTTCTTTTATTGAGACATATGCAAGGGGCACACTAACAAAATAATTCCTCCCATAAAACAACAGTAGTTGTCATCATCATCATGATAGTCGTCTCCAATTACTACAGTCATTCTAACTGAAGGGGTATCATTGTTAATAATGGCTTAAAATACCCCTGTACTAAGTCTTAGGCTGATTTTGGAAGGTAGAATAAGGAAAGATAAGAGAACGTTCATGGCTTTTGTAGACTTAGAAAAGGCTTTTGATAACGTTGATTGGACTAAATTGTTTGACATTTTGAAATCGATTGGAATAAAGTACAGGGATAGGAGGGTGATATACAATCTATACAGAAACCAGACAGCAGTCATTCGAGTTGAAGGACATGAGAGAGAAGCTGGTATTCAGAAAGGTGTAAGGCAAGGCTGCAACTTATCACCCATACTTTTCAATCTTTACATTGAACAGGCAATGAAGGAAATTGGAGAAAAATGTAAAGTGGGAGTGAAGATTCAAGGAGAAATAATTTCAACTCTGAGATTTGCTGATGACATAGTCATCTTGGCCGACAAGCCTGAGGATTTGAATGAGTTTTTGAATGGTATGGACTCCGTCTTACGGAAAGAATTCATGATGAAAATTAATAAATTTAAAACAAAAATACTGGAATGCAGCCGAAATAAATCAGAAACCTCTATGGAGATCAAATTGGCAGGTGAAAAGCTGAAGGAAGTAGGAGACTTCTGTTACTTAGGAAGCAGAATAACCAGTGATGGACGAAGCAAAGAGGATATAAAAAGTAGGTTGGCTCAGGCAAAGAAAGCATTTCTACAAAAAAGGAATCTGCTGACATCGAATATAGATTTAGGTATTAGGAAGTCATTTTTGAAAGCCTTTGTCTGGAGCGTGGCGCTCTATGGAAGTGAAACTTGGACTATTGGTGTAGCAGAAAAGAGGAGAATTGAAGCATTTGAAATGTGGTGTTACAGGAGAATGATGAAGATCAGATGGGTAGATAGGGTTACAAACAAAGAGGTATTAAGACGAGTGGGAGAGGAGAGATGTTTCTGGCGACTGCTAATGAAGAGAAGAGATAGGTTGGTAGGACACATACTAAGACACCCAGGAATAGCAAGCTTAGTTATGGAAGGAAGGGTCGAGGACAAGAACTGTAGGGGTAGACCAAGGTTAGAATATGTTAAACAGATTGCCTCGGATGTAGGGTGTGGTAGCTATGTGGAGATGAAGCGATTAGCTCAGGACAGGGAAGCATGGAGGGCTGCATCAAACCAGTCAAAAGACTGAAGACTCAAACAACAACGACCACACAACTTCGCTAATTTTTCACTAAGTCATGCTAATGATCTGTTTGCACAAACTGCAGCAACAGCGAATTACCGAGTTGCTAAAAGTCTTCGTATTAATTTTAATACTCTCCTTGACATTTTATTTGAGTCGTATGATTGCTCATAATGACAATTGTAGAAAATTGATGGGCGGGAAGAGGCAGGCGATAAGGCAACAGCCGTACGGCAACGGCTCCATTGAGAAATGTAACCATACAGTACATAATAGAATCCAAGTGCATGCTCTAATTCTATTTTCATTGTATTTATTATATTGTGTTCTAAATTGAATTCACGTGTATAAGACCGATACTCATACGTAATTCACATACCCTGATAACAAAGCAAACAAACCTAATAACGAGATTCAAACTGCGAATCGTATTATAAACACCAATTAAACGCACTACAAATTTATTGTACAGGGTCTTTATTTTTGCTTGGCCAGGACATTCTCGCTCACGCGCTCCGCCAGTGACAGCCCAGTTCCCGGCTGCCGCACGCGCGTATAGACGGCAGAATACGGTGCTGAAAATCAGTATCATGCATTTTTACTCGCCATGCCTACAGTAGATGCCGAAAATGTTCCCCATCCGCTGCTACAGCAGTCGGTTAATAGAGATCATTACTAATTCATGTAAATTTTCCAGGAGGGTTATTTACAAATTATGTACATTGTAGCCCGATTAGGCATTGGGCAAAGAGTTACAACTGACAGTTTATATAGGCAACACTGAAAGAAGGGCTTCAAATCATTACATTCTACCTTGTCTGAAATAAATATCACAATTAATTAAGATAGGCAATATTTTGGTAACAAATCACGGGGGAAAGTTGAAATAGACTATAGAATATCATCATAAAGGAAGAAAAACATTCATTCATATCACATATTTTGTCGCTTCATTGCCGATAGGTGTGGTATTTGATCGATGACAGGCGCTTTGATACACTTAGCAGAGAGATCGTCAAAATATTCCTGTTAGAAATTGAAAATATCTCATATTTCAATAACACATCAATGGATGTAACAAGAGAGGAAGGGAGCTCGGTTTCATTAAACCAAATGGATCATAACGGTGCGGGCAGATCGCCAGAGGACGCCCGACCACCGGGCCACGCCACGCCAGTCCATTAATTAAAAAAGTGGGAAGGGTGACTAACCAACCGACAGCAACAGTTTAAACCTGCGAACCTCTCATTGACAGTTTGTGGTGGTTGATGGGCAGGCACGTCATGTCGTCAATTATAAAGTATTTCAGAACTATCTTTAAGAACCTCATAATTTGAGCCCCCTTAGTGAAAGAAATAAGATATGTTCATGTAATGGAGACATGTATCATTTCCTGTTAGCAAAAGTATTTGATTTATTCATTTCCTGCAGCAGGTATGCGCTGGGCAGTTCATATTTCTAGCACGGCGAGCTGCGTTCCTTTCCCTTTTCTGCTCTTCTCATTTCACTACAGATGTATGCAAATTATTAGACTCAATTAAAAAATTTAAATCAGTCACAATTTTTTATTCAAAATCATTTTAGTTTATTTTCATCGCCCAATTTACTCTTGGTGATGTGGACTTAAAACTTTTCCCCTCACGAATTGCATCTGGAAATTTTCGAAATTGGAGATTCTGAGGGACACCTGAGATGGTTCCGGTTTTTCTTTTTTATTTCATTGACTTTGGAATGTATCCTATAAATCAGGTGATTTCAATCCATTGCCCACGAATTTTTGAATAGTAAAAGAGTGGACAATCAGTAATGAAGGACTTCCAAACTCTCTGGTCTAAATTAACACGAAAATTAGAATAAAGGCTCCTCCTTGAGTGGATACAGAACAAATTAGTTTGCTGTCAGATTCTTTAAAAATTGTTATTAAGACCATTGATTAAGTATTTCAAACAATTCTAGCGCCTTGCAATCATTTCTACTGTGTAAGTCACAAAACTTTCAAAGTAAATGTTGGAAAACTGCCTTCGAGTCTAATAATTTGCACTACTCTATAGATGAACTACTTCCAGTTGTTATTTTAACAAATAGCTGGGTAATATTCTTCTTTATTATATGTTACCAGCATGTAATTTTCTTTCATAAAAGAATTCTTCTCTCTTCAACCGGAAAAAGCCAATTTATGTTACTGTAATTGCTGGTGTGCTCTGATATACGTAGATATATCGTAGATAACTCTTAAAATTCAACAATTGAATGGATGATGTTTGCAAAGTGATGTTGTTAATTTTGTATTGATGAGCGCTGTATATTAAAAAGATATCTATTATTAATAAATACAGTTAATATCGTACATTTCCTAACTTGGTAAATGCAAGAGCATTGAAATATAATGCTTGACAAATGTTAACTAAACAAATCCCTGGCTTGGTGTTAAAAGAACCAGTATCAAATGTTATTGCCGAGAAATTAATATTTTAACTGATCTTGAAAGTATTGGAGAGATTTTACCTCCTGGAAAATAGAATTGTTGTAATGGAGCTTTACCAGCAAAACCCTCACTTTCTTTTATACAATTCAATTTTAAAAAGTTATAAAGGTAAGAATTTCAGAAATATTTAAGAAAATTATTTAGGAAGCACGTTCACAATTTCATTTCCAAAATATAACACTTAATTACAGTACGAGTACCCTATGATTTTGATGAGCATTGAATATTAGAAATTCAGAAATCTGAGAGAATTGAATACATACTAAAATTAATTTTCTAAATAAATTTGGAAGCTTACAGCTATTAGACCATGTAATCTACAGAAATTACAATACACTTAGATGGAAAGTAGGCAATGAAAGTATCTGACTCTTGCGGGACTCGAATTGGTGAAAATCCAATTCTAGATTCCAAAGTTCTAAGCGGACATCTGATACAAAATAAGTATCCGAGACATATGCTGTTTGCAATGACAATGAAGATGCCAAATGGAGTTTATCATCTACCAGGTCGTGTTGCGCACATAGAAAAGCCATTAATATGCTAAGCAGGACTCAAATGTAGGACCTTCAGATTTCCAGTCTGATGTTCTTACAAACTGAGCTACCAGAAGCAGACACTTCTTCTTAGCTTGGTGAAGGTATACGTACAGGAGTCATTGATACTGACACCTCAACAGAATTGTGCCGGAAGACCATCTCTGGGGCTTACTCAAGTTTATACGAGTACTATTCAGGACTGTTAGAATACAAGTCCTGATCGCATCTCATTGTTTAATATCACGTCCCGTGGTTCAGATTACTCCTAAATTTGTGGTCCCGTCTCTCATGATGGCGAGATTAACGGTCACGTAAAACTATCAGCTTCCTTCTTTCCTTGTTTCATTCTGTTAACACCTTAATGGCTAGTACTTCTTGTACACAACACGACCTAATTGATGAGATACCACATTTACTATTCAAACGATCGTAAAATGGGTAAATTTGAAGAATGAAGATGTCTACTCCATTATCTCAGTGCACAGACTAACGCTGTACAAAGACGGAGTTGGCCGGAGTTTACAGGTTCGATTCCCGAGAGTTTTGTATATTATCCTTGTATTCAATCTACTGTAAATAGCTTTTATATGCTGTACAATACTTGATCTAATATCTGAAAGACTCCGTTTGCCATTAATATGGTCATGAAAATCAAATTCTGATTTTTTTAAAATAATATTATCTCATGTGAAGTGTTTTAATTTCATAATGAATTTATTTTCTACCCAAGAAAGAATTCTTTAAAAATTTACTATTGTTTTAAAATTTTCAACCTCTAGGAAAATATTTTATATTGATCCTTAGAACACCAAACAGAATAAAAATCAGTGATATGTGTATTCTTGGGGTTGGACAAGTGTATGTCATATTATCTCGGCTCTACGTGAACTTAATTGACGTCCATTTTAAAATATAGGACTAAATGAAGCGCGTCTACGTAAGTGAATCTGTGTAATCGTTGTACAGAACAGGTCTACAAAAAAGCAAACTATTTACAGTGCCAAATCTTTTTCTTACATTTGCGGTGTCTAAGAAGAACAATGTGTACCACATTTAAGGAACGGCTTCGCGTCACCACAATCCCTATATTCCACATTTGATTACCTTGTAAAGTGTACCCTTATATAATTTGTGGTTTATTGAGTTTTGAAAGCATAGACCTTATGTGTTACTGTTCTCAATTATTACCATTCAATGTAATATACTTGGATACCCTATTTGAAAGAAAAACCTGAAATGAATCATGTTGCTCCTCTGAATATGTATATTTCCTTTAAACTGACTGATGTATTGTAGCTTATTTAATTAAACGATTGGTTTCTATGAATGTTTCTTACATGAACCTTTCATCCTGCTCAAAACTAAACCGTTCTTAACCTAAATCGGCAGTGGTTAATAACGGCTCTAGAAGAGATTGTTCTTCCTAATCCTGACCTTTGACGTGACTTCCGATTAATTCGATTTCTCACCGCAAGTACCTTCCTCTAGAACTATCACCCATAGGTCTTGACATTTGGCATTTAAAACTCCAAATTTTAGTATTTGAACTTTAAATTTATAGTATTTTTTAGAATCTAAGTTCTTCAGATTTAACTTTCTAGCAAAATGGTTGAAAATAAGATATATTCCAATGTTACTGTCATGCAACACTTAGGAATGAAGACACATTACAGGTCATACTGTTTCAGAACTACTACCAGTTATTAAAATTACGTGTGCATGTGCATTCTATACATAAGATACGTATAACGTAATCCAGAATGGATCAAATTTCATTTCATCAACTGGTTATGAATTCTGTAACAAAGATAATTTCAATCTCTTAGCCTATGACTAATCAAACAAGTCTGAAGATGTTTTCTTGACGAATGAATCATGCCATATTTGTGTGTCCCGATGTTGGTTCAAGGCGATACCGTATCGGACTTTCAACCCCACTTCAAGCTGGGCAGCAAAAATTTCGCTTCTTCACTATATAAAGCTTCGGGCTCACGTCAAAACGGGGTCAGTCATACACTGCATCGGTGGAAGCCAGAAACCCAAATAGGTCAATTGCCTGCCGATCGGGCAAGTTGGGTCGTCAGACGCTCGTTGACCAAAGGGCACTGAGCTGAGGCGGTGCCTGAGAGCGCCTCTGCTAGCAAAGGTGAGGAAACAGGTGAGAACCATTTTTTGCGATTTGACTTCTGGATTAAATCATAATCCATTCAATCCTTGTATCCATGGTTGGCATTTGAGGATAAGCCAATGTGAGGGAGCCGTGTCAGTAGATTTACTGGCACGTAAAAGATCACCTGCGGTGCAAATGTCTGGCTCTCCGGTGTCTGTGAGAGCCATACAGTAGTAGTAAAAGGGACGAAATACCAATAACATAATAATGCCAACAACATACGCATTCAAAGTTAGAAAAGAATGTCACAAGTACGTTATTTGGTAAGGATTATCATTATTATTATTATTGATGTATAACATCTTTCCACTCGGTATCTGGATATTTTTGTGGCACTCGGTAGCTGGACATTTTTGTGGGAGTGATTTTGGGAAAGGGACGGAAGGGGATGGGACAGAAGTGCATGGAACGGAAACAATGAGCACGTATGGTGGCGGAGATCGGTACAACAACGTACTGTAGGTCATGTATACAGTTTAGTTCAAGGTTAGGAGACATCATTTAAGATATTCCTACAATAAATCATCTTCAAGTTGTTCTTTTGGTGTGAAAACAATTACGATTTATTAAATCTTCATACTTTTGCTGTATTCTTATTTAATGTAAGCACTTGATGTACTGTCGGTCATGTGGCTATGTGGAATCTATATCGCATCAACAGACACTCCAAACAACGCAGGAATTCAGTATAACACCGACTACTAACAATAATTGAAGCTTCGTTGGTCTAAAAGTATCACTGGGAGGAATACATTTGATATACCTTCTGCACCCCTAATTTTTAATCGCGCCTATACTTGGCAGTGTGCTCTATCGGCAAAAAGAGGCCATTTTCAATAACATCGCTGGCATGGGTTCACTAACTGGCCGGTACAGAGCGCAGCTCGCATCCAGTCGACCATGCTCCTTCATACCATAGTTCAACTAGTTGAAGGTAAATGTCACTACTGCAGATCCATTGGGGAACTTTGTTTTAATTACATATATATTTTCCATTGAAAAATGCGCAATATAACGCTCAATTGTATTACGCCTCAGTACTCAAGAAAAATCAAGCAAAAAAAATACAACTCTTTTAGGATTAGAACCCCAGCCGGCCGGTTGAGAGACCAACGCTGTAACCACAGATATAATTATGTCATCCCAAAATGAATGTTATCAATCGATTTAGATACAACGTCTTAGCCAATAATGACTTTGAATAAACGATTTCTTCACTGGAGTACATTTCTTACAAAGTTCCTATTATTTTTATTATGTAGGCTATATTGCATGCAACATACTCAAATTAGTGAAATATAGTTCAGGACGAGAGATCAGCTGCCATCTTGTCTGCAACCGAGACGGCTCAGCTTTTTAAAGCCACTTCTGCACTATAATATTACAATAGACACTTTTAATTTCCCATTGCAAAATGCACAATATGTTATCAATCGATTAAGATACAACGTCTTAGCAAATAACAATTATAATTTATTACGGTCAGGATTTGGCACTAGAGTTTTACAAGTAGTTATTTCAATGACCAACAAAGTTCACTGTCAACAAGGGATTTGCGCTCCCGGGACGCACATAATAGGATAACATGTCACATGCTAAACATCATATGCGACTACTGTAAGGCTCGTATAATTTTTTATTATTTTTATCATTGTGGTGTTTGAAGCCATATTTTCAGTGTTGCCTTAGTAAACAAGAGTTTAGTGCTTTTCAGTCGGTCAACACGAATGTACCCAAAAGAAATGGGTTATGCCCTAATCCTGAAATAAATTACATGAGATTAATAAAACACTAGGATGACCAGTTTCGATCGTCAAGCGATCATCATCAGATCCAATACACTTAGGCTATAAAATCTATGTTTGAAATACAGGTGAAAATATTTACAATATGTACAATTATTTAGTTGCAGTATTTGTACTGCAACTGTCAGTGTATGCTAAATGCAGTATATATGTTAGGTGAAATGCTAAATGGTGATGGCTATCCGGAGATTGTACTTTAGGGAGATTATATGGTTGTAAACTATGGTTAAACTATAAAATTTTAGGCTAACTACTTATCTGATTGTCTTCCGTACTACAGCTATTCGCAGTTTCCGTGCTCACTTGAACTCGCTGTGCGGTCGACTGCCGATATTGTACATATTGTAAATATTTTCACCTGTATTTCAAACATAGATTTTATAGCCTAAGTGTATTGGATCTGATGATAATCGCTTGACGATCGAAACTGGTCATCCTAGTGTTTTATTAATCTCATGTAATTTATTTCAGGATTAGGGCATAACCCATCTCTTTTGGGTACATTCGTGTTGACCGACTGAAAAGCACTAAACTCTTATTTTTATCATCCTTATCCCTAATACAGTTACACACACTACTACAGTCATCACATAAATGCAGGTTATCAGACAAATTCAACACACACTCAACTGTACGGGGCTGGTGACCAAGATGTCCCGAGTCCCGAAAATGAATTAGGAACCACAATTGTACCGGTGGGTGCAGGGTATGTTCCCCGTGGGGCATTATCTAATATCTCTATTAGTGTTTCCTCTCATACAAAACATAATAGCTCTTATCAACAGTTGTTTTATCACTGGAGTAATTTAAGACTCTTTATTTTAAATAAGCATTGCAATATGTTCCATTGTTTTCCCTGTATAGTTCTGGCACTTAAAAGCAATCATTAAATCTTTATGAAAATCCAACCTGGCACCACAAGCAAAGTTCTACAGTTTTGTCGATACGTTACGTACACCTGTGTTCGTACAAAACTGTGTGTGTATGGTTCATACCTGCCGCCCTTACAAAACCAAAAAAAAATATGTTCAGTAAAGAACATATAGCCTACTTTCTCCTAAATGCATGGGTATTGTTATAATTCTTTGTCCTTTTCAAGGACATATAGCCTTGTTCGCCGATCGTTTCAGAGAAGAAGAGGACTTCTTCTCCGAATTCGCCGGTTTAGATGTTAAAACCGTCGCCTTCTTAACCGTGGCCGAAGAAGGTTTTGGGACCTCCTTCGGGCTGACAGTGCTCGCTTGTACAGCGAGAGGAGATTTCAGAATCGTACTTAAATAGGACATCGAGGGTACTGCACTGGAAACTTTGACGGCAGGGGTGATTGAGGGCGTCGCTGCAACTGCAAACGATACCCGAAATTCGGGGGCATTCATATCACAATACCTCTTGCGAGCGTCGTGATATGAAAGCTGTCAAGAGTCCTGATTTCCTGGATCTTGGCTTCCATAATGAATTCAGGGCACTGTTTTGACCGTGGAGAGTGACTTCCTTGGCAGTTGGGAGATATCGGGGGAGGCGTACACCTCTCATCATCCTCATGTGTCCCCTTGCCACACTCTCTACATACGGCCTTCGCAGTACAGTATGCTGGTTGTAGTAGCTTGTTGAAATACAACGTGCTATACGGATATTAAACATGAATATAAGGTGCCCTTTGCTAGTGCTACCTCTGTAAAAAAAAAAAAAATGATTCAATTCAGTTTCACTGTGTTTGAATTGATATGGGGAAACGATTTGCACACCTACATGGCCTCTATCTGCAAACTATTGGGCTGATGACCTTGTAGTTCAGTCAAACGATGCTTCCCACAAAAAGGTATGTTGTTGCAAAATTTGGTAGAGATCAAGTGATTAGGCAGGTCGTAATTTGATTTAAGCTTTTAACATTTGAGTGGCCGCCATTCCGTTTCCATCAAGATGGCGGAGATATAAAACATGACACTGAGGTGCCCTTTACTAGTTCTACCTCTGTATCAAATCTCATTCAATTCGGTTTGACCCTGTTCGAATTGATAGGAGGGGGGAGACAGACAGACATTCAGAGTACACACACACACAGACTCACACACAGACAGACACACATTTTTAGCCTATTTTCAATTTTGAAAAAATAGGCTTATGAGATCACCTTTTGTCCGTGTGTGTGTGCGTGTGTGTGTGTGTGTGTGTGTGATTCGTGTGTGTGTCCCCCCCCTAATAAAATCTAAACGGCAGGAGCGATTTCAATGAAACTCGGAAAGTTCATAGCACTATTCCCGGCGACCTCGACCGTGCCCTTCAAATTTTGTTACGACTCACCAATCCAACATGGCGGCTGTGCGAAATATTTCACCAGCATTCAATATCTCCGAAACTATTACCGATATTACCCTGACATTTTCTATGGTGATAGAGGGAACTACTATAAGTTCACTTATGTGACTTTTGAAAACCTGGTAACTACAAAACCAACATGGAGGGCAAGCGAATTTGCGACATTTAAATAGTCGTTTCTCGTGATTTGACCAACCAAACGCAATGAAACTTGGTACAGTATATGTTTATATAGATTGTAATGCACCGACATCTAACTTCGTTCAATTGTTTACATAATCACAAAATGGCGGATGTGCGAAATATTTCACCGGCATTCTATATCTCTGAAACTATTAGCGGTATCTCCCTAAAATTTTGTACGGAGATAAAGGGCACTACTGGAAGTCCATCTATAAGACTTTCAAAAACCGGTTAACTACAAAACGAACATGGCGGCCAAGCGAATTTGAAAATTTTAAATAGACCTTTCTCGCGATTTAATGTTCCATGCGCACTGAAACCTGGTACAGGAAATATTTATACACATTGTAATCCACTGGTATCTAATTTATTTCAATTGTTTACATAACCTCAAGATGGCGGCAGTGCGAATTTTAAAATTAAGTTTTTATTTCTTGTGATGTAGTCATGCGATCGAAGTGAAAGTTTGAATAATGAACCTACGCAATAATTTTCCTTTAATGGTACATGACTCTATGGCCTATACATTTAACAATCCAACATGGCGACCATCCGAAATATTTAGACGATACTGAATATCTACGAACCTATTTTAGCAATCAAACTGCATTTTCTAATGTTCATAGGGACTATGAACTTAAGTTCACCTATAGGACTTTAAATAACCTGGTGATCACAAATCCAACATGGCGGTGACGCGAATTATAAATATTCACATGGACGTTTCTCGCAATTTAACCATCCGAGTGCAGTGAAACTTGGTACAGTAAATCCTTATACGAATGTTAATCCACTGGCATCTAATTTATTTCAATTGTTTCCATAACTTCAAGATGGCAGCTGTGAAAAATTTTAAAATCTCCTTGTTTTTCCTTGTGTCCTAATTATGCAATTGAAGTTTGAATACTACACATTCACAATAATCGGCATGTAACAGTACATAACTCTAGAACCTACATATATAAAATCCAACATGGCGACCATCCGAAATATTTAGTCGGTTCTTAATATCTACGAATCTATCACAGCAATCAAACAGAAATTGAGTATGTTGATAGTGGCAATTAACATAAGTAGGATATATGAAAATAGGCTGTATAGTTCTTCACGGAACTACTTGTTTGTCCCTGTGTAGATCTCATAAGTCTACTTTCATTTTTTTTTCCAAAAATCGAAAGTAGGCTAAATTCAGGAGATTTTGATATGAAAATCGGGAGAATTCAGGAGATGCAAATAGTGCACATTAGCTCAATAAACTGGCAAAAAATGCTTCAAAATGAATGACGTCAATAATCATTCGGCATTTATTATCCCATTACTTTAATTTTAACACCAATTTTTATTATTATTACTATTATTATTATTATTATTATTGTTATTAGCGTATGATGTTACAATTGTCAATAGGGTCACAAAATATATAAATAATATTAGAAAACAAATAAATGTGAAAAAGGCTTCGGCAATGTGGTAGCCTCTCACAGGCGTATGTCCAGTCTCTCCAACCAAGTGATTACGTCAGGGGTTAAACAATGCGGGTCTTCGATTGATCCAGAGAATGCTCGCAAAGGGCAGTCCTTCACAATGTTCATGATGGTTTGCACTTCAGAACCACAGTCACAAGCAGAACAGAAGTGTAGAACAGAAGCACTTCTTCCAACACCGCAGCGTATCCCGTTAAGATTGGTCCAGGTGGAGCGAGGGAGATTGAACCCAGCCAGTTTTATTGTTGGATCCCTCATAGAAATGCCAGACGAGTGAGATTGAGACCATTCTTGTTTCCATGCCTCCTTAGGTCTGAAAGGCATGGCAGCTTATTTCTTGACTGTCCTCCAAACAGGTTTCCGGGAGTTCAGTCTCGTTACGGCATTTTCGTTTATGGCATGGATAGGAAGAGAGCTGTTCATCAGAATCCTCGAACATAATCTAGCAAGGGATCTCTTCCGTCTAATGTAAGGAGGTTTAATGTTTCTCCGAAGCAGTAACCACTGGAGAGAAGTGGATTGTAATGCACCAGATATAACTCTCATTGAGTGACGTAGCTTGACATCAACCATCGAGTGTGGGAGCTATTCAACCAAACAGCAGAGCAGTACTCGGCAGACGAATACAAAAGTGCTAAAGCAGTTATAGGAAAAAAAAGGAAGCTTGTAGTTTAACGTGACCGTTAATCTCGCGATCATAAGCCACGGGACCTCCGTTTTACGTGGAATCCGAACCACAGGACATGGCATTTCACATCGAAAATCTCACATGCAATGACCGGGAATCGAACCCGATCCGCCTTGGTGAGAGGCATTGCACCGCCCTCTGAAAATAAACATATTCTTGGCGTGCCTCCTAGCTGCATCACTGGAACCAACTAGAAAAGAAAGGAGTACGCAGTGGAAATGGATGTTAATTTCTGACCTGTGCTGGGCCCGTACTTGCAGGCCAGATGTGCCGAGCGACTCCAGACTCCGTGAAGGTGGTCCCACGACGAGTGGTAGGAATACCCTCCTGGTGCTAGAAAGCTAGAATAAGTTAGGCCTAGGTTTGAAGAGAGAGAGAGAGCGAGCAGCCCGATCGCCAAACACTACTAAATGAGACACATGGGTAAAGAAATGGAAATTTAATGAATTGAAACCGAACACACAAAGAAACCCAGCCAGAATAACACACACAAAAAAGAATACCCTTCACCTAGGGGTCAAATAAAGTCACTTTCAAACGGGGAAGATAAATATAAATAACAATAAATAACTTACGATAGTAAATAACGTTAACAAATTAAATTCATACCTGTGCTCACTTCGGTGAAAACGATGTAAAAAGGGAGGAAGTAAAAGATCAAGAGGCAATCGAGCCGGTCGCTGGTTAACAACAATCACTTCTCTGCCTAGAGATGGATGGTTGTCATGACGACCACAAATAACAAGCATAGCAAAGATAAAACAAGAGGCTGTGTGCGTGTCGCAAAGGCTGTGGCGAGCAACGGGGATGCGATCGAGCTGGCAGTCCCCAGAGAAAAGAAAAGCAAAACCAAAGATACTATAAGAAGAAACAAATGACGTCAGGTGTCCGTGAAATATATCATGATACATACACGCAATCAAACACACAAAATGCCAGCCGACGATGCAGAAATAAAACACAAAGCAACTCGTGCTTGTAGGTAGTCTAGCAAAACATGCTAAACCTATATGGTCCCCAACTTACGTTCCGAGTTCGAGCTGAATACGGTAAGGCCTACTTAAAGTTACCGCCATGATCCAGTTGCCCGAAGCATGGAATGAAGGGAAAACATAAGGGCTAAAATATATGGTGTCATGCCTCGTGTTGGGAGAATGGTCGAAACGCCAACGTCCACAAACCACGGGAGACCCATTCGAAGATATGCCCAATCAAAACAGCATCAATGCACCTGGCAGCAAGAAAAACATACACTCACAAAATCACTCGCAGATATATTTCACGGCACAAATAAAAGGTTAAACGAAGACTCAAACAAAATAAAACAGGAGACCGCCATTACGATTGGTTCCACAGCAAATCCAAGCACACGACGAAGTTCAAAAAGAAAGGTTAAATTTAGGAAATGAGCATAGTGGACACAAGGTTAGATGTATTACTTACATGAGTAAATGGAAGGCTTCGGCATAATAACAATGTTAAATAAAAAGGAAAACATTACATTTTAAATAATAAGGCGGAGAGCCTCAAGGCACGTCCGGACAGAAAGTATCTCACATGGCGTCTGAGTCTACCGGGACGGCCGCCAAAGAAAATAAAGAAATGAGAGATGTTAAACATGGCTCAGGATCCACACCACCCCCCAAAAGAAAAATTATTTATAATAATAAAAGATTTTTCTTTTTACATCACTAAGCACCACCGCTTTGAAATCAATCATGTCCCAAGTGTTCCAAAATACACAACATCCTTATCACACAGGTGGTTTTCGTGACGTGACGCACATAGCCTGTCCTAGATGTGCTTCGCGTCAGGGAAACGAGCATGGGTCCCCGGTTTAGACCCGCCGGAGTGGCCATGCAATGAAGTTCGCCGGGAAATGAACATTTCCACGACTGGAAACTTCTGTCCTTGGGTCCCTGTAAGTGTTAAGAAATTGTCGATACCCGCTTTACTGGATTCTGGTGCTTCACGTTCATTTATTCAGCGCTCCATCGCGGAACAGCTTCCTGTTACTCAGATTTGTCCACAAGATGGGGGTTTAAAATTTTATTCTGCGGTGAAGTCATCTATTTCTGTTTCTAGCGTTGTAACATGTCATATTAAGATATGTGGTTATTCTTGGGATTGGAACTTCCATGTGGTGGATGACTTATCTACGCCTATGATCTTAGGTTCTGATTTTATGCACAAAGCAGGGTTGAGGCTTGATTTTTCGGATCATTCCTTCAGTTTTTTGTTTACATCCAAGGAGCGGTTTCATTTTAATACTTGTGAAGCGAGTGTTCCTTGTAATTTTTCTGGTATCTCTGCTGTTCTAATCCCTCCTACTTTATTCACGAGTCAACGTGACGCTTTATCTGATTTGGTGAATGAATTTCCAGATGTTCTCACGTCGGAACTGGGTTCCGCTATCGGCTACGAGTGTCATATTGATTTAACTGATGAGGTTCCAGTTAGGTCGGCGCCATTTTCGTGCTCTCCACCCAAACTCATTGCCATGAGAGAATATATTGATGATCTTAAGGCACGCGGTGTTGTGAGTCCTTCTAAGTCTTCTTATGGTAGTCCAGCATTCCTGGTGCCTAAGAAAGAGGGTACTTTTCGTTTAGTAGTTGATTATCGTCGACTCAATTCTAAGGTGGTGTTCGACAACTTTCCCCTTCCAACTCTGGAGAGCGCTTTTCAGCATTTCCACGGGGCGAAGTACTATTCCGTCCTAGATTTGAATTGTGCATATTATCAAATTCCTCTCGATCCCGAGAGCCGTAAGGTAACTGCGTTCTCCACTCCGTTCGGCCTTTTTGAGTTCAATAAGTTACCCATGGGCATTTCTATCGGCGGACAAGTATTGAGTAGGGTTTTGGACGAGTTATTTGGAGATTTAAAGTATTCATCTGTGTTTAACTATCTAGATGACCTCGTGATTTACAGTCAGTCTTTTGAGGATCACCTGATCCATTTACGTGAAGTCCTATGTCGTCTTCGCAGAGCCGGACTCACTGTTAACCCGGACAAAATCTCTTCGGCTTCGAAGCAAATCAAATTTTTAGGTCACATTCTTTCGGATGGGGGCATAGAAGTGAACCCTGAGCGTGTGCAATGTATCCAAGAGTTCCCTACTCCCACGAAAGCAAAAGCATCCGCTTTCAAATGAGGCCAGAAGAATTCCTGAGAGATTTTATGGAAAGTCTTCGTCATACCTAAATGTAATCCAAAACAGGGTTCATGGAAATACGCCAAGAGCATACTTCGTATATTCTCTGGCACAAAAATCCTACATTTCGAAGATCGAGGAGCGGTATGCACTATAACATCATTGCGCAATGAAAACTCAGATACACCAGGATCTTTCCCGAGAATTTTTTCACGCAATGTGACACAAAATGGGTCATCTGCTTGGTACGTACGGATGTCAGTAAAAGACCATGGAATGTGTTGGAGAAGATTCACTGGCTCGGGGATCTCAACAATGGGAGGAGGTTCCTCAAACATGCGTGACAAACAATCCGCTACAACATTTTCACTGCCCCTGACGTGAATGATGTCAAAGCTGAAAGAGGATAGACGAAGAATCCAACGATTTATACGTCCCAATTTTTTGACATGCGAGCGCATCCAGGACAGAGCTTCATTGTCGGTATACACTATGAACATCTCTCATTTCTTTATTTTCTTTGGCGGCCGTCCCGGTAGACTCAGACGCCATGTGAGATACTTTCTGTCCGGACGTGCCTTGAGGCTCTCCGCCTTATTATTTAAAATGTAATGTTTTCCTTTTTATTTAACATTGTTATTATGCCGAAGCCTTCCATTTACTCATGTAAGTAATACATCTAACCTTGTGTCCACTATGCTCATTTCCTAAATTTAACCTTTCTTTTTGAACTTCGTCGTGTGCTTGGATTTGCTGTGGAACCAATCGTAATGGCGGTCTCCTGTACGGGCCCAGCACAGGTCAGAAATTAACATCCATTTCCACTGCCTACTCCTTTCTTTTCTAGTTGGTTCCAGTGATGCAGCTAGGAGGCACGCCAAGAATATGTTTATTTTAAGAGGGCGGTGCAGATGGTAGCAGAGCGTGGTTTGTCAACAACTATAACAGTACACAAAATATGAGGGGGGAGGGTGATCGATATAACAATCACTTAAGCAATTGAGCCATATCAGAAAGAATACAGTTATAAAATGAAGTAATATATAAAAATAATCAGATCGCTTCGGCGATCGCAATATCAGGACAGAACTCCTTCGGGGTCCCCAAAGGCGCGCGTTCCTTTGACGATCCCTGGGCTTGTCATAATGGTATTACGGTTCGCCTGAGCGTTACAATGACAAGAAAAGTAGATAGAGACACGGACGAAAATCATAAACAAAAGACTTTCGCCCTTTGACGCCGAAGTCTGCCATTCTCCTTATACCCATCATGAAAGTGACGTATTAAAATAACAAAGAAGCGATATAATGTGTCCATTATTTATAGAATATAAATTCTCTACTGGCCGAATTCGCAAAAATACATATTTTTACAATAAATATTAAGTTACACAGAGTATGTAGGCCTATTTCTTCTTGTATTATTTTCTTTCTTGAGCTCGTAAATTTGTACTTGACTCTGCCTCGGTCAAAATTGGTTCAATAATAGGCAGGTCAAGGAGACGCCATATGAATACTAGCTTCCTTGGATAACATAAGCAAATTATGATTGGCTAACCTACGCAGAAAAAGGACAACATTAATCACAGCAAATAAGAAGGTTACACAATAAATGGTTTCAATTGAGATATGTGAGCTCTGGATACGTCGGTGGGATTCTCCTTGGAGATCAATTCAACAGTGACAGGTGTTAAAAATCTAGTGATAGTTTTGGGCGTGCTCCAGCGAAGCATTAGCTTAGCTGACTCCTTATTCTTGGCCGAACTCTGTGGGTGCAGGCGCACTAGCACGTCGTCATTCACCTGAAAACAAACAGGTTGCCTACCCTTGTTATAGCGAGACGCCACGCGATCTCGTGCCCTTTTCAGATGCCGTACAGCAACTTCCCATTTTTCTTTGACTGAGGTACGGCGGGATGGCGCAGCCAGATAATCTATTTTCCACTGAAGCTGAAGTGGATCAACAATACGCCTTCCTAAAAACAATTCCGAAGGGGTAGAATTCGTCGATTCATGAAGAGCAGTGTTAAATCCTAAGGAGAAAAACTGAAGATTTGCGTCCCAACGTGACTGATCTGCGTTGTGGAACGCACTCAAGCAAGCCTTCAAGTTACGATGAAACCTTTCAACGTGATTTGGCTGAGGGTGGTAGGGTGCCAAAAAGACATGATCAATTCCCCAAGAAAAACACATTGATCTAAAAGACTTGGACCGGAAAACGCTCGCGTTATCGGACACTAAAAACTTTGGAGGACCAAAAACACCAAAAATATGATTGGTCAAAAGCCTAACAGTGGTACGTGTCGTGATTTCCCTGACAGGAAATAACCATACAAATTTTGAAAATCCATCAACGACGGTAAGTATAGCTTGATGACCAGAAGATGACCTAACTAGGGGACCAAAATAATCTATAAACAGGCGCTCATTAGGATATGACATCGTGTCAGCGTGGTGAAGTCCAATGCGAGAATTCCTTGCTGGCTTAGAACGTTGACACGTAACACATTTTCGGACGAAAGCAAAAGCATCCGCTTTCAAATGAGGCCAGAAGAATTCCTGAGAGATTTTATGGAAAGTCTTCGTCATACCTAAATGTAATCCAAAACAGGATTCATGGAAATACGCCAAGAGCATACTTCGTATATTCTCTGGCACAAAAATCCTACATTTCGAAGATCGAGGAGCGGTATGCACTATAACATCATTGCGCAATGAAAACTCAGATACACCAGGATCTTTCCCGAGAATTTTTTCACGCAATGTGACACAAAATGGGTCATCTGCTTGGTACGTACGGATGTCAGTAAAAGACCATGGAATGTGTTGGAGAAGATTCACTGGCTCGGGGATCTCAACAATGGGAGGAGGTTCCTCAAACATGCGTGACAAACAATCCGCTACAACATTTTCACTGCCCCTGACGTGAATGATGTCAAAGCTGAAAGAGGATAGACGAAGAATCCAACGATTTATACGTCCCAATTTTTTGACATGCGAGCGCATCCAGGACAGAGCTTCATTGTCGGTATACACTATGAAATGCCGATGTTCTAGAAAAGATCTGAAACGTTCACAGCCGAATACGACAGCCAGACTTTCTTTCTCGAAAGTGGAATACCGGCGTTCGCAATCATTAAGCATCCGACTGGCAAAAGCGATGGGTGCCAAATTACCATTCACCTGCTGACTAAGCACACAAGAAACTGCGACATCACTCGCATCACAATGTAACATAAAATCTTTCCCAAAATCCGGAGTTCGAAGGACGGGAGCAGAAGAAAGACATTCTTTCAATTTCTCAAAGGCGAGACACTGGTCGGGGCCCCACACGAATCGTACATTCTTCTTCTTCAAATAATTCAGGGGCGCTGAAATGTCCGAAAAGCCCTTAATGAACCTACTGTAAAAGCCTGCCATTCCCAAAAAACGTCGGACTGCTTTCACATTCGTGGGAGTAGGGAACTCTTGGATACATTGCACACGCTCAGGGTTCACTTCTATGCCCCCATCCGAAAGAATGTGACCTAAAAATTTGATTTGCTTCGAAGCCAAAGAGATTTTGTCCGGGTTAACAGTGAGTCCGGCTCTGCGAAGACGACATAGGACTTCACGTAAATGGATCAGGTGATCCTCAAAAGACTGACTGTAAATCACGAGGTCATCTAGATAGTTAAACACAGATGAATACTTTAAATCTCCAAATAACTCGTCCAAAACCCTACTCAATACTTGTCCGCCGATAGAAATGCCCATGGGTAACTTATTGAACTCAAAAAGGCCGAACGGAGTGGAGAACGCAGTTACCTTACGGCTCTCGGGATCGAGAGGAATTTGATAATATGCACAATTCAAATCTAGGACGGAATAGTACTTCGCCCCGTGGAAATGCTGAAAAGCGCTCTCCAGAGTTGGAAGGGGAAAGTTGTCGAACACCACCTTAGAATTGAGTCGACGATAATCAACTACTAAACGAAAAGTACCCTCTTTCTTAGGCACCAGGAATGCTGGACTACCATAAGAAGACTTAGAAGGACTCACAACACCGCGTGCCTTAAGATCATCAATATATTCTCTCATGGCAATGAGTTTGGGTGGAGAGCACGAAAATGGCGCCGACCTAACTGGAACCTCATCAGTTAAATCAATATGACACTCGTAGCCGATAGCGGAACCCAGTTCCGACGTGAGAACATCTGGAAATTCATTCACCAAATCAGATAAAGCGTCACGTTGACTCGTGAATAAAGTAGGAGGGATTAGAACAGCAGAGATACCAGAAAAATTACAAGGAACACTCGCTTCACAAGTATTAAAATGAAACCGCTCCTTGGATTTAAACAAAAAACTGAAGGAATGATCCGAAAAATCAAGCCTCAACCCTGCTTTGTGAATAAAATCAGAACCTAAGATCATAGGCGTAGATAAGTCATCCACCACATGGAAGTTCCAATCCCAAGAATAACCACATATCTTAATATGACATGTTACAACGCTAGAAACAGAAATAGATGACTTCACCGCAGAATAAAATTTTAAACCCCCATCTTGTGGACAAATCTGAGTAACAGGAAGCTGTTCCGCGATGGAGCGCTGAATAAATGAACGTGAAGCACCAGAATCCAGTAAAGCGGGTATCGACAATTTCTTAACACTTACAGGGACCCAAGGACAGAAGTTTCCAGTCGTGGAAATGTTCATTTCCCGGCGAACTTCATTGCATGGCCACTCCGGCGGGTCTAAACCGGGGACCCATGCTCGTTTCCCTGACGCGAAGCACATCTAGGACAGGCTATGTGCGTCACGTCACGAAGACCACATGTGTGACAAAACACACGAGAGGGCGCACGGCAGGAATAAAAATGATGCCCCAAACGATCACAATTCCAACATTTTATACGGTTATACATGTTCGGGTTTCGAGGTAACTGTTGATCCTGAGGAGCGGGATTCGCAGAAGAAGTAGCATTGGGAATACTCCCGACAATATGCGAGTGGGGACGGTTAACTGCCCGGTCCTCCTGACGATATATTGAAGATGGGTGCGCAGTCCTCTGAATCTGGGATTGCGCGCATGCAGTCTCTGGAAACAAACTGTCAGAGGGGAGGGGTGGGGGTACATATGACTTGCGCAGGCGCCGATTGAACTCGCATTCACGTCCTTGATCAACAATGTCAGCCACACTTTACACACTGGACCGGCGTATGAAAGACTTGTACTCAGGTGCTAGATTTCTATACACAATATCAACAGTTTCAATAAGGGGAAGGGGCTGCGACAACCTACTTATTAAAGTCATTAGCCCAGTAACAAAATCGTCTACAGGCTCTTCCAAACCCTGGGTACGGCGATTAATTTCAGCCTTCAAGTCATGTTCAAAATCATAAGTCGTAAACCGCTCCTTTATTGACTTACAGAAATCAACCCACGAGATGAAAGATCTGTTGGTAAGTCGATACCATTTTAAAGCTAAACCACTCAACAATAACGGTAGGCAGACAACAATGTCGTCTGGTTCGAGGTCATAACAATGGCAGAGTTCACTGACCCTGTCTAAGAACTCAAATACAGACGAAACTCCCAGTTCACCAGAAAATGAAATTCCCCACTTGGACACTATATTGGCTACGCCTCCCTTGCGATGGCCTTTCACCTCAGTCAATGGATTAGTGTCTTTCCCACAGACACTTTCAAACGATAGCAGATCATCGTCAGACTGGATGAGCTCCTTCTTCACGTTACAACCTGGGAGAGAATACATGGCTAAACTACAAAAGTAATGCTAGCTACAATTCAAAACAATAACTACAAATGTCTTGCCTCCGTCCTGCGCCTGAAATGAGTACGAAACAAGAAGTAGGGTTGTTTAGTACATTACCAATGCTGGGGTTCGTTGATAGGGTCCAACTCATTGCACTCTCCTTACAGCTTGTTATTTTTATGGTCCATACTCCTTGGAAGTTCACATTGACTCTTAATATTTGTTTGCATAGTATGCAATAGGGTCCCACGACGAGTGGTAGGAATACCCTCCTGGTGCTAGAAAGCTAGAATAAGTTAGGCCTAGGTTTGAAGAGAGAGAGAGAGCGAGCAGCCCGATCGCCAAACACTACTAAATGAGACACATGGGTAAAGAAATGGAAATTTAATGAATTGAAACCGAACACACAAAGAAACCCAGCCAGAATAACACACACAAAAAAGAATACCCTTCACCTAGGGGTCAAATAAAGTCACTTTCAAACGGGGAAGATAAATATAAATAACAATAAATAACTTACGATAGTAAAAAACGTTAACAAATTAAATTCATACCTGTGCTCACTTCGGTGAAAACGATGTAAAAAGGGAGGAAGTAAAAGATCAAGAGGCAATCGAGCCGGTCGCTGGTTAACAACAATCACTTCTTTGCCTAGAGATGGATGGTTGTCATGACGACCACAAATAACAAGCATAGCAAAGATAAAACAAGAGGCTGTGTGCGTGTCGCAAAGGCTGTGGCGAGCAACGGGGATGCGATCGAGCTGGCAGTCCCCAGAGAAAAGAAAAGCAAAACCAAAGATACTATAAGAAGAAACAAATGACGTCAGGTGTCCGTGAAATATATCATGATACATACACGCAATCAAACACACAAAATGCCAGCCGACGATGCAGAAATAAAACACAAAGCAACTCGTGCTTGTAGGTAGTCTAGCAAAACATGCTAAACCTATATGGTCCCCAACTTACGTTCCGAGTTCGAGCTGAATACGGTAAGGCCTACTTAAAGTTACCGCCGTGATCCAGTTGCCCGAAGCATGGAATGAAGGGAAAACATAAGGGCTAAAATATATGGTGTCATGCCTCGTGTTGGGAGAATGGTCGAAACGCCAACGTCCACAAACCACGGGAGACCCATTCGAAGATATGCCCAATCAAAACAGCATCAATGCACCTGGCAGCAAGAAAAACATACACTCACAAAATCACTCGCAGATATATTTCACGGCACAAATAAAAGGTTAAACGAAGACTCAAACAAAATAAAACAGGAGACCGCCATTACGATTAGTTCCACAGCAAATCCAAGCACACGACGAAGTTCAAAAAGAAAGGTTAAATTTAGGAAATGAGCATAGTGGACACAAGGTTAGATGTATTACTTACATGAGTAAATGGAAGGCTTCGGCATAATAACAATGTTAAATAAAAAGGAAAACATTACATTTTAAATAATAAGGCGGAGAGCCTCAAGGCACGTCCGGACAGAAAGTATCTCACATGGCGTCTGAGTCTACCGGGACGGCCGCCAAAGAAAATAAAGAAATGAGAGATGTTAAACATGGCTAGACCGCTGAGCCACCACGCCCCCATCAGTTATAGGAAGCGTATTCGCATCGGCAACCCATGATGTTCCAGCTAATCAACCCAGCAAGTTGTTGCGGCTTTTAAGTTGAGCTAAAAATTTCTCGCGATGGCATCGGTAAGTTAAGGATCTGTCTAACGTTATACCCAGGTATTGCACTGCAGTGTGTGGTTCCTGAACCTGATCATAGGCTGGTAGTTTGCGTACCTATTACTGAGATGGAACGTAGATAGGAAAATCTTAACCATCGGTCAAAGATTAAGTTGGTCTTAACTCTGCTGGAATATATAGGATACCATATTCCTGTTGTTATGTACAAAGTATATGTTGGCCACAAATATAGTAGAACACAACAAAGGTCAAGGAATATCGTAGGTATTTACGTCTTTCCCAATCAGAGAAGTCTGCCGTACAGAATGACTATCAATACATCTTCTCGGTGAAACATCTGCCATCTGTAATGGAGAAACATTTTACACCAGATGCGATAGAAATAACCAAAAACCCCGTTTAATAGAGTTGGTGCCCATCCCTTGAGCAGATTACAGCTGATCTCAATAGTTTCTTTACAATCTTTTCTTGGTATCGGAGGTAATGAAGTAGCTATAAAACTGAGAAAAGGCGCAATCGATTCCTACCTCAGTCATCCTGGAAATGGTTATCCGTGGTTTCACACTTCTACTCCAGGCAAATACCGGGAAGGTACCAAACTTAGGCCACGGCGGCTTTCTGCCCAAATTCTAATTACAAATACACACACAATTACTGACATTACAGTGACACAGGTTATCAGACACATTCTACACACATCCAAGTATACAGGGCTACATGACCATGATGTCGCAAAGCCCCCAAAAAGGATCAACTACAAAAACAATGAATCAGAACACTATTAAATTAGTTACTGTAACGATTACAAATTCGGTAGTTGAATGCAAAATGCTCATTCTAGTCTTCTTCTTCTTCTCCTTCTAGTCCGTATCGGTTCCGGATGTCGGCAACCATCTTGGCTGTGCTTTGTCTGTTCTGAGTTTTTAGCCTATTTTCAATTTTGAAAAAATAGGCTTATGAGATCACCTTTTGTCCGTGTGTGTGTGCGTGTGTGTGTGTGTGTGTGTGTGTGTGAGGTGTGTGTGTGTGTGTGTGTCCCTAATAAAATCTAAACGGCTGGAGCGATTTCAATGAAACTCGGTAAGTTCATAGCACTATTCCCGGCGACCTCGACTGTGCCCTTCAAATTTTGTTACGTCTCACCAATCCAACATGGCGGCTGTGCGAAATATTTCACTAGCATTCAATATCTCCGAAACTATTACCGATATCGCCCTGAAATTGTGGACGGTGATAAAGGACACTACTAGAAGTTCACCTATGAGACTTTCAAAAACCTGGTGACTATAAAACCAACATGGCGGTCAAGCGAAATTGAGACTTTTAAATAGACATTTCTCGCGATTTAACTATCCAAACGTAATGAAACATGGTACAGCAAATGTTTATACACATTGTAATGCACTGGAGTCTAATTTAGTTCAATTGTTTACATAACCTCAAAATGGCGGCTGTGCGAAATATTTCACTGACATTCTATATCTCCGAAACTATTACAGATATCATCATTCAATTTTGTACGGTGATAAAGGGTACTGATACAAGTTTACCTATGTATATTTCATAAACCCGTAAAGTACAAAACGAACATGGCGACCAAGCGAATTTGAAATATTTTAATAGACTTTTCTCGTGATTTAACTCTCTGAGCGCAGTGAAATGTGGTACAGTAAATGATTTTGCAGATTGTAATGCACTGCCATCTAATTTAATTCAATTGTTTACATAACCTCAAGATGGCCGCTGTGCGAAATTTTTAAATTAAGTTTTTATTCTTGTGTCGTAATCATGCGATCGAAGTGAAAGTTTGAGTAATGAAGCTTGGCAATAAATGTCCTTGAATGGTACATAACTCTATGGTCTATACGTATAACAAACCTAAATGGCGAGCTTCCGAAATATTTAGACCGTTCTCAATATCTATGAATCTTTTACAGCTACCAAAGTGAATTTTTTTATGTTCATAGAGACTATGAACATATGTTCACCTATAGGACTTTCAGTAACCTGGTGAGCACAAATCCAACATGGCGGCGACGCGAAGTATAAATATTTAAATGGACGTTTCTCGCGAATTAACTATCTGAGTGCCGTGAAACGTTTCACGTAAAATGCTTATACAAATGTTGATCCACTGGCATGTAATTTATTTCAATTGATTGCATAATCACAAGATGGCTGGCGTGCGGACTTTTAAAATCTCGTTTTTACTTCTTGTGTTCTAATCATGCGATTGAAGCTTGAATACCACACGTACACAATAATCTTAATGTATTAGTACAAAAATAAAAATCCATCCTGGCGACCATATGAAATATTTAGACGGTTCTCAATATCTACGAATCTGTTACAGCAATTAAACTGAAATTGTGTATGTTGATAGAGACAATTAACATGAGCAGGATATATGAAAATAGGCTGTATAGTTCTTCACGGAACTACTTGTTTGTATATAAATACTCCTCCGATGTCTTGAGAGTACAGACTCTGACGTTATTTAGGCAGGAGATTCGTCTCCAGCCAACACTTCTCCTTTCAGGTATTTTCCCTTGCAGAATTTCTTGCAGTCGATGGTATCCTCTTCTGTTGCGCATAATGTGACCGAGGTATTGCATCTTTCTCGTTTTTACAGTCACCAGTACTTCCATATCCTCTCCCATTCTTCGAAGGATCTCGGCATTTGTGATATGATGTGTCCATGACACTCTAAGCATCCATCCATAGAGCCACATCTCAAAGGCCTCTAATATTTTATTGAGTGACTTTGTTAAAGTCGATGTTTCTACACCGTAATAATAGTACATTATGCAACGAGCCTATAATGGCTATAATTAAGACACGAGTATTTTTATAAAACGAGCGTATGCGAGTTTTATAATTTCCATACGAGTGTCTTAATTACCACTATAGGCGAGTTGCATACGACTGTTTATGTTCGACGATAATTATAACTTTATTATATGTTTTAACATAAATATTCATAAATATCTGTTCAGTCACTAGAATGTTGTGAGCGGGTGCTGCGGTGGGTAGTATATCTCTGTTTTCCAAGCTCTCTGGACAACCGACGCATGCGCTCTGTGTGATTCAATGCCTTATGTTGTGCTCCAGTATTCAGTAAAACTGTCACCGAAGTCGTTTCAAAACGACGCGCTGTGTAGAAATGGAATTTGGGGATATTAAGGTACAGTGCCATTTCTTGTCTAATATTCACCAGTTTATTTACGCGAACATATGGACGGTGCGATTTCGGTAATTTATATCGACATGCTGGATTTTGAGCGCATGCGCGAAGGTATCCTTATCTAATTGGTCACACAACTGTTTCTTGAGCTCTGATTGGTGGGAGAAACTGTTTCATAATGAAAAATAGTGTCATAATGAGCCTCATTATGATACAGTTTTCTGAAACACAATAGTCAGGGTCGAACATAAAGAACAGAAAACACTTAACAGCGAAGAATTCTCATTTCTGTGGTTAGTTTTAACTCACGACTTTCAAAAGGTTTTCCCATGTTGTTGGTTGGTTGGTTGGTTGGTTCTTAAGTTTAGGGGGCTGCGACAACGCGGTCATATAGCCCCGTGTACTTTGTGTGTGTATAGAATCTGTCTGATAACCGGTGTTAATTGTGATGACTGTATTAGTGTGTGTTATTTGTTTTTTTAATTTAAGTACTGCAACTTAGAATTTTTCAAATAGTTCCTACTTTTACCGCCAAGCGCCACCGTCAACGACTACTAGGCCAAGTTCAGAACTTAGCTACTAGACGCCACCGCAGTCGGCTCTTGGCAACGAACGTAGAAACCTAAGAGCGTTGTTTACATTCTTAAACTATCCAATTTAGCTTCACACAGGTGCAATTAGTGGAAGGTTCTTTAACATGCCATAAATCTATGACATGGGACCGCCAGCTTTACTTGCCCTCCGAAGGAAGGTGTGGGAAACTAGTATTCTCTGACGGCACTAGGCCTATATGTATGTTCCATGATGGCCGTGGTGGTGTGAGTGTGATATCTTGTACCTTGGTGCTTTGACTTGCAATAAAGGAGCTAAGCTGGCGTACTGTTGAAGTATATAATAATATAATATCGTATGGCCTCGGGTGCCTGATGCAAGCTTTGTTAATTGACACCCAGAGGGTAGCTTGCATGTCGAATTTCGTCGTTCCTTTGAACGCTATGAAAGTCAAGGAGGTTAGATATCTAAACTCCTTAACACTACAACGCTTTCAAGTAGAGAATGGAGGAACTTTGTGTTGGCGGAAAATCCCAAGATTAATTTTGTCATTGAATTACGGCCTACTGAATTCAAATGGGTTCTTTAACATGCCAACAACGTATGACATGAGTGTCGTGATTTTTGTCGCCTTCAAAAATCACTTACCACGACCAGGGGCGAACCTGCAATCTTGGGGTTGGTAGTCCGACACTATAACCACTTACCCACCGTGGCAAGCTACTGTTGAAGTGAATGTGTTGTTTATTAGTCCACTAAAGAAAAAACGCTATTTATATCCTCAGAATATAACAACTGTAACCCCCCTCATTTTGGAGCCGAAACCCGGGAAGGAACATTTATGCCCCTTAAACAAAAGGAAGAAAATTCAAGAGACGCTGTTCAGTACAGATAAGTTGCAATAATCTATACGGTTACTTACTATATTTTGGAGGAGAATAGCGTAGGTACAATTTGTTACGTACGATATAAACACTGAACACTAGTTATATGCTACACATACAATACAGCATCAATATAATATCGCACGCACGTGTAAGTTACGATAGCACCATATGTTAACAAATACCGTACCTAATAGGAATACTGAACACGCATTAGACTACACGGATACTGAAGTCATTTAGGAATACTTTATCATGATGAGTTCAGAAGAAATAGCTCTGAAACTTAACAATATTAAGAGGAAACGCACGCGAGAGAGGGCAAACGTCACACGATTCATAAATGCTATAAACGTATTTAATGAAAGCACTGATATCATACAATACGAGCACCATCGCGGGCGCTTGGAGGAAAGTTTAACATTACTCATTGATTTAGATAACGAACTACACGAACTCCTCACTGACACGGAATACTGCGAGGATGTTAAATCTTGTGACGATTACATTGACAAAGCAAAGTTAGCCATCCCACATGCCACTAAGCACATTGAAAAGAAGATTTCTTCAGGCATGGCAGATCTCACCTTAAATCTACCTCCATCTTCACATCAGGCTCTAAACACTACATTCAGTCACTCGGTAAAATTACCTACAGTAAAGTTGGAAATGTTTTAAGGAGACGTTGAAAGTTGGCAACGCTTCTGGGAGCAGTTCAAATCTTCTGTTGACGACAACCCATCGTTGTCCACGATCAACAAGCACGTATTCTTACGCGGCTATCTAGACGGGGAACCAAAGCTACTAGTCGATGGTATCGCCGTCACAGCGGCCACTTACGAAGACACAAAGAGAATGCTCCACCAACGCTATGAAGATCGAAATAGAATTATTCAAGCACACTTGGATTACTTGGAAACAATACAACCAAATCAGTTTGCCACACCCGAAACACTGAACAGCACGTTTATTGAATGCAATAGGCGTATTCACGCACTTCGATCATTAGGGGAAGATATCAATGCTTACGGGAGAATTTTAGCACCCAAAATTCTACGAGCTTTTCCGCCGGATATCTGCCAGAGATGGATCGTTCACGTTAGACGGCAAAATATTGCAGAAGGAGACATATTGAAGCAGATAGATTTTATAAACTAGGAGGTAGACGGCGCGATGATCACTTAAAAATTAGGGGAGATTTCACTCAACCACATAATTTTACTGCTACGGCTGCAACGTTACACGTAAACACGAAGTTAAAACAGACTAAAAGGATAACTAATAATATACCTTCACAATTCTGCGTATTCTGTGAGAAAAGAGGGCACTGGGCTCAAGAATGCAAGCAGTTTACTGACGTACAGGCCAGGATTGAGAAACTGAAGCAGTCATTAAGATGTTTCCTTTGTCTCAACCGCGGCCATTCAGTTAGGAACTGCACAAAACGTGGGAAGGTCACATTCTCAAAGTGCAAAAGATCACATCATCACTCGATATGTGCAAGTTCTGTTCATGACTCAACAGTGACAGCAGTCCACCAAATTGACACTCAATTACAGGATTGCACGCACCTACAGACAGCTAGGGTACGGATTATCGGACCGACAGGACTGAGCAAGGTGACACGTTGCATCTTAGACGCAGGCAGTCAATCGAGCTTTATATGCACATCGCACGTCAATTCGCTCAATCTGGAAATAGTAGCTGAACGAAGCGTTACCATCACTGCCTTTGAATCAAGTGAAGCTACTCCAGGGAAACGTCGATTGGCACGTTTCAAGATGCAGGGGCTTTGTAACAAGTCAACGACAGTAATCCATGCACTCGAGAGCAACAATACGTACTCCGCGCATCCAACAACACCACAGGATATTTCTTCATTAGCTTGTACACGTAAGGTGCCGTTGGCAGATCCGAGAGATGATTCAGCGAACCTGCCGATAGAAATACTACTAGGTGCTGCCCACTACTGGAAGTTGATGAAGGATACTCCACCCTTACGCATATCCCCTTCACTTGTTTTACTCCCCTCGATCTTAGGATGGATACTCAGCGGAAGCCGATCAGGAATCACTATCAACAATGTCAACGTAAACAAAGTAGAGCTTACAGAAGAATATCCCATACACGATAACCAAGTCCGCCGGTTTTGGGATCTCGAAAGCATGGGTATAAGAGACACTGAATCAAAGGTGCAGTCCCTCAGTACTAAAAACTCCAAAATCCTCCAACAGTTTCACGACTCATTTAATATTGAACACGGCAGAACAGTAGTTTCACTGCCAAAGAAAGATCATTCACCTCTGAATAACAATCGCGCAAATGCTGAAAGGCGCTTGCAGACTCTAACTCATGCATTTGAGAAAAAATATGAGTATAAAGTTATGTACATCCAACAGATGGTCAACTATATCATCCAAGGACAGGTAGAAGCTTTCGACACAAATACTCAACAATGTTCATCCTTTTATCTGCCTCATCACGCCGTCAAGAAGGAAAACCAAGGACTTGAAAAATGGAGAATTGAGTTTGACGCATCATCTCACGCACCCGAATCCCCATCACGGAATGATATCCTAGAAACTGGACCTAATATCGTACCAGAAATGATGGCTATACTGCTTAGATTCAGATTACTCAAACATGCCATCCTCGGTGATGTCAGTCAGGCATTCATACAACTCTGTTTTTGGACCCGGTTGACAGAGAATTAACCAGGTTCTTATGGTTCCGTGTGGTATCAACCGATGATGGCCAGTATCAAACTACGAACGACGTTCTCACATACCGGTTTACCAGATTACCATTTGGCCTTTCATGCAGCCCATTTCTGTTATCTTCAACCCTTAGAGAATTAGCTACAACACACATACACTCATTTCCTTCCGCAGCCGTGCTTGTGGTTAAATGCACGTACATGGATGACTTCGTTATTTCACTCACGGAAGAATCAGAGCTCTTCACAATATACACAGAGCTTACAGCACTCATGGGAATCATCAAGCTTCCCATGTCGAAGTGGGTCACCAACTCTGTATCACTTCAAGAAACTTGGAAAACACAAGGTTTAACACGACAGATAAATGCACAGGTCCTGGGAATTGATTAGAATACCAAGCGTGATTTACTTTCTACTTCGTCGAATGATATCCTGAAAGCTCTTTCGGAGCAACATGCTACTAGGCGAAACCAACTTCAAATAACCTCCAGAGTGTACGATCCACTCGGTCTCTACTCACCAATAACAATACTCGGGAAGTTACTTTTTCAGGAGACCTGGTGCCGAGGGATCGGTTGGAACGAAACACTCTCCTCTGATATCGGTAAAAAGTGGTCATTATGGTGCTCAAATCTTACATACCTGTCAAACATACGCATTTCACGCTGGGTAGGAGCCTTAAACCACCAACTTGAAGGCTCCACACTTCATGTCTTCTGCGACGCTTCTGAAAGGGCGTATGGTGCAGTCATATATCTACGCACACAGTCAGAAGTAAAAACAACAGTAGAACTGGTTTTCAGTAAAGCCAGACTAGCACCAATAAAAAGGGTCACACTTCCTCATCTAGAATTGCTTGCAGCTGTAGTAGGAGCAAGACTTTTGCATTACTTCTGCCAGACCACGAGTAGCGACATTACAAAGGCAACGTTATGGACGGATTCCACCATCACCCTTGGCTGGATACGCAGTGAACCTCATCGCTGGAGGACCTTCGTATGTAACCGCGTTACCGAAATCGTCGCATCAACTTCACCCTCCCAGTGGAGACACTGTCCAGGAACTGACAACCCAGCAGACAACCTGTCCCGAGGTCTTCAAGCCTCGGAACTGGCATCGACAGACACATGGTGGCACGGCCCCAATTGGCTCAAGGACTCATCAGAATTATGGCCTCATGACTTTGCACCCAAGCATTCTTCACTC